>CM060076.1:10470000-11877500 GCA_030533445.1 Cyprinodon diabolis | reverse complement strand
AATGACTGTTCTGTATAATTACGCCGGTATTGTTCTTCAAGTGAATTATACTTTAAACCTTATTATACTGTACTGTAAATTAACTATACATTATTGAGTATTAAAACAAAACGTTTGGAGTTTTAACAGCCCAGTACAGCTGGACTAATGTTATTTCTTCAGCTGCATTAAGCTTTAACAGCTCTAATCCTTTGTAATAAACTGTTTGAGAATAAATAGATTCGATTAGTGAGGGACACGGCTATCAGTACAGTAAGATGTATGTTAAAATAAAAAATAGTGACATTTGTATGAAGGCTTTTAATTGTTGATGAAAATCACGTATCAACAGGTTAGCTCTAAGCTTTAGCTTTAGCTGCCCCTACACATTCCGGTGGCTCCGTTACCGTCATGTATTTTAATAGATGTTCATAAAAAAAAAAACTACTTACATTTAAAGGTGTTCTCCGCACTACTGTCGGCGCTGCTGCTGCTTTCGGTTGTCCGTAATTTGAAGAAAAGCCGACTTTTCATCGCCAAAACAATTTTATCACGTTCCTAATGTACTATATACACAGTAGGCTGTGCTTTAGTATAAAACAGGAGGTCTTGAGATGCTGTGTTGGTGTTGTTTGTACATCCTGACCAGGGGAGGGAGAGAGACAGTGTCATGGGGGTTTCTGGGCCTTGCTGATAAGGCTGATAGCGGATGGGAAGAGACTGTTCTTTTAGGCATGAGGTTTTGGTCCTGATGGACCACAGCCTCCTGCCAGACGGAAGTTTCTGATATATGGGTGTAGATATGAGAGATCACTTTTAAACAGGGTATGGTATTATTTTAAAATAAAAACAAATGATCATGGATTTGACATCTTTTAAAACTAATTTGCAGAAGAAAAAAAATAACTTTTCTCTGAATTCTGTAAAACCTCTCGTCTTATATTGGTATGATAACCACAACCCAACTCCTGTTTGGTTTTAAACAGCCCTTCATTTATTTGTGTTTGTGTGTCTCTCCCAACAGGTACATCCTCAGGTGGCTCATCTCCCACCAGGAAGGAGCAGCCATTATTTCCCCTTAGACAGGTTGGAATGATCTGTGAGAGACTACTGAAGGAGAAAGAGGACAAAATTCGTGAAGAATACGATGAGATTCTGACAACAAAACTTGCTGGTTAGATCTTTTTATCGTTTTGTATTACTTTTTTTTTTTTCTCTTCTCATCAGCATATACATATTTCCCAACTGGGCAACATCACCAATATGCTCCTTGTTTCACAGAGCAATATGATGCATTCGTCAAGTTCACACATGACCAGCTGATGCGAAGATTTGGGGAGCAGCCTGCAAGTTGTAAGTTAACTTCACTATGTGCTAAAATTCTCTTAGTCACTTCTGCCCAACTTCCCTATAAAGAATTTTGTAAAAATTATGTATAATCATTTTAAGCTGGAGGCCAATTTTTTTTATTCTAAGGATTTAATGATCATAGCATTTAATTCTTATGAGAAAACTGGTAAGAATGACATAATTTTAAAGCTGCTGTCCATCATTTCAATTGAGTACAGTTACTTAAGGCCAATGTCGGTAGAACACAAAGAAACGTGCTCAAATAGGTTCTTTTTAAAATGTTCATTGTATAGCTTAGACGAGATGTGTTGCTGTATCCTGAAAGTTTATGGGTAATCCACGTGGCAACAGCTTGGAAGTGTTCTTTGTTTATATATAGCACAAACCTTTACACAAAGAGGTGTAGGAAAAATGTATTCAGATATGCAACCTAGTTAAATAAAGGAGATTGATGGTAATTTACTCAATTGGCATTTTATTTATATTCGCAAAGATGAGAACAAGATGGTAGTAACACACTTCGATGTTCTGCACTGTTCTGGTTACACAGGATTTCAATAAACACTTTAGGAATCACAGGAAGAGACAAAATAGTTTCTCACAATCCAAAGCATTTATTGAAATAACCTTGAGTCTTAAGGAGCCTAGGCTATTACCAAAACACCTTAAACTGGAAAACAGCTTCTGAGGTTAGATAATAATAATTAAACATGATTGAACTTCATTGATCTCACATTGGAGAAATTTATTTCTGCATTTAATCCATCCTTCCCTTGGAAAGCAGTGGGCTGCCATTGTGCGGCACCCAGGGAGCAGTGTGGGGTTAAGGGTCTTGTTCAGAGTCCTAGAGTGGCAGTCTGTGGTAGCGAGTTTCAAACTCACAACCTTAGGATTCCAAGCTCTATGGCCTAACTACTAGGCTGCCCTTTCTCCCTGCATTCAGATAAGACCTTTGTCTAACAGGTGCTTCCCTAGAACGACTAATTTTTTAGTGCAAGTACATAAGGTCAGCACTCAGAACTGACAGGAGAACGAATGTAATTTTTTTGACTAAAGTAGCACAAACTTTTACACAAAGAGAGGTTACCTCATGCCTTACTTCACTAGATAGACAAGGATGAAGGTATCCAGTTTTTTAGATGTTTTTTTGTTGTTTTTTCCCAAGTAAGGTGGATTACTAAAGTAATCAGGAAAGAAATTCAGACCTGTACTGCTGAATAAAATAGGTTTTCTAATTATTCTATGTTATCGTGTCTTAATTATAATTGAAAGCATTTACATTTCTTCAGTATTTTGAAATCATGTCCTTTGCTGTACTGGAGAAAATGGCTTTACTTTAATCAATTTATCAAGAACAAATGTAAGTTCTTTTGTTGTTGTTTTTGCTAAGAGTGTTATACTTTACTCTAAAAAAGTTGTGAGGTAAGACCATGCAAGGATAAAACCTAATATTTATTTTTTTTCTTACAGATGTGTCTTGAGTTCTGAATTTGGGATATTCCCTTTGCTGCCATCTTCTCCAGGGCCTTGGTGGGTTTGATTAGACTTTTCTCCTTGCTGTGCCATATTGCCTCTCTGTGGACTTACTGCCTCGGGCATCAGTTATTGGCGTCAACATTTCCTGTTGCTTGTAGAAGTTCGGGAGTTTGGAGAGTTTTCTGCTGCCAACATTACATGAGACTCTACCAGTGGCCTCTTTACTGCCATGATCCTTTTGGCTTTGTTCTGATGCCTTTATTAAAGGCTCTCGTCACACACTTGGCCTTTTTTATTTTACTATTTTATTCCTTTAGTGATATTTCACCAAGGATGTGAGTTGTGCAGTTTTTTTTCTCTGTTTTTCTAAAGGGATTGGAGATTAATTAGTTGAAGGAAGACAGCTGTCTGGATTTGAGTATCAACTGTTGTCTTTGCTTTCTTCAACTTTGTATAAACTGTTCTGATTATTACTACTTTTAGATTTTGTACATTTGTAGCATTAGTTTAATTTGTTTTGCATATTTGGCTTGAATTTTGTTCATTGTATCCCAATGTTATGACTTTGTTTTACAATAAGTTTAAAGGGGCTTTGATTCCAATGATGTAAATAAAGTTTTGTCCGAAACATGTTCTTCCCTTTTTTATTGTACCTTTGCAAAAATGTTTAGTCAGCTTAATTCTTTTAAAAGTAAACTTTCTGTAATTTCAATAAAAATGCTTTCATTTATTTTTTCTTAAAATTAAAATAGAATACATTAGAAAACCCCTTTATTGTCCCACAATGGGGAAATTCTGGTATTGAAAGCAATAGAAAAATGTGTAAGAATAATATAATGGTAAAGAGTTAAAAAATAAATGAAATACTGTACTCTGAAGTGTTTTAACAATATACATACTGTGCACCTTGAGAATAAATAACCAATATGCAGTTATGGACATTTTTGTGGTAATGGATATTTGGAAATGGTAACACCAGAGATGTGCAAAATCATAGCAGCATCTCACTAAGAACTGCAAAATCGGCATTAATGTAACAACTTAGTGAGGTTGACAGTGATGGTTATAAAAAGAAATAGGGATTTAATATTTATTTAAAAAAATAGAATTTAATCTTTGAGGCAATAACTGATGAGGTCCCCGATTTAAGCAAATGGCTTATAGGAGAAAAAATAAGAATTGATTTTTACATTGAATCGTCAAAGGTCTTATTTTTAAATCATCTTGCTGTCGGTAGGAGCAGAACATAAAATCGAGCGCACCCTTTCACGCCCGTAAGCGTGTGTTGAAGCGAAGCCTGTGATTGGATGAGCAGAGCGGAAGCAGTGTTAAACAGGAAGTAGTGTAACATTTCCAAAGAGGACAGGTCGCGGATTTATTTAACCTATTTTTTTCATGACTTAAGATTTTTTTGTTTTTATAGGCACAAATATGGCTTGTTTCTTTAGAAGAAAAATTGCTGCCAAGGTAAACTTGTCAAGAAACAGCTAATGCTAACAAGCTCTACACTTTGTAAGATGGTGAGGTTAAAAATGGTCAATTTTATTGAATTTTATGCAATGTTCAGCTTGCAGAGGCGCTACAGCAGTCCGATGATGCCTTTATACCTGTTCTGACCGTTATTCCCGTTCTCAAGAAGCAGTTAAGTTTGTTCACGTCACTCCTGCAGATGCCTCCTGTTTGTCCTTTTACTGCTTAGTTAAAGATCAGGGATTTTTGTTTTGTTTTTTTAGGCAGAGTGCTGACTTTAGGCTGTCGCTTGGAACATTACGGAGCAACGGAATTCTTCCTTCCAGTGGGGAAATCCAGCTGCAGACAGAAAACCTTGTTGCACAGGTCAGATTTATAATGCAAACAGAAGTTGTTAAGGCGTCAGTAAAGCCCAAGTCACATCGATGGCGTATGACTGTTTAATGGGAAATTGAAATTATGCAATTTATTGTTTCTCCCAAGTGAACTTACATAACGGATTGCAAAAAATCATACCCTTTGAACCATTTCCTATTTTATTAGTTTTACCTTAAAACTTCAGCGTATTTTTATATTTGCTTATTGGTCAAAAGGCAGTTGGAGGTAAGTTTGAAATAAAATAACTAAATCTCTCTGACAATAAACCATAAATGCACTGATGGATGGTACGTGGCTTTTTAAGTCATCCTGGCCACTTAAAATGCTAAACACTATGGACAATTACACCCAATTGCACTTAAACACACATAATGATCAGTAGACAACTTGGGGTTAAGTAATATGCTCAGAGGTACATCAACACGTGGAAACAGGAAGCTGGAATCTAACCTACAACCTTCTGATTGTAAGACAGCCTTCCACTGAGTCACAGATGCAGCTAATTAAAGAACAATATGACTGCCTTCAAAAATTATCCGATTTTAAAATAAAAGTCCAAGTTCAATCCATCATTCACAAATAGAAAGATCAAAAAATCAAAATTAATAAAATAAATATTGAATCTTATGGATCTCACAATGGAGAAATTAACCTCTGCATTTAACCCTTCCCCTTTAGTGGAGCAGTGGGCTGCCACTGTGCAGCAACTGGGGGTTAAAGGTCTTGCTCAGAGAGCCAGAGGGTTTTGAACTCAACCTTGGGATTCCAAGCCCTATGCCCTTACCAATAGACCACCACTCTCTCCTTTTTTGCTCCACTGATAATGGCTTTTCATACTTGTTGCACACGCGCTCAACTCTGACTGGACCTAGTTCAAATTGATAGCAGCCATTGTGAAACCAAACACTCAGAATTCCCGACTTTTGGCTGGATCAATTTAGAGTTGCGGATTTGAATCTGAATTTGTTACACCTGCTTCATGAAACGGACCCCTGATGTTTACAGTGTGTAGTAATTCACCCTCTGAGCTTAAACTCATTTAGTGAGAAAATTTGTCATAAACTTCACTCTCTATATTTTTAATGCTAGTAAAAACAGAGTTAATTTAAAGTTTTAAAATAGGCCATAGGAGTCTATCCTATGGCCTGTATGACAATATGAGACAGGAAAATGGACACAAAGATGAGGAGAAGACAGACTGACAGACGTAGGACATAAGAACCCCAACACTACTGATTCATGCTACATGAGTCTTTTGTTTGTTTGCTTTTGGATCAATTTTTAAACCAAAATATAGCCACAATTTGGTTACCTTAAAATCTCAATGAAATGCATAGAAGTTCATGTTTGTACTTTGACAAAATGTAAAAAGATTACATTGTATTAATTGAAACCCTTTTTTAACTGTAAATGTTGAGAGGAGATTTATGTTAAGCGATTTAAAAACAACAGGCATATTATCAAAGACAAACATGGTAATAATCTAAATGAGAGTAATTAACTTTCTTTTTTTAATTATTAAATATGTAAAAGTACAACAAATAAAATTTTCAGATTATCAAACTACTGAGTGCTTTTATCTTATTTCTCTATAAATATCAAATAATTTTCACTACTCAGGTGAGTGTTGTTTCTTGCAAATGAAATAGAATTTTATTCATATGACTTCAATTGTTTTTTTTTTCTTTTTCAGTTAAAACCTGACAGCGTGGTGGAGGATATTACAGCTGGACATGGGCTGATTAACTTTAGAGTAAATCGCAGCCTTCTTGCTGAGGTTAGTTTGCCAAAAACCAGAGAAATATCAACAAAACGTCTTCCCAGCTTCTTTTGTGGTCGTTAAATTTGAGTCTTTTTTCTTTCAGAAACTCTTGGAGCCATTTGCGGAAGGCGAGAGTCATCATTTTGGGTTAAACAGCAAACTTTTGGATACTCTGAAGAGAGGAACCACATTAGTAGAATTTAGGTAGAATTGGCTTTATGAGTATTATAATAAGTTTATAAATATATTTGTAAATTGACATTAAAAAAGCAATCACTTTATTTTTTGTAGCTCCCCAAATATTGCTAAAAAGTTTCATGCTGGGCACCTGCGTTCAACAATTATTGGTGAGTTTCAGAAGTAAATCCAGTTTCCTTTTTTTAATTTTTATTTTATAGTATGTTAAGGAGGTACTTGTACTCCTTGAATTTTTTTAATTTTATCAAGTGGAAGGTACAACAGAATATTAGGGCCAGACTAAGGACAATTTTTTTTTGACAGGCTGTAATATGAGAATAAAGTTATATAATATTAGCAGATAACTATCATAATATTAAGAGATTAAAGTCGTAATATTAAGAGAATAAAGTCGATATTTATTTAGAACTTTTGCGCTGCCATGTTCTGCATTGAAATAAGGACTGTTGAGGATTTTGTGAACTTATACTTTCGTTATACTTTTTTTTAAAATAAGGAAATATTAAACTTTTTAGACTTAGACTTATTGTCATTTTTTATACAGTGTATACAAAACAAAATTTCATTTCATTGAGCTTTTCGACAGTAAATGAGCAGCAGCTTAGCAGTGTAAAAGAACATTTCCAAAGTGCAGTATTGATCAAATATACACTGTGTGGGGAAAACATGGTGGTAAAAGGCATTTGTGTGGAAGGTTCATAGCAGTGCAAAAATAAATAGATATGGTGCAGAATGCAGTACGAAACATTTGAATTGAGTTTTATTTTATTGATTCACCATGTAGTGCAACTATGATGTTATCAGTCTGATGCAGATTCTCGATTTGTGACTTGATATAGAGTTTTTTTTATAACTTCAACAGTCTGATGGAAGTGGGGGAAAAAACTGTTACAGAACCTGCAGGCCCTGCATAGAATGCTGCAAAGGCCCTTCCCAGAGTGCAGCAGAGGGAACAGTCGATGGGGGGCGCGAGGGGTCACTAATGATGTTGCTTTAGTCCATTAGTATCAAATTATTAGGCTATTATATTATGAATGGAGCTCAGATTGCTGTTTGATAGTGTGGCTTGTGTCTTCAGATCTTGTTTGAATTTTTTGGAAAGACTAGTTATAATGTCTTTATTCAATCATGACTTTACTCTCAAAATACTACACTTTTATTATTTTATTACCAAAATAAGGTTGTAATCTTATGAGTTTATTCTAATTTTTTTTTTTTTTTTATCTTAGTCTGACCCTAATACTCTGTTGTAAAAAAGCAACAACCTTCAGTTGTGATTTTATTTGGTTGACCAGTGGACAGAAAATAAGGCCTGGTCTTCAAAAGAATTCATATTTTATAACACAAAATGTGGCTTTGAATTTTATTTATGGGTAATATGCTTTATGCATACATGTCAATGCATAATGTACATATATAAACAATGCTTTACTTAAGTAAAAAAATATAGATGTAAGTTAATAGTTTCATTGTTAAATGGTTTTAATCTGATCCAAAATCTATGTGAAATTCTTTTTCAGGTAACTTCATTGCTAACCTGAAACAATCCCTTGGTAACAATGTCATTCGAATGAACTACCTGGGAGACTGGGGCATGCAGTTTGGTGAGTATGTCGTGCTACGTATGTGTTCTCTGACATGAGTTTAATTACTGAAACCAGGAACCTGGTTTGAATTTGAATCCCAGGTTTGTTGGGAGCTGGGTTCAGCAGGTTTGGATGCACGGAAAAGTTGAAGGAGAATCCATTACAGCATTTGTTTGAGGTGATATTGTTTCTTCCTATTATATTATTTTAAGGTTAGAATATGTGTTTATTTAGCTCAATGGGAAAATTTCAGGTAATCATTTGTATTAAGTTTCATATAGATTTTTTTTATTTTTGAAACTGCCTTTTGTGCTACAGTAGATTTTATGAGATTATTTGATGCCTTTGTGTTTCAGATTTATGTTCAAACGAACAAAGAAGCAGAGCAGAATGAGGATATAAAACGTGCGGCTAAAGACTTCTTTAGACAGCTGGAGCAGCATGAGAGCCAGGCCATGTCATTATGGCAACAGTTCAGGGAGATCACAGTGAACGAGTATAAGCATATTTACAAGGTCTATTCTCTGAAAAACAAACTTAATTTGAAACAAGAAAACATGCAGTGTTTTTTTATTTTTTATTTTTATTTTTTTACAGAGGTTAGGAATCCACTTCGATGTGTACGGAGGGGAGTCCTTTCACCAAGACCAAGCCCAGGAGGTGGTCCAGGAGCTGCAGAGTCTAGGCCTGCTGAAAATCTCAGAGTAAGTTAAAGCTTTCATTGGCAGCTGCTGCACTCGATAAACATTTGTAGGCTAGAAGAAAGACATTAGATTAAGGATTTATTTATGTCCTTCCTAGTCCACTTTGTCCTCTATCTTGCTTTTTGTGTTTTAACAGCTCACAATTGTACAGATACAATTGCTTTGGTCCAAATTGGTCCAGGGGAAAAAAAAACTTCAAAATGTTTTGAATAAGATTCTCTAAAGGTTTAACAATTGATTTGTGAGTTAAAGCTTAAGGATCTAATCTTTAATTTAACTATCATTATTTTAACTTTTCATCACCTGGAAAAGACTTAAAATGTGGAACTAGTTGTAGTTGTCAATCACTATATAGAGCGGGGGCTGTATAGTGGGTTTTATAATGAACTCAGTTAACAGCTCGTTCGGAAAGATGATCATTACTTTTCGCTCCACGTTTGACACGTAATTCCTCCTCCCCGCATGGTTTCTGCCCCATCTTTGTTATTTAATGCTGCAATCTCAAAATGTTTTGCAAAGAGAGATCTCACAGCTTTGGATCTTTGCATCCCCCACCTCTATTTGAAATATGAGTTCTTCTGAGGCACAGATATGCTGCTGTCAGCCCCTTGTGGTCACATATATTATTGCACCTAAGAGCAACAACTTGATGGTTACCAGCTGGGAAGGTCCTTTCAGGGCAACACAGAAACCCACAGGCCAAACGACCGCATGGAAACACCCATCCATTGCAGCAATTTAGAGAAGTTAATTAACCTAAAATAGTGTTTTTTTTTTGTTTTTTTTTTAAACAATGTTTAGCTGGTAGGATTTTAAATGTTAGTTGCTGATTTTGTAGTTTGTTTGTTTTTTTCTTATGTTTTTTACTTTTGAAAAAGGGTCCTGGAATTTCTTCTGAAAAAAAAAAAGACAGGAGGCTGAAAAAGCAGGAAAAAATATCAGCAAGTCTGACTTTATCCTGTTGAAGGGATTCCTCAAACTACCTGTAGACCAATGCTACACTTTGACCAACACCGAAAAAAAGCCTTTCGTTTCTGAGGCTGTTAGGATGCTGAAAATGAATAAATATATCCATCTACCATATTTTTTCATGAGACAAACAAACTTGTTATATTTATGTTATTTCTTCTTTGATTTTATTTTTGATATGTCATTTTCTGTATTTATATTGTGTTGGCAGCAAGGGGACCGGAGTGGTTGATCTCTCCCCAAATGGAGACATGAGCAACATCTGTACATTACTCCGCAGTGATGGAACAACCCTCTACATCACCAGGTTAGTGCAAGTAAATCCACTTCAGGAACAGCACTGAAGGTGTTTAATTCAATGTTCAACATGTTATTTTATTGGCAGCACTGAAATGTTCTCTCCGACAGGGACATTGCTGCGGCTATCAGCAGGAAGGAGAAGTACAGCTTTGATGAGATGATTTATGTGGTAAAAGCTGAAATAAATTAATTTTCTTGTCTTTTAAAGTTGCATTGTCTTGATTAATTCTATAATTGTGGCATAGTAGGACGTATAAGGAATCAGTTTCCATAGGATTATATGAACCTTTTCCAGGCATTGTACCTTAAAATTACATAGAGGTCTCTAATTGTCAGGGTTCACACATGGACATGTTTTCTATAGAACAAAAATAAAGTAATCCTTAATAAATTGCATTAATAGGTTTAATTGGATTATTTTTAAATTAGATTTCCATTTCAAATTGATTCAAAGATTTTTCTCATCTGAACTTTGATTTTTAGGCTTTCTGGCTGATGTTCTTACACCCATAGAAAAATACAAAAAGTCCTGAACTTTTAACTTCACATCGTGTTAAAACTGGACCTATGGAACCTAAATAGAATTTAACAAAAATTCTAAACAATGCATTTTACAAAAGAAAGGTTAAAATGTGCTTTTAATTATTTGTATTGTTGTTAGATTAACTTGTGCTTTATTACTGTACAAAAAGACTAAGCAGCTTTATGTAAACATGCTGTACTAAAAGGTTCAGAATGGCAGAAAAACTGCAGTAAAGAGATTTGAAATGAAAAGTATAGGAACCCTGAGTTTTGTGACCAATATTTGAATCAGTATTATTACCCAGTAGGATTCTGGAAAAACCTGATTTTCAGTTGTGTGCAAACATCTTAACTTCAGCTGCTTTAGTTCATTTCTGCTTGTCTTTTTCAGACGGACAAAAGTCAGGAGAATCACTTCAACCAGTTATTCCAGATACTTCTGAAAATGGGAAATGATTGGGCTAACAGGTGACAGAAGTAATTAACTTTGTGTCTCAGCTTGACTTTAACATGGCATTTAACAAGGAAGTCAGAAAGGGTGAAAGAAAACCAGATCAGAATGTTCTGACTTGTAGATCACAGCTTACAAAAGAAATGTGCTTATTCTCCGGCAGGCATCCTAATGTTTTATTAGGGCTTGCATAAAATATCGTTTGTGCCAGTAAGATAATCATTTAGAAATACTTCATTCATTAAATAAAAAAAAAAAAAAGACTTCATTCCCATCATCCATAACTGGTTTCAGAAACCACTGTGTTTTTTGTTTTTATTAATTTCTGTCTTGTTTACTATCTAACAATTAATTATAGTTCAGTTTCTGTCCATAAAGCACATTTTATTCAGCTGTATTTTTTTCCACTCAAACTAGTTTATGTTTATGATTTATTTGCAGTTGTTTCAAATCGTTTGCCCTTTATTTAACTCTCATCTTGTCCCTTTTTATTTTTCTGTTAGATCTGGATCGGAGATACGAGTATTCACTGAGCGACTAAAAATAATTTTACTTTTTCCTTTTGTTTGTCAAATTCATGCTGATCACAGATCACCTATGAGAAAAAAAAAACAGTGGAGCATTTAGGCCAGTTAAAATTTTGGTTTTTATCTGCTTTACAATATAATCTCTAAAGTTGTAATGCTTAAGTCTTATTCTACAATGTTTTTTTTTATTACTTTGCTTAACTCTAAATTTCAAAAGTGAACCAGCAATAAAACTGGAAGTGCACTCTGGTCACATAAAAGTATGTTTATGAGGCATAGAAAACAAGAAAAACATAGCAATGATTGATCTGTGTGAGAATATAAAACCACAATGAACAGACTGTTGAAAGCAGAGGTCCCGGTCCCGCAGCACCACAGAAGAAAAATATATCTGTGCTAGATTTTTAATTTACTCCCATGTTATAGATTCTACCACTCTCTTCTTTGACAAACCTCAAAGGGATTTATTCATACAGTCCTATCCCTACTCCAAATTGTGTTGTTACTTTTAATATTTTCATAAATGTCTGTAAAATATAATAGTCACTGTTAAAATGCAGACTCATTTATATAACTGTTATGTTTGTATAAAGTAAAATGTGTTTTATTTAAAGTCTCTGTTATATAAGAATTGCTATTTCTGTTACCAGGTGTCGACATGTCTCCTTTGGCTTGGTAAAGGGCATGAAGACCAGGAATGGCGAAGTGGTGTTTCTGGAGGATGTGCTGGACGAAGCTCAGGCCAGGATGCTCCACAACATGAACCAGTCCAACAGTAAACTTCTGTATATGTTTAGTATTTTCTCATATGCTGAATGCATTATTTCTTTCAACGCAAGGTAGGCTAATTTACTGAACATACTTGTTAGTCAGGTTTATCTCGACAGTTGCACCAGAAATTCCTTTATCAGAATTTCTGTGGTAATATTGAGTGGGGGGAGTGGCGGCCTAGTGGTTAGGGCTCCTGAGATTGTGAGTTTGATCCCCCACTCCCACAGACTGCCACTCTGGGTTCCTGAGCAAGACCCTTAACCTCACACTGCTCCCCGGGCGCCTCACAATAGCAGCCCACTGCTCCCCAAGGGGATGGGTAAAAGCTGAAGTCTGTAAGTTTTTAAAAATCACTTTTTTGTCATATTGGCTAAAACTTTCCCTATGCCCAGACAGCAGTACATGTGATATGTAACCTGTGAAAAAAACTGCTTCAATTTGTCCCGCCTACTGCCTGTATTGCAATCTGGAAAGAATATTTCGGGACGAGACAAAACAACCAATCACAGCCAGAGGAGCGTCTGATGGAGTGTCAATCACAGCTCACACACGCTGAATCCCGCCCCCTCCCTCTCACCGCTGAACCTACCGCTGCCGCCCGGCTGCCGCAGTCAGGAGGACGCGCGTGGAAGTCATGGCGGAGCGACAGCCACCAGCGATAGAGAAACTGCCCTTACTGCCCCTGCCGACAACTGCTTACACGGCAAAGACTTCAAAAAAGAAGATGTCAATGGAAGAGAAAAAATAAAAAATAACTCGACCGAGCCCGAGATAAGACGAGGCAGATGCTGTGAGAGGGGTGGAGCTTGGAGGTGGGGCATGAGTGAAGCAGAGAGGGTGGGGGAGTGGCCTGTTTTTCTTCAAATTTTCAGTCAAAGTCTGCTCTCTTCTCAATGTAACAGACTGCAGCTTTAAATGCAGAGAAAAAATTTCCTTCTGGGATTATTAGAGTATATGAAATCAAAATAAAAATAAAAAAAGTATGAATATTTTTACCAATTTTATCCTGCTTATGCCTTTTTAATGGAAACTCTGTATAACTAAACTGAGAAACTAACCTAATGTGGTTAGAGATACTGTAGGACAGTGGTAACAGCAAAGCTCAATCTTTCCACAGCAACCAAAGAACTGGAAAACCCAGAAGACGTAGCTGAGAAAGTGGGAATGAGTGCATTAATAGTTCAGGTGAAGCATCACTACACATCTTTACAAAATCCCAACAGCTGTTGTGTGTGTTGATAGTAAACATTTTCTTTTTGTTTGATCAGGACTTTAAAGGTCCTCTTCAGTCTGATTATAAGTTTGACTGGGATCGGATGCTGCAGGCTCATGGGGACACAGGCGTCTTCCTTCAATACACACATGCCCGACTCTGCAGGTAAGCATGAGTGGTTGTATTTTAGATATTACAAGCAGTATGCCTATAACTTACAGCTAAAGAAGACTTAAAGATGTATTTGTAAATCAATGACCAAAAGGCATCTAATGCAGAAATGTTATGGCTACATAATTATGGGCAAGACCGTGTTAACTTATATACCTTTCATTTGGAGAATAAGTTGCTAACAAATCTGACTACATCAAAGCTTAACTGAAACTTAAAAACTGGATTTGGGGCAGATTCATAGAACTGAATTTTTCTGCCATCTGCTCCACTTTAGATGCTACCCTAGATGCTTCCCTAAGCTAGCACGTGGCAAGTCATCCGTTCTACAAACAGGAAGTCTGGGTTCGTATCCCAGCTGGGGGGAATGAGCTGCCAGTGTGGGTCCTTAGGCAAGACCCTTCACTCTAATATTGCTTTGGAGAGTGGCGCGATGAGGTTCTGAGTTCGGACCGCCTCTCTGGGTCCCTAAACAAAGACCCCACACAGCTCCCCGGGCGCCGCACAGTGGCAGCCCACTTCTCCCCAAGGAGATTTAATGACAATAAAATGCTTGGAGAAAAAAAGACTTTTGAGCTTTAGGGAGACGCAGATTTCATGTTCCAGCAGGATTTAAGACACACCAACTGCTAAATCTACCCATACCCTGAATGTGACCATGATATTACTGTGCTGGTTTTAGTTGTCTGGGTCTGAAACCCTTAGAAACACTGTGGGGTATGATTGAGAGAGAGATGAGAGGAAACATTCTAAATTATTCAGATCAAGGGCACTAATTAAATCAGCCTGGGCTCTCTTAACATGTCAACAGTACCACAGACTGATCACCTCAATATGACATTGATGCAGTTGTGTATCAAAAAATTCCCCCAAACCTACTACACAGTGCGTATAAATTATAGTACATTTACCTACTTTTAGCAGGCAAACATCTTTAGGTTATTTTTATTTTCTAAATCTCATATATAATAATCGTATTACTTAAAATAATCATTAAATTAGGGGAAATAGGTTCTTCAAAGTACTTTCCCTCTGGGATTATTAAAGTATGTCTGATCCTAATATTTACTTGTGTGCAACTCTTAGGAAAACGAGACTAACAGGAAGTACAGAATATGTCAATCACACAGAAACTCATGTTTTGGCAGTTTAATACAAAGGAATAAAGGTGTGGAGACAAATACATTCAACCCTTCCTGCCTTAGTGACCAGACGGGTATAACCGTCCTGCAGCACCTCCTTCGGTAAGCAAACCAACCTTCCTCTGATGTCAGAGCAAAACGCTGGATTTCAGTCTGCAAGTTAAACATTAATATTTGTTTGTAGTTATGACGAAGTATTGTATCAGTCGCATCAGGACTTGCAACCCAAACACCTCGTCAACTTTTTACTGAAGCTCAGGTAAGGAACAGGATGTTTGTTTTGTGGGGGGGTTAGCCCTGATAAGGTTCACCAATGTTTGTAGAGATGTCTCTTCATCCTTAATTTTAATGCTGTGCTTTACAGCCACTTCATCGCTTCAGCTCACAGAGAACTGCCGGTCAAAGGAAGCCCTCCGCATGTTGCACAGGTTAAATATAATTCCTATTTATGCTAAAGTTTTACTCTTTAGCCATGTCTGAAGTAACAAAATATATTTTAATTAAAAAGATAATCAAATGATATATGTTTTTGCTTTTTCATTACACAGGCAAGGTTACGACTGTTCAAAGGTGCACGCTCGGTTCTGGCCAGCGGGATGAGAATACTGGGCATCACACCAGTTCAAAAAATGTAAACTTCAAGTTTAAAGTGCTTTTTCAGGAGTTTATGTACCCCCTTTGATATCCACTGTGAATAAAAGGTCCTTTATTTTCCAAATAAAATTACCTTCCTTGTTGATTGTGAAGGTTAAATGAAACTGATTCCATTGTCTTTAAGTTTTAATTAGTTTCAAAATAACATCCAAAACACAATAAAAAGTGTATACAAAAGACACTAAAGAGGTTCAATAAAAATAAGCATGCACTGGTCTGTTTTTATCTGTGCACCTACAGGCTTGGCCATTTGGACCTCTGATATTCTGCACTATTAACATGAAGTATTTATTACGTGAACTGGTTTTATTTATGTGCCACATATACAGATGTTCTACTTTACTGTAGATGAATTTATGATCCAACAAACCCACCTCCTCAGATTGACAAACTTTATGTAACTACAGAGATGTACCCACCCCCCACGTTCTTGTTCAATGAAATTCCCAAAACACAAAAAGATTATCTTCGATCACCTTCAAAAAAAAAAAAAAATACTTTTAAATTAAAGTTTCTTCATCTATTATATGTGCATGAAGGGAGAACCTTCATCTTTGTCATTAAGCAAATAAAATCTGGGACCCATTTCAGTGTTGATGTGAAAAACGACTCTTGGGTCACCTTATGAAGTCCTGCAGCTCCACAGAAAACAGACCTCAACCTTCTGACAGAGAGTCCTTTGTTGCGAGTTAGTGGCTCACACGTTGATCAGCTTCTGTTTTAACTCTGAGTCCAACTCTTTCTCCGAGCGGGACACTTTGGATGTGTCCTGCTTTGGAAGTCCATACAGGTAAATGGAAACACACACCAGCATTGCCCCTGAAGCAAATGTGAATGCTGCAAAGAAAAAAAAGAAAAGTTTACAAAAACACAGCTTAAAGAAAACTTTTACTATGTGTTTATAATCATAGTTCTCAATATTTAATTTAGTAATACCCAACACTTTCTAAAATAATTACACCAGCTGGCCAGAGATCCACGTCCCCCCCCCCCCCCCCCCCCCCTTCATTCTTTGTTTCAATCTCTCAAGGTATTAATGACACATTAAAAATGGTTTTAATGTGTCATTTACTAATTACCGGTGAAAGCAATAATACAAACTAGGGCTGCAAGTAATGATTATTTTGCAAATCTATTAATCTGTCGATTATTTTTTCTATTAATAATCGGATAGCCGAAGATTCCTTAAAGATTACTTTTTATGAAACTAAACCAGGTAAAATTAAAACTTTCCACTTGTGGAGTGCTGGATAGAGCATATTGACAGACAAAATGTTCTTTTAATCTTAAACACAAAATGATTATATTATTTTTTACTATCTTGGTATAATTACTGCTCTAAGTGGGTTATCCTTTCAGCTAAAGGCATGTTTTAGTCTCTACACTCCATTTAAGGATTAATCGATTACTAAATAATTTGACGATTATTTCAATAATTGATTAATCCGATAAATTTTTTCAGCCCTAATACAAACTAAGTAGAGTAAGCCATTAGTCATGGGCAAACCGATATAGATTCCCTTATTCAATTTCTGTTTGGATTATTTAACCCTACACAGCATACTCTTAAAACATATAAAATATATTTTTTCTCAAAAACGCTACGTTTCCTACAAACAGTATTTTAGTTTGCATGCGTCCAGGTCTTATGGATTGACCAGGTACAGTTTATGAACCTACATCATCATGCTTTCTAACGGCACTTTTTTGACTTCTGTAGAGGATCTAGATTCTTAACCAGACTACTTTAGACTGAGGGACCCAGAGTTTAGAATATCTCTAATTTCAAACATGAAAGAACATCTATCAACAGACTCAGAATTCAAAAGCGGGATCGAAATTTAACAGTGTACTAGAAAGTGCTGTTCTAATTTTCATTTGCATCTTTCAGAACCTGGTGGTGTGTGTGTTTTTTTTTTGTTTTTTTTACAAATTGCAGTAAATGCTTCTACATAGTATACTGCATGACATCTACTGAAACGTACTTATCTGCAGTCCAAACAATATGACTGATGCAACTGTTGAGAGAACTATGGCTGCTGCTGCAGAAAAGCCCTTCATGATGTTGTCTGTGTATTTCACCACTATGGACGTATAAAGGCCACCAACACTGGCCAGAACTGCAAAAACACAAAGAAAAGTGTCAAATAAATTTACAATTTTAACAAGAAAATTATTATTAGGTTCTGCAGTACTTACATACAACAAAGCACACTGATGGGGTATAACCATAGAAGAAGCCCTTCTCCAAGACCTTTTCTCCATCGTTCATGTAGACACCAATCAGGGTGACGAGAATGCCAGAGAGGTACATCTGAATGTTTCTGACCCACAGAGATGTATCTGAGCTCTTCAGCACTTTCTCAAAGTACACGCCTCGATTAAAAAAAATAAAATAAAATAAGACAAAAGTAACCTGTGAGTAGACGACTAAAATAATACAAACATGTATAATAAAGTCATAAAGAAAGCAGCCCCTTTCAAAGGATCTCGTTCACAACCTTACCTGCAAATCCAGAGCAGAGAACGGCGACAGCAATGGCCATGAACCCAACAAAGGGATTTTGCTCAATCTGCAGCGGGAAAAGAAAAACGGGTAAACATAGCCTGATCAGAACGAGTAAAACCTCACTAATAGCAACCGTACCTGAACTTTGGTAGCCTCTGCAGGCTTCCACTGGACGAGCGTTACGCCACCACAGAGCATGAAAACGGAGAACCACTGCAGCCGATTGAGAGAGCGGTTCAGCATGAGGACAGTGCATAAGGCAGTGCATGGGATCTTTAGCTGGTAGGTCACCTACACAGAAAAGCACAAAATAGATCTAAAGGACACATCTAAACCAAGTTTTAACTTTATTATATTGGATATATAGAAATTATTTATAGCAGTAAACTAAACTTATAAGTAGTTCTAGACTAGTGGTTCTCAACCCTGGTCCACAACTACCAATGCCCTGCCTGTTTTAGATTTGCCAAAGCAGCCACACACCTGACTCATTTACAAAAACAAATATCAGGCTTGATAACTGCTGAGGATGTTGTGCACTCATTTAAATCCAGTATGCTGCAACAGAAGCTGCATTTCCATTACAAGTGGGTGCAAAACCAAGTTAATATTTTGTTGAATTAGAAAAGGCAAAGTTTTGCAATTGTGGTATTTCCAATAAATAAATAATATAATTTAAATAACATGAATACATTTGTTTACCAATGAGTCTAAAAACAACATGGCAGCAGCGATATTCAGCAACAGCTCTAGTGGCTGCCATCATAACTACTATAACTATTGCCAGTCTTCTTCTTCATCTTTTGACAAACTTGTGTGAGGTGATAAAAGTGTTTCCACTTCAGTTTTGTGAAATATAAGGATTTCAATAAAACCGAAACAACCTCTCAAAGAGTAAACTAGGGCTAAAACAATTGATCTGATTTATCAGGATTAATTGATTATTAAAATAATAGTCAACTTATTTAGTAATCAATTAATCATTAACTGGAGTTTAGAGACTTTAAAAACTTAATTTAGCTGACAGAGCAACCCACTTAGAGCAGTTATTATATCAAAATTGTAAGGAAAATTTGGAAATATTTTGCATTTAAGATAAAAATAATGTTTTTCATCTGTCAATCTGCTCCATCCAGAACTCCTCAAATAAAAAAGTTTTATTTTCACCGGGTCTAATTCCGTAAAAAATCTTTAAGGAACCTTTGGCTATCTGATTATTATTCAATTCACCGAAAAAAATAGTCAACTGATTAATCGATTTGCAAACAATCGTTAGTTGCAACCCTATTTTTTTTTTTTAATCGAAACTGCAGTGCTTTCATTTACTGAATTTGTTTTTGTAATTACAATTTGCGCAATTTGATGTTTAATGGAAACAAACCCGTAGATACATCTAAAACATGCAGGGCAGTGATGCTTAAAGGAGAAGGTTTGAGAACTACTGTTCTAGAGATTTGAGGATGTTAGACATTTAAACCACACCACCACTCTAGTTTTTTATTCTTAGAAAATTACTTGTCTTTACAGAAGCCGGGAGCAGTCGCACACAAATGCTTTTTTTTTTTATTGTTTTCTCGAGATAATGACAGCCATTTCATTATCATTGTTAAGCTATTAATTGTTTTTCGGGAGGAAGAGATACTTATCTGGTTATGACGAGAAAACTTTTTTTTTTTTTTTTTTTCTCATAATGACATTATTATCATGAATCAAATGTGGAAGCAAACCCCCTAACCAACAATCTCGTCTCATTACCTAAAAGTTGGACTATTCATAGAATTACTCATGACTTAGACTTATAAATCCACTCCTGCTGTTGTGGTATTGAAGGATGAAGGGCTAATCGGTTTAACTCACATAAATCATCTCGTGGTTTATTTTCTCGTGATCAATTCTTCCTTTACCACAAGGAAACGGCTCTCATTATCTTTAAATAATGACATTAACTTGTTATCTTGAGAAAACCATCGTAAAAAAGCAAGGGAGGGACACAACCGCTCTCGGCTCCCGTACGTCTTGCTTCCATTGAAACCATTTTTTTTTTCTAGGTTTAGACCAAAATCTCTCTCAGTGTGTCTAAAATCTCTTTTCACCTACTTTAGTTTAATACCAGAGTCACCTTTCTGTTTTAGATGCGAGACGTATTGTACATTAATCAATCTGATGTTAACAGTTTCTAATTGGAAATAAACAGCAACAACATGGACATTAAAATCTGAAGTTTACCTTTC
Source organism: Cyprinodon diabolis (assembly GCA_030533445.1). Classification (NCBI taxonomy): domain Eukaryota; kingdom Metazoa; phylum Chordata; class Actinopteri; order Cyprinodontiformes; family Cyprinodontidae; genus Cyprinodon; species Cyprinodon diabolis. The sequence continues at coordinate 11,857,137 of CM060076.1, read as the reverse complement.
TGATATTTTAAGCTGAAGGAAGCCCAACGTTTATAATAATTTCTCTAAACCAAGCCTATGTTTATTATCCTCTAAAGCATTTTTATTTTTCCCTTTTGACAATATTTACCAGAACATAGTTTTATAGAAAATTATGAATAATAGAAAAAAAGAACACAATTTCCTACCTGATAAACTGCTGCATCAAGGTTGCTGAGTGCAACAAAGGCCATGTTGTTCTGAACGGCATACACTATCGAGGGCACGCTCAGTTTCAGCAGTTCTTTTGGGCTGTAAAAAATGTGCTCCACTATGGCGTTCTTGAGCCGTACAGGGTTACTTGTTTCTCTGGAGCCATTAAAAGACAATAGAAACAATGAGACTGATGAGGAAAATACACGTACATTTAAAAGTTGATTAAAAGTTGCTGTTAAAGTATGCAGTAATAGACGTGTGGTGAACAATGCATGATGAGACCATTGTAATAAAAAAACAAACATGCCAGAACCAGTTCAGCAGCTCTCAGTTTTTCAGGTTTTGGAGAACTTCTAAAGGCTGAAAAAATGTTCTTTGTTTCAATGGTCTTCAATCTTTGTTTCAATCTCTCAAGGTATAAAATGCATGAAAACCAAAAGATAAAATGTAAATAGGGCGTAAGGCAGAATAGATATTTTATTTATGTATAAATATGTTAATTATTTGCTCACAGATTGACCTGCATCTCCTTTACCTGACAAGTTTAGTCACTATGTGGGTTTCTGTAAATTTCACCATAATTTGAATTCGAGCTCAGTTGCATAAAATAAATATGTGAAAGATAATGAATTCTATTAAATTAATTTCAATTTGTCCTTTTTTTTTCTTTTTAAATTTTTCTTTTTAAACACTCAGTTGGTTGAAATACTTGTCCCATCTATACAACTGGGGAAAACTTATCTGTTTGGAACAGGTTTGTTCACAAAAACTAGGCCTTGTAAAGCAGCCATTGGGCAAAATCCAGGTTACACCCTGGAGTTGCTGGAGTTACAATAATAGGGCAACACAGAGACGCACAGAATGGACAGCCAAATATGCACCAACTTATAACAGAGGGCAACTGAGAGAGACTCATCCTCGGCTACATGTTTGGACAGTGGGGAGTGGCTGAAATATCCAGGGTGAACCCATACAATAGCCTGAAGACACACACACACACACACCCTGCAGAAAGAGCCTACAGTGGGATTCAAACCTCAGACCTCCTTGCTGCTGGGTAATAGTACTTCCAACTGCATCACCATTTCAACACCTTTTTTTGTTTTTTAACAGGTGGAAAACTTAACATGAGAAATGCTTTAACAGAATTAAATACAAAATACCTTCAAGTCCTTAATGAAAAAAAAAAAAAAAAGTCTGCAAGGTCCAAACTAAACAAGTAGAACAAAAGATTTTCCTAGTGTTAATATAACCTTAGTGAGGTCAGGGTGTTTGGCAAAGAAAGGACAAAGTTATCAGCCTATAGATGCCTCCCAAATGCCTTGCAGCTGCAGTTACAACTATAGGTTGTTCTAGAAATTGTTTAACGCTATGAAATGTAAGCCACACTTTTTACATTCCAACTTGTAAACGTTTTCGGAGCCCATCCGTCATTTCCCTTAAACCTAAGACTGAAATTATTACATGACAGAATGTGTTCATACTTGAGAGGTATGAATACTTTTGCAGGGTGTGTTTAACCACCAAAAATATGATGTTACTCTGTAGAAAAATGTAGATTTGAAAATTCACCATGCACACGCCCTCTATTTAAAGGGGAACGCCATTTTTTTTTTACATTGGGCTCTTGATTTTACATTATTACATCATGTTCTACTCACCCATATGAGTTTTGTGTCACTTGGAGCCGTTCTGAAGATATTCCATGAGGTTATATCCAAGTAACGTCTTCCTATGGGCAACGACTTGAAGGCACAAACTAAACTGTTCATAATTTATCATTTATAGTACGCCAGCATTCATAACATGTAGGCGAATCACTGTCCCCCAGACATCCGTCGTTATATTTTTTCTATTTTTATTCTTTTAAAAACAAAGCAGAGTGTGTATGATGTCATCCGCTCACCGGACTGGAGTTATGACAGGCCACTCGGGCCACAGGCGGCTGCGCTCTACCCATTCGGCTAGCTAATCTGAATTGGTCAATTCCATTTTGAGAGCTAGATAATCTGTGGTAGTAGCACATCTTCCAGGCATGTGAGTGAAACTAGCAGCAGTTCAGCGGACAGGATGAATGAATGGTAGCCGGCGCCGACGGATGACGTCATACACTCTCCGCTTTGTTTTTAAAAGATATAAATATAAAAAAATATACCCGCGGATGTCTGGGGGACAGTGATTCGCCTACATGTTATGAATGCTGGCGTAACATAAATGATAAATTATGAACAGTTTAGATTGTGCCTTCAAGTCGCTGCCCATAGGAACCTAACCGAATATCTTCAGAACGGCTCCAAATGACACAAAACTCACATGGGTGAGTAGAACATGATGTAATAACGTAAAATCAAGGGGCCCATGTAAAAAAAATGGCGTTCCCCTTTAAGCTGACCAGAAATGCAAACACCTTAATCACAAAATCAAAAAGGCTTTAATAAGATTTTGCGGTCATCAACTGCTAGCATCTATAAAGCACACACTTAATGGTAGCTTGTGATGTAGAAATAGCCACAACTGTAATCTTTAATTCTAATTATTACTCTGATAACTTTAAACATCAAAATCATGCAGAGACGTGTCCCCTAAAGACCTTATGTCGTACACACTGTAGTCAAAACCCCAATATGAGAACACCACAGTCTAATAGGCAAACAGTTTTCCAATGTCCAACCCTAGAAGACAAGATCAATCTAACTGAATGATTATCTGCTGAAATCTCTATATTGTTACTACGTATTCTCTCTACTGATTTATTAAAGTTTGAACATTATGTACGGCAGAACAAAAACAAAATAAGGTCAGCTAAATTAAAATTATTTCAAAGTACAGTATGTAATATACACATAATTCACTGCCTGGGCTATTTCTGCTATATGAATGAACAGCCATATGAATTTCTACATCAATGCAGGATTACAGGGAGCTAATCTATCTATGGGATGGCTGAGGTGTTCAGGAGGTCCAGGATTATTTTTATAGTCACCTTTTAGCTCATCTGCATACATTTGTCTGGTGTCTCTCATCTTTGTCTGGACAAGACCCCATAGAAGATATATGGATTTGGGTCAGACAGAATCAGAATCAAGTTTATTGCCAAGTAGTTTAGACACTTACAAGGAATTTCACTTGGTGTTCATGGTGCAGACAAATTCGATATATATACAGAATCTATAGCTATATGAAATATATTTTTGCTTCCAATCAGGCTCAGTGACACTATTGCCTATTTTCCATCGGTAACTTATCTATTTAGTTGGGAATAGTTTCATTCGGATTGATTAGTTTTCATTTACTATGGAGTAGTATCGTAAATTGGGGCCGAGTCTTTAATAGCAGGATTAATTTCATTGATTGGTCACTAAATTTTATTACTGTAACTTTTGACAGTAAGACGAATTTGCTGACAAACGTAATCAGACCAACCTTCTATAAGGGAAGTGATCTAAAATTTACTTGGTAGATGGCTGCATTGACCTTTAAATTGATAAAACACAGTGGACAGGCATCCAAATGACACATCATCCAAAGTTATCAGTGACTTTAAAAATTGGTCCATGCAGCTTGGGTTCCATGCCTCTCCAATCTTCTTCCAATCATTCCTATAAGGCAATAGTTTATGCCTGTCGGTTCTATCATAAGTTTTTTTTATTCAAATTAACTTTCTCTCAATATACATGAATACAGAAATATAAACACCTAGCTTCTTTAACAATTGTATTAGTGTGGCTTAACCTTTCTTTGTGGAAGGCGAGTTCTCCAATGACTGTGTCGGCAAAATAGTTGATTTCATTATTTGATGAAATTGTTTCAAATTGAAATTGTCAGACAATGAATTCCAGCTTATCGTGAGCTGCCCTTCCCATCTAAACAACCAGCAATTAACGCTTCAAATAACTCGCACTGTAAGTAGGAGGTCTGTGTAAAACAATATAAATTCTTTACCAAGTTATGTAAATAATTGATCTTTTCCATGACATTACAAATTTTGTTTAAGAACTTGTAAACAAAAATAACTTTGATGGTGAATGGCAACCTAGTGGTTAGGGCGGGGTCGGCAAACTGCGGCTCTTTAGCGTCCCCCTTGCGGCTCCCTGGAGCTTTTTTAAAAATGTATGAAATCTTTTATGTTTGTTTGTTTTCATATGGTGTTCAGGAGGCAAAAAAAAAAAAAATTATGTCTTCCAATGTTGTAAACTTTTGTATAATAAATAAATTTAAATGATAATTTGCGTCATAGCCATAGAGATCAGTGGTCATAACTTGCAACCAGAGTGGCGGGGTGCCAGGGAAACAAAGCTGCATGTGTGTCTCGATCCATGGATCCCAAAGGGAAAAAGGAAGATGGCTGATGAGAAAAGAGGATTCAAAGAATGGACCGAATCATTTGCTTTCATTATCAATGTGGAAGGATTGCCCGCATTTTTGCTTTGTAATGAGAGGTTGTCAAAAAAATAAAAAGAAAAAATTTGGAAAGGCATTTCAAGGGAAGGCAAGCTAAATATGCAGCTGTCCAGCAAGCTGGGAGGAAGAGAAAAGTGGGATTGCAGAACTGGATAAATTAGAGGAGCGCAAATATATATTTAAGAAGTAAACTGCATATCCAAACTCCACTATTGCTGCTAATTTGGTTGCAAGGATGGAAAACCATCCACAGATCCCACAGTTAGCACTCTGATGCTGGGATGTGAACTTTCTTCCATTTTTTACCCAAATTCTTAAAATATAAATATCACCAAGGAACGCTGATGAGGGAGGATGTGGGATTTCAGGGTTAGAGAGCTCTGCTCTGATGGATGTCATTCTTGCTTGGTTCCTCATGGCTCAATCAACTCCTCCGAACAGAAACACGTCCACCATAGAAAGATTCCTTTATTGTGTTTCGATAATTTCATTAATGCAACAAAACTTAAACAGTGCAGTGAAGACTTTTACATTTTTGCGGCTCCAGACAGATTTGTTTTTTTTGGTCCAATATGACTCTTTGAGCAGTTTGGGTTACGGCCCATGGTTACAGCATAGGGCTTGGAATCCTGTGGTTGTGAGATCGAAACCCACTCCCACATGCTGCCACTCTCTGACCAAGACCCTTAACCAAACACTGCTCCCTGGGCGCCGCACAATGGCAGCCCACTGCTCCCCAAAGGGGTGGGTTAAATCAAAGGTACATTTTTCCAATGTGAGATCAATAAAGTTAAATTATTATTTTATTTTATTGTGCAGAAGTGCACTAAATGGTCCCAGCACTTACTTCGCTAGCATTACGAGGCTCAGTATTAATTTAATGACCTCAGTGATGCAGACCGCTGTTGTAGAGAAGTACAGGTCCCCTGATGAGATGGTCCGAGTGTACCTTAATGCCACAGTGTAGGTGGCTGCCACTAGTGTCATCACCGAAAGGCAGTACACCTTGAACACCACGCTCACGTTTTCTGGAGAAAAAGGGTTTAACATTTAGTTATATACCATTTAAGCATTGTAAAAAGTACGATTTGGTTTACAGGGCAAACGTCTAATTTTAGTGCAGCAGCTTTAACATGCGACAATATTTAACTTTATTATAACTGAACTTCAGCTAAAACCCCTCACGCGACCTAGCATTAGCTTGTCGGGCTGACGTTACTAGAGAAGGAAAAAGAAGGGGAATGACTCACCTACGGCCATTTTCGCACAGCTTTGTCTCCGTCCGAGAAGAAAGGAAGTCAGTTACCCTCTTATTGTTACATGTCATGTATAATTATCAGAAGCTATCCAGACACATAGGTTGAAAGCTGCCAAACCAGCACTAAAACAAAAATTCTTCCTCCCGGTTTCGTCCTACATTTCCCAGAATGCAGCGCAACTACAAAGGTGCGTTTGCATTCTACACCAGGATATCCTGAAAACTTTGTCTGCTCAAAAGTGAAAAATGTAAAGAATCACAGGGATTACGTATTAAAATCAACATGTGACGTGGTAACTGCGTAAAAGTCAGAATTCTTAGAAAAAAGTCAGAATTCTGAGATAAATATCAGAATTCTGAGATTAAAGTCAGAATTCTGACTTTTTTCCCATACTAAACTGAAATAAAATTTTAAAATCAGTTAACTTTTTTTTTCCCCCAGTGGCCCTATTCCTCTTCCATAGTGCAAACATATCTTTCTTTTGATCAGAATTTTTTTTTTCCATTAGTAAAGCAACTATTTATTATTCGTACAAGAGAAGAAAGTCTGTTTTCACAAAAGCATTCTCTCTTGAATTTTTTTTGTATTACATTTGCATTGGATTTTATGTAATGGACATACCAGTCATTCATAACTGATAGGAAAATGATATCTAATATTTTTACCAAATTAAATTTAAAAAAATTTCATCAGGCTTAAAAGTATCTGAGCACAAAAAATACATAATTCCTCAAACAATTAAACTAACAACTTAGCGAAGTACCATATTTGAATTGTGTTTTAAGACATCTTATTAGCTTCTTCAAAAAAACACAAGTTCTTTCCAATTATGGTTGTAGAACAAAGTAAGTCAAAGAATAATTCATTTTGGAACAACACAAAGTATCATAGTATAGTGTAATTATACAGTGGATGGAAAAAGAAGGATTTGATTTTCTTTTATCAAATAAAAACATAAAGTATGATGTATTTCTGGTTCATTTAAACCCCAAGAACTTCAGCTTTTGGTATTTTATAAGACTTGGGACCAGCATGTATTCACTTTGGACTCAAACTGTTATGAGACATCATAACAGAGGACATTGCTAAAAAACAAATACTAATGCTAATACAAATAATATCATGAACAAGGCAGCATCAGTGATGGCCTAGTTGTTGGGGCATTGCACTTGGAATCCAGAGGTTCTGAGTTCAAGCTCTCTGGCTCCCTGAACAAAGACCCTTAACCCCATACTGCTCCCCAAGGGGACGGGTTAAATGCAGAGTTCATTTCGTTGTTCTGTACTTGTGACCATGTAAAGTAAATAAAAGCTGGGGGCAAAAAATGCTAAATTTCAAATGTCTCATACAGTCCTAAGGTCTTTAACATTTATAGAATCAAAACAGTGATGCATGGAATAATTAGAGTATATTTTAATTTCTAACATTACTGCTCTTAGAAGCTTCTAAATTATAAGATAAAATATCTTACACTCACTAAATTAATGGATTAATCCATCAAAGTTATACAAATATTATAAAAATCAATGCAAAATAAGAAATTGATTCAATGGAAATGTTTCATTTCATTTCATGCTAGAAAACAGCCATCCAATATCCTTTGAATAATTAGAAAATGAAAAAATGTTCAAAAAATAATTAAATAAAACTTCAAAGACAATTTTAGCAGAGAATTTACTCAATGATGCATGTGACTGAAATGACAACTCACAGAGGCAAAGTTTGTTCTACTGAAATGTATTTTATTTGAATAACTTTAAATAATAATATCTAACAGGCCCAAAATAATAACTTTTTTCTCTAAATAGAATAAATAAACACTACAATGAAAATAAATAGAAAGACAAAAGAAACAAAATAAAAAAAAGCAAACAGCATTAATTATCGTAAGCTTGGGTTATTTAGCTTAATGCTCCACCTCTGAGTTCTGCACTTTAATTTAAGAGAGAATCCTATTTGTTCTTGCAACAGCTAATCTCCCACCATCTGAACAACACTGCACCCTACTGGCCCTGCAATACAACTGGAGGAATCTAAAATGGGCAGGAAAGCAACACCATTCTCATTTAACTCTGGATTTCCCACAAACACCCATCGAAGCATTTTTTTAAAAGTGATCACTGTCCATGCAAGAGGGTGAACTACTGCCTGAGGGAAAAGCTGTATGACTCTGAGCACACTGGCAATGGGGAACTCAAGAAGCATCAGATGGAATGTGCTCAAAGCCTTCGCTCTCCCTCACCAAAGCCCTCTCTAGGATTATTCGGCCCTCCTTGTAGCGTTGACTTTCCTCTGTTGCAAACTCGTACATCCAGCCCAGCTTGCTGTTGCAGTTCTTGCAGCTGACATCTCGCACCATGTGTCTTCCGGTCAGCATGACTCTGTCCTGCACCTCGCTGTGCTGCAGATTCACAACCTGCAGGGCAACAGTTGCTTGTTGTAATTGGACTAAAAATAGAAAACTTCCAACATAAAACTACATGTGGTATTCCTAATTGTTCATAAAGTAATAATTATTCTCGAGTCCAACCTTTTACTTTGTGGGGTAAAAAATATTTGTGCTCCCGATAGCCTTGTCCTCCAGATTGATGAATATCTTTCAATCATAACTTATTCTTGTGTAAAAAGATTTGCATATTTTTGGTTTTAATCTCATAACAAAGGTTAAACGGTGTACTGCTATAATCTATTCTGTTGTAGATGGTTATACATGCTTTTCCCACCCATTGCTTAAAATTATAAAGTAATTCTATTCTTTAAATGATTAGGAAATGGATTTTCTACTTGTCCAAAAATCCAGGTTTTTAGCTTTTAAATTAACTCTTCAAACACTTTACAGATCTCTGTATATATAAATTGATATATGCAGCCATTAAGATTACTGCTTTATCAGTCCCTACAAACTAAAGTTAACAGCTAGTTTTAGAACTTATCGGGCACCTTATTAAAGAGGAAAGCTCTGCCGGTTGCTCCAGTGAAGCGTGTAGAGATGAGTTCAGCACGATTGGTCAGAATTGTGTCACAGTTGGCACAGGAGAAGAGGCGACTCCCACCGATGTGATCCAGGAAGATCCGGCCCATTTCCTCAACCAGCCGAGAAACAGCTTCTTATAGCACACAAGCAAAACTTAAGTTTAGATGAAGAATAGATCAAGTAAAGTCTTAGGGCAGTTAATAACCAACTAAATGGTGGAGATGCAACAATCCAATACCAGGATCAGACATCGGCCTTGATATTGACTAATCAGCTGGGTTGGATATCATGAAGGGAATCAATCCAGCATTTTGATCCAATCATTACTTTAAGTAGCAATACAGTTACAGCTATTTAAACTGAGTTTTAGGCAGCTGCTAAGTTTTATTTTACATTTAAAAAGAAATCAGTTTTTAGTTCACTTTACATGGAAGTGCACTTATATCTTGTGCTGCTACTGTAGATTTTATTTGATTAGAAGTAGATTGATATCTGAGTTGTTTTGATAGCTTTTTTTTTCTTTAACAATGTATATTAAGCCTAATGCCTTCAATCACATGACAAGCCCAGGTATCAGATTGGTACCTGAGCCTAAAAAGACTGGATTGGTGCATTTCTGGGATATATTTATTACAACTCACAATTAGATGGATCAAAGAAAATAATTCAAAACTGGACTTTGTAGTAAATACACTTAGAAAACCTCAGGCCTGGTTGATTAAAAGGTCACTGTAATTCAGTTTTAGCTCACCGCTTGCATATCTATAATAATTATAAGGCATAAATTAGATCATATTAAACGTTATACGTCATTATTTGTTAATAAAACGTCTAAAAAACGACACTGCAGTCCAGGCATATATTTGGCAGCTAATGTTTACATGGAATTGCCAGACAGCCAGTAGAAGACCTTTAATGTCTTACCTCGTAATTTGTAATAAAGAAAAGGTAAAAGTAGATTTTTAGTCGAAAAATAGTTCACTATTTGACTTATATTCAACTGTAACTCTTCGATTCAGCAGCTTTGTTTTCGTGAAAACAGCATCCCAGGAAATAGAAAGCAAGTTAGCAAAGATACAAATCATGGTTTCCGGTCAAGACTTTCAAAATAAAAGTTAGCCGTCTTTATTCTGTAGGTTTCATATCAAACTGAACATATTTACTTCGGGTTTATGTTGATGGTAAAGATGTATTTATTTATTTCAAAATAAAAATCTTGTGAGTTTTTTGTTTTTTTTTTCAAATAAGCATAGTAAAACCGGCTCCATTATTTTAAAACCTGCACTTCCTTCTGTTTGACAGCGCCACAGTTCCAATCTCTTAAAGGTATAGTGGAGGATTTTTGCGATTTTTTGAAAAGACCTGTCCTCTCCACTTTAATAAAAAATGGACATGCACTATCCTGTACCCCCTCTCGAGAAAGAATGCCTATTCTTCAAACCTTGCAAACCAAGTCCAGTGGGTTGTTTTTAAACTTTTACAGAATGCCTATTAAACACATGCGAGAGGGACCCCATTTCTTCTTGTGTACGCCGTGTTTAAAAGTTGCTTTTTGTATTGCTCATACCAGCTTACTTTCCAAAAGATCTACAAATTTTCCACTGTGTCAGACTCACTGCCAGTAAATGAAAATGGCGACGAGTACGTAGGACAGCCTTATGTAAACATATCACTTGAATGATTGACAATTAAAAGGACCACTTATTTTGATGATCCACATGGAAAAAGAACATCCTCCACTATACCTTTAAGGCAGGGGTCTTCAACGTTTTCCAGGCCAGGGACACCCAAACTGATGGTGAGATGGAGCGGGGACCCCCTAATTATAGATAGTGTATAAAACTGTGTTATATCAAACTGGTCTTATAGTTACTCTATTACAGATGGAGTAATGTAATTAAAGTAATTTCGCCCTGGGATTATTAAAGTATTTCTGATTCTGATTCCTCGTAGATGGGACATGTGTTGAATGAAACGGTGCCCAGCTTGAAAGAGCTCCTGTGAGTCACTAAATGTATGCAATGACGACTAAAAACATCTTCTGCCTCAATTTATCTGTTTACTGCAGTGTGTTGAATTCATGTTAATTTGTATTTAAAGACATTTCAAAAAGTGGAAAAAATTGCAGGGGGGAATATATAATAAAAAAATCAAATCAACCAAAACCTTCGCGACCCCCATGCAGTACCTCTGTGGACCCCATAGGGGTCACGGACCCCCTTTTGAAGACCTCCCCTTTAAAGTATTAACATATTTCACTGGTCACAGGAAAATGCCACACGTTGCTTTTTTTGTTGTTTTCAACGTTTTATGTTTTTTTTGGTTCGGGCTGTAGTCCTTCACGTATTAGGGAGCATGCAGTTTGTTGATACATTTTATTTAAAACGTGTCTTAATACATCATGATACATCAAACAGCATTGACGTTTTACATATTAACATACAATCTGTATAATTTAGGCAAGACAAAACATAACTTTCCTTAAGGTGTGGAAGAAAGGACGAGGTAGCCTACATCAAAATAAACTTCACAATCCTTATATATGTTATACTGTTCTCAAAATTCAAACGGAAGAATCATGCAGCTATAAATGTGGAAAAAACAGTTTGTGTTTATTCATATACTAATAGATTTGTGCTTTTTTTCCTGTTGGGTTTAAGTTTTTATTAAATTTTTTTTTAATGTTATCTGTTTTAGTGTTGTCTTGAACATAGGAATCCATTGCATTGTTTCACCTTTGCAATAAGGTTTTAATGTAAAAAAAAAAGATATACATTTCTTTGTTCTCTGCAATGGTTTGCATCTCCAGCAAAAATTATTAGACAATCCTTTTAAAACCATCTAGAGACATAAATCATCTGATTTGTTGGGTCCACTCTTTTATTGCATGGATTTATTTGATCTCTAAAAAAATAAAAGATATTTACAAGATATCAAGCTGCACCTAGTGTGCCAGTGAGTGATAATTCAAAAATAATTTGGCATTGATCAAACCACGCCACACTTTCTACCAAGCTGTAAATCCAAAACAGTCTCACCTATCGCAGTGTCATATGATAAACCTTAATCCTAAGCAATAGATGTTCATTCAACATGAACTAAATCAAAATATGTAAATGTAACTAAGAATTGTACCAGAATTATAAGATGCACCAATGAAAGCACTGCTATAGTTTATAACCGGGAGCATTACTGCTCATTCTACAACAATGAGATGGTGGATGCAGTGTAAACTGTTTCAATTCGACTTTTTTCCTGTTTGTGAACTTTGAAGCTACCTACACTTCTTGTATCTTAAACCGAATTATATAACCAACACCATTGTGTCTTATGTTGTCAAAGATCAATCAGCAATCAGTACAGCCCATCTGTTAGACTGTCTAACTGATATTTTCTGTTATGTCATCCATGTCCAGAATCTCTTTTTCCTTTTATCTCCCCTGGCTCCTCCTATGTTTTCTCAAAAGAGTAATCGAAGGTACCCCTTTGGTGGAAAGTGCACACTTAGTTTTGATTTTTTTAATCTGGTATGTTATGCATTCTTAATGTTTTTTATTTATAAAGCCAAAACAATAGTTTTTAGTTCCATATCACAGATTTATTTCTTATCGTCCAACAAAAACAATTTGTATCATTCTTTAATTCAATCATCCTGCAGTAGCTGTTTACTGTATAGCACTCTTATTGAATTAAGACATTCTGATTGAAAGCTTATTATGGACTCTGTTGAAGAGATAAAATCATATATTTCATGTCAACTTAGAACCTTCACTCTCTCCATCATAAGAACAGGGTAAGACCTCAGAGATGTGTGTTGCAGTACAACTATAATTCAGTGTGTAGAGTCTTCATCGTACAGGGGAAATATGAGTTGAGCAATTCTTAATTTTTTGCCATATGATCAAACTGTCTTGATGATGTTTCATGGAAGTGAGATCATATCAGTGGATTCACAGTGGATGAATGCAATAAGTAAGAATATGAAACAAATCATGTCATGGTTACCAAAAAATATATATATATTTTTCTTTATTAGTTACACAATTCATTTTCCCCTTTCTGTGTCTTTTCACTTTTTTTTAGAAATCTAAATGCTTTTAATCTCTAAATAAGAAGTATAAATAAAAAAAAGCTAATGTTACTGTTCAAGAAAGAGGAGTGGGAGACAGGGTATATAGATTTAAGGCCAAATTGGTTGAATCAACTGCAAAAATAATTTCCTTGTAGTGGAGCAACCTAGCCATCTAATCTATGAGCAGATTAGAAAGATCAGATAATCGGAACTATGCTTCATCAGGGGTTCAGGCTGAACTTATGTCCTTGACAGGAGATAAGGGACCATAAGGTGGTAAAGATTAATATCAGGATCACATTTATTATAACTAGAGTAAGTCTTTATAGTTCCGCATAGACCATTGATTATGACTTTCTTTATATGGCACATTGTAGGCTGTAAAAAAATATATAAATATGATAAATCATTTAATAAAAACAAAAACAAATGTTCTTACATCATGTTGTCCTTCACCCTTCCAACCAAAAGGCCGATAGGAGAGTTCCCGGTTTCTACAATGTCACAGGATCAGTGTTATATAAATGCAGGGTAACGTTTTTGGCAGGTATATGCTATTTTTTTAATGTCATACGTTCAATAAGATTATTTAGTCCCTCTAGTTGTATAAAAGCTGTGTAAAAGTTTGGTTTCTATTACGCCATTTATCACACTAACTTTAAATAAATGATTCCATTAAAACTTTATTTGACTTTTTCCCTTTGAAAACAAAAGCAGCCATATTTTCCTTCTGTTCCATGCATCCATTTTCCATCACACTTATCCCAGCGGGGTCGAGAGGGGATGCTGGTGCCTATCTTCAGCTGTCAATCGAAGACAGGTGGGGTACATCCTGGACAAGTCGCCATTCTGTTGCAGGGCAATACAGAGACAAACAGGACTTACAACCATTCATGCACACACTCACACCTAAGAAGAATTTAGAGAAAAGCCAGTTAACCTAACAGTCATGTTTTTGGACTGTGGGAAGAAGCCGGAGTATCTGGAGATAACTTTTAACCCTTGCATCCACAGGATGAGAGGGTTATTTCAATCCAGAGCCCAGACCAGGAATCAAACCCGGAACCTTATTGCAACAAGGCTGCAGTGCTAACCCAATGCAACACCATGCAGCCCCTTCTGTTCTATATAACATCGAAATAATGGAAGCTGAATGAATTTCACCTAAAAGGATGTTATGCACTGACAGATCTTTGTATCCACAAATATATCCATAATGAAGCACATTCAGGTTCTTGGAAGTTTAATAAAACAGAAGGCCAAGGAACTCAAATTCTTTTACAGGAGTCGTTTTTTTTTAACTGTCCTTTTTGTTCTTTCGGCTTTCCGGTGAACTTTTCGTTCCAAAGACAATTTTTCTACCTTTTCTATAACAAATGCAAGGAAAGGAACATATAGCATCAAATACATAGCTTATTCCACATGAGCTAAATCTAACCAAATATCTAAGCGATAAGTGAAAAAAAAGCCTGCCTCAGACACAACACTTTTTTCTTAAACATTGTAGATTCGAGGAATCAACTTTCTAGTTCTCCTTGTATGTTGAGCACATTTACAACACATTGACATGGTAAAAAAAAAATACCGTACATTCTCTTTTTCCAACTATTCTTTTTAAAGATGGGTAATACAGCTAATAATAGGGAAAACGTTTTTATAGGTTGTATGTGTTTGGTTGTCTAATGATCTATCTTCTGTTTAATTTGTTTGAGTAAATTTACTATATAGAATCTTAACGAAGCTGACTTGGTAAACCTAAGAAAAAATCAGTGAAAATGACTTAAATATAAAGAAACCTAAATCTGATATTTCATAAAATGGGTTTCTATCGAGTTTAAAAATATAATAAAAAAAGAGCATCAGTCAGTGTTCCTCAGTGGAGAGCCTTGACTTTTTTTTTAAATCATACCCCAAAACAAAGCCCTTTTGCTTTTTTCTTGTCCTTCATTTCCAGCTTTTAATTCATGGACCAGCAGAAAAAAAATGCATGAATATCATTCCTTCATGTCTCATTTACAGAGACATGAAGGAATGATATGCACTCTATCTACAGTTATCTATTTGCATCCACAACAAAATCTTAGCAACCGATCAAACCTAAAAATTGTATTCAGTGAGTTTTTCTTTCTAAAATTAGTTACATAATTTAAGAAAAAAGCTCCCAGCTGTGTCCTTTGAACAAATAAATAGTCCCCTCCCCTTTATGGAAGCTGATGATGTCTGACGTCTCTCTAGCTATAACTGATAATGACAGCGAAATAAAGTTAAGAACGGAGTGCAGTAAATTCAGAGAAGGGGTGAAAACTGCAGCAAAGATGGAGAGGATTTTTGAACAGCTGGTTCTGATTTCTCTGCTGGGTTTCACCTGTGTAACAGGTCTCTATTGATTATGAATCACTTAGTTATAGCATTCAGATTCATGCCAAATTAAAGATGTCATGAGTTTAACCGATGAGTATAACTGACTCAGTAGGATGTAGATGATAACTATTGTTTGCAAAGAGGGAATCTGATGCTTACCTCTGTAAACATAAGTAATGTTCTTTGGAGTAAATGTCCTTACAATTTCTCTAAATGCATTTTTTTTCGTCATTTTAGCATTGATGTATTTGATCTCATTTTTATTTATCTTTTTCTGTTGGTTAACTTGTTTTATCCTTTCTTCATCAGCTGGACTCCCTTGCACTCAGAGCATTCCTTCCCAGCAGTCCCCATTAACAGGTAAGAGAACAGATTATCAATCAATCATTTAGTAACTCAAACTTAAAATTAGATGGTATGAATTAAGCATGAGTTGTTCCAAAAGGTTTTTACATACTCTGTTTTATGGAATGTTTCTAATCATTGCATTTTTTAATAACTACACATTTCTGATATGATTTTCTGATTTATGTAATCTGAGAAATATTCTCTCATCTTTATATTTTCCTCTCAAGCTGACAAAGTCAGACCGTCTGATATATCAGTGCTTTCCTACATTGGACTTAATGAACAAAGGTAAGGGCATATCACGGTTTGGAATACAGTAAAATCTCCCTGAAAAGACTGGAAATGAATGCTTTGGTTCTCCTCTGCAGCACTGAACTATCCACAGTCTTGTCCAAACTCACAGGTACGTTTCTGCTTTTAATTTTCTCATTTTCATTCTCTCCTCCTTGTTTGTTTGTATTGGTTTATTTTTCTTTTTGACACTTGGTGTTACTGTGTCTTCCTGTTCTGTTTGGTACATTAGATATACGCTCTGATGTGGTCGATCAATGCTTTTATTGTAGCACTTTGTCCTATCATTACTGCACTGATATTTATAGATAGAAGTATCCATCAATTCTACAAGCTGTGCAGAGATGGGAAAAGTTGAGACTATCTGATCACTGTGGAAGGGGGTAGGATTCCCCCCTCACGAATCCACAGTGTTCTCACTCACACTATAGGGAACCCAGTTAGGAGAAAAGAATAAAATCAAAACAACCTTTGTTGCCCTTCAGTGGGGAAGTTCATGTGTGCCACCATCCATGTATTTAGACTATGGGAAGAAACTGAGAATGTGTCAAATTCATGCATTGAGAGCCCGGGGCAGGATTTGTAATCTAAGACCTTCTTCCTGAAACAATACAAAGTATAACTGTTGAGCCCATGACCAAAAAAGTCAATACTAATAAAGCTAAAATTTAGGGCTTTTAAAAATATGGTTTATTGTATTGAGGAACTAGACTGTCACTGAAAAAGAAAAGCAGCCATTTTCAATTTACCATTAAACCACAAGATTCTAAATTATATTTTTAAAGATTATTACATTTTAAAATGAATTATTAAAGAGGAATTGTAAATATCATTTTAAATTAGTTACTCGATGTACCTTTTTCCGTGAACCTTCTGATTACACTAGACAGAAGTTTAGTTACTTTAATATAAGCATTGAGTTGTTGCTGAATTTTTGTGTTGGATGTTTAAAGATAATAAGACAAAAACTCAAAGTTCAGTTTTTTTTTTATTGTTTCCATCTTTCCCTGAACAGAACTGATGACTCTGTTCAGTCCTGGACTGACGAGTCCCTTCTCAAATGAAAAAGGCTTTAAAACATATGGGTTTCCTCAACACAGGTGTGTGTAGTTTATTTTAGTCACAGAGCAATTTTAACTGTCTTTATCGTTCTGTCTTTTGTTCTTATTATATGCCTTTCACTATTTACAGCGGACTGATGGACCAAGCAAAGGAAGTGTCCAAATACTTACTGAGCAAGCAGGTAAAATCTCGGTGTAGTTTAAATTTTTCTTGTAATCATTAATTAATCAAAAATGAAGAAAAATTGGGTTGAAATAGGTGAAAAGGCTTTTTTAGGACAAAAAACATTTTTGGGGAAATTGGATCCAACAAGATGCCGCTCTTAATACCTTTGAACTTCTTCACATTAAACTAAAACTTTAGTGGATGTTATTGGAATTCTATGTAATAAAACAAGCCAAAGTAGTACACACTTGTGAAAAAAATAATAATAATTTGAGACATTTCAGCTAAAGCTCAGTCATAATAGATAGAGAACACATGTTCATTCATTATCAAATCTTGCCATTAACTGCTTGTAAGGCTTAGGTCTGAACTTAGAACTGATAGAAAACCTGTTTTTTTTTCTCAACATCCCCCTTTGTTTAGTTGCATCCATATTTCCCTCTATTTTCATCAGCTTTTCTGTAAACAGATCCCCCATGCTGTAAATCTTAGCAGTTCACCTAGAGTTTTAATTGGCTTCATTGCTGCTTTTCTTATTAATCAGTTTAGGTGGTTGTATTGCAACCGAATATGAAATAGTGTCAATATTTTTGCAATATATATTCTAGAAAGGACAACATGTGCTGAAATACTTTTAAAAAGAACTCATGTTGTTGTTTCCAATTCAAACTTTCAATGCACACAAACGCCTCGTAAAAATAAGTCTGATGGGATCTGATCTTCTAAAACAGGATTCTGATAAGCATGGAGACTGGACGTTGGTGCTTCTCTTTGTTCAGTTGGACCAACTCTGTGCCTGTGACCAGCAGCAGCAGGTAATCAAAGCGGAAAGATCGTTGGGATAATGAAGAGTTATCAGTTTTAATCACACAGAAAAGCATGCATGATGGATGTATGGAGAGTTAAAAAAAGAGGTTTGGCATTGTTTCGCCTCAGTTAAATCATATTACATGATATTCTTCATTTTCACTACTGTTTTGTTCATTTGTAATATGTTAACAGAGGAAAAATAAATAAAAACTTGAAATACATTAGGCCACTCAGAAAGTTCTTTGCATGGGTCACCCAACTGATAAACAAGTGATAGACATTGATGCAGAAAGATAAATTGGAAAAATGGCTCTATCAGTTGCTTCAAAGGCCACCAATCAAACTGTCTGGTTTATTGGTGCTTAAAGAGACTGTTGCTTCAGAGCTTTAAAGGAACAGAGTCCATGTTATTTTTTTTCCTTATCACAATTTGACCTTTTAAAAGCACAAAACAAAGTTTCCTGGTAAAGTGCCAGGGTAAGTTATGTCTAAATTGTCCAAAAAATGATTTTTGTCTTAATGCTGCAGATCTCGTCTCATCTCAAAAGTGTGGTCAAGGAGGTAGATGGTGCTGTGCAACTGCTGCGCTCTAAGGTATATATATAAAAGGTCAAAAAAGGTGTTATTGCTCTTTTGCAGGTATTTTAGAAGCTGTCTAATATACTTAACTTTGTTGCAGCTAAGAAGGACCCTCGTCAGTGTTGCATTGTGGGACGGAGGCCTTGATACTGTTCAAAAAAAGTAAGCAACAAAATAAAAAGTAAAATAAATTTATTTTAAACTGAGTTACAAAAACACATAAAAAATACTTAATTCAAAAATGCTTCTGTTTATTTTTATCATGATGCTAGCCACTCATTAGGCTGAAAATGGGAAATAATGGGTCTAGAGTAAAACATTGTTGAAAAAATTGTTTCTATTACTTCAGCTGCACATGGTTTTGGTTAAGTGAGTGTGTATTGCTTACAGGATGTGCCCATGCATGCTCCAAACCAGTGAGGGAGAGCTGAAGCTTCAGAGAACCGTACTGACTCACACACTGCAGGTATGTTTCTGCTTCCCACCGAATAATGCTGTTCATTTCAACACAATGTTGTCAAGTGAGCTAGTGTATGAATCCTGGAATATTTGCTAACTGGAAACAAATATTTAAAGAAATGAAGGGTATGAACAGCATCATAAGTGCTTCATATAAAAAATGCACTCTTATATTTTCATTTATTTCTGGCAAAAATATTTATAATAACAGAATAGGTAGATACTTTACACACATATTTAACACATATAAAACCATACAAATATATAGATACATTTCAAAATGTGATTTAAAATAAAAATTGACCAGTCTAAGTGATTTTGATTTCATTCTATAATTGACTTGATGATAAAAAAAAAGTCCAACAGATTTTACTTTCACAAGTGGAGCAGTATGGCTATGGCCATAGTGTTCTGCTTGATTAATGCATATCCATCCATCCATCCATCCATCCATCCATCCATCCATTTTCTTTACACGCTTGTCCCGAGTGGGGTCGCGAGGGGTGCTGGTGCCTATCTCCAGCAGTCAATGGGCGAGAGGCTGGGTACACCCTGGACAGGTCGCCAGTCCATCGCAGGGCAACACAGAGACAAACAGGACAAACAACCATTCATTTACACACTCACACCTAAGGACAATTTAGAGAAGCCAATTAACCTAACAGTCATGTTTTTGGACTGTGGGAGGAAGCCGGAGTACCCGGAGAGAACCCACGCATGCTCAGGGAGAACAGATTAATGCATATAACTAGCTTTATTATAATTCATGCAGGGAGTATTACAGATTATATATGGACACTGTGATGTAAGTAGAACAGGAAAGGAAAACAGGAAAAAAGGAGAAAAGATAAATAAAAGAGGAGATAAAAGAGAGATAACGATAAAACATCTTCAGTCTGCTT
Organism: Cyprinodon diabolis; assembly: GCA_030533445.1. NCBI lineage: Eukaryota > Metazoa > Chordata > Actinopteri > Cyprinodontiformes > Cyprinodontidae > Cyprinodon > Cyprinodon diabolis. Next base: position 11,837,280 of record CM060076.1, on the reverse strand, counting down.
CTTCACCTGCAAAGAGATGTAAAAAGAACAGCACAACCAACGGATGTAGTATAAGAGATACAATAAAGTAACACCTTGATACTATCGCTGAAGAACCTAATACCAATTTCAGTGGCAGTAGCCATTTGCATATGTGCAATCATATTTTCCCTGGTTTGCATTTTAGATAAAAATCAATTGAGCTGCCCCCTGACAAAATGCCACCATGTGCAGTTAATACACTTTTGTACATTGAACCCTTCCTGATAAACTGCTTTCCCCAAAAAATCTGTTTTTTAGGAGTCCTTGGGTGAACTGATGTCACAGAAACATTGGTACAGGAACGGAGATGACTTCACTGTCACTCTTCAGGAGACCCCTCTCATCAAAGGCTTGTCATCTGTGAGTTTAAGTAACAGCTCCAATCTCTATTAGTGAGGAGTGCCAGCATATTTAGCACATCTGAATTTTGGTCATTTTCTTTAAAAAAAAAAATCTTAAATCAGCAGGGATGAGTGGAATGTATATTTTCTGTGTTGCTAATAGACTGGAAAGCCTTTGGGAGAGTTTGAGAGCCTGAAGCACACAGATGAAGTGATGCTGCAGTTGTGGAGAAACTTGGTGAGACCTGAAAATGTCAACTTGACATTTACCAACAATTATTTACTTGTGTGTGTCTTTAAGTACATTTTCTATGGATGTTACATTTAATTGTTTCTTGCAGCTGCAGCCCATGGCCGCCCAACATGTTTCAGATGAGAAGAAATACATTGAAACATTGCTTTGCCCCACTGAGGTAAGTATAGATGCAGAAAAGTCACACAGACAGTCATACAAGCATTTACAGTTGACAACAGAGAAATATTTCTTTCTAATGTTCCCTCCCCCCTTTTTGGATACTCTTCATTTTTCACAAGGCCCGACAGTTTCTGAGGACAGAAGTTAATGCTCCTTCCAGTCGACACAGCAAAGCAGACAATCCCGTTCAGACGGTGAGAATCATTCACAGCTGAATTAAATGCTTTATGAAGCACTATGTCTATCATCTCATTGTGATTATGCTCTATGTGTGCATTGATAATCAGTATTCAGGCACAGAGATGCCCTGCGAAGATCTCAGTCCTTCACCGTCCGTTCCCAATTCAGGTAATTTTATGTATTAAAATGTTCATTCTATTTGAAATCCAAAATTATTTTAGACTTTTCACTAATGTCCTCATTTAGGTAGTAATATCCATGGGCTTAGGTGTGCATAGGGACCATAGGGACATGTCCCTACCAAAATTTTGGATCGACCTACTTGTCCCTACCAATAATTAAGTGTGAACAACATGTTTATGATTTACAATACAGCGTTGTTGCAGCAGTCGCTTCTTTTCCTCTTGCAGCTCCTCTGCCTGGTAGCTGCAGCTGCCTGGTCTTTCCTCTACATGGAACTCCACTCTGATTTGTCTGCCTTAAGTTTTGCCTTCTCTCTTTCTGATTGCTTGTTTTCTAATCTGTATGTGTGCGGGCGTGCTTGCTTGGAGCACGAAATAAAAAAATTAAAAAATGACGCCAGAATACAGCGGTTACCAAAATTAATATTAGGTTATGAAACTAGTCCCAATTAAAAAACAAAATATTATCTCGGCTAAAACAGGCAAAAGCTTTTGATTGCAGTTCTGTAAAGAAGCAGGAGAGAGTTTTGATTTGTGGAACTTGAGAAATGTAAGTAACCAATGTAAGGATTTCTTTTATCAAACTAATTATTCTGAGTCAGACAGGAGTTCTGTAAACTGCTGTTAAAATGAACAAGCAAAGACTGTAAGCTATCAACATTTCTGATTCCCTTTTACCAATATTTCTTTGCTATTACTGTATTTAGTTTTGATGGCAGTTCAGGAATAAATAACAAGTGTTATTTCTTTTTTAGAACATAACAACACGAGAACGATGGTGAAAATCTGCTTTTTTATGTTTTCCACATAAAAATAGTGCTATTTAATTAACTTCTACTTGTAGAAACAGGAAAAAGACAAACAGAGGAAATCTATTTACATTGATTCTATTTTTCTAGATTTCCACACGGACCATAAGTAAATTAGTACAAACATTAATGTCTGGTAAATAATGCTTGAATCTGGCTGTTTATTTTGGATACTATTAAATTACAGATAAGATAGTGTTATATTGTCTTTTATAATTGTTAAAAGGGATTTTATATTTGAATAAACTTAGGCTCATTCTTAGCGTTGTGCTTTAAAATAGACATAAGGAGCTATTTAAACAATCAGACAGTAAGCAATATAGGATGATGATAAAAGGTTGTGTTACATTTAATCCTTTACTATTAAAAATGGACTTGTATAATAGAAAAATTATAGGATTGTAGGGAACACAGATATAATGCAGGGCAGCCTCAAGGTGTAGCAGCTGCCTTTCAGTGCTGTATTATGGAAGAAATGTGTTTGGAATGCTACCATAAAATTAGGGCTGCAACTAATGATTATTCTGCAAATCGAATGATCTGTCGATTATTTTTTCGATTAAAAAGATAAATAATCATTTTTTTTACGAAATGAAACCAGGTAAAACAGAAACGTTTCCTCTTGAGGAGTTCTGGATGGAGAATATTGACAGACAAAAACTTTTTTTTAAAATCTTAAATGCAAAATGTTTACATATTTTTTTACAATCTTGGTATAATTCCTGCTCTAAGTGGGTTGCTCTGTCAATTGAAGGCACATTCTAGTGGCCCTATACTCCAGTTAATGATATATCAATTACTAAATTAGTTGATGATTATTTAAATAATCGATTAATATGATTAATTGTTTCAGCCCAAGATAAAATAGATGAAATGGGCTACACAGAGTAACTACAGCCCATATGTACAACTTGTATAGTTATAGTATAGTATAGTTTTAAATGCTCAGTGTCAGTTCCTCTTATAGTTCCAGTACTCATGTAAATACAATACATTTATTTGTCGTCCCTTGAATGTATTATTTTTGCAAGATACAGAGAGAGCAAGAGTGGGGTTTACCTCTGCACAATTCTATATCGTCAAATGAAAACAGGATAAATCCATATATAACAGACATATTTAGACTATATTCGGTTAAATAGACACTGTCTTAGTCGCTGGTAAGTTTAAATGCAAACCTTTTCAACATGGAAAAAAGTCCTAATTCCACATTCGTCAGAGCCAGTGATGCTTTAAACATTGATAAACTGCATCTAGTGTGTTTAGTGCTTATAAGATTTGTATTAATGTTGCAAGAAATGCTGCTGTTCTCTTTAAACAAAATGTTTCCTGATGCTCACATTAAGCATAAAAAAGAGCATGCATATTTTTGCATAGGACCAATGACATCAGACCAATGAAACTGAAGACGAAGAGTGTTTCTACCAAAGTTGAAATCAAACCTACACCCTTGTTAATATCTAAAAAACCCACATAAGTATTTCTTTCTTTTTTGACTCAGTGCTCTTGTTTTTGAACCATAAAACATGTAGTTGAATGTTTCATTTAAACATACAGCTCTTTAAACTGTAGCAGTTGTAGCTAAACTATCATAATGTTTCCACTCTCCTTCTTAATTTGATACATATGCTGGTTTATTTATGCAGGTCCAGGCATAAGAATGAAGAAGGAAAGCTCACTTTTTAAAATATCAAGTCCGGTCACTTACACACTTAAACGAATGTTTGTAGAGGTTTATTGTGCATTTAGCACGTTATCTAAGATCTATCCTCAGGGTGGGAAGATAGAAAAGACTCCTTTTTACAGGAACTTAACTGCCTCACAATATTCCTTTTCAATACTTCATGATCCTCTGACCATCTTGGACTTAATACAAAGTTTGCATTCCCTCAAGCGGTCAAACCGCCATTAGATGAACTTATCAGAAATAAAATAATTTCCTTGTTTAGCATTCAGCTTGATAAAATTGATAAATCTTCATATATTGCAGCTATTTAGCATATAAACTTTTGCATGTAGTTTACATATAGTTGCAGCCAAAGAAATGCATTCCCCCCGCAGGTACTTCTTGTAATTAGTTCCTCCAGATTGAATTCCAACTTGAGTCAGATAGAATATGTGGAGGGAACTAAAAAACTGCTGAATAAACAGGCCTTTCAATCTCAAAGAATTAAATGTAAATAATTAAATGTGCTTTCCTTAAGTACTGCTGAAACAATTGTTCTCAATCAATGGCACAGATAGGATTAAAAAGACTAGATGATATTCTGTATGTAATTTATAATATTTTGTGGCCTCTTCTTTTTATGAGTTAAATTTAAAATCACACAATAACATTTGATATTTTTGTCATTCATTCATTGTATTTTCTAGTCCATGAACTCCGGCCTGGAGATATCAAAGTTGTTGCAGCAGTGGGGGATTCTTTGACAGTAAGTCACAAATGTTTTAGGCAACTTATTCTTTGTCTTCTCTACAAATGCATGACTAAAGGAGTTTTCTATTCTCTTTACAAGGCAGGGAATGGTATTGCTTCTAGCCCAAACAATGTCCTGGATGTCATACGTCAGTACAGAGGCTTATCTTGGAGGTTTGTCACGACTCTCTAATTTTATTACCATTTTAATCATTTTATCTCGTCTGTTATTTTGATATGTTTTGAAATCATGGTTCAATAAAGCTCATATCTCTTGGTAAAAGTAATTTAATATGTTTGTTGCCAGTATTGGTGGAGATGAAAACCTCACAACTGTAACAACTTTGCCCAGTAAGTATCTTTGATGCTTAACTACACAATCATATCATGTTTATATTGATTTTTATATATATACATATATATATTATTTTTCTTTAACATTCAAACTTTCTTTTTCCAAATAATTTTTATTCCTTTACAGACATTTTGAGACATTTCAACCACAACGTGACGGGCTACTCCCTTGGTATTGGTGATCAGAACAATCCACAAGCTTTCCTTAACCAGGCAGTGCCAGGTGGGAAGAGCAGGTACGTCCTACAGTTGTTTGTTTCATCAATAAGTGTCCATCTTTAATTAAACATTATTTAGTTTTTAGTAGGAAAACAGAACTTTATCATGTCTTGTATTGCTGTACCCAGGGATATACCGTCACAAGTGCGTACTCTGGTATCAAAAATGAAAAGTGATCCTGTAAGTCCATAGTTATATTTTCCAGGAATAGAGCGTAACTAAAGTCTACTAGTATATTTGAACTCTCCTTACCTTCTTTTCTCCAGAATGTAAACTTTGAAAATGACTGGAAAGTGATCACTATTTTCATTGGAGGAAATGATGTCTGTGCATACTGCGAAAACAGCGTAAGTATCAATTTTAAAAGAGAGAAGAAATAACTACGAAGTTATCTTTGATGACATATAAAGCAGCATGTTTTTACTTTACTTACAGCTTCTGTACTCTGTGGAAAACTATGTCGGGTTTCTTCAGGAAAGCTTAGACTATCTCTTTAAGGAGGTAATACTCATTTTGTCATGAGGTGTTTCTAATTTAAAATGGCTACCTCAGTATTAGAAATTAATCAAGGCGATCTTTTCTAGGTCCCCCGAGCTTTTGTTAACCTCGTAGAGCCTCTTTATATAACCCCGCTTAGAGAGATGTACACGGACACATCACTGAAGTGTCCAGCATGGCTTATGAGGTGTATGTCTCTTTATATTCTCATTAGATATTGCTTCCTTTCCTGATATTTTAAGTTATCTCATTAACATCTTACCATCAACAATGTTTTTTGTCTTTGGCAGTATGCTGTGCCCTTGTGTTGTTTTGCCAGAAGCCGATTCTGTAGCTCTAAAGGAGTTGGAGACTATTAACAGAGGATATCAGGTATAAAAAGTGAAAACAACACAAAATAAAACAAGTTATGGTTACAATTAATGGGCATGGTCACTACTTTAAACTTTCAGCAATCGCTGCATGGTCTTATTGAGTCCGGCCGCTATGATACAAGCACAGACTTCACTGTGGTTATCCAGCCATTCCTCAGAGACATCACTTTACCCAGACTGGAGGTCAGTAATAAAATAATATCCTATGCTTTTCTCATTAAGAGAAAGATCAATAAAGTAATTAAATTAAATGCTTTTTAAATACAGGCATGCAGATTTGGTGTCTATTACTTGATGTTTAGAAAAGCCCTTAAGTAAATAGTTACCATGAAAACTCTACTACTTGTTTGGTGCAGCGCTGGTGATTTAAATACCGGTAATAATGATTGAACTTTCAGTGATCTCACATTGGAGAAATTTACCTCTGCATTTAACCCATCCCCTTGGGGAGAAGTGTGGGGTTAAGGGTCTTGCTCAGAGACCCAGAGTGGCAGTCTGTGGGAGTGGGGCTCAAACTCAGAACCTCAGGATTCCAAGCACTATGCCCTAACCACTTGGCCACCACTCCCCCAATTCTCATGTCATACCTCCCTTACACTCATCCTCTCTGTTGTTGCCAGATAAACTTGGATCCTAATCCAGTCTTGTTTATCAAATCAAATAACTTTGCATAATTATTTCTTACTGTAGATAAGGGGAATATTTGTCAAATGTTTATATTATTTGTAGATAGTTTCTGGGCAAAACATCATCATCATACAATTGTCCTTTTTCTATATAACCTGGTCTAGTCTTTCCCATTCAGAGGATGACCTAGAGAAATTGAAATCTGTTTACATTATTAATAGAATGATATATTACTAAAAGATTTTATAAACTCAGATCAACATAAAAAATTAAAAAAGAGTATAACAATAATGTCTTAAATCCTATTTATTCTACTTAAACCGTTTAAGAGTTCAACCGTCTTTTTTCTGTATTAAATGTTAATGTGTTAAGATGAGGTAACTGTCACTAAATAGGATTTCATTTTCAGTCTTTTAATATGTTTACCAAAGTTCTCAATAATTGTACAATACTTGATATTGACAATTTTTTTAAAATAACCAGAAAATCTATATCTGAGGAAAAACATCTACTCAGCGTTTTAGTATCACAGCTTGAGAAATAAAAGTACATGTGAAATTTGATTTGCTGCCACATTTTGCTTAGGATGGCCGTGCAGATCGTTCTTTCTTCAGCGCTGACTGCTTCCACCTCAGCCGAAAAGCCCATACCGTCATGGCACGCTCTCTTTGGAACAACATGGTGAATAAACGGCAGATTTTTATACTTAAACAATCTTTCACACAGGCTGACTGTAATAAAGTAGCACAGATACAGCTTTTTCATTTTTTGGACCATGAATATCATACTGTATATTATATCCTTAACTTTCTTTTATCTTTGCAGCTGGAGCCTTTGGGCAGCAAAACCTCCAGCCAGGACTTTAGCTCTAATTTTGATCTGAAATGTCCCGCAAATGTATGGAAGTTAAATTTAGATTTGATATTTTTTAAGTTAGTTTTCCAGAAAATCCAGAAAATTTTATCGACAATTTTCCCTTTCTCTTCAGGCCTCACCCTTTATTCGTACCTATAAGAACAGTGATTACATTTATTCTGAACTCCTTTCAACACCTGAACCTATTTTGGTAGGTTTATATCGATTAAGTTTTAAGCTGTCAAATATTCTTCAAGTGCAGAGAAAAAACAGATTTATCCTTCTTTTCCTATTTCCTTAGAATTGGGGAAGTGATTTTGCCTGCGGCAACTTTGCTCCATCTGAAAGTCAACCGACTTCAGGTGAGACACACTGTCATCATGCAGTTAGGATATATTTGATTGTTTTTTATTAGTGAAAAGGTTTGGTGATCAATTTCCCTTGTTTTTTCTTTGATTTAAAAAAAAAGTAATTTCAAAAGGTGTTACTTATGCACCTTAATGTTGGCTGACTAAATCTGCTCTTTTATTTAGTTCACAAGCTGAGACCATCAGATATCCAAGTGGTGGCAGCACTGGGAGACTCTTTCACAGTAAGTAGAAGAAGACAAATATAACTTCATTTAAAGGTTACTGATTCTTTGGAATTTTATAGGAATGTGTAACAATTAACCCATCATTGCAGAACAATGCCGTTTAGAATGAGTTGGGTAGCCCACAGTTTTTAATGCAAAGCATTATACTCTGATTTACCAGAGATCCTAGTCGTCTCACACACTCATCCTTATTTCTGTGTCTTCAACTCAACAGACAGGAACTGGTGCAAAATCAAATGACCTCTTTCAGCTGGATCAAGAATTCAAAGGAGTATCATGGAGGTATATTCCTACTTTTATTTACAGGTCAACATCACATTTTTATCAAGCCTATAACAATTTTTGCATTCTTTCCCTGCAGCATTGGAGGGGATGAAACTTTAGAGACTGTCACAACACTACCAAGTGAGTTTTTCAAAAAACTGCATAGATATTTCTCCTCCTATTATGGTGTGTGCAATGACAGTTTAAGAATTTGCATTTGGTCTCATCTGCAAAGCTATATTCTACCTTTATTTCACTGCCATTTACAAATGTTCTGCCTTCCTCTTGCTCAGTTTTTCAAAAACTGCCTTTCCTAAAACAAGTTTTTCTAAGTTGGTTTTGCATTTTAGGTTTTTTTAAATACAAAAACCCATGAGGTTTTTATTTTACTTAGTCATTAAACAGATATTGATTGCATTTAGCATGTAGTGCTTTTTTAATAAAACAGATAATCATTGCAGATTTATTTCACAATGCTTTTTTTTTAACTACTTACTGTTTCTTCTCAGATATCTTGAAGAAGTTTAACTCAAATTTAAAGGGTTTCTCCAAAGATGAAGAACAAGTCCACACAGGCTTCAACATGGCTGCTGCTGGAGCAAAGAGCTCGTATGCATTTGTCTTTTAGATGTTTCTTCAGTTGATTAAAGTTGTCAAATGTTAACATCTTCTCACATCTGTTTTCTGTCACAGAGATCTTCCTGCACAAGTCCAAGCTCTTATTAAGGCTATGAAAGAAAATAAAGTAAGACTTTACTCAAATTTTTTAAACCTCATAGCAAACCTTATCTGTTATTTATATAATCATAATTTCTATTTTGCAACACAGGAGGTGAATTATGAAACTGACTGGAAACTCGTGACTATTTTCATCGGAACAGCAGACATTTGTAATTACTGCTTGGATCAAGTAAGTTATATACATGTGTGGTAAAAAACAAAAACAAAAAAACAAAAAAAAACTTTTTCAAGTTATTTTAATGATTTGTTCACATGAATTTTTTTTTTACAGAATAATTTGTCACCAAAAAAATATATCGACAACCTAATGCTTAGTTTGGACAAGCTGTATGAAGAGGTAAAAAAAACAAAACAAAAAAGTATGCAATGAAGTGCTCACACATGATAAAATACATTGTAATGGTCTGTCTCTTTTCTCTGGGTTTTCTAGATGCCAAGAGTTTTGGTCAATCTGGTAAATATCATGCAGATGGATGTATTTAAAACAGTCAAAAAGGACACATTGGGCTGTTCACTGCTGCAAAGGTTAGTTCTCAAGCCTTGAAACACATGTTTTACGACTTTGAATTACATAGTGTTAGATGACAGATATAGGATTACACAATATGAATGTTAATGTTTGTTTACTGTAATATTGTTTGCTTATAAATAGCAAAAGTAAGTAAAAAGATTTAGCTGATTATCTCAAACATAAACCACATCAACTTATTTGATGTATGTTTTGATATTGCTAGGTTATTTTTACAGTTTCCTAGTCATGCATAATTAATTACCTTCTCTGTAATGAAAAGGTTTTCTGATCTAAGAATATCTCAATGTGTTACTATTAGGGTGAGAGGGGATTATTTTATGAACCTACCACACATGCATTCCTTTATCATATTGGTGATTCACGATCACCCAAGCTATCGAAAATCTAAATCAGTAAAGTTCAAATGTTCTGATCTAGCGAGTGGCTGAAATAGACAGCCCACTCATAGATGTCAATTTACTGACTGGCAGCTTTTTATATAGTTAAAAAAACAAACCATGAACTTTTATCAGATGAGGTACTAATTTATAATCACAGGTAATTATTGTTAAATCCTTACTGGTGGTTTATAATTTATTATTCTCTGTCAAGAAACTAAAGATTACAAAATGTGTTTTTTCATTCATATAGTTCCAGCTGTCAGTGTATTATCGGTCCACATAGCAGCTCTCCACAGTTTGAGGAAATTAAACTAATAAATCGCAATTACCAGGTAATAACAAAATAGCTTTGAATTCTAAAATGTGTTTTTCTTTTATGATAAAGTAATTATCTTTGTTTTTCCAGACTGAGATTGAGTATCTTATTTCTGGAGATCGCTATGATGGAAAGGAAGACTTTGCTGTTGTATTGCAACCCTTTTTCCACTATTCCTTCTTCCCTCAAACTGGAGTGAGCCTCAGAAAACATAATGAGACAAGTAAAATAAAACAATGCATCATGCAAATTAACTAATGTTTTATATAACTGATTTTTAACAGACGGGTGAGACAGACACAAGTTTCTTCTCTGTGGACTGTTTCCACATGAGTGAACGGGCTCATGCAGAGATGGCCATCGCACTGTGGAACAACATGGTGAGCATCGAGCACTTGTGGAGAAAGCCCATGTCGGGAGCATCTACTTTGGATTCTTTGAAGCAACGTTTTTGTTGTTGTTTTTCCTGTTTCAGCTGGAGCCTGTTGGAAGGAAGCAGACATACAACAACTTCACACACGATCGCTCCAAGATTAACTGCCCCTCTGAGGTATCTATATATCTCATAGATTTATGCAGGAATTCCCCTGCCAGTTTAGGTTTATTGTTAATATATATATATATATAGCTGCATAAAATTGTTTATACAGTACTTGTGCAATTCTGTACATCTTGGCATGAAATCCTCGATTTTGCCTTTTTTGTATTTTTTTTTTATAGTGTGTGTTGACAAGAGTTTCAGATAGATTTTTATAAATTATCAGCTTTTATTTCAGATTTTCCTTGATAGACGTCCGGTCTAAATACTGCTAATTGCCCTGCATTTAATGTAGTAATAAACAAGCTTTTTGCATCATTTTGGGTGGATATATGAACACTTGCTGGATTAATTGCCTTCATTTAATTTGTTAAGATTAATTGTGCAATCTAACCTTCAAATAATTTTCAATTGGTTAGCGATGTAACTTTGAGGGCTGCAAGCAATGATTCTTTTGGTTATCGATTAATATGTACATAATTTTTTCAATTAATCGATTACTAATCGGATGGCAAAAGGTTCCTTGGAGAAGATTTTTTACAGATTTAAGCCAGGTGAAACTAAAATGTTTCCACTTGAGGAGTTCAGGATAGAGCATATTGACAGACTACAAAGTTAGGTTGTTTTTTTTACGTAAATGCAAAATATTTAAAATATATATATATTTTTTTTACAATTTTCATATAATTACTGCTCTAATGTAGTTGCTAAATTACTGAATTTGTTGACAATTATTTTAATAATCAATTTATTGATTGTTTCAGCCCTAAACTTTAGTGTGGCTATTTAAGAAAGTTAATTTTGGCCATCTTTTTTTTATCCACACTAGATTTGATGGCTGTTAGAATGTAATCTTTTCTTTGTTTTTCTGCAAACCAATGGTGACAAAACAGACCTTTAACACAGTCCTATCACTGCCATGTTTCAAACTAGGTGAAGTTTTCTTAGATTTGGAATCTTTGCCTTGAATCCTCCAAACATACACCATTGTTTCTGTGTTCTTTTGACTTTTCCTGCTTATCATCCTCCTACTCGTCGTTCAGGATGGAAAGTGGTTTTAAACACATAACTTTACTGGATCAACCTTCCTAAAACATAGGTTTAACCATGTGCCAAAAAACAGCCAATTTAAATAAATAATATTTTCTAATAAAAGTGGCCAAGTATTTGGGTAGAACTATGCAAAAGCTTGTTAACGATAATATTGTGTGGTTTCATCTAAACACTAGGAAAATGCTGTTAGTATTCTACTGTAATGAGCTACTGTTAGTATTCCCAAATGAAAAATATACTTATATGCTTGGTATAGAACACTACATCTACAGTAGTACAACTTCAGACTGTTTATTGTACAATTTCATATTTTTCCACAGACCTCCCCTTTTATCCGCACTAAAATCAACAGTCAAGCATCAAGCCCTGATAGCACCTCCACCACCGTTCAAGTATGGGTGCCCGTGGTTGCAGGAGTTGCAAGTTTACTGGTTGGCGCCCTCATCTGCTTCCTCATTATGTCCATCGTTCAACGTAAAAAAAACAAGAGGGGTGGAAACTGAAATCCTAACTGAGCAGCTGGGTTTTGAATTTGTGACATGGGTTTTAAAACTACATGTTAGTTTCCTATAGTGACATTTTCATTGGTTCCCACGCTCCAAAGCAAGATTATTGTGATACCTTGTTGTTTAGTTTGGTGACGTTCACCACCAGTTGGTCTGTTCCATCCAGCTGTTCAATTTCTCTGAAACTTTGGTGACCAAGTAATTTTGTAAAAGTTTTTTTAAAGGTTGTTGTAATTTAAACGCATTTTTACATTTCTTAATTTAAAATTGTATTTATTGATAAAAATAAATGATTGAAGGTTTGATGGACCTAAAAAAAAGTGTTTGTTTTATTTTTTTGGAGTTTGATATGTCTGAGTGTGTTTTTCATTTAAAACAAACAATAAAAAAAATTACATTATACTTATAACTTTTTATTTATTAACTATATTGATTCAGGCACTTACAAATGAGCAAAGCAGATTTATAATGATCTAAAAACCATGAGATTTTATTGACATATTTAGTAATGTTTTGATTTCAAATTTCTTATATTCATTTTATTTTCACATTCATCTCTAGCTTTGTAACACAATATGCACAAAAACACCATAAAAATGAGTTCTTATCAAAGATTAAAAAAAGAGATTTTACTTTTCTGTTAAATTCAGTTTTTATTTGACATTGATAACTAAAACATTGATAAACAGACTTATCCCCCTCAGACCTATTAGTTATAACTAATTAGAATAAAAAAACGTATTCAAAAAAGTATTAAAGCAATTTTCTATTTTAAACAAGTGTTACATAAGGATCACAAGCTGAAACCTTTTACAATAACTGCATTTATTGTTTTTAAAAAAGGCAAAAAATTTATAAAAGCAACTACTTATAAGTTTGAAGGGGTTACTCTTGGCACCTTTTTAAAACGACTTTGCTTTTAAACAAAGCTAATGTCAAATAACCACTTTGAAGTCTGTTGATAACTTTAACCAATTATGACAAAAATGGTTCTTTTAACAATAAACATATTTCTTTCAGTACATATTAGTAGTAGGGCTGTCCATCTAAACCCCGGATCCTAAAAAAAGCAGAGCGACCAATCAGTGGTTCTAAAAGAGTTTTAGTTCAAATCATATTAAAGAAGAAAAGCCTTTTGAAAAATAAATTGCTATTGTTTATATCATAAATCACCTCAAATGAACCTAATTTCTGGAAAGGTGCCAAACTATTAGCAGCTGCACCCATATCTGATTACTGCCAAACCCATAAAAATCACTTTGACAAAACTTGTCACACAGTAAATTAGTTAGAGAGCAACCATGAAACGTCAATGACATCAATCAGGTTGCAAAGTTTAACCAAAGTTAAAGGGATTGGAGAGGACATGCTGAGCCGAAAAACAATACTCCAAAGAAACATCAGCTACCGATCAGGAGGAAAGGAAAGAACTAAGAACACCTGAAGCCCTGCAGGCCTCATTTGTGTTAAAGAGACTGGGAATAAAAAGAAACTATCCTCTGAGTTTTGATGCTAAAACCACTGCTAATCAAAAACAAAGACTCTCAAATTTACAAATAAAATAACATTATATGGGAGAGACTTTTCCCAAAACTATTTTGTGGAAAGAAAAGGATAAAAAAAACATGATTTTGCTTTGAAGTAAATTCTCAGGCCAAAGTTTCTTAACATGATTATAAAAGAAGTATTGTGGCAAAAAAGAAAAATTAAATTGTCATAAAAAAAAATAAAAAAACAGAAGACAGAAATAGAAGGACCAAGAACTTCTTTTGTCCCAGACCGCCATCATGACAGTCCTCATTCTGACTTAAGGGCTCGCTGCACAGATGGTGGCACCCTGCTGACGTAGTAATCATGATTGCGTAGTGTAGCAAGAACCCCTGCAGAGTTCATGTGCTTTACATCTGCATTATAGCAATAAGTATTCCCAAACATGTCGGTCAGTCTTCCTGTACCAGGAAAAAAAAACAGATGAGACCATTTATCCTTAACATCATCATTTACATAAAACCTCTTTTGAATGCTTAAAAACCTTTGTTACCTCCGACAGCATGTAGTATTGCCTCTGGAGCACAGGTATCCCATTTTTTACACCCTGGACTGGCAAAAACATAGGCAGAAGCTTTCCCTTCAATAAGCTGGATTATCTGAAGAAGGGGGAGTCAATTAGCTGGAGTTCTTATATAAACCACATCTTTGACCATTGACTTCTCTTTTTTGTGCAATTAGGTCATTGCAATAAAACAATAATAGATATTGCAAAAGACACTTCATCGATATTAATAGAAAATATTATTTTATAATATTTTCAATGATTTCACTGAACTCCAATCTAGAACTACAAAGAATTCTGTGTGATGTAGGCAGAGGAAATAATCCAACCTCTCAATCTTTTGTAGGACTTGTAGTCAAATTAAACTAAGCAAAATTGGTTGTAGGACTGACCTACTTCTAAAGACTAGGTTTAAATAGGGTCAATGTTACAATTTAAATGTTGGCTTTTTTCCACAGTCGTTTTAGCTTAAACTAAAAAAACGAATCAATATTTATCAATATCAAATAATACAAGAGGCTCATATTGTGATACACTCTTTAGGTACATCGCAGAGAGTTAAGTGCAAATTGTAATCAAGTTAACTATAATTTTCTTATATTTCAGAGTATCATGAGTACCTATGGAAGCCCGTTTCCGCCACTCTGTAAAAAAAAAAAAAAAAAAAAAAACTATCTCAATATAATGAGATAGTAACTCAATATAATGAGATAGTATCTCATTATAATGAGAT
The DNA here is from genome assembly GCA_030533445.1 of Cyprinodon diabolis. Classification (NCBI taxonomy): domain Eukaryota; kingdom Metazoa; phylum Chordata; class Actinopteri; order Cyprinodontiformes; family Cyprinodontidae; genus Cyprinodon; species Cyprinodon diabolis. The sequence continues at coordinate 11,822,278 of CM060076.1, read as the reverse complement.
AGTATCTCATTATAATGAGATAGTAACTCATTATAATGAGTTACTATCTCATTATATTGAGTTACTATCTCATTATAATGAGATAGTAACTCAATATAATGAGATAGTATCTCATTATATTGAGATAGTTTTTCTTTTATTTTTTACCAATTTTTAAGTTAAAATTGAGTGTTTTGGGTCAATAGCTCCCAGGTCATGTGACCTATTGATGCAAAATCAGTGTGAAATTGTTCTAATAGTCTCTGTAGATGGGGCACACTCATTTGTTTTTCATTTTAACTCTTTTTTTATTTTTTTTAACCAATTTTTAAGTTAAAATTGAGTATTTTTGGTCAATAGCTCCCAGGTCATGTGACCTATTGACGCAAAACCACTTGGAAATTGTTCTACTAGTCTCTGTAGATGGGGCACACTCATTTGTTTTGCATTTTACGTCTTTTTTTTATTTGTTACCAATTTTTTAGTTAAAATTGAGTATTTTTGGTCAATAGCTCCCAGGTCATGTGACCTATTGATGCAAAATCAGTGTGAAATTGTTCTAATAGTCTCTGTAGATGGGGCACACTCATTTGTTTTTCATTTTAACTCTGTTTTTATTTTTTAGCAATTTTTTAAGTTAAAATTGAGTATTTTTGGTCAATAGCTCCCAGGTCATGTGACCTATTGACGCAAAATCAGTGTGAAATTGTTCTTATAGTCTCTGTAGATGGGGCACACTCATTTGTTTTTCATTTTAACTCTTTTTTTATTTTTTAGCAATTTTTTTAGTTAAAATTTAGTATTTTTGGTCAATAGCTCCCAGGTCATGTGACCTATTGACCCAAAACCAGTGTGACTTGTTGTGTCCCCCCTTACATGGGCCCACCACCCGTGAGCAGTGTTGGGCACGTTACTTTGAAAAAGTAATTAGTTATAGTTACTAGTTACTTCTCCCAAAAAGTAACTGAGTTACTAACTGAGTTACTCCACAATAAAAGTAACTAGTTACTAGTAAAAGTAACTATTGCGTTACTTTTGCGTTTCTCGCCCCCGTAACCCTCACCACCCAGCCTCCACCTTCTCGCCGTGTGTTTCCAAAGCCAGCTGAATAGTGCGGACGACAAAGACAAGAACCTGCAGAGAGTTTAGCATTTATTGCAACTCAACGTAAATTACATCAGGGGGGGACGCCATGTGAAGTTTTTAACAGGGCATTCAGATCTGGTGAAATTAATAACTGGGAATGTCTAATTCTGAAATCCTGTGTGTTTGGGTTGTTATAGATACTGCAACATCTATCTATCAAGATGTATACTCTGTGTGTGACATAAAACATGGATCTCCATCCCTGCCACAAAGGCCATCAAATAACGTTTAAAATAAAAAATACAGTAGGTTGAAAAGGCAGAGTATCCATCCATCCATCCATCCATCCATCCATCCATCCATCATCCATCATCCATCCATCCATCATCCATCCATCCATCCATCCATCCATCATCCATCCATCCATCCATCCATCCAGATTTCTCCCTTTCATTTGATCGTTCACGCTCTCCATAGTTCTCCTGTGGCGCGAGCACAGGGCGACTGTTGCGCGCCTTTAGCGAGCATGCGCGTTTCCTGTCGCTTGCGCGGTGACTCGTGCCGCCTGCGCTGTGCGGAGATGCAGAGGAAACCGTTTGTGATGGGGAAACGCAGCTCGACGTAATACCGGTATTTCCATCAGGAAAACGCTGTTTGCTGCTGGAGTCATCCTCACTCTCCATCTCTCTGTGTGTGATGTACGTTAACACCCGCCAGCAGAAACACCCACCTACCCAACTGACAGACGTAATCTCACTAAACATCAGCCATTCTCATCCTCCCCTCTCTCATGACAAGGCGCGCACCTCTGGATGACCTAAAAAATAATCTTTAATATCTCTTAAACAAAAGTAGCACAAACAATATTTTTTTCTGCACAAATCTGCACTAACATTGCACGAACCATTCAGTCTATTTGCAGAGTTTTTTGACGTGGGTGGGGTGTCAGCTTCACGCAGCTGCGCACGAGTCCTATCATGAAAAAAGGTTTATTGTGCGACCTGAGTAACGCGCAGTAACGGGGTGTCTGCAATGGTAACTGCGTTATAGTTACAGTCAAAGTAATTAGTTAGATTACTCGTTACTAAAACAAGGTAACGGCGTTAGTAACGCCGTTACTTTGAACGCCGTTAGTCCCATCACTGCCCGTGAGAGGGGCCATAAGGGTCGTATGCAATGTGTGTTGGCCGGGGGAGGGGACCCCGGTGGTCCTATCCTCGGCTGCAGAAGCTGGCTCTTGGGATGTGGAATGTCACCTCGCTGGTGGGAAGGGACTGGAGCTAGTGTGTGAGGCTGAGAGGTTCCGGCTAGAAATATTCTGTCTCACCTCGACGTATGGTTCTGGTTCTGGAACCAGTCTCCTTGAGAGGGGCTGGACATACTTCCACTCTGGAGTTGCCCACAGTGAGAGGCGCTGGGCAGGAGTGGGCATACTTGTTGCCCCCCATTTCGGCGCCTGTACGTTGGGGTTCATCCCGGTGAACGAGAGGGCTCCTCCTAAGGGTGGGGGGACGGGTTCTGACTGTTGTCTGTGCTAACGGGCCGAACAACAGTTCAGATTACCCACCCTTCTTGGAGTCCTTAGAGGGAGAACTGGAGGGTGCCCCTCCTGGGGACTCCCTTGTTCTGCTGGGAGACTTCAACGCTCACGAGGGCAATGACAGTGAGACCTGGAGGGGCATGGTTGGGAGGAATGGTCACCCCGATCTGAACTCGAGTGGTGTTCTGTTGTTGGACTTCTGTGCTCGTCATGGATTGTCCATAACAAACGCCATGTTCAAGCATAAGGGTGTCCATATGTGGTAAAAAATAAAAAAAGAGTTAAAATGCAAAACAAATGAGTGTGCCCCATCTACAGAGACTAGTAGAACAATTTCCAAGTGATTTTGCGTCAATAGGTCACATGACCTGGGAGCTATTGACCAAAAATACTCAATTTTAACTTAAAAAATTGCTAAAAAAATAAAAAAAGAGTTAAAATGAAAAACAAATAAGTGTACCCCATCTACAGAGACTAGTAGAACAATTTCACACTGATTTTGGGTCAATAGGTCACATGACCTGGGAGCTATTGACGAAAAATACTCAATTTTAACTTAAAAATTGGTTAAAAAAAATAAAAAAAGAGTTAAAATGAAAAATAAATGAGTGTGCCCCATCTACAGAGACTAGTAGAACAATTTCACACTGATTTTGGGTCAATAGGTCACATGACCTGGGAGCTATTGACCAAAAATACTCAATTTTAACTAAAAAAATTGGTAAAAAAAATAAAAAAAAGTTAAACTGCAAAACAAATGAGTGTGCCCCATCTACAGAGACTAGTAAAACAATTTCACACTGATTTTGGGTCAATAGGTCACATGACCTGGGAGCTATTGACCAAAAATACTCAATTTTAACTTAAAAAATTGGTAAAAAATAAAAAAAAAACTATCTCAATATAATGAGATACTATCTCATTATATTGAGTTACTATCTCATTATAATGAGATACTATCTCATTATATTGAGTTACTATCTCATTATAATGAGAAACTATCTCATTATATTGAGTTACTATCTCATTATAATGAGATACTATCTCATTATAATGAGATATTATCTCATTATATTGAGATACTATCTCATTATAATGAGATACTATCTCATTATATTGAGTTACTATCTCATTATAATGAGATACTATCTCATTATAATGAGATACTATCTCATTATATTGAGATACTATCTCATTATATTGAGATACTATCTCATTATATTGAGATACTATCTCATTATATTGAGATAGTTTTTTTTTTTTTTTTACAGAGTGGCGGAGACGGGCTTCCATAAGTACCATATATTCCGGACTATAAGCTGCGACTTTTTTGCCAAGCTTTAAAACCATGCGGCTAATAAGAAGGTGCAGCTTTTCTATGGATTTTTTTTCCTAACCGTGAGAGTGGGAAGTCAAAGTTGGAAATGAAAGAACATGGGGCCTTCATTTAGCACAATAACATGGTAGCAGCAGGCACAATGAAGAACAAATGTCCCGAATTCACACATTTTCTATTTATTTGCTGCATTAAAGCTGCCAAACCAAGGAAGAGACTGGGCTCAACTCCTGCAGAGCTGAAATAAAGAGCTGACGAAGCCCCATCTTTCAGTTTAAGATCTTACTGCTGCGAACAAACAAGCTAACAGGAGCTAGCATTCTTCTTCATCCCTTCTCTGGTGGCTACATGTAAAGCTCCCCCTACAGGTTTGGTAGTAGACAATTCTTCTTCTTCTTCTTATGAGATTTTATGGCGGTTGGCAAACTTGTGAAATGTGCATTACCGCCACCAACTGATATGGAGTAAATCAAGGAAACGATTCACCCCCCCCCCCCCCCCCAAAAAAAAACAAACAAAAAAAAAAAAAAACCTGTGTAACTTAAACCCACATAATACTAAATCACATTTGCCCGTATAATTTTAATTTACTCTAGGTCATCATAACTCTGCCAGTTTCTGATGGTCCCATCGGTCCTCCCATCATGCTTCCGACCATCTCCCAGTTCAAATCTTTTACGTCCAGATATTTTTCTGCAGCCTTCACTATTATTTTGATTTTTTCTGTTTTTTTTTTTGTCGTCTGTGCAGTACAATTAATCACTTCCACCCTGAAAAGAACAAAATTTGTCTTTTTAAGAATTAGTGAGTCTTCATCAATTTTTGGAGATTTCTCTAGAGGTTTGAAATTTGCCGTGTGTTGAACTGTAGGTTTGGGTTTTTCTAACTGAGATGGGATCCTTTTTGCAGCTTCAGCATAGGTTATTCCGAGCTCAAATTTCATTTTTTTTATTTCCTCAGACCTTTTGCTTGCTTCACAGCCGCGATAAGCAGCAGTATGTTCTCCACCACAATTACAGCATTTTATTTTAGCTTCTTTTCCACATTTACCATATTCGTGTTCTCCTGCACACCTTCCACACCTCTGTTTCCCTTTACAAACTGCTGCAATGTGTCCGAATTTTTGGCATTTGAAACATCTCAATGGTGGAGGATTGTAGATTTTGACATTATAACTGATGTAACCAATGAATACTTTGCTTGGTAATTGCTCTTCCCCGAATATAATTAGCACAGATAAACTGTCAGATCTTTCTCAGTTTCTTGTTGTTTTTAACCGTTTTACTTCTTTTACTTTTGCACCGCTTATGTTTTCCAGAATCTCTTTTTCAGAAATTTTTAGAGGAACTCCTCCAATGACTCCCCTGCTAATCTTTTTGTTCTCCATTAAGCTGCACTGAACTCTTATCCCGTCAATTTTGTTGATTCGTATTGCTTTGCCTTGCTGGGCGCTGTCTCTGCAGTTAATTAGCAGGTCTCCACTGTACAGAATTCTGGCACCTCTGACTTCTCCAACAAGTTTATTGATGGTTTTTGTTAAGTGAACCGGATTCCAATTTGTAAAAGAGTCTGCCTGATTAACGACTTTGAATATGACTTTGAATTCATTTTGTTTTGCTGTGGAATGTATGGATTGATCATCACTGGATTGTTCTGAACTAGATTCCCCTTTAACTGATCTCTGTTTTTTCCGCTTTTTCTCATTTTTTGATGTTGCTATCTTCCAACCTTCATTGTCACTATTTCCCTCTTCCATCCCACAAGAATCGCTTCCTGTTTCCTCACTACTCACGGCCCAGGACATTTCTCCACAAGCAGCTTCAAAACACGCGCCATGCACCAAACGACCATCCGGGCGTCTCTGAAGCGTGAATGAACCCAACTGCGGCCAGTAGACAATTCAGTAGATATCAGCGGCTTATAGCCTGTGCGGCTTATATATGTACGTTTCCATTTTTTTATTTTTTATTTAGTGTGCGCAGCTTATACTGATGTGCTCTCTATATTCCAGAAAATACGATATTAGCTTTATTTTTAAAACAATCTCCAAGCAGATCTGTAAATTCTGATCCTCCTTTCTAAAGCTTTATGTCCAAATAAATAAAAGTGTTCTAACATGTTTCCCATTCTGTACGTTTACAACATCTGGAGCACTTAAAAGTTGTAGGGAAGCGGCTGTTCCAACCGTTTGCATATCCAAATTCTTCCGAGTGGTGCCCGACTTTACACTAGTAAATTTACACTAGTAAATGGGAAGGTTGCTGTAATTAAACCTCTGCTTAAGAAACCGTCTCTTGACCCAGATGACTTGGTTAATTATAGACCTATATCCAATCTTCCTTTCTTATCCAAAATTCTTGAGAAAGTAGTTGCCAAACAAGTTTGCGACCACTTACACCATAATGAACTTTTTGAAGAGTTTCAGTCTGGCTTTAGAGCTCATCATAGCACTGAAACAGCTCTGGTGAAAGTCACTAATGATATTCTCATGGCCTCAGATAATGGACTTGTATCTGTGCTCGTCCTGTTGGATCTTAGTGCTGCATTTGATACAGTTGACCATAATATTCTTTTAGAAAGACTTGAATATTTTGTTGGAATTAAAGGAACAGCACTAGACTGGTTTAAATCTTATCTATCTGATCGAATTCAGTTTGTTTATGTTAATGATAGATTTTCAACACGCTCAAAGGTTACCTGTGGAGTACCACAGGGATCAGTGCTAGGACCAATTCTCTTTACTTTATACATGCTCCCAATTGGTAGAGTTATTAGACAGCATGGGATTAATTTCCACTGTTATGCTGATGATACCCAGCTATATCTGTCTATAAATCCAGATGAAGCTAACCCATTACATAGATTACAGGCGTGTCTTGAAGACATAAAAACCTGGATGACTCTTAACTTTCTGCTTTTGAATGCAGACAAAACAGAAGTTATAGTCTTTGGACCAGAGTCTCTGAAAAAGAAGCTGATTAGCCAGTCACTTCATTTGGATGGGATTAAACTGATTTCAGATAATAAAGTAAAAAATCTTGGTGTTATTTTTGATCAGGACCTGTCATTTAAATCCCAGATCAAAGAGGTTTCTAGAATTTCCTTCTTTCATCTGAGGAACATTGCAAAAATTAGAAATCTCCTGTCCAGGGGTGATGCTGAGAAACTAGTCCATGCATTTGTTACTTCAAGGCTGGACTATTGTAATTCTTTACTATCAGGAAGTCCACAAACTGTAGTTAAAAGCCTTCAGCTGATCCAAAATGCTGCAGCCAGAGTTCTGATGAAAATTAAAAAGAGAGATCATATCTCTCCTATCCTGGCTTCTCTTCATTGGCTTCCTGTTAAATCAAGAATTGAATTTAAAATCCTCCTTCTCACATATAAAGTTATGCTGCTATAGGCTTAGACTTTTGGAGGACATAGGGACCCCCATTTCATCATTTTGCTTCATTCTCTCTGTTCTCCTATTCTGCAGAATCTGTTTGTTCAATCTCTAACGTTCTGCTCTCTCTGCTTTTCCTCAGAGTAGCTTTGCCTCGTCTGTTCCTGTTTGGCTGTGACGTCATCCAGGAAAGAAACATCAGCTGTGCTGCTTCCATCAACACCCTTGTTTGTAGATGTTGGAGATCGGCCTGTTTTCCAGTGTGGTCCTGTTTCTCTGGCCGTGGCTGGCTGGATGTGCTCTCTTCATCCTCTGGCATGGGAGCTGCCTTGGAGCTCGTCTGCCTGGCTGTGTGTTTCCTGGACGGGGCCGCCTTTTACAGCTGCTTTTTGTATCTCTGCTTCTGTCTCCTTCAACCCCAGTCGGCCTCGGCAGATGGCCGCTCACACTGAGCCTGGTTCTGCTGGAGGTTTCTTCCTGTTAAAAGGGAGTTTTTCCTCTCCACTGTCGCTACAAGCATGCTTAGTGTGAGGGATTGTATTTGAGTCAATGAGTCAATGCAATCAACTGGTTTTCCTTAGATAGAAAACTTTGTATCAATTTGACTGTATGATCTGGTTGAACTGTAAAGTGCCTTGAGATGACATGTGTTGTGAATTTGGTGCTATATAAATAAACTGAATTGAATTGAATTAAATAGAGTGAATGTGATTGGTTGTTTATCAAGGGGGCGGGATTGTTGTGGAGGAAGATTTGCAAGCAAGTTTGGTTGTGGCCGGTGTCTCGGAAGCATCTTGCTAACTAGTTAGCAACTTAGTGCTAGTAGGTTCCCAATGGGAAATTACATTGGGACCAAGTAGCATTAAATTGGTGACGTAGAAACAAGGCTGTCAAGGAACGCTATGGAAAGCGGAAACATGCAAAAGGAGGATTTTTTATTTAGAGGAGGAAAACGGGGATGAATATGTTCTGGAAGAGTACACCAGGGCGGCAAAACATTCTTTGGTGTAGAAGGCTTACAGCCGTACATGTTTGAACCCTTGCCTCGCAACGCTGCCAGTTCTGTTAGCTCTACACCTGCCGAAGACACAGACGTCCATCCCTGTGAACACTGGGACGTAATTCAATGGTAAAGCAAATGATTCTTATTTCTTATTTCATCTGTGCGTATATTAGCTGCTAAAATATGAATCGAGATGCTATGGCCAAAAAAATTTTATTCACAGATGATCGTTGATATACGATTGGCCGAATTTAGGTGTACAAGCTGACGTATAACTAACTGGCCTGCATAACATAACGAAAAATCCCAACAGATTTTAAGACAATTTTTTTTTTAAATAGATATTTTCAAAATTTTGGGACAATATAGTCTGATAAAGAGTACATTTATGTACATGTTTAAGCCAGAATGATTTGACATTCAAATATGATTTCCATACAACTTTAAGCTTCAAATCCGACTCACCTTGTTCCCAGCACCCCCTACTCTTATAACTTCGTGAGGCTCCATGGCGTTAACACAGTCTGTCACTGTCTTGTTGCTATGGGAACGGGTGGTGGTGACAATTCGCTTATCAAATGGAACTTCCTGCAGCTCGAACCCAAATGCGCCCAATCCAAGCATTCCCCACATCGTTCTCCCTAAAGCTGCTCCTGATCCAAGCTGGTGAGAAAGGCACCAAAACAAGTGAGTGGTGCATCTTTTAAAGCAAAGATGCAGATATTTCACAGTCTGGTTTGAACCTGGTAGTTGTAGAATGGCTGGTTTATGACGCCGGCAATTGCTCTGCCTTCATAAGCAATACCAATGAGAACTGTCACGTTGTCCAACAGCCCTAAATCCAGAAACGAGAAGTTTAGTTGAAGTAAATAAGCTATATTACAACCTTTTCTCTGACTGGGAAATAATTCTGAAGTGGCCATTAAAAGTGCACATTCTACACTGCCATACACATAGCTGTGCCGCGAGTCTTGTTCAACCCTTTGAGTGGTTTCTGGACAACATCTTGAAGATGGAGACACCTTGAAGCTGAAGGCAGCAAAGAAAGGACAATAGAGAGGAAGGTAGCAGAGGAGTCCAAGGAAACAAAAAGAAACGCAAACGCTATGAAAGTTATGGTGTAGCAGTGAGGTAAGAGAACCAAACCAATCAAACTAACTGGTGCACAGAATAATCAGCAGCCAAAAACTCATGGGGTAATAAAAATCTGTGGATACTTGATTTTTTTTTTTTTTTTTTTGTTAACCCGTTTTGGCTTCATTTTGCCATAAGATTTATTTTATTATCAAGAAGAATTTTGAGAAAATGCTTAAAAAATAATTAAAAAAAACCTACTGACCTTCAGTATATTCCTTTGTGCCATCAAGGGGATCCACCCAAACAACTAGCTGTGATTCACACAAACATTTTACAATCAGACATGCATACAGTAAGGGAGGACATTTTAAACCCTCTAAGAACTAAAAAAAAAAATTATGTAAGCATTTTTCTTTCTTCTTACTTCTTCTTCTTTGAGTGCCTTATAATCTTCTGGACAGCTTTTCTGAAGGATTTCTTCTGCTTGGCCACTCTCAATCAGATCCTCCTGCACCTCCTCAGATGGAAGATCCTGCAAACAACAGAAAGCAAAGATGCATTTTATTGTGCTGATTTAACATAATAAAGTTTTATAAATGACTCAGTACTCAGTTACCTCCTCTCCAATGATGGTGATGTTGGGGAAACTTCTGTACAGTGAGGCACAAATGCTTTTCTGTGCCAGTCGGTCTGCGAGCGTCTGGAGATCATTAGCTCCTGTCTGTGCAAAAGATACAAAAATACATAAAAATCAATTTAAAACTAGTTAATTTCTCCACTGGTCTGTCCTTCCAAATAAATCTAGACAGCTCATACCTTTTCTACGATGCCAAGATCTCCGCTGTGAAGCACCTTCCTTACTATGGCCCCAGCCTTTTCAGCCACTGAATAAGCCGATGCCACCAGCCGCATCACCACAGCAGGATTACCAGACATTTCTCTGTAGTTGATTGCCGGTAACTCTTAAAGAACCGGAGAAAAGTCAAATCATGAATACTTTAGCTTGAACATTTCATTGGTAAATACAGAAACTTTATCACATATTCAAATAGGATTCTGACCAAACAGCAAATCAAATAACAGAACATTTTTACATCTGTAACAGAAAACAGTACAGAGCATGTTAGGCTCCCTGATGCTTGTTAAAGAAGTTACTACGAGTTAAGTATGGCAGGTGTTCAAAACATTCAAAATAACTGGGTTACTTATTTTTCAAACTGTCAACATAGATAGAAAACTTTTAAACAAGAAATTTATTTTATAACAATCTTTTTAAATAAATGTCTTGTGTAACGTCTGTTAGAAATTGGAGACTGATACATAGCAGACTGCAAGGAACAAAGGTTCCTTTTAATTTAGACACTTGCAAGTGGAGAGCTCACAGTTACACAAAATCTCTCAGTGAGCTCTGACTGGGGTGGCTCATTCCCCCTCTACATATAGATCACTTTCGTGCGTAAAAGAGGTTACAAAACATTAACAGAACTCTTTTGCACAACACAATGGTTTCCACACAACTGACCTCTTGAGGTGTTTCATAGTAACTGTTTTACTAATTGCTCTTGCTTGTTACTGTTTAAACAACACCTAATTCATTTTTTTTTAACAGTGTCCTATCTTGCAATGTGGCAATAAGAATATTTGTCTTGATACCAAAAAGAGCCCAACAGATTTTACTTTCACAAGAGGAAATGTACGGCTATCGCCATAGTGTTCCGCTTGTTTTATGCATATAAATTGCTTTATTATAATTATGCAGGGAGTTTTACAGATTATATGGACACTGCAATGTAGGTAGAACAGGAAAGGAAAAACAGAAAAAAAAGGAGAAAAGATGAAAGAAAGAGGAGATAAAAGGGAGATAATGATAAAACATATTCAGTCTACTTCATCACCTGCAAAGAGATGTAAAAAGGACAGCACAACCAACGGACATGTTACAAGACATACAATAAAGTAACACCTAGATACTATCGCTGAATTATAAGTAGCATTATTTAATCTGACATGTACTCTGTTACCTGAAGATAAGAATATGGGCTTTCTGTATGGAAGTGAATCTCTAAGTACCTGGAACCATTAACCAATGTAAACAACACCTATTTCACACACAGATGTTTATCCTTTTAAGAAACTCTGCAAAGTTTCTGCAAGGTCATCTTACACCCTTGTGATGTTCAACAAATATACTGTTTGCTTAAAAATAAAGATATAAGTTGAGTCACACTTGTTTAAATCAATATGAGCTAGACTGGATGAGTGAGTCAGTCAATAAAGAGAATAAGAAATGTATGATCAGTCCCAATGATTCGTACTCTGGGTCGATATCAGCAGCAGGCTACTAGGGCTGCAACTAACGATTATTTTGCAAATCGATTAATCTGTCAGTTATTTTTTTTATTAATCAATTAATAATCGGATAGTAAAAGGTTCTATAAAGAAGACTTTTGGCAAAAAGAACCAGTTGAAACTAAATCTTTTCCTCCTGAGGAGTCCTGTATAGAGCATATTATCAGACAAAAAACTTTTTTATCTTACATGCAAAATGTTTATATTTTTTTTTACAATTTTGGTATAGTCCCTGCTCAACGTGGGTTGCTATGTCAGCTTAAGGCATGTTTTACAGTCTCTTTACTCCAGTTAACGATTAATCAATTAGTAAATTAGTTGATGATTATTTTGATAATAGATTAATCACAATTAATCCAATCAATTTTCTCAGCTATATTTCCTTCCCTTTTTTTTACAAGAACCACTTTTAATATGCAGCCCTACAAATTTAAATAATCAACTGAACCTGAGTTTAATACAGGATGCATGTAACTGACTCATAATCTAGTCTTTATGATTGGATTGAATTTGCTTTCTTGGCAAGTACTTTTAGATTACATACATTGTGAATTTGAGCTGTATAAATAAACTGAACTGAATTTAACTTATGACAGCTAAAAAACATCACAAGACACTGCCCTTAAAGTGCCGAGCAACAACATCTTACAACAGACCAATAAAATCTGTGGGTATAACAAACAAGAACTGATTAAACACAGCACAGCTGCTCATAATTACTTTCCCTCTGGACCCTGTTAATCATCAATATCCTAAAAGAAAAAATGCCTATTATATTTACTCTCTTCACTTGCACACTTATTTAACTATATCAGATGCATGCATGGATCCACAAACAGACTGAGCCTTATGCAGTAGGGTTGTCAAAAGTATCGATACTCAAAAAAGTATAGATATTTATAGATACTTATATAGATACCCCTCCTTGAACCGTCACCTGAATGTGGTGGAGGGGTTTCAGTGCCTGGGTGATCCCAGAGGCTATGTTGTTGGGGGCTAAATGCCCCTGGTAGGGTCTCCCAAGGCAAACAGGCTCTGGGTGACAGGTCAGACGAAGAGCGGTTCAAAAACCCTTATGATGAGCACAACAACGAGGCAAGTGACGTCGCCCGGTACGGCGGAGCCGGGACCCGACCCTGGAGCCAGGCCTGGGGTTGGGGTTCGTTGGCGAGCGCCTGGTGGTCGGGTTCTTCCTCGCGGGACCCAGCCGGGCCCAGCCCGAAGGAGCGACGCGAGGCCATCCCCCAGTGGGCCCACCACCTGCAGGGGGAACCATGAGGGACCGGTGCAAAGTGGATTGGGCGGCAGCCAGAGGCGGAGACCTCGGCGACCTGATTTGCGGGCGCTTAAACTGGCTCTGGGGACGTGGAATGTCACCTCACTGGCGGGGAAGGAGCCCGAACTTGTGCGGGAGGTGGAGCGATACCAGCTAGAAATAGTTGGGCTCACCTCTACGCACAGCCAGGGCTCTGGAACCGAGCTCCTTGAGAGAGGCTGGACTCTCTTCTACTCTGGAGTGACCCGCAGGGAGAGGCGGAGGGCGGGGGTGGGGCTGCTTGTCTCCCCCCAGCTCAGCCGTCTCGTGTTGGAGTTCACCCCTGTAGACGAGAGGGTCGCATCCCTTCGCCTTCGGGTTAAGGGGAGGACTCTGACAGTTGTTTCGGCCTATGGGCCGAACGGCAGTACGGAGTACCAGGCCTTCTTAGCATCCCTGGGAAGGGTGTTAGAAAGCACCCCTCCCGGGGATTCCATCATTCTACTGGGAGACTTCAACGCCCACGTGGGAAACGACAGTGACACCTGGAGGGGCGTGATCGGGAGGAACGGCCCCCAGCTCTGAACCAGAGTGGTGTCTCATTATTGGACTTCTGTGCAAGTCACGGATTGTCCATAATGAACACCATGTTCGGGCATAAGGATGTCCATCGGTGCACTTGGCACCAGGACACCCTAGGCCGAAGGTCGATGATCGACTTTGTAGTCGTATCGTCTGATCTTCGGCCGCATGTCCTGGACACTCGGGTGAAGAGAGGGGCGGAGCTGTCCACCGACCACCACCTGGTGGTGAGCTGGATACGCTGGAAGAGGAGGAAGCCTGAAAGACTCGGCAGGCCCAAACGTGTAGTGAGGGTCTGCTGGGAACGTCTGGTGGAACCCTCGGTCAGGGACGTGTTCAACTCCCACCTCCGGGAGAGCTTCTCTCAGGTTCCGAGGGAGGTTGGAGACATGGAGTCCGAATGGGCTCTGTTCTCTGCCTCTATTGTCGATGAAGCTGCCCGTAGCTGTGGCCGTAAGGTTTGCGGTGCCTGTCATGGTGGCAATCCCCGAACCCGGTGGTGGACACCGATAGTAAGGGATGCTGTCAAGTCCTATCGAACTTGGCTGGCTTGTGGGACTCCTGAAGCAGCAAGCAGGTACCGTGAGGCCAAGTGTGTCACGGCCCGGGCGGTTGCAGAGGCAAAATCTCGGGCCTGGGAGGAGTTTGGAGAGGCCATGAAAAAAGACTATCGGTTGGCCTCAAAGCGATTCTGGCAAACCGTCTGGCGCCTCCGGAGGGGAAAGAAGTGCTTCGCTAACACTGTTTTCAGTGGGAGTGGGGAGCTGCTGACCTTGAAGGAGGATATTGTCGGGCGGTGGAAGGAATACTTTGAGGATCTCCTCAACCCGACGGACACGCCTTCCGTGGGGGAAGAAGAGACGGGGTACTTGGGGCTGGAATCGTTCATCACCCAGGCCGAAGTCACCGAGGTGGTCAAAAAACTCCACGGTGGCAAAGCTTCGGGGGTGGACGAGATCCGTCCTGAGTATCTTAGAGCTCTGGATGTTGTCGGGCTGTCATGGTTGACACGTCTCTTCAACATCGCGTGGAGGTCGGGGACAGTTCCCCTGGATTGGCAGACTGGGGTGGTGGTTCCCCTCCACAAGAAGGGGGACCGGAGGGTGTGTTCCAATTATCGGGGAATCACGCTTCTCAGCCTCCCCGGAAAGGCCTATGCCAGGGTGCTGGAGAGGAGAGTCCGGCTGATTGTCGAACCTCGGCTGCAGGAGGAGCAGTGTGGTTTTCGTCCTGGCCGTGGAACAGTGGACCAGCTCTACACCCTCTGCAGGGTGCTTGAGGGTTCATGTGAGTTTGCCCAACCAGTCCACATGTGTTTTGTGGACTTGGAGAAGGCATTCGACCGTGTCCCTCGTGCTGCCCTGTGGGGGGTGCTCCAGGAGTATGGAGTCGGGGGCCCTTTATTAGTGGCCATCCGTTCTCTGTACAAGCGGAGCAGGAGTCTGGTTCGCATTGCCGGCACTAAGTCGGACCTGTTCCCAGTGCATGTTGGACTCTGACAGGGCTGCCCTCTGTCACCGGTCCTGTTCATAACTTTTATGGACAGGATTTCTAGGTGCAGCCAAGGACCGGAGGGGGTCTGGTTCGGGGACCAGCGGATCTCGTGCCTGCTTTTTGCGGATGATGTAGTTCTGCTGGCTCCCTCCTGCCAAGACCTACAGCGTGCGCTGGGGCGGTTCGCAGCCGAGTGTGAAGCGGCCGGGATGAGAATCAGCTCCTCCAAGTCCGAGGCCATGGTTCTCGACCGGAAAAAGGTGGCTTGTCCCCTTCAGGTTGGAGGTCCCTGCCTCAAGTGGAGGAGTTCTCCCGGATAAAGCGGGAGACGACGAGTACGAGTACGAGTACGAGTATAGATACTGAAAAGTTGTATCCGGATACAATACTCATTTTCAAAAGTATCGATACAGTGCTACCACCAGTGGCACCTAAACAGTCATTCATCTTAAGAGCAGAATAGAGGAAAATGCACTTTCTGAACACTCAGACTTTTTTCTGGAACAGCTGCAGCTGCTGATAATTATTTTTGTTTTTTAACTGGTTTGGCTAGTGTCATTGTTATGTGTGCAAAGCATAGCCAAGGAAGGAACAATTCATTTTAATTTTGTTAGTTTTTTTTCAAGCTTGCTTAATATTGTGCACAGCATACAACCTCAAAATATTGTTTATTGTATTTATTTATCTATTTATTGTATTTTGTTAATTAATGAAAAAATTTCGGTTGAATTTTGGAGTCTTGAGTCCTTGTGGTATCGAAAATGACATTGACACAGTAACACAGTCAAAAATTTGACTAAAACGGCTTTTTTATTAACCTTATGCTACAGTAAGTATTTTATATAGTTTTTTCGTAACGCCTCTAAATACAGGTGTTGTAACAGGGTAATAATATGCTCTAAAAAGGTACCATCTTTCCTGGCACAGAGAAGATAAATTAGTTATATGAAGCCAGAAACAATTAATCGATTTTTAAAATAATCATCAACTAATTTAGTAATTGCTGAATTGTTAAATGGAGCATAAAGACTCTAAAATATGCCATAAATTATAAGAGCAATCTACATAGAAGCCAACCAAAATTGTAAAAAAAATGTAGAACTTGTGCATGCATTAAAAGTGTGATCAAGGGTATTTTGGCATTTATTTTTACACTGGACTGGACTAGAAACACCGAGGCGATCTACAAAAAGGGCCAGGGCTGACTCTCTTTCCTGAGGAAACTGAGGTCCTTCAACATCTGTGGGGCGATGCTAAGGATGTTTTATGAGTCTGTTGTTGCTAGCACGCTCTTCTTTGCTGTCACATGCTGGGGCAGTGGACTGAGGGTCACTGACAACAACAGATGACACAAACTGATCAGGAAGGCCGGTGATTGTCCAGGTCCTCCCCCCATGGCAGAGAGGAGGATGCGGTCCAGGCTTCAGTCGATCTTAGACAATGACTCACATTCTCTCCATGACACACTGGTACAGCAGATGAGCTCCTTCAACAGAAGACTCCCCTTACCCAGATGCACCACAGAGCACCACAGGAAATCATTCCTGCCTGTGGTCATCAATCTCTACAACATCTCACAACGTCACTATCACTTTATTTTAATTAATGGTTATATATATATATATATATATATATATATATATATATATATATATATATATATATATATAAATGTTTGTATATCTGGGGTGTGTAACAAAAGTAACTTTCCTCAGGGATTATTAAAGTATGTCTGATTCTGATTTTGCATCTATTAGGTCACTGTTTAACCATTGTATCTATATCAACAACTAGCTTGTATGCCATTGACGACGAAATATCAAATTCGAAATGTTTAGAATAAGTTAAATAATTATTTTAGAGTGCATTTCAGCTGTTATAATACTTACAGGACGAGTAGTCGTCTGAAGGTGTCGCAGACCTTTGGTTGGAGAAGGACTGATAACTACAAAACTACTTAGCAAGCAACAATCCAGTTGCTTTAATGCAACCAAAATATACTGCGGGACAAACCCTTAACAAACATTACGAAAACTGGAAATACACGTTAAATATTGCAGCTATCTATCTTTCAAGACTTACAGTGATTAGTTTTGCAGGTGAAAAGTAAACATGAAACGCGGAAGTATGTTGAATAAACTATCTTCTTCTTTTTCCTCCTCTTGTCGTGACGTTGAACAGCAAACAACGTGATCATGCTTTACCGCCATCAAGTGGCAATAAAGAGTATTGAGGCTTCCCTCATGATATTTGGAAATCATACAGGGGTTAAATCCGTCTGATGCTTTACTTCATCTATATCCAGAATCCAATTAGTTTTATTGGATAAGGTATTTTTAATCGTTATTAGTCATTGATCTACTTGCAACCACTTCCAGCATGCATGAAATAGGACCTAAGCAGAGATTTAAAGGATGATTATAATTCCGGTTTTGATTTTCAGCAAGTGAACTATCAATTCAAGCCTTTTTAAGATTCATGGGCAATAAGGGGCCTATACAGCAACAGGATTTTGATTAAACTTCACTAAGTTTTACTAAAAACGTTGTTCAGTCCACATATATACAAATAGTTACAGGTTTAATTTCTAAATGATTTTTTTCCCCAAATTATTTTTCAATCTGATAACTTTTTGTTTTTCATCATCAATCATGAAATAAAGTTCCAGTAATGAGTGCTTGGAAGTTTTATTTTTTAAATAGCAAAGTTAATTTAAAGAATCTATATTAAAATAAAACAACCCTCAAATCTACACAAAGATTGCTGAAAGCACAAAACTTCATCTTTGATTTTTTATTGAGCAGTTTTTAATCAAAACAGATACAATTTAAAGTCCTCACCCTACACCAAGGTTCAGAGGCATAAAAAAAAATTGAATCAACACATCTTATTTATCAAAATCTCTACCAAGTATCACAGTTAAGATTAAACCACCGAAGAAAGTTAAATGTGTATAAAAAAATTCAACTTCAAATAAATCAGTGGAAAAAAAAATGTTGGTTCATCTTTGAGTTCAGTTGAGTGCAGTTAAATCCAGAAACATTTTTAATGCATTTAGAATTATATAAAATCCCTGTAGGGGAATTGCAGGGGGTATTACATGTACGTATGTAGATGTGTATCTATATATATATATATATATATAGAAAGAGAGAGAGGGGGTATGAATAATAAGTTTTACTTCTTCATACCCCTTTTCAGACAATTTCCGATAATCAATGTTAGTTCTCTGGCTGTACATACTGACTGGTTTGTTTGGTGGAGGGTTTTGTTTCTATTTATGTTCAGGTAATTTTGTTTGTTTTGAAATATGTGTTTGGTTTGCTTTATGTTAACTAGTCTTTTGTGTCTTTTGGTTGGTTCATTTATTGTTGTTTGTCAAATTGTCTGGAATAAATTCCTATTCATGCATTTATTCTTTCAATCTTCTTTAAGGAACCTTTTCTATTCGATTATTAATCAGAAAAAATAATCGATCGATTAACCAAATAACCATTAATTGAAGCAAATGTTCCTTCTAATTTCTCATGTGCCTGATCATCCATACAAGGTCCCCGAATACAGAGGACTCAGATGAATGACTGACATCAGATGTGCACACTCAGGCCATACACCATTACCTGGGATCATAGCGAGTAACATTGCTTTTTATTCGGAGTGAAATACTACAGCAGCAGCTTCCATTAGTTTATTTTAGATTTAAGTGATTTTGCCCACTTAAAGCGAAAAAAGAAAACTCCAAAAACTTGTTGGTCATGAGATGTTTAGTATGCTATAAGCAAGAGTCCTGCTCTGGGGGAAATGACACTTTGAGGTTTTTTTTTAGGTTTTAATGTGAAATTTTTCTTCACATTAAAACCTTCACGGTTTGCACAATAAAATGTGTGCTGTAGCGTGTGATATAGTATAAAATCCTTTAAATCTGTAATTTTTTTAGCTACAAAGTTTTTTTTAGCATTTCTTCTATCATAAATTATATTATAGTATGAGCCTTTCATGATTAATGGATAATGGATAATATCCATAAATAAATAAAAAATTAATAAACGTCGCTAGAATATGACCAAATTTGACTTCAATTTCTGTCCGTTTTACTTCTCCAATGCCACTTTAAGATGCTTGAGGATGCCGTTTTGAAAAGATTCATTAAACCTAACTTTTCACTGTCAGCACTCGATGCTTGAAATGTAACAAAAATACAACAAGTGGTGAGATCTCCTTTAGCTCCTCCTCTAGGTTTTGCAGCCACCATATCTGACAATGTGCAGAGTGACACCCGTAACATTTTTCCTTCATCATATACTTGAAATTATCAGAGAAAAAAAACAGGTGTGTCTTTAACCGTGTGCATGTTGGAAAGCAGGGCTGTTACAAACCAGTGAGAGTTTCATTGTTCTGGGAGCCTTGACTGATACATAAATTTGGGTATTTTTTTATGCAACTGTAAAACTCTTTGATGCATTGAATAAAGACATTTGCTGAACCTATTCATCAAAATACAACTCTTAAATGTATTAATTTTTATTACAACACTGATTTTGATATATTTGAAACTGGGACTGAATAGGAGATGTTGCATCAAAACAGCTGATTTTCAGTAAAGCTGTCTGGCACATCTAGCATGCAGGAGGCTGAGGTAATTTGTGATAAAAGTCATAAAGACAAGATGCTGTAAGACATGTAGTTCAGCAGGCCTATGGCCAACAAAATAACTGTTTTCTCTATATTATGTGATGAAATTTGGGGGACGGGAGAAGTCGGTTGTTTCTCATATTTTCATTGTTGGTTTTAAGTTGAAAAAGGAACAATACACATATTCAAAATGATACAGGAAAAAATGTATTGGTTTAATTAATTTGCAGCTTATGTTTTATCTTATGCACTGCATAGATTTTCTTGTGTGCTAAGATCATGCGAGCCCCCAGAAGGAATATTGGTTGCAGCCCTAATCAAATCTGAGATTACAATAAAAATATAATTTCAAGCTTACTCCAAACAGTCTTTCTGCAAAAAATGTTGCAGCATAAACCGGAACAAAATAATACATTTACCAGCTTTAATTTGATGTGCAACATATACCTAATAATAATAATATTAACATAACACAATAAATCATTTTTTAAACAAAAAAAAAAAAAGATTTTGCCTATTAAATGTTGTAAATGCCAATCATTTTATCTGTTGGCCAGTGGTCTGTAACCCATTTCCCCCTCTAGCTGCTCTGCAGTGAGTGAGCCAAGCAGAGGCTGACAGTCTGGGTTGAAGACAGAATAAGCACTTAGTTCTCCTGGTTTCCTGGGTTCTGGGCTGCGCAGTCCTTCATAAAGCCAGTAGAACAGGGAGATAACGAAAAATGGCAGGCCAAATTCCAGTTCAACAAAAAGACCCAGAAGAACCAGCCAGAGCAGCACTTTGAGCAGCATAATGTTGGAGAGGACCAGTTGTCTTGACGATAACCATCTTCCCAGAGTGCTGTCAAGCATCCAGTCACTACAACTCTGTAAGGACAAATGACAACAAGTCAGTGGCTAACAAGGTTATAAAAAAAAATGATAGGGGGTTTGGCCAATTGAAGCTGATGAAGATTTTTCTTTATGTAGATGTTTTGCTCAACCGAGAAATATTTTTACATATTCTAAATTATTGCAAAACTTTAGAAACAGCAAGAAAAAAGACACACAAGTGACTGATTGAAAACTGGTGCTTCTTGAACACAAATCTTTAAAGGATTTAGTAAAACTTCCCAATGATTAATGTGGTTAAATCTGTCTCCGATCCGCAGTAAGATATCAGTAAGCACATTTTTTAAAATAAATCTTGATTATACTCAGAATTTCAATGAGGTTAACAATCAAGCTAAAAGCTTGCTTAAAATTTGAATTCAAATACCAAAGGCAGGCAATATCCTAATGCTTTATCCATTAACTACATCCAGTAGTTTGCCTTTATAACCTCATAAATTTTTCTTAAGAATAATAAAATAATAAAACCAAAAAGTTGTTGACAAACACTGGAAACACAAAAATTTCCTTACTTTTTTAAACCTGTATAAATAAAAAAATAAAATAAAAAATGAAATGAATGAATCACAAATCTGTGTTATTTATCAGGCGTCCCCAACTTATCAGACTGAGCTTGGGCTGTTTATCAAAAAAAAAAAAAAAAAACGAAACAACAATTACACACCTTTGACATATTTATACTAAAGTTTTTAAAAACCATGTAGAAATTTCTCCCACTCACTTTTTTTTGTTTAACATAAAATCCCAATAGAATTCCCTTGTAATCTGTAGTCACATGAATACTTTTGCAAACCACTGCATTGATAAAAGTTCAGCACTGACATGATAACAGGAAAACCAAAGAAGTTTTAAAACAATATGTATTTATCTATTGCATTCAGGAATTTCAATAAGTAGCTTTTAAATGCATCTTCAGTGATTTATTATTTTGGCAGATTTTCTTTTAGAAAACAAAATTAAAATGACCATATTTGTATATTTACCTCGATCACATCTAATCTTTCCATTAAAATGTGAATCATCTATTAGTTTTGAATAGTTTTACCAGTTTAATAGCCACATTTTGAAGAGTTTTCGTTAAAATCTATTTAAATCGTGCTGATATTGATCTCTTACCCTGCCTGGAGAGATGTTAGTTGCAGTTTGGTTGTTTTCTGGCCCCTCTGCTTGCTGACTGTTGTCTGCCTGTACAACAGGATCTCCTTCTGTCTTTTCTCTGGGATGAGCAGCAGAAGGGTCGGACATTTGCGTGCCTTTCACCGCCTGTCGTCGGGCTCTAAACTCCGCCAGCTTTTGCTCCATAAATGCGAATAATCCAAGTTCAACCTGGAAAAGCACCCTTTAAACCACAAAAAAAGAACAAACTCTCCTTTTCTTGTCACTTTAACAAAATTAACAGATGAATAATAATATACAGATATATCAAATATACACCCGACTGCCTCGCACGTCAATTTAGGTTACTTTTTGGAGAAATTTCAACCGGTTATAATCTTTATCGAGGCATGTTTACGTACTACGTGTTCTATCATAAAAAAGGAGGTATTGTCGCCAACTGTCGTAAAGCGTCGGTTTACGGGATTTTTCGATATTTCCTTGGGGTTGTTTGTTGCTAGCTTTCAGGTTTGGTGTCTTCATCAGTGGTGAGACCATTAACTCATAACGTTTATTGTATTTAGGTTATTTTACCTTTCTGTTGTTATTTCGTCACTGCTTCCGGTTTCCTTTCATTAGGGAAATACCAGATGTGCTAATGTTATTAGTGTCGATTAAAAAAACATAACTCAGGGTTTCCTTTATATTTGAACGTATGTTTTGTCATATTATTTGTACATTAGTGTCATTTTTTTACATATCAGTTACAAACCGCTACTTTTATGAATGTTAAAGATAAAAAATAAACTAGCTTGACTTATGTGGCCAATTTAATGTAGATATAAAATACTTACCTAACCCTAACCCTTAAATTATTTGGTAGTTATTGTGTCATTTGTGTTCCAGACATCATGGCCTCTGCTCCAGCTCAGCAACCCACCCTGACCGCTGAACAGACCCGAGGTAAGAGGAACATGGTTCCTATTATTATTTTTTTAATAAAAAACAAAAACAACATTCAAACGTGGAGTATGAATGTTGATTAGGTTCTGTCAAGATCATCTAGTGTTTCTCTTACAGACCTGTAATAGACCAGATTTGCTCAGTGATTGCTTTATGCAACCCCATCTAATCAGGGAGCTAGATGGGGGGGGCAGGGGTGGCCATGGCCCCCCTTACCCAAACATTGACCACCCCTACCTTTTTTCCCCCTCTAATATAGATTGTTGCAGCAGTAATACACTCAAGTGGAATGTTCAAAACATTTTAATTGTTCATATATTATCATTTTTTCATATATTCATAATCACTTGACAACAACCACTGTTTAATTATACACATCAATTTACTAGCATTAAAGATATGTACAGAATTCACACTCTTTTCAGAAGTAGATTTTGTGTTATATGGGGTAAAGAGAGAATGATGTCTCTCTGCAAGTCATGTGGGAGTCTTCAGTGAAATCATAAATGACTATTTTGATAAAAAAGGTATTAATCAATTTATATCAATTTTGTGCAGAAGGACTATTGATACATGGAGGTAAGTAATGACAATGGAAAAGATGTTTGCCCCAGAGCTCAAATCTGAAAGAATTGTATCTATTATACCTTTTATTTAGAAAGAATGGAGGTTTAAATATATGCATCTATTTTTTAGCAAAAGCTGTAGGAAAGGATAGTTTGTCTTGTCTTTGGCTTGACCCTGAGGTTTTGGCGTCTAGTTGCTTTCGGCCACCCCTCAGTGTACATTGATTATTGCCTGGCCCCCCTTATAAAAATTTCCTGGCTACACCTCTGCATCTAATCCTGTAAGAAGGCATTTATAAAACAAATAATTGGTGGATAGTTCAGAGGCTGCTGACCGAACACATGATGACTAAGAAACCTGTGCTTTACCCTGACAGATGGGATGTTTTTAACTGATTAACTATGACACATCCAGTCGAAACCTTTGAAGCTACCATTTACTTATAGTTTGTTTTACATCAATGGTAGTCAGCTTAGTGCCACCCATTTGTTCATTTTCCATACCTGCTTAATCCTTGTGGCAGGATTCCAATCGGTAGACCAACACTCCAAGTTAAACACACTGTGTATACCGGCTTACTAATGTTGTCCTTTGTCATTTTACAAATGATCTTACTAACTATGCAGTTTATCCTACATCTCATGGTAGCTTTTTTACCTATCAAGGTGGCCCAGGACCTTAACTGAGATAAGAGGATAGAGATATGCAGAAGAGAAACAGCCATCCATGAACATGTATCAAACAGCAATTTTAGAGTTTGAAATTATCCTAACATGCATTATTTTTCTATATGCGTCTTAGTCTAAAATTTGAGACACATCTAAATATATTTTAAGACAGAAATACACATTTATCTAAATCACTGGTTTAGGGTGAACTGAATAAACCAGTTACACTATTACATTTTGTTTTCTCCCTGTGAAGGCATTCATTTGTAACTTTTTTTTTTTCTACAGTGTCCTGTCTGGCAATGTGGCAATAAGAATAATTGTCTTGATGCCAAAAAGAGCCCAACAGATTTTACTTTCCCAAGTGTAGCAGTATGGCAATTGCCATATAGCTCCACTTGTTTCATGCATACAAATTGCTTTATTATAATTATGCAGGGAGTTTTACAGTTTATATGGACACTGCAATGTATATACAGGTGCTGGTCATAAAATTAGAATATCATGAAAAAGTAGATTGATTTCAGTAATTCCATTTAAAAAGTGAAACTTGTATATTATATTCATACATTACATACAAACTCATATATTTCAGATGTTTATTTTGTTTAATTTTGATGATTACAAATGACAACAAATGAAAATCTCAAATTCATCATATCAGAAAATTAGAATATTACTGAAGACCAATAAAAACAAAGGATTTATAGAAATGTTGGCCAACTGAAAAGTATGAACATGAAAAGTATGAGCATGTACAGCACTCAGTATTTAGTTGGGCCTCCTTTGGCCTGTATTACTGCAGCAATGCGGCGTGGCATGGAGTCGATCAGTCTGTGGCACTGCTCAGGTGTTATGATAGCCCAGGTTGCTCTAATAGTGGCTTTTAGCTCTTCTGAATTGTTGGGTCTGGTGTATTGCATCTTCTTCTTCACAATACCCCATAGATTTTCTATGGGGTTAAGGTCAGGAGAGTTTGCTGGCCAATTAAGAACAGGGATACCATGGTCCTTCAACCAGGTACTGGTAGCTTTGGCACTGTGTGCAGGTGCCAAGTCCTGTTGGAAAATGAAATCTGCATCTCCAAAAAGTTGGTCAGCTGCAGGAAGCATGAAGTGCTCTAAAACTTCCTGGTATGTGGCTGCGTTGACCCTGGACCTCAGAAAACACAATGGACCAACACCAGCAGATGACATGGCACCCCAAACCATCACTGACTGTGGAAACTTTACACTGGACTTCAAGCAACGTGGATGAAGTGCCTCTCTTCTTTTCCTCCAGACTCTGGGACCTTGATTTCCAAAGGAAATGCAAAATTTACTTTCATCAGAGAACATGACTTTGGACCACTCACCAGCAGTCCAGTCCTGTTTCTCTTTAGCCCAGGCAAGACGCTTCTGACGCTGTCTGTGGTTCAAGAGTGGCTTGACACAAGGAATGCGACAGCAGAAACCCATGTCTTTCATACGTCTGTGTGTGGTGGTTCTTGAAGCACTCACTCCAGCTGCAGTCCACTCTTTGTGAATCTCCCCCACATTTTTGAATGGGTTTTGTTTCACAATCCTCTCCAGGGTGCGGTTATCTCTCTTGCTTGTACACTTTTTTCGACCACATCTTTTCCTTCCCTTCGCCTCTCTATTAATGTGCTTGGACACTGAGCTCTGTGAACAGCCAGCCTCTTTAGCGATGACCTTTTGTGTCTTGCCCTCCTTGTGCAAGGTGTCGATGGTCGTCTTTTGGACAACTGTCAAGTCAGCAGTCTTCCCCATGATTGTGTAGCCTATAGAACTAGACTGAAAGACCATTTAAAGGCTTTTGCAGGTGGTTTGAGTTAATTAGCTGATTAGAGTGTGGCACCAGGGGCCATCAATTTTGAACCTTTTCACAATATTCTAATTTTCTGATATGATGAATTTGAGATTTTCATTTGTTGTCATTTGTAATCATCAAAATTAAACAAAATAAACATCTGAAATATATGAGTTTTTATGTAATGTATGAATATAATATACAAGTTTCACTTTTTAAATGGAATTACTGAAATCAATCTACTTTTTCATGATATTCTAATTTTATGACCAGCACCTGTAGAGCAGAAAAACAGAAGAAGAAAAGGAAAAAAGAGTAAAGATGAAAGAAAAAAGAGAAAGGAGACAATGACAAAACATTTTCAGTCTGCTTCATCACCTGTAACGAGATGAAAAAAGAACAGCACAACCGAAAGACATGGTACGAGACATACAATAAATCAACACCTTGAAACTATCGCTAAAGTAATATGAAGTCTGACATGTACTCTGCGTTACCTGAAGATACGGATGTGGGCTTTCTGTATGGAAGTGAATCTCTGAGTACCTGGAGCCAAGCACCTGTAATTGTTTGTGAGGGTGCACTTCTGCATGTAAAGTTTATCCATTTGTAACTTTAAATGACGGATACTTTGGTTCTGCAGTGGTGTTGAGTGAGGTGATCCAGGCCTTTTCAGTGCCAGAGAACGCTGCACGAATGGAGGAGGCTCAGGAGAGCGCCTGTAACGACATGGGAAAGATGCTGCAGCTCGTGCTTCCTGTGGCCACTCAGATTCAGCAGGAAGTGATTAAAGCGTATGGATTCAACAATGAAGGAGAAGGTAGTTATTACATAAAATACTCAGTTTATTTGGAACTTTAAAAAATACAACTTAGAAATGAAATTTTTTTCTTTTTTACCCAGATAAAAAAATTATTTTACAGATTTAAACTGCGAACATGCACTATTTGTTTTTAAAACCAAGGTTTGTAAGATATCTAGATGGGAAATTTAAAATTTTCTGGAGATTTTTTTTTTTTTTTTAAGTTAAGCTTAAAGCAAGTAATTGTTCTAAAATAAAAGGAAAAAAACAATGTAAAATAGTTTTTTAAATAACCTCACAGTGAGAACTATAAATTTGAATTTATGTCAATAGTTTTTTGCATCTTTTACAGGTGTCCTTAAATTTGCTCGACTGGTGAAAATGTATGAAACCCAGGACCCTGAAATTGCAGCCATGTCTGCAAAACTGAAGTCTCTCCTCCTGCCGCCATTGTCAACACCCCCTATAGGAGGCGCCATTCCGGCTTCATAGGATTCAGTCTTGACCAGGTCTAATTCAGGGGTGCTTTATTTTTATGCTTTGCAACTCCTTATGCCATTATGTATTTAAGGTCCAATTTTTGTAATATGTTTGATACCACTAATGTTAAAAAAAAAAAAAAAAGATTCATTGAATGCTTCTTGCAAACCCTTGAAATATTTCCTCACACATTGTATTTATTTGTTACATGTAACACTATATCCACTTTATTCCACTGAAACATTTACTTTAATGCCATCTTTTTTTTTTTATAACTTTATATGATGTCAGATGTTTTCATTATACTGTAGAATTAAATATTCAGTTTTTCTGATGTGTATTTTATAAAGTGTGGGAGAAAAAAAAAACTATGGTATAGATACTTTATTTCTTCAAATCTTTAAATCACACTTACATTTTAAAAACATTTACATTCAGACATTTCATTAGACAATGTTTTCCAGGATAAAATCTTATACATCTGCTTCCTGTTTGAATAAATGAAGACAATGCGGTGCATAATAAAACAGGATAAAGTGACATTGACTCCAACATATTGCTCCTAAAATGCTACATAATTCAACTTGGTGAAAAAAGTGCTCCATACAGTAATTTAAGTGCATAGGATGCGGAACTCCACCCACCCAGTAATCGGAGTTGAACACAGAGATAACCAATGAGCAGGTGATTATCCTGCTTCACTCCTCTGTGTCCTACTTTTTATTCCCCAGGTCCAGTGAAGTTGCTGTGCAAGTGGAAAAAAGAAGTGCTCCCAAGTAAAATGCTATCAAAGTTCCTTCCACTGGGAGTCAGCAAGCACCTGCCTCTCGGTGAATAATATTGTATTTTACACACACACAAAAAAAAAAATGGAGTCCAGTGTTTGCACATTTGAAATCCTGATGGATGAGTCCATTGTTTGCACAGAGCTGTCATCCGTTGAACAATAGTTCAGCTCCCAACTCGTATCAAAAGGAAAATGGAAGGGTGCAAGTCCCCAGATCCTGACCTCACATCTCAAAGTGGCGGAAAATGCTTTCGACATACGCCAGGACTTTCTGCCAGTCCGGCCCGTCTGCTTTCAGCATCTCCTCCACTGTCTGTTACAAAGTAAATGAGTAAAGACATCAGAGTACGAAACTAAAGAAGCTCAACTTTTCAATTTTTCAGCACTCAAGGTTCTTAACAAAATCTAAATAAAACGTGCAGCTCCGTAATAATAATTTTTGTCAAGACTAGCTAACTTGTTTGATATCCAGTCTATGTGATGATTGGTCTCTGTTTAAGACCCATACATGATTCCATTTATGGTAAATCGAGAAGGTTGTCCTTTACAGATGGTAAGGTGAAAAGTTCATGAATACTTTGACGTGTTTGGAACCAACAAGTGTTTATAAAGCTTGCACTTCACCAGACCTCTTTCCCTCTTCCTGCACCTCGGATGCCAGAAAGTTTTGGAGCTCAGGGCTTAAAATTTGTAATTCTTTCCAGACTATAACGTGAATAAAAAGACACTAATAGAATCTAACCAACAAAAGACAGCAATACATTTAAACTAGAAGAAATCTTACATTTATCAGAGCTCATGTAGTGTGTGGGTTAGAAGAAAAAAAAAAATGGCTCACCAGTGTTGCTGGGATTCCCACACTCTCTCCTGCCTTAAATGCAATGTCCAGGTTTCCCTCCTGCCCAAAGAGCAGTGCAAGTTTTATATGGATTCAGAATAACTATTGACTTAACAACTATAGAAGAAATGTTCAATATCGAAATTTGCATAAACACCTCTCATATTTGGATAAATAAAATCACTGCCTCCAAAGAGCTGAGAGTTTCCCATGTGCTTCGTTACTCTATCCAGGTCGGATTTTTTGGTCAAGTTTGCTAGCATTATAAAAATATTTATAAAACTATGCCTATGATAGTGCATGTTTTATATGCATGGTCAGTAATTTGCTGGTGCAGATCTGGAGTACCTTCCAGAAATCACCTGCAATAGATCTGAGCAATCCATTTGTTGTAATTTTCCAAACAACCTTGTTTCTTTGTGAGGTAGCAGTTTTACCTTGTCAGATGGCCTGAGGCTGTCATATGAAATATGAGTTGGTAAGAAGGTGTGATAGATGGCACAGAATGCCAACCCATCCTCCCAGCACGTACTGAAATTGGTAATCTCGATATTCTGTTGCAGATGGGAAAAAGACAAAAAAAAAAAAAAAACAGAATTAAAAAATATTAACCTACCTGTTGACAACATAGACAGTATTCCACACAAGGCTCTAACCTTATAACCTTTGGTACGGGTTTGGCACCACCGCAGCAGAGAGTTTCTTCTGGAGCCACCATGGCGCCTAAGCAAAGCACTGAAACCATCCTGAGGTCTGTTCAAGACAGTGTGAAAGTGCTTTAATGCCAGTTTTTATCTCTAAAGTCAAGCAATAATGTTGACAAAATTTATTTAAAGTCTTTTGACAGAAAAATTCCAAGGAATCTCTGCAATAAATGTGAATATCAGTGAAAATGATTTTTTTACATAATTAGACTTTAAACTCTATCCCCCTTTTGGCATAATTAATAGCATCAACGTAACATGAAGCTACAGTAAATCAACCCCTGGAACTGCTAAAGTGCTGAGAAAGCCCAGATAATCATCAGCCTCGAGTCAGTCTGGCTCAGACCATCTAATGTCTGGCTTCTTCCTCCAATTCATTCTCTACAGAGTTTTGATCAGGTATGGTTTGCTGCCAATCTAGTGTTGTCATGGTCATTAACTGTGTTAGTGCCCTGAGCAGTGTGGGCAGCTACTACGTTCTGTTGAGAAATTAAATTAGTAACCCTGGAAAGTTTGTGAGCAAAAA
The DNA here is from genome assembly GCA_030533445.1 of Cyprinodon diabolis. Classification (NCBI taxonomy): domain Eukaryota; kingdom Metazoa; phylum Chordata; class Actinopteri; order Cyprinodontiformes; family Cyprinodontidae; genus Cyprinodon; species Cyprinodon diabolis. The sequence continues at coordinate 11,792,431 of CM060076.1, read as the reverse complement.
GAAGCATTAAGTATTTAAAAAATCTATGGTTAATTAATACGGTGACTCTAAACTTGAGTTAACAGTAGAAGAACAGCAGCAGGTGGCACAATACCTGCAAGTCTAAATAAATTTCACAACCATAAAGAAACCTCTGTCTTCTGTACCTGGCCTTCCTCTTAAGTCTGACACTTTTTGAAATAAAAATGCAAATGTTATCCTCATCTGGAAAGTTGTTTTTTCCACCGCCATGGAGAAGTGCATTGCTTTTTGTCTTTAGCCCAAGTGCTTCTATGATCCCTGTTTTAGGGGCAGCTTAATAGGAGGGACACAGACATTTGAAGCCCATTTCCCAGAATAAGGTTTTTGTTCCACATCATATCAAGGTTGTAGTCATTCCCTTTACTTTCACCTTTTGTAAACTCCACCTTTAAACTGTAAAATGTTTTACTCTTTGTGCACAATACGTTAAATTCTGATGTTTATTGCAATATCATGGAAATCACTGACAAAGGGCCACTTATATGCAATATTTTGTAGACTATCGTTTTAAGTTATAAAATATCTGAATAAGAGATTATACAGTTGTTAGAGAGAAGTCAGGGCATGGTTAGAATGGAAAAAATGTGCCACATGAAAGCCATTGATTTTACAATGTTGACTAATACTGAAGTTTTTATTTTATTAAGTACAGCATCACTTTCCATTAAAACACAAGTGTATTGCTACTTTATGGCTAGATTTACACACACTATTCTTTTGAACTACCCTCTTTTTAAAGGTTTTCAATGTCTTCTGGACAACTGGCAAGTTGGCAAGCTTTCCTATAGTTGTGGCTGACCATAACATGGCAATAATACATTTTTATGTAAAAAAAAAAAAAACATTTTGTAGCCTGATTTATTCTAAAATTGCACATAGAAATTCAAAGTAAATGTTTGAAAATTATTTAATTAGTTTCAGTTCCTATTCTGATTTAGCAATACTGTATAAACCTCGACCCCTACTGTTCTTTAAGAGGTCTAGTAGGTGACATTTAATGACCTTCCTTTCACACAAATATTTCAACACCAACCAAAGCAATAAAACAGCTGCTTACTTTACAGAATCTGAGGTTTGATCCTCCTCTTGGTTCCCTTTGAAACAAAAAGATAATCAGAAAATTATGGATCTTAAAAAATATATTAATTATAATACATTATATATATTAATATATTAATTTTATAGGCAGCCCTTCTCATCACAGCTGAGGAGAGTCTTGAGCTCAATATTTTCTGTAGAACAGAAATTTCTCTCTGGTAGGAAGGGGATTTTTGTGTCTTTGTGTTCCACATATACATATTCTAATACCATCTCTGCAGTCAGAGAAGTGCAAGTCACTCAAGAGCTATTCTTCCACTATAAAACCATTAAGTAAAACAGTTAATTATGTAGCCTGATGCAAGGCAGTTTTCAGCTATAATCTGCAGAGTAGTTAAATGGATTTAAAGTGTCAAGGTGATCATGGAAGTTGATCTGTGAAAGTTTACTGAAGGGCTTATTGCTTAATCCCTGACAAAGTCAAATATAAAAGCCCAGAAACAGAAACAAAATTCAAATAGTTCATAAACATAGAAAAACAAATTCAGCTCTAATTTCCATCCTCTCATCTATGTGATAGCTTCTATACGTTTATTCAGACCTGTATAAAAGTTAGACCAGCTATCCTGCCTCTGCAAAATCCTTCCAGTTCTTCCTTTTGTTGGTTCTTCTTTCTGAAAAGATTGTAAGAGAATACATTTGTCGAGCACAAATGAAAAAAAATTTTTTTTTTTTTTTAAAGTCATTCTAATCCTTATGACTAAGTCTTGTTGTGTACCTTGCACAAAGGCAATGTTGTGCTCATGTTTTTTGAAGTCCTATTCTGACTAGAAGAATCACTGTGAAATGGAAGACCAGACAGGCTCCTAAAATATAAAAGTCATATTGTAATGGAGAGATATAGCTGTGAAAAGATACTCATAAGGTTTACCATCATTGTTGACTCACCAGGACCTTTCCGACAGCATTACTATTCTCCTTGGATCTCTTTGTCCACGTCCTTCTTTCTTTTTCTCCAGTGCAGCCAAACTACGAATGTATCCCTCAGCCACTCCCTTTCCAGTCAGCTCAGTATTTTCGGATCCTTCCATTTTCTCAGGATCATATGTTTCACTGCCATCATATCCACCATCTTTCACTTCTTCTTCAGCTTCAGTTTTCTTTTGAAGTTTATTAGCCTCTTTGTTTGTCAATTCATCTTTCAGACTGCAAACATTCCTGAGAACATCGAGCTCGGATTGCTCCTGCTGTCGCTGCACAAGGACTTCATTTAGTTTGCAGCAAACATCTTTGTGCTCTGCTCTCAGACTCTCCAGTGCTTGTTCTGTCTCCTGTTGCCTGCTGAGAGCTTGAGCCAGCTGCTCCTCTAGTGCTCTGTGGTTTTCTTGGAGCAAACCCAGAGCATGATCCGACTCCAGACGCAGCCTGTCGGCAACAGACACCGCGGTCTGCAGGTCCCACTGGAACTGTTGCCACTCCAACCTTTCTGTCTGGGATGAAAATAAACAGTTTTGTGAAGAAAAAAAAAGGTGCACAGCTCTTGCTGTATTATAATTGCTTCTGAAGCATTTTTTTCTGTTCGAGCCCTTCATGTATTCCTATACTTTGTGGCAAAACAAAAGACAGATTTCTTGAAATATCAGTTGTGTTACAAAATAATAAATGCCCTAAAATGCTAGCATTCAACATTTTTTGATTCATTATACATTATCTTTGAGAACAAAGGTGTGTTTGAGAACTGCAAACAAGCATTTCTTTTCCATTTAAGGTTGTGAAATAAAATAGCAATTTAAACCATAGCAAGTATTGTTATTATTCAAGACATTTTGAATTGAAAAAGCTTCCTTGACGGGAAGTGAAACGTCTTCAAACTTGGAAAACAAAGTGCAGTGTTTTTTTTTAACTTTCTTGAAATTACTATGACCTGGATGACTGAGAATCTTTACCAGCATTCTACTCAACAACAAAAATGTGATGGGAACTTCATAATTTTTAAATGGGAGGAGTTTGAAACCACCCTTACCCTAAAAGATTTGGAAGAAAAAAAAATGTTCTAACGAAATGAAGATTTAACTCTTTGGAGTGAATGCCAAGGTGTCATGTTGGGAGGAAACAAGGCACTGTTCATCACTAGGCCATACAATACCTACAGTGAAGCATAGTGGTGGCAGCATTATACTATGGGGAGGATTTTTAGCTGCAGGAACTGGCAGATTAGTGATAGAGAAAATATGGTACATAATGGGGCCAGCAACACTCACCCTGAGTGTTTCCTTTAGTATGTCCAGCTCCTCAACCAGATCTTCCTTTTCAGTTATCAAGCGCCTGAGCATCTCTAAGGATGAAAGAAACAAGGTGGGGGAAGACAGATTCAGTTGTGGCTTAGTGATCTATGCAAGCATAGTTTCTCTAAATGATTTTCTTTTTTTATGTTTAGTACCAACCCAGGTAATATGCTCCAATTGTGAGGAAAAGACATTACTTATATTATATAATATAAGTATTATATATATTATAGATATTATTTATGTTAGTGTTTTATTTAGCCATCACAAGTAGTCCAGAAAAAAAAAAACGGGATTTCAGGCTTGCAAAGCTAAAAAGATTTGTTTTTTCTAATGGGTTATTTTGTGTGCTCCAAGTGTCAGACTTTGATCCTTTGCAGCTTTTGCAGGTTAAGAACCTGCTGTTGCTGTCCTGAATTTATCTTTCCCTGTTGCCTAAAAATATTTCTTGGTTTAGTTAGGATATTTAAAAGCTATTATTTCTTAAATGTCAAGTCCAGTTGCCTAAACTGAACTTTGCAAGCTTGGCCATGACCAGAATGACTGAGAAACTCCACAGATTTCTTAAATGTATTCTTCATCCATTAATTACCTTCATTTACCTTAAAAAATTGCTGGGTTTATCCCTTAAATCATCTGCACAGAAGACTCGACTAAAATTAGAGTACACAATCAAAAACTGGTGATTACAAATTTTACAGAGGCTCATCAGGGGAAACCAGGGATATAATTTGTTAATGTTCATCTGTAAATGTCACAGTCACAAATAGACAACCATTTAAATAGTCTTGACATGCTGCATAATAAAATTAGGAAAATATGATAAAAGAAAATATTTTTAATTGAAAAGGCATGCAAGCAAATATAAGAAACCATTCTACTGTAATAACACTTTCTTGCAGCTGTCCTCTACATTGTGAACATATTTCTATTATTGTTTTTGCCACAAGAAGCTTAGAGATCGTCATTCCATATAGTAATGAGTTTATATCTAGTCTATTACGCATCACATAGAGAAAAACAGGTAAACCAGGACTTACCTACGGCTCCTGCAGTAATATCAGTATTGGGGGTTAGGCCCATTGAGGCTCTATAGTGCTCCATCAGACTGAGTAAAACCAGGGTCATCTCCTCTCCGGTTCGCTCTGCTGCTGCCTGCGACTCCATCCCACTGTCTCTTTCCTGCCAGCTCTGCTCTGAAGGTGATCTTTGGGGCAAAGGTATTGGAGTCTGAACATCCAAACTGCTAACGACCTTCTCCTGTCCAGTTGCTGTATCGCTCGATTTTGTCCCCAAGGAATTGATGCTCTCCACGCTGATCACAGCCCACTCTGAGGGAGCCGAAAGCTTTGGTTTCCAATCTGCAGCTGGGGAGGGAGAGGAGGGTGGGGCACTAGCAATGGGTGATGAGGTTTGCATCTTACCAGTCGAAGCTGCAGAGGGCAAGGCCATGGCAGCCAGCTCTTCCTCAGAGGGCGAGGTAGGAGGTGTGTGGTAAAAGTCTAAAGGGGAACCTAATGAGAAAGAATTAAAAGCACAAAACTGTGAGGTTTAAAATTTGTTTACAAGTTGCAATCTTTTGCTAAGCTCATTATTCATTTCACTTATGTCATTTTGATTATAAAACTTTGTACATCAGGGACTGCCAAATATATTTTTCAAGCTCACTGAGTTTTGCCTGATACATTATCTGGTTTCTAGGGCACGCATATTGACAGTCTGCAGGGATTGTTTCCCCACCTCCTTTTATTTTCCTTATGCTGCAAGATACTGCAGACTCATCTGATCCCTAGTAGCAGTGTAAAGAACTGTAGTCTGCTCAGCTGCAGAAGGAAGGCTATTCTTAGCCAATAGCTGGGGATAATTCCCTGAATATTGACAACTAAGAACAGAAAGACAAGTCAAAGAAACAGACAGATGTAAGTCAGGGATGAAACTGACAGAGCTGCCAAAGAAGACTTGAGGTAGACGGACAATATTTTGTGCTGATTAAACCAAATGATAGCTTGGCTGTTTTGCACTGAACAGAAAGACAGGGAATTTCTGGAAAAAACAGTGGAACCATACCAGTTTCTGGATTATAGAATGCTTTTTTTAGTATTGCTAAAATTCAGAATTTAGATGCCTGTAATGTGGCTTTGTTTATACGATTACCTAAGACAATTTAAAAATAGATCGTATGCAAATTTTGTGAAAATTGCTTAATTTTGCAAGAATAATTTTAAATTGTTCAATCTACCGAGCCCCATCACACCCCATTATCTTTGCTTTCATGGATTAGTGAAGGGAAATCAAGTTTTGTTTTTTTTTTTTCCAAAGCAACAACAACTTATCCACCAGGGCCTGGTTTTCCAAAAGTAATCTGCTCAGATTTTAGATGACAGATTGAATCAAAAACTCCCCCCCCCCCCCCCCCCCCCCCCCCCTCCTTTTCAAAAAAAGGAAAAAAAGCCACCTATGGATTTGGATTAGATTTAATCCTGGTTCTGATCCAAGCCATTCTTGAGTTTGGGTTTTTTAGAAATTTGTAGTAGGATTGGAATCAATTTCGTCCAAAAATAGATGGCTTAAAAATTAACCCACAAAAAGGATGAATTCAGTGTGGACTTTAGACCCATAATGTAATCAAACCTTAACAATTGATCTAAAACACTTTAGCTGGATCATGCAGTGCAGCCTACATTTGCTCAACAATCAAGCTTATGGGATCAGGTAGGCTATATAGCCCGTTTAGGTTTTGAATATAGATCTATCCATGGATAGCACATGAATGCAAACACTGAATGTGTGACTGACAACATAAACATCTGTGTACATAACACCATCCCTACCAGAACAGTAGAATGCTTCTTAAACAATAAACCATGGATCTAGGGCTAAAACAATTAACTGAATTAATCAATTATTTAAATAATCGCCAAGTAATTTAGTAAACTGGAGTATAGAAACTCTAAAACATGCCTTTAGCTGACCTAACCATATATATATATATATATATATATATATATATATATATTTATTTTTTTATTTTTTTTTATTTAAGATTTAAAAAGTTTTTGTTTCAGCTGGTTTAATTTCGTAGAGAATTTTCTTTAAGGAACCTTTGGCTATCAGATAATTAATCGATTGATCAAAAAAAATTAACAGAATAATCGATTTATAAAATAAAGTTGCAGCCCTACATGGATCACAAGAAAAAAAAAAAACCTTTAAGATGGGTGTAAGGGAATGAATGAGTATACAGATGCAAATTCAGGTGAAAGCAAGGAGGAATACAGGAAGAGGCTGGAAAGCAAACTCCAGCAGAACAACATCAGAGATGTGTGGTCACAGATAAAGAAGATCCCAAGCTTCAAGTAGAAGAATGATCAGACAGATGGAAGCCTGGAGAGAGCCAATGAACTGAATACATTCTTCAAAAGGTTCAGTTCAGGAACAAATTGGTATCCTTCTCTCCTGCCCACAGCCACATGCACATCCTGCCCTCCTCTGCCATTGACTCCTGCTTCTAGGAGTTTGTTGTTAGCTAAATCTGAACATGGTGCTGCCTCATCCTCCATTCACATGTCTGTATCTATAAGTCAAGTAAAGAGACAACCGAACTGAAAAAAAATCCTGGATAGATGTTGAAACATCTTCAAGTTAAAATCCAGGTGTATCTTCAGTCCGGTTGCCTTCCATTTTTAGCCAGTTTTTGATGTCATAATGTGGATGACTAAGAATTTACACAGACAGAAAACATCCAAGTTACTGCAACATTTAATTTACATTTGGGATTAATAAAGTATTTTTGAATTGAATTAAATTAAATAGAGCTCTTTGAATCACCCTGTTTATGAATGGTACTGAACTGTACTTTGTTAAATGTCTAAAGACATTCTGGTTGAATTTATATAATTGTAATGCAGCAGAAAATGGCAAGAAAAAGTGTAGAGAGTAATGCTGTTTTAAGGTACTAGGCTGCTAAATCAGGTCAGAATGAAATCTTATGAAGGCTGCTTTTGATCTGTATGCAAATTTTCTACTCTGAAAACAGATGGGACAAAGTCTATAAATAGCTGCTTTAAAATGATGCTTCTTAAGCATTTGTCTCTGTCACTACCAGCCCAAAAATCAATAATTGTGGTGTTTATAATGGAAATTAAAAACTGTATGCATGTTTATTTGTGCACCCAGTTTCACATAGAGAACAAGTTTCTCTCAAATTCACTGGATTTTGTAAACATTACATATAAAGAGGAAAACTTGAATTAATTCTGCATTGGATTATTATTTCTGAGGACAAATGTAATCTGAAACTGACCTTCCCTGAGAACTGTGGGAAAAAACAACAAAATCTTTAAAACTGAGCAAATTATTAGTCAGTTTGACTGGTGCCTGCTTCATTTGAAGAAACTGTAAGCTCTGGGTTCAGCAGTGTAAAACAAACATTTATATCACATAGTGTTTAGAATTTCAGCCTAGGTTTGGCCATTCTCCAATAAAACGGTCTAAAGATGCCCAAGAGATCAGAACCAGCCAACCTCTACTTTAAAAGACCTAGCTTTTGATCAGAAATTAACTACTACTTCTATTTTTGAAATATAAACACAAACCATATGTTTTTAATATACTTTTTGAAATAAAATACAAAAAAAGTTATTAATAATAGGAAAGATTCATCACATGAAGTGTTTGAAGTGTAACAACGTAGTGTATCACTGCCTATCAGAGCCTCGGCACAAATATTGCTCCAATGATGGAAAATTTAAAAAATAGATAAAACTTACCTGTACCTGTAGGGCTGTAGGTGTCTTTGCCATTATGGTTTCCCATCATTCAGACAGAATCTTTGTCTGCACAGGTTACTAAAATCTGTCCTCTACTGTCCCAGCTGTCGTCTTAGTTCTCACTGCAGTGCTGAACATAAATGAATTTCAATAAGCATGACTCACAGCAAGACCTCTGATCAGTATAAAAGATCTCCAGAAAGGAGAAATGTGTTTTTACATTCCTTTCTAATTATTAAAGATGAAAAAACTGCAAACTTTGAAATAAGGCCACATATCACTTTTAACAGCATCCTCTATAGCAGGGGTCCTCAATTACAGTCCTAGAGATCTGATGGCCTGCACCTATTAGATGGTCTCTGGGTCCACACCTGAATCAAATGGCTGGATTAGCACCTCAGTTTCAGTCAGGTTCTCTAAATGCTCTTATTTTATTCAGTTGTGTTGAAGCAGAGACATATATAAAAAGGTGCAGGACACCAAACTTTGAGAGCCTGAATTGAAGATAGTTCATAGTGGTTGGTCATGGTAGATTCACATCCAGCCTGCTTCTGCTGGAGGTCCCTTCCTGTTAAAGCGGAGTTTCACTCTAAATTTTTTCTACCTGCATAGCTACTTATGAGGAATCGCTGCAAAGCAAACAGCACAATTCGAACCAACTATTATGCAATTCACTGACTTGATGCAATCGGCTGGTTTTCCTCAGATTGAGGAAAACCACCAATCTGTTTGGATTATTTTACCAAATTGACTCATTAAGGTGCCTTGAGATTATGTGTTGTGAATTGATTCTTTATGAATAAATTGATGCAAAGCCAACTGAAAATATATCATAACGCAGGAGTGGGCAATTCCAGTTCCTAAGGGCCAGTATCTTGTAACTTTTAGATGTGCCTTTGGTTTGACACACCTGAATCTAGTAATTAGATAATTGAGAGGACTCTAGAGGAACTACCTGCATGCTGAGGAGGTAACTCAGCCATTTGATTCAGGTGTGTTGGACCAAGGATGGATCTAAAAGTTGCAGGATACCTTCCCTCAGGATATGGAATTGCCCACCCCTGTCATAACCCATCAATAGAAAAAAAGGTTCTCTGGGATTATTTGGATCTAAGAAATAAAACGATTTCCCCTTTTGCATGTTTTCACAAAAAACAATTATTCTTGTACAATCAGTTTGTAAGAGTCAACTCAAGGTCTGCTCAGTAAAAATAGATTATCAACAGAACACACTAATTTCATTTATATTTTTATCAGGTACCAATTTAAGGATAGAAAACCATTTAAATTCAAGTATTTTCTTGCAGACCCCAGCAGGGATAATGCGTGACGGAAAATGGATGGTTGGATGGATTTTCTTGCAGTTCCTTCTGACTGTGACTAAAGTTAAAGTCGATCCTAGTCTAAAATAAACAATCCTTTTGAATCCAGCATTGTCAATCGCTTGGTTAGTTGCAGACGCTGCATTTTATACACATCGAGAAGCCTTAGTTTAATATATCTTACTTGCTCGGTTTAGGCTGGCAGCTGAATGAAATCCACTTTGCTCTCAGGCTGTCCTGCTTGGTTCTTCTCCGATCCGCTCAGCCTTTTTGTCGGCGTGTCCTTGGATCCGTATCCCAAATATACCCGGATCAGTTAATTCCGTCAATAAAAACACATGCAACTCAGAGGGACAGAAACACTTGCATCCAACCGTGACTTGAATCCAGTCTCAAATATTATCCAACTCATTTGCTTCGCCTTTAAAATCCTATGCGGCAAAAAAAAAATAGAAAGAAAGAAACTGGTTGCGCAGCTGCTACTGGACGCACAGGCAAAAATGATGAAAATATTTACAGCGATGCTTATACAGAATACAGCTAATAATAACTGAAACAATCAAATAATGCAAGGAAGTGATTAAAACCTGAAGCTGGTGAAAGAAGCTGTCACACCGGTTGGACGGCAGCTAATTATCTTCTATGAAAACCGGGTGTGCTGGCACGCGGGGAACAAGTTCTGCTGTCGAGCGGCCTGCAGGTGGATCCTAACGGAGCTCCTGTCACATAGCTGAAAACCACAAGTACAAACAAGTCATTTTTAATTGACAGAACTATGCTTATCCAGCCATGAAAGCTCACACTGATGTTACTCTCTGACGAGCTGCCTGCACTGCAAAGCATAAACTAAAAATAACACATGGAAATATTTGCTTATCTATCTATCTATCTATCTATCTATCTATCTATCTATCTATCTATCTATCTATCTATCTATCTATCTATCTATCTATCTATCTATCTATCTATCTATCTATCTATCTATCTATCTATCTATCTATCTATCTTTTGATGTACATTAAAAGAAAATCAAAAATAAAGTCAGGTAGCAAAACAGTTAACTAGGCTTTAGCAGAGAGAAATGGGAAAAACATATATCTAATATTGTCACTTTGATTAATTATGAATGGATTTATATTTACAAATGGGGTTTTTTAATTGGTTTAACCATCAGTGCGGAGAAATTACAACAACAACAACAAAAAAACCCAACTCAGCGATTTGTTGGATTTATGCTTAAATAGATCAAACAAAAATTATCAAAATATTAACTAATGACTGTTACAATAGGCAGTAAAGACAGGGTGGGATGAAATGTATATATTTTTTTATTTAACTTTTTTATTTTTATTGTTAAGTGTAATTTGTTTTATACAGTCTGAATTATTTCAGTATATTACTGGACTAAACAAGATTAACCTTGTTACCAATTTGTGTTCTGCAGCACCATGGACAGTGCACTGCACAGACATTTATTTTTTGGCCCCCTCTGGTGGCTAAATGTAATAATTACACTGGACGTCAGAATTAGCCTATGTATTTCCTACAAAACGTCGTATAAAAAAAGTAGGAGCAATTTTTTTACTATCCATATAGTACATACTCGACGCTCAACAGAATAGAAGAATAAAGTCATTTTAATCAAATATTTTGTGAGTAAGAATGGCTTATTCTTAAAATATTTGTTCAGGATACCAAAGGCCCAAAAAGGAGAAACCTTACAACTTTTCTATAGATCTTCAGCAAGGATGTAAGGACATGCAAATGGACAAATCCTAAAACAAACTGTAGCTGCTAATTAGAAAAAAAGTTAAAAATTATCCCAAAAATTTTAAACCTTGCTGGCATACATGTGAGATGGGTAAATCAACAAGGATAGTAAAAACATTTTACCCAACAAACAAGGTGAGGTTGTGTCAAAAAAGAAGATGGCAAATACTTCAAAGTAAAATGAAATGACAGATAAAGTAATTGTCAATTCCTGGTATGGGTGCCATTCTAATAAATCAAAAACTAACAAACACTGTTGTGTAGTATATGAATGCAAGGCCCTCTGTGAATTTGGTGTAAATTCCTCTTTCAGTTTGTAAAACATACATATGTTCAAGCTCAATTGTACCATGGAGATATAAAATTGCGTATAGTTATTTGTTTTCTGTTTTTCTCCTAATACATATTCAATTATTATAGATTTTATTCGGACAAGAGCGAGTGAGCAGAAACTATGTGGTTTGTCTGCCTCCAAACTGAAACAACATGTTTTTATAGACCCTGCTGAGGAAGAAAAAACAAGATTTAAAAATTTCTTAATGAGAATAAGAGTGTTGGTCTGACCATTCCTCTAAAAACCATCTTACTCTGGAGCCGCCTGAGGTGACCCAAGCCTTGTGTTTATTTCCTGGTAATGTTGCTCATCAAGAATGACTCAGAATGTGAATCTCTGAGTAGAAACCTCCCGATCTATGCAGCATGAATTCTCTGAATAAAGATATGCAGCTGTTTAGCTCTCGGCTGCTTTAAACTCAGCACCCACATGATTCCTGTGTGACCTAAACACCTCTCTGCATTGTCTTCTCACTTGAAGCCCACTCATATTTATTACCATAATCATGGTCACGGAGCTTCTTAAAAATCAAATTTATTCTTCTACAGAATGATGAAAGGAGCTCAGAGAAACAGAACTTGATTAATATCAGTCTGATAAAATTTTACATCCAGAGAAGATTTGTCTATGAAAGAAACATTAAAATGTATAATGCAATAAAAGGTAGTATTTGTTTTAAAAGATCCTTCTTTGTGCTACCAAAGTGGCTCTTGAAAATGTTAGCAAAAGTTAACAGAGTTCAGTCCCCTAACATTTAGAAAAGGTCCAACAGCTCCAGCAACCCTAAACAAACATGATAAAGAATCAGAAAACCACACCATGTAAAAAGAGGGAACTAAAGAATCAATTTGACAATCACATATTTAGCAGCATTATTTAGATTCAAACCTTCAAATCTATAAGAAAGTGTGGCTGTTTCATGCCATGCACCTGGAGTTCAGGCTGCTGGAGGTATTATGGGGGGATATAACTTGTCGTTATACCGTGTACATATGTGCCACAAATGATGCATCATCAAAATATTTCAATCCATATGAGGATATTGGTAGGCGGAAAAAAAGAGACATGTCATGGATGAGTAACCGGTCGGCAACACTGCACAAAACTATTACGTTTATATGAAAGCTCCAAGGAATAATTAAAACGTTATCTTGAATTTGTGGTATTAAGGCAGTTCTAAAGGCAATATAAGTTAAGTACAAAGGTGTACAAAATAAAAGTAAGTTATTGAAAAAGTGTGTATAGATTTTTTCTTTATAAGAACTCATTGTAAAGTAGGCCTACATATTCAACACATGTCATTTCAAGGCACTTTACAGCTCACCAGATCATACAGTCAAATTGATTCAAAGTTTTCTATCTAAGGAAAACCAGTTGATTGCATCCACTCACAAATCTAATACCTCACACTGAGCATGCTTGTAGCGACAGTGGAGAGGAAAAACTCCCTCCAGCAGAACCAGGCTCAGTGTGAGCGGCCATCTGCCGAGGCCGCTGAGCAGAGATTATATTTATACTATGAAAAATGTTTGTGTTGTTCAATTTGTACTTACATAATTTTAAAATGAAAAGCTATTAGTCTGAAATAAAATCTAAGGATAAAGAAAAGGGATTCCCTGTTATATGGATTTTAAGCCACTGCAAAATATTCTATTCTATTCTATTCTGTTCTATTCTATTCTACAAACTCTCAAAATCAGTTTATTTGTCTTTTAAACATTTCATAAAATTTAGGCTGATAGATTTTTGTTCCATAATATGGAACATTAAATCCTGCATACTTTATGCAGGCTGTCGTTTTTACGTTATGCTATTATAAAAAATATTTATTTCAAATAAATCGCTCCCTTTTTTCAGCTCATAACTTTGGTGTTACATTTATTATGTTACGTTGGATCAATATTGACCGCTATAGGCGCAGACTTGGAAAAATGGCGTCTGATGCAGGTTGCCCAGAGACCAGAAGCGGGACTCTCAGTGACAAAAACAACATCAGTGTTTTTAAAAATCATCTCTTCAAGGCATGAAGTCTGCGTCGAGACTTGCGTCGGACAGGGGAGCGCAAACCATCCGCCTTCATTATAAGGACCATGATGGGAATCTACGGTAGCGCTGCTGCACAGATATCTAACCAACATGAACGTCTTTACGCGTCAAAGGGGACATGATCGCCGCGCGCTCGTTTATCGCCCGTTTACGATCGAAGAAGAAGTGACCTTCTCCGAGGCGGAGGATGTCAGCCCTGAAAAAGGTAAGAAAAAGAGGCATGGAAGTAAGAAGAAAGGCGGTGTGTTTGTTTATGCACGAACCGAGCCTGTGACGCGGCTTGTTTTTCTTCCTATTATTGGGTTAAAATCCAGGTGCATCTCCTCCCCTGACGTATAGCAGGGACTTTTTTAACTGACCACCTAATACAAAGTGGTAACGCACAAGCGTGGACTGAAAGCTCCCATCTTAAGAAAAAGCCAGAAGTTCTGCAGAGCCAGGATGAGTCACTCAGTTACTGATATTCACTTTGTCAATTCTCAATCAATAGCATTCAAACTCCTATGATGTGTGGGTGAGGTGATGAGAGGAGGTTGCCTCCTTATAATGTTGGGGTAGGGGGGGGGAACGCGGGACCCACGCATGTTTCTGAGAGTTCCTTCTGTTTATAATTGCCCACATATCCCCATTGTGTTGTTCCCTGCCATTCAGTCAATCTGTGTATATTTATATGTGTGTGTGTGTGTGTGTGTGTGTGTGTGTGTGTGGTGACTCAGCCGTATTGTACTATATCTGTCATCCATCTTTTCATCTGTCACAGGTGTTACCATGGCTACTACAGACTCACTGCTGTCTTCTCTTTGAGAAGGACTCAGGTAAGCAGTGGGAAGGGTGACTCATTCACCTTTAATGGGGACATGCTCAGTTTAATAGACAGTTTATCTTTTTTACATCTTCTAGCTGTTTTTGGCAGTGGTACTAAATTGCAAGAATGAGACATGGGAGGGATTGACACCAGTCAGAGAGGGAAAAGCTATGAGAAAGTAACTTTTATTTATATTGAGTTCCTCTTGCTCTTTAAGGTCTTTCTTTCTTTCTTTCTTTCTTTCTTTCTTTCTTTCTTTCTTTCTTTCTTTCTTTCTTTCTTTCTTTCTTTCTTTCTTTCTTTCTTTCTTTCTTTCTTTCTTCAAGAAACACTTTTGACCTTTAACAACACTTTATTTACACTATTCAAACATATAAACAACTGACATAAAAACAAGTGTCAGTTAAAATCATTAAATGAGGAGCTTGTTAAAATGTAGTTCTCCATCATCTGACACAGTACATAAAATTTAATTAAAACCCCACAGCTGAATAAAATCCTCCATGTTCTGTGTGGCTCTGTGGAAGTGAACCTCCAGCCTTATTGTGGCTTTAATGTTGCACTTCCACAGAGCCACGGCATCAAGGTGAGGTCCCTCCTCAAGTCTGTCTCTACAGGACAGGTAAATGGCCATCTTTGCTTCGCTGTTAAAAAAAATGTAAAAGTAGAGCCTTTGGCTTATTCCTTCTGTTTTGGAAAACTCCTCCTATTAAGAGAACGTTTGTAAAGACCATCCCAAAAAGACTAAAAACACAAATCAAAAGGTAAAAAAAATTGTCTTTAGGCTTGTGCATTCCATAAAAACATGGAACACGTTTTCAGACAGACCGCAGAAAGGACACTCGTTTAAAACACCCCGAGTAATAACGGATAAAATCGAGTTTGTGGTGATGCGCTGTGTAAAATCCTCTAGTGAAGATCACCAGTTAGTTTTTTGATTGGAGGCTTGTATAAAGTCCTCCACTGGGGTGCTTTTTCATGAAGTTTTTTAGTCCAGATGCAGACCGGCCGGTTCTGAAGGTGTCGTTGGTTAATGACTTTTGTGCAGCTGTGGTAAATGGCTTTCTGGTCGAAAAAAGAGGAGAAAACAGTGAACCAAAACTCAGGAAACTAATCTAAGAGGTTTCTATATAATCCGATATCTGTAAATGGAAAGGCTGACAAAAATTACCGATCTATTACAACAGGTTATTCTACTTAAACTGATGGAGAAACTAAAATATAGTTCATTAAAGCTACCAAAAGGCCAGTGTTAACTCTATAATAGTTGATGAGATCCACATCTTAGGTGGAAAATGTTGTTGCCTTGACAACTGCTAGTCACAGACAGAGCCACAGTGATAAGAGAGTTCTGACAAGTCCATTCGGGACAATGTGCAACATGCACAATGTGCAAAGAGAAACGGTGACATACGGAGCTTAAATAGTTCGGGGGAAGTTAGCCACTCATTCATTGCCATAGACATTAAGATCTGCTATTTTCCTGTAGTTCTGCATGATTTACTAAATATCACATCATGCTCTCTGCTTCTACCGAGCGTTAAGTAGTAATAATAAAGAATATGCTTGAGATGCATAAGAGACAGAGTTTAATTTTTGTTACATGCACAGTTATACATGGTAGAATGCATACAATGAATATAAATGTAAAGACGTAAGGATTTGTTAGTTTACACCTCTTCATATTTATTACTCATTATGTTAGTAGGAAATGATATTTGGGCTACTCTACTTGTCTTTTACCATGTAAAGAAAACTAACATCTAACTAACTAACATCCGAAAGTTTCAAGTCTATCACAGAGCTTCCTGCATTTTGATTGGTGAAAACCTTTAGATGACCTAGCAAATTAATTTGCTTGGTCTACTGATGATGCAACTCTCCTATCTCCATGGCTCTTGTTATATACACCACAACTCTGTCCCTTTTTGAAGAAAGGTTAAAAAGAAAGACACTGTTGAAAGAAAGCCATAAATGGTCCCATTCAAGGTTTAACATAAGTCTATGTGGAAGAAGGAGCAGTACCACAGGGGAATGAACCCTCACCATTCATTTTTCTCTTCATACCTCTGTTTTCCTGTACCAGAAAGAGTACCGTTAGCTGCAGAAATACCAGGTGACTGCAGTCATTGGGTACATCCAAGATGGACAAGAAGCTGAGTACAGAGAGCTGGTGAACTGCTTTGTGGCATGGTGTAGAAACAATAATCTGATCCTATATATTCACAAAACAAGGGAGATGATTGTAGATTTCAGAAGAAACTGGAACAATCCGGTTAACATGAAGGTAGAAGAACTAGAGGTGGTGGAGAAGTATAAATAACTCTGTGTTCACCTGGACAACAAATTAGACTAGAGACACAACTGTGAAGCTGTCTACATACAAGAAGGGACAGAGCAGATTGTACACTCTAAGAAAGCTTGGGTCCTTCAGCGTTTGCAGCAAGATGCTGTATGTCTTCTTTTTTTTTGTCTTCTATACGTCTGCTGAGGAGAGTGAGAAAACAGCTTCAGAGCCAATTACTTAAAAAAGCTAAACAAGCTCTGTTCTAGGAACTCTTCTAGAACGTCTGGAGATTGTTTTACAAAGAAAAATTCTTTATAAAGTGAGGGGCATCATGGAAAACAGCGAGCATCTTCTTCAGAAAATTTTTAAAGTGTCTTCAGTAAGAGGCTTCTGCAGATCCGGTGCACGACAGACCACTTCAGAATTTTCTTCCTGCCTACAGCTATCGACACCTATAACAACTAAAAAAATAAAAAATAAAAACTAACAAGGAAAAGCAACAATCTGCAACATTTAATTCCCCTTTAGGATTAATTATTTTTGAGTTGAAATGAATACCTTATTTTTAGTTCCAAGTTGATTTGAAACTATATTATAAACATTTGCATCCATAAATGCACTGTAAATCAACAGTAAACAGATATTGACAATGATGAGAAATTACTGCTTGTTTATATTCAGCTTCCTTACATTACACTAAAGCTGGTTTTATACTAATATAGTCTTACAGTGGATAAAGAAAGTGAGCAAATGTGAGTTTATAGAAAACTGAGCTGGTCATTAATTAGTTACACTCAGTATGACTCCTCTCAGCAGAGGCCAGAGCTCAGAGAAACATCCAAGGAAAAACAGCTACAGAAATCCACTGACTTTTCCTTAGATTTTTTGGGGGGCATTGATGACGATCAAATGCTAGTTTCCCACAAACAAAAATATATATATTTGATACATTTGCCTTGAAAACACTTGACACTTGAATAAAAGACACATTACGAGATGAAGGCACAGTCATAATAATCTTAATATCAATTTATTCTATATTTGAACCAGACTCTATATTTATAATGTAATTATTCTTGATTTGTGGCAGATTTCTCTTGTTTCTGCAAAGCTAAGCCCTACTAATGTTTATTTTAGCTGGCTCTCATTTCTCTGATAAGGAAAATTTTTTGAGACAATGTTAAAAGTATTTCTTTTTTATCTAAACCTTTATTAACTTATGCAGATATAAAAGATGTGTCTGTGAAATAAGGTTTTTCCTTTTTAAAAATCTACATAAATTCATACATTCCACATTTTATACATCCTTAGACTAGAGACGATAGTGTTTACTTAAATAGTTTCATTTTTAAATGGCTTGTTGTTAATTTTAGGACAATGAAGAATAAACTATAGCATCCATCAATAAATTAAGTTTTCCAACATGGTGCCAGCATTTCCATAATGGATAAAAACAGCCAAAACTAAAAATGTGTAAATGATGTTAAAACAAATTAACCATCACCTGCCAAAATTTGACTCTCTGCTGTGAAAAAAATGCCTGAATCTTTGGCCTTCATACCTCTCTTCCAATCTCCATTCTTTTCCTCTCTGACTTAAAGAGGCATTATGGAGTTTTCTAATGATACTGCCACCTAACACGGCCAAAACACAGAATTTCAGAACTCTTCTACCTATTCTCATAGCTCATGCTCATACTTCACAGCTTTTAAAAATGTATTTCACCTAACTTGAAGTTGCAATTGGTGTCTGAATTGAGACGGATACTCGTAGCTTATGAAAATAACACTTCAATTGCTTTCTAGATCTCACCCATTTAGCCTGGGCGTGCTTAACGTTATATCCCAAAAACAGTGCGGGATATTCTGACCTAAATACATTCAGGAAAACAGGCCACAGGCTTGTAGATGCAGAGGTGTCAGTCTGCTCATTACACAATGATTTTGTTGTAAAAGGTCAAATAAAAAGGCTATTTTAAATATATATATTTCAGTAAAAGCTTACATAATATCTCTTTAAAGAACATTATTGATTTCAGAAATAGCAAAGATTATGTTACTTTTACTATGTTTAGGGCTACTATTTAAATTTGCTCTTTTTTCCCTGGTCCTTATGTTAAATAGGTAAAAAAATAAACAGTATCAATGTATTTTTAGCCATATGACAGTGTTAGCTCATGGGCGTAGGTTTGCATAGGGACCATAGGGACATGTCCCTACCAAAATTTTGGCCAGACCAACTTGTCCCTACCAATAATTCTATGTGAATAACATGTTTATAATTTACAATCCAGCGTTGTTGCAGCAGTCGCTTCTTTTCTCACAACTTGTATACTGAAGTCAATATTTTAAATGCTCAGTGTCAGTTCCTGTTATAGCTCCCACACTTATGCAAATACAATAAATCTATTTGCAATCCCTTGAATATTTTATTTTGCTTTGTTTTACAATACAGAGAATATCAGCATATCAGATAAAAAAAAATAAGAGTGGGTTTTACCTCTGTTTACCTCTGCATATTACCTATAGAAAACACCATATAAATGCAAATATGATATATTTAGACTATATTTAGTTAAAAAGGCACATATTTACCCTCTGTCTTAGTCACTGGTAAGTTCAAATGTAACCTTTAAGTGTAAGGTTGTCCTAATTTTACATTATTCCGAGCCACTGATGCTTCAAACATTGATAAACAGCATTATGTGTTTGTATTCCTTATAAAATTTGTATAAATGTAGCAAAAAATGCTGTTTTCTCTTTAAAGAGAATGCACCCTGATGCTTACGTCAAGCATAAAAAAAAATAGGAGCATGCATAATGCATAGGACCAATGACATCAAACCAATTCAACTTAAGACCAATAGTGTCCCTACCAAAGTTGAGATCAAACCTACGCACTTGTGTTAGCTGTTGCTAATATCAGCTGTTAGGGGTTAGATTCACTGAAATTCCATTAACTGTCAGCAGACAATGTCTCAGGACATAAAGTGCTTTCCTCATTGATCCAATGTCTCCCAACCATTCCCCTCTGTCTAAGGTTTTAGCTGCTTTCAAACTAACTTGAATACAATATCAGACCATCTAGAAAATATATTTTTTGTTTGTTAAACAGCTTAAACCCAGACATAAACATTTCAGAATAAAACAATTCACAGATTCAGTTAAGAAACCACTGTTGTGTATCGAAAACATAATAGTTCAATTTTTGAAGTGGAATTCTAAGGTTCAGTTTCAGTTATTAGACAAACTTTTGTTAATTTCGTAAAGATATGTATTTTTGCTAGAGGAATATTTGTCCTTTTAGATATTCCAGCTTTGTCTCTGACTCTTGTTTGAGGGGGCGAGGGCAGGGAGTATTCATTTAACTATGCAAATATATTTATGGGCTGCAGAAAGAAATAATATAGCATTCAATAGGCAATTGTAATAAAGACATGTAGACCTTTATTTTGTCATAATCATTGAAATATGTGTTATGCAGACACAGTAAGATACAAACTCTAGAGGAAGGAAACTGTTAAGACCTTCATAAAGACTAGAATAATCTGGGTCAAAACCACTTTGAAAGATCATATAAATAAGTCAGTTGTGGTTTTAAAATGTTGCACATGACCATATAATGATACAATACAGATTATTGATTTGGCTTGCTTTACTGAATTAATTGCTGATTTCCTTTTTCATGTTGTCTTGTATCGATCTAAATTTCATTGTTAGTTCATTTTTGCTGTTTGATATTTGAATGCACTTCTCATAGTAAAAAACAATAGTATGTCAACTCTAACAGCATTTGCTGGACTTAGACAAATGGTCATGTGTGATAATCACATTGTGAAAATGTCTTCTTTTTTTTTGAATAACAAATGAGCTGACAGTGGTGATTCAGCCCACCTACCCATAGAGAGATTATCTGTGAGTTAATCATGTGTGGTGTCCCACCGTGATTTTACAGCCTTTGTCAGCAGGAAAAGTTTTGCTGAAGGGAGGATAGAAAGTATAACATCTTTGCCTGTTTGATGTGCACAACCTAAAGAATTAAGAGTTTTATCAGCTTTATCAGCTGCATGCAGAAGTTGCTCTTGATCACATCTTAGTCATCATTTTCTCAAGGTTGAGAAAGAATGTTAATGACTATCTGAACCAGATCGTTTCAAGGAATATAAAGCACGAAATAGGCCTACATGTTGCTGTTTCTGAGTGTCTTTTTTTCTTCAAGAGATGACGCTTAAACTTTAGAGATGAGGATCTTGTGCATGTACAATCTCTTCTGAAGGGGTTTTAAATTTAATGGGATGACACCACTAGATGGGACTGTTTCATAACTCATATGACTTGAACTTACTGGTGATTCTCCAAACCTGAGGTGATGGCCATTTTCACAGTGTATGAAAGGATGTGAGTAGTTGCATTGGGAAAATGTATTGTGATTGCTTTTTTTTAAATTTCTCAGCAGTTTATAAACTTCAGTAGTTTTAAGGCTTTATGCAAGTTAATAATACCCCAAACCACACTGGGTTCACAACTATACTTAATAGTTCTGTTTATCAATACACTTTGGTTAAAAGTCAGGCTTCAGACACACTTTTTTGTATCGATAAACAAGCAATTAGACTGAATATTTGCTGATCATTTGACCACATATTTATTTTTCGGAATAAATTTATTTGATTATTAATAGTTGATTTTCAAATAAAGACATGGTCTTAGGTAGCCTGATAGACAGGAACCTCTGTAGGGAGAGAACAAAAGTTAGTGACCACATCTATCTGGCGGAGGATGATTATGAACTTGTTAGTCACTAACTTGGTCTTTTTTTTTTTTTTTTTTTACAGTGTCCTGTCTGGTAATGTGCCAATAAGAATAACTGTCTTTATGCCAAAAAGAGCCCAGCATTTTTACTTTCAGAAGTGTAGAAGTACGGCTATCGCCATAGTGTTACACTTGATTTATGCAGATAAATAGCTTTATTATAATAATGCAGGGAGTATTACAGATTATATGGACACTGCAATGTAAGAACAGGAAAGGGGAAAAAAAGGAGAAAAGATGAAAGAAAGAGGAGATAAAAGGGAGATAACGATAAAACTTCTTCAGTCTGCTTCATCACCTGCAAAGAGATGTAAAATAAACAGCACAACGAACGGACATTGCACAAGACATACAATAGAGTAACACATTGATACTATTGCTGAAATATAAGTAGTATTATTTAATCTGACATGTATTCTTTGGTAGCTGAAGATCAGCATATGGGCTTTCTGTATGGAAGTGAATCTCTAAGTACCCGGAGCCAAACTAAGTTGGTTTTATAAACTGCGTCTCAATTCGCAGGCTGCGTACTTCCGAGGATGCAGCCTACCTAGCCTCCGGAGGACCCAGACTTGGTAGGCTGCTCCGGAGGATCCTCAGCCGTTGGTAAATGGGACGGTCTAGCCTTTGGAGCACTTCCTGGTTGCGACACGACGTCATCACGTTTACCCCAAAAACAGCGCGAAAGAAAATCCGATAGCTCGAGAAATACGGAAAGAAACAACAAAAAAATAGATATGGACATTTTTATTTCTTTTATTTACTTGTTATTGGAGGAGGAGAGTCGGCTTTGACGGCAGAAAATTTTTCTCAGGCTGGCAGAGCGCAGTGGAGAGGTAAGATCTACCTGCTATTATTCTAACCCACAGGGGCCTGCTAATGATCAGAATATACCAGTTATTAAACAAACGCTTGTCAGCAGATTGATGAATAGGTTTAAATATCAAATGTTATATTTATTTGTAAGTTTGTAATTTATTTGTTTGTAACTTTAGTAATTTTAATTGAATAGTTAAATGTGTACAAACCCTGTAAATAACTGACTTAAATAACTACTTTCACCATTACTATAGTTGTGTTGAGAAGCCAAACTGTTGAGAAATAAATCCTTTTTTGTCTAAATTGTTATCCCCTTACTGCCTGATTTTATTTGCAATTATATATATATATAAAAAAATCAAAATATAAAAA
Organism: Cyprinodon diabolis; assembly: GCA_030533445.1. NCBI lineage: Eukaryota > Metazoa > Chordata > Actinopteri > Cyprinodontiformes > Cyprinodontidae > Cyprinodon > Cyprinodon diabolis. Next base: position 11,769,752 of record CM060076.1, on the reverse strand, counting down.
CGAAAAAATAAGTTAAATAGTGGATCTAGATGAAGTAAAATTTAATTTCTAATAAATCATGTAATAAAGATAATGAAAAGAAGATAGATGACTGAATAAAAGTAAATATTTTTGTCTTTTTTTCCTACAGGTCATAACAGCATGTGCTGTCCTGCACAACATCTGCCTGGGAGCCGGTGACATCACTGCCCCAGAGGATGACATGCCAGAAGATGAGGAGGGGAGAACGTGTTGGAGGCAGTCAGTGGTGCTCCATGGCGGGGCAAGCTGTCTGCTGAGGTGTCTGCTCTGGAGGAGGATCTACCCGACCACTGTTAAATTTAGATGGCAAGTAGAATCACATTTTAGCTGTTCTCATTTCAGGGTTATGAAAACAGTTTTAGTAAAGTCATTCTTTTCTGCGTCTTTTTAAACTTTTTTTGTAACATGGCAGCCGTCGATTGGGTCAGCCCTGCAAACCCAGATGGACGATGTGGTGAACAGTGGAGAGAGGCAACCCCCACCCCCCAGATGATGTCCCACTCGCAGTCAGAAGACTCCAAGGTCATCTGAGTGGCATCGCATCCAGTCCAGCAGCACCACCAGGGACTCCTGCTCAGTCACAATTGTGTATATATATATATATATATGTTCTCTAGTAATATTTTTTTTCTATCTTCTGTAAATAGTTGTAGTAGTTAATTTTAAAATCTAATGTCAATAGGTAAAAATGTTTTTAATAGTTTATTGTTAAATACTTGCTTCTCTAAAAATAAACTGATGTCACTGAGAAGTTGTTTTAAGTTTACTTAAATTATAAAGAAGTGATGAAACAGATAATATAAAAAGGTTAAAAGACTTTAAGAACACACAGACAACAATAAATTTTATAAACAATTTAATAATTTAATAACAGCAACACAGAACCTCAACTTGTTAAAAAAAAAACACCAAACAAATAATAACAACTGTCCACCATTCTCTCCAATAAATGAAATAATCTGTCCATCCTTTCCCACCTCCCTCTGCCATCTGATATCCTCCCTGATTAAATCCACCAACTCGTCTCTCCTTCTTCTCTTCCTCCTTTCCCTCATCCCTCATTCTCTTCCTCATCATCACCCTGATGCTGCTCAGCCTCTGCAGCACCTGGCCCTGGTGTGTCCTCAGGGATGGAGGCAATTAGGACAGGTGGGGCAACAGAGGGCCTCCGTCCTAATACCTCATCCATGAGGACAAACCAGGGCCAGGTGGCAGCAGTAGGATTCCCACTGACCCCCTGCCCTGGATCTTTGCATTCCTAAAGTAGAGGAAAACTATTTGTATCAACAGCTGCTCGAAAAAAGGAAGGTTTCATGATTTGGATGGATTAATGAAATTCTACAGAAAAAGACTTTGGAATGGTAACCTGGAGATTACTTTTTTAAGCTTACTCAAAGTGGAAATTAACATGAATATAATAAATGTAAGATGTAATTTCCCTACAAACACACACACACACACACATATATATATATATATATATATATATATGTGTATATATATATATATATATATGTATGTGTGTTTCATTACATTATCCAAACCTGAACATACTTTGTATTTTTTTTTTAAGTTGTCCCACACAAGGATCACTTCTATCACAAATATGAGGTTTACAAAAAGTGGCATCTGAGCATCATTTGTTGTGATCAAAAGATTATATTTGTACGTTGGTGTTTGAACAGGACTTGTGTGACTTTTACATAGAAATGCAACATGTAGATGGAATTCTGCCTCAACTCTTCCCTCCATCCGCCTGCAGCAGTATTTTTGGCCCCGATGATGAAGTGGTCATTTATCCACTCCTCTGTCTGCTCCCTGGAACAAAATGACATGTAAAGCATATTTCTGTTAAGTCAACAGGCAAAATGACTGTTCTGTATAATTACGCCGGTATTGTTCTTCAAGTGAATTATACTTTAAACCTTATTATACTGTACTGTAAATTAACTATACATTATTGAGTATTAAAACAAAACGTTTGCAGTATTGACAGCCCAGTACAGCTGGACTAATGTTATTTCTTCAGCTGCATTAAGCTTTAACAGCTCTAATCCTTTGTAATAAACTGTTTGAGAATAAATAGATCCGATTAGTGAGGGAGACGGCTATCAGTACAGTAAGATGTATGTTAAAATAAAAAATAGTGACATTTGTATGAAGGCTTTTAATTGTTGATGAGCATCTTGTATCAACAGGTTAGCTCTAAGCTTTAGCTTTAGCTGCCCCTACACATTCCGGTGGCTCCGTTACCGTCATGTATTTTAATAGATGTTCATTAAAAAAAAAAAAAAAATCTACTTACATTTAAAGGTGTTCTCCGCACTACTGTCGGCGCTGCTGCTGCTTTCGGTTGTCCGTAATTTGAAGAAAAGCCGACTTTCTTCTTCTTCTTCAACTACTAAAAAAAAAAAAACAAGAGCGCGCAAAGCACCTCGGGAAATCTAGTGGAAGGCGAGGACACTAAGGACGGTAGCGATGCATCCTCAGAATTCGGGGAAAAGGAGGACGCATTTTAAGGCTGCATTTTAAGCGTCCTCAGAATTTTTGCCAAATGGGACGGCCTCCGCGCAGCGTTGTGACGTCACCGGCCTCAAAATGCGTCCTACCAAGTACGCAGCCTGGGAATTGAGACGCAGCCATAGAATGAGCTTGGTTCCAGGTTCGGCAAACTCAGTGGTCCAGAGGGATAATGGGTCAGGATCAGGCAATCACAAACACTTAGATTTGCTGGAAAACTCTCACCAAGGACTCAAATAACCTGACACAGATGACTGTAAGAAGGCAGGCTAAATAGAGGCTGACACAGGTGGATCAGATGAATGAAAAACTGGGCACAACTAGGCAGGTGAATGAAATGAGTAACAAGGCCAGTCATCAGGCCCAAAATCATGACACCCTGGGGATCACTGACAGGAGCAAATGACACTGAAAAGCCTAAGTTGGGGCTTGAACCGCCAACCTTCCGGTTGCAGGGCAAATTCCTGCCTGCAACACCGGAGTCACCCACATTTGGGGGTCATTTGTCTCTGATATTGACCAATTAGCTGGATCAAATATCAGAGATTGGATATCAGCGGTCCAATCGTGTGCACTTCACATAATACAGTTTTTTCCTTTTTTGTGGTGCTTATTTGTCAATAAATAAAATAAAGTACATTTATATATTTGTTAATTTTTTACTTTGTTTTAAACAATTTATATCAATGCTAAACTATTACTTACATGGCAAGATATATACAACATTCAACAGCTGAATCAGATCTGTATCAGATATTGGCTGATATGCTTAATCTAGGTGTAGGTATTGGATTAGATTGGAGAAAACTGAATCCCTGCATCTCTTGTCAAAACAACATCCACGTTTCAAACATCTTGTATTTTATCTTGAATTATATTGAGGAATTTGAAGTTGGTTCTTTTTCTGCAGTGTTCCATCCAATGCTTCAACATCACCGGCAATTAACATAATGGAGGTGGTGTATGGGTGGACATGTCCCACCCATTTCCTTTATTAGTGTGGTTTATCCCCCGCACTTTTTCAGCAACTGTTATATAATTAAATAAATCAATTCAAGCTAAAATGTAAGAGTCTATACTGAGCCTGATCTCTTTGTATCAGAGATTTTCTTACCTTTTAGAAAAATGTCACTTGGGTAAAATTCCCCCTGCAACCCTGATTTGCATTTGTATAGCTCACAGCATTTTCATTTAAATGTTAAAGCCTCCCCTAGAATTCCATGGGGGGGAGGCATGGGGGGAACACTGCCTAAGAAAGTCCACGTCAATTTCTGACAATTTACGGGAGTTTTCGGCGAAGCCTGCAAATTGCCGTAAACTGCCACTAACCTGAAGTTCCACGACAATCTACAGTGCCGCATATTGACGAAAATCCCACTTTTCATGCAGTGTTGGAGAGGATGTGTTTTTTTACCAGCCTTTCGAAGCACTTCATCATGATTGGAGTCAGTGCGACAGGCCGGTAATCATTTAGTGAGTTGACCTGAGGCTTCTTTGGGACTGGATTAATGGTGGCACACTTGAAGCATGCTGGCACTATGGATTGGTCCAGTGAGGTTTTAAAGATGTCTGTGAGGAAACCAGCCAGCTGATCTGCACACTCCTTATACACCCACCGAGGTATGTTATCAGGCCCTGGCGCCTTCCTTGGATTGACTCTCCTCAGAGTTTTCCTCACTTGAGCTACGTCCAGGTTTAGTGCCTCCTCCGCCTGGTGTGGAACGGCTTTCAATGCTGATTAGTGCCTCAAACCTTCCAAAAAAGTTGTTCAGTTCATTTAGGAAGTCAGTGTTTGCTGTATCTGTCAGGTGGGGAGAGTGTGTTGTAGTCTGTGATCATCCGAATGCCCTTCCACATCCTCCTGGTGTTGCTGTTGTCATGGAAAAGATCTTGGATCTTCTGGCTGTGGTTCTGCTTCGCTGATCAGATTGCACGGTTTAAGTTGGCACGCGCTGTTCTTAGTGCCTCTTTATCACCAGACTTGAAAGCTGAGTTCTGTGCTTTTAGCAATTTCCGAACCTCTCCATTTATCCAGGGTGGTTGGTTGGCCCGGGTGGTGATGTTCTTTTTGATCCTGACGTCCTCAATGCATTTGTTGATGTAGGCTGACAAAGTCATAGCATACTCATCAATATTTAATGAGTTTTCATATGTTGATGCAGCCTTAAAGATGTTCCAGTCAGAGCGTTCAAAACAGTCTTGGAGTGTCTCCATGGCGCCCTCAGACCAAACTCCGAACTCTTTAACTGTCGGTTTAGTCCTGATCAGCTGGGGCTTATATGCAGGGATAAGCATGACAGATAGGTGATCTGATGAACCGAGGTGGGAGCGGGGGGCTGCTCTGAATTCATCTTTAAAGTTAGAATAAACCATGTCAAAAGTATTTTCACCCCGAGTTGCAAAGTCCACATGTTGGTAGAAATGGCGGAGAACAGTCTTCAAGTTAGCCTGGTTAAAATCCCCAGTAATGATGAAAACGCCCTCTGTGTGCAGATTGAAGCTCAGAGATAGCCTGGTATAGAGTCTTCATGGCCTCTTTAGTGTTAGCAGTGGGGGGGGGGCACATAAACAGCAGTGATGCTAACCACACTGAATTCTCTGGGCAGATAGAACGGCCTGCAGTTAACAGTCAGAAACTCGATGTCCGGAGAGCAGAAGCTGGCGACTGATCTAGCATTTTTACACCAGCTGTTGTTGATGTAAACACAGAGCCCGCCACCCCAAGTCTTACCGCTTAGTTCTTTGTTCCTATCAGCGCAGTTATCAGCGTTAGCCTCTCCAGGTTAATAGCATTGTCTGGTATTGCTGGATGCAGCCAAGACTCGGTCAGAATGATGGCACAGCACTTACATATCTTCTTTCTTGAAGACAATTCCAGTCGGAGATTATCCATTTTGTTATCCAACGAGCGGATGTTGGAGAGCAGGACTGATGGAAGTGGAAGTCTGTGGGGATTTCTCTTAAGCTTCGCAGTTAGCTCCCTTCTGCAGCATCGCTTTCTCCGTCTCGCACAGCTCTTCCTCCTACTGTTATGTTGCCCTGTTGTTTTGTTTACATCCGTCCGTAGCACTCTGCAGCTTTTTAAACGGTCAAAAATGTCTGAATTTAAAACATTTTGTGACCATAGCTCCAGCAGGCGTTGGCGAACATAGATGCGGGTGATGTATTGATGTCTAGTCTGTATCATATTTAGCGGCATATTTTGTGGAATTATCGAAATTGTCGAGAGGAGCCATTCTTGCCCACTGGTTTGGAGCGCCGCCATGGCAACTATAATATACTGGAGGTTCTCACATAGAGTCCTCCAAATATTTCATAATTTTTGAGTGAATATTTAGATGGTTGTGTCTTCTGACTGTAAAACAAAACTCTCCAGTTACTGTATACAGTTATAATCTCCAGTCCATTTGAATAGGTGCTAATCTCATTGTAGTTTGAGTTATTTATTATAGAATAAGCTGTTCATTCATGGTGCGCATCATCTCAATCTACGCTTGGCATGAAGCAGCTTTATTACTTACAGTCTGAAATGTGTTATAGTTTATATTAGCTTTGGTTATTTTGAGTTGCTTTTCATCATTTCAACCGATTACCCTTAACTTTAGGGTAAAAGGTTGATAGAGATTAAGTAACAGCTGTACTTTATCATGCTCATAAGACCAAATACACATCAAAAGTGGTTATAGGATGGATAAAACAGACTTTTGTTAACTCAACACTATTGAAAATGGATGAAATACATTATCTTTAAAATCAAGGTCTCTTCCAGCATCACACTATATGCAAATGAGATCGAACAGTAGTCAACCAGTGTAGAATGATAAAGATCTACAATAAATTCAATGTTTCGAACTCATTTATAGTTTTGTTTTCATTCTTGAAAATTCTCATTCCTTAAAAGCCTAATTTAATATGAAGTTAACAGGATATAAGCTTCAGACCAGTACTGGATTCCATTTTTTATCAAAACAGAATAGAATATCTATTTTTGAATGATAATTTACTGTTAATAAACATTATTTGACTCCTAGTTGAAACTCTCTGAGGTCTGTTAGGATAATTATCATTGAAGTTGTGTGAGTTTATCACACTCTGGTATGGGCTGCCTGTTGAGTGTCAGAACTAGGGTTGTCAAAAGTATCGATACTCAAAAAAGTATCGATACTGAAATGTTGTATCCGGATACAATACTCGTTTTTAAAAGTATCGATACAGTGCCACCACCAGTGGCACCTAAGCAGTCATTCATCTAAAGTGCAGAAGAGAGGACAATGCACTTTCTGAACACTGTGTGATTGAATAATTCTGTGCATTTTTCAGTTTTTTTTTGTAAGATGTGCAGCTGCTGAGAATAATTTTTGTTTCTTAACTGGTTTGGCTAGTGTCATTGTTATGTGTGCAAAGCATAGCCAAGGAAGGAACACTTAATTTTAATTTTATAAGTTTTTTATCAAGCTTGCTTAATATTGTGCACAGCATACAACCTTTATTGTATTTATTTATTGTATTTTATTTATTATTGAAAATATTTCTGTAGAATTTTGGAGTCTTTGTTTTTATCCTTGTGGTATCGAAAATGGTATCGAGTATTGAATATTTTCCTTAGTATCGGTATCGAGTTGATAAGTTTTGTATCGTGACAACCCTAGTCAGAACTAATGTTTTAATCTAATTAGGACATTTTCTCTCTCTGGATATACAGTTATAATCTTCATTTTTTACGTGGCAAAGATTTGGAAATGGAATGAGAGCGGTGTCCTATTTTGATAAGGCTGGAGCCATGTATGTCTAATCATCTGCTAATGTGTATAATGTAAAATATGATGATGTGGCAGACTGGAGATACATAAAATGCCTTTTTAACTATTATTGGGGCCACTTCCTGAGAGTTGAGCCCGGTGGTGAGCGGCTGCCATTCTGTAATCGTTTTTCTCTGATCTGAGTAAGATTACAATTTCTTTCAAAATCTGTTTTCATGTCTCCTGGTTATTTAATACATATAAGTTATGAAATGTTATTTAAAGAGTTTGTCCCGAGTGATCTCTTTTCAGGAAAAACAACTGGAGAGATAGAGCATCAGGATGCATACACAGAGCCTATCTTTAACAGGTCTTATACACAAAAACCTTTATATATTTACACATTCACATATTAACATATTATATGTGAATTTTCTGTATCATCTGATGCTCGCATATAATTTTCTTCTTAATCAGAGAAGTATTTGGCTCTCTCTCTCTCAACTTGTTTTGCTTAGAATACAAATGCTGCTTACATTAGCTTTAAAATCAATAGGATCCTTTCTTAATCTGTATTAATTTCTCTCTCAGATTGTCTCTAAACCTTTGAAGCTTTGCTTTTGCTGCAGAATGAAAAGGAGGCTGTGAAGCAGGAAGGACGTGAGGGGAATGTGAGGGCATTTAAACTTTTACATCAAGTGTTTTGCTTGATGGGTAAAATTTGTGGTTTTAGTTGAGATGAAAATGAAGTCTCAGACCTTTAAATGTCTGCTGCTTTGATGAGGTTAGAGGTGCAGCACTGAAAGGGAATCACTGGTTTTGGCTCTCTGGTCTGTCTCTGTCTCTGATTCATTTTCTCAATGGAATCTGTTCCATTTGAACACCTGGAAGTGGAACAGAAAACATGCCTGATCTATGTGATGTAAGTGGGATCCTAAGAAGAGCATGAGAGAAATTACTTCTTTCTTGCCAGAAAATGATGTCATTGCAGAGAATGGATTTGGGATGTTTTCCATTCTTATTTGAAATTGGGACATATATGATTATATGCACCATTCAAAGAGGATAATAACAGCACTGAATTATGAGCTACACATTTCCATGCTGCTGTAGATAGCCTCTATGATGACTGCAGAGAGTGCAAAGCAAATGCATAAAAAACAGAAAAATGCAGATAGAAAAAGGAAGCATGTGCATGCATGCTGATTGGGATGAGAGCTTGTAGAGCCACTGAGCTGAAGAACTCCAGAATCCAGCAGATGAGAAACTCCATCTCCTGTCTTTACAAAGATCCGTGAAAGCAACACGCAACCCGTGCTGCTGCCTTGCACTGCTGCAGTGGAGGAGTAAATGCGGAGCCCGACACTGCTCCAGGTGATCCACAGCAGCCCGGCAGACTGCTCCCTCCTCAGCCTTCCCTCTCCTCCTCTTCCTCCTTCTCTACCTCCACCTCTTCCTCCTCCATCTCTTCCTCCTCCTCTTATTCCTATGTCAGTACTCCATTCATCTGTGGGCTTTGGAAAAGATAAGAAAGGAACAAATAAAAAAAAAACGCAGAGGAGGAATCCTGCTATCCCCCACTGTTCTCAAATGAGACACACCTCTGCATGACTATCAGCACTTCCCTGTCATCTTGTGAAGCCGCGCTGCATATGTGCTCCAATGTCTCTGGAACATAGACCCGCTGTAAGGTAGGACAACTCTGATTGATCCTGAGAACACATCTGAGAATACATCTTTCATTTTTATTCTTTCTAAAAAAAAGTGTACATCTGTTTCAGCCTTCATGCATTTGAATTTAACAGGTAGAAGACAAGTTGCCACAGCAGATTAGGTAACCGGTGTTCCTTGCAATCAATGGGAATCACAGACAGCTGTCACAGGCATACACATTTGTCTACTTTTAGGGGAAAATCAGCTTGGCTTCCACCAAAGCTGAGAGTGATTTGCAAGTGTTTGGTATATGTCAGTGTAGGCGTGTGAAACAGACTCAAGCAGAATGAAAGAAATTCATCCAGGCGTCGCAAATGAAAAGCCAGAGGATTCCTTTTTTTTTTATCGTGACAGAGTGACCAAACAGCTCCCCATTATTGGCCCTACAAGTTGCGGAATGATTGCCTTTTTAATACCGGACACTGTGTCTTCTTTTTGTGGTGGCGGTAGTTATGTAATCGTTTTTATGAATTCAGTTTGGCTCCATGAAAAGAAACAGAATTCATCTGAACAAATCCGTGGGTGCAGTTTTAGGTTGGGGAATTTGTAGGACAAGTTAGCCCATCGCTCTCTGATATTGTTAAAACCTTTGGTTTAAAAACTGCAAGCCTTTCTGTCACACACCGGTTCTTACTGTACAGTGACTCTAATGAGGTGTTCCTCATCTTCATTCTCTGGACACAGGCGTCTAATAATGACATAATTAAACATAAAAGCTTGCCAGTGCTGCAGTGATGTCCAAATCTTGCATTTCTGCTGTTTGATTGGATTAAATTACTTAAAATGCTCACCCTATTACATTACCATGATGTTGAGCAGAGGATAGCTGAAACTCCTACCCAAAGCAAATGTAAGCACACAGACATGGTCACACAGATGTGGAGACTGAATCTGGCTTGCTTTCCCTGTGTAGCAAGGTGTCTGGCTGGTCGTTTGTCATGCGAGGCATTGGGATGCAGAGGAGGCTCTCAAAGGAGTAGAGTCGCTGGTCTTCGTAGCTCCCAGGCAGCTTTTTCAGTCTTTGATTCTCCAGCAGATACACTGCCGTTCTGAAATGCTTCATTTAGCTGGAATGAAAGAAGAGGGCTCAGTGAGCCGCCCTACGAGGGTACACCATGCATTACCTTGGGGAAAAGGTTTTTTATTTACTGATATGACTGACTAGATCTGATAGTTGAAGGAATGCTTTGACACCTGATTTGTCCAAGTTGTCTCCCACCTCTTGTTTATTCCCTGCTGGAGGTTCACCCCTCTTACATTCCTGAGCAAAGAGAGGAAATATTTTGATGAATGGAAGGAAGGAAACACACCTCCTTAACTTTTGGTTCCCTTTGACTTTGACACAAATTTGAGATGAGTTTGACATGTTTTGATGTTCTAAGCAGAACAAAATTACTCTCTCATGACTGTCACATTAGAGGACTAAAAACAAAGCCTATGCAAACCACAATTAAAGTTGTTACATTATCTAATAAATCACGTTATTGCAAATGCTTTGCCTTGCATTTAGGTTTCTATGAAGAGTACTTGCTTTAAGCATTGGCCATTATTTACCTTATAAAGGATCGTAAGCTAACAAGACTACCATCCATTACTTTGACTTTACTAAATATATGTATCACACGTCACAATGCATTATATTCAAAATAAAATACTCCACAGCACTGACTGTGCTGCACAAATGTTGCGGCGGTAACCCATTGTTTCATTATGCTTGAAATGGAAGACAGGACGCCGTCTTCATTTTAAGTCAGCCTATAGAGATTTAGCTTAAGTTGGTTTTTAGCAACACAAATGAGTTGAGGGGCTATATTAATGTAATGTCATTTATCTTCATACATACAAAAAAAACAGGACAGGGGTGCCACATAAAGGACATAAATACTTTATACATTTAACTTAAGTTAGGCTTTATTAGAATTACTTCATGCTTAGGCCAACTTAAAAAAAAGCCATTTTAGATTACACGTAGTAGGTGGCAAGTTAGAAAAAAAACAGTGACTGCAGCTTTAGCTTTTTGGTAATGTCAACTAAAATAGATTTCCAAAAAATGTGTAAAATATTTTAATTAAATCTTTTATAATGAGAACACAAAACTAAAGAAATAGGATAAAGAATTTAAATTTAGCTTGGCGATGGCTTCAAGAGGGCCTGATTTGATCATTAGATGGTAGAACTGTCTTCCCTGGCGCTATTTTCAATCATGAAAGTCACTTAATATGATCTGTTCCATAGTGGCTCTTAAAAAACCACGTCACACATCATTTGTAGGCTGTGAAAAAAAAAAGTCAAGAAGAAGGTACTTCAAATTGTTAAAGAATAGGGGAAAGTTATTTCGAACATTTATATAAAAAAAGGGAGAAATATTCATAAAAGTTGAAAAAATTGGTCACATATAACAGTGTATTTATTTGTCTTAACTGTGGATGTGTGGATTTTCTCTGGGTACTTCAGCTTCCTCCCACAGTCCAAAAATATGCATTTTAGGTTATGTGTATTTCAATTGCCCTTAATTCATGCATTTGAAGTGTTAACTCTGACAGCTTGTTTTAATTTAGTTTATTCACAGTTTTGTCAGCAATGGTCATTATAGCTTTAAGACTAATTTATTCAACTAAGTCGTTGTACATTTTGGTCAATTAACATGAACTGTGAAACTTATTTACATCTTGCTGCTGTAATGAAACAGACTTTCTCTTACACATAGTTGAATCTTAATTAAAGTTTTAGTTTTTCTAGACACTTGAACAAATGACATTTTCTATCTTAAAACAACTTTATTGGCAGAGTCCTGTTTAGACTGGCACCCTGCATAGACTGAATCCTACCTGCATGATTCCTAATGTTATTTTATACCCACTTATTCCTTCAGTGTTTACCTCATGAGGTTGTAAATGTAAGCATAGTTTATTTTTTGTATCTTATTTCTTGACAAGTTATAACTTGCATTAGTATATTTTCAAAAAGCTTTTTAAAAAAATGTACGAGCTGATCCTTCTTCTTTTTTCCAAAATAGAAAATACACAAACTATTCCTTCTGTGTAGATAACATATTAACTGCTGAGTTTACGTTATCAATGTATAAAACTTTTATAACTACCAAATCTTTTATAGACTTAAAGAAATTGTATTAATGAAAGGTAAATAAAGTAGCAGTTTCTAAGAACTTATTAACCAATATATCCTACCTTTAATTGATCTTCTTTTTCATAATAAGCTGATCGCTGTTGATGTATTATACTGGCTATCCAATAAGTAGAGTCTGTAGACGGCTCAATAAAAGGCTTGCCCTTTTGTGGTTTTTACAACTAAAAATATTTCCGCAATGTCATTTCTGTAAATGTGTGGAGACTGCATTGGCTGTCTTTCAGCCAGCTTACAGGCTGTGTACAGCAACAGTTGTGCCATCTATCTAATTAAAACTAATTGAACGGTAGAAGAGATAAGGTGCAATTTTTGCAGTTATGAAACCAGAGCTGTTAAAACCTCAATATACCTTTCTGCTATTAACTAACCCATCCCTAGTTTTCCCTACATTACCCCTGTGTGAAAATAAGTCTCAAATAAATGTTTGTCTCATCACTAACTGGATTTTTGTATTCCTTTTTTTTTTTAACAATGTTCATATGTTACTTTGCTCTCTTTAGAGCATAACTCTGGTAATCAGCTCCTACATTAAACATCCACTACCAGTTTTTGTCACTTAGCTCAGAGTGTGGATTCTGACTCAAGTGTTTAGATTAACCCATAATTTGATTTAGTAATTTTTATACATAACAGAGTTTGACTTAATAAAAATATTCTTCCAAAGTTTGCACATTGCTACTGTTTAAATCCTTCCCTCATGAAAATATCTAATAATAACTAATCTGTTTCTACTTTAGTCTCTGATTTTTTTCAGGATGAAGCCACACTGCATCTGAATGTTAATTGAATCTTTGTTTTTCTGCTGAGGTTTGGAGGTCAGGAAGAAAGGATTAGCTTCTAGTTATCTAACGGCCGATTCATTACCTTGTGCAAAGCTGCGTAGCTCATAAAGATACAGGATAATTCTGTTAAACTGTACAATAGTTGTTGCCACAAAATGATTTCAAACAAAGCTCCCATGTTGTGTTATTCAGTTCGGTGCATCTGTACTGCCTATAACAGACATACCTTGAAGGTAGTAGTTGTATATCTAGGCTAATCTCTTATTTGCATTTTGGTGAGCAAAGCTTGATGTTTTTCTACATGGTGTAATTTCCTTTTTTGCATCTTGATCTATTAACTGAATGGAGTTGGTGTTATACACTGATGTATTAATTCAAATTTGCATGCATGAAACCGTTTAGAATGGTTTGTTATTCTTTTTTCATCTACTTTTAAAGGATTGCATTAAAAAATATTTAATTAATAAAAATTTCTTATAGCTGCAAAATAAGACAGACGTGGCAAGTAATGGCACCTCCCCGAGAATCCACAATTTACCATCCTCTTCATGAAGGATTTCATGTTTTTTATTTTCTGTCTTTTTTTAAGTTTATACACCAGACTGTTGCAGATGCACATCATTTCTCATTCTTGTCAGTTATCTTCTGTCATGACTGTGGCACCTATTAATTATTTTTGCTGCATCTCCATTTATCAGCTTGCAGCTTGCATCTCATCAGATCATAAACCTCTTTCAGTTATTCAGAGCATCTCGTCTCAGCAGCTTATAATTAAAGTCTGAACATAAAAATACCTTGAAGCACTTTTTCTTTTCTTTAACACCATTTCTGTAAACACCAAGTTTTATATATCTACCTCTATCTTGACAGGATTTTTTAAAAAGTTGTACAAGAGGTCAAAAATGTATTTATCTGTTTGTTTTATCTTTTAATTTTTTTACATGGTAAATGGCCTGTACTTATATAGCGCTTTTTCAAGTCAGTAGACTTGAGCGAAGCACTTTCATTCACCCAGTCACACACACACTCACACACTGTTGGTGGCAAGCTACGTTGTAGCCACAGCTGCCCTGGGGCTCACTGACAGAAGTGAGGCTGCCATACACTTTGCCACCAGTCCCTCTGACCACCATCAGTAGAAAATGCAGATGAAGTGTCTTGCCGAAGGACAGAACGACACTGAAAGCCGGAACTGGGGCTTGAACCGACAGCCCTACGGTTGAATGCATTCAATGCCACTCCCAATAATACAAACAACAGAGGAAATAAAAGGCAGGTTAAAGTATAAATTGTTATCCGGACATAGGCATCGGTTTGTACAGCATGAATACCTGAGTAAAACTCATTAATACATTTAAAAATAAATTTAATAAGATGATTAAACCACTTAAGTAAAATCAAGAAAAACCCCAATTATTTATACTGCTGCTTTAATTATGTTTTTTTTTCCTGATATGCAAATATAAGGATAAATATTGAATGAAAATTGCTTACAATAAAAACAAACAATAAAAAATACCAAATATGGATCAAAAGTGTTCCAATAAAATACATAAAGTTAGAGCAGTTCATATGAGCAAATGCTTTACATTTTGAATTAAAGGGAGTGATGGCATTTGGGAAAAGGATATCTTTAGGGAACCTCTGGACAGGGATAAATCTATTCAAAAGAAAGAGATTCCCTAAGGAAATCTATTGGACAAATCCAATTGGTGAAGGATCATGAAACTTCTAAAAAAAATACAGCTTTAGAATCAAAGTTCATAGAGGAAACCACTAGCTATTGTTTGTGGTTTGTTGTCATCCACTTCAGTTTCTACTGGGAGTACTTGAAATTATCTCCCCTCTCTTTTGGAAATGTAATGCCTAAGTGAGGTACTTTAATAATTCATCTTTTTGGCTGCTTTGCTCCATTAACTCATTGTCACATTGAATTGAATCATTTTTATCTTTGAATACTTGACACCATAGTTATAACAGTTTTAGAAACATTGCTTTAGAGTCAGCACTGCTTTTATACATGTGCATTTTAATGGCAAATGCAAACACATGACTTTATTACCAATTGCTTTTTAGGGTTTAAGTTATGTCCCCTAGACCTCTTTTAAGTTGTAAGTCTCCATAAATCTGTTAATCCAGCGCATCACACAGATGCTTAGTTGGACTGAGGAAGATTGGAGGCTAATTAACGAACAGTTTACAATTTTGTTCTGTTGCCTAATCAGGGGTCTGCAAGCCTCACATTCAAAAGAGACTGAATGCAGCTAGATACAATTTGAAAAAGAAAAAAATAAAGATTTAAAGAAAGTCCATATCTAAATAACCATAATTTAATTCCTATTTCTTACATCTAGATTTTAAAATAGAGAAACCCTAAAATGTTTGAAAAAATATAATTTCTTTCCTAATATTTATTAACATTTGTTTTAACTAGGACAAATATATTTTCAGTCTTTTTGACTATACAAATAGATAGTTTTGTGGAAATTCAAAGCAATTATACAACAAGACAACTTATTATATCATTATATTGATATTCAAAACTAGAGATTCACTGATCCAACACCTTGTTCTGAAAAGCTCTGCGTTTACACCTTGAAGCTTTCTTTCTACGGTTCTTTTCCTTAGAACAGATCACTCCGGACAAACTCAGCTTGCCTCACATACTGACTAATTAGTTGGATTGGCTATCAGTGATTTGATATCAGATATTAGAGATCCAATCATTACATGGAACTGTTATTTCTGTCTTTTTGTTGCTTTTTTTTATAATATAAAATACATTTATAGTTTTGTAAATTTTTTTTCCTCTTTTTAACAATTTCTATTTTAAGGCTATAGCCTTTTCTCACATGGCAGATATACAGTATGTTTGATTTAGTCAACAGTTGAATCAGATAGTTTTCTGATATTGGCCAATATGTTCACCCCAGGTATTAGTGTAGGACTGAATTGGAAAAAAAAGAATTGGTGAATCTTTATTTAAAACCATCAGTTGGTTCTTTACCAATATTACTGTAGTTCAATGTGAGAAACTCACATGGAAAGAAAGAGACAATTAGAAGAATTTTACTGTTACAATTACTTTATTCTTTGGCACTCAGACCTCAGCAGGAGACATTAGTGCTGAATTTTGCTTTGATATGCATAAACAGGAGTAAAGAACAGGGATGTGTTCCCCCAGGCCTGAAACTGGTGGTGGAGTGGGGATAGACGAAGTTGATCAGTCATGCATGCGCTGCATGAGCCGATACTAGTGCTTCACTCAGGGACCTAAAAGATGGAAGTCCAGCTTGGATAACACAGGTTGCATTAAGCTGTCCATGGTGAGCAAGCATGAAACGACAGTGGAGAGGAAAACCCCCAGTTGGGAAGAAACCTCTGGCAGAACCAGGCATGGCAGTCTTCTGCCAAACCGGTTGAGATGAGACAGGGAATGCAGTAGTCTGGGGGAGTCTGGGAGGACTGACACTCTGAAGAAGCTTTAGCTACGATGATGGAGGAGGGGCTGGAGGTAGCTTTGGGTAGCAGACTAAGTTGTGGACTGAAGACCTTTTAAGAGGAACTCTGGATGCTGATTGGGCATTCGTGGAGGTGTGGTTCAAAGCTCATTAGCTTATATCAGAGATGGATGAGGGTAATATCAATTCAATTCAGTTTATTTATATAGCACCAATTCAGAAAAAAATGTCATCTCAAAGCACTTTACAGATACATTACAAC
This sequence comes from Cyprinodon diabolis, assembly GCA_030533445.1. Taxonomy (NCBI): domain Eukaryota; kingdom Metazoa; phylum Chordata; class Actinopteri; order Cyprinodontiformes; family Cyprinodontidae; genus Cyprinodon; species Cyprinodon diabolis. The sequence goes on along the minus strand of CM060076.1, from coordinate 11,753,107 downwards.
CGGATCATACATTCAAAGTGATTAAAAGTTTTCTATCTAAGAAAATTCAGTTGATTTCAACAAATCAATGCGTTTTTGCACCATTGTTTTTGTCCCACATTGTTTACACTGGATCACTGCTGCACTTTATAGACTGTGTATACAAAATTACAATAAAAGTTGTGTAAGTCTAAGATTATCAGTGCTATTCAGTTTACCACTCAGTGGTCATATTGTGCAAATTTAGCGTTTTTTTTAATAACAAGCAATTAAATAAAACTCCAAAAAAGATTTTAGTCAACAAAACTGAATTCGACTGCAAAAAATAATTTTTAGCCAGGTAAAAATCCTTTACCCGCAAACCCATAACGTATTGGTTTGTATTGGTTTCAAATGTTTGCTCCTTTACTGTTTCACCCACTTCTTTATCTGGAATAATTTTTATACTTATTTTCAGCTTTCTTTGTTGCTCTAAAGTGATAATTAAACTGTTATCCCTTTATCACTATTCCCTAGTGCCAGATTTGATGTCCTGTAGACAAACACGAATAACCTAGATGGAAATATCCAGAATTCCAGTTCCCAGTTTTAATCCCTCCAAGTGTAGTGCCATTTTTGGTAGCAAATGAAGCTGTGTGGGGGTGTATGAGTGAGTACAAGAGTGAATATAGAGAGCGTTTAGAGGAGTGAGCTAGATATGAGCATCAGAGAGAAACAGAAAGGGTTTACTGTACATTGGGGAAGTTTTTTAAATAGTAAAAAATTAGCTTTTTACAAGATAAAGATTGTTGACCACAACAGGGATCCACTTAAGAATCAGTCTGGATTTACACTGCCTTGACTGTAAAACATTTTAACCATTCCAGCTCTGTGGCTCAAACTGTTTGTTTCATCTTTTAATTGGATATTTGCTAACTCAATGTAAATAAATATAAACTTCAAACTAGCTTAGTAAGAGCCTCCTGAGCCTTGCAATGCATCTTATGTTCAAGAACAAGCATGAATGCCACTACCTACTCAAACTTTTTCACCGTGCAGAGATGATGTATATATGTCGAGAGAAGATTTTATAGAATTTTCTTAACAGAATACCCATTTTTTATAAATTCTAATTTTAAGTGAATATATTCCAACTTTTACCTCAGTAAGTCAGATAATATATATGCAGGAAATACACAAAGTTAAAACTAACACTGATGGAATAGAAATCATTTTGAATTTGACAGCAGGAGGAGAGAAATAAGTGGAAAAGACCAATATGTTATCTGAAATGCATGGCCCTTTGAGCTTTGGGAAATCCCTCTTTTGTGTTTTTATATATATTTGGGAGTGGGAAAAGGTGTAGCAATTAATAACAGAAGTCAGATGCCTTGTGTGTGGCTTGCCTAATGAGGACTGGATACATCCTCTATTCTCTGACAGTACGCTGAGCGGGAAATGCTGCTCTCCAGCTTGTTTCCATGGAGATTCTGAGGAGGTGTAGCTGCCCCCCCCCCCCCCCCCCCCTCCTTTTATCTCCCACCCCCTTTCTGTTCTGCTGTACATTCCTCCAAACACTGCTTCTTCATAGATCTGGGCCAGAGTGTGCCTGTATGTGTAAAGGAGGATTAACAGTGTGTTAACGGGCATACAGATACTTTGAGAGTCATTGACTGATGTTGGTGCACAATTGTTGAAGTATTAAGTTGTGGTACTGTGAAAACACAGTAAAATACTGTTCGTCTGTCTGTGTTGTACAGCTTTCTTTTGTTCTTTTTGCTGTTGGCTAATCTTGAAGCTACTACTTTGTGGCCACGCAATAAGTATAAAGTGCGTACGAAATACTTATTAATAATATTAATATCATTCCTGGACAACTGGGTAAGCAAATGGAGCGTGCCTTCTCTAAGGTCTAAGGCGCGCTCAATTTGCTTACCCCGTTGTCCAGGAATGATATTAATATTATTAATAATATTTCGTGCACACGTTAAACTTATTGCGTGGCCACAAAGTAGTATTTCGTGTGCACGTTATACTTATTGCGTGGCCACAAAGTAGTAGCTATTTCGTACACATGAAATACTACTTCGTGGCCACAATTAAAAATTTTTTTTGACCATGTCATCAGAGGGGCTCCGTACAATTACACCATAGCCTACTGTAGAACCACAGACAGCAATATTTTAATCAGTTGTAACACTGAAACTGTGCGTCAGATTTCATCTTCATATCCAGTTTTGAATTCTTATCCAACCAGGGTTTACATTAGCATTGAGGGGACAGCATTTCCCCATTGTTGCTTTAACGCTTTGTTGCTGTCCATTCACTTCACACTAGAAGCAGCTGCAGCTTTCACCCCTACAGTATATTCTCAAAAACATCAGGAAAAATGTGCTGCTTGAATGGTCTTTTTTATGAGGAATTATTAAAAGAAAAACAGGAAAGTCGTCTTTAAGGTGCAAATGTTTTTTTAATTTTAATATTTTTTTCAATTTGAAATTCCATTTCAGTACATATTAAAAAGGAATACTGGAATCCTGGAAAATTATACCAGGCAGGTTTAACAAACAAGTTACATGAATAGTAAAACCCTCAAGAACATTTTACTAACACAAACTGAGGGACCAGGCTGAGGTAGGAATTTAAGGTTACTGAAGTGCGGATTGTTTTACTGAAAGCCACCGGGCAAAGTTTGCAGAGAAATGTAAGATTGTTGTCATCATCCTCACCGACCACCTGGTCATAAAACTGTTTTAAGTGATCTACTGCTGCTTTGTCGCCTCCACGGTCGCCCCCATGCTGCTGTGGCTTCCACGCTGCATTTTGTTTTGATGACGCACGCGGCTGTAGGCTACGACGCTGGTAGCTGGTGTTGCCAGATTGGGTGTTTTTCCCGCTACATATTTAAGCTTGTTTACGGTGTGATTTAGCCGGGGTTTCGCCTGGAGGGCTCTATAGAAATCTGGCAACCTATTGAACGAAGTTGAACTGAGAGAGCGTGCCGTTCACAGACACCAGAATGAACGAGTTCACAATAACGTTCATCAGGCAGTAATACAGTACGTTCAGTTCACGTTCGCCCAAAATATGAACGAGTTCATGAACTTTCGTTCAATGAACGCGTTCAGGCACAACACTGCAGGCAGATTTCAGAAATTAACAGCAAAATATTAAAATTCCAAGGAGACAAAGAACCCAAACCACAAACTATAGTTTGAATTCCCTTTTTATTCTGTCTGACTAATTTTAAATTTTTCAGTAAGAAGAATTTGGTTGACATTTTGGCCTTTAGATTTAAAAACCTCTTCAGCTATAACTGAGCAAAAAGTGTTGTTCATGTGTCATCTTGCTATATTTTTACAGTGTAGTATCCATGTAAGGCTGTAAAATCTAAAACAAATCCAGCAGTTTCTGCTTAGAAGGTGACAACGGTGACAACTGATTTCTGCCGGACAAAGAGCCTACCACAGGGATGGAGTGGGTCCAAAATAACTGTGAAATGTTTTTTTTTCTGCTCTGGCAGGTTGTTTTAGTGTAGACTTGAACAGAAAATCCCTGTTTTAGCTTAGGCAGGTTAATCCTTGTGCCATATATAGATTTTTAATCCTATAACTCTTGTTTTGCCAATTTGCTGCATTTCTGTTTTTGAAGGTTAAATCCATGCTTAAATCTTTTGATAGTACCTGGCTAAGTTATGTGTAGCACCTGCTTATGTAAGGGTTTTATGTTTATTTTAAAACTGTCCCCAAACCGTTACATTTGGAACAACTATCCACTTCATACATGTTCCGTTTTTAAACCTTATTTCTCAACCAAAAAAGTTAAAAGAAAGATGTCACTGGGTATTGATCATTTCTCAGCCAGTGTGTACAAAAGCAGCCTATAGTTATCCTCCCCCCATGTTTGTTAGAATCATCTAGAAATAATAATCAATAGTATGTCTTTTTAATTAAGGACAGAAAGGACAGGAAACATCAGCATGGCTCCCTGTATTTGATTGAACATTTTACAGAGTTGTTCCACATTCATTTTTAGCAATAGTAAATGAAAAAAGAAAGAGAGAAAGCACTTTGTGGTTTCTAAGCAATCTGGAAAAAGAATGGAATTTGTTTTTAAGAATCCATCCGTACGTTTGTTTGTCCATGAGGGTAAAATTGGATGGAAAATCTGAGTTGGAATACCGACTTGTAATTAGTTACAGTATACACAGAGAAAAACTAGGTACTAATAGTCAGCATTTAATCATTCTCATTAAATAAGACTAATACTGGCTTCCCTGGCCATCAGATAGTCTACTTTTGGATAAATCTAAAGCAGGGGTCTCAAACTGGTTCCAGAAAGGGCCGTGTGGCTGCAGGTTTTTTTTCCAACCAAGCAATAGCACACCAGACTCCAGTCATCTCATCAACTGAGTCCAATCTGAACATGATGACTTGAGGAGATGACTGGAGTCTGGTGTGCTATTGCTTGGTTGGAAAGAAAACCTGCAGCCACATGGTCCTTTCTGGAACCGTTTTGCGATCCCTGATCTGAAGTGTGTTCCTTTTCTCAGCAGTATGTTGGTTTATCTAAAATAGCTTTTTACAATGCTGAAAAAATATGTAGAAATTAAGCCGATCTTTTCAAACATAAGGTTCTGTAACATCTAAGAAATATCCAGTTTATACAGCGTATTGGAATTTAGGGTAACTATTTTTCATATGTTATTTCTTAAGGATGGAGTGGGTTACATATTCTAGCTTTAAGATCCCCTACTTATTCTTCATGTTCCATGTTGGACAAAAATTTGATTTGGTGGAATTGCTTAGACTCAATAAGAAATGTGTCATTTTGGTTCAGTTGTACCTTTTTTTTCCCCAAAATGTTTGATGTAATGTGACATTACCACAGTAACTGCACCCTTTCCGACTGCTTGCAGATTGTTAGCAGCCTTTTTTACTGATTACTATACTAAAGATTGCTGCAAGAAATTGACATTTTCACTTCAGTTGGGTCTTTTTTTGAAAAGTACTTCTCAACGTAATAAAACAGCTAGTTTCAGTTAAATTGCCCTCATAGTTGAATTCTTCTTTCCTTGCTATTGCAAGAAAAACATGAACACCTTTGGACAACTAATAGAATTTGCTGAAAAGATTGGCAGCAGTCATCTCACTCTCACGCTCTTGGGAGCATTTATAGGATCAGTGCAAGTCAGTAAAAGAGATAGCCTGTGTGTGTGTCTGTGGGGGTGTGTATGCGTTTGGGCATTAAGAATACCCTCACCATTCAGACTTGATCCTTTGCCAGTGCATGGTACCTGCTGTGTGTTAATGACCAGTGTGGTGACTCACAGAGGACACCCGCATCTGCCAGGTGGTACTTGTCCACACAGGGAATTCAGAGAGCTAATCCTAATGTGTAAAAGGAGCCTCCAGTCAGGCCAAAAGGGGAGGCCTGGGAGTAAGGGTGTCATGTTCAAACAGAGGCATGGCATAGTATGGCAGGAGTGTGCTGTTTTACTGGTGATCCCAGCATGCAGCATACATGCTCCACTGTCGTCATGTTATTGAAGAATAAAAAAAAAAAAAAACAACTGTAGAGAATGCGAACAAACCGTTTTGAAGGTATTAACTCAAAGCACCTGTGAAAGGCATCTGGTTTGACATTTCAATGAGGAAGTTAGAACAGATGCCAGGTTATTGTTCTATCTTTTCACAGAGCACAAACATTTTTGGGGATTTTATTCCAACTCAAAAGTCTCTGTGTTATATCTGGCAAGCATTTAACCAGCTTTTAATTAAAATGCGCTACCTTCTTGGAAACCACCCATATATAAGGGTTTGTCTTCTGGCTGGCATTAAGAGTGAAAGTGGAGCCTTGATAATGCTTCATAGCCTACTGTCTTTCATTTTAAAATTCCATTCATTCTTTTTACATAACTTAATATCATCTCTACCACAAAATGTATAAAACTGGAGGAAATAAAGTTTTAGACCTTGATATATTAAATATGTGTAAAAGATAATGGAAAGTGATGTCTCATAAAAATAGGAAAGATCAAGCAAAATACCCAAAGTAGAACCTTACACCCATTTACACTTTGTTCTGCTCCAAGCTGTGCAGTAAATACATAGCCATTATAACCAATTAGAGCATTTACACTGCCTTTACACCGAGGTGCAGGATGATGATGAGCAGGCAACTGGCCAGCAAAATTAGACTGGATTCTATTTTTGCAGAGCACTGACGCCAATGCGCAGAAATCACATTGAACCAACAGGAAATTAAACTATCACATTATTCACATTTACAAAGCGATACACTTAAGAAGATTTACTTCTTTACTAGATTTACTTTAAGTGAAGCAATGGACCACTTTAAAATCTGTTAAAGCAGTTTTGTGGTTTATGTTGCAAATCCTTAGTTTTACAAAATATATTAAGTTGCTCTTTATAATTTGAGCTATTTTGGACTTTGCATAGATACTATTGGTAACTGGAGATACCCTCAGCATGACTGTGCCACCGTCATGCTTTCAGTAAGTGCAGAGTTTCTGTAAAGTTAAAAAGACATTTTGTAAATTATACTGAAAAATATCTTTAAAATAGTCTTTTTATTTGATTCTTTACAACTTAAATATTCTTTGATGAGCGGACTGCCATGTCAGTAGTTCATCGCGGATTAATCTATAAGCCCCTAGCGTATATTCCTTGAATTCTTTTTTTGTGATGGGATACAAACCAATGATACCATATTCCTGATCTTTCAGGAATCACATTAATTGTTGCTCATTAAAATGCATAAGATTTAACAGATCCTTTTTGTCATCTTAAACAAAATGTCATAAAAATGTTGGCTGCTTGCTCTGATGTGTCATGGGATGCCGAGGTGAGTAGACTGACAACAATGTCTGGCCTCCTGCTGTTAGTGACACTTTAATTTGAAACTAATTATGAAAAATACTGCTGCTTGTCAAAGGTTTCTGATATCAGCTTATTCATGGAGTGAAAGTGTTGACAAATGCCTTTGGGAGGTTTGGGTAACAATCAAGTCTAAACACAGACTGTATTTTATCTGAAGCTTCTTTGAAAAATAGGACTGCATGTATTCGTCCTATTGAAGAAATTTAGGCAAAATTTTGACATGCTGCAAAAAGGGTTATTTATTTACAGATTTTTCTTTCTGTCTAGAATAGATAACTTGAGCACTGAGTCCTTCTGAGATCAGGGGTCTGCTTCAATAAGCAGGTTTTCTGAAAACTGAATTTTCTAAACCTGAAATATGAGAAAGTGAGATTTCCGTTTCACAAAGAGAGTTTACTCAACCTATAGTTTCAGTTACCATAGTAACATTCTCCCCAGAGCTAAGCTGGTCAGGAGCAGGTTTTGTTCATTAAACTAAGTGTGTCATCCCTCTCTGCTCTTGGTACAGCCAATCATGTTGTTTTATTTCCTAGATTAGATTAGCTGAGCTTTATTGATCTCACAGTGGAGAAATTCACTCATCACATATGGCATAGTAATTAAAGAAGAAGGTGCAAACAAGGAGGAAAAAGGTGCATTAAGAAGAATAAACAATATATATATATATATATATATATACACTCACCGGCCACTTTATTAGGTACACCTGTCCAACTGCTCATTAACACTTAATTTCTAAGCAGCCAATCACATGGCGGCAACTCAGTGCATTTAGGCATGTAGACATGGTCAAGACAATCTCCTGCAGTTCAAGCCAAGCATCAGTATGGGGAAGAAAGGTGATTTGAGTGACTTTGAACGTGGCATGATTGTTGGTGCCAGAAGGGCTGGTCTGAGTATTTCAGAAACTGCTGATCTACTGGGATTTTCACGCACAACCATCTCTAGGATTTACAGAGAATGGTCTGAAAAAGAAAAAACATCCAGTGAGCGGCAGTTCTGTGGGCGGAAATGCCTTGTTGATGCCAGAGGTCAGAGGAGAATGGCCAGACTGGTTCGAGCTGATAGAAGGGCAACAGTGACTCAAATAACCACCCGTTACAACCAAGGTGGGCAGAAGAGCATCTCTGAACGCACAGTAGGTCGAGCTTTGAGGCAGATGGGCTACAGCAGCAGAAGACCACACCGGGTGCCACTCCTTTCAGTTAAGAACAGAAAACTGAGGCTACAATTTGCACAAGCTCATCGAAATTGGACAATAGAAGATTGGAAAAACGTTGCCTGGTCTGATGAGTCTCGATTTCTGCTGCAACATTCGGATGGTAGGGTCACAATTTGACGTCTACAACATGAAAGCATGGATCCATCCTGCCTTGTATCAACGGTTCAGGCTGGTGGTGGTGGTGTCATGGTGTGGGGAATATTTTCTTGGCACTCTTTGGGCCCCTTGGTACCAATTGAGCATTGTTGCAACGCCACAGCCTACCTGAGTATTGTTGCTGACCATGTCCATCCCTTTATGACCACAATGTACCCAACCTCTGATGGCTACTTTCAGCAGGATAATGCGCCATGTCATAAAGCTGGAATCATCTCAGACTGGTTTCTTGAACATGACAATCAGTTCACTGTACTCAAATGGCCTCCACAGTCACCAGATCTCAATCCAATAGAGCATCTTTGGGATGTGGTGGAACGGGAGATTCGCATCATGGATGTGCAGCCGACAAATCTGCGGCAACTGTGTGATGCTATCATGTCAATATGGACCAAACTCCCTGAGGAATGCTTCCAGCACCTTGTTGAATCTATGCCACGAAGAATTGAGGCAGTTCTGAAGGCAAAAGGGGGTCCAACCCGTTACTAGCGTGGGGTACCTAATAAAGTGGCTGGTGAGTGTATATATACAGTATATCCAGGTATATACAGTATATCAATATAAATAATGATTAATCTCCTGATTTAGTCAGGAGATTTTTGTTGTATTTTTGTGCATAAAAAAACAGCATCAGACATCAGAAGCAGCTGATAAACATCCACTTAGTATGTAGTGAATGATGAAGACAAAATCAACATGAGGAGGAACCCCATGAGATGATGAACAGGTCATATCTATTAGAACAGACTTAATTTTCACCCTAGTGACTTTGCCTAAATAGATATGTTGATACCCTACCATTCAAGAAGAAAACCTGTAATGTTATCGTAGTTACAACAGGTTATGGCAAGCCGTTTTGATATATGTCTATGTTTGACTGAATAAGTATTTCTGATATCTGAAAAAAATATTTCTTGTAAAAATGATCATTTCAAAATGGCATTCTTCACATCTAGAATAGACATTTTGGATGTCTAGAAATAAATGTAACATCTCCCTATTGCTGTTGTCATTGCTCATTATTTGATTTATGTTTTGTTTTGCAGTGTAGCAAAATCCCAGAACGTAATTGAAATAAAATATTAAATTGTTGCAGCATTTCAGGGGATTAGTTTGAAAAAACAAACATTTATTTTTGTATTTAGTAAAAGTAGTGTGTTTTTGCTCCTTCTGCAAACCTTTATCTGCATAAAATTCTGTAGATGATCACCCCTCACTTTAGTGTGACACTGAAGGGTGTGTCCTGTTTTGTGGCAGCAACATGCAAACACTGTTAGAGGGGAATAGGCCACATGCAATTCTTGTCGCAACTTTCACTTTTTTTCTTACAGTGGGCACCTACAAATGTGATCTGATTGAACAGATGTTCTTAACTTTAGATAAGTGCATAAATGATAATTGTAAACGTGATGCATTCAACTTGTGGTTAAATGAATGTGCGTTCCAGAAATTTTTTTTTCTTTAGTACCATGGCAATAATGCAATATAAGCATTACCTTCCATCACAGTGTTCATTCATTAAACTTACATTGAAAAGGAAGATGAGAGACTTAAGAACATTGCAAAATTGAGGTTTGTGAGTCAATCTTACTGGTCTGTTGAGGTTGATGACAGGTGTTATGCCATGCGGTGACCTGGATTTCTTGAAAGAAAGTTACTGAGGGAGGTTGGGGGAAGCACTGAAGAGTGATCAGCTGGATACTGAGGTGTTCCAGGAGGAGGGAGGTAAAGGTTGCTGTTTAGAGAAGGGAACATTCTAGAAGGTGTATGGCTTGAGGAGGTTTGTGAGTCAAGGGGGCCTCACACAAGGTAAGAACTTTGGAAATAAACTTAGAAAGCACAACATGCCTTTATTTAGATCAGGCATCCCCAAAGTCGGCCCTTGAGGGCCGCTCTCCTGCAGGTTTTAGAGGTTTCCTTGCTCCAGCATATCTGATTTTAATTGAAAGCTGATTAACAGGCTTTTGCTCAACTGCAATCATCATAATCAGCTGTGATAAAGCAGGGAAACCTCTAAAACCTGCAGGACAGCGGCCCTTGAGGACTGACTTTGGGTATGCCTGATTTAGATCAAGCCAGAAAACAGAGATGGAGATCAAAAACAACAGAGATTATCACAGAGGGCTAGAGGTAACAAATAGGTTGACACTCAAGTAGCTATTGACTGACAGGCAACTCTTATGAGTTTGATGACACAGAAGTATTCGTGACTACAAAGCTCAATGAAGATCACACAACATAGACACGACACCACCCAGATCCCTGGCAGCTCTATTTCAACTAGGCCTTAGTGATGACTCCGCTGCTGCATCTGCTTTACATCATTCCACTACAGTATAATCATGTCTAAACCCCTACAGCTCATGCTTATGTGTTTGTGACGGTCAACCAAGATTGAGGGATAGAATATTGTGTCAAATTTAGACTCATTCTGTCTTAGTATCTTACAGTTGATGGCAAGGCGTTGAGAACATCTGTAGATTATGTACTGAGAGGAAGAATGTCTTAATGTTAATAGTTTTCATTTCATTGTTTTATGTATTAATTTAATCAAAATCTGTAATGTTACATGGATGTCTAAAATTAGGCTGCATAGACACATGGAAAGAATGTCTTTATTATGTAAACTTTGCTGATAGCAGGTTATACCTCTAAGTCTTTGGACATTACACAATGAATTTTACTTTCATAACCAGCTTAATTCTTCATAGTATAGATACAGAAAAGGATCAGAAATATTCCTCTTAGACAATAGTTCATATTATTGTAATGGCACATTTTACTTTCCGCATGTTCTTGGGCTTTACATAAACAATGCACAAATCCTAGTGACCCCTCCCCAAAAGTTCATGAGTTCATCAGTGTACAGTGATTTTATTTTAATTTTCCAAGAAACCATGTTGAGTGGATTTAAAGCTACAGTGTGTAACTTTTAGCGACATCTAGCGGGCAGACTGCAGCAACATGAACATCTCCCCTCCACCGCTTCTCCCCCCCAACAGTACGGCGAGCGCTACGGGACAAAATGTCTTCCACGACGTCCGCATCACCTACCTTCTCAAGTGATGAGGTTTGTTTACATAGATAATTTTACAGATAGTATTTCATTAGTCTGTGTAGGGTATAGATTTCATGTAGACTTAAGATGATACATATACCCGTTATTTTTTCTACATCGTTGTGACATTTTGGTGATCTCGCAATCGCTAGTTTGTTGGCTCTGCGCTGCCGTAGCGCAAAGACGTCTGCCTCCATGGCTGCGAGACCCGCTCCTATGTAATTATAAATAACGAATTCTAAGGCAACGCAAATATTAAGGTTAAGAGGCTGAGCTCGTAGATGATGATAAATAACATAGTTATGTATAATATATTACATTTCTGACTGTATATCCCTGTAATTATTACACACTGTAGCTTTAAGTTTCGTGACATAATGACATGGGATTCACCATCAGGAGATTGGACAATAAAAGGCTGTATGTGGTAAGCGAAAAGACTCAATGACTGCAGTGTTTAAAATTTGTGACGTTGGACTAACCAAGTCTAATTTACTCAACACATAATGGATTCCTTCTTTCATGGTGTTACTGACATATGCTTTTAAGCTGGCTTGAGTGGCACCCAGTTCTGAATGATCTGTTTACAGATAGTATACTTGATTATTTTGTTGCAATAAACTGTTGCTTTTCTTAAATCTCAAAGCACTAAATTCATTCTAAGAACATCTCTGACATCAACAAGGTGCTCCATCCACTAACATGCTGCTTTCCAGACATGTATCACTCACCCATTTTTTTATCCCTCTATGTAAACCTTAAAATACCAGTGGATCAGGAGCTTCTCAAACACTCAGATCGGACAGTCTGGCACCAATAATCATGCCTTATTAAAGGTGATTATTATAATGTAGGTGTGGCCGTTTAGCAGGTTGGACGCTGATAATTCCAAACAGACTGGTTCTATAGAAGTCCACCAACTTTATACCTACACTCACCGGCCACTTTATTAGGTACCCCATGCTAGTAACGGGTTGGACCCCCTTTTGCCTTCAGAACTGCCTCAGTTCTTCATGGCATAGATTCAACAAGGTGCTGGAAGCATTCCTCAGGGAGTTTGGTCCATATTGACATGATGGCATCACACAGTTGCCGCAGATTTGTCGGCTCCACATCCATGATGCGAATCTCCCATTCCAACACATCCCAAAGATTCTCTATTGGATTGAGATCTTGTGACTGTGGAGTCCATTTGAGTACAGTGAACTCATTGTCATGTTCAAGAAACCAGTCTGAGATGATTCCAGCTTTATGACATGGCGCATTATCCTGCTGAAAGTAGCCATCAGAGGTTGGGTACATTGTGGTCATAAAGGGATGGACATGGTCAGCAACAATACTCAGGTAGGCTGTGGCGTTGCAAACTAGGGCTGGGCGATAATTCAATAAAGATATATATATCGATCGATAGACGTGTGGCGCAATAGAAAAAAAGAGGGTCGATAAAAGTTTGATAAAAAAGAAACGCAGTATTCCTTCCTTCTCATTGTAGCCTAGCATGTAGGTTTATGCTAGTCACTGCTTCCTCCCAACCAATCGCAATCGCGGACCCAGGCATGCCGTCACAAAGCGCCGCCCTCTCAAACCACAACACAGAGCACATGAAGATGTCGCAGCAAGGAGAGTCGGAGGAAATTGTTTCAAAGAAGGGTTTTTGTAGTTCGGCAGTCTGGCAGTAATTCGGTCATGGCAAGTCGGACAAAAAACAAACCACAGTCATCTGTAAAATGTGTCGGGATTGGGAACCAGTGAAAACAAAGTCTGATAACACAACCAACTTTTTTTTTTTTTTATCATCAGCCGCTCACACCCGCAGGAGTACAAGCTGTGTAGGCCCCGGCGCTGCTCTCCTCCGAGGAATCTTCAGGAATATCAGGAAAATATATATATATATATATATATATATATATATATATATATATATATATATATATATATATATATATATATATTCAGTTCTGGGCAGTTTCCCACGTAGTTCTAACAATTGAGATAAAAATGCTGAAGGGCCAGAAACTTCAAAGTAATAACTCAGGTTAAAGCAGGAAACGGGGGCGGCGGCGGCGGGGCATTTATTTATTTGTTATATTTATTTTGGTCACTTTTCTGGTCACTTTAGTTTATTCTTTGTCAGTATTTAATAACATAACTCAGGTCTCTTAAGTTATTTTTCTTTAAAACAATTCTGTTATGGTTAAAAAAGTTGGTTAAATAAAGATTTAATTCGAAGTCTGTGTTTGTGTTCTTTATTAAAATTAAATCATTTAGCAATATTATAAAAAGTCCAGGCAGAGCTGCACATAAAATATGGTTTCAAATCTTTTCAATAATTATTGATATCGATCAATATGCATTTTTTTTAATCGATAAGCTTTTTTTCTATATCGCCCAGCCCTATTGCAACGATGCTCAGTTGGTACCAAGGGGCCCAAAGAGTGCCAAGAAAATATTCCCCACACCATGACACCACCACCACCAGCCTGAACCATCGATACAAGACAGGATGGATCCATGCTTTCATGTTGTAGACGCCAAATTGTGACCCTACCATCCGAATGTCGCAGCAGAAATCGAGACTCATCAGGCCAGGCAACGTTTTTCCAATCTTCTATTGTCCAATTTCAATGAGCTTGTGCAAATTGTAGCCTCAGTTTCCTGTTCTTAGCTGAAAGGAGTGGCACCCGGTGTGGTCTTCTGCTGCTGTAGCCCATCTGCCTCAAAGTTCGACGTACTGTGCGTTCAGAGATGCTCTTCTGCCCACCTTGGTTGTAACGGGTGGTTATTTGAGTCACTGTTGCCCTTCTATCAGCTCGAACCAGTCTGGCCATTCTCCTCTGACCTCTGGCATCAACAAGGCATTTCCGCCCACAGAACTGCCGCTCACTGGATGTTTTTTCTTTTTCGGACCATTCTCTGTAAACCCTAGAGATGGTTGTGCGTGAAAATCCCAGTAGATCAGCAGTTTCTGAAATACTCAGACCAGCCCTTCTGGCACCAACAATCATGCCACGTTCAAAGTCACTCAAATCACCTTTCTTCCCCATACTGATGCTTGGCTTGAACTGCAGGAGATTGTCTTGACCATGTCTACATGCCTAAATGCACTGAGTTGCCGCCATGTGATTGGCTGCTTAGAAATTAAGTGTTAATGAGCACTTGGACAGGTGTACCTAACAAAGTGGCCGTTGAGTGTAGTAATTACTGTTTTACCCTAATCCAAAATAACTTATTCAGTTGGTTATTATAAGAACAGGGTGTTCCACTTTATGGTTGAGATGGTTAAATTTGTGTGTAGGACACAAATCGATAAAATAAATCGTGAGAAATTTTTAAACTGATGTGAAATTATTTTGACTTTGAGGTGCTTTGCTACCTTTTATTTTTTAAATCTATTTATACTCTCATTTTTTTGTTACAAATTTTGTTGACAATATCTGGCTATTTTTGTGTCATTTAAACCCAGGGGTATCCCGATACAAGTTCTTCATTCCGATATGATAGTGATATTGCAGGTTTAAGAATTGGCTGATATGGATATGGACCTGATACTATGTTACTAAAATTCATACATACTTAATATTTCTTTTTTAATGTGGAATAGTAGAAAAGGCTTTATTAATAGATATTACTAAAAAGAGCACAAGTGAACAAAATATATGAGAACAAATGACCCATGTAACAGCAATGAGTTTCAGAAACTTTAAACAAAAGCAGCATTTCTAACAGCATTCAAATAGATGAGAGATTTTAGATAACAGGCCATATGATCAAATATTTGTTTTTTGGCTAATATCAGACTAGTTTTCAACATTAATACTGGATCGAGATACCCCGATTTAAAATTATTCTAGATATAAAATAGCATAGTCAAACTAAGAGTCTTTTAAAGCACCATGAACCAAATAGCAATTACATTTAAATTATCGCTTATGATTAAAAGTTTCTTCCTGATAATTGACATCTCTTCCTAAACTACATAAAGGGCCGCAGTTCTGCTATTCGTACAGTTTTTTTTTACAACTTCTCCAGGCCTGTCTGTATTATTTTCTGTTATTATATGTTTGTAAAGAAGAAATAAAACTTTATGATTTGGAGATTCTAACATAATCTGTATCTTTCTTCTAATAAATAAAAACTCCTGCTAAAAGCAAGCCACTGCTAATCTAAGATGAAACAGCTTCTGTTCTTGAAATTTGGATTGTATTATTTGCTTGCAAAAAGATATTCAGGGCATAAAAGCCAATTATACTAATAATTTTTTATTAACATCTTGTTGTTAACATCTGGTCAATGAAATTGACCATTTAGATTCGAAGTAAGTTCCTGGAAATATTTAGTCTCAAATTCTCTCAGAATTTCTCATTAACAAGCAACACCAACCAAATCTGCTGAAGGACATAATAGGAAATATTACTATGTGAAGTGCACCCAGTTTGGGCTTGTACTATCTCTCCATGCTACATCTGTATTAAAACATTCAGTTACTGCAGTGCATGCTTGGTGTCTTGAGAGAAGACAGCTTCTGCTGAATGTCAGACATTGACAAATCACACTTCAGTGTGACAGTCACACTGCTTCTTGTGTGCACACATAATAGACACTGAAAAGCTTCAGTGTCATGAAGTGTTAAAAACTGACTATAAACTGATATTAAAATGATACTCTCTTAAACCACAATGGTATCATATGTGAAGCCACTGATATTTATTTTGGTTATGGGGACCCACTGATTAAATGGGAGTCATAAATTATACAGAAAATTAAAAATGATTTTAGCATAGGAAATGGAAACTAACCAGTGGGGTTATAATGTTTTTCATATAAGCAAGCTAACCTTGCTGTAGGCCGGTATGAGATTCCCACCATATGATGATGATATGATGATGACCCTGTGTTAGTGAGTAATATGATTACTTTCAAAGAGAAAAAAACATTTTTCCTTTTACATTTGTTATTGCAGTCTTATTAATTATATGCATTGCATTTTATCTTTAATGTTATTACGAAAAATATATATCAGCTACCATAAAAAATAAGCACTTGAAACATATGGTCACAATATTGATATTCACTGTCAGGCAGAATATTATGGGGTTAGTTCTGTATGAAATTTCACTGGCAGACAAAGCTAAGATTAGCTCATAATTAGTCAGGACAACAGACATGGGCTGTAGTCAATGTCTGGTGTAAAATTTGAAATGTTTCACTTTCACTAACATAACATATTACCCTACTAATCACAATAATTCTTTGAATGAAATTGCATAGAAAGTCATTTAAAAGAAACATCTTGCTAGGTTGATTTCCTGCAACCATGCCAAGGATCTATCCACATGTGAACAAGCTCATAGTAATATGACATCTTTCCTCTATATCTAAGGAAATACTAGCGGTAATTAGGGGTGTCTTGACCCAACTTTTTAATTTTTAACGTTAAAAGATACCAAAATTGACTAGAGAGGATATTTGCAGGTATCATACATACCTATGTTTCTCTTTCTGTAACAATCAACAACAACAGGTATGAAATCAACTTATCTAGTTAATATTAGTCAGTTGGTCACATAAACTTTAAACAGAGCAGATAGAAGCAGAGCGTTTTATCAGGCTGCTTATATTGAAGAACTTAGAAGCAGACTGGTATATTACAATATTTATCTGTTGATGGTTGTTGATTGATATCCAAGCTATTTCCGACATCACTATCAGATTGGGTCCTCCCTAATACCAATAACTTAAAATAACAACTTTAAAAAATCCAAACTAAACCTTAAAGTTTTGGCAAAATTTATGTTTTTCGTATTACTGGCAGTAAAATGTGTCATTCTTAAAATGAGTAGAAGCCACTTTTCAGCCAGCTAATCAGGAATGCACATAAAACCCATTGGGACGAGGCAGTCCTGTAATTCTCTATCTGTGTCATAAACAAAAATGAATTGTACGGTAAAATAAAATAAAATAAAAATAAATCTACTGTATGGTTTCACACTAAAATTACCTTAACTTTTTGGAACAGTAGGAAAAAGGTTGTGTCTGCTTTGATGTCTACTAATTAACACTAAGTAAGAAGATTGAAACTGAGAGCAAGCATTGATTTTTAAGAATTGTTATTTGGTAGCAACCGGATGTAAGGTGCTGCAAACACTATAGTAGGTTATGAGTAGTGCACTAAGCTGTTCCACATCCACCTTGGGGCTTTTTGGAGGATGTCAGTAAAAAAAAACAAAGTGTTTCCACTTCCACTTAAAGCATGAACTAACACTCCTCTTTCCCCTGATAACTATACATTTTTCTGAATGGATTTTACGGTGATTTGTTTCTCTTTTGTTTGAAACTAATCCTGACTGAAACTAGAATATGTGCAGGCTCTATGTGTTTTGTTTGACTAATTAAAAAAATCTATTATCTAAAGTAACTTACCTATGCAAAGTGGTGTTTTACAAATATGGATTTTAAAATTTGACCTAAATAATGGAATTAATTTTCTTTTTTAAATTTGAGTTTAATTTTGGATTTATTTTGCATATAGATGGTGATGTTTTTATATAAAACCTATACGACTATGTTTACGTTCAGTTTTATATTTTAAATTATGCTCAGTTAGTCATTAATTCAGACTTAGCAAGCAGGAAAAAATAGAAAATTCTGTGTCTGATAGACTGCCACTCACTTCAGTGTATGACTTAAGAAACAAGTCTGACAAGAACAGATAAATGTTTTAGCTTGTTGGCCAGACTGGAGTTTTTGCAATCCAACTTGTCCTGACATCTAAAATAGCTTTGTCATTTGAGATGGTTTAGAAAAAAAATCTAAAATAGGATCAGAGGCAAAAAAAAATTAAAAATTACAGAATATAGGAGGAACATCTGTCATATCTATATTACTGCTAACTGTGAGTTCAGATGCAAAACTCATTCAGACAGACAGACAAACAAACAGGCAGACAGAGTCTAAAATTGTGTTTTTAAAATTTTAAATTAAGGCGAAAAAAAAAAGAAAAAAAAAAGGAGGAAGATATCTTACTCATAGACTCTGACTCTTATTTTTGGATCCTGATTAAGCAGTGACTAAGTAGAGGTAATCATTTGCTGACATGACTAACAGCATTAGTTATTAGCATGTTTGACGCATTATATTTATTATTCATTCAACACTTGGTGCAAGCAAACAGACAAGTAAAAGGTGGGCAAATGGATTAAAAATTGTTTAGTGGTTTCTTTTTTGCTTTTGAACCAATCTGACAATACTTGATTAAGATGTAGCATTTCTTGTTTTGCATTAAAATAGCTTTACTGTCCTGGATAAATATGGGTCTATAAAAATGTGTAAAAATGTCCCTTGATGGTATGCAATAATCGAGAGTAGAAACTTCCTCTTTTAGAGCTTGATTTACGTTTCGCATGGTTCTGAACATGTTTTTTTAAATTGGGAGATGATTTTCTCAAAGGTTGCAAAAAGGACGAAAACATCTTTGAGTGTTAACAGAATTTATTCCAGTCATGTAAAAAAAATAAATAAATCGGATATAAGCATAAAATACAGAGGATCATTTACCATTTAGGCTAGCCTGGGTGCCATTCCGAACTTAGACCCGCCCACAACGTTTGAGGTCGGGAAGTTCGGTCTGGCATTGCTCAAAAGTAGCGCAAGTATGCTCGCACAATATCTGGCGATCCAATCAAATTGTCAGGGCGGGCTTTATACGATGATGGACAGATGATCAACAGTAACGTAATCAACCACGTCACCAAAGCGCGCTTGGGTGACAACAACAATGGCTGCCGCCGGAGAGTTGAGGTGAGTAGATTCTGCTATTAGGTCTGTTCTGGTTCGTTCGAAACGCCCCATAATCACAGCTCTATGGAGCAGTATCAGACTCATATTCTGACTAGAATTGAGTAGGACTATGTCAGGCTACATTTAGGCTGGCCTGACCACTATTCTGATAAACAGCAGTGACCCTGATGTCATGCTTTCTCTCTAAATATAGGAAATACCCTCTTAGAATTCATCTCCCAAATTCTAAAGTTGCAGCATCAATCTCCCAGACCACAGACTTTCCAAATAAGGTGACAGTAAACAAATCCTCTCGCCTCACACCACACAGTGTCCAAAACAGGTAACAATGAATTTCACAAGTTATTATAGGTTATCACAGGTCTTCAAAGGTGGTCAAAACAGAAAACAATTTCAGAACCCTTCTTATATCTAACAGAGCACGCAGATAATATTTCCTACGTTCATCTCTAGCAACACATATGCAAGGTTTGCCATATAATTTCTTAAAATAGTTGCGGTTCACAGCTTGTTTAGTTTACCTTACTACAACATCAATTACTAAGTCAGTGATTAAATATTAATGTTAATTAAATTGTGGTTTTAAAATCTACATTTGTACATTTAAAATTGTAAATAATTCAGATCACTATCATATTAACTAGGATCTTTACTGCTGTCATTCATTTTATTGGCATGGCGCACTAAATTATTTGTTTAAACACTAAATGTAAGCTGCAGGATAAAAATAAATATTATAAATGGGAAGAAAGGTGAGAAAAGGTTTTAGGACCGCTGATGAATAAAAGAAAAGCTAGAAAATGTGACTCATAGATAAACCAGTAGCTTTTCTGTCTTACATGCTCTTATTCATTGTGAGAGCTTTTGCAGGTTTGACCGACTGCTTTATGTCATAAAATACTGCGGCTTGTTATTTGCCTTGCATTTTCATCTTCTTCCTCTCTGCTACCTAGTTAGCTAAACATCATGAAAGGATATTTTTGTAAGTTCATCCGTACTTATCTCAAATTCATAAATGCTAAATGTGTGGGAACTAGTGAAGAAATCTGATAATTGCAACCACATGCTGAAATTCAAGCTGTGCATTTAGTGGCAGATTGTAGCCAAATGATTAACATTCTCAGACTAATCTGACAAAACATGCTTGTAAATGAATACATTTAAATATAAACTCATGACAAACATATGAACAATGCAAACTTTATTTTGTGTAACATCTAACAGAAAGAGAGTTCAAGAAACTAAAAAAAAAAAAAAAAACATTAAAAATTATTAGCAGTCATTACCAAAGCTGGCTTTAGCCCATTTTTGGGGTGCTGAAGAAGCCCTAAATTGAATCAGAGCACCCCCATAATTTATACTGTGTTTGAACAAAAATAAAACTGACTATCAAAGTGTAAAAACTATACAGTACTTGGTTTAAAGTGAAATATTTTAACCCCCCACCTCTGAAATTTTTCCATACATCATCCTACCTTCCAGGACTCGGGGAGGGATTCTCTGCAGAACTATGCACTTTTCTTATGAGTGGGTTGACCTGCGACAGTAGTGTGTGTCTGGCTTTAACCAGGATATGTTACACAGTGCTTAACTTATACTTAATACCAACATATCAGTATGATTACAGTCCTTGTCTTTGCTCAGCTTAAACTTAGGTTACTCTTTATATTAGTTTAATTAGGAGTTAGCTAACGCTACAGGTGTTCTGTGCCCCGGTGCTGTTTAAACTGGAATGAGAGAAACTGCTATTATATGCATGTGTTTATAAAAGCTAAGGTGCTATTAATAACCAGCTAACTGGGTGTGTACAAACAGTCTCATCATGGATATTAGATTGTTTTCTTTGTTCTTTAAAAAAAAAAAACAAAAAAAACAGATTGAGGTAAGAGTAGCCCAATGGGTGTTTACATCTGAAACACGTTTTTATGATTTCCCCATTTTAAATGCTTTCCAGAAGAACCATATCAGTGCACTCCTGTTTAAACAAGACATCTTTATTACATTTCCCTAATCAATCTTATGCTTCACTACTGGGTTAATTTCACTTTACAAGGAGGGGAAGAACATGAAGATGAGACAGAGCAGAGCAGGGAAAGAGAAGAAGAGGAGAAATGGAGAGTAGCATAGCAGCCACCAAACCAAAGGATCTCAAAATCTGCCTTTTCTTATACATGTAGGGATTAAGTCTACTGGTCATAAACAGTAAGAACTGTATTTCTACTTACCAAATTTGGCACACAAAGGAGTCTGTCTTATAAACTTGTTCAAAGGCTTTAAAGGGTTGGAATATTCTTTTCAAAAATGCTGCTCTCTGCTTTGCTTGTCAGGTATAAGTCAGAAACAATACATTAGTAAAAAATTGAGTTAATAATAGAAAAAAGGCAAGTTTCGAAAATGTATGTAGACAGCACCCCTAAAGCTCTGATCCGAGAATCGCTGCTGTATCTGTGTTTCAGCATAAATTTAATTCAATTCAGTTTATTTCTATAGCGGCAATTCACAACACATGTCATCTCAAGGCACTTTACAGTTCAACAGATCATGCTGTCAAATTCAAAGTTTTCTGTGTAAGGAAAACCAGTTGATTGCATCAACTCATTGACTCAAATGCAATCCCTTAAAACAAATAAAAGTTGGAAGGATGTGGAAAGATCAAGTTTTTAATTGTGCAGCATAGTCGAGTGCCTTTAAAAATACACGTCTGGGATGATGGTTTTTTTGGCATCATTCCTTGAGAAAACACATGTTTTAATAATCAGTTTCTTTAATAGATTGAATGAAATCAAAATGTTCTGAAAAAACAGACAAAACTTAAATCCTAAATACTCAGAAAGTTGAATGTCAGAGAGTTTAGAGCCTAAACTGGTTTTCTTGATACATGGCTTGTAGGGCCAAGGGATATGGTTTAGAAATCTACTCTCTGATTTTTTTCTACCAAATCCCATAAATATATTTTTTTTCTCCCTCATCTTGTATAATAAAAAGGAATAAATGATATATATTACTTTCAAAAGCTAACTTTTATTCCAATCATCCTCCCTGGGAGGTGACCTTAATATAAAGGGCAATTAAATTCAAGCTGTGAAACATCCTTAAGAAACAAGCATGTTTTACTGCAAACAGTGAAAATTTACCACACCAAATGTCACAGGTAGTTATATTAAAGACACAATTTACTAGTTTTGAGTAGACTTGTAAAAATAAAAAGCAATGAAATGATGCCACTCTAAGCTAGGAAGCCAGGAGGAAATTGGTGGGGGAAAAAAATGGTGGTCTTCATGGCCAATGAGCTGATTTTAGAGGGAGTTTTAGAAAGAAAAAAACAGACAGATCAAACCTGCTCTAATCTTGCTTTGATTCCAATCAAGCCATTTATGAAAGTGACAGATTACAATTTTCTTTTTTTGACTTGCTGTCCTTGCCTTTATCATTACTAACCCTAATCTATTGGCCATAAAATGTGATTAAACCTTCTGACTAGTGTTGCCAATAGTGCTGCATGTTACTGACTACATAAGCATAATATCCATAATACACTCTCTGTATTATTTTCCTTCGTCCATTGTTTTCCTCACAAGTCTCCTGTTGCTTCAACATCTCAGGCAGAAAATACATATATTAGATGCAAGGCTTAAGGGTAGGGGAAGTCGATAAAATTGGCTATATATATATATATATATATCATTAAGATACATATATAGCCAACCTTGCATCCAAGCTGTCCTTCCCTATTCTCTCTCTCCTGCAGTGTATAAGATGCTAGCATACATGGAGCGCCATAACCAAGTGCTGGAATAGTGTACAGGAATATCTGTGCAAAGTATGGGCTGGAAACCCTTAGGTCAAAGTGGGAAACACCTCCAAAGATGGTAGGAAATGGCAGAGCCAAACGAGAAAACATGGAAGGTCAAGGCATCATTGGTGCCCGTGGCCATTGGGGCACTCGGGGCAGTGACCCCCCAAACTTGAGGAGTGGTTACAGGAGATCCCTGGAAACACATACAACATGTTGCAGTTCTAGTAACAGCAAAGAAACTGTGCAGAACCCTCAAGCTCTCAGGCCCCTTCTAGAGGACTCGAGCTTGGAGGAAAAAAGGGAGACCCGCGGTGGGTGAGGAAGAGTTTTTATATATATATATATAGTCAGGATGGATGAACGGTTGCATTAGCAAATGCAAAAATGTTTCCCAACCCTTCAGATGGTCAGACCACGTTTCTTTTGCCTTTAGGACTATTGTAGTATATATTGATATTTTAACTCATAGATGTACCACATAGCAGCTATGTATCTGGTTTAACGTCTAGTGAGTGTCACATGTAATGTTGTAGCATGCCCCTTTGAGTTTAGATGTATTCCTGATGTGACTGCTTAGGCTCACATCACACTTGATAGATTCCTCAATGATCAAAATTGATTGTGTTGCATGCCTGGCGATATCCTGGATCCTGTTTTGCAGTGCACATAAACAAGGCAAAGAGATGATAAAGAGATGGCAAATCTCTAAAAAAGCCATAGTTCTCAAAAGGTAAAACAAAAACAATGGATGATTAAGTAATAACTAGTACAGACTGTCTCCTGTAGAATCTTTATCTGGTTTTGCTCATTAGCCTTATTAAAATAAGACCATTGGTCAGTTCAAGGACTTTGTCTAATATTGCTTTAGTATGGGAAAATTATGTAATTTTTGCATACGAGTCAGTCTGCGTTAAAAAAAAATATATATATATTGTAATTGATATCAGCAAAAAAAAGGTCTTTAGCAGTAATATACACAAGTAAAGACAGTTACCAAGTGTAAAATCTCAAGAGAAACAAAAGCATTTTACATCATCTCACCGTGGAGATATTTAACTGACATCATCGATAATTGCTCAAGACCAAAACTGAGAGAAAGGGATTATTCATTTCTCTTTTTTGATAGTTCCACGCTTTTCAAAAACATTTATGAAAAAATGTTAGTTCAGCTAAAAGAAGCAATGTATCAAAAGCAAAGAAGAATAACTTTCCCTTCACTATGTCGACTTTTTATGCAGTGCCACACATCTTGATTAGAGGTCACAAACCATTTTAGTCAGAGAGAGAGAGATGCCAGTCTCATTAATATGATCATTAGTATTTTTGCTATAAAGCAAAATCCCCCAGAAGATGAAGTGGCAAGCTTACTGGTTTAGACACATCACTATACTGTAACAACCTAGCAGTGTGTGCCTTTTTCTCTGTCCATCCTCTATCCTCATGTGATTAACTCTTTGCTCCTGCTCACTGGTTTGCAATACTCAGCTAAATGCTGCATTGAGATTAATAGATGAGAGAGCTCTCTGCCAGATGATGTAATAACTGAGGTTTGCTGTTGCTTAGATACAAGGAGACAGCAGAGAAAACACTCAGGCATGATCTTCACTCAGAGGACCATTGCTGACCATCTGTACAAAATTGTTCAATAATATCATCTTTTGGAAATAGTATTTACAAAAAATAAACAGATGCAAGTTTTAATATTAATATAAATATAAATAATTGAAACATGCCATATCGTAGAAAAGAGGCAAAAATAAGAGGACAGTTCGGTTTAACATGCTATTGTCTCTGAACAACAATTTTGATTTGATGATAGAAGACTTTCAAAGAAAATAGTTTATGGCTTTCATAGCTTCCATTCCTAAGGTCAAAAATGGAGCTCCAGTAGCTTGCTGAGATGCAGGTCAGCATGTTAAGCTGCTCATGTTGTGTAGAACTGATGGATGAAGTGACTCCTCACATGCTTCT
Organism: Cyprinodon diabolis; assembly: GCA_030533445.1. Classification (NCBI taxonomy): domain Eukaryota; kingdom Metazoa; phylum Chordata; class Actinopteri; order Cyprinodontiformes; family Cyprinodontidae; genus Cyprinodon; species Cyprinodon diabolis. The sequence continues at coordinate 11,728,247 of CM060076.1, read as the reverse complement.
GCCAAGGTCTTCTTTTTGAATGCAGCCCTGTCATCCATTTTCCACTTGTTAAAGTAAAAATATATATTTTTCCGGCTTCACACTATAAGAAAATAAAGTGCAAAAAAAAAAAAAACACTTTGGGCCGGATTTATCAAGATCCAATTTTGCGTGTAGTAATTTGCGCTCGCAAACTGGAATTTTGCGCGAGGGGCTGAACCATGGTTTGCGGGTGATTTAACAAGAGTGATTGCGTAACTGGTGGCAGGTGCAAAACTGTTGGAGACACCCTATTTAAATGATGGTTTTGCGCGTTTTGTGGTTTGCGGCATGGCGAGTTCGGGCAGCAGAAAGCGCAAAAGAAAATTCGACCCCATGGAAATGGAGGTGTTGGTGGATGAAGCCAACAAACATTTAAGTGAGCTACAGCAAAGAGGTGTGACTGTCACACAGAGGAACGCGATATGGGAACAAATCTGTCATAAAGTAAACGCTGTTGGTGAAACCTTGCGAACAGTGGATGAAGTAAAAAGAAGATACCAGGATATTAGAAGGCGAACCAAAGAAAAACTGGCATATAACAAAACATCTGCGAACAAAACAGGAGGGGGCACAGTAGATGAGATGCCTCTGACCAGCATTGAGGAACAAGTACAGCTGACGCTCTGTGAGGAGCAAATCACTGGGATTGCCGGGTATGACACACTTGACCAAACAGCAGGACACGGTAGGTGCACAATCTCAGAAAAGGTTTATTGAAAAGATTTATTCAGAACTGAAAAGAATGCACCACCTGTGAATTTAATGCTGTTTCAAGTCAAATACGTAACTAAACATTTGCTTTACATTTAGAATCTGCATCAGAGGTCCAGCCATCATCAAATCCCCCCGTAGCAGCTGCCACCCCCGTGAGGCCTCGTATGAGCCTGGAACATATTGATTTGGAGTTGCTGCAAGAACAAAAAAAACAGTCTGCAGCCCTGCAGACAATTGCACGGGAGATGCGTGTGGCATCAACGTTGGCACGGGCGGCAAGGCGCGACACTCAGACCACAGCCACCCACTGCAGACAGATGGTCTCTGCAGTGTCTGCCCTGACGATGGCTGTCAATTCTGTGGCAAGAGGGATACGGGAAGGGATGCGGCCAATGACTACCCCCAATCCAGGTGGAGAAACGGCTCAACAAAGTGGCACAGCAACAAATAGGCAGCCAGGAACCGCAGAGGAAGGAGTGCGCACTGTGGGCAAGTTCCACCTGCGTAAAAGGAGATACAAATAAATACTTGCAACACTTAAGTTGTCTGTTTGATTCTTCACTTTGTGGGGGAAAAAAAGGCTATATTTCTTTTACCATGTTGCTTAATCTAAAGGAAGTGTAACTTTTGCTGGACTTAACATAATTAGATGCTCAAACTAGTAGTTTGTACAAACTAGTGCATTAAGAAATTTAAATGTTACAGTGACACCCCCACCCCCTCAAAAAAAAAAAAAAAAAACACAGGTGTTTTGTATTGGCCTGTAGAAAAATGCACATACCAAATGGCTCACAAGAAGTGACTGTGGATGAGATTTTTGCGCATACGCATTCCCGCAGTATTGGCATGTTGCTCCACAGGCGCAGGGGGGAGGTCGGGATTCTCCGGTAGGGCGTCATGCTCCAGCCCGTGTTGTTTGGCAATGTTATGAAGCATGCAGCAGGTCACTACAATCTGGGCAACTTTTTCTGGCTTGTACAGCAGTGCTCCACCAGTACGGTCCAAACATCGGAACCTGCTCTTCAAGATCCCAAAGGTGCGCTCCACAATGTTCCGGGTGCGAATATGGGCCTCATTGTATCCAATTTCTCCAGCAGTGGTCGGGTTGAGAACGGGTGTCAGGTGGAAGGGATGTAGGGGTATGCACTGTCACTTTAAAAAAGAAATCTGGGTGAATACGACACTGATGAAGAAATTATTTCTTTTTCTAAATATTTGACTCACCTACAAGCCAGCCATCTCCAAACTCTCCATCGCGCAACTTGGAAAACAGGTAGCTGTTTCTTAAAATGAAAGAGTCATGCACTGACCCGGGATATTTTGCCACAACGTTGGTAATGATGCCTTGGGCATCACAAACGCACTGCACTTTCAAAGAATGCATGTGTTTGCGATTCCTATACACATGCTCACTTTCTGCAGGGGGCACAAGTTGAACATGGGTGCAATCAATCGCTCCAATCACTCCGGGAAATCCAGCGATTGCAAAAAAGCCTTGTTTGGTGTCATTTAGTGACTGCCGGTTGTGTGGAAACCTAATGACCTTTCTCATACGGCGACACATGGCATTTAGAACGTCGGACAGCACTTCTGAAAAATTAGATTGGGAGATCCCAGCTCTCGCTGCAACCGTACGCTGGAATGACCCAGATGCAAAAAAGGAGTTTTGTTATAGCTGGTATTGCGTGGGTCCTCCTTGTGGCTGGCTCCAAATCCATTCGGAGTTCCCCCAACAGCTCCAAAATGGCAATGCTGGATAAACGATATGTTTTGATGATTGTTTCCTCGTCCAAAAATATTCACACGGAGTGAAAAAATGCGTTCTCTGCGTCTCCTTGCTTCATTTCGATGTCTCCTTCTTGCGACAATAACTGCTGCCATGTGTGCGCAATTACGCATACAGACCATTTGCACCTTCTTTTGAAACGTGTTAAATATAGAGTCAGATACCGTTAGCAAAATTGCTTTCAGGTTTGATAAATCACTTTGCGAGTGCTAAATTAATATATTTACATGTTCTCCTCCCACAAGACGCACTTTTGCGTGTAAACGCCCCATATTGAATATTCATTGCAGAAAAAGTACTAAATGGATAAGAGGCGCTATTTAGCACGTTTTAAAGACCAAATCCTTTTAGCACGCTGTTGATAGATCAGTTTGTACATTTTTTAGCGTGCGCAATGAAATAGCTCACGTTTTAATACACGCAAACCTTTGATAAATCCGGCCCTCTGAGAGTAAAAAATCTATACAGTTGTCTTACTGCTCTGGAATATACATTTAAGTGAGTAAAGTTATATTGAGGAATTGTTAATGGTTTAATTTTATCTAGGTTTACTGCACTATGTGGTTAGATTTCAAATAAGGAGGAAAAAATTGTTGCTCTGGAATTTCTACATTTTACTAAATATATTTCTGTGCCGTCTATTAGCTGCAAAGTACGAAGAGAATTATGGCCAGGCTAGAGATTTTTTTTATTTTGAGAATAAAATCGTCACATTCCGAGAAATAAATTTGTAATATTACGAGAATAAAGTTGTAATATTATAAGAATAAAGTCATAATACCACACCTGTTTCAGAAAGAAAGTTTTGAGCTTCCATTAGTATATGATGCTTGTTTGTTTTTACAAAGGGTTTTAATTCATCATTAAAATAGAAACAGTGATGGATGAACCCCCTGGTTGTCTATAGTCAAGACAGCATAGCAGTCTCTGTAAATGTTCAAAGTACTAATTGAGAGAATATGTTTAGAGCAGTGGTCGACTATTGAAACCCATGAGAACTGGTCCCCGTGTGTCCTTGGTTCAACACACCTGAATCTAATAGCTGAATTACAGTTCTTCCTCAGGCTACCCAGAGTCCCGCTAATCATTTAATTATTTGATTCATGTGTGTTGACCAGCACTGGAGGACTGGCATCTAGTTGGTGGATTCCTCCTTCCTTAATTAGCTAAAAGTTGTTATGCTGTCTTTGGTTCTTCATTTAAAATCACATAAACTGTTGGGGTGAAAAAACACTTTTTTTTTAATGAGGTGATTCTTTAAACCAGAAAATATTGCTAGTATTGCTAGTATTGTTAGTGACTGCAATTAATTTTGTATTTTCCATATTTGCCTTCTTATAAATCATTGAACTACCTAGTCTTTCTAGTCGATGGTTTTAGCCGATTCCAAATACTTTTTAAGAAATATACTTATATAATAAAAAAAGATATACAAAAGCATTTACAGTTACTTTTTGCTGCCTTCCTGATCTAACTGGTTATTAACTCTTTTTATCAGATGCATAGGCCATGTCCCATTATCTGCAATAGAGTGGTTTCTAAAACAGGATTTTACTAATATTTTAAAACAAAGAAAAGTTGTTCTTTTAATACCTTTATTAAAAAAAACATTATAAAGAGAAGATTTTTGTAGGATCTAACAGAAATACAAAAGGAGAAAAATGTATAAGGTCAATTTTGTTGTCAATACAGCCTAGCAGTGCTGCGAGTGTTTCATTCAATGGTCATCAAAACCACATGTTTTTGAGTTTGGAATAATTCAATCACCTATCAGGGCCAATGACTGAAAATCATTCACCAGACGGCTTCGTGTTGAATCTTGAGTTTGTAATGGCTTTATCTTCATGGCTCTACAATGCAGGATATATACTTTTGATGTTCTTAGAAAAAAAAGGCACATGGTAAAATCCCACAAGTATTTTCCAACAAAGGACACCCATCTGATCTGCTGGATGAGTAACGATGGACCATCACTTCATGACCATCTGCTGCTCTGGTGTTGGTGCTCAACGAGAGACTGCTTATGACCTTGTTAGTGGGGGAGGGAGAAAAGGATGGGTAGGGAGAGAGCGAGAGGAACCTGTGCCTGTCTGAATGCCATGGACTCTTTCTGAAAGCTGTCCATTAGTTGTGTGAGAAATTGATGAGTCAGTGATGCCTTGCCTGTACAGCATCTGCCATAAATTTGGCTATTAGATTGGCCATCATCATACATTTGTGTTTTTAAAAAAGGCGTTGAAAATGGTTGCTCTCTAATTAGGTTTTTTTTTTAGCTGGTAGGGCAGGAGATGGAAATGATTTGCTGGAATGGCAAAAAATGCCCAGTTGATGGCAAAATGGGTTTCTACCAGTCATTTCAGACCTAGATGTTTTTCACTGCGAAGGCAATACAGTCAAAACTCTCTGGTAATGTTAAATAAATGGGCATTTTTTAGCGTTTTACTTGTATATAGGATCTAACCATTCTTTCCATTTTCCTGTATTTCTTACAAAGCAGAACTAAAAGACCTTTGTCACAAACTGACGTTTTGCATTTAAGATAGATAACAGTTGTGTAGTGTCAGGGACTCTTCTTACTATTTTATTAACACTTCCATCCTTTCACTATTACAACCATCAAAATGACACATACTATTTCTCTGATTGACAGATTCTTTTCCCGTTAAATCAGCAGACTTTCAGCTGATCACATTTTTGCTTCAATGCAGTAGAGATGCAATTAAGTGTTGAATGGTTTTCAAAGAGATGCAGTTCAGAGGGCCATGAACTAATTTTACTACCTTTATTACACTAGAGGGAATTGCAGCAGCAGTGGCAGACCATCAGCAAAAAAAAAAAAACAAAACAAAAAAAACCCCCTCTTTCTCTGATTCAACTGCATTTGTGTCAGTCACAGCATTCAGCTATTAGCACAAAGAATAAGGCCACGATTACACATATGGTTAAGTAAGTAATTACAGGACAACAATAACAGGTGATTGAAATGGTACCACATACTTATGGTATAATATATTACCATAAGTGCTTTGACATTTGATTCTGCTTTAATTACATGAAGGTCTTCTCACAAGATGATGCTCCAGGTATTGTTTAGTGATTATTATTTTATTATATTATTATATATTATTAACTAGTATCCAGTCAAAATGCCAGGATAAGCAGGAAAGTTGAGAGTAAATGGGATTTTTAATTGGTTCTCTTTCTAACAGCAGCAATAGTTTTAAAGGCAGATGAATGTGAATCACTCACTGTGCCATTTGCACTTACATTTATTATATAAGCAAAGCACTGCAAGTAGATGATAATTTAGCAAGCAAAAAAAAAAACCTACACAACATTTCATGCTAAATTACTTCCAAAGAATTAGACGCTTTATAGTTTAATATTTGAATGTTTTATTAGACTTGTAAGAAATAAATAACCCTGAATTTAAAAATAATTTATTGTTAAGGCATTGTTTTTAACCACAGCAGCATATTAGGATGTGTAAGGGTTAAATTAAGGGGGTGAAAAATTTGTGGTCAAAATAGTTTAGCCCTGAAAGTGTAGAGGGGAACGGACATTTCAAGACATGATTTCACTCGCTAATCAGTCTGGAGACTCTCCGTTGAAGAAGATTTGGAGCCGTTCACCAAACGAACATCCAATCAGCATGGGCTTTGAGGCGGGTTGAGGTGTGACGCAACGAGAAGCGCAACAGTTCAGTCTAAAGAACATGGCGGCTTCAGCCGATGAAACTAGCGTTAGCGTGGCTATCGGGCAAGTTTTATCGGAATTACACTGTATTTCTTCACTGAAAGAAGAGCAAAACACTGCTCTGGAGGCTTTTCTCAGAGGAAAAGATGGTTTTGCTCTTCTCCCGACTGGTTTCGGCAAGAGCTTGATCTATCAATTGGCTCCTCTTCGTCGTCGCTCTGTTACGTCATACAGTATGCTTCGTTGATCTGATTGGTTTATTTGGCCCGTCTATCACCAACATAGGCCAATCAGCTAACCAGTATTTTCGCCCCTTCCCAAAATTACTTCTACGAAAGGCTTCCAGATGGATATGCGGAGCAAATCCATCTGGCGGAATCAGGTTAGAACGGACAGTCATGGACCAAAGACTAAAACAGATTAGAACACTACTGAATCAACTTCAAAATTAAATTACAAATTGAAAATTGTTCCCTATTTATTTATTTTTGTTTTGTAAAACCTTTCCCTTTCTAATGCCAACTTTAACACATTTCCAGTTGTCAGTTGTCCAGTGAAAATGCTAGTTACTTCTCCCCAAAAGTAACTGATTTAATTTCTTAGTTACTGCATAGTAAAATTAACTAGTAATAAGGCAAAAATGTCTATGCACTTACTTTTTTATGATCTGAAATGTTGACATTCTTTGATAATTTTTTTTGTAATTGCAACTTTTAATACAACCCGGAGTTCAGTTATAGGGTATTGTGCAGAACACCAAGTAGTCCTCTCTGCACTGGACAATATAAACAATTTAGTTTTTTTTTTTTCTTTAGTTTGAGACAGTTTCTTGTCTGAGAGTGTTGTTGGATTTGAAATACACTGGTATTTAATATTTAGAAAAATTCCTTCTGAGTTTCTAAGAAACTCCTGAGACATATGGAACTATAAAGTTTATGCATCTTCCTGTTTTCTCATCTGTGCTAGATGCAGTGTTTTTCTTCATACTACTGTTGGTATTTTGGTTGACTTAAACTCCCAGTCTGGGTTATCACAAACTTTGAGTGACTTCCTGAAATGCTTGCTTACTTTTCATTTCTCCTGTGTTACTTAGGGGATAGTGGCAGCCCAATAACTCAAATTACTCAAAGTCAATTGTGTTCATGTGTGTAATGCAGAAGTCCAGAAAGTCCGACAAAATTGTGATGTCACGGTTTTTGCTGAGAGAGGTGAAGTAGGCAGCCTTTCACTGGGGAGCGCTGCTGTTACTTTCAACCTAAGTTCTTCTGCTTCTGCCTTTAAAAGTTTATATTTTTAGACATTGACAGGCTTCAACTTGTTATGAAATAGGAATAACACTTAAAAAAACATCAATGCTTTATAAGCATTTTAAGAGAGAACATTTTTATTTTTTTATATTTAGAGAGAAACTATCAATACTGTACACCCAGTATTTTGGTGTAAAGTATATCTGTATACTATACAAGTAGAACAATGAGAAAGTAAACAGCAATATGTGTTGATAACCTACCAGATGTTGCTTAGTCTTGTTAAAGGTCAGACGATTTTTCTCAGAATAGCTTTATAACAAAAAAATAAAAAAGTAGATTTCATGTTATAAAAGCCCTTTATTTAAATTAGGAAGGTAATACCATGCAGTGTGGAATAATTTTTTTTCTAATATTTACCAATGATTTCAGTATGTTTTATTAGTAATTAGAGTAGGAAGTGTTACTAAAAAAGATGTGTTATCTAGAATGAGTCGAGTATTTTTTCATATTGGATCGAAACGTTTCATTTAATAAAAAAAGGAAAATGTTTTTGGAGACCAGTTCTTTAGCAGTCACAGACTTGGCATAGTAACATTTATATGTCAGACCCACACAAATAGTGTCAGCAGAGCAAAAAAACCTTTGAAAAAGAGACACTACACATCTATAGGGTTCTAATGGTTCTATATCGGCAATCTGTGTCCGTTGCTGATTTCTCCATGCTTCTTCAGACACCATTTTTTGTGCTTCACAAGGGCAGAGGAGGGTGTCTTAGCTATCATTTGAAGGTGAGCAGCATGTGTGTATTTCTTTTTATCTCAACTGCAGCTCTGACAGGTTTTTACTTTCAAAATCCTCAAGATTAAGTCTTTAAGTAACTAGAAAAATATAAATTGATAATACTCCTACATTTCCCTGCAGAGGTGCTGTTATGTGTTAGAGGATTAATTCCCAAGTTTATAATCCAGGCAAGATGTTGCTTGATCTTAAAGAAAAAAGTTACAATTCTTAACCTTTTTGATTTTTTTACTTTCTTGCTAAATCCCGAAGTAGACATGCAAAAAGTTTGCTCAATACATGTGTGATGTATGGCAAGGTGTATCTAATTATTACAGTCTGTGGCACCTTTTCTGGCACATTTAACATGTTTTCATGGCTCATTAACGTGCCAGGCAGCTCAGTGAGCAGCACTGCATCATGTGGCTTGATTATTAGGAGGAACAGCATAATCTGATGAAAAAACTGATTTGGAGATACCATGCTCCCCTTACTGGATATATTTAGTCTTTACAGGCTTGAATGTAAAGCTTTCTTGTTACTCTATCAGATTTTGAGTGGGACTCATCTCTTACTTCATTTTGTCTGCAGGAATACTCGAGTTATTGAGGCTTTATTCTATTCTGAGGAATGCAAGTTCACCTCACAAACTGTCTCGCTCTGATATGTTGGTGTTACCTGGCAACTAGTTTGCATTTGGTAGAGGATACACTAGTACTTGTGATAAAACATTTTTTTTTTTATTAAAGGTCCCATAAAAGTCAAGTTTTCTGAACTCTTAGTGTGGGTGTTTGAGTACTGAATAGAAACATAGAAGCCATTTTTTTGCCAATATCTCTGCCCTAAATGTTCCAGGAAGGAGAGATATCTACTGGGAAAAGAAGTATCGAGAGTTCACACACAGATGTATTATACCCACATAAAGCCATGTGTGTTTTATTTCAGGCTATAGTAGAAGGGAATGGAAAGACAAATTTGTAGTTTACTTAAAATCTAATTCAAGCTGTCTAACTGCAAAGTATTTTATTGTATTTGCCTAAAGCTACAGTAAAAGCTTACTTAAGCAATAACAACATTACGACACATCTCACATAAATCCTCTTTTTTATTTTCATTTTTAGTTTTACTATTTAATATTTCTTGGTAAATTTGGAATAAAAGCCAAGAATATCTAGTATTTTGTTCACAAAGTAATGCAAATTCACCTCAAAAATGCAATCAAAACTACTCAGTGTAAATGGATTCACTAGATTTAAACATTTATTAATCAAAATAAGTCAAAAGTATATATGTCAGTCAGAAGTGTATATAATCCACTCTATAGTTCTATAAAGAACTATAGAGAGGATTATATCAAAGTGTTAATTTTGTAAATTTTTACATGAATGGAAAATCCCAAAGCATATTTCAGCATCTTTCAGAGCCACACAACTCAATAAAACTGAATATGTATTTACAATTAACTTTCCGCTGCAGATTCCAATTTATTTATTTACATGGTAAGGAAGGGTGAACAATGCATATTAATAGGGATGCACGATATAATCGGCCCCCTATCGGTATCGGCCTGTATCGGCCTTAAAACTGAATATCGTACATCGGCCACCCCACCGATATTTAACCCGATATTTGATCAGCTTCTGAGTTTCTAAAGTCTAAAAAAAAAAAAAAATACTACTTCTTCTTCCTCAAAAACTTATTTTTTAGAGACTTAAAAACTTCTAAAGACGAGGGAAAAAATATTGATACATTAAAATATCACAATATCTTCATATGCTGATATATTGCCATTTAAAAACACCATATCAGTCTCTTTTGCTAATGAAATACTGCTATATGTCATCGTTATGCTACGAAATCCCCCGAAAATTCACGAAATTTTGCCATATTTTTATATGTTGATGCGGTATCGATCTATTTTACTGACAAACTCTCAAAAGAATTTGCAAAATATCACCAGAGTTTGTAACAGAACGATGAAATTTCACGAGATTTTGAAAGTAAAATAGATCTCTCGTACTCGTCGTCTCCCGCTTTATCCGGAACCTGGTCACGGGGGCAGCAGACTAAGCAGAGACTCCCAGACTTCCCTCTCCGCAGACACCTCCTCCAGCTCTGTTGGGGGAAGCCCTAGGAGCTCCCAGGCCAGCCGAGAGACATAGTCTCTCCAGCGTGTCCTGGGTCGTCCCCTGGGCCTCCTCCCGGTGGGACATGCCTGGAACACCTCCCGAGGGAGGCGTCCAGGGGGCATCCGAAGAAGATGTCCGAGCCACCTCAACTGACTCCTCTCGATGTGGAGGAGAACCGGCTCTACTCTGAGCCTCTCCCGAATGACCGAGCTCCTCACCCTATCTCTAAGGGAGAGCCCAGCCACCCTGCGGAGAAAGCTAATTTCAGCCGCTTGTATCCGGGATCTCGTTCTTTCGGTCATGATCCAAATTTCATGACCATAGGTGAGGGTAGGAACGTAGACCGACCGGTAAATTGAGAGCTTTGCCTTTTCGCTCAGCTCCCTCTTCACCACAACAGTCCGGTGCAGCGTCCGCATTATTGCAGCAGCCGCACCGATCCGTCTATCGATCTCCCGCTCCATTCTTCCCTCACTCGTGAACAGGACCCCAAGATACTTGAACTCCTCCACTTGAGGCAGGGACCTCCAACCTGAAGGGGACAAGCCACCTTTTTCCGGTCGAGAACCATGGCCTCGGGCTTGGAGGAGCTGATTCTCATCCCGGCCGCTTCACACTCGGCTGCAAACCGCCCCAGCGCACGCTGTAGGTCTTGGCAGGAGGGAGCCAGCAGAACTACGTCATCCGCAAAAAGCAGGGACGAGATCCGCTGTTCCCCAAACCAGACCCCCTCCGGTCCTTGGCTGCGCCTAGAAATCCTGTCCATAAAAGTTATGAACAGGACCGGTGACAGGCCGAAGTCACAGAGTGGTCAAAAAACTCCACGGTGACAAGGCTTCAGGGGTGGACGAGATCCGTCCTGAGTATCTTAGAGCTCTGGATGTTGTCGGGCTGTCATGGTTGACACGTCTCTTCAACATCGCGTGGAGGTCGGGGACAGTTCCCCTGGATTGGCAGACTGGGGTGGTGGTTCCCCTCCACAAGAAGGGGGACCGGAGGGTGTGTTCCAATTATTGGGGAATCACACTTCTCAGCCTCCCCGGAAAGGCCTATGCCAGGGTGCTGGAGAGGAGAGTCCGGCTGATTGTCGAACCTCGGCTGCAGGAGGAGCAGTGTGGTGGTAAAATAGATCGATACCGCGTTTTTAAAAATCAATCTGATATCAGCATATGAAAATATATTTGAGTATATTATTTTTCAAAGTGTCAGAAATGGATAACAAAACTGCTATTTTCAATGACTACTTATTTTTGTCCAGCTTTAACATCAGTATAGATATCGGTTATCGGCTACATGAGTTTTAAAATATCGGCATATCGGATATCGGCCAAAATCCCAATATCGTGCATCCCTACATATTAATGATCAATTACTTGCTATTTGTAAAAAAAAAAATACTGCATTGTATTCCATTGTAAGTTTTGGTGAGGCATACTGGAAAGGATTTTTTAATGTAACTTACAACATTGCATCCTTTTAGCTTAGGTACAAAAATAAAATTAAGAAAATTAAAAAGGGCGGGTTTTCTTTTTTACCGAGATCCATGGATCACTTCATTAAATATGTTTAGAATTCTGCAAACATTCCTTCTGAATGATTTTACCGCAATAATTACATCAGCTGCATCACTGGCTTGTATTCTTCTTGAGTATCTATAATAAAATAATGACAGATTATACTTTAGTCTTATCAATCCCCTCTATCAGCTACAGGTGTAGGAAGTAGAGTGGGACTTTCAGATGCTTCCTTTCACTCACACTATTAGATATAAACCCCTGCAAAGCTTCTTATTTTAAGTTATTCTGGTCACACAGATATTGCGAAAATAGTGAGCTTTTACCCCTAGTTTGCATCAGATTATTCATTAGATATTCAAGACACGGTGGTAATATGATATTTATCATATTAAGGTAAAAACCTTAAAACTATAAAATAAATATGCCATAAAGCAAATATTACAATCAGAAATAATCAGGGTGCAAAAAAAGAACATATTATTAACATTTTGATCAGATTCATGACCAAATGACTGAGGATGCAGTTTTCCCTAAACTTTAAACTAAAGCAAAAAAAATAAAAAATCAACTCATAAGGTGTCATATGGCTGCCATATTGATCACTTCATTACTTTTCATGAAGAAAATTGGCAAGAAGTCACCCTGACCTGCAAATTCTCTGGTAGTAGATTCAGAACAGCAGCTAATCTGCTTGTGTCGGTTATTATCTGGACATCCTGCTTTTACTTTCATTAGCAGGATGTCCTCATAAAGAGGTAACTTTTATACAACCAAATGGGAGCAAATTAATAATACTAGACGTGCACCACATTTAATTGTTTGAAATAAAATAAAACAAATAAAAAAAAGACCTGGAAGCCTTTTTATCTGATTGTTTTAGATAGATTTCATTCCGAAGATAATTTTGAATCCTTCTCGAAGTACATTCAACTTTCAAAAATATTTATCTGTCTTCTCTTTTTTATTTAAACCTTGACTACATCCAATTCTTAATCACTCAGATCCAGTTTGCTTTTTCGATCTCCTAACACACCTTTGTGTTAAGCTTAACTAAACTACAAAAAAAGAATGTATATTTTCATTGTTACCTGTGTCTTTGCTTTTTACAGTAAATAAAAGTTTTTGTTCTCTTCTCTCTGACTTTTTAAAACACTTATCACAGGCTTATGTGTTTTCTGATGTTTCCTTTGAGGAGCATCTTTCTTGATCCTTGAACCCTGGAGTTCTATATCAAGAAAAGGCTTTAGAGAGTCCTTCACAGCCTAAAGCAGTTATTTGTGTGAAATCAACCATTAAGGAATGAATAGCGAAGGCAGGAGAGACATTACCTTGTGTCACTGAAAGTATGTTTATGGTCTTTAGGCTGAAAATAAGGCCTGCTTAATTAGATGAGATCTGTATTTCCTTATTATTTATGTACCTGTTGTCGTTGAAAAACAGATTGTTCCCTTGCTTCCTGTTAAAACCATTTAAGGCACACATTAGTCCAAAACTACCTTCAAATAAATCCCCAGATATGAAGGATGCATTACTTTCGCTGCCAAATACCCATAGTTAAAAAAGAAAAACATAATGCTGCAGGTTGTTTGTTTAATGATGTAATTACATCAGCTTTAACCTCTTGCCATGAAGTTGTTTAATTATTAAACAGAACATGAGAATTCGTTTCACTTCATTTAGCTTGAGTGAGTCTAACATCAGGGGATGTGAAACAGTTTTTATCCCTAACGGAACATGAAACATGAAAACACAGTTTAAAGCTACTTTATCTGTTTGTCTCAAGTCTTGTCATTATAGTAGTCAGTTTAAATATGATGTCAAACTGCTGCAGGGCAGATCAGAAATCAAGACAATAATCAAAGCTTAAAAAAGAGCCCTGAGACCTGTTGCCAAAAATCTAATGATGCCTTTTTTGTGATGTTAAATTTTGGAACTAAATTCGACTTTTGTGAGCTTTAGACCAAATTCAGGAACTAATTTAACAGCATTACCTCGGTATGAAGTGTAAACTCAAGGGTTTTTCCTCAAAATAAGTATTCAATTTTAGTATGATTTTATTTCCGTAATTACATGTTCTCCAAATAATCTGCAAAAATTACACACATAAATTTGCTGAACTTTATTAACCTGATAAGCCAGACTAAATGTGAGATTAAATGTAAATTCAATTCAATTCAGTTTATTTATATAGCTCCAATTCACAACACAAGTCTTCTAAAGGCACATTACAGTTCAACCAGATCATACAGTCAAATTGATTCAAAGTTTTCTATCTAAGGAAAACCAGTTGATTGCATTGACTCATTGACTCAAATACAATCCCTCACACTAAGCATGCTTGTAGCGACAGTGGAGAGGAAAAACTCCCTTTAAACAGGAAGCAACCTCCAGCAGAACCAGGCTCACTGTGAGCGGCCATCTGTTGAGGCTGACTGGGGTTCAAGGAGACAGAAGCAGAGATGCAAAAAGCAGCTGTAAAAGGCGGCCCCGTCCAGGAAACACACAATCAGGCAGACGAGCATCGAGCCGGCTCCCATGTCAGAGGATGAAGAGAGGACATCCAGCCAGTCACGGTCAGAGAAACAGGACTACACTGGAAAACAGGCCGATCTCCAGCATCTATAAACAAGGGTGTTGATGGAAGCAGCACAGCTGATATTTCTCTCCAGGATGGCGTCACAGCCAAACAGGAACAGACGAGGCAAAGCTACTATGAGAAAAAGCAGAGAGAGCATAACCTTAGAGATTGAACTAACAGATGCTGCAGAGTGGGAGGATAGAGATAGAATGAAGCAGAATGATGAAATGGGGGTCCCTATGTCCTGCAGAAGTCTAAACCTATAGCAGCATAACTATAGAGATGGCTCAGGATAACCTGAGCCACTTTAACTATAAGCTTTATCAAAAAGGAAAGTTTTAAGCCTAGTCTTAAAAGTAGACAGAGTGTCTGCCTCACGGACTAAAACTGGTAGTTGGTTCCACAGGAGAGGAGCCTGATAACTGAAAGATCTGCCTCCCATTCTATTTTTAGAAATTCTAGGAACAACTAGTAAACCTGCAGATTGAGAGCGAAGTGCTCTGTTAGGAACTAAGGAACAATCAGATCTCTGATATAAGATGGAGCTTGGCCATTTAAGGCTTTATATGTGAGAAGGAGGATTTTAAATTCTATTCTTGATTTAACAGGAAGCCAATGAAGAGAAGCCAGGATAGAAGAGATATGATCTCTCTGTTTAATTTTCATCAGAACTCTGGCTGCAGCATTTTGGATCAGCTGAAGGCTTAACTGCAGTTTGTGGACTTCCTGATAGTAAAGAATTACAATAGTCCAGCCTTAAAGTAACAAATGCATGGACTAGTTTCTCAGCATCACCCCTGGACAGGATATTTCAAATTTTTGCAATGTTGCTCAGATGAAAGAAGGAAATTCTAGAAACCTCTTTGATATGGGATTTAAATGACAGGTCCTGATCAAAAACAACACCAAGATTTTTTACTTTATTATCTGAAATCAGTTTAATCTCATTCAAATGAAAAGACTCTGGTCCAAAGACTATAACTTCTGTTCTTCTGTCTGCATTCAGAAGGAGAAAGTTAAGAGTCATCCAGGTTTTTATGTCTTCAAGACATGCCTGTAATCTATGTAATGGGTTAGCTTCATCTGGATTTATAGACAGATATAGCTGGGTATCATCAGCATAACGGTGAATATTAATCCCATGCTGTCTAATAATTCTACCGATTGGGAGCATATATAAAGTAAAGAGAATTGGACCTACCACTAATCCCTATGGTACTCCACAGGTAACCTTTGAGCATGTGGAAGATTTGTCACTAACATGAACAAACTGAATTCGATCAGATAGATAAGATTTAAACCAGTCTAGTGCTGTATTTTTAATTCTAACAAAATATTCAAATCTCTCTAAAAGAATATTTGGGTCAACTGTATCAAATGCAGCACTGAGATCCAACAGGACGAGAACAGATACAAGTCCATTATCTGAGGCCATGAGAATATCATTAGTGACTTTCACCAGAACTGTTTCAGTGCTATGATGAGCTCTAAAGCCAGACTGAAACCCTTCAAAAAGTTCATTATTGTGTAAGTGATCGCAAACTTGTTTGGCAACTACTTTCTCAAGAATTTTAGATAAGAAAGGAAGATTGGATATAGGTCTATAATTGACCAAGTCATCTGGGTCAAGAGACAGTTTCTTAAGCAGAGGTTTAATTACAGCAAACTTAAAAGCCTTTTTTTACATATCCCTGTAACAGAGATAGAGTAATCACATCTAAAATGTGTAATTTAGTCTGGCCCCAATGAATGAGACATCGGAAGATTGTTCATGAGAACAACCGTTGTTTTTCAAACCATGTCTGTGGCTATTGGCCAATGGTCTGACCAATGAGCGCAATTGACTGTGACGTAGTAAGCGCAACAGAAAGTTGGTGGGGGAGTGTAAACAAACAGCCTGTCGGTAAAACAGCGAATACATCCTTCTCAAAAATGAATGAGCGTAAAGCCTCTTCCTGCTCACTTTTCAACAAAAACCCCAAGTCTAATCCTTCAAAAAATGGTTCCAAAGCTGAGTCAACACTCACCATCAGAGCCACCTTTATACTCGACTATGCCGACTGATGGTTGGTGCAGACGGGCTGCCACTAGCCTCGGAGGTCCTCTGGTATCCGCAATCCTCTCAACTTCAGAAATAGTTTTTTTAATTACGCATTAAATATGTAAATGGACCATATAGTGACGCTTTAAAGTATAATATTCTCGCCTCAAATGATCTTAAAACATGATTTTATTGAACAACAGCAACAAAAAAGAGAACTTCTAACTTTCAATGGAGAACTCCATTGAAAGCTGCTGCTGCCGCAGTGCATGCTGTTGTTCAATAGCTGTTGCCATCTTCCTTGTAGTGCTTTCTCCAGTGTCGTGCAGCTTTGTCGCCACGCCCTCAAAATCCCGCCTGCTTTGCATCCAAATATTCGCTGGCGGGTTGGGCTAATTTACTACTTTATCATTATTTAGGATTTCCATCCATAATATTTATCTCACTGGCATACTGCAAAATTATTGACAACACCTTCAACTATGTTTTACAGACCTTATTTGAAAAAAGCTAATGATCTGATGATGATTAACAAATGCTAAAAGTTGAACATATTTCAGTACCAATTCTGTATTGATTAACCTTTTACTTAGACAATCTGTTTTACCGAGGGGAAGTGAAAAATGGGCCCTAAAAATAGCATTTTTATTGGAAAGGCTTCTAAGGTGGAAATTGCTGTTTTGTACAAATATACATCTATATACAACTGCTTCCTTTAAAGCAATCCCAATTTTAGAGGATCCCAATTTTTCTCTTAGAACAGCAAAATAAAACATAAGGATAAAGTTATTCTTTCAAGCTACCTTGCTGTGAGGAATCCAAAATTACATATGATATATGCTAGGCTATAATACTTTAGGCGCCAGACTCTTATTGAGGATAACAGTTTAGCGCCGTTAAATGCACTTAAACACACCTTGACGCTCACATCTAGTATCCCTTTTATTGACTAAGAGACTAAAACTTAAGAATGGTGATAAAGAAATTGAAAGTGAGAAACATGAGGAAAAATGTGTTTAATGCCATTTGATATTATACAGTAGATGGTGCACTATGAAATAGAAATGTTCATTTCTCTGCTAAGCTGCTACTCATTTACTGTCTGAAAGCAATAGAAAATGAAATTTAGTTTTGTATACACCATATGCATACAGAATGACAATAAAAGTTGTCTAAGTTTAAGTCCAAGATAAAACTGCATGGCAATTTGAAATTGTTTAATCCATGTAAAAACAAAAAACGATATCAATGTTTTTGCATTTATGCAAATAAGCAAAATGTAATTATTAATTGTAGCAATCTAATATGCATATTTACTGAGAAAACAATTGGAATATTTAACTGCATCATATCAGTACATATTCGCGAATGGTTGACTGACTTAACAAAAGCTGCACTCTGAAACAAGACCCCAGTAGAGTCATGAACTTGGAGCACAGTGTCTGACAAGCAGTAAAACATGCCTTTAGCTTCGAAACCTTTTTAAATCTCTACACTTCTCTATTTTAGACATCTTACAAATACTGAAAATATTTCTTTTTAGTATTTTTTCATTAAGTAACAACTTTTACCTCAAAGACTGCTTATGTCATTGTAAACGCGTAGCATTTATGAAAAGATCACATGAAAGATTTAGTATTTCTATTTCTGATTAGATGAGAGTCTTGGTGGATTGAGCTCAAGATAATTTAATTTTGGTCACCAGCAATGTTTTCAGTATATCTGTAAAAACTTCTGCTAATTTAATTTAAGGCGTGCAATCTTTTTTTTTTAGTATTTATGACCCTGATATGTCGGATTTATTAATCAACCTGCCTGAACATATTGAAATGAGAGTCAAGTTGTTATGCAAACCTAATTCACATATAACTTTAAACATGGAACAAGTCTTTGAATTTTACCATTGCAGGTGAAAGTCAGGCAGTAGAAGATCTTAGAAAATATTAGGGCCTGATCTGTCTATATCATAAATCAAATAAAAATAACTAAAGAGAACTGTCAAAGTTTTTTTCTTCAAGCATTTTTTTTATTTTGGTAGTGCTGTACAACATCTTCAGAGGGACATTTGTATTAATGCACTGTTCACGCTCCCCTTTGCAGTAACCCTTATTATGGCTATCTCTGTGATTAATGTTTAAAAGACAAATGTCGGAATGACAGAATACTATTGCTTTAAGTCACAGATGAAACGATTAATCTTACTCAACCCATCCGTGAAAAGGCTTTAAGGGACAACGCTTATACACTTCTCTAGGAAGCTGTCAGGGTACCATAGGGGAAAACGTGTTTTGTGAAAGAGGACAAGGATTTTAATCTGAATTTGTATTCAGTGTGCATATTTTGAAATGCAAAATGCCTCTTCCATGGCTGTGTTTGTTTAGAGATTTGTACGTTTTGCTCCATGTGCCCTGATTAACCACAATGATGCACTTTTGCATATATTTACATATTAAAAACTTCCTACTCTACAACTTGATTTAGGTTAATTCTAATAAGTTGACACAATCACTATGTAGTATGACTCAGTTTATAATAAATGTTAAAGCCATAGTTGTTAGTTCATGCAAAAGTTAATAAGTAGAGTTGGATAAAACCATCTAATTTAAAACAGTTTTGAAATAAAATATTCTTCTCTATATAATAGAGAAATAAGTTAAGAACAGCATGGGTCTAGAAAAAATATTTACAGACTGTGCTCTCAATGATTTCGCTCTTGTTGACTCCATCAGGTGAAAATAACTTCCCCTGGGTTCACCAGTATCTCAGCTTCACACAATTAGAACTTATGTGGCACCTTTTTATCACCTATAATTAAACATGAGGAGATATTTTCGACACTCCAGGCCCACCAACAGATTGTTCTTTCTCACTCTGTAGCGTCAAAAACACAAGATGTGAAGGCCGATAAAAATAAAAAAAACATTAACACTTGGGATGAAATATTCTGGGTTCTTGTCACTTGTGCACTGTTTTGGTTTCTTAGCCAAATAGAGCCATTTCTGAATAATCTGTCTATGTTTCTATCTTCCTGCTTTTTCAGCCTAACTCAAAGTGTTTCGAGTTTCGATTTAAAACTACTTATTAATATGGCTCTGTTATAAAACTCCTTAGGATGGTTATTATGCACCTAGAAACACTACATAAATTGAGATCAATGTGGTTGCCAAAACACCTAGAATTTTGTATTCACAAAAAAGTTTAAACCTTTTATTAGATTGTGATTTAAAAAATAAAATGCCTAAAAAAAATTGTGTACATAGGTATTCACTAAGATTTTTTTTATCAAGTTTGGTGGCTCCTAAAGACAAAATGCAAAGAAGCGTTTTTTTTTTTCTTTGATACTGTACACAGACATCACTGATTTGCAAAACCTTGTCCTAATCCATGGTGCCTAAAATGTAACGATGGTATATTATTCAATTATTGTTTTAGACTTACAACAATTTGATCCATATTTAGCAGGTAATTTGACTAGAATCTGAAAATAAGGTGTTTATGGGAAGACTTTGGTGCCTTCAGTTATCTGTTAACCATTTAATAAAACATGCTTCACAGCTGTCTGATCATTTGAGTGCAACCGTGATGTTTTATGACTGTTATACAAGTGTGGTAGGATTCCCAATTGGGAATTCTTACACAGTAGTGCTAACCTCTCCAGGTTGAGACCTTGTTTATAAAAACCGCTAACATAATTATGCATATAGCAGGACAGCTTGGCAGTCAAGTTTGCAAGAGGCATTATAATTAATGGCATTCACCCTGATAACGGCTCATTAATTACTAAATAGAATATAATTCATTAGCAGTGAAGTTCCTAGAAACACTGTCTTTGTTAAGAGGAAACTAGGTGACTTATGTTCCTTAAAACTTCAAACAGACTTTTATTTCACTTTCTCTTCTTTCAGGAATTTATTTTTCATATTTTTGAAAAAAATAAAATTGTTGGCAAATCTATAATTAGGGAAGTATTGAAAGTATTGAATAAACTTAGAACAAAAAGTTTTAACGCTAGTTTTTTTGGGATTTAGCAACTAATATGCATTAAGTGTATGTTTTATGTCTACAGGGATTTAAATATAATGTTTTTACTTCAGAAGAGCCAACATTGAGTCATAAAAAAACGATAAAACCAGTTTTAGGAGCCTTTGTCAACAGGTTGGGCACTTGTATTTAAATTTAGCATCTGGAATGATAACTAGGTCTTCCTTCTGGCTCCTGGACATAATTTTTAGGTGATTTGAATAATTAGGCCAAACTAATTCAAAAACAAATAAAAATATAGCAGTACAAATCAAGGCTGCTTGGCTCAGTTTCTACCAAGAGCCCTGCAGCTGTTATTGTTTAAATATTTCTGAAACTACAGGGCTGAATCTGTGATTCTAATTCATATTAAGCCATGACTAAATAAGAATTTTATTATAAATAGGTTTCCCTTCAGATATAAAATGTCTAGAGGGAAGCCCCAACATTATTGCAGAGCATAAAAATTGCTATTGATTTATTCAGATTATTTTTGCTACACCTGTACCTTCAAGTTGTTATTGCCTGTGTAGGGGAGGCATAACATCACCTAAAGGTGATCCATCTTGGTCAGACCTCAGACAGCCCCAGCCTACAATCGAACGGCTTAAGCCGGGCATACACTGTGCGATATTTTCAATCGTTGCACGCAGCTACAGCTCAAACTGTACGACGAAACCGAAGAGTTTAAAAGTTCACAGCTCACAATGTATCTTCTCACACTGTGCGACACGACGCTCCGATGCGATCTACCTGCTCACACTGTATGTCTAAAAACCATGCAGACTCAGCTCCACAGTGAGATGGTGCTACTCAGACTTAAGTAAAAGAGGAATATGAAGCTCACTAGAGAGAAATGTGCTGCCTTGGCAATTTGTGCAATTTTGTGTGCTGAAAACCCTAAAAAGAAAAGGCGACGACGTATTTGGAGAAAACATGGCTGAGCAAACGTGGCTACTACGGTCTGCCACTTTTACAGAAAGAATTCCCTTTCACTCGCACCCCCACATTGCTTCTGTGTTTTCTTCTGAGAGGAAGAAGAAGTAGAAGAATCCATTGAAGGTTTTAGGTCTTTTAAAAAAAAGCTAGGTATTTAGAGGAGAAATCCTTTTTCCTGAATAAGATATTGCAACTGCCTTTATGTGTCACTAAGAGTTCTCTTACTCTTGTAAGAGCTGGTAGTAATTTCCATACTTTCAAAGCTGGCCTTTTATATATGTTTATATGTTTGTTTATGTATTTACCAGATGCTTTTATCCAAAGTGACTTACAAAGTAGACATAATGTTATTATCAAAATGACATTAAGTTCTCTAGAGAAAAATCCCAAGTCAGAATCACTGGTGAAAGCAAGTAGAGAGAGGGAAGTACACAAAGAGTTTTAGAGGGGTACAGAGGTATGGGTAAGACTTAGGATAGGAGATGCTCTAAAGAGGTGGATATTTAGGAGTTACCTGAATATACACAGGGAAGCTGCTGGTCTTTTAGCGCTTGGTAGGTCATTCTACCATCTTGGAACAAGACAAGAAAACAGTCTGGATTGTCTTAAGCATGGTATAGGCACAGCTAGACAACAATCCATTGCTGAACGGAGTAGCGAGTTGTGACATAAGCCTTTGATAGAGGGTTCAAGTGAATGGGGCTTTTTTTTCAGTGTTTTTATTGTCACCAAACTGTCAGAGTACAGAGCAATGAAATGTATTTAGAGTAGCAAGGACTTGAACTTGATACGAGCAGCCAGGGGTTACCAGTGAATCTCAATGAACAGATGTTCATGATGTGAGACTTTTTGGGCTAACTGAAGACGAGATTGAAGACAAAATGCACCGCCTTGTTCTGGATCATTGGTAACGGCTTTACCATACAGGCTGCGAGAACAGTCAGGAGTGTGTTACAATAGTCAAGGTGGGAGATACTCATAGACTGCACCAGGAGCTGGGTAGCATAGGGTAGATATGGCTAGATCTTTCTTATATTTATTAGTTACTATGATCTTTATAAGTCAGCTGGTCATTAATCATCCAATCAACCAAGTTTCTTGATGTTTAAATCAGACTCAGCTACCAGGTGATTTAACATGATCAATCAAGTGTGGGTTATTTAGAATATATTTTTTTCTTCAGTTAAAAATGTTAATAAACTCATTACTGCCGCACTTTTCAATTAGGAAAGCTGTTTTCTTGTAATTACTTCACAGGCCACCTAATGGACAAATGTTTTTTCTGGTGTGTAAAGTTTGTTGAGCTTATTCTATCCACAGTGGTTGTAAGTTACAAAAATTTAATGTTTGAGTAACATAACAATAATCCAAGCTCCACAAAAACACATGTTCTTCCAAATTCATACATGCTATCTACAAAAAGTTGCTTGAACTGGTTTTTTTATTTGCTGTATGCATCTAAATTCAACAAAGTGGACATCTCAGTGTGTTAGGTCAGGCCCTGGCCCCTTGTTCTAGGGTGAGAGAATAGGAGGACAAAGTTAAATGCTGTGTCTTTTTAAGTGTTTTAAATTTTGAAATGGGTGGGGAGGATTCACCTGGTACAGTATTCATGCAACCGCTGCTGTGCAGTGGAGGATGTCGAAGATGTATGGATTTTCTGATTTCTGTTTTGATGTGGAGGATACCTGATGTGTATAGAACTACAGAGGATGTTGGCAATTCGGGCCTTGATCAGGCTGCCGGCAGCGGTTGACGCGCTCACAAAGGCTGTGAACAAGCAGGACTGTGAGCTGAGCCGTATGCTGTATGCAATTGGACACAGGCTGGCTGTGGTGGTTGCACTAAAAGGTGAGATGGGATAATATCTTGGATGTGCACGTTTGCTTCAAGGCGGAAAAGCCCAACAAATTTGGAATATTGGATTCGCCATGTGGAGACACCAAGAAAACAATCAAGGCTGATGGAAAATTCCTGTGCAGCCTGCCCTCAAAACAATAAGTGTTATTTTGGATTCGGCCTCCACCTTATCAAATATGGCGGAAGGGCTCAGAACTGCAGCCTTAGCAGTAATAATAATTCACCAACGGCAGTGTTCTGTGGCATGCATGTTCTCAGTAAACTGTTCCCCCTCTCAGCCGCAACCCCCCATCCCAAAGTATGTGATGTATGTGATGAACAGTTTGTACTGAAACTGAAATCTAGATTACAATGCAAATTGTAGTTGACAATAAAGAAATTGATTGATTGAGTGATTGATTGATTGATTACTGCTGCATACATACTGTAATGCCCGTGTTTATAAGTCATTGGAGATTTTTTTCGGAGGTGGAGCTATACAGGTCAAAACTATCATGGATCTCTTGGAAATATTCTACTTCTTCCATTCGCTCTGTATATTTCTCATATTTGGTCAATTAAGTTAAGAGCGCCAGTTTATATACACTCTGACTTTGCATAACAGTACGGTCTTAATTATTTTAAAGCCAAAACATTGTATTGAAATATGCTAAGTTAATGGTAATGGTTGGTCACCTTTTACTACCAGTTAAAGTTTTGCAATTTGTTTGTGAATTTATTGAAGTTTTAGTTATGAACTATTGATTCATTCACTATAATGGAAACTCCCCATTATCAGATAAACAACCCAACTAAACAAATTGCACCAGATTTTACAGTTTTACTGACAAATGCTTTCCTTATAGGGTTGCAGAGCCCAGCTGGTGAGGAGGTTAAAATAGGGAAATAAACATTCTGGGATTTGCTCTCAACGATAACACCTTATGTGTGTAAGCACATGCTGACCTGACACTGAGGTTCCTCAATTTGCCGTGTGTGAATTATTGAGAGAGAACAGTATAGGCCTTGCAGGGTTTTGTTTTTTGTTTTTTTTTCCACTAGATTTACACAGCTAATGTTCCAAAGGGCTTTTGCTACCATTTGTCTGGTAAAGTCATTCTGGGAGACATAAAGTGTGCAAGGTCCAAACAGTGCCAACTGAATCACCTAGCTTTCTATACATGAGAATATGTTTTTTCCTCACAGAAGTTCATATATTTTGAAAGTGTGCATTATCCAGAACTATTGCTGCCTGCCTAAGCAACCTTCATACAATCTATCTGAAGATGAATCTGGACAATATTTTAAATAGTGCAGCTGAAATGCAGCATTGCAAAAAAAAATCAAAAAATCAGATGCATGCTTCGTGGAGTGAAGGGCACTGCTAATGAGCTCATGCCTTGGTTATTATGAGGCTTTATGTGCATGTGATTATTCAGTTAAGTATCACATTAATTTAGCTATTTTTTAATTCTGCTCTGCATAGTTTAGAAAGAGAGTAGAATATAAGGAAAACATTTCTCTCACACCCTAAATTCTGAAGATCTGATGATAAATGCGAAAAACAGCTTCACTGCTTTCCCAAGTATTTCCATTCATTCTTGTCTTTGACACCTTATAGTGGTCTCCTTCAAACTTTAAGTTTGGATATTTTTATTAAGATTTTATATTTACTGTACTATTAAAATGTTTCGACCTATCTAACATGTGTACCTTTAGTTCAGTGAGGTATCCTATACACTTCAGTTATACTCATCTGTATTTTTAAGTACCCTGTAAATGCTATCATTTTCACAGTGGCTGCTCAACATCCTTATGCAGCTTTGGATGTAGTGGAAAATAACCATCCCTTACTGTAGATTTTATGTTCTCCACCTTCTTAAGGTTTGTTTTGCTCCCTGCTGCATCAAGGTTCAGAGCAGATGGAGCTGAACATGACAAAGCAGCCTAATTAAGAGAATGGTGTTCTTCTAAATTCCCACATGTGGAACCTCTCTTCTGAACCACACGAGAACATGTTGGTACGGAGGAAGTAAAAAGACTCAAAGGGCTGTGTTTTTTAATACTACTTTGTAGCCTTGCCATAGATTATGTTACAGAATTGCCATTTGTTATTTACTCTCTTTGACTTTACCTCCTGTCAGTGCAGAATTACTATGAGATAAGTTATTTATGGTTTAACACACTTACAACCTGAAGATGATTTAGGCATAGATTAAAGGGAGGCATATATTGAATGCTAATAATGGATATCAGTTTGACAGAGGCCTAACCTTATATGGGCTGAAATTTTACAAATAATGCTTTTATTATTTTAATTAAGAGGGTAGATTAATATTTTTTTATTTTAACTTAATAAACTGAATAATATATGTATGAGCAGTCAAAACTTGGCAGACTGGTGTCATTTAGTGAGTTTTTCTTTTAACCATCACATATGATATGACAGCTACATAAACAAGACGTCAAAACTAAGAAACAAAGGTAAATAGAATCATGTTCGCAAACAAAAAAAATTCCATCTCTTTGCTATTTTAACTTTTTTTTTTATCCTTTCTTTGCATTGTTCTACATTGCAAACCCTGCAGATTCTCTTGATGAGGCTATTCTTATTCATTTAGATATTTTTGGCTGTACATAAAAGCGACACTAATAACATTTTTACATTTTTCAAGTTTTAATAAATATGATTGTTTTTTTCATTGACCGATATATTTGAGGACCCTGCTTTTATTACAAATTAACATGTGGTGACAATAGCTCAGTTGAAAAACAGGCTGTAAATACAGAGTGACGCTTCACTAAAATGACCAATTGTTTCAGTTGTTAAAATTATCACAGTTCAGTTTCCCCTGCACAGTTTGCAACTATTTACCATACTATTTTGATAGGGTTGATTATGCTAAGAAACAGATAAGATATGAGAACAAAGGGAATAAGAAAAGGATTACATTATCTTTCAGTTCACAGAGCACGGTACCAGCAACGTGGACAGTTTTAACCATCACAAATGTACCAACAGTTGCCAAAGGAGCTTGGAAAACAAGATTAAGATCACACTGCAAAATCCTAAAAAAAAAAATAAAATAATTTAGTCCACTGAAACCTGTCTTTTTTATAGACACAAATGCCCCAGCAACACGATTTCAAAGATGTTTAGCACAGGATTCCCTTATTTAAAGCTCTACAAGTGATTTTTTTTTTTTGAGATTATGCTGTATTTGACCACATTTTTTTAAATCTAGTAAACGTACAATTAGTAACTCCTCTGCCTGAGGGAAGTCATCACAGTTCAGGCTAAAGACCTGGCCCACATAAATGTGTGTCAGACCACCTCCTAAGGTTACCTGAGCAATACCATCCACAATTACTTGTAAGTCCTCACATGGAGCTCGGTCCTAGCTCACTATTAAGTGACAGAATAGATGATAGTGACGGGTTTCACTGGGACAGATGCAGTGTCAGAACCTTTGGGACTAATTCCTCTACTGTGCATTACAATTATAAAGCAATAAATCTCAAATGAAGTTCACAAATCTTCCGAAACCGCTTCCAAAATCTTATATCTAGTGGCTTATACTGCTGCTCCAAGGTTTTTTAACATCTTTTGTCATGATTAGTTGCATTTGCTTCTACATATCAAAATTTATCAACAATGTTTGTTTTTTTTGTCAGAAAAAAATACCTACTAAAGCTTTGAACATGTTAATTATGTCAGTTATTGCTTCAGAGCTTCATCCACATCCACAACAATGCAACCTCCAACACTTAAGCAATTACTTGGAGGGTAAAAACATACATCAAAATAATTTAAAATTACTTTTACATGGCAGCAAATTAACTAGATTGTTCTACCTATATGTTGCAAAGTGCACCTGTGCCAGAAAGTAACTGCTATGAACCATTCAACCTTGCAACAAGAAAACAGTGAAATGTTCAAAATTAGTTCCTAAAAATCTAATTCTATGTAAGCCTTCATATTTATGTTTTCTTATTTTTCTGTTTGAATAAAAAAGCTAATTTCGTTTCAAACTAAGTGTGCAGGCTCGCAGTATGATTGAATACTTAAATGCTACGACAGTGGTCTGGGTAAAGTTGTGGTTTGTAATGCAGCATTGTTACATAAAGATAATGGGTTCAATTCCAGCCTAAGGCATTTTTTTAGTTCAAGTAGAATAATTTTTCTTTGGTGTATCATTAATATTGAAATTATATATTTTACTAATAAAGCTTCAGCAAATTTATTCAACCAAACCGTGTGCAGCTTCCCAACTTTTAATGTAAATTCTAGAGTTTTTTTTTATGGTTCCCACATGTCTGCTTAATACATAGGCAAAAAATATACATCACAGAAATAAACATTATAAGTAAATTGCAAGGTAAGGTATTATACATATTTATTCTATGTTTAACAGTTTTCCCTCATGTGTTTTTGCTTAAACAGTCAAGGTGTCTCAATATTCAATTTACACCCAGGCAGCACAAGCTTGCTATGTTTACATACCGTAGGAGTTATTGCCAAGCCTCCTATTCCAGTCCCCCCCACCCCCCCAATTTGATCTTCGGTAGTGATATACTCTACCTAACACAGTAGTTTAGTATTTGATGTTAAGGAGAAGAGTCAATGTGGATGGGGTTAGTTATTCTCTCATGGCTTCATTTTATTTTACTTTAACAGGTTCATGGTGGAACCCAGACAAAATATTTCCATTGCACTTGTTCCTAAAAATGTATTATGTTTTATTTTATTGATCTTATATATGTGCACGTATTGTTCTGTTATAGTCATATGCTGCAATCATACAATCGATGCATAGTTCTATACTAAGACTTATGGATAAACCTTGAGAGAAAGCACGTTTTATCTGTGTGTTAGACCTTGTCTTACGTTTGCTTCACAAGCACATTTAGCAGTGATTGATTATGGGCTCCTTACAAGGGTTTTTCTTCCATGTAAGGCCACAGAGAAGATGCAGAGAGACTATAGCTTTGTCCAGGGTGTGTGCTATCACTCCACCGGCTCTGTCTGCTTTCTGAGGAGAGAAAAGCAGCAGTAGGAGGGAAGTGGGTGGATATCAAAAGGTGAAAGTCAGACTTTGCTGCAAAGCTTAAACCAATGCAGTATGATTTGGTCTCAGTTGCACTTATGCACTTCACACTTATGTAATACTCACTTTTTTTGCTGTTTGTATGTGTGTAAATATATGAGTATATAATATCTCAGACCATTGCAAATTTTACAAACATTTACTTATTTGTCTTCTTATTGTTTAGGGCATCACAGTATCTTACACACTAGGTTCAGGCCATCCATGAACCTCGCTCATCATTTCTCCACATAATAATTAATAATTTACCTCTTGGTAAACTATTTTTGTGCATTAGCAGGTGAGCATTTATTAGGCAGGTTTAATGGCAAATTTTAAAAAGCAAAACAGGACAAACCCCAGACTATTGAAAATGTCTTAATTTAGCTTAACTTTTAACATAGTGTGACCAAAGAGTCATTCCTGTTAAAGTAAGCCACAATTTTAGGGTTATAAGACAATCCATATTTTTCTTATAGCAATTCTCAGCCACATTGTGATATATAATAGTACTGTCTCAGCATTGTACCTCTACAGCTAAGATGCCTGTTGCTCACATCTTTCCTTTGGCTAGTGGTGCACTAGTGTGGAGGAGGGAGGCCTCATTTATTCCAAGTTATGCAAGCATCTTAGGGGGGAAAAAATCGCTGGTCAGGCATTTACTGCAGTAAAGGTTTAGCTTAACAGCATAATGTTTCAGAGAGAGTGGAGGACTTAGAAAGAGGCTTTCCCCACATCATTTTTTTCCTCCGCACTATGACTGTAATTTCACTTTACTTGATGCTATCTACCTTTTGTTTCAGGAGACAAATTATACACTGTATAACGTGCTGACTGGAGTACATTCAAGGAAATGTCCAGTTACTCAAATACAATTCAAGCGTTGTAGGTGCTGCATAAGGCAGCGAGACAGAAACTGGCTTGTTATTGCTTTGTGGACAGTATGGACAAGATGTTATGCAGCCTAGAGTATTTCTGAATGTGTGGGGGGATAGTGTATTCTTCAAGAATAACCTAAATAAATAATAGCCTCTTATAAATTAGCTACAGAGAATTAAAGGTCAAATACTTAAACCAATTTAATCAGTCAAATTAGCACTTATATCTAATAACAACTGCCTAAAACAGCTTTCCTCAAGATCTGTAATACTTATGGTACATATCATTGTTCTTCTTCCAAACACGGTTAGTGGAATTATGACCAAAAGTTTTATTTTCGTCTCATCTGACCGCATGACTTTCTCCCATGACTCAATGGCAAACTTGGACAGGCCTTGATATGTACTGGTTTAAGCAGGGGAACTTTCCCTACCACAACATCTTAGTGTATTACCAACAATAACCTTGAAAATGGTGGTCCCAACTCTTCTCAGGTCATTAACCAGCTGTAGTTCTGTGCTGATTTCTCACCTTCCTCAGGATCATTGAGACTCCATAAGGTGAAATCTTGCATTGAGCCCCAGCCCGAGGGAGACTGACAGTCATTTATAGCTTCTTCCTTCTTCCATTTTCTAATGATTGGTCCAACAGTGGACCTTTTTTCATCAAGCTGGTTCCAGTTTCCTTGTAGCCCTTTTCATCCTTGTGGAGGTAAACAATTTTGTCTCTAGTGTCTTTGGACAGCTCTTTGGTCTTTGCCATGTAAGTTGTTGGGTTCTTACTGAACGTATGGGCTGGACAGGTGTCTTTATGCAACTAATGACTTCAAACAGGTGCATCTAATTTAGGATAATAAAGGGAGTGGAGGTGGACATTTTGAATACAGACTAACAGGTCTTTGAGGGTCAGAATTGTAGCTGATAGACAGGTGTTCAAATACTTATTTGCAGCTGTATCATACAAATAAATGGTTAAAAAACATCTTGATTTCTTGATTTTTGTTTAGATCATGTCTCTCATTGTGGACATGCACCTGCAATGACAATTTCAGACCCCTCCATGATTAGTGGGAGAACTTGCAAAATATCAGAGTGATTAAATATCTATTTTCTTGTATATACACCTTGCTAAATATAAGCAATATACAATCTAAGTTATATACAGGCAAATATATATGCATTTCCGTGTGAGGGCACACAGGCATCCTAAGCTAGCTTACACTGGTTTGTTGTAATTGTTAGAGAAATGACATCTGTTCAAATAAACTTTTAAAACTATCTCTAAGGCAGATGAGCTGGAGGCTAAATGTGCAACAAAGCTGTCATCTCTTTGCTAGTAGAGTGGGAGGTATTGACCAAGACAGAGCTGAGTAAAGCTTCCTTGCTGCTGCCCAAAAGCGATCCAGAGAAAGCTATGTGACACGGTTAATTTTTTTCTAGACAGGTTCATGAGTCGGCTGGCATTCCTTATCTTGACATCACTTCCCTTATTGTTTGAGGCAGGTGGATCGGTCTCTGTCTGTTACTTTACGTTGCATAATGCTGTGATGCATATATATCATGGCACTGAGCACTAAGGGAACAATTCATCCTGTCTTAAACTAACAACAGGCTGTTCTGTGATATAAGCACTTGCATCTTACTTACACCATCTACATATTGTCACAACAGATTTGAGGCAAGCACTTACTGCTTCTCTACTGTTCTCTCTCTCTCTCTGTATAAATAGGAAAGTTTTGCTATGAATTATGATTTTGCATTTTAGTGTGTGGATTTCAAACAATAGCTGCTTACTGAAATTCATCCAACTAGAAGATTTTAGAAAATAATTATTTTGCAAATCGATTCATCTGACCAACATTTTTTTAAAATTAATCGATTAATGATCAGATAGCCAAAAGGTTCGTTAAAGAAGACTTTTTGTGAAATCATACTAAGTGAAAATAAAACTTTTCCAATTGAGGAGTTCCGGATAGAGCATATTGACAAACGAAAAAGATTTTTATCTTAATTGCAAAATGATTACACTTTTTATTTTTTTTAAATAATTTTAGATATAATTGCTGCTCAAGGTGGGTTGCTCTGTTGCTAAAGGCAATTTTTTGTCTCTACACTCCAGTAAATGATTACTTTAATAATCGAATAATGGTTTCAGCCCAAGTTTTGAGAAAAGCCTAACTAAGTTATAGTGTTTTTAGACACTGAATAAGTTTATAGAAAACTATTTGTATGACGTTTGCTGGAGTTGGGCTATTGTCATACATTCAGGATAAACTCTTATGATTCTGCCGATGTTTATGGTAGCTACTCTAGTAAAACCAATCAAATTTCCACTCATCATTATTCAGCTAATAAATAATGAAGGTGGGTTTGACAGCAGTATGATTGATGGTTTGTACTCAAGTGGCATAAGTGATTAAAAACTGTTGTATGATACTGACAATAGTTCTACTTCTACCAATATAAATTGACTGACTAATTAATTAGAATCACTTATTGCTTTCCTAATAGTTTTTCTCCCTTTTAAGTTTCTCCACCCCTCCAATCAATATGATGCATTGACTGCTCTTTTCAAATTATTTGCTATTAAAATCCTAATCATGGCTGAATTAAAACTCTCTAAACAGCTTATTATGAGGAAATCAAGCTACCTCAAGATAATTTCTCTAATCAGAATCCTGTGGTGAGAGCAGAAAGAAAAGATTACATTTCTTTCTGAACGTGCAAACAGATGTTGTGTGGCTTTTGAATCCCAGAGTCAGATGTAACATTCGTATTAGCATGCAGTGATACATCATTTCTGATGTTCTTGTACAGTACTCTATTCTGACAGATAACCAGGTGATGAACAGAGAAGCCTGGTGGATCAAAATTAGGTGTTACATTGGAATGACTACATTCATTATTCATGAATTAGCAATATTTCATTATTTTTTTCCTAGTTATCTGTATTCCATCGCAGATTTATTTGTTATTGAGTATAAAATTAGATCCTTTCAAATTCTGATTTTGAAAAGGGAGTGAAGTACATGAACATTCAAATATTATATCATTGGTTGACAGGAAAGATAAAGCATTTGAAAGAAAATACATACCATAACCAGAAAACAACAAAAAATAAAAAATGAAACCAATAACTTAGAAAACACAAAAAGAAGTGAATAGAAGTATAACTGAAAACTTAAAAAGGAAACTTATTATAGAATCATGAAACATATTATGTCAGGAGTTCGAACTGGAACCAATTGGCTTTTAGCATGAACAAGTACAGTGGTAACCTAGCAGCTATTCCTTTTACCTCAATAATTTCACTTTCAAATCAAGACGCTCGTCTTTGATTTTGATCTTAAGGTTCTTCCCATTCCTGAACGACTTTTACTTTTGTTTCTCCCCTACTGTTGAAAAAAATCTGCACATAGTTTGAAAATCTAAATTTGAGATGCAAACTGCAAACGTTTCAAGATTTTATCTGTGTGTTCTTTCCTTGAAACAAATTAACACAATGACATCTCTCCAGGACTTAGAATGGTTTGCCAATTGAATATTTGAAAGAATGAGATTACCTGATAGAGCATCAGTTGTGCGGCTGTGTTCTGCTACAAACGCATTATCAAATAAAGTTTTACCATAAGTGTGCGAGTCATTCTTCCAAAGTGTCAAACTGAGGTCACTAGTTCAGAATCAGTTACTATTATTTTAATGTTTTCATAAGTGATTTTCTTTACTCCCCTTTAATCCCTCTAGTTCATGCTTCATTTGAAAGCTTTTGAAGTTATGCATTTAACTTTGTAACATGTTGAGTGTCTAGATAAAAACTGATCTAAATAGTCAGGGGCCTGACCATTTACTGGTAGCCAGTGTGAGGATTATTGAGTAAAAAATCACTATGTTTGGTAATAAGCATCCAGAATCTATTGACAGAAGCAATATATTCTCTGCAAAGTCTGAAGTAAAGAAATGTAGGTACCATAAAATGAGGAATCGTTGCACAGGATTTAAAAAGCTGTTTAATTCAAAACTAATGGAAGGGATTGTCATAGAGGTTTTAAATTAGCCAAATAGTGAGGATAAACTTTAACATTGGGAGAGATTGGATGGCAGCTGATGATATTAAAAAGCAGTGACCAAAGAACAATTAATATGACCCCATGGTTGTCATTATATCAACGTGGTTTTCCTGGAATGCCTTTTCTTTTTAAGGTCAAACAAACAAATTAACTTAAAAATCGGTTGCACTGGGTATGAAATTACACAATGGTGTCAAATATGATGTTGGTGATATGATATTCATCTCTGCTCAAAATCTTTCCTCTAGGGACAAAACTTTGGATAAAACTGTAAAGAGTTGGAATACAACTGATATCGGTTTTATATTTATTTTACATAAGCTCTTGATGCTGCTGCCTGCAGTTACAGTTTGTAGGAAGAACTAGAATTGAAACACGATAATACATTCTCAAATATTTCAAAATCTATTCAAACATTGTGCATTCTGCCCAGATCTAGCCGTGGTTTTAAGAATAAAGAATCTGTGCCACACTGCATGCTATTGTATTTTCCCTCACCCATTCTGCGACTGAGACCCACCAAAACTCTACACAGCCTTGAAAATCCAGCTACAATTCCGAGGTTCAAGCGATAGTTACCATGGCAACTGTGCTTTTTATTTTTGGCTCCTTTGAAACAGTGTGCAAGATTTAGAGATCCCGAATGTTATGTAAGAAGAAGTACCCTGTTTCAGACTGGGGTTTCCCACTGCAGCGAACTTAATTAATTATGGGGGAATGGCACACACTTCAGGTGCTCCAGTGTGTACATAAGGGCCCTGATCACATCCTTTCATTTTATGAATCAGACTATAATTTCTTTGCAGGAAGCTGTAGGCACAAGTTCTACTGTTAAAAGAAGGGTTAGACACATTCTTCTGATTTACTCTGTCAGTTAGAAAAGCCTCATGTCTTATTAGTGGATTTAATTTGATCTGGTTTATTTATTTTAAGCCTTACAATCACAATATATACATATATTAAGCATTGTGTCACAAACCAATCCGCATACTGTGTACCCCATGCTGGTAAAAGAAAGCAACAAATTTTACACAGAAATCTATTCTGCAGCATATGTACAAACATAAAACTTTTATGCAATACTTTTGCATCTATACATAATCGGAAGTCAATTTGGCTAAACAAAAAAGGAGATAACTATTTTACTCCCATTCCCTATTCTTAAATAATATATATGGTTGTTACTGTACTTAAGATATAATAAGCCGTATCTTGTCTCTGTATTGTATGTCAAGAATAGTTAATTTCTGCATAATGTATATTTAGAATATAGACATATGTATTAATGTAATGTGTCTTGGTTCAGAGGTGAAAAGACAAAGATCTATATGGTGGTGTTCAGTGTTTAAAACAATAATACTCACAGAAAAAATGAATTGAAACATCATATTAAAATAAATAAACCTACAATGCATCGAGACATTAAACTTAGGTGACAGTAACATTTTTATAATATCACCTTATTTGCAAAATTTGCTTTCAATGTTTTAACTGCATTTAGAAGTAGTTGATTGAGCTTTACATAGTCTTAATACTGCCTGTAATGGCCTTCATTTGTATAGAGCTTTATATAGTTCAAATAGCCCTTTAGATACTCAGTAATCCATCCAATCATGCACACATTAAATTACTAATGATTGCAAGATAGTATAGCCACAGCTGTCTTGGATCTCCCTAACAAAAACGAGGCAGATGTACAGAGGCATTTTAGTACCTTGTTGTGGCTCTCCAACCACCATCAGTCGGATGATGGCCAACGGAAAGAATTACAAGACAGACACAGCAGGGATTTGACGCTTTGCTTGCAAGACTGTTGCTGTCCTGCAGCACCGTCACAGCACCCTTTGTCCTCCAGAAGCCTAAACCTATAGCAGCATAATTATAGAGAAAGCTCAGGATAACCTGAGCCACTCTAGCTATAAGCTTTATCAAAAAGGAAAGTTTTAAGCCGCTGAAATAGAGATTAATTAGGTCAAGGAACCTACATACCAGGAAAGACAATAACCCTTATTTACATGCATGGATCACTGTCAGATGTGTATAAAGAATTATAGTAATAAATTAGAAAAGAACTTGCAGAGGGCAGACCTCCACTAAGCCGCAGAATTTGCCCCATATTGTGACTATTGTAAAACTTGCACATGATCTGGATCATTTTCAAATGTTTTGCTCTTACCTTATCCATTCCCTCTGCTTTCTTTTTTGATCAGCAGATCTATAATTCAAGCAAAGCATGCCTCACTTTCTTCTGTTCTTGTCTTATTCCGCTGCTGAAGCTCTCAATAGCCACTGCTACCGCCTTCTGGTTTAGGGGGGAACTGCTTGTTCCGCCAAATATTGTTAAAAGATCCTGCATCCAGATTATTATGAGGATTATCACCAAAATGTAATAGAGTGTTCATTGCACTGAGGTACACTTTTGGATAAAAATGTTATTAAAATCCGTTCATTACTTTTCAAGTTATCTTGTACACAGACAGACAGACAAACACACATACTAACTCTCCTTGGAGGACTTAAAAAATGTTGTATTTTAACATTAACAATTAACACTAAAGATAAACTTTTGAATTTGAAAGAATTATTTTAATTATTGCAATTCCTTTTCTGATTTCATGATTTTCATGGATTTTTCTCCTTCTTTCCTTTTATCTTCAACAGACCAGAAGTTTACATCTTGGTCCCCACCTCGAAAGGTAAATGAAGGCAGACGTGTTGCCTCTGCCAGGAACATGAAGGGCTTATCAGGCAGTCGTTCCCAACATCATATTCCTTTATCTCATGGTTTGGACTACGATCCCCACGTTCATGACTTCCATGGCCACCATGGCTCTGACTCCCGCCACCCATCATACCTGCTCAGTCCCACAGAGAGCTGCCCTGTGGACTTTCACCACCGGTACTCACCAAGGAGCTCCATCCACTCCGACTGCATGATGATGTCCCCTGTCATGATGCCCCCAACAGCCGCATCTGACCACATCTCCAGCAGTACCTTCCCAAGAATGCACTACAGCTCTCAGTATTACGACTCTGCCACACGGGAAGACTGTGCTGCCATTACAGCCTCTGCCACCTCACCTGCTGTTGCTGCTGCAGCGGCAGCAGCTGCTGCCTCCTCCCACCATGCCGGCACCAAAAGCAATCGCCTTCCAGCTAATCTGTTAGACCAGTTTGAGAAGCAGATGCCCCTCCACCGCGATGGGTTCCACACGCTACAGTACCAGCGCACCTCTACAACCACTGAGCAACGCAGCGAGAGTCCCGGCCGTATCAGACACCTCGTTCATTCTGTTCAGAAGCTCTTCACCAAGTCCCACTCCTTGGAGGGGTCATCAAAGATGAATGGCACAAAGGCTGATATTGTTGGAGGAGGAGCAGGGTCTTATTACCACCATGGTCATCACTCCACAAAACACGGGAGCAAGAGGAGCAAAAGCAAAGACCGTAAGCACCGTTCGGGAGGTTGGTGGAGCTCCGATGACAACTTGGACAGTGACAGCACCTACCGCACACCTAGTGTGATGTCAAGACACCATGGGGAACATGTCAGTCACTGCTACCCAGACTCCATGCATAGCCATCACTTTGGACAAATGTCGCTCAAGGGCTCCAAGAGTAACAATGATGTCAAGTGCTCAGCCTGTGAAAGCATGGCTATGGCACCTGAGGGCAAATTTATGAAGAGGAGCTCCTGGTCGACACTAACAGTCAGCCAAGCCAAGGAGGCCTACAGGAAGTCATCACTTAATTTAGACAAACCCATGATGCACACAGACCTCAAAACATCTCGAGCATGTCACTACCTTCAGGTGAGTGAACTTCATTTGCCACCATTTATCTTTATGGTATATTTAAAAAGATATATTGATTAGAATATTTGGCCTCAAACTCATAATAACAATTATATTGTAATACATTTTAAAATTTAAACTTGTCTATAAAGTAAAATAACCCTCTATATTTTATTTATCAATTTACAAATGTATTGTGATGAAGTAGAGTTTAGCTGACTCACTAGTGATGTTTAAGACACTGCTCCATCATAACACATTTGAAAAAATGTCTATAAAGCTTTTCAACCTCGCCTAATGTTCATAATTCTTATTAAAACTGGTCTGCCTAGACTCAGTCTTTAGAAAATACCCATGAATTTCAAGGAAACCTTTACTGAAATGCCAGGCAAACAGTAGCAATTTTTATGTTGTTATTATTCATTAATTATCAGAGTCATAATTGTTTTAATGCAATTCCAGTTAATACATGTGAATAATGTGGTGTGTGCATAAATAGAAATTTATGTTGAAAAGAGCAGGTAGTGCAAATGCAGCCAATCAAATTGGCTGATTGTCTTTTTGACTGTCTGAAGGGGTGTGTGCATCGATCATGGGAGTGTGTATTTGTTTAAGTTGGTGTTTTTGTTTTGGCATCAGAGTAGAGACCATTTTTCTGGTTTTACATTCAAACCGAGGACAATTGACGACATTTAGCTGCTTTTCACTTCCTTTTTTTTTCTAATGGCCAGATCAGGGACTGAAGTGTGAACTGAGTTTAGGTTAAGGTTAGGGTGAGGTATGCAGTGGTTAGGTGTAGGATTATTGTCAGGGTTAAGGCATAGAAGGGGTCAAAAATAACAAAAATTCAATGAAAGTCAATAGGAGACAATAGGGCATACAGAACAAGTAAGTGGGAGGATATGTCATCTTTCATTTATATAACATATTACTAAAATTCTTTTACACGCCAGTAAAGAAATGAGAATGATTCTTACTAACTGTTCAACTGGTAAAAATATATATATTTTTTAATTTCTTTAGTGAGAAAACATTCTTTTTTTCTCAGTCTATGTGTCGTTATGTGAATTATTAGCTAGCCTAAAGTGGGGTTTCTCAAAGTGGGGGTCAGGGGTAAGGTAATTTTCAGATTCATTGAGATGTAGCGCCTAAGATTTATGGAGGCTGTAAAGGGTCAAAATAAAATAATACAATATTTCTGTCAGGTTTGGTGGAAGTTTGAGAGGAGGACCGCAAAGCAGAGACTGAAGAAGAAGAGCAAAGAAATGACTGACTGAACAGTAAATGTATATATATTGGACACAGAAACAAAGACCAGGCTAATCAGCAGACTGGGAGCAGGTGTGGACAGAGGAATCTAGAAGGGAGCAAGGGGAAAGGAGACAGACACTTAAACAATTAAACAATTAACCCTTGCATAAGGTTGTTTTTATATTCCCTTGAGTGGAAACTCTTTACACTGAGCTCAAGTCCTTTCACTCATTCATCAAACATTAGCACTGAGGTAGTAAATCATGGTTAAAAAATTTGTGTTTATCAATAGCAAGCGCTTTAAATAATGATAAGACGTTGTCTTGAATTTCAGATCCATGTTTGATTGCAGGGGTAATATTTAGAGGCTTTAGGATTCACAGTTGCACATGAAAATAGAAGCTGTTATTCTGTCTGTGCTATATGGAGTCCTTTAGTGGGAAGGCATGCTTTGGCAGGCTTTCTGTGTTGGGCAAGTGAAGAGGCTGCAGGTGGCACATGGGCACAATCTGTTCTAAGCATGTTCAGAGAGAGAAGCCTCTTTAGTGAGAAAATGAAAGGGGAGATTTGTGCAATGGTGGTGGCTAATGACCAGTTTGTTCATCAGATATATTAGATTTTATTTTCTGGGTTCTTTTATGAGTAATTTTTAATGTTTTTTTTTACCATAAAGGACATGTCTACAGGCTGGTAGTATGCTTTTTTCCCTCTCAGTAAGTTGTATCCCTCTGAATTAGGAATGTATATCCTCAGTGCTTACAATATAGTGATAAAGATAGACTAATTGGACATTTCCACCTAATAGAAACAGGATTTTGCTGTTAATATCATTTGTGGGAGTGAATGTGTCCACCTGTACTCTGTGGGGACCCTCTCTTGCACAAAGTTCTGTATGAAATGGAAAAAGTGCCTATCAAACACCTTGGTGTGTATGCTGTAGCTGTGTTTAAAAAACTTGCAGTGGAAAACATTGAGCACCTTCTGGGATCTTTTTGACCACCCTTCGAAGGGCATTCACCTTAGGTTAACAACTGTTGCAAACAATCACTGAAGCTTGTGAGGAGCACTCTCAGTAATACATACAGGATGAAATAAACAAAGTAAACTCAATATCCCTGAGGAATTTTTAATGTCCTTGTGGATTTAAAAAATACATAAATCTTAAAATATGAATGCATTGCTGGCTATACAAAGCAATCTATACACTTTCAATGGAGTCAAATATACAGGTCCATTTAAATGGCTGGTATGTTATATTAATATTACTATTTCAATTACAATTGAAAAGAGAAAATGATTTGCATTAACCAGTAGCTGTTTAAGCGCCCTGTAATGGCAATGTCAATAAAAACATTGTGCGCAATTATAGGTTGGTAGGTCATTAAATAACATAAACAAGTCCCGGGGGCAATTACTAATAAAGAGGGTAACTTTAATCAAAACGAATAAGTTGGTGTACCACCTGATTATCAGAGATTTAAAAGTCAAAAGGGGCTCGACCTTTAATACCTGGCTGCTGAGCAAGTTGCACAGCAGCTTCTTTCAGTCTAGCATCTCAAGTTGTTTATTACCTGATAAGAAAAGACGCACAAAACTGTAGTTTCATTGTCATCTTGTACAGGTTAGTTTAACTAAAATAATTAGAGGTAATTAGAGGTCTCTTTATGAAGAATCCTTAGCTTTTCTGCAGGCAGCTAGGGTGGCTAATCTTCTTTTTTTTTCCAGTGTGTCCACTGCACAATACACAGAGAGCAGACTGTACTTTACTTTGGATTCAAGTTTTTTTTTTAGAACATTTTGAGTTTTGCCTAGTCTGGGTGATATAAGTGTGCTGAAATCTTGTTATGTTCTTTGCACAAATAAAAAGCAGCGTATAATGCAACTTTATAGTACAAGAACAAGGTTTGTGATTATTTTGATTAACAAATAAAAATCATAAAACTTCTATGTTTGTATTTAACTCTCTTTACTCAAAAGCCTCTAAATGAAATCCAATTTAGTGTTAATAACAAATGTTTGGAACCAGTTTATTAATTAATTTTTAATTGTAGAAAACCCTTTATGTTGGTCTTTTCACATAAAATCTCCATAAATGTTAAATAGCCTGTAATTAAATAGCACTTTTTTCCAGTCAGGACCGGACCATATAGCTTCCCACTGGCGCCACCGGCCCTCTGAACAATGTTAGGCAATGCGGTTGAAGTGTCTTGCCCAAGAACACAACAATACTAAAAGCAGAGATTTGAACCGACAACCCTTCGGTTGCAGGGCAAACTCCAACATCTGACGTCACTTTCGCTGTAAAATACAATTCATTTATTTTGTAATGCAAAAACGTTTAATGTTTCTCAAATTCTTATTATATCTGTAAGGTACTGCTTTTCAATAAGTAATTATTAAGTTAAGTTCTAACAGGGAATAAAGGCAGAATGTGAAATTATATTATTCCTCAATATCTCCATTAGTTTACTGAAATGTCGCAAGGGAACAAATTAAATCCCAGGACTAAGTCTCTGCATTTTCCATCTTGGGCTGTTATTCATCTGAAAATTAAGTTTTCAAATATAATTTTCCTAGAAAGTAAGAGTTGACTTGCTCACCCTGGTGTAACCAAATTACCTTTTGAATGGATTAGATTTTTTATCCAAAGGTTATTTTCATACAAACTCTCTTTGGTGTTATAGTAACTAATGAGACCATAAAGCACCTTGTCTATCTAGCAGCCTCAGATCACAGCAGAGCAGGTCTTTTCAGGTATATCCATAATATGAGCTCTAACAGTGGTGCTAATGAGCTGGTGCACAGCCTCAATAACTGATTGCTTGCTTGTTAACTACAATCCCCGATGATCAACGGCTGCACATTATGATGAAAATTAGTCTCTTTTTTTCTGTTGTCTTAGTTTGTGCATTATGGATTGGTGGATACACTTCTGTTTGTGTGAGAACCTAAAATTATTTGCTGTGTATGGTTAATTACTTTTGTTTTTTCATTTTATGAGTTTCAGGATTTCTTGTCCTTCATATTTCAGTCGAGGTCACTGCTCTGTGATTAGATTCAATAAATTGAAAGAGAGGGAGAGGAGAAATTTGTGCAGGAGCTGATCTTGTTCATGAACAGAATAGGAGTAGAGGAATGGAGAGACAATCTTTAATGCCAGAACCAAAAAAAGCAATCAGCTTCTGCACTTTCTGTGACAGTAGTTCAGCAGTTGTGACAGAGACACAGCCAAACCATGTAAGTGGATGAAGTGACTGGCAGAGCTGAGGAGTCTGTGCTGTGAACTGTTCTTTCCAGAACCAAAACAGCCTCTTATTGGTCAAACAGATGAAACTTTTCTTTTGTTATGGCTTTTACTTTACTTGATGTGATATTTTGAGTTTTTCAACCTCTGATTTTTTTTTTTTTATTGTTCTCTTTCGAAATGAGCCAACAAAATATAAAACTAACTCAAGTACCGTTTTTTACTTGATCGTATTTACCCAACACCAACACCGACCACCCCCCACCCCAACCCCCCCGCGCTGACCGGCAGGGCGGGGGGTAAATATGATCACGTAAAATGATACGACTGGCATAAAATCTAATACAAACAACATTAAAATAAAACAATAAGCCGGTACCATCGTGGCGTAATCGGAGACAATGACAGACTAAGTGTGCTCCTGATGTCCAGTCTGCTCCGTAGCTTTGTTTTGGTCGCTGTAACCGCAGAAAATCCTGCTTCACAAAGATAGGATGTTATAGATAGGAGGAGTCTTGAACTGAATTAACCTGTGTCACGAGGCACAGATGCACTGATGTAATTGGGAGAGAATACTGCAATTTTTTATATTTCTCAAAATAAATAAAAAAATTATTTTTATGTTTGTTTTTTTTCTGTGCGGCCCGGTACCAAATGACCCACGGACCGGTACCGGTACCGGTCCGCGGCCCGGTGGTTGGGGACCGCTGGTATAAAGGGCTTGACTTGGTACTGTAGCACCTTCAAGCCCCGGTTCTGGTTTTTAAGTTCTTTCATTTAGGGCTGAAACAATTAATCTGATTAATCATGATTAATCGATTATTTAAATAATCATTAACTGATCTACACTCTAAAACATGCCTTTAGCTGACAGAGCAACCCAATTAGAGCGGCAATTATACAAAAATTGTAAAGAAAATATGTAAACATTTTGCATTTAAGATGAAAAAAAAAACTTTTTTACATAAATATTCTTTTTACAGAAAGTAAAGTGGAAAAGTTTTGTTTCACTTGGTTTAATTTCATGAAGTGTGTTTTTAAGGAACCTTTGGTTATTTAATTATTAATAGATTTGTTGAAAAAATAATTAAAAGATTAATCGATTTGCAAAATAATCATAAGTTGCAGCCCTACTTTCATTAAACAACTCTTCCTTTAAGCATATAAGCA
This sequence comes from Cyprinodon diabolis, assembly GCA_030533445.1. Classification (NCBI taxonomy): domain Eukaryota; kingdom Metazoa; phylum Chordata; class Actinopteri; order Cyprinodontiformes; family Cyprinodontidae; genus Cyprinodon; species Cyprinodon diabolis. Next base: position 11,685,449 of record CM060076.1, on the reverse strand, counting down.
GCAGCATTAATGACTTGCCTTACAAAAGCTTTCATGACGGTTGATATTTTCACGTTTTTGGATTATTTTATGATAAACTCTCACAATGTAGTGTATAATTATGCAGCGGAAGAAAAAGCATAAATATTTTTTCACAAATTTCAACCTGAAAAGTTTGTTTCCATCACTGATATGTCTAATTTAAATAAATCATTATGAATTGTCTTTAGGAGTCCCATAATTCATATGTTGATTACACATGGAATCTCTAAATCAAACGTTGTGCTGTGAAGATCTCCAAGATTTTTTGGCAGAAATACAAAAAAAAGGAAAACAAAACAAAAAAATGTTAATTGCTGTTAACTAATGTCACTTTCAAAACAAATCCTGTTTGCCACAATCCATGTAGTAAAACAGCAAGTGAAAGCAAGTGATTTCTAACTGCTTTGCTTGAAGAAAAGCTTCTTAACAAAAACAAAGATTGTGGTGCAAGGATCATGTGGAGAGTTAGCAAGAAAATGCACGGACATAAGTGTAGAAATATTCTGGACTGAAACCTTTTAGAGTCTGAAAGACTTAAAATGAAGTCAGAGTTTTTATCTTTACCATATGAGCACTAATCATACACGTAGAGTCAAAATAGAGTGTTTACAGATACTCTTTATCTATTTTGAATCTATAAAAGTGCAAAGTTGGTAAAAAAATAAAAAGAAACAAACAACAAAAACACCCCAAATGACTTTCAGATGTGAAAGGCGGTTCAACAAAGTATTAAGTCACATTTTTTAAGAAATGCAATTTTGGTAAAAGTTAATGCAAGCAAATTACATTTTTCTTTTCTTTATGTCTTAAAATATATGCGGATATGTATAGGTGGATTTTATTGCATCTAATTCCTATTAATAAATAAAATTTTGTAATTTTGAATTCCAGAATGTGTAAAAAAGCTCAAGAAAATCTTAGCAGGGCATGGTTCTTTAGATTTAAAAATATACAAAAAAAAAAATAAAATGAAAGACTGGCATAGGAATGGTCCTTAAACCAGTCCACACTGTAAAAAAAATCTAGAAATGTCCAAGAGCATTTTTAGAACAAAGAGATTCATATTACATAAACCAAGATAAGCAAGTGGGAACTGACTCAAACATGTTCTTATTTAGACATTTCCATAGAAAAGTAGACTATATACGAAGGCACGATCAGGGTTTCATGGTTTTCTTTTTTTCATATTACCAGTTGTGCCTTTTTGTCAGTGACTTTTCTTCATGACTTTGTGCTGAGAGAAAAGTTGCTGTGTGCATCTTACTGGGGATGCCAAGCAACATATTCTATAATTCTTTACATACCCATCCAATCTATAAAACAACAAATAATAACACTGTAATAGAGTTTAAAATTGAACTATTTGGGGAAGACAACTAAAATCAATGTTTTTCTGTTCTATACATGATCAAAATCATGTATAGAGTATGTTTTCTTAATATATAAAAAAAAAAAAAAATTCATGCTTAAAATAAATCTCTTTGCTTTAAGTTTTATGTGGTCTCCCCCCCCCCCAAAAAAAAATAGTTTCTGCTTTTAGTTTTGTTCTAACTAGTGAAACTATGTTGTTTGCTCCGCTTTAACTCTTGCGATACAGAACATGAGATTAAGGCATGACTGAATTAATTGTAATGAAATGTGTCCAATTGGAACATTTAGTATCATATTAGACTTAGATGATATTTGATTGATATAAATCTTCAAATAATTTGTATCTTGAGACATTAGGATTGAATGCTAAGGAGAATACCAAAGAGCCATAAACATAAAAAGAGGATTTTTAAACATGTGATGCTTTCACACACAGAGGAAGTCTCTGCACAGAGCATTATTTAAAGACGCATAGTGAGAGCCAGACAGCGATGGAAAACCCACATTCAATGTCTGTAATCATAACAATATATTTTCCTCTTCAAAAGATCCTTAGAATATAACCTCAAGTTATGAAGTAGCACTACACCTTTCATTTTCAGTATATATAATTTTCTGACAGAATGTTTAGTAATAAACCCAACCTACAGGGACAGACGTAACTACAGTAATTGTTCTAATATTTCCTTTACACCATTATCTAGCAAAAACAGTGAACCTGGATGCTCTTGATCCATCATGCTGTCTGGCTCCTATACTTTTTCTGAATCAGACAAAATAAAGTGCTTCCTCAGTTTCTGAAATGAATAACAACCGACTGTTTTGTTTTATTGTTGTCTTTTGGTTTTCCTTTCTAGGGTTATTTTCAAATGACACATGCAAAAATGTGTATGAAGAACAGTCCTTTATTATGAAAACTCCAAAATTAACGAATTTTCCTGCAGGAAATATTAGAATCTATGTAGCCCCCCCAAAAAAAATTAATTAAGTTCATTTTAATTAGTACAGTATCTGGTAAGGGCTGTTACATTGGATGGAAGGCTTTGTCTTGGTTATTATTTGTACTACTGTATCAGGGATGTATTTTCTGAAAGTGTCAGCAACCACAGGGCAGTGTGTGTGCAGTGTTCTGACAGAGCTTACAGCGGGAATTAAGAACAGTGCATGCCCTTTATTTGACGGTTTGCTTTCTGTTTTTTTTGTTATTTGTTTGTTTTTTGTTGGGGGAAGAATTTGTCTCCTACATGGCAGAATCGTTTTTGACACGTCGAAAAACAGACGGTTGCAGTATCTATCTAAATCATGTCTTGTCCTAAATCATTTACTTTTGGGATATACCTTAATGTTATCCATTTACTTTCTGCTGCAGTCATTGCTAGTTTGCCTTCATATTCTTACCCATTTTACTATCGTGGCATAACTTTTACTGTAGCTAAAAAAAATACATTTTTACCAATATGTGAAAAAGTAATTCGCATAATCGATTATTCTATATTCTAAGCCATTATTGGAACGGTAACATTGAATTTTACCATTATGCCTGTAAATATGATCCCCATCGATATAGAAGTCATTATTATAAAACATGTAGTTATGGGTATCCTAAGCTTGTTCATTTGCACAACCTATTACTAATAACAGCATATGTGGTGTATCAGAAAAGCATTTAAATATACCGCATTTTAATCTTAATAGTGAAAAGAAAAACATTTAGTATGAAAAAATGGTGGAAATATCTTACCTGAAAGTGCACTCCTAAATATCAGGGACCCTGTTATCCCCAGTTCCTGACTTTACAGTAGGGATTTTCTTATCTTAAATCAATATTGTATGTATATGAGTCAATGCAGTCAGCTTGTTTTCCTTAGATAGAAAACTTTAAAACCAACCTGACATGATGATCTAGTTTAAATGTCATTGTGAAATGCCTATAGATTAAATTTGCTTTTAATTGGAGCTATATACATACATTTAATTGAACTGAATCCCAGTTAAAAAGTATGCATAAATTGTGCTGATATCATATCAGGTCAATATTGGTATCCGTCAATAGTTAAAGCTTCATTATCATATCAGAAAGGAAGAAGTTGTATCAAGATCCCACTAGTTTAGAGAGAGACACCAATTGAGCCCCTTCTCAACCTAGTACCGTTTGCTCATTTGTTCTGCAGTGCAATAATGCAAGTGTACTTAAGCCGTGCATTATAGTTCCTGTAGATATCTCCCGAGTTATAATTGCGATTTATCTCCCCCATTAAAGGATTAATAATCCTTATAGCATTGTTAAACAACAACAGAGTATCTTCAGTCAGAGGCTTCTCCAGATCTGGTGCAAGACAGACAGCTGCAGAAGATCATTCCTGCCTACAGCTATCAACACATAGAACACATTTACTTTCCCTTTGGGATTATTAAAGCATTTTTGAATTAAATTGAAGTGAATTACTAGAATAATACAAGTCAAAAGTTATAGTGTGAGAATTTTGTTACATTCAGTTTTTAAGGGTGAAGCACAGTTTAAGCTGTGAAATTATAAAGTTGTACCAAAGAAATAAAAATTGTGTATATAGCTTGATTTACTACCGTATTTTACAGTGTCAGTGAAGGATGATCTAAGCAAAGAAAAAAAAAAAAAAACTTTCTGCTCCTGGAAAAAAAAAAGAATTAGCTGCTTTAACAGTTTTCTCAATTTTGCACAGTTACACACATTTTCATTTAAATGTTGTTGCTCTTGACTTTAGTGCTCCGATCACATAAATGTTCTTTCATTCTGCTACCTGTACTGGACATAAATGTGGTATTCCTGGTGGTAGCTTTCTCTAAACTCTAAAATTGTTTTCTTTTTAAATTGAGAATGCGTGTTTCAGCTTAAGAATTCTGAAATATTTCAGCCTATGCACTTTTTTTGGGACCTACCTTGGGTGGGAAAAAAGTTTTTTTTTCATCACTCAGATTTGCAGAAAACAGAGGTTTATAATCCTACTGGAATTATTCCTTAGTTATTACGAGAAATAATGTTTGTCCTTCCTGATCTCAACTCATGCTAGAATTACTTTAACACATAATAACAAGGATCGAGACTATTTTCCTCCAGCCCTGCCAATCATGACTTTCCCTGCTTAAAACAAACTAGTTATTAGTCCACCTTCTATTGATTGAGACCAAATCAGTCATCATTTTAGCTTATGTTATAAATACTTTATGCAAAATTCAGTCCTGCTGTTCCTGTCCATTCATCGGGCATGAGAATATCCAGATCACATTGCTGATTAATTAGCATAACAATTGTGCTGTTTATAGCAGGAACAACAGGCATTTCCCCACTTATTAAAACTATTTTTTCCTCACTTTTGCTCTTTGCAAGACGAACAGTGTTCTTTATGTCTGATTTGACAAAGAAGCTACCCATTTCCACATATTACGCTGCTTTAATCTTTCGAAAACAAAATTAGATTTAAATAATGACTGAGAAGCATTTGTGATTATATCAACTTTTAAGACACTACTAAGTTGTGTGTTCCTCTTTTCATGAAATTCATTGTTGTGTGTTATTCTGGTTATACTTATCAACACAATGTTCAGTAGTATACAACTTCATTCCCCTCCTATCTTTGCAAACATAGCTGGTCTCACTTCCTGCCAGCAGGATAGTAAGGCTACCAAATCGGTATGATAAAAGGAAAATAAAATGCAGAAGGGACCTATTTGTTTTAGTAAGTTGAGAGAGGATTAACCTAAGAGACTTCTAAGTTGAGCCTTATTAAAACCAGAAGTTGCCTTCATTTTTTTCAAAACATTTTCATAACATTTTTAAACCATTTATTCATTCTTTTGAGCATTTGTTTGTGAAGTCATACCAGTATTAAAATATTTGTCTCCAACATGGCAGATTACATCTTTTGTGCACTAGAATTTACTTTAAAAATGCTTATAAAAGCTGTGCTCAGTTCAAGTTTATCTAGTAAAAAACTGCACCATGTGTTAACATTCTGCAAAAAGCTATTTTCGATGAAAATAAGTTAATACACACGGTTGACGTCATACACGCGCTGCTTTGTTTTAAAAAAAATATAAAATATAACCATGGATGTCTGGGGGACAGTGATTCACTTACATGTTATGAATGCTGGTGTACCATAAAAAACAAATTATGAACAGTTTAGTATGTGCCTTCAACTCGTTTGCCCATAGGAAGACGTTACTTGGATATAACCTAACGGAATATCTTCAGAACAGCTCCAAATGACACAAAACTCATAAGGGTGAGTAGAACATGATGTAATATCTTAAAATAAAGGGCCCAATGTAAAAATAAAACGGTGTTCCCCTTTGACCTAACAGTCATGTTTTTGGACTGTGGGAGGAAGCCCGGGTACATGGAGAGAACCCAAGCATGCACGGGGAGAACTCCATGCAAAAAGGCAGCAGTGCTACCCACTTCTCCACTGAGCAGCCCATCTCAGAACTAAAAATATTTTATTTGTCGTGTTACCTAAATGTTTCCACAGCTTACATTTCAATATGCTGGTGAATTCTCTAGAGGGGACCAAAACACCTTGCATGTTTCAGACAGGCCAACGATTCGCTCTAATGACCCTCTTTCAGAGACACAGACAGGTAATGGCTGTTACAGGCTAACAAAGAACTCTATCGACCCCCACTCCAAAGGGGCGGATCCGCTCGTCCAGTTCAGGTTCCATGTTTTCTAAGCCAAAACAAAGGGCTTTTGGTCCACTCTATAAAGCCTCAAACTCAACACTCCCTCTAACACTTTGAAATAAAAAAGCTGGATGGGAAGCCAAGCATCTTCAAACTAGGAAACAAAGTCCGGTGGATTGTTTTTTTTTTACTTTGTTTGGAATTACATTTCAATGTATGATTCACTGTAAGAGACCATGTATGAAAGAGTAATGATTAAAATCAATGTCCACATTGCAGGCCTTGGTCAACAACTCTGCATCAATACAAATTCTGGTTCAATGATGTAACTTTGAGTAGTTCTACTTAAAAAAAAAAGAAGTGGAAGAGTAGAGTAGAGATCCTCAGGCTGTCCTTTAAAGTGGTTGCAAAGGAAAATACCACAAAAACAAGACTTTTACCAGTAAGTGAGGCATTTTAATGTGATGCTCTTTATTAACTTGATCCAGGATGGTGTGTCAAAGTGCATAATGGCCTTATTTCTAAGAATGATTCAAATAAAAGGGAAACTTAGAGAGGCTTTCTCTGCCTTACCCTAATGAAAGAGAAAAGCTGAACATTGATCACGTTAGATTTAGCAATTTTCTTAATGTAGACACAAACAGCTTGCCTCATAATCGTCTGCACTTATTTAGCTAAATGGGCTCCCTCATATATGCAGATGATATTATTTGAAAAAAAAACTAGAATAAGCCATCTATTTTGCCTTAAGATTAATCAAACATACTAAAGATTCCTCTAGCATGTCTTTACAAAGACTGGATATCAGTGAATAAAAAATATTTATAGCAATAGAGCATTTTGCCATGATTTTAGAAGTGTTTTTAAGACATATTGTGTCCTGCAGGTGCCCCAAGACGAGTGGAGTGGATACCCAGATGACAAAGACGAGGAGATTCCATGTCGCCGTATGCGGAGCAGTAGCTATGTCAAAGCTATGGGTGAGCTGGAGGATGAAAGTGGAGACTCCGACACGAGTCCTAAGACTTCTCCACAGGCGGCCATTCGTCCTGATGCTCTTGTCCTTAAATCAGCCATGCAGAGACCGCATTTAGACTCCCAAAGGTAGGGCTGCCCGTCAAGCAGTTCCTCCAAACTTGCCAGAGCTTTACTGAATTTTTAGTTTTAAGGACTTTTTTTTTACAGTTTTTGAGACTGAACTTTTGCTTTATATGAAAAAATAAGCTGACAGAGACACAAATGTGTTATTGTTAAACATTACACTCAATTACTTGATTATTCATTACTTGAATATATCCATCACAGCTCTTATCTGACATAATATGAAGAGATAAAACCCATTTGCTGAGATAGTGTAATCTAGATTAACTTCAACTATGCCCAGAAAAATCTTACAGTAGTCTAATCAAGGTTTAGAGGATTTGATTGTTTTAGATGATAAATACGTTTTTTGACGTAATTTGGGAAGTAGGATACATTTGTACATTTGTAGGATACAAGGTTTTAAATGATAGTATATTTAGTATAGGAAATCTGAGAAGTGAACACTAGCTTCAACAGTCATAAAACCTTTAGAAACACCTTTCACTGGAGTTAATGGGATGGGGTGTTTTTAGGAATTTTTCTAGCACCTTTACACATCCAGAAAAATAAATATTAGTTGAATCTTCTCTGAAAAACACCTGACATAGTGTTATAGAATGTTCCCCATATACGTAGCCTTTGTTGTAACCCTCCATTGTTTCAATCTCAGCAAAAAGATCTTTGTTGTATGCCTTCCGCCTTCTTTCCAGCCCAATTTTCTACTATAACTCTGTGAATACAGGTGAAATGGTGGTGCATAAAAATCTTCCTAAGACATTCTTTAAACTCAATCAGGTTGTTATTTTTGGCATTAAGAAATGCACAAAAACTGACCTTTAAAATATCTTTTCTCACACAGATATAAACAAAACTGTACTTTGAAACCCCTAAATGTTATCTAATGTAGGCATAGCAAAAAACTTTGTCTGTGCTTTAGAGAGTGGAGTCACTGAACTATACAACAGAGGGAAGAGGAGATGGTTGACACAGACAGAGAAATAGACCTAATGAGGCAACAGATCCTTCCTCCCAGCAGCTGTACGACTTTATAACCATCTCTGTTCCCAACAACCTCAATAAATTGTAACATTCAGGCTGATTTTGCAGTATCTACCTCAGTCAGTTAAATAACATGCTGCTGCCATTTTGCACATCTCTGACGTTGCTGCTGTTTTTCAAATATCCATTTCTATAAAAATGTCCATAGCTGTATATTAGTTATTTATTATCCAGGTGCACAGTTTTAGATTGTTAAAACCCTTTACAGTACAGTATTTAATTTGTTTATTTTTAACTCTTTACTATTTTGTTATTCGTATGCACTTATCCTAGGTCCACATTTGTGTGACCATTTTTTCTATATTCCTTTTCCTGCTGTAACACCAGAATTTCCCCATTGTGGGGCAATAAAGGTATTTTCTGTTTCATTCTATTCTATTCTATTCTATTCTATTCTATTCTATTCTATTCTAACTCCAATCAGCCAATACACAGCATCAAAAACAGTACCCCATCAAATTTGTTTTAAAAAACAGTTTTGTAGAACTTCCCCAAATTCATAACATGTGAAGTAATAATCTTTTTATCTGGAATTTTGTATTATTTAAGGTCTGAGACTTGTATTCCATGTAAAAGGGAAACACACTGAATTTACTTAGGTTTGGAAGCTTTAAGTTTAGCCTCCAAGAGCCTGTAAGGTTCAACCTTACAGGAAATAGTCCCTCCTGCAATTCCAGTGTAGGCTTCCTAATCAGACTCCTTTTAATGCGGAGAAGCAATGGTTATGAGCAGCAATGGTTATGAGCCTTTCATTTATTCAGGTTTGTTGGAAAAGATCCAACTAAATGAGCAGTTTTTAAATGACATCAAATTACCAAAACAGCATCAAATAGTAATATTAAGTATTTGATCTCCTATATTTCAGACGTTTATTCTTTAAAGCACAGATACTGCTGTCCCGATAAAACAAATGTAAACATATGTTACCTTTTTTCTAACTTTATTATAACTGTTATTAAAGATATATTTTTAATTGGGTTTTTGGAAACATTGTCAGTCATCTTACTTGCAGGGGATATTTGTAAAATTTTTTCAGATTTCTTCTTAGTGGATTTATATATATAGTTAGATATTAACCGATAACTTTTTAAAGGAAGATGCCTATACTGATTATTTTGACACAAATCTAATGAATCCCAGATTTCCTGGGACCTTTTTTTTCAGGCAGATATCGCTTTCTTTTCTCAATTTACATGAAAAAAACGACACAATGAAAACAATTGTTATGTAAACAAAAGTAAACATTTTTTAACAAATAAAACAAAAAATTAACAATGGATAGTCAACACAGGGAGCAGCATTAGATGCTCTTTAATGTGATGTCCAGCAATGGCTGGTGAATGTACTGCTATTATTACTATATCAGCCAAAACTATTGGCTGTCTAATGTGTTGGTCTAGCTCTAATATTTTGATGCTTTAATTTAAACAAAGTTTTATTTTCTAATTGAAATCGGTGTTGTCTCCTACATGGCATTTTAGACATTTTTGACATTTAATAGTAATAAAGCAGTTTTAAATTTTTAAAGTACATATTTTTATATCCTTTAATTAGTTAATAGTTTTTCCTGCCATTGTATTCTTACTGGCGTCTTCTTGGCTTTTAAGTTTAAGCATTCGCTTACCCCATTTGCATTGATATTGTTTTCATAATGTTAACAGTCTCTTTGAATATTTGTTTAAAGCCACTGTGGCTTTTAGATCGACAAATTCTGTAAACCTAGTGAGGCATCATGCACTACTCAGCTCTCTCTGCCTCTAAGTGCTCAGTGCCCTTTTATTCATCACCATCACCGGGGTTTTTATCGCTTCTGCATTTATATGCAAAAAAAAAAAAAGACCTTGTGATTTTTCTGCACGAAAATAAAACAACATGTCATTCAAATCTACACTCATTTGGTTGTAACTATCGTCTAATTGGACACTTAGAGCTGAAACTGATTTTGTTAAAAATAGTTCATGTTTTATAGTGTATTCTTAATCTGATTGTTTTATAGTCAGGCCCTCTGTCCAGACATGCCTAACCCATGTATGCTCTCCAGCTGATCCAAAAGTTATAATTCTAATATTTATTTTGTATTTTTTAAACTGAGAAACTTTTTGTCTCCCCTCCACAACTTGCTCCTGTCCTTGTTCAGCCAGGGTTACCACTTGCAAACCAGAGATTTGCGACCCCACCCAAGTGTCACGCTGGATCCTGCCACCTCATTCCATCCTCCTCCTTTTCGCTCTCGCAACCAGAGCTACATGCGTGCCGTCAGCACCCTCAGTCAAGCTAGCTGCGTCAGCCAGGTGAGTTTCAAAAGTCTCCCCCAAGGATCCATCACTCCGAATAAAAAACTGAGGTTATCTTTTGTTGAAAATATACAGTAGCAGCCATTCAAAATGGCCCCTCCCAGTCAAACTCCAGCCAAATGGCAGCCACTGGAGTGACCCCCCCCTTCTCCTGGGCAAGCATATTTTTTAATCTGGCTCCAACCTTTCACTGAATTACAGGGTCTGACCAGGAGGTGACGCTTCTCTTTAGATCTTAATGTCCACAAATCATGACAGAAAGGATATTTTAATACAAAGATTGATGGTTAAAAAGGGAATCTTAGGGGACCAGCCAAGGGGAAATCGAGGAAAGTGTGGAGATTTTGAACGGCTACTACTATAGAAAGTATTGCACAAATGTAAAAATTGATTATATTTATAGCTCATTTTTTGTTACTAATCCCTTTTATACTATAGATATACTTCTCTTCCCATTGCTCATATTCACACATTAAGTTTGCTCCTCACTTTCTCTCCTTTCACCTGCGCTACATCCACACGGCACTCAAGCTAAGCAGACAGATAATAGGGCTAAATGACATGACATAACGAAAGAGTGATGTTAGGTATCCAAGCATGTAACATCATGTGGGATCCTATCTTGACAACCATTGTTTTAAACCCCACTGCTAATGACACATAATGTGTAACTTGGCTGTCTCATTTTTCAACAGTTTTAAACTCAAAATAACAAGGAGCATTCAATAATTATAGCAACTTACACACATCTTTTGTTATTTGAGTCAGAAATGCAATATTGTAAAACTTCTTTTAAAACTCTAACTTATTGGCACCCTGGTAAAGGGCGGTTACAGACGGAAACAAATACTTTTATTCACCCTTTGATCCAAGGGTCATATGACTTAAGTGGTGGCCATTTAGACATTTAGGGATGTTTAGCACTATCAGCAGTATACTGTGAGCAGCAGGGTTTGAAAATTGTGAGTAGTCAACTCCCTGTTATCCATTCAGTCTGCCTTATTTCACCCATATGCTCTGGCTATGTTGAGTTCCTGCAGTTTTTTTCATTCAATTTCCTATTAGATGGACTTCATCAATTAAATCGAGGTGTGGAAATGTTTTTTTCCTAATGGTTCTGGAAATGTGTGATCCTCAAACACTTCCTATGTTTTCCATAAAGAGGTTGAATATACAGTATGACAGAAGATATGCGTGTTTTAAGAGTTTGCAAATGCTTATTTATTACAGCTCTGGAGGTTGAGTTTAGTGCTTGGATGACCTGTTTGAAGCTATCCTTAAGAGTTTTTGTTTCATAAATTCTGGTATAAGCCTTAAGGAGGAATTATGGAGTTTTCTATTGAAACTGCCACCTCTGGCCAAAACATAGAACTGCAGCACTGTTCTGCTCGTTCTTGTAGCTTGCACACGTACCTGACAAGGAGTTTTACCTGACATGTGCCGGTTAAGGAGTTTTTTCACCTTACCTGGAGTTGCAATTGATTTCTGAGTTGAGTTGGATGTTAGTTTCTTCTAACCTTGTGCTGCAAGCTGGAATGTCTCAAGATCTGAGTTTTCAGTCTCACAACAAATCCATCTTGAAAGACTCCCACTAATACGTCTCGAAACAACCAGCGAGTGTAACCATTGAAATTCCAGCAGTGTTTTTTTGAGGGCGGGACATGTAAGAATGACAACAGTCAGACGACCTTGCCGGGGCATAACAAACATGGCTACGCTGGAGGACTCACCTGTCGATACTGCATTTGACTCGGTTTTAGCTAGAATAGCGACAATTTCTGGTTTAATAAGGAGCAAAAAGAAACGCTTTGTGCATTTGTAGATGGGAAAGATGTATGTGCTTTTCTTCCAACAGGATTTGGAGAAAATTCGATTTATTAGCTTAGGAAACGTCACGATTCGCTGCTACAATTGGAAATGGCTGTAAGCGTAATATGGAAGGCGTGTACTAGCCGGCACGTCACCCAATCAGCTCGAAGTATTGTACTAAATGTTCTTCCTTTTCACGGACAGACTGAACAGCAACCATTCCAGCTTGATAACGTAGAACTCAACTCAGTTCTACACATATATATCTGGCTACTGCCAGGTTAAGTCGCGTCTTATAATCCACAAAATCCATCTCAAATATAAAGCTTCAACTGTCTTCTAGATCGGACCATTCAATATGGACGCTCTTTATGTTACATTCCCCCAGACAGCGCAGAAACTTCCGACCTGAAGTATGTTCAGGATAATAAGCTACAGGCTCGTAGATGCATACGTTGAACTACTGAAGTGTCACACGATGTTTTAGTCGAAAAGGGTCAAATAAAAAGGCTATTTTAAAGATATTATTCAGTTAAAACTTACAGAACTTCTCCTAAAAATACACTTACCTGTTTTTGTAAAGTCAGTGAATTTATGGGGTAAACTGGTTAAACAGGTCTGTCTCAGTCAGTAGTTTATCTAAGGTAAAAAATCTGTGCAGTGTCTTTGCTGTTTGTTCCCTTTGATTAGAAAACTAATTAAGACCAAAATTATTCCAACCAGTGAAACATAGCAAGAAGGAAAATTTCATTTAACCGAGAAGTTTGTTTCTGATAGTAAATGGAAGAGGCAAAACCTAAGAAGAGGTCCCTCCACTCCCAGTTAAAGAAACATGTTGGTCAAATGTTATGAATAAAATAATTAGTCTATATATATAAATATAAAAAATGAATCTATTTAAAGGTGCGGGTGCCAATAAGTGTGGAGTGCTGTATATTTTTTGGCCTTGCCTTCAAAAATCTATATTTCAAGTAGACCTTAAGGCTCCTTCAATGTATAGAAATATCATTGGAACTGTTTTTGCTGTCTCATTTCAGTATACACTATAACATTCTGTGCAGTAAAGAGGTAAAACTAACGTGAAGAGATTATCTGTGATGTTCAATACGTAACTGCTCTCTTATAGTCAATCAGCAAACTGCTTGGAGTTTGCATTGCTTGTATTTCTTTTAAGAAAAATAGTCAGACTTACATTGAGTTTTGATATCTAACCAATCATTACACGCCAACCTTTCCAGGTATGTCGCTCTTTAATACTGTGTGTGAATTCACACAGCTGGATCATCTGAGGAAGTTAATTCGGACCTCCACTGTGAGATGCGCGTGATGGGGTTGCTGCAGTAAGAAGACACATGACCGAGCCAGCTCCAAAGCTTCCATATGGAAAAGGAGATACAGCAGGAGAGATTTTTGGTCAAAAGATAGGGGCGTACATTCAGGCAGCTGTTCCCCTACGGGTGTAAATTAGCTGTTTTTGAAGAATAAAACAGAATAGACAGAAAGATTGAGTTCATGTAAAATGATTCCAGTACACAGATTACATTTTTAGGGGATACTTCTGATTTTAACACCGATGTATTTCAGGCTTGGCACATCAAATTATATTTTATGAGTGATAAAATAATTTCATGGTGTACTCATCAGATTTTTATGGCCTATTAATGCCAATTTGTTTGTCTTTAAAATGTTCAATATAGACATATTATAATGTAACAAAGAACATTCAACATATTTTCAAGGCTTTCCACCATAAGACGTCATTATTGACTAACATGAGAAGCAAGGACTTCATAATGTTTTTTTCAGATTGTATTTCCCATCAAATAAAGGCACACTGATTACAGAGCAGGGTTGTAATGATTAAGGCAATAATTAATCGATTATTAAACTAATTCAGAAATAGATTAAATCTAGTATAGAGACTATACAACATGCCTTTAGCTGACAGAGGAACCCACTTAGAGCAGCAGCTATACCAACATTGTAAATAGATATGTAAATATTATTATTACATTTAAGATAAAAAACAAAACTTTTCTTCTGTCAATATGCTCTATCCAGCAATCCTCAAGTGGAAACATATAGTTTCAGCTGCTTTAATTTTGTAAAAAATCTTCTTTAAAGAAGCTTTGGTTATCCAATTATTAATCGAAACAATAATCGACAGATTGATCTAATTGCAAAATAATTATTAGTTGCAGCCTTAGTCACGATACTACAGTTTCTAATGCAATATCAATAAACAGGAAAATATTTGATAACTGATACCATTTTTAATATTATAGTTATAAAGCATGAAAGATAATCAAAGGCTTGAAGATATTATTTACATTAAACACTACCCTTTGTCGTGCTCGACATAGAGCATGTATTTTCAATAGAATCACATAAGCTAGTTAAATAAGTGTGCAAATAAAACAGTGCGAAAAAAGAATTAAGTTTAGTTTATTTCATTTTCACAATAACAGATTCATAATGTTAGTGTAACTAAAACAGCCAGTATTTTTCTGTGGGGATGTAAATCTTCACATTAACAGTAAATTTAAAAAACATTTGATAGTTCAAGAGATTCATGACAAAGGTTAAAGTAAAACAGAGCAGCTTTGCTGGCCTATGTTGAGCGCTCCTTAAATTAATGGTTTATCTCGTTTTAAATAGCTATTTTCATCTATGTGCCTCCTTTGACTTCATTTTGAAAAAACATACTCATAAAGAAACGGTTTTCTTCCAAAAGTCTAAGTCTCAACGTAGTAAGGGTGGATTTACTGCCTGGTCAGCTTCAGACAACTGATCATTAGTTGAGTTAATTAGGTTAAAAACTAGTGTTGCGCCGATGCCATTTTTTGGCCCCGATACCGATACCCGATACCTGGCTAATGTAATAATGTAAAATAATTGCCATCATGGCTCTGTCGAGCTGCTGCCTACCTTTGAGGCAGCAGGAAAAAATCTTATACAAAGTTAATCCAGTAGAACTTTTTATTGCCTACCAGGAGTGGGTGACAATAGTTGAATTAACTTATGGCTCTCAAAATGGTATCGGTGCCCTATTTGTTGGTACTCGCCGATACCGATACCACCATTTTAGGGCAGTATCGGGGCCCCGTCCGATACTGGTATCGGTGCAACACTATTAAAAACCAGTCAATTCAGTCACCAACTGATTTTTCAGTGCCTTCATAATCTTGATATACAGCCAAGATTATTGAGTTAGAGATAATTGAGTTTGTTTGATTTTTATCTGTTAAGTGGGATTCATTATATTATAGTCAATCTCATGTCTTATAAAAGCTTTGTATCTTTTTCTGATTTGTCTCTTGTTGTCACCTGCAGTGTCTTCGTTTGATCTGACTTTCATTCAGTTTGAGGTTGAGTTTTTCAGTGGCCTTTCCTTTTGCTAACACTCCTTCATATTTGCTGTACAAAGGGGAAGAATCAAAGTGAGAAAGAGAAAGGAAGAGGAAAAATTAAGGACTGCTATTCCTGTTTTTGTCTCTCAGGTGAGTGAGACTGAGATCAATGGCCAGTTTGAGTCAGTTTGCGAGTCCGTTTTTAGTGAAGTAGAATCCCAGGCCATGGAGGCCTTGGACCTGCCTGGCTCGTTCCGCACTCGAAGCCACAGTTACCTCCGTGCAATTCAGGCTGGTTATTCCCAAGATGACGACTGCTTGCCTTCAATGACATCCTCCACTGTCACTTCAACTCTCAGATCCACAACAGGTAAAACAAACCCCTCTCCCCCCCAAAATGAAAGAGGGCTCAGTCTACATATCGTCATACATCGTATACATGCGCACAAACCTGACATACCTACATATGTACAGTGGGGAACCCTAAAGATCCAAAGATGCCAGGCTGATTTCCTTTCATTTTCTTCGGGTTCTGTGGTGTTTGTATGTCTGTTTTTGCCACTGCCAAACCCCAGTACTTTAGATGATTTGCTCCTCTTGTAATTTGCATGAACTGTGCATTAAGTTTCCACATACATACTTTCCAGAAGTAAAAGGTTATATTTCAGATTTATTTTATTAATGCACACAGAAACACAGTGTGCATTCATTCACAGTGCAGCACAGCTACATTACAAGGCATGCACAACAGGAGTAGCCTTTCCCTCAGCATGTTAAACAATTTTCTATATGTGTGGCAAAGCCTGTTAGTTTACTTAGGGAGGGGTTTCAGATCTGATGTGGCGCAGGGGTAGGGGACGGGTATGACCTCCAACTGCTCCATTAGGTGCACAACTAGTAAATCAAATTTTAACTAAACACATATCCAAAAAATAGAAACCAATTTAAGGTAAGTCAAGAAAATCTAGATATAGAAGACTTGTACCACAACATACTGGTTATTAAAAGCAAAAGACTATTATTCAAAAAAAAAATATATATATATACCCGATTTTTTCCCTTTTTTACAAGACTATTGTATTGTGCTGCATAAAACTGTTAACATTAGTCAGTAAGAATAACTAAATATTTTTTTTTATCTGCTTTTTGATGGAAACAGTAAAGATTTTTAACTGTTAATATCAATGGTTCATTTCTAATTCTGATTAATGTGTATAATGCAACTGCAGACCTTTTATAACTTTAGAAGTAATTTTTAAAAATTGTATTCTCTATTGACTCTTCTGTTAACTGGAATTACAATATGTTGCTTTTTAAATACAATCTGAAATAATTTAAATGTTTTATGTAACACAATACATGGTGTACAGTATAAAGGCTCACACACTTCAGAATCTATGTGCAAGCAGAATCTCTGCAGTACCTCCCTGAGTAAATGTATTTGATGTTTGCCTGCGAGTGTAAAGCTATGAACCCTATTGAAATTTTTTTGTCTATATGAACTGTTTTTCAATATTACAACTAAAGTCTTTTGATATTTTGATATGTTTTTTATTTTTGGACACATTTGCACTTTTACCTCTTTAATGGTTTTGTGTAATTATTGAATCTGGAGTATGATTCTTTTTTTTTAATCCTGTCATCCTTAATTGGGCTTCCATCTACAATTTCTTCGTGACTGAGCGACAGTGGATAAAGGTCTCCAATCCCACCGTCTTGTTTGCTGAACTCTATTGACTTGGCCATCAGCACAGAATCTTTTAGCTTGATATAAACAAAACAATTATTTGATGTAAGGTTGTATTTTGAAGCTTAAAATGATTTTACTCAAAGTAATATAGTTATTTGGTGATCAGATGCTTCCACTTTTTCATTGGTGTTCTCCTTTCACTGTTCTTGGAGAACAGTTTTCTTGAAATTAAATGCAATCACCAAACAAAACAGTTTCTTTTATAGTAGCATTTAGTACTAGTTTCAACCCTGAGATTAGTGGGCCCTTGAACGGGAAAAGGAATCCCATGATGCTCTATAGGGCAGACGAGCAACAAACCCCTCTCCATTTGACCATCCAGATGTTGAAGGATAACCAGGTGAAAAGAACAACTGGAGGCATCAGTGATGATTGTTTCAGGTATTTTAATGTTGACATGCATACATATCTATGTATATGTGTGTTTCTGCACTGCCTTCTCAGTAGAACTGATAGAAGCATAAAGTTTAAGTTACCCTAAGTAGCAAACACAGTTCCAAACAACTCATAAAACTTCAGACATTGTGACTATATTTCTTCTTTAACACTGGTACCACTGAATATAGAATTTCAAAGTGATGAATGTGATGCTGGCTTTTGTGAGTTGTTGATCATGTCTCTATTTAAGTGTTTTTAGACCATATTGTAAGTGTAACCACATCAGAAATGTAATTCAGAAAGATGTTCAGAATGTTTTCATGTCGCAACCATAAAATAGAAGTAAATGTCATCGCCTTGCCACTGTCTCCAATCATTTGTCAGGGTAGCATCTGCCTGCTGTACATGTGTATTTTTTTTTTTCTTGCCATAAAAATCAAAGGCCATCTGTGGCAAAGTCTAACCTTTGGAACTGAGTTTGTCAGCTGTCTTTGACTGTGGGATTGCAACCTCGTTCTGATGGGGCCTTAGAGGCAGAGGGTTTACCTCTCCTTTGCTGGGTTTTCACAACTCTGCATGGTCTTATCAGACACTTTGGACCTGATCTTTTCAATAGGGTTCATATTTGCTTCTTAACCCCGTGGGTTGTGATTCCTCCACCCCCTTTACATCTTTTCTTTTGCACAAAATGGCACACTTTTGGAGTGCTGGGTAGTATTTGGCATGCTTGAAAAAAGGGGTCCTCAAAGAAAGGATTTTTGATTTGATAACAATTGATGTATTTCACTTTTTGTTGTGGTGTGCAGTGAAAAGATGGAAAGAAGCCGTGAGATGACTGAGAAGGCAGTGTAAAAACATTGTGAAAACCTGCAGTATGTGAGTTTATAGGAAAGTAATACTTCTGTGAAGTACAGTGACAAACATATTTGTTAGCTGTTTTAGAACGTATGAAATTCCCTGAAGTTACATTTAAGGACAGTATAGAGTTTTTACAGATTTAGAATAAAAAAACTGTAAAAGACTGCTTTGAATTCAACCTCAGTTAAATCAGCATGTATGTTTTACATAACTAAAGCAGCATGAGTGGGCGTTTATCATTTTAAAACTATTTAACAGGTTCATCTCTCTTTAATATCCTTTTCACTCACATACTGTATGTTTTCCATAGATATGTGACCACCCTTTATGTTTGAATACAAATTCAATCATGATCCAGTTGTTCCTTTCACCGTGAATGTCCTGATATATGCATACTCACATTTTTCTTGCAGAGGGATATGATCTTGTGGATGCCACATCTTTGCTAAATGACGACATGATAGAGGATGATGATGGTGCTAGCTCCTCTGCCTATGCAGAGTTGGAGCGGCTAGAGAGAGAGACTGCAGCTGCTCGAAGCCAGCATAGCACTAGCTCCACTGTAACAGCCATTTCTGTCCCGCCAGCAACCCCACCTTCATATAGGGTTCCCGCTGCCTCACCCATAGCCACCACTGAGCCACCGGTTCCCCAGGCCCTCCAGGCTTTTAAGGAGTCCGCTAACATGGTTGCTGCCTTCAACTTGCAATGGAAGGATGAAATCTCTGCAATGCGCTACGAGCTGGCGGAGCTGCGTAGAGATGTCTGCGGGGAATTAAAAACTTTTAACAGCAACTTCTTCAACTTCACTCAGTGCTACAATATGTGGACTTTATGCCGAGAGCCCTGCAGCGACAGCACCACACAGACAGACGACAGAGTATCCATAGGAATTCAAGCTGGCTCCAGCTGGTCCGTTAGACAGAATACAGAGGACAAGTCAGTAATGTGCCAACCAGAGCCTGCACCCTTCAGTATTATGGACTTTATGGACCCACCTCGAATTGAAATTATTGAAGGAACTCCTGAGAGCACACCGGAGGGGTCAGGCAGTCCGGCCAGCCCACTGCCAATAGAGGACTTCCCATGGGAGATTAACAAGAAGCAAAAGGCTCATAAGCAGCCAGATACCAGTGGCCACACAGGTGGTCACCGAAGTGCCAGTCTAGAACTGTGGAGCAGAAAATACACCAGTGGGCCCATGTCATATCTGTCTATGTCATTCTAATCATCTACATTTTCTGCATACTGTAAAAGGAGTGAAGAAGATCCGGGTTAAGAGCCAGATGTAATTCAAGAAAAGCTGGGCAAAACTGTTATATGTCCCTTTACTCTATGCAGACACAGGGTCTGTCATCTCTTGAATTGCATACAATAAGTTTAAAGTACTTTTTTTAACAAGTGTCTTGCTAAGCCATGAAAAAAAAGAGCGTAATTTTATTTTACAGCAGATTGGGGTACAATATGAATGCGATAGAGAATGTGGCTGATTTATCAGATCCTCAAGTGCCAAACAGTGCATCATTAGCTATTCTTCACTGTCCTAAATACCTTAATCACAAAGGGAGAAAATAATGTTTATGTAATTGAAAGGTACGGAAATTTTAGGCTGAATCCCATTTTCTGATATTACCTGTTTCTTTAAAGGAATGGAAATTCATTTCCAGAACAGACATGTTCAAAACCCTCCTAAGTCAGGATTTTAAAAGTCCAACATAGAACTTAAATTAATTTAAAATAGCAAATTTAAGAAAAGTGTTCTAAAAGCACTGCTGCATAAATGGGCACAAAGTTATGGTAATACTTCAGACACCTTAGGATTTAACTAGATTATTCAGACTTCGTTGTTAGATTGTTTTATAAGATTGCTTAACCTGCATTGCAAAACCCCTCCAAATGTATCAGTTTTGCCTGAAGCAAGGGGCCCTGAAAATAGTGTTGGCTCTATAGTGTAATGTTTACTGCAGGTTTTTTCTGTTTTGATACACAAAGCTGGTTTTGTTTAAAAATACCTACATTTTTTTTTTTTACCAGAAAGTTAAAAAAAAAGGTTACCTCAGATATGTTTAAACATTCTCCTGCAAAGATTCACAAGATTTTAACCAGACTTGTGTTTTTTCTTTGGAAGGAATTGTTGACATGTAGAATATGACCAGTGCTTGGTAGAAATCATTTTAGATAATTTTATGTTGCAATCAGGCTCTTTTAAGCCATACTGACGAAGCCTGGCCGACCAGACTAAAGTACACGGAGTGTGGCTCTACGTGTCAAATTATTCATTATCCTGTAGGATAGCATAACAACATGCTGTCGACCGCAACAAAGTAATGTTGCAATGAAAATTACGAACGTACTTGAGAGCCCCCTTTATACGCATCTTCAGATTTTGAGGAAAAACTGACAGAAATCATTCACTGGAAAGTTTCTTCAATGGTTTGACATGTTTCACTGACTACAAAATTTGTAAAACAGAGCGTGTTGCTTTGAGTTTTTGCATGACATCAGTAGCCATATAATTGGTTCTAACCTGATGAGGCTGACCCTGTTTAACCGCCTTTGAAAGCCGGCTCTTCTAGCTTTTTATCAGACTGATATGCATACGTTGTTTCAGTCTGGCTGGCCAGGCTAAAAATGACCAGTTTCTATGTTGTCTTTTGAGAAATCTCCAGGTTTTTGAATGTCATTGTTTTCTTTTATTATCGATGAACATCTTCCTTGCCATATTCGGAGACACTTTTTTACTCTATTCCTGATTTGTACAAGGGGATTCATTTAATATCCTCTATAAACTATGGCTTTCGATAAAAGGATAGAAATAAGCAAATTACAGAAAAATTCTACTTGGACTTCTATTTCATGTGTGACTTTAAAACTAAATTAGATTTTAAAATATTGATATAAAATATTTTTCATTGCATCTTTTTTTCCTTAAATTAACCATATTTGCCTTAACAGAATTGTTTAAGTAAATTTTTTTGTGGCATTCCAATAAGAACGGAAAGGTTTATAATGACTTATTATGACAGATTTTTTTTACATCACTAAATCTTTGATTAGGAATTAGTTGTTAAACCTGTATACTAACGCTCTAAATTCAAGAAACACAAAAAAATGTGCTTTATTTTAAACAGGAAAATATAAAATCTCTACTGCATCAACATTTTTTTTCAACTTGTGTTCTTAAAATTATGTATATCAGCTTATACATGCACTTAATGCTATGTTACTCTTATCATCCATCATGCAAACAAACAAAACAAAAAAACAATTGTGATATTGATTTGACTGTGTTAAGAAAATGTTTGAGAACAGGATTTAGAAGAAGTAAAAAGAGAAATGGGATTCATTCTAACTTAAAAATAGTTAAATAGCTAGGTGTTTTTGGACCACAGAAACCATTTTAGGATTTTATTAGCTCCCACATTTATAAAGAAAGTAAAAAGTAACATTTATGACAACTTTTCCTAAATGTACCATATTTAGAAAACCATATTATTAGTGTTGACATCTAAAGTGGACAGACTGACGGATGGAAAGATGATTCAGAGTTTAATGTTCCACTTTCTGTACCCTGTTAATCCCGATCAGAATACCTGGGTTAGACTACAATCTCAGGAATGTTAGACAAACCAGAGTACACATGCATGGGAATAACATATAGATGCCACACAAACAGAGTCCAACCAAGATTTAAACCTGCAAACATTTTACTGACAAAAATTGACCTCCATGCAATCCAAGTTCTGATCAGTAATCCATAAAATCCTGCACAAAGTCCAAGGGGAACACAATATGTACTGAAAAAAAAATTCAATTAACCACCATTACTATCTAAAGTGTATGCTTTACAAAAATCCATTAGTGTTCAGTTTCTCAAACCATAATTAAACCCTCCGAACTGGTTGGTCCAAAAGCACCTACTATACAGGAAGGCGAATATATTGGCGTGTTTCTCCACATGAATCTGAATAGCTCATGTTCATTCCAGTTTCTCATTGTGTAGAAACATCTTAAGCACCTACATATACTGAAAAAATACTGTGAATATGTTTGTAACTTTATAAAACCTAGTTTTGTAATGAATGCATTAAATATGACTACATTATTCAAGAATATATTGATATACTATTGACATTTTAGTTACTGCAATCAAAACATTCCTTTGCCATTGCCTTCACCTATTTGTAGCATGTCCTGGTGGAAATGGACTTTCCCTAAAAAAAATACTACATAAGTAAACAGGGAATAAAAACAACATAGCTACAATATTTAAACTAAAAGAATTTTTAAAAAGTATGTTCTAGTTACAGGAATATTATCTGATTTGTAAACAGCCCCAAAACACTGTGTTGATTGCTTCATATTAATGCTCTACAAAATTTCATCCTTGACCAGAATTGTTTACAATGATTCATTTTGAGTGGTTTCAAAACCACACTTTGTCAGGAAAAAGGACATAAACATCAGTCAGTTCAGTTCTTTTCAGCACAAAATTCATGTTCTATCTATATATGTACAGTATATAAATGTATCATTTTGTAAATAGACAAACTTATATTCGAAACTTGTACTGTTTGCAGTTACAAAATCTACTGTGTTGTGATACAGTAGAACTGGGAGGGATATTGGAGGAAAATTGAGTTCTTGACAAAACAATAGTTTGTACTTGCTTCTTGTCCTCAGCTATTTATTTTGTCCTCAACCAATTGGTTACCAAAAATTTATTTTTATTTATTTTTTTGGACATCATGATATAAGATAATTGTGATTTTTGTAAGTAGTATTGACTGGAGGCCCTCACATATTTGATACATTGTCTTACCGTTTATGGTAAAATTTTCATTTTATAGGACACAACACGAATTGTTGAGTTTTTCCACAAATTTCAACACGGGCAGTTTGTAACCTCTTAGTTGTAATAATTAAACATTATTCCTACAAGTAGACAATCAGAGCCAACAATGGCCTCTACCTCTTAAATGGTCCAGAGGTGCAGTATAGCACTGCTGAATGTTTCAAAACCGCCTCACTAGTGATGGCTAAGGTGAGCTCCTGTCTTAAAGGATAGGTCTATATCATCAATTTGTCTAATAACTGCCACAACCATTTTACTTCTTGTACCATTTTACAAACCTTGAGTAACAGAGCTCCAACAGTGATGTATAGATCTGGAGAATATAAGCCAACAATACAGCCCTTTGATCTAAATGGGCCAATGCAGCATTCTGTCTTTATTTTAAAAAAGTTCACAAAATATAATTTCCCTCTTTGCTACTCCAAAATACCATTAATCTAAGATGTGAAATTTTAAATTGCATTCATAAAAAGTTCTACTATATAGGAAATGCCCAATACATTAAGGTTTTACATTTGAACAATTCATGTTTTAATTGTGTTTAGGTTTTTAAGATGCTATACTGCGTATATAAATAAAATACAAAACCAAAGTAATTCACACCTAGAAAGAATTGAAGTTATGTGTTATATGTTGTGGAATTAAGCAGGGTAAAAGTATTGCTCACATTTACTAAAATATATTAAATGTTTACTAGAAAAGATCATGTTGATAATGGAAGCTTCAGATTTGCAAACATTTGCAGTAATTGTGTCCCATTCCTTTACACAGTCTTAAAGGAATAGTACACCCATAACATGATTAGCCTTCATTTTCTACTCACCCCCATGCTGAACAACACTCTGGAGTACTTTTTTGATATCTCAAATGCATCTGGAGATCTGGGAGGCTTCTTGCTGTCTGCTGAAATAATGGAGGTCTATGGTGCCCGAGGCAGAAAGGTCCATAAAAGTCCACAAAAAACGTGTCAATATTCCTCCATACTGCTCGTCCAATGTATTCCAAGTGTCCTGAGTTGGTAGCGTCCATAATTTACTCGAAACAAAGTCATTTAGAATATTTTTAGAGCATAAACAGTAGTGTATAGGATTTCCTAAAAGCGCGCCCTTGCGAGTTCACGAGCCTACGGAAACTGCG
The DNA here is from genome assembly GCA_030533445.1 of Cyprinodon diabolis. NCBI lineage: Eukaryota > Metazoa > Chordata > Actinopteri > Cyprinodontiformes > Cyprinodontidae > Cyprinodon > Cyprinodon diabolis. The sequence continues at coordinate 11,660,825 of CM060076.1, read as the reverse complement.
GCAGACCAAACCAGATGAAAGTCCGCATTCAGCTCGAAGGCTAATCATGTTTTGAGTGTACTATTCCTTTGAGCAATTACTGGTAACTCTATTGCTCTTTTGCTGGTACACTGATTCACAATTTTTGATATCGTTATAGTTCAAGTCATGTGGCTCATTCCATTTTCTCCCTATGAATCAACATAAATATTTCCTTATCCTATTTACTATCGCCTTTGTTCCCTCCTAGGATTTTTATTGATAATCTAAGTTTATTTCCCCCCTAAAATTAGCCATGGGTTATATGCAGTTTGTCAGTCTCATTTGGTGAAAAATAGCTCATGTGTTGTAAGTTGGTCTCGTACAGTTGGTAAGAATAAAGACTCCATGCATTAATCTATGAGAATAGTTATAGTACTATTCTGATTTTTCTTTTCATTCTTCGAAAATTCTGAGGAAAAAACATAAACTCTATGTTACTGCTAAAACTGAAATTACTGTAATACTCAGAATTTTCTAGATACAGATGTGGTTAATGTTTGCAACAAAAAATGTCTTTAAAGAGATTTGTTTTTGACTGATCATAAGAGGCATTTTGATTGATTAGTAATAAGAAACTTTATCTGCTCTAATAGGGACGGGACTGTTTTCTAAACACTGTCAGATTACAATAATGGTTGTAATGTCTTTTAGCGCCAAATTTCCTTCAGGTATGAAATACTTATTCCCTGATTCATTCCACTTTATAACACATAATTAAGGGACCTAAGCTTTGTATCTTTGTATGTGTGGATTACTGTTTTACTTCCTATCAACATGTGGTACGTTCATCTCAAAAACCAAATTTGAATTATCTTAACTATAAAAACATTGATGTATTCCACACCTATTTCCCTTCCCATAAAGCAGGTTAAAGTAATTGTTTGGCTTAAAACCTTAAATGATTCAGAGTTTACTTTGTAATATGACATACTTGTTTCAGAGCTGAGTACCCTGGAGAATGAGGGAAAATCCAAAGTTTATTGTAAAACAGATCTACTTGCAATATAAAGGATACATTTCTAATGTTTTTCACTCATTTCTTATACAAGAAGACATTTCTAGTCATTTCACATCAGCCAAAGGCTGGAATCTTTCGAATAAATCAGAGGAAAAGGCTCATGACTGTGACAAACGTTATCCTTTATTAATCCAATGAATATAAAAGATACCCATTATTTTGAGTTTTAAAAAGGGGTTTTTAATAGATTTTCTGATTTGTTTTGTATTGTTTTAGGTATGGTAACGAACTTTAAGGTGCTGTAGACTGGCAACTCATTATGTCTTCAATTTACATTTATCCATTCTATGCAAGTCTTTTGTTTCTTGATGTATGTTATCAAAATATGTGCTGTTAGTAATATTGAGGAAAAAATCTCTGAATGCCTGAAAGAGGTTGGAATTCAATTAAAAGAAATTCAAATAATATGTTTATGCTTTGATTAAGCTGTTTTCTCTTAATTTTACTGACGGATGATGTGATTTTCTCTGTCTCTATTATAGCTTACATATATGCTAAAGAGATTAAAACGAGATTATTGCCATGCAGTAGCATTTGCATGAGTTGTTACATCCCATAGAAAATAATTATCTCTACATCATTCAGATTTACACAAATCTCTACACACTGTTGCACACTTTGACACTTCTTATTTATTTTAAAAGGCCTGTTAGCATATAATTTTGAAATCTTGTTTTAATAATCAATTTTTTTTTCCAGCTAGCCCAAAAACTGCTAACTGGAAATGAGTAGGTTTTAGGTTTCTTGCCCAGATAGATATAAGGGCTCTATGCACAACTCCACCACCTAAGGTAGCACTGAATGAGTTGATTAATCGAGAGGAGTCTGGCTGCAGACCTGCACTGTCAGGACCCAGAGCTGCAATGTTAGATCGCTGGTTGCATACCTGCACTGTGGGGTCTCCTATGTTGTTAGAACCGGAACTTAATTCGAAGATTTTCAAAGTAAACTTGACAGTGATTTACTAATGCAAAAGCATTAACAAGTGTTGTTATGCTGGAAACATATGTACACGCACAATTTTACTCCCCACCAAACTCCTACCTGTAAATATAATTGTGCTGCAAAGAATAAAGTCTCTGTATTTGGTTCGCTGGATTGAAAAGGGCATTTGGTCTTTAAGGGATTTTTTAAACGATAATGGAGGTTGGCCGTCCTATGCAAATTTTTGATTCCTTTATAATTGAAACTGTTCCTATGCTCAGTTTAACACTGTCATAAACTCTAATCTGGGAGCAAACGTCCTGCGTTTTATCTGAAAAGGCTTTGACTACAACTTCCAGAATAAACTTTCGTTCCTGACTGTGCAGGAGACGCCATGATGCACGTCTGCAGCTCTAGGTCCTGACAGTGCAGCTCTTGGTCCTAACAGTGCAGGTATTCAGCCAAACTCTCTTCAATTAATCAAGGTGTGTCTGGCCATGGTTACTGTTGTCAAGCACACCTGGATTAATTAGTTCATACAGTAACAAAATACAGGAAACAAAAGAGCTCCCTTTAGTTCAGGAAGTATTAGAGCTGTGAATAGAGCCCTTTCCAGTGTCATTACATTTTTTTTTTAAATAACCCAAAGATGTTATTAGTTCCATGAAAAAAAAGTATAAATGTAGCAAAATACAAAAACAGGTATAAATATTATTTTTTAATAATATATAAATATAGCTATATGAAGAGAATTGTGTATTTAACAAGTCTGAGGGAAAAAAAACCATAAAAGGATGTTCACCATTATTTATTTTGTGCAATTAAATAACTACAGTGAGTGAACGGTTAATATTTTACTGAATCCTCTCATCTCATTAGCTTTTATTTTCATTTTGTTGTAAGCCAGAGATGTAATGCAATGACTGTGCCAACTCTGTGAAGTCCAGTTACAAGGACTATGGTTTCTGGAAGGAATCTGAACTTGTAAAACTGCTTGAATATAAACCTTTTTTCCTGACTTGTGTTTTCTCCCTTATTTGGTGCAAGTGTCTCTGATAAAATGAGCTTTTATAATCATACTGCGATTTACAGGGAAACTTGCAAAGCTTATGTTTTGGTTAATAACTGGTTTAGCCTGCATCTTGTTTTTTAAAGCATTGTTGAACTATAGAGAAAATAATGTTTTTTCTTTAACAACCATTGCTTATTGAGGTGTTTCTTATTGTTTTTTTATTTACCTAATGTTTGTATAACATGATTAATTAAATTGTTTATCATGCTTATGCCTATGACGGTCAAAATGGGGGTCATAGCTTTACAATGCATTCAAAGGTAACACTGACTTGCTGCATGTGTCAATGGCTACAAACTTGATCACACTACAGTCACACTACATAGATGAGGCAGAATATTTTATTTCAATATGCCTTTCTTTTCAGCTGAGCTGCCATCTTTTTTTGCTTTTGTTGGTTTATTTGTTTTTCTTGTTATTTTCCTCCTATTTTAGGCGCTCGTAGTTTAACTGGGGGGCGTAGAGAGTACGGTAGGTCTGGTAGGGAACAAATTTTTTTTTAAATCTTCTTTTACTTCAGCTTCATGTTTACTTCATGCTGTTACTTCAGCTTTTCACACATTTTGTCTACCATGAACATTTCCATTCAGTTAAAATAAGATGCATCATGATTTGAAGCTGTCATATATATATTAATACATTTAAATATTTTTCTATCTGTTTCCACGTTGAATTCAGTGGAATTTTTATTATTACTAGAAAGAATTGAATTACCAAAGAAGTTTTAGTTCCAAAACTCTTGTTAGCTCACAGCAATTGTTGTATTTACAGAAAGAAAGAAAAAATAATAGTTAATATTCCATTTTAAATCTTTTTAGTGTAACATATTTTAGTAGAGGCATGCATGGCACCTAGTATAATTCTCATAAATTAATTTAGTTTGTTTTTAATTATGATTTAATTTTTTGTTACTGTTTTATACAACTCATCAGTATAAGTGATTCTTCTTTTGCTTTAGTCATTGTATATATTTGATTTGGGTAAACCGAGAGAAAAAAAGTCAGAAAGCAGTAGTTTCCATATTTGTGATGAGGTTTGGAAGGGTACATTATAATCAACCTGACCAGTAATGCTTTTCCACAAACCACAACAAATCAATGGCTGGTGATTGTTATGCCTTTTTACTTACTTTGCAATACAGATACAAGAAAAATAAAACTATTGCAAATTTAATTACAGAGCATTATGGTAACATGTTTAATAATTTAATAACTTTCTTCAAGCTTTCCAAACCTACACAAGTAATTGTTTCTATCTAGAGGAAAGGCAAATGGCTTACTTTTGTGAGGTAACTAGGACTGTGATTGAGGTTAACGTTAAAACTGTACTCTTTATGTTTAATCCAAAATAATCTAGTTCCTCAAGGCTGATTTATGCTTAATGTGATCACAAAGTCACAAATTACATTGTTCTAGACTTAGACAAACTTAATAATTTTGTATACACAGAGTGTATACTAAATAAAATGTCAATGCATACAGGTTTTCAACAGTGAATGAGCAGCTTACTACAGTGAAATTTACATTACTTTTATAAAGTGCAGCGGTGATCAGAATTTAACAGTGTAAAAGGAAAACAGGTTTAATGACATGGTTCAAAAAGCATTAATATGGAAAGGTTCAGTGCAGTGCAAATAAATAAATATGGTGCAAAATGCAGTAGAACATTAAGTTGTGTTCTATTTAGGATTCCCTCCATGCAGTTTGTGGAGAGCCTGAATTATTCACACCACAAACCCAGTTGGCCCATAAATTTCACTATGATCATCAGATTGTTAAAAGCTCTTGAAAATAAATTACTATCACTCTTGGATGTCACAAAGAGGCACAGAGAAAACAATTGCTTTTTACTTCCAAATGTATTGTTATGTGGTAAGCATGTGGTCTGTGCTCTGCACTGCCGTTAAGGGCTGCAAATGAAGTGTCTTAAAAGTCTTATTTCATTGCATAAAGTTGACACATCAAGCATAAACCATTCCGAAGTCTACTTTAAAGATTTCCAAAATGTCGCCTACCTTTCCAAATTCAGCATCTCTTATAACAGACAAAGGTTAAAAGTGTATTTTAATGTCGTTAAGATCATAGAAAACTGAAAGTTTTTGTGAATAATGAATCCTTCCCAGTAATAATGACATGTTAAATAGCTTCTTAGTGTATATTTTGCTTCTAAACCTTTTAAACATCTCAGTAATGCTGAAAATATTTAACTTAGATATTAAGTTCTGTTTTTTTTCCCTGATTGGAGAAAAAAAACAACAGATTTTTCAGTTTGAGACTGTTAAGTCACTGGTCAGCTCCAACCAAGCTTAACATTTTTTAGATATAGGACACCAACCAAGAAGGTTCGACAATCAAAAGATAGCGAGAAGGTTGCAAGCAATATACATGTGAAATATCTGCATGCAACTTAAGTCTTACATTGATTTTTATTCTTCTGATATATAACTATTCCGAAAAAGTTTAAAATTTGTTGCCATGGCTATACTGTACAAAAGTTGCTCATCTAATTAAAGTTCTTCTTATTAATAGACCAAGAAATAAAAATGTTATTTGTACAATGAATTTGGCAGGTATACTAAAAAATGTTGCCTAATAAATTAGTTTGTTAATATTATTTTTTTTGCTGATGAAGGTTCTCAGTCATCTAGGTCATAGTCATAGTCAGGAAGAATTATTTTTTTTCTCAACATTAAAAAATATATATTTTTGCTGTTGCCTTAAATCACAAACATACTATTTTGTTTTCAACCCAAATTGTTCTTTTGAAATTGGATTTATTTGGTAGTGTGATACTGCCCCTATATTGATCTGCAGCTCATCATGGTGCTTTTGGGGTAAATATCTGGTCATTGATTTGTCTTGGTTTGTCTTGAGGATCTTACATAAAGGTCGACTCACCTTGCATCCATGGGGGCATCACCACTGTATGTATATATGTATGTGGCTCTAAATATTTTGCTTGTTTAAATAGTAAGAAGTAAAAGCCTTCACAAATCAAATATTAGAGGAATTATAATTCCAGTAGCATCAGCTGGAGTTGCCAGTCGATAAACACCCTTAGGTCCTATTTGTCCTAATGTTCCATTCATTCATTCATCCCTTCATGAGCATTCACATTGCTTGGTATGCCTTTCAAAAAGGGATGAAATTTTCTCCAACCACATTTCTTTTTTTTTTTTTTTTTATGTTTTTTATTAAACAAAAAAAACATGATTTAGTTAGAAATGAGCAAAATGCACACACCCGAAATATGTCATTGAAATAAAAGCCTCTTTCAAAAGAAAATAAAAGTAGAACTTTGACATCTTACATCCACAAATGTTAATATTTTATTAGTAGTTTGTTATGTTACCCAAGGCTAGTACTGCAGAAAATCTATAATAAAATTATAGTTATATAATACAAGTCTGTATTTATCGACAGCCCTATTTCTTACTGAAACTCATAATTAGATTCAATGAAACGTATTCAGAAATCTGCTTATTGGTCAAAAAGGTTTATCTGTGTATTAACAATCTCAGTATAAATGCAAATATTCTCTGAAGGGCTCAGATGTTTGATTGGGAACATTACAGAGCAAACAGAATGAAAAAACAAAGAACAGAGTGGATAGGCCAGGGATGCTATTGTGGAATGTTAAGTTTCATTAGGTTATTATTAGACATTTCAAGATTTCATGCATCATAGGAACTTTTCAGTCCTTTAATTAGAAACCTAATTACACCGCTATTAACCCACCAAGACATGACCATCCTCCATTCTAGTTAACATATTGAACAAAGAAGAATTAGCCGTACACTACTAACCTGGTATGTATGTGTCGGGGATTTTTGAGACAAAGAATAACATAAGAGGATCATAATGACAAGAGATGCTCTCATTTTAAAAAAATGCATCTCTTTGATATACATGCAACTTGCATTGCTTAGCAGAAAACAGAGAAAAATGTAAAATTCCAAGAAAACATAAATTCCATGATGAAACATGGTGGTGGTATAATGCTGTTGGGAGGCTTCCATTAGAGCTGATAAAAAGAAAACCTTTCAGAAGAACAAAGTAACTAGGCAAAAGTATGACCAGAAGAAAAGAAATGTTTGAGAATCTGAACAAAAACTTATTATGTTCAGTCATGATCTCCAGCAAATCTGACTGAGATACTTTCAAAATAAAATTAAGGGGGGGAAATGTCTTTCCTTGGCTGAGATACAGTATAAGTTAAATATTTGCTGGTGTGATTGTAAATAAAATGCATACATTTTTGAAATCTCCATATAAAAAATAAATAAATAAAATGAAAACCAGGACTGATTTTCCCTTCACTTCAATGATGCTTTACTTTGTGTCGGTCTATCCCATAAAATCTAAATAAAATACGATTAATTTGTTGTTCTAACATGAAAAGAGCTTGACAGATTTCAGAAGCACTTATTAGATGCCCGATAAATGAAAATGATAGATTTTTCCTTTTTAAACCTTTGCTTGGTTTGGCAATAAACAAAACCAGGTAATTGTTTTTTTGTATTTAAGTTAAGATTTCTCAGTTTATTTTTATTAAAATATTCATATAGATCTAACAAGAGTTGAGGTGTGCCAATGGGACACCGAATAGAATTTGGTCTAAAAAAATAAGTTGGAAAAGGCCTGGAATGATTAAAAAAAACGTTTGGCACTTTGTTAAAACTGCTTAATGTAGATTTAAGCAGTGTTAAATATTTTAGTAATCTAACAAAAGCAAAATACAAATACCGTTTGATGATGGGAATAATATTCTTAAATTAAAATTTGTAATATTATCTATGTGACATATTTGCAGTTAACTTTAGATTCCAATTAACTGAACTTGACATGTATATCCATGTTTTCTCTTTGACAGGATTTTAAAGTAAATTGAATTAAATGTGTTAAGTTTGCCATAAGAATTGGTATACAAAGCAAAATGCATTTCAAACTTTAAAAAAAAGGAAGCAAGACATAAAAGAATCGAGATGATAAGTTGTCATATCGGGAGTTAAAATACCAGGTATGCTAAAGAATATTTATTTTATTGTAAAAAAAAAAAAAAAAAAGAGAAAAAAAAGTTTGAAAACTTGGTTTTAAAGCTTTGTATTTAAAGTCCTATTACAATCATTAAGCTTAAGACAAGACTGGGTTTTAAGTGTTTATGATTTGTTTACATTTTTTAAACACAAAATACTTAGAAATAAAAAGGTTTGATTAAGCAGTATTTTTGGACACAACATGTCTTTGGACAAATATTATTATTATCTATAAACATGTTTGCTAAACTTCTCCCATTTTAAAAACAGAATAAACCTTAATACGTTACTTTTACTTTGAAAGTGATTATAACAGTTCACATTAATTAGTACTGCTTATTATGGTATTAGAAAATAATTGAATATATTCTTTGTGTTACAGAAATGAAAAGCTTTAATTTGCAGATTTTATTTACGGAAATGTGCATGTTATTACATTTATATACATGTCATCCACTCTAACATTTTCAGCCCCCATGATCATGTCAGAAATCCATCACTCACTGCACACCATTAATCCACAATACACCCTTACTTGAGAAGCCTGGACAGCACCTCTTTGCCAGTCTGAGTCCACAACTTTGGCAAGAACAGCCTGACACTCAAGTGGAGGAAGATGGACAAAGCGGAGACACAATCTGAGGACATTTTCATCAATTTCTTTTAGAGATTTTAGGTCTTGAAAGCAAAGAAGCAGGTTTGAAAAGTCTTGCTGCAAACAAAGGAGAGTAAAGGTCTGTCACATTCTCTGTGACAACGCTAGCATAAGCTTTCCATGGAGACGATGCAATTGCTCCTATTATTGGATTTTTAAAATGTATTTTCCTAAATAATTTATTGGTAATCTCAAGCAGATTTGGCAAAAATAAATAAAATGGAGGGAATTTTCTAAGTCCTCAAAGGTTTGGCTTATCTTTTTGATTTAAGAACATCACAACATTTAAATAACAGGTAAATTATAAGTAATCATTTTTTGGAAAATTTGGAAAACAATTTAAAATGAATCTTTCAAAAAAATAAAAAAAATCTCATTGCAGCATGCATGGTTGTTGAAGTGGTTTTGAAAAGGAAACTGGAGAACAGACTACCTTACTTTCCAGTTCAGAACTGTGTTCTTTGTCTGGGTCTCTCACCACATTCTGTCTGACTTTCTTGTTGTTCTTTGTTATCTGAATATCATTGTTGATTTTGCAAATATTCTACATGAAAATTATTCCAATTTACCTATTTAAACATAATTAAACACTTTGATAGCTTTTTAAGGGCCTAATTCTAATTATTTGTTTTTTCATCTTTAAAGTCCTTTGTGCATTTGACAGCAAAATAAAACAAACAAAAACAAAACATATACTAAAAGATTGTCTCTCAACAAGAGACAAAATGTGAAGATGAATTAACTCAATGTCTGAATTACCACCTTGTTAGAGGAACATGTAAAAATACCTCTGCCCAAATTTCAGTTGATTTCATCTAAAAATGTTAACTTTAGCTTCACATTCATGTTGATAATTTTTTCCTCTGTCTTTCTTGTATGTCTGTCCGATACAGCTATGATGAGCAGGATGTTTACATTTTAAGATGAATGTTCTGTCAAGTTGTATGTTTCAGTATACCATATGACTTTTTAAAGTCATGATGCTTATTTTCAATGTTCAAGCAATGCAAATGAGTCACATTCCCTACAGCTACCAATATTCAAAACTCTTATTGCCAAAAGTATTAAAGCCTATTCTGTATTGGTGTACTATTATAAAGAAACAGTTAATTTACTTAAATGGGCATGTAAACCTGCCTTGAAGATATTTTTCAAGCCGATTCTCTCTTTTAAGACGCTGCATAAGGAATGTTTCTCATAAACATTGCTCATATAGGCTGCAAGCTGCTTTAGTTGTATTAAAGATTCTGAATTTGGAGAAGGAAACACAGATATTGATGGATAACAGATTTTATATTAACATGTTTTGCATACTGATGAGTTACTTAATATTCTTAAGGGGGATATACACCGGCAGTGCAACGCATAGGTTACGCACTTGGCAGTTTTCCATTTTAAATGGTTAAATGATTTAGAGTGGATGTTAATATGCTGATTCAACACTCATATTATGCACCTAGATATGGGGCACTGTTCTTAATTTAGGATGAGTTCAATTTAGTTGAAGTTCATAACTTTCACACATAGTGATGTTTATTTACTTAGCAGGTCACAAAGCTCATCTTTGCTCAGAGCCCCGTTGCTGGGGAGCGGTCTCTTCAGCGTCTCATGTAAATTTCAGTTTTCAAACATACGAGCGTATGCTGCTTTGCTGCTCTGACGCGCTGTTACGCGTTCTGTGTATTTAAGTTGGGCCCTAGAGTACTTCTTAGAAACAGTGAATCCCAAGATGAACTTTTATTTTTTTAATTTATGGCTTAAGATATTACCCATAAATTATTGCCTCTGAGATGCAGAAAGTTAGATTGTTTTGCTGGTCTAATTCAGTTATACTGCCCTATGAACTTTTTGCTAGATAAAGCTGTTCTGCACACGATGTAGTAGTTTTCACTCATTGGACGTATTCTTACACAAATGACCCCATTTAGACCTTTACTTTGGCTTAGACGCACATCTGTCAGAAGACGACATCTGTGCTTCTAACAGCCACTCTTAAGGTTTAGATATTTACACAGGTTGTTAAACCACAGATGGCATAATCAGACAACTCCTAGATGGCTCTCTTCCACCAAAGACATCTTTAAATCTTCGGTTCTAACTGTAGGTATGTAATTAATTAGTATGTGCTAAAAGTACTGTGTTATCAGCATACTGTATAAGTGTATGTACCTGCAATTCCCACCACAACTAATTTACAAAACTAAACCCTCTTTAAATCCAAGGGTTTCATATGTTCAAAGGTCAGATATCTGTATTTAATAGATAATGGAGGGTTATTTGAGGTTGCGGCTGCTTAGGTTAGATTTTAGTTTTAGACATTGCTGAGTAACATATAAGACTGAAAGAAGGTGGACTTTATTTTTTACAAAAGAGCAAGTGAAACAAACAATGATATAACTTCATAAGAGATTAAATGAAGTTTTTATTAAAAAAAATACAATACAACTCTATTCAACAGGATTCTAGAGGCTCTGTGTTTCCTTTTCTCTTTGCATTTAGTTCATATATGAATTATACAAGGAAGGTTACAAAGTCGTCTTTGTATATCGGTTATTTACATCATTGTTATCATTATATGCACCATGCATTTTAAGTGTGTACTATCACCTGCATTTTTTTTCTAACTGATGTTACTTCCTCCCTGCAGGGATTCAGTTTCGTCTCCCTACGTCATGCAGTGTGGACCGCGCTCAACCACCTCCAGGTAGCAGAGCTATCTCCTCTGTTTCTCAGTTGTAATAAACAAATGGCTCTTAATATGTAATTGAAAAATAAACAAGGCCTAATCTATGGTTTAAAAAAAATATATCAAGAGGGATTTTATTTATAATATTTCTCCTATAACCCCTATATATCTCCATATTCCCTATAAAACGGTATCTTAGTTTACCTGTTCACTAAAACTTAACACAGCTTCATTATAAGAATGAGTTTACATGATAGCCCCCTAACCCTGAATAAACCTAACAACAAGAGTACCAATCAAATAATGTCTGAAAAAAGTATCTAATCTTCACAACTGTACTAGGAGTCAACACTCTCTGGAAAGCCCAGAACAATTTTCTTAACCCAGGTTTAAAAAGCTGTAATAGAGCCATAAAGTGGGATTTGTTTTAACACATAACCAGTTTGTGTGTTCAATCCGACAGTAAATGTTTAGATGATTTTGGGAATAGTTAGAAAAGGAGAGTTAATTTCAAGTATATCTGACTCTTATTAGTTTACCAAAAAAAAAAAAATATATATATATATATATATATTTTATTTTTTTTTTTTTTTTTTAACAGTGTATGAGAAATGCTATATAAATAGTTATATTATGGGGAGTGTTGGCCTAGTGGTGAGAGCAGTGCGCTTGTGCTTTGACAAGGTTTCAAGTGCCTAGTTCAATCCCAACAGCCTGCACAATGGGTCCCTGAGCAAGACCCTTAACCCCACACTGCTTCTTAGGCACGACACAATGGCAGCCCACTGCTCCCCAAGGGGACGGGTTAAATGCAGGGAGCAAATTTCCCCATTGTGGGACAATTAAGTGATTTACATTACATGTAAGGGATCCTTACTTATTTTTTAACAAGAAAATGAACAGATCATCATAGAGCCTTTGTGATGTTAAGGCCTTATACAACACCTAACCTGTTAAAAGAATAGCGCAAATTTGCATTCTGGTCTATCAAGGCAATCAATGGACACAAACAAGGACGCACATAAAATTGTCAATCGGTTTTAAATTGACCAGATCTTCTTTCATTGATGGGTATGTTGAGGTCTTGCTGACTGAATAGAAGGGATCAAATCTGGGACCATAATCTATAACCCACTGGAGTCCTTAAAATGATTTAACTAAGGATGGATTGGTCTACTTTTTTCATTTATGATTAAATTGCACAACTTGAATTTGGGTATCTGCGTATGCTGGTATTGTTTCAATACCAAAGCTCTGTTTGCTTTAATGTTGTCATCATTATTGTTGAAATCCTCTCTGTAAGCATGATATGTTTCTATGTACACATGTATATCGCAAAAGCGAACTTAAAATTATTTCAAGGTCAGAAAAGTCGGACATAAAAGCTAAATAATATTAGCAAAACAAATGCCATCCTGAAATCCATTATTCAGGATTGCAGTTTGAACCCTTTATAAAGGTTCAAACTGGCTGCATTTACTAAATCAAAGACAGATTCATATTAAGGGTTAAACTTTTCTGCTCTTCAGCAGGTTTTTAATATCACTTAAAATGATCAGATGAACCGACTGAATAGAACAAGACCTATGGATATCTCCCATTTTTACTCACATCCAATCTACTTTTTTATTTCCAATATCAGGGCTGATACTGTTAATAGTATCCAATCCCTGCATTTCTAGATTTAACCAAGATGGTAAATCCCATTGTGAATCAAACATGGAAATTCTGCAAAGACTGAATTTTTTTTTCTACTATTGGTCTTTTTAGCTGCACAGTGGTTAGCACCGTTGCCCTCCAGCAAGTCCTGGGTTCAAATCCTGGCCTAAAGTCTTTTGGCATTGAGTTTACATGTTCTCCCCTTGCATCTGTTGGTTCTCTCTGGGTACTCTAGCTTTCTTATACAATGCCAGAACATGCATGTTTTGTTTCTATGTGGCCCTGGAAATTTAGCAAGGAGAAGTGGTTTCAGCTAATGGATAAATGGCCTTACACAATAAAAAAATATGTTGTGAACTAGGGCTGCAACAACGAATCGATAAAATCAATAAAAATCTACTTTTAAAAGCGTTGGCAACGAATTTCATCATCGATTAGTTGTGTCGCGCGATTAATGCGTCATCCGCCGTCATCACTGCCACTTGACTGAAACGGGGGAAGAAAAAAAATTACGGCAGAGCGAGCTAGCGCTGCAGGTGCGCAGTGTTGCCAACTCAGCGACTTTGTCACTATATGTAGCGACTTTTCAGACCCCTCCAGCGACAATTTTTTTTAAAAAGCGACTAGCGACGAATCTGGCGACTTTTTACGGTGTCACTGGCGGCTTTTGGAGACTCTTACGTGAAAGCATGTATCGTTCCTACTCTTGTCCTGCTGCCGTGAGGCGCCTCCCCCATCCCAACCCCGTTGTACCGCAGGAATCCCTCTCAGCGCTGCAGTCAGAGCCGCAGGATGTTTCAGCATCCAGACTGCAAATGAAGCGCGCATGCGCCGGGATTAACGGCACAAATTGATCACAATAATTAAAATAGCCTTTATAAATAAATGAACTTGCAAATTATGAGGGCAAGGCTTTTGAAGTTTAAATCTTCTGGCAAAGATAAAGTAAAGAAGATCTTGCAATTTATGGAAGTAAAGCATAAAATCCAGCAAGATCAGTAATATGTCAATTAATTATATGCCACATTCCCATGTAAATATCTGTCTTTAGAGGATGTGTTTTTTAGCACCCCTAGTTCTCTCATTTTTATTCCAAATACAATTTATAATTTGAACCACACGGCTATTTTTATCTCTATGGTTAAGTATTTTCTCAAGTAGCAACTTTAACTGCTATACTTTCCTGTCTTAAAAGGCAGAACTCTTCTAGTCTAAAAAAACCTCATTTGTTGAAATGGGGGGACCTATTGTTTGAACCCCTTAGGGGCTTTTAAAAACAAAAATGCCTGTCTTTTTTTGCGCTTTATGAAACAAAGTACCCTATATTTTGAGGATTTACAGTTACATTTCTCATGTAAGTTTGCGTAGTTTTATCACAAACATTTATTTTTCATATTGCACCAGTATAGTTAATGAGCAACCTGTACTTGTGTGCTTGTTTGTTCTGTCTAAAATGTTTATTTTGGAATAAAGAGGTTAGTATAAAAAATATTTTTTGTCAGATTCATCGATTAATCGAAAAAATAATCGGCCGATTCATCGATTTTTAAAATAATCGTTAGTTGCAGCCCTATTATGAACATATTTCGGCATCAAACTCACTTGAAAAAAAACTGTGCAATAGTAATACTTATAAACCTTATAACCTTTCTACGTATTGTGTTGGCCTACCTGTTTTGGTCCTTCTGGGTTCTGTTGGTTGATTTTTGCCCGATTTGTCTGGAATTCTTTCTTGCTTAGTGGTCTTGCTGTGGTTTGGATGACTGGTTTGGCCTGCCTGGCTGGAGATAATGGTGTGGCAAGCTCTCAAAAGCTTGTAACAATCTCTCTGTCAATGTAGGGGTAGAGGTTGGTTGCAGAGATGACTCTTGGTGATTTAATGAAAAAGGGCAACAAACAAAATCCAAGAACAAAGTACCAAAAACCAGGAGACATCAGGGAAAACACACACGGGAAGCCAAGCAACAATGAGAAACCACCAAAGAGTAACTGCACAAGAGGCGCATATATGAGAGACAGGAACAATGGGAAGACTAATTATCTGATAGGGAGCAGGTGTAGACAGAAGTAACCAGAAGAAGGGAAAGGAGACTGGCACAAGGGGGCAACAGAGAGCAACTCAAAAAATTTAAGACTGCTTAATTATAACAAAAAATGGAGAATAAAATAAGAAAACAAAGAATAACATAAATCAAAGTCAAACAGAAAATTTAAGAGGAAACTCAAACAGAAGTCCACAAGGGGAGAACTATAACACTTTCTTATCTTGTGCCTTCTTGGCCTTGGGGCTTCTTTGCTTCGCTGATGGACTAAATATCTCTAGGGCGAGGGTAGCTTTGATCCTTCGGGTGATGCCTTAAATCTGTCAGCCTAGTTCTGCTACAGCTTTCAGAGCCAAGTCCACTTGCCCTTTACTGCTCTTTGCAGGCTCACTACTTTTCTCTAACAAATGTGCACCTCCAGTTAATACACTTGCTCATACAACCCACTTAACTCAAGCACATGTATTGCTATGCTTACACCCACCTACACACATAGATAATCCAAAATGGTTAAAGGTCATCCAAACAAAGGTAACTATTACATCAATGTGACCTGACCTGCCTTCTTTGATGCTATATTGAGTCACATTTTAATAAGGTCAATTACTCAATTAGAATACTATTGTGATATATCTTTTTTGCAGTGCAAAACTGCCTTGGTAGAGGTAGGCAACCAAGTTATCTATGAAGTACGTTTAAAATGCTGCAACAGGACAATAGGGAAAACGAAGAAAAATTATGTTTTTTTTCTTAAAATTCCCCACATAAAATAAAAAAAAAGTAAAACCATTAACAGGAACTAGAAAATTTTGAGAACTCGGGTTCAAGGAGACAAAAAGAAGCAGAGATACAAGACGCAACTGTCAACCAGCTCCACAGGCGGCCCCGTCCAGGAAACACACAGCCAGGTAGATGTGCTCCAAGCCAGCTCCCATGTCAGAGGATGAAGGAGAGCACAGACAGTTAGTCCTGGTAAGAGAAACAGGACTGCACTGGAAGAAAAACAAACAAAAAAACAAGCTGAGCTCCAACATCTGAAAACAAAGATGTTGATGGCAGCAGCAGAGTCAATATGGTGTCACAGCCAAACAGGAACAGACGAGATGAAGCTACTATGATTAGAAAAAGCAGAAGAGAATAACATTAGAGATTGAACTAACAAATACTGCAGAATTGGAGAATAGAGATAGAATGAAGCAGAAAAATAAAAAGGGGTCCCTACGTATGTCTTCCAGCAGTCTAGCCCTGTAGCAGCATAACTATAGAGATAGCCTGAGTAAATATAGTAAATATTTGCTACATCAAAACTTAGTCAACAAATGTGTTTTCATTTCCTCTTCAGCGCATTTAGACTTTTAAAAAAGGGGGTTAAAATCACCTTAAGCGAGCATAAAAACCTACTATGTTTATTTGGATTTGGCTGTTTCAATCAAGCTGTTCTATTGAGATGCTTCAAGATGAGCAAAAAAAAAGTTGAAGAAACACGTTTTGTATAAATAATAAAAACCTTGTTCATTTCAATCATTAGGCTCCCATGTAATGCTGTACTATAAACATGCCACATATTTTCAGTCTGATGTATAAGGAATAAAATTCAAAACTGGATTGAACAATTTATTCAGACATTAAATTTAAATGTTTACGAAGTAAAAAAACATAAGAAGTCAATATCAATATAACTAAAACAACATATGCTTACATAGTGCACATAAGCTAAATATAAATGTTTCCACGGAAATTCTTAACATTATGTCACAGTCAGGAAAAAAGCTGTTTGTCTCTTTTAAATTAAACTGCAAACCTGTCAACCAGTTCAAACACCACATTATACTCTAAATCCTCGCCACATTGGCATGATTTCAAAAGATAATTTAGGATTAAAGAAATAAGATAAAATATGTCTAAACTCTTCAAGGTATGAAATATAGAATTGTTTTAGTTTGTAAGCTGAACAGCAACACAATTTACTGAAATTTGTCTAGTTCTGTTTAGTCCTTTCCTCTCTGTATGTGGATGTATTTACTGATCTACTTTGTGCAATCATGCAAAGCCAAACAATCCAGTTCAAACAAAGACAGCACCAATGACCAAATTAAGGACAATAAACTTTTCCGGTCTATACACTGCAAAAAATCTACATCTAGATAAGTCATTTTTTCTTAAAATAAGTGCATTTGTTCTTGAATTAAGGAGGTAAAAGAGACATTTTGCCAGTGGAATAAGACAATTTACACTCAAAATAAGAAAACACAATTGCATTGTCTTATTTCAAGTGCATATTATCTGATTATCTTATTTTAAGAGTAAAAATACTCATTCCATTGGCAAACTATCTCATTTACCTACTCAAATTAAGGGTGAATACACTTAATTTAAGACATTTTTACTTATTTCTAGATGGTTTTTGCAGTGTATAATAAACCAATGTGTCAATCGAAACAACACATTATGCTATTGATGCTCAATGGTTGGGTTGTAGTTTTAAGTGATTTTGTTATAGTGTGCTAAGTCAAAGAGAGCTAAGACTTTTAGGGATGCAGAAAATAAAGAGTCAGCCATCCTATTCAAAATGCCAGAGGTCTCCTGACTAATTCCTATAGTATTTGCTAGTGATACTTTTAGCTCAAATTTAAAGGTCATTCATTGACAACCAGATAATGTTTTATATTTAGAGTAAGCATCTGGTCCTAAAAAATGAACAACTTCACACTGATTTTATAACTAGAAGAACTGTTTTGAAATTATTCTTTTGTACTTTGGAGATACATTTGAAGTTCATTAAGACTCTTCGGTGAATCATTTTTTAAAAAGTTGGGATCACTTGAAAGTAAAAAATTTAACTAATAAGGCAAAGCATTATAATTATCTGCTAAGCAGTTTGCTGGTCTCCCTTTTGCTAACAAAACAGTGCTGAGCTTTTAAGGCAGAACTCCCTTAGACTCTTTCCACATGGAGGTAATGGTAGATTAATAGCCAATCACCAAGAACATGTTGATCAGTGGTATAATGGAGCTTCACTACACACAGCTGAGCTGGGGGATGTGCAGTGCACCATCAAGCCTGAAAATAATTGAACTTCTGTCTGTGGTGACATCATGGAGCCTGAAATTTGATGCCTTTCTTTTTACATGTCCACAAAAAGAAAGGTAGAGGAAAAGCTAGCAATTTCTCAGTGTTTTGAGCTTTAATCTGTCAGAGTTAGTGATAGTGATTTAAAGGTCAAAATTCTCATCAACCCACTTTTTGCCCGGAGTGTACCTTCTTGTAGACTCCTCTATTCTGCATTTGGGTCCAGCCATGTGGCAAATGCTGCTCGTTCCATGCCCTAATGAAAGGATCTTAAAGCTGTTCTATGTTATGTTACCATAACATTACCAGCAGATTCTATAATTGATGTTAATTGTGAGGTGGCAAAGTAGATCCATTCATAACAGTTGTTTGGGATATGCAGAACAATATGTTGGATTAAGATCTGGGCACTATTCAGGCCAGATGAAATTTTTAAAGTAAAACTGTGTCAGGGTTGGATTAACCTGCTAAAAATGCCCCATCCATTTGAGATGGTTTCCAGAAAATGACCTACATAAATTAGATTGTTTAGGTTGGTGGTATGGGTCAAGGTAACATGGATGGTAAATATTTAAGTTAAAGTGCTAAATATATTGGAATGGGTAACAAAAGCTAGCCATTGCTCCCCACATGCATCAATGACTCAGTTGCCAGTTAAATATTTTACCTTGTTTTGACCACTTTCAGTAGACATTGACCTCTTCAGCTTTAAAACACTTCACAAAACGTGCAGTCATTAAATGCTCTGAATGTACCGTTCTGTATGATATATTCCTCTCCCAAAAGCAAACATTTACACAAAAATATTAGTGTTACAAACTTCTAAGTCAGTGATCCCTGATTCGCTGATCAGGTGTCTCCTGTGTTCAAAGCTAAACCCAGCATTGGCATTAAAACCTGAAACCACAATACATGATTAGTCTGTCTAATCCAACCCATGTCCCAAGTCAGATCATATGAGGTTATGGTACTTAGAGGTACCTAATTGGAAATGTATTTGGCTGGTCAGACTATGAGAGATCCTCTGCAACTGTGCTTACCTAGCTCTGACAGAGATTGACCCACTGTTTATTTTGGTCGACCTACGCACCACCAACCAGCAATTCAGTGGCAACAAATCCGAAACAGTAAGGATGCTTTGGTTATGTTAGGGATACAGTATGTTCGGAATACAGTAATCTAGAATTGTATAAATATATGCTTGAAGTCTTAAACATAATCAAAAGTTAATTTAATTCTTGTTTGTACCTATATTTTGTAAGAAAGTAACTAAAATCCTTTTAATATAGTAGAAAACGTCCCACCAAATTATAAACCCAATACATTTAGATGAACAACTATCAGCAAAAATAGATATTTCTACAAATATGATTTCCATTAATGCTGGTATGAGGGAACAATTTATTGAGGCAGCCATAAAGTGTTTGAATAAACCGCTAAATATCTGAGAGCCCCTTAAATGGCAGGCTCATTGTGAAAACCATTATCGTTAAGCTTTTGAGGGACTCCAATAAAGGTGATTAGTTTCTGATTACTCAGTTGTTGTCCACGTTGCCAGTTCTTAAAAGCGTGCTGAACCCCTTCAACCTTTTCTAAGCACCCCAACAGGCCACATTATCAGGCTTTAAACAGTTTGATCCCTGACTCTCTGCCTACGAAATGTCCTCTGTCTAGTGCTTATTCATGGAGAGAGGACAGACTTTACAATTAAAATATATAATTTCCTTGTTGTTTTTTAGGCCTGTACTAACAACTCTGACAAAGACATCGGAGTATTCCTATTTACAGTCAGAAAACAATGTCTCTGTTCTCAGAAGTAGAGCAATTACTCAAATTATCAGTATAATTCGGATGACCAAGGAAAACAAATGCATCTTACTTGGTTGACTCTATAAAAACGATGGAATGCAGGTAACATACATTTATTACTGGGGTTTTGTTACATTTATCCCTTTGTAAGTGTATATTTGTTTGTTTTTTTATATATATGTGTGCTTGCTTTTATGTTTTTTTACAAGTATCTGTTAACTTAGCTGTATGTATTTTCCCTCACCCTACACCATGTTTTTGTTAGTTATTTTCTACACCTGTCTTTCAATATCTGTTATTTTCCTAAATGTGAAATAAGTCTAAGTTTGTCTTTCTTACCCCTCTCCAACTCTTAAACCAAATGTTCTACTTAAACAGTTTTCACTTTAACTTTTCCTCCAGTGCAACATCTCATGTTTCATTTCAAGCATTTTTTGTTTAAATCTTTTTCTTAAATTCAAGACCTCTCCATCTGCTTTTCAACTGGGCTTGGTATTTAACATGTCTGTGCAGCCATTATAATGATAATCACTACTAATAAAGGGCTTCATTTGTTTGTTTTTTAAGATTAGAAATGAAAGGGTAAACTGATTTTAAAGAATAGTGTTATATAAAAATTCCCAACATGCTAAAATTATTAAAGCCTGACATTAATATTATTGAATTCCATGCTCGTGTTGAACAGTTTGTAAAGATTTCAATTTAGGAAGTAAGTCAGTCAGTACCAGTGTGTAATAATAGAAAGCGTGGAGTTACTGTACCCTCTGAGTCATTGTGTTCATTATATTCTGGTACCCACCTGCTGTGTCTAACAGAACTCCAGCCCCTTTGCGTTGGAATGAAGTCAAATCTATGACAAGTTTTAGTTCAAAGAGTTCATTTAATCTGAAGTCTCCTTGGTGTGTGCACATAATATGTGTTTAGCAACAGCTCAGCTTATACAGTGGGCACTTGAGCAGGAAAGGAAAACTAACATTCCTGTGTTAGCCAACTTCACTTATGCCGATTATTAGATAACACACTTTGCCCAAAGCACTATTTATGCATACATGAAAGGCTCAAGGTTGCATCACATAAAAGCTTTTTAGCTTAATAGAATAATCAAAAACTTGTTTATTGGTTCTACAGATTAGGAAACTGATTTTGAAAGTGGGTTATTTACAAGTATAACAATTATAGAAAATTAAGGCTAATGAGAAGCTGGGCACCAGTGTGAAAAGTTAAAGCCAAAAAAGACAAACCTACTAATAACTACTGTTAAACTATTAGTACAGTATCTCATAGATTAAGGTAGAATCACAACAATAAATAAAAATTTTATTCAATGCTACATTTTGGCATGCTTTTATCTTCAATGACTTTAGACATTGGTAGTAAGTGCTGCATTGTTGATGTTCTCTTCTTCTTGCCAGGTAGTCACAACAATTAATGTCAATACTCTTCTTGATCAGCAAGCACATAATGTTAGCACATAATATTAGCCATCAATCACAGATCAAGGTTATGGACAGTGGCGGCTGGTGGAGTTTTCTCCAGAGTGGGGCTATAAATTCAAAATAGACGTATACCAAAAACCAATCAAACATAAACTAAGTTATCACACCAGTATATTTATATGAAGGCCAACAACAAAAAACATTACAAAAAATACATACTTTCATGTACATTTTTACTTTTTGTACATAAATCTTGCCCTTCTGAGGCGTTTTGAAGGCAAATTTGTGTTTTGCATGATCCAATATGGTGTCACATACCTAAGAAAGTTTAATAATTGAGAAGCCATAGTCAGCTTTATATTTTTTAATATTTAAAGACTATTTATTTTCTGAGAATGTGTTTATTTAAGAGCAATTATGCAAATTAAAAAACATCTAGAAAAATTACATTATATTATATTATTTTCCATGTGAATCCCAGATTGTTCATGCTTTTTTCCCTTTTCAAAAGAGTGCTTTCAATCAGTCCTGCTTGTATTTGTTCATGCTGGGTCAGATCCTGTCCTTTGAAAAAGGAGGCGGGAAAGAAGAATAAAGCGTCAGCCTTACTGAATGCAGTTAGCCAAGCCTTGTAGCTAAACCAAGCCTCCAGCTTCTCTTGGTATAGTTTTTAAAGGATTTCATTTCCACAACTCGACCTGTCAATCACCCGCACTACAACTATGACAACAGTTCTTGCCACCTAATGTGTGCCCCGAGTTCCCCTATCCTTTTGCATTGCAGAGGAGCTAATGCACATGTACAACTTTTAACGAGAGTCAATGTGCAAAGATTTTGGCGCCCTTGGGCAGAAATACCTCCCCTATCGACGAAAAATGAAAAACAGCTTTAATCATCATTAAAGACTAAATATTCATCTTGCACATCTAAGAAATATATATCAAAATATTTTGAAATACTTTAATTTAATAATTGTAATTTATTTTTTTGTATGTATTTATCAAGCTGCCACTGATTATGGGGTTTTTCAAAAGTAACATCAAAGCTACTTGCAGCTAACGAATGAGCATGCAGTGCAGTTCTGCTAAGATGTTGCAGCGTCAAGGACTTGCATTTGTGAATTCCCAGTTCCATTTTGCAGTGCACCCACTGCACAGGGGTTACTTTAAAATTTAGTTTAAACTGACCTTATATTTTTTTTGCCAATCTCTGTCTCTCATTGGCTGCTTGTCTATCTACCCTTGGTTTCTTACTAAATAGCTGCTAATAACATTTAGCATACATGCGTCAGGTCTGGTCAACAGCTCATTGGCCAACAATGAGAACATAATAGAGGGTAGGAAAACAATTCCAGACTGCTGTGCTGAATCATAACAGCCTTAATTATTACAACCCAAAACATACAAAGGTGTGTACATTCAAATTTTTCAAACAGGGTAAATAATGTATTTTTTTTTAACTCTGAAGAGAGCTGCGCTGATATTTACTGTTAAACAAAGAATTGTGTGCAATGTGGAATGTCAGGAGCTCTATATGCAACATAAATTAGTGCTAGGGTGATACCCCTTCCACTTTTTAGCTCCTGTTTACTGCAAGCGCTATTTAGATACCACTTTTTATAACGACACACTTCAACCATAGCTTAGGTATCCTTACTGATTAGAAGTATTGAGATGGAGCAAAAGTCTTGAGGCAATTCGTTTTGTGTGTTTCACTTGCACAGTTTTTTAAGGAAACTAAGAAACACAAATAACACACAAAATACACCTCAAAAAGAACATCTGAAACAATTTCAAGTAATTAATTTTGAGCTTTATTTTGGATGTCAAGGTGCAAAGAAAGCCTTATTTTACTGTATCATTAGAAATATGGCTTCATTTATAGTCCTTTAAAGGCAACTTTATTTACCTGACTATTAAAGATTCCAGAGAAGTTAAAAAACAATCCACTGGACTTTGTTTCCAAGTTTGAAGAAGTTTCGCATCCCATCCAGGAAGCCTTTTCAATTCAAAATGTCAGAAATAGCGTTGAGTTCGAGGCTTTATAGAGTGGACCAAAAACAAAGCCTTGTTTTGGCTTAGAAAACCTACAAATTGAGCCGGACGAACGGGTCCACCCCTTGGAATGGGCAGTAGTTGGGTTCTCTGTTAGCCTGCAATACCCAATACCTATCTTTGTTTCTGAAATGGTGTCATTAGAGGGAACTGTTGGCTTAGCTCAACAGGGACGTGCTCTGCTCCCCTGCATGGGGGTGGGGGCCGTGATGGTAGCGGGAAGGAATCAACTGTATCGCTGTATTGTAGGTTTTTGAAAGCTGAAATCTGAGTCCAACCCCTCTGTTTAAGGTTGGGTTTTCTTTGTTAACATAGATGTCATCCTTTACCCCCCTCTCAGACCACCTGTCTTCATTGTCCAAAATGTAAACAATCTGTTCATCAAAAGAATGTCCTTTGCCCATAAGGTGTAGATGTAGTGCCGAGTGTTGTCCCGAGGAGGTCGCTCTTTTCGGGACAAGACTCGGCGGTACAGGAGCAGAGCTCCTCCCTATTCAGCCAAGCCAACAATTTCCTCTAACGACACCCCTTTCAGAGACAAAGACAGGTATGGGTGATTGCAGGCTAACAAAGAACCCAAAGATTGCCCATTCCTGAGGGGCAGACCCGATCATCAGGTTCAATTTGCATGTTTTCTACGCCAAAACAAGGCTTTGTTTTTGGTCTACTCTGTAAAGGCTTGAACTCAATGGTATGTCTGACATTTTTAATTGAAAAAGCTTCCTGGTTGGGAATTGAAACGTCTTCAAACTTGGAAACAAAGTCCAGTGGATTGTTTTTTAACTTTTTTGGAATGACTATGACCTGGGTGACTGAGAATCTTCACCAGCGACTATTAAAGAGTTTTATTTTTGTAAGAAATTATTCTACTACAGAACAATCTACTTTATTAATATCCAATTAGGAACAGACTGGTTACAGTCATCTAATGTGTCATTCCTAGGAACTCTAGAACTTTGATAGTGATAATTTTGTAAACGAATTGGCTCGGAGAAAAACCTTGTACTGCCTGCTCATTTGCTTACACAGCGACCTGATTCAGCAATAGTTAATTTAATTTTGTATTCACTGTAAAAAACAATATTTCTACATATAAAGTGTAGTTCAGTCTTTTGATAGAATACAGATATTTGAAAATAATGTGTCACTAAAAGTGTCTCACTTACCAGCTCAATTTAAGAATAAATGACTTAATTACAGTATTTTTTGTAATGCGGATGAATGTTTGTGTTTTTTTCCTCTTTACTCTAAAAAAAGACCATTTAAACCATAAAAAGTTTTTTTTAGCAATGTTTTGTCTAATAGAATGCAGAAGCTATGTGTTCAAACTCGTCTATGTGCTCCCTCCAGAAAGGATTTAATGGAATTTCATTTTCCAACAAAATTCTAATCTTTTTCATAATCCTTTATTTTTTATCTCCAATGAAAAGCTGCTATCTTTCCACCTTACTGACATTTCCCTTGCTTTAGCAGCTAAATCAATGTCTAGTTTCCCATCATGCAAAGAGTTCTTCCATCTCACTCTGTGTGATGTTGATGAACTGCAACATTTGCCTTTATCAGCTTTGGCCATGTTTTACATTATCACTTTTTTTTTTTACCCTCTCCCCTCGCTTTGCCTCGCCCCCCCTCCTTCTCTCATCTTGCTTTTGGTATCTAGCGGTTTCATACCCTCCCAGTTATAAGAAGACCCCACCTCCTGTGCCCCCTCGCACCACCACCAAGCCTCTTATTTCTGTGACAGCCCAGAGCAGCACAGAGTCCACCCAGGATGCCTACCAGGAAGGCAGGCATTCCCGAGGTGGTCTGTGGACCACGGATAGCCTTGGCCGCCCCATCTACAGCTCAACAGACAGCCTGGACAGCACCAAGGCGGTCACAATGGCCATGGACACAGCAGCGGGAAAGAGACATGCGTTGGTGGGAAGTCACACCTCTGTCCAGACATGTGACAAGGCCGTCCTTGTATCAAAGGCTGAGGAGTATCTCAAAACCCCACGTTCCTCTATTGGTATACAGGTAACAAGAAAACTGGTAGCTGTCATTACACTTTCAATAATACTAACTCAAATTACTTTTTTAACATATAGTGCTTTGGTAAAGTAGTTTTTCAATGTTTTGTTGATACTTTGTCATATTAGAACTGCAAACCTATTTAGATTTTGCATGATGTGCACAGAACAAAAAACAGTATCCTTAACTATGATAACCCTAAATAAAATCAACCTTTTTACCCTTAAGTCTACCCTTGTTTAAATATCAAAATAAACACAGCTAATACTTAATATTTGTAAACTGAAAATCCCCCTTAACACACTCTGAGCACATCGACCCCTGTGTGAAATGGGGGGTTTTCATCATAATAGTGTTTTTCTTCAGCTCCAACAGCTGAACCTAGAATTATCCTTTCTGATCGAGCTTTAGCCGTTTTATAAAGATAAATAGGAAAATGTTTAATTTTCAAGAAGTGCAAAGCTGGTCACAAGTTTGAAATATTTTAAGATCTATATCTACAGAGAGCATATGCAATAGCTCTAATAGAAAGAATAATTTAAAGCATATGATTCTGATCTTTTCTTTGAACCTAATGCCAATCTGAAACAATTTTTTACTCCTATCTGACAAACAAAAGTCTTTTTTCGCAAATTGATCCATAACATATACCATTATACACTGCTGTTTTTATTTCCTAGGTGGAGACTGTGACAGACTCTGAGGCTGAAAGTAAGGGCCTTCCACAGTTTCACTCTATAGGGATCCAGGTGGAGGACAGGAAGCGGTAAGTGGTGCAGGTGGAAGTGTCATACTACATGTTTTGTTTTTTGTCTGAAGTTGGTATATTAAATTAAATTTCCCTCTCATCGCTGTTAGGCATGGAAGGTTCAAGCGTTCCAACAGTGTGACCACTGCAGTTCAAGCAGACTTGGAGCTGGAAGGCTTTCCTTCCATGGAGGACAAAGGCCTGCAGTTCGGTGGCGCCTTCGGCCGGCACTCTGAGCCAAGCACACCAACTCAGTATGGAGCCATCCGAACCGTTCGCACGCAGGGCCTTTTTAGTTACAGGGAGGACTATCGGCCTTCCAGCGGACCCCCCAGCCCACAGCCTGAACCCTGGTTGGTGGAACCCAGCCTGGAAAGCACCGACTCAGGCCGAGTGTCCCCCCACCGGAGGGATGGCGGTTGGTTCATGCATCTCCTTCACAATGAAACCAAGAGGCTGGAGGAGTGGTGCAAAGAGATGGAAAGAGAGGCAGAGGAGCATGACCTGTCAGAGGAGAGTGAGTTTCCTGAGTTGAGCAGGGTTTTCTGCTCTTTAACATCAATATATTTAAAAATAAAATTTGGTTTTATACACTGTATTGAAAATAAAACTGTAAATTTAAAAGTTGAAAAATCCTAAAATTTTAGATAAATTGATAGACTCAAAAAAATAAATAAATAAATAATATAACTTGAGAACAATGAGTGGTTATAAACTGTACAATAATCATTTACATATTGAACGTCAAAATATTCAACTAGGGGATTACAAATATATATAGAGACAGTACAGAACAAAAGTTTGGACACACGTCATTTAAAGTTTTCTTTATTTTAATGACTATGAACATTGTAGATTCACACTGAAGTCATCAAAACTATGAATTAATTTACCACGATGTCACTATTATTACACTTTTGTCATAATACAATGATATTATCCAAATGGGACGTTTCCCTATTGCCTGCTGGGCGACTACTTATGCTGGGCGACTACTTTTGCATATGATGGGGGATTATTTTAAGACCCACTATCAGGGTCCAGGGTGCTTTCTACTGACCAGTTGTCATCGTCCTTTTATTCTTCTCTTCCCAATATAGCATCATCAATATTTTGATATTTTTATGTTTTCTAAAAATATTTTTATCGTGGCATTTGCCAAAGAATATGTGTTTTGGAGAAAAAGGCAAAAGTAACCAGATCTGTTTTATGTTTTTATATTTTATTGAAATACATAGAAATAAAGGACATATAGAAATAGGAAAAGTCAGATAGCAACACGAACATTATATTAATACAACTAAAGTTATTTCCCTTCAAAATCTGAAAATGATGTTCACCCTTATTTTTTCTTTTCTTTTCTGCTTGTATCAGAGAAAGAAGAAGCTATTTCCCAGTCCTATTACAGAACTAGTAGCTTGTGGCAACACCAGAGCTCCATCTCACCAGACTTTAACTTATTATTTAGCATCATAGCCAGAAATAAATATTTATAGCTTTTGGACCTTTTTTTGATTTGTTTGATTTTGAATTATTAAAACTGTTATTTATACATTATATCATTTTGGTAAAATGAATACCATTACTTAAGACCACTCTAGACATTCTGTGGATGTACTGTTTTTGTAAAAGTAGCAATTTAGCTAGGACTTTAAGCAGTTACACTAGCAGAAATGTTGTGACAGAACTTTTTTGTGCTTGATTATTTATTATGAATGACTGAAAGATAATTGCTCAATGTCTGTCAAGTTGTGAGTAATAGTTTCCAAATGTGTGTGTGTGTGTTCCAGTCCTAGGAAAAATCCGTAGTGCAGTTGGAAGTGCCCAGCTACTAATGTCTCAAAAGTTTCAGCAGTTTTACTGGTTATGCCAACAGAATCTGGTGAGTAATTTTTCAAACCAAAATATCCTCATGGCATTTATTTTATACACTTGACCAATATTTTCATGTAGAAAGATTTACCTTTCTCTAGGCCTCGGGCAGGTGGTTGGTCTGTTGCTTGTTCACCTTCCAGAAATAGACCAAAAAGATCAATGGCGGAGCAGTCGCTCTGCTGCTATTGACCCCTAGCTGACGAAAGGGGAATTCCAATAGGAAGCTGCACCTGTGTTGAGGCAATCCATTAATGCACAGAGGCAGCAGGTTGAATGGAAACTCAGGATCTGAATAATGAAGTGCATCACCCTCACTGTTTAGCCCTCTTGTCACGTTTTGCCCATACCTCATACCTTTTGTGATGCTACTATACCCCGAATCAGCAGATATCAGAATATGGGAGTTCAATAAGTGAAATGTTTCTGGAGATAAAGGAGAAGCAGAAAGTGAAAAAGAGAGTAAGACACTTAATTAGATAATTTAAAGACATACTGGAGGTAGTTCAGCTCTACTCTCTGACTTGTTGTCTTTGTGTTTTTTTTTCCAGATCTGTTGCTTTCCTTTAAATAACCCTGCTGTTTGACTCTCCTCATATATAATAGGATGATGAATTAAATCATTGATAACATTGATAGTGACAAGCCTTAGATTGCCTTGAGCTTTTAGATATTTTTCAAAGAGAAGCAGATGAGTCTGTTTCGTCCTTTTAATGGTAGGAGAACTGCAGGTTGAGTTTATAAAAGACTGTGTATTGCTGAGTTTGAAATAATGAAACACATCTTGATTTTTACATTGTTTTTGTGCAGTGCTGTTTGAGACTACAGTTATTTGTTTTTTTTTCTGTCTGCCTTCCTTTGCTTGTTGTTACTTTAGATTTGTTTGCAGCAAAGCAAAACAGTATTTTTAGACTAGTAAAAAAAAAAAAAACTTCACAGGTTATGGAAATTTTGACTTGTGTTGGATGTAATCATTACGAAATGGTTCCAGACACATTTCCTTTTTTTCAGGGAGGAATATTTGTTAAACATTAAATCTAAACCTCAACATTTAGTAGAATGCTGCTCAAGTACTAGTACCAAGTTTTTCAAACCAGCTCCACACAAGCTGCTGATAGAATTCTATTTGACAACCCATCTGATCATAAATGGTAGGATTGGTTGTTGGGTTGGTCAAAATAGTAGTTTGGGTTAATTGTGGATTTGGAAAATCCATCTGCTTCCAGGTTTATATCCATGTTTAGGAACAATTCATGAGCCGCAAGACTCAATAATTACACATTTGCCAGTCCTTACATATGTTTTAAATTATAATCTGAAGTCCTGAGATTTTGAACCACTACTGGTAATATGCTGCCACACAGTGGTCATAATTGGTATATCAACTAGGAGCAGAAATGATATCTTCAAAGGGGTGATGATTGAAACATTTGCACCATATCAGGAGATAGAATCGTGTCATTTTGTGTTTACAAAACACAAATTTTACTTTCACTCTTAAAAACATTCTTTCCAGGACCCCAGTGCCATGCCTCGACCCACATCTCAGGATCTGGCTGGATTCTGGGATCTTTTACAGCTTACAATTGATGACGTCACTGCCAAGTTTGATGAGCTGGAGCAGATCAAGAGCAACCAGTGGCAGCTGGTTGAAAGCCCCGAGAAGAAGGTATAATTTCCCTCCACACTCGTGTAATAATTAGTCTTAATGGGCTCCAGATGAGCATACTCAGCTTAAAATAAAAACGGACGGAGAACATCAGTGTTCATTTTTAGGCATGGCCCCGGCAGGGGGTTAGGGTATTAAGGAGATGGAAGCATCTGTTTTGGTTTAGATAGCTTATAGCAAAGTTATTTTATCCATTAGAGCCACCAGCACAATCAATGAGATGAATTCCTCTCCTCATTACTTTGTTGTAAAAGATTTTAAAATGTGAAGAACTTAAAACACCATTCCATTTTGCATTTAAACACTACTTTACCCTATTGTAAGTGTAAATTATAGTATGTACTGAGAGGAAATTAATTCCCAAACCAAAGAAATACCTAAAACTCCTGATATATATGTTTAGGTAATGTTTTTTAATGATTTTTATTTATATATTCTTACAAATTTTTACATGTTAAAGGTGTTCAAAATCATAATAATTTTCGGAGCCATTCATAATGAAGTTGCTATCATACTTATAGGAGCCTAATCATGCAGTTTTACCTTACAAATCTCTTCCTCTCAGCTTTAATTATGGTACTCTGCTGGCTTATTTTATATAATTTCTGTGTTGCATGCTTTTTTTCTTGCTCTATTTGTTAGAAAACAAAGCCCTTTGTATATATTATCCATGACAAGACCACTTGACCCGAGGTGCAATATTGCACATGACAAAGCACAATGAGTAAACAAGCGGAAGCCATAGACGTAGTGTTTCAGACTCTCCTCTCTGTAGGAAGCTGAAATTCAGCAGGACCAAAACCCTTTGCCAAGAAATCAGCTTCCTACTGTCTGCAGCTAGTCTCGTTAGCAAGGCCCAGGTTGCCCTCTCACCCTTGAGGATCATTTGCATCACTGTAAATACTATTTAATTCAATTTTATATTTTTTGCTTTAGTAAGTTGTTAATATTTGCCACAGTGCTCTTACTCTACAAATTGGTAAATGCCATGTCTTTGTAAAGCAACTTTACAAGTTAGGAGACTCCAAAGTCATCTACAACTACATTTAGTCATTAGATCAAACTAGCACACATTCAAAAACTGATGTAGCAACCTATATTGTTGCTACAATTGCCCTGGGGCA
Source organism: Cyprinodon diabolis (assembly GCA_030533445.1). NCBI lineage: Eukaryota > Metazoa > Chordata > Actinopteri > Cyprinodontiformes > Cyprinodontidae > Cyprinodon > Cyprinodon diabolis. Next base: position 11,629,919 of record CM060076.1, on the reverse strand, counting down.
CACTGACAGAAGCAGGGCTGCTGCCCCAAGGAGTTGCACTCTGTATTGTTCCACTCTAGTGATATATAATGCTGGACATTGCTGCCAACTCTATGTATAACCATGTGTAGCTTCTTACCACCGAAGCAAATTACTTATAGGTGATAAATATGCAATAAAGGTGTTTCTGATTCTGATTTCACTGAGATAAGCAATGAGTCATCAACCCCCTGTGGATGTGCAAAAAAAAAAAGAAACATGTAGGGCAATACAATATGGAGCCTAGGTGGAAGTTCAACTGAAGAAAGTAATTGCTCTCCTACATCCACCTGCGACACAGCCAGTCAGCTTTGAACCACACATTCACAAAAGCCAATCGGCATTCAAAGTTCATCTTAAAAGGCCTCCAATCCACTTGTCTGCTCATGTGTGCAGGCGGTGGATGCACTGTTTGATTTCATTCAGATGACACCGTTTCAATCCACCTCCAGCCCCTACTCAACATTCGTAGCTAAAGCTTCATCAGAGTGTCATTCCTCTCAGCCAGTGGCGGCCGGCCCATAGGGGGCGCTGGGGCACCGCCCTCCCTGATAAGAAGAGAGAAACGTAAAATATATTTTTAGAAATTAACTCATAAATGTCAGTTTCACTCTCTAGAGTGTGTACCTATAAGCAAAACAAATTATATAAACTACATTTCCCTATCTACTGTCATTAATTTGTGGATTTCCACAGACAGACTCCTACCGTCTCTGTTCTGGGGGCGCTGTTCAGACAGCCCCACATTTGCAGAGAATCTGTCAATCATGTACTATTGCTAGGTGAATTTAATGGCCAATCAGCGTCTCAGAACTTTATGGTCTTGGGGCTCTGAAAATACTGCGCTTTAACAGGCATCTGCACCCAAGCACAGGTGCAGACAATTAGAGGGAAGATGGCGAACGTAACGAGCGAGATGCAGCTTCCACCAAATTCGGTGAGATCCTTATTTATCTACCCATTTGCCAGAAGAACATCCATGTTGCAGGGTAGGAAAATTTCATGTCATGGTTATTGTGACTGTGACAAATTCACCTCGTCGCTTAAAACTTTGCGTGCCACACACACATTCCTGTTATACTGTGTTTGTGAGAACCAATACACTCGCGCTGAGCCCAGTAGCGGTCCATTAACTTAAAACACACAAACTGTTCCTGGTTACCTGCTGGCATATTGAGGGTGCACACTTAATATTTCAGTGGGGTTATCCGTGTGTGTGTGTGTGTGTGTGTGGGTGTGTGTGTGTGGGTGTGTGTGTGTGTGTGTGTGTACGTGTTTATGCTACAAGGACTTGTCATCTTCAGTCTCGCTGCGTCTTTGCTAGGTTCAAACCCAGTTTGGTGTAATTGAAAAGTCAATAAATCTGTGTAAAAGAATTAAGTTGTAAAAATTATTTGTTTTTGTACATCAATTGTGTCCTCTCCACTGTCGCTTCATGCTTGCTCATCATGGACAGGTTCTCTAAACCTGTGTTATCCAACTGGACTTCCATCTTCTAGGTCCCTGAGTGAAGCTCTAGTATCAGCTCACACAATTCACTGGATCTCCCCATAAAGCTTAGCATACCGTCTTGCTAACCAACAGTCTTCCAGTCTTAGATCTCTCAGGTCTTCTAGTTCAAGCCTACATCCAGAACCAGAACCAAACTTTGAGAAGCAGCATTTAGTCCCTATGTTCCACTTATTTGAAACTACTTTGACTATTAAACTAACTGAGGTATTATTAGTTTAAAGTCGTGGTCAGTTTTTTTTTATGTTTTATTACCTGATTTTATTGTGTTTTTATCTTCATTGGATTTTATTCTGCTTTTATGCTTCTCCTGTTTCATTGTTTATTTCATGTAAAGCACATTGACTTGTCCTTGTACTGAATTATGTTATACAAATAAACTTGCCTTGCCTTGGCTTGAGACAGAAGCATATGGCGTTCTCTGCCAAGTCTGCCAAGCCTTACTAATATCAATACTAGGGGTAGCAACGCTGTTCTTCGGCATTTAGCTATTGGAACAGAAAAAGTTCATAAAAATATTAGTAAAATATGCATTGTACAACTTTATAAATGTTAGACTGTATTCAATATAGCCAAAAATGTGCCTGATTTCATGAGTATGTTGTGCAACAATCAACAAATTCAAGTTATAATTTCTTGTTTTTTTGGTTAAAAAATAATAATGCGTTAAAATCCAGTAAAAATAGTAACTTCTGCTATGTCGATGACCAAAATGTTGTAAAACAACATACTGATTTTGATTCTATTCAATTGGGCATTTTAGAAGTGCTTGTACATATTACTGTAGGTAAGATGGTAAAGCAAGCTTTTTGAGGGACTATTAATTGATTATTATTTAAGGATAAGATCTACAGAAATGAGTCAAAGGCACAAATAAAGAAACACATAAAACTAAGGCAAAGCACACAGTAAAACACCTTTTTTGTTACAGAAATGTAGTGCTCACAAACAAAAGTAGCAGTTCCATTGATAAACTGGGCGCTCTCTAATGTAGCCACAGGTTAAACTATGTTCTGTCCTTTTCCCTCAGCTTTGGGTTGTTGTTTCCATTGAAAACAAGCTTAGAGTTACTTTGTAATCCAGTGACAACCGTCTCCAACAGCAACTTTATTTAGAAACAAAAACAGGTCAAGAAATCAATGGCTTTGTCAAGGTTTGGTGGAGGTGGGTTGAGGACCCATATGCTGAGAGGTGGAGGCAGAGATGAGAACAAAGAATGGACTAATGAGCTAATATAGAGCAGGTGTGAATAGAACTAACTAGAAGGAAGCCAAGGGAAAGGAAACAGGCACTAGGGGGCAACAGAGAGTAACTCAAAAACACAACACAGCCCAAAAACAACTACAAAGACAGAATTACAAATAAACTAAAAATAAACTTAAACAAAGGGCAGAAACCTGACAGGATTGCAGGATCATGAGCCGTATATTCCTCCATATATGGACCACTTCAAAATATTAATCCACTTAAAGAAACAATCTAATTGCCAGCTTTTATTAATTTGTGCTTCACACCCTCAGTATACTGAACGTTTATTACCTCATAAACCTGATTTCTGCCCTTTAAACATTTTCCATACTCCTCAGGGGTGTAAAAAGCCATGGATGTTTGTTTTATCTGTACAAATCAACTAGAGCCAGTCTTTGAAGTTTTGTTTAGTGACCATAAAACAGCTTAAAACTCAGGCAAATGGATTTTAGCTCAGGTTTCCTGAAGATGTTTTGACAGATGACTGGGAATTTGCACAGGCAGATTTACTTTAGTAGTTTCTTCTCTAACTTAATAGTAATTTCATTAAAATTACATAATTTCTTAGCATTATGCCTTATTATGTTCCATCTAGACCTGGAAATGTAGTTTAAAGGGATTGTGGAGGATTTTTGCGTTTTGTTTAAAAGACCCACCCTCTTAACTTGAAAACATGCCAGTGCGAGAGCATGCACAAGCACATTTCACCTCGTGCACGCCCTGATTAAAAGTTGCTGTTCTCATAGCTCATATAAGCTTACTGTGTCCGAACGTCTGCCCTAACCCCTAAATCCCTCAATCACTACATAGAGCGGGGACTATATAGTGGACTTTGTAGCTAAATCAGTTAACTTACCATGCGGACAGATGATGACTGCTTTTGGCTTCATTGTTCAAGTAACTCCTCCTTCACTGCGGAGTGCATGCACTTAATTTGTTATTAGTCGCCGCTGTCGGGTAAAGACGGCGGGCCGCTGTGACAGCAAATCCCATAATGCTTTGAGAGGAGAGCTCTACGTTCAAAGCATTACCGGGATAGATCTGCCTCTTCTGAAGCCTTTCTTTTCTTCTCATACACTTTGTAGACACTTTTTCTCTTACGACCCCCGGCCATTTTCAAAAAACCGCAGTGAGAAAGGTGAGCTTCAATGAGTGTCCGAAAACGTAGCTCACCACGGATATACGCCTGAAATGGGTGAACAGGACGAGCACGTAGGTAGACCTTACGTGAACATATCACCAGAATGATTGACAGTTAGAAGGACCACTTATGTAGATGATCCACCCAGAAATAAAAGATCTTCCTCTATACCTTTAAAGCTACAGTGTGTAATTTTCAGCGACATCTAGCGGTCAGACTGCAGACTGCAGCAACATGAACATCCCCCCCCCACCGCTTCTCCCCCCCAACAGTACGGCGAGTGTTACGGGACAAAATGTCTTCCACGACGTCCGCATCACCTACCTTCTCAAGTGATGAGGTTTGTTTACATAGATAATTTTACAGATAGTATTTCATTAGTCTGTGTGTTCAGTACCGTCTCAGTTCATCTCTCTCAACTTGCTGTAGTTACTTTCGAGCGTAATGGGCGATCTCGCAATCGCTAGTTTGTCGGCTCTGCGCTGCCGTAGCACAAAGATGTCTGCCTCCATGGCTGCGAGACCCGCTCCTATGTAATTATAAATAACGAATTCTAAGGAAAGGCAAATATTAAGGTTAAGAGGCTGAGCTCGTAGATGATGATAAATAACATAGTTATGTATAATATATTACATTTCTGACTGTATATCCCTGTAATTATTACACACTGTAGCTTTAAATAAGACAATTCCGTATGTTTGGGTAAAATATTGAGCCTTTCTGTAATGAATGAAACCTCTATGAATCTGAATTTAACTACAGTAACTATTGTAAGGTTATAAATGTAAAGCTGATTTTCGCTTTTGTCTTGGAACAAGGTGGAGTTAAAATATTATTAGTCGGTAGGTACTGTTAAGGAAGAAATTATTCTAAAATAGTTAACTTGGAAAAAGTTGGCTGTCTCTCTTCCTCTGGTCCCCGGCCCTCCCGGCGAGCTGCGTGTGGCCCCAAGGAAAACCAGCAATGCGTGTTGACGTCACAGAATTACAGAGTTTAATCCAATATAAGACAATGCATAAACTTAGAAGTAAGACAATGCACAAACTTACACCAGAAACTGCAGAACAACGGAGACATACATTCATTTACCTGACTTAAATGGAGAGAAGGAAAGAAAGCAAAGACGTACAAAAACATCTTTGGAGAGTTGCAAGAGCAAATCTGATTTGTTACTTCTGTGTAGAAAGTTTTATCCTCTTGTATTTAATTTATTCAAATAAGGCTGGCTTTTGCTCCTCCAACCAGGAGCTATCTTGGACACTCAGAAAAACTTAGAACTTCCCCTAATTTACGGCAAACATCTGGGGCCATTTTGCTTCTTTGTTTTAACAAGAAAAAGCGGAAAGCTTATCCTGGCCTCCAGAAATTCTTAAGGACATCTGACTAAGGAAAACATAAGATAAGATTTCACAGACAGCTATGTAATGCGAAGGCTTTCCTGCGATCTCTCCTGCTATAAATTCTCAGGAACAAACTTAAATTCAGTAATTTGGTTCAAGGAAAGGTTATCTTCACAAACTTGTTCAAAATTAAGAAATATGTTCAAAACGAGAGTGCTCAACATACCTTTTACACATGCCATAAGATTAACTGTATTAAAAACTAAAGATAATCATTTTTCTTTAACAGTATGAATCTTCAGGAGCAGATGTGAAACACTGAGGTTATATAAGCAGTCACTTAGTGTAAGGCGCTCTCCAAACAGTTTACATTAAGGCACATTTATAAAAACAGTGCTTCCACATGAAAGATCTAAAGCTGCGAGGCATCAATTTCATTAGTGACTGCGAGTTTAGAAGCAATAAGATCATTATGGGCACTTGGGTAATTATCTTTATGCCACACTTTTTGCTATAAGCACACTGTTCCCTCCAGCTGTTTGCAGGGACAGTTAGTTCAGTAGAGCAGAACCCTCACAGTGACACAGATGCTCCATGCCTGGCGTTACTAAATAAGGGCAGGCGCTGTTTAAACCAACCCCAGCTTGCAATCACAGAAACTCAGCCTGTCCTCAGAAGTCTCTCATGATCTTCATATGGAAATGTGTTTTTATTTATGTAGTTTTAACATCAGCTAATTGATATGCAGTAATAAAGTAGATTAAGTTAATTTGGCATAGGATAGAATTGTTTTCAGAGGTAATCACAATATCAATCATAATTCAGTTTTTCACAATATTTTGTTAACTATTCATATACATAGAGCTGTGCCACAAATATTCAAACCCTGGCAGATACCTTTAAGTTATGTTAATATTCCAGAATGACTTAAATAAGATATATGATCTATGGAGGTAGCTAGTGATTAGTGTGTTGGCAATAAGGCCCTCCAACCTCTAGGAATGATACTCACTGCAAAAGGTACATTGGGAAAATATCAGTGGAAACATACAAAGTGTCATATTTGGTTTAAGGTTTCTAACCCACATGCAGAACACAAGGACACAGGAGAAAAAGTTCAAAGGTTTATTGAACAACACAATTGAATAAAGAACTGATCCAAGGGATTATCAGATCCAGGACTGGTCACGACTGGGTTCACTGCAGAGGGGGACAGAGTGGTTAGCTGAAGTGAGTGCAGGTCTGTACCTGTTCTGGAGTTTGAGCAGAGCGGCAGAGAGGGGGAACCAGGAGGGTCCAGAGGCTGTCGGCAGGCTGAGGGCTTGGTGGAGGCAGAGCTTGGTTTGAGAGCTGGCGGGTTCTGATTTGAGTTTCTCTTTCAGGTTCTTCAGAGAGCGGGCAGGCAGGTCTTTGACAGGTTTGATTCTCCAGGGTTCTTCAGAGATCAGACAGACAGATTTCCAACAGAGAAACTCTTCAAGGTTTCAGGTTTCTGGCAGGTTCAACCTGGGAAGCAGAGAGGACAAAAAAGATTAGGTTCAGGTTCAGGTTTTCTGGGAGTCAGAGATTCAGACAGGCAGGTTGGCTCAGGCTTGCTAACCATAACTGGCAAACACTCTGGCGCTGGAGTGTAGCTCTCCGCCTCCTTAAGTAGGGACCTCTTGATGAGCAGATGGAAAACAGGTGTTGCAGGTGAGCACAAGCCCTCAGGAAGGGATCCTTGGCGCCCTCTGGTGGGCAAGCCTCCGGATCCCAACACAAAGAGTTGGTCATTATTTTAAAGAAGGGTTGCTGTAATGCTGACAAAGATTTTCATTGATTATTAGCAAGTGCTAAATAGTGTTCAGCTTGAAATATGATATTGAAGATTAAATTAAAATAGATAAACCTTTGTTTCAAAGTTTTTTGCAATTTGACATTGTTTTATTATCTTTTTGTAGATGATAAAACTATGTCTAATTTCAAACTTCTTGGCATAATGAAAATCATTAAAATCAAAATCTGTCAGGATTAAGAATACCTTCAACTTAGCTTTAAAAGTTATTTGATAAACATCATAAAAATAACAAGATAGACAAAATTCATTTTGGGAAAAGCTAGACCATATATCATGGCTACAGTAGAAGCTTTTTGTAGGTAATTTCCATCTTTTAAGTTGAAAGTGTGCACACTTGAGGACTGGATTTATTTTCCGACAACACTCCAAACATACTTTCTTCTGTAAAATAAAAAAATAAAATAAATTAGCCAATATGTGTTTGTTGATCTGTTTAAGTTTAGGTTCTGGTACAAAGATGTAAGAAACAGTTTTGTGGTGCTTACTTTACTGTGAGCAAGAACCCCAGAGGCAATTAACCTTTGCATTTAACCCATCCCCTTTGGGTAGCAGTGGGCCGCCGTCGTGTGGCACCCGGGGAGCAGTGTGTGGGCATGGGGCTCGAACTCAGAACTTCAGGATTCAAAGATTTATGCCCTAACCTCTAGGCTGCCACTCCCGCATGGATACAATAACAGAGGATTTTATTCACTATGACTTAAATCTTTTACCAACAACAGATGGGGGGCCTTTTTACAAGAAGGAAGGCTTTACTCCAAATGCAACATGTTAAAGAAAATAAAACGATTACACTCAGCAAATGGATAAAGGGAAAATATTTACTATCTGCTTTTATCTTCATTTGCTTTAATGTTTCTTCTATTTTATTGTATAATTCATGTAATTTCCCTTTTGAAAAAAAAACATAGACTATTTTCTAAGATTTAATCGATACTTATGTGTCTCAAGGAGCAAAAGTGGCCACCGCCTCTGCCAAAGAGGCCATCGAGGGGACGTGGAGGCGTGATGCGCGAGCGCTCTCTCGACCTCCAGGATCGCCAGCGTCAGGAAGCCCGAAGACGCCTCATGGCTGCCAAACGAGCAGCTTCTTTCAGACAGAACTCAGCCACGGAGAGGGCGGACAGCATTGAGATCTACATCCCAGAGGCCCAAACACGGCTTTGAGGTCCACACAATCATTCTTAGCTCCTGCGGTCCATCTCCATTAGACACCAGCGTGTTGTGGCACAACATCTGCCCCTCATGTCCTTCAATCATTTTATATGTTGGCCTTCCCCTGGCTTTCCTGTAAGAACTACACTGGGATTTTAACAAAATATTTTTTTATCAGCATGACTTAAACTAGTAAAGAATGATGAAAGGAAAGCATACATAAGCCACTTTTTGAACCCCCAACTGTATCTGTAATTCACAAAAGATCCAAGACTAAACCATTTTATGAATGATTTACAAGGCATTCTTCATTTTAAAGTCAGCTGGAATTATTAGCTAAGGGGCTTGGTAATATCTGTACAAATTATACGCTTGCCAAGTGTATCTTAAACTACAGGGATCAGACTTTTTTTAGAGCTTTTATTTTGCTTTCTTTTTTTTTTCTTTTGGTCCTCTTAAATTTTTCCTATACCTAAACACATGTTTTGCAGTCAAAGGAATAAAGTGCAACATTTTCCTTATAACCAGCAGCAATATTTTTTGGCTAAAGCACCCCATCTTTATATTATGTTAGTCAAAATTATGTGACTGTTTTTTTTCAAGGATATCGATTTAATATTGTGCTTTTTCCATTCTTTTTTAAAGAATAAATCCTAAATAGTTGATTTTTTCAAATAAAGCAAACAGCTTGCCACTTTTGATGTTGCCACACATATTTTTGTTTGCCTGCATTTTAACTAGGAGTGCTGGGGCTGTTAACCATTGCTGCTGGTTAAGATGTAAAAAAGAAAAAAAGGATGAAGAATTCCCAGGCCATTATTCCCACATTAAGTCATTTCCAGACCTGCAATACCATTCAGCCTTAGGACTTTTTAAAAGAAAATGTGTAAATGACAAGCTCCTGTCCACATTTCCTCTGCAGAACAAATATGAATTATAAAAAAAAGACTTACACAGCCTTTTTCAAACAATGCATTTGCACCTTATAATATTCATGTTTGTATTTCCAAGGGAAATGTAGTTTATGATGCTCACATGATATTGTTGCAGTTGAATTGCAAGAACAGAGATGAAAAATTTACTACAGAATTTCATATATGAATATATAGAGGTCGTAGAAATTGCACCTTGTATCCTTTTTTAACGGTGTTCATGCCAGTCCAATAAAACTATATGATTCTAAAAATGTTATTTCTACTTAGAGTATAAAACATATGACCCTATTCACAGTTTATGTTATCATTTAGTATTCATAGTAAATAAGAGGTATTATTTGATTTGACAGAGGATCTGTCTGGTTTTAAGGGAGCATTTCTTAGCTGAACGTTTCCATTCTGCACAGCATCTGGCCTTATGTTCTCATTTTGATCTGCTTGTGTAGTTCTAGGGAAACAACAGGTGCAAATGACACTTTAACAGTATTTAGTTACTATAATGAATGGTGCTGCTTTTTACTCTAAAACTGTTGTCCCTCGCCCAGTCCTGCATGCACACACACACACACAAAAAAATACTTTTTAAAGTGAGATTTATGAACATGGTGCCCACTGTCTCCCTAATGGTAGAGTGTGACGTTAAACACAATACTTTTTGAAATGTTCTTGCTTACAGTGAATCAAATGAGGATACAGTTTATAGTGATTGTTGCCGAGAAAATAAAGAGTGTTAATGAGAATATTACAATCACTGAATGAGGGGGAAACAGGTTTGACATGCCAACAGCTTTTAAATAAAATTAAGAATACAACATTGTTCACGTTTTATTTTTTTTTAATCACACTTTTTGTTGCATTCCCATTTATCACCATTTGTCAACCTAACCCTGGGTGAATAAAACAAATGCTGATATAGCCACTAGCATTATGGGGAATCGAAGTGTTTCCGTGTTTTAATCTTAACATGTTCAGTAGGGGAGAGCAGTCTGTGTTCTCTGAATTAGGTGGTAACACATTGAGATATATTGTGACAGATTTTGTTTTTCCTGCAATAAGGCTAAACACAAGTTGGACTTTTTTACTCCAAGGTGAGCGTGTTAAATGCGAAACTTTTACCTTAAGGCCTTACCAAAGCAGTTATGAATGTAAAGATGCTGCTGATACAAAGAAGTTTTCCTTGGAGATCAGCAATTGCTAAAATAAATTACAGATGAATACAATGGAATAACAGGGTCTTTTAAATCTTTTTTTTTCTAAAGCAGGTTTTTCTATAGTTGATTTTTAGTATAAAACATGGCAACCAGAATGATTTCTTTTCAATATGTCCAACTTTGTTTCATTCATAGAATGAGGATTTGAGGCTGGACCCGCAACCAAGTGCAGTTTAAATGTTACATTAATGCATGTAAAGATTAGAATCCAGTTAACATTAACTTTCAGTTCACAACAACAGCTAATACTAAATAGGATAAACTCCTTAAAAAAAGATGTAGACAAAATTATTTACACCCTTTAGACAAAAAACAATATTTATTTAAAAATGTCAAATCTGAAAGCATTGCGCATGTTTGTATTCAGCCCCCTTCAGCCTACTCAAAATCTATTTCAACATCGATCTGATAAATCATGGAAATGAGGGACCTGTCTTATAATGAGATAAGGACTAAAGCTTTTGGCCTCCATGCAGAAAGCTACATGTAGCAATAGAATAATCCTGTAAATCAGTGTAAATACACACTCCCTTCAGTGAAAAATGTTATTGGCAGTATGCAGGAGAATAGAAACTAAAAGGGAGCTGGGCTCATGTGAAAATGGATCCGATTATAAACAAAAATATATAATAAAGAAATTATCTACTTTTTATCATGTAGCGATATAATTACATTTTTAGATCAGAGAATATTAGAAAGGCCTCCTTAAAGTCCAGATCTAAACTAAAAATTTTGGACAGTGCTTTAAAATTGTTGTTTTGTCAATGTGGGGGTGGAGGTTGGTTGAGGACCCAAATGCAGAGATGAGGGAGACAGAGATGAGTTCTGGCAGGTTTAATAATATCAAAAAGATTAAAAAAAAATCCAAGAATCAAACCAAAAAGCCAGGAGAAAACACACATGGGGAGCCGAGTAACAACATAAACTAGCACTGAAGAACTGCACAGGGGGAGTATATATGGGAGACAGAACAAAAAGTGTGGATAGAAGTAACTAGAAGGGAGATAGGGGGAAGGGGACTGGCACACGGGGGCAACAGAGAGTAACTCAAGACTGCTTGACAATAAGAAAATGGAAAATAAACGAAAGATCAACAAAACAGAATGACCTAATAACTCAAAACTCAAAGTCCAAAAGAATATAAAAGAACCATAACATGTTTACATCAATGCGTGGCTCGTTTTGAACTATTTTAAATGCGTTTTTGTCTTTTTTGCATAAATATATCTGTAACATGTGGCAACACCTCTATTCAATAGTTTTCAGATTTTTTTTTTTTAATATGTACAGCTGCAAGTCTTTTAATGTATGTCTACCAGTTTGGTGCTTAACAAGGTCAAATAAAATAAATGCATTACACAATTCTATTTGCAAAAAAGCTCAAGCTGGATTAGACTGAGTTAGGAGAGCATATAAATATCATTTTTTAAGTCTTGCACACATATTTTTAATGTTTGGTTTAAGAGTAAATGCTCCTTGGTCTGAGCCATTCCATTAAATCTGCAACAGCAGCATAGTCCTGCTGGAAAATGAAGTTTTTATCTTATCTTACTCTATATTTATCCACCTTTGATTAATACTGACCAGGATCTACAGTCTTTAGTCTCTTATTATGAGATCCTTAAGGGTCATACCTACAGAGTTTTCATCAAAACCTTTGGTTTATAAAAAAAATATGTCCAAACACTATCTAAACTGGTAAAGAATAAAAGTATATTGAAAATTATTTTAAAGTTTGACAGATCCAAAATATATAAATATAATCTTCTGGTGATGATGCCAACTTCAACACGAAATGATTCTGAACCAATCAGAATTGTAGGTTACAGTCATCTGAGAGGGAGCTCAGGTGTTGCCAGATCCTTGTTGCTCTGTGATAGAGCTGAGAAACAGCTTCTTCCCTACTTTATTTCTTTGATTCAAGCCAAAACAAAACAAAAAAAGGCAAAAATAAGGTAAATATATGTCATGCTTTTAAGTGTTGGCGCCAACTTAAGGAGGCAAAGGGGCTCAAAAGTAAGGCAGAAACTTCCTTTGTGCAATGTTAACTAGAGTTAATTAGCATTAGCTGACCTGGCAACCAAATCGCAAATAGTAAGGAAAGAGAACAGGTGAGCACAGGTGCACTACTGGACAGGAGAAGTTAAGTATGTGGCTATCACCTTTCCAACAGAGCAAAAATTGGTGTGAAAGACTTTGAAAAGATGACATGATTTACATTCAAATGATGTCTACATTTGGTGAAAAGCCATCTTTTTCAGATCGTTGAAAACAACACCAATTATTGGACTAAAGTGGGACAAAATCAGACCAACTAAACACAGGCCTATTTTCAACAACTATTTCAGGACTAAATCAAAGCAATGATGGTCCGACTAGATTTAGCCCTAAAAAAACTATAAATGTCTAAATGACGTCTGGTGGGGGTTAATTACTAATAATCATCACGTTGCTTTATGAAGGAAAGTCTATAGTCTATTTTTTTTTTGTAAGGTTAGACAATCTACATATAGCCTCATGAGACCATCCTGATCCCGCGGGCTTTCAAGGTTTTCACTCGCAGAACAGTCTGGAGCCTCTCCATTAAAGAAAATTTGGAGCCGTTCACCAAACGAACGTCCAATCAGCATGGGCTTTGAGGTGGGTTGAGGTGTGACGCAACGAGAAGCGCGACAGTTCAGTCTAAAGAACATGGCGGCTTCAGCCGATGAAACTAGCGTTAGCGTGGCTATCAAGCAAGTTTTATCGGAATTACAGAGTATTTCTTCACTGAAAGAAGAGCAAAACACTGCTCTGGAGGCTTTTCTCAGAGGAAAAGATGTTTTTGCTCTTCTCCCAACTGGTTTCGGCAAGAGTAGCCTGGCTTGTGGTTGTGTTTTCGTCATTGCTCTGTTAGTACGTCATATGCTTCGTTGATCTGATTGGTTTATTTGGCCCGTCTATCACCAACATAGGCCAATCAGCTAACCAGTATTTTCACCCCTTCCCAAAATTACTTCAACGGAAGGTTTCCAGATGGATATGCGGAGCAAATCCATCTGGCGGAGTCAGGTTAATCTACATATGCTAGCAGTTATCTTGCTTAACTTACTAGTTTATGTTAATAGTTGCTTAATGAAACTGATTAACATTAATAAATAGTTACTTCCTAACAAAGATACAATAAAAAATTATGCAACAGTTTTTGGCGTTTGCTTAATCATATTTAGTTACTTTAACACAATTGTTTTATGTCCTACCCTGCTAACATGAAGCAATTGTGTTAAAGGCATATTAAGTAAATGCAAAAATGGTTGCATTATTTTTTTCAGTGTATAGCCAGTTAAACATATTAAATTACATTATTTTTCACTTTCTCACTTGTTAATACCAGAAGCCTGTAAAAGTCTCAACAGTCTCAACTCCACCTGTGCTCGCACTCCATGTGGTCAGTATTGTGTGAACACATTCATGTGATTGGCCAAAAAATAATAAATCACCCACATGGGGAACATTTTTGAAGCTCCCTGAAACAAGGAAATTACCTAACTGGCTGAAAATCATTTCTTGTCAAACAATGTATTTATGTAAGGAGTGAGTCAGGGGAGTCTCGAAAATCCTTTAACAAACCACATTTAGTCTGTTATTCAATATATGACATTGTTTACGGATCTGAAATCATGTGGGAATCTTGTCCTGTGAATGTATAAGTGTAGTGTGCAGATTTGAATCATCCTGGATGTGAGTCATCCTGTGCATGTGTGAACTGCATTTGTTAGTAAATGAATATTAAGGCTCCCTTTACCTCTAAATTATTTACTCCTACTGAAGAAAAACATCCCCACAGCATTTTGATACCACCTTGGTGCTCACTGGTGGGGATGGTGAGTCAAGCTCTACTTTGATCTCATCTGAGCAAAGTATATTTTCCTATACATTTGCTTTGTTCCCTATATGGCAGCATAGAACAGTCCAGAACTTCATGGGAGAACAATCACCTGAAGAAATCTCGGACCAGAGTGTTTAAGGTTATTATCAGACACTCACTATCCTACCATAGATCAAGGTTTTCCCTGCTCAAGCCAGCATGTATCCAGACCATATGGATTATCCAAAAGAAGCTTTTAGACAACAACCTTGTTCCCTCGAGAGTATTTAAAGATTAGTCTGGCATGGGTCATTCAGCAGTGGCATTGCTTTTCCTTAGACCTGAGGGCAGCAGAAATATTGGAAAACTGCTGAAAATGTGTGTTGCCAAGCGACAGCTTTGAAACCTAAAATTACCCAAAAAACCTTCCCCACACTTGAAGAGATTTTGGAGAAGCTCTGTATGGAGGAATGGCCAAAATTCCTGCTCCTGTGTGTAGAACCTAGTCAAGAGCTACAGAAAATGTCTGACCTCTTTAATTCGAGAAAAAAAAAAAAGGGTAAACCTACAATGAAAATTACTGATAACTTCATTCATTGCAAGTGGGGAAACGTATGTCACCAAATACTTCATTTTCTAGCAGTATCAGAGTAGTAAGGGGCTGAATACAAAATTAACTTTATTTTTCTGATAATTTGTCAAAGAATTTCAACAACAAAGTTGTCCTGGTCTATGGCATAATATCAGAAAATAAAACACATGGGGGTTTGTGAAAACAAGGAAATGTGTAAAGCAAAGTTTGAGGAATATTTATACACTTGCAAAGGATTGTGTTACTAAAAAAGAACATTTTTAGTAAATAAAAGCATTTTAACTTTACATTAAAATAGATATTACTAAAATATGGATATGTATAGGGCTGATCTGTATATAAACCACAAATGTTTATATTTTTACATTATTTATTTAAAATTTAAATTTAACTTTAAAGAATCAAAGTAAGAAACTTTATCTAAATATGTTATTTTAATGGTGAAAGCTAACTGTTGAGAAAGACAATAACAGCATAAATTAATTGACAAATCCATTACATTATAGAAAACTGTTTAGATGGTAAAGGCTTAGTCTTTGGTTTGATTAATATAAGTAGCACTTTTTTCCAACATTTAGGCTGCTTGATTTGGTTCCAACAATTTGGGACTCAACCTAACAACCTCCTTTCATTTTTTTATGGATAAAGGGCAGAATGGTTGGGAGGAGGAGGACAAATTATGCTACAAAGTGTGACATAGTGATCCGTGTATTTGAATAAATAAATAAAACAATATAAGTAAATTATTTATCAAGTTTATATAATTTAGTTTGTGTAATTTGGTCCAGTCCTTGCAGGACAAAGTCACAGGTTTCTGCTTCCCAAAAATGTGAGAATTTATGTAAAAACATTTTTAGAATACAGTGGTTACCCTCACCATCACCAGACGTTTTGCTTCTTCATTAAACTTTCATCCTTACTTCTAAAAAATGCTCGTTTTTAGCAACATCTCAACTCATCTTATATTAGGAAATATCTTCTGAAAACAGCTTATGTTATTTGAAAAATGGCTGATGGGCTACTTTAACAATCTAACTGCTCTTCCACCTGACTGAAGTCAGATAAAGTCTACTTCCCACAGACTGCAAACTGTGATTACATCATATATACTGCTGCCGATCTGGTGGTTGTTGTCATCAGTGTGGGTTTTAAAATCAAATTAAGATTAACCTGAGCTTTTGGCAGCATTAAGTTCATGTTTATGTTGTCTGGACTTTTAGTTTAAATCAGTCAAATCTGTCGCAACCTTTCCTCCATAGCAAGACTGTCTTCTGGTAGTTTCAAAGAGGTGGCACTGAGAAGGTAATTATCTTAAAGTTGATGGAGCTGTTTTTACAGTAGGACTGAAGTCCTGACACCTGGATGCTCTTAAAAGTTAGAGTGACGACTACAGTAATGCATTGTAAGGGTTATAAGATACACAATGACAATATCAGAAATCACACAGTGTTTTTTTTAGTATCTTGCAGGGATGTTATAATATAGTGGTGCCATTTTTGTATCACTATCTTTGAATTGCTGTAAGTGTTCATCATGTTTCTCTCATTCTCCCAACCATTTTATATGGGGCTTAGAAGTTTGGCAACTATGTACATGATAAATCCTCAGGTGCCTTACAGTTTGATTCTCTTGGGACTGAGCGAATGATTTGGTTTCAGGCTTGTGAAAGGACTGCAACACCTTTTAGAGTTTGTACCTTCATAAAGGGCTGGAAACTATGCTAGGTCGGATCACAGAGTTACAAGTGGAATAACATTTATATTTGCCTGCTTTGGTTGTCCTGTTTTGATAAGCTTTAGCACAATACAGTCTAAAGGACATCAAAGCGGAATTCGCTGTCATTTATTCTGGTTATATTTGGTTCAGATTCTAATGGATGTTCTATGATTCAAAATACTTCTACTGATATCACTTTAAAAAATGAATAAAATATAGCTTAATTATCACAGAATATATTTTTCCTGTATAGATGTCTTTATTGTCATCTTTTATTTGCCCATTTTGAAATTCTCATGCATGCAAGGGTTGGGTGCTGGACCAGCTGAAAAATGTACAATAGTATTTTATTACATTGATAGACAGGTTGGTCTATAGCTATTTACCTCATGGTGGAGAGTTTTAGAATATGTTATTAGGAAAATTTTAAAGCTCATATGGACACTTTTTCATGCCTGCGTACTATGCAGCAGTACCTCTGCAAGGTGGCTGAGGTTGCAGGCCCTTGTGGAGATTGAACTTCAAGAGACCACTAAAGGTACCATTTACATTCTGATGAATGCATAAGATCAGAGAATAGCTCTTCTTTTCATCAGAATGTGATGAAGTCAATCTGCCAGCAAGTATTTAGTTTATACACATAAAATGTTAACCAATTTAACTAACTTACCTTGATGTTTAATTATTCACTAGAACAGGTGTTTCAAGAGTTTTCCCCGTTTTATTCAAACAACACACTACATTGTAGATCATTTAACTGAAGCTGAACCTCAGAACTCTAGGTGCTGAAAAACAATATTACTGTGTCATATTTGGTTAACTTGTTTTTTTGTTTATTTTTCTGTTAATAGTTGACTAACTGGTACCACCCCATGCATCAAGTGCACGTACATTACAGTCAAGTGATATTTACTCAACTATCTAGTTTAGTTTCTGCTCTTAAAGCTGAGGATTTTTGTTATTCACATTTTATATTTTAAATAATGGCTTCATTTATTTCCGAGCAAATGAATATGAATATGATCTGCCTTTTAAGCAATAACCCTCATGTATACATTGTTTTGTGTTACATTTTTTATGTTTACTTCTGAAACAAGTGAAATGTTAGATGATTTCTTTGCCCGCTTAAAGAATAGTTTGTCACAAGAGGCTGAATGCATATTTATCTGTTTTGTTTAGAAAAAACTTTTTTTGTACATAATACTTTTATTGAGCATAGCTCATTTATTGAATTAACTATTGTTCAACTCTTCAAAGCTTGTGTTTTTCAAAGTTCTTTTAGCTGGATTAAAATTTTCAGTGTCAACATATGAGTTCGAGATAGTCCTACAAACTCAGTATGTTGTTAGCCAGCAGGTCCCCAACTTCCTAGTCACTCCATTTCTTCCCAACCAATACCTTTCTATATAGCAACTATCCATACATAAAACCAATACTTGGAGCACAATTTGATAAAACAACCAGTCAAATACTCACCTAAACTCACCATAATTTTGATGTCATATTACTTTTAGATTTTGATAATTCATTGTTATAATTCAACAAGGAATTATGCATACCCAAGTCCCAATGCATATACAACTAGCATAACACACAAGTGGGTTGCTACACTGAGTAAGTGACATACAAACCAAATGTTTTGTAGCTATCAAAGACATCTCATGTACAGGTGCTGGTCATAAAATTAGAATATCATGAAAAAGTAGATTGATTTCAGTAATTCCATTTAAAAAGTGAAACTTGTATATTATATTCATACATTACATACAAACTCATATATTTCAGATGTTTATTTTGTTTAATTTTGATGATTACAAATGACAACAAATGAAAATCTCAAATTCATCATATCAGAAAATTAGAATATTACTGAAGACCAATAAAAACAAAGGATTTATAGAAATGTTGGCCAACTGAAAAGTATAACCATGAAAAGTATGAGCATGTACAGCACTCAGTATTTAGTTGGGCCTCCTTTGGCCTGTATTACTGCAGCAATGCGGCGTGGCATGGAGTCGATCAGTCTGTGGCACTGCTCAGGTGTTATGATAGCCCAGGTTGCTCTAATAGTGGCTTTTAGCTCTTCTGAATTGTTGGGTCTGGTGTATTGCATCTTCTTCTTCACAATACCCCATAGATTTTCTATGGGGTTAAGGTCAGGAGAGTTTGCTGGCCAATTAAGAACAGGGATACCATGGTCCTTCAACCAGGAACTGGTAGCTTTGGCACTGTGTGCAGGTGCCAAGTCCTGTTGGAAAATGAAATCTGCATCTCCAAAAAGTTGGTCAGCTGCAGGAAGCATGAAGTGCTCTAAAACTTCCTGGTATGTGGCTGCGTTGACCCTGGACCTCAGAAAACACAATGGACCAACACCAGCAGATGACATGGCACCCCAAACCATCACTGACTGTGGAAACTTTACACTGGACTTCAAGCAACGTGGATGAAGTGCCTCTCTTCTTTTCCTCCAGACTCTGGGACCTTGATTTCCAAAGGAAATGCAAAATTTACTTTCATCAGAGAACATGACTTTGGACCACTCACCAGCAGTCCAGTCCTGTTTCTCTTTAGCCCAGGCAAGACGCTTCTGACGCTGTCTGTGGTTCAAGAGTGGCTTGACACAAGGAATGCGACAGCAGAAACCCATGTCTTTCATACGTCTGTGTGTGGTGGTTCTTGAAGCACTCACTCCAGCTGCAGTCCACTCTTTGTGAATCTCCCCCACATTTTTGAATGGGTTTTGTTTCACAATCCTCTCCAGGGTGCGGTTATCTCTCTTGCTTGTACACTTTTTTCGACCACATCTTTTCCTTCCCTTCGCCTCTCTATTAATGTGCTTGGACACTGAGCTCTGTGAACAGCCAGCCTCTTTAGCGATGACCTTTTGTGTCTTGCCCTCCTTGTGCAAGGTGTCGATGGTCGTCTTTTGGACAACTGTCAAGTCAGCAGTCTTCCCCATGATTGTGTAGCCTATAGAACTAGACTGAAAGACCATTTAAAGGCTTTTGCAGGTGGTTTGAGTTAATTAGCTGATTAGAGTGTGGCACCAGGGGCCATCAATTTTGAACCTTTTCACAATATTCTAATTTTCTGATATGATGAATTTGAGATTTTCATTTGTTGTCATTTGTAATCATCAAAATTAAACAAAATAAACATCTGAAATATATGAGTTTGTATGTAATGTATGAATATAATATACAAGTTTCACTTTTTAAATGGAATTACTGAAATCAATCTACTTTTTCATGATATTCTAATTTTATGACCAGCACCTGTACTTCTAGCTGGATCTTTTGTCAGTCCAGTTCGAAATAATAGGAATAATTAGATGTTGTTTATTTTTCTTGCAGAGACCAAGCTTTTTAATATGGCTACTCCACATACATAAGGTTGTCTGCTTTATCCATTCATAAACCTGTCAGAACCAGAACTTTGGACGGAGAATTTCAGGCAGACAGACTGATGTAATGTACAAAAGTGTTTACTGACAACATGTCGAATCTGCAACTCAGCAGTAATGCAAAAAGATTCTCTGTAAAGGGAAAAACTCAGGTTAGTGACCACATAAATCTGATGGAGGGCGATTGCAGGTGTGTAAGTCACTAACCTGGTTTTAAAGTTCAGTCCAAGCCCAGTGGAATCCTGCCGGATGAATGACTTCCCACAGCACGCGGCCGACGCCGCCCAGGGAGTTCCAGGAGCCGAAGCCAAGAAGGCTGCTCAACTGGCTGACAAGCAGAAGCAAGCAGACAAGGAAAAAACAGAGTTTCCTGAAGGCGAAGCCAAAGCAAGTGTCGATGAGGTAAACAGAAGTCCAGACCAAAAGATCAGAGATACGAAGAGGTGCCGAAGGGAAATCCAGGAGACATATCCAGGGTCGTAAGCAGGCAGAATCCAGCAAGAGTCCAAAGACAGGGCAGGAAAACAGACTATAACAGGGGCAGGTAGGCTTAGAGGTCCAAAGGAAATCAGACTGAAACCAGTCAGGATCAGGCAAGCAGAACAGCACACAGTGTACACTAGAGAACTCTCACCAAAGGCTCGAATAATCTGGGACTGATGAATGGGGACAAGCAGTTTAAACAGACACAGAACCAGATGGATCAGATGAGCAGTAATGAGAAACCGGGCAGAATTTGACAGATGAATGAAATTAGTAATTAAGCCAGTCATATTTGCCTAGATCAGTACAAAACCAGCTTAGATGGGTGTATGCAATTGTCCAATCATCAACAAGCTAGCAGTTATTTCAATGTAAAAATGTAGGAATTTAAAGGTTGTCCTCTGCCTAAATAACTCCACTATTGTTTTGCAATATTCTAAATTCAATTTTTGCTAAATATTGGTGCTGTTATAAAATTAACTTTTAAACTTTAATTTTGACCTTCTGTACATAAAAAAAATCAATCCCTACATATACCCCCCACTTCTCGTTTTTTAACATTTAGTTTATTGCATATTAATTAAGCTCTGGAGAAAGGAAGGGCTCAGATTTATATAAACTTTTAATCAAAGCTCTACATTTACATCTTTTGAAAGGGCTAGTTATTTTGCCAGCTCAAAGTCATTGTGCTAAACTAGGAGAGGTGCTAACATCCAATTTCCTGCACAAGACATTAAGATGTGTCAAAGTTCAACACTCTAAAATGACAAACTATTCTTATAGCCAGGCAGCATTTAGATGAACCTCTAGCAATTTTTCAATGTAAGTCATTTTATTTTATTTGTAGGTTTTGGGTTGCAGCTTCAGGGTCCATATGGGTAATGGGCCTGAGTAAATCCAGTTCAAATCCAGCACTGACTCTGAGAGGTTATATTGGTCATATTTTAACAGGTCTGCCAGAATTTCACATTGTTTAAGTTGCATATATATTGTGTATAAATGCAAAACAGCAAAGAAAAAATCATTTTCAGTGTTTTATGAAGAGATTGAGCAGTCACAGTTTCGTTTGCCGTTGGTGGAGAAATGTGTTGTGGCTGTGGGTAGAAATTTCTAAAATGCCTCTCACTGCTTTTTGAAGTGACTCAAGAATCATCCGATAGCATATACCGGTTTGTGGTTAGCTTAATCCTATTTTGAAATTGTTAAATATATCAATAAGGATGACAAAAATAATGCCAAATATCAAGTATTTGTACAGAGATATACATATATAAATATATAATATAGGCCTAATTTATTTAAAACTATTTTCTGCTCTTGACCCAAGTTTGGTTGTTTCACGTTCCTTTGTCAACATTTTATAATAGCATGCAGGATAGTAAATTGATTGTATTAATTAGTGGTTCATTGCTGGTCGGTATTACAGCAGTTTACGGATCAGTTTGTGTTTGCAAGATTACTTTAGGATGACAATTTGATTTCTAGATTTGTTATCTACAAAATAAATGTAAATTTTCTTTTCTAAATGCAAGTTCTGGAGTTGTCCAAATATTTTTAAGATATCTTTTTTCTTGCTTTATGAATGTGACTTACTATATTTTGCCTCTATCAATCATATGTTGTAAATAATTATGCAAATTAAACTTTTTAAAGAAAACAGTACTCTTTGTCACTTTTTTAAGCCATCTAGCAAACCAGGAGTTGGCCAGTGGCTGAATTGTTTCACTATTTGAGTCCTTTGGGAGTTTATCTACTGGGGTAAAATTTTAACATAAATAAAACATACATATCCATTTGAAAACTACAACTTTAACTTTTCAGCATTTTGTTACCATATAAATACATTTTTTTAATGTATTTTACTCTAGACTGATCCGCAAAAAGGGCAAAAAAAAATCGCAAAATGGTGAAGTAATAATAGCTAGTTCTCAACTTTTATGCCATATATTTAAAAGTGAGGAAAATAAGTATTTGAATACCCTTCTATTTTGCGAGTTTAGCAGAATGCTGTTTATAGGTGATGTAGTTTATTGTCTTATAAGTACACCAGCTTCAGGATAAACCCGTAGTGTTTTCATTGTTTAAGTCTCAAAACCCATCTGCTGTGAAAGTCTTCTTGGGATTTAGAAATTAGAAAAATAGAAGAGAATACTGAGACCCTGTGAACCAAAAGGTTTTAGTCAAAGAACTGTTTTTTTTATTACAGCAAAGAAGCCAAACATTACAGACAATAATAATATAAACCATGAATATTGACGTCATACGTAGACTGGCCTTACATCCAGACATCAGCTTCTTTCTCTGGTCTTTAGAGGAACAACTTTATTTAAAAAAAAAAAAAAAAAAAACTGCATCCAACATTTTTTCTGTTTTCCAATAACTAACGATTAAGCTTTATACTTTTTGAAAACAACAAATGAAAGCATTCTGAATCAATATGCCTTTAAATTTTATACAACTCCTTTGGGTCAGATCAAAATCTGTAGAAAAAAAATAAATGTAATGTTCCAACAACAGAATAAGCTACTTCAGTGAAAACTATAGTATTGAAACGCCACCTGTTGTGGGGTGAAATATTCCAGAAATACAACCTGTGATTTTTATTTTTTTTATCTACAACAAAACAAATGTCTTGAATTGAATCCACCATTCCGATCTCTATTGTTTATACAATAGAGCACTCATGATAGTCTATTTTTAATTACAGAGCTGAACATCTGATATTTTATTTACAATAAAGTTTCTTTTTGTTTTAGTCTGTGTACATACAGACATATCTTATAATAGGTCAGCTGGAAACGCCTCAAAAGAAGCATTTTAATGGATTAAACACAATGAATAATGGTTCAAGAACTGAATACATTGAGCATCTATAATAAAGGGTTGAACAAAGCCCTGCTCAAGGCCAATGGTTAAAAATGCTTGATTCAAAGTGGAAATTCAAATGTTTAGGCACAACAAATGTATATGTATTACATCTCCTTGTTTTGTCAACTAAGCCTGTTTACTTCCCTCTATCCAGGGATAAATAAACAGGATATGCGGATGTAGATAAACAGCTTATCCCGACTTAAGACGTTAAGAGGGGATACAAGCCATTTACCAAAAATACTTTGCACATAAAAAATGCACCATATTTTACTGACCAAGAACCAAAAACTGGGCTTTTACACAGAAGAAAAACAAAACAGTAATTTTACAAAGATTTTAAAAAAGAAAACAAAGACAAGACTACTAGATTCCACCTAAACACTGAGGACTACTTCTAAAGCTTTAATATACAGCTTCGATCAGGTTTTTTTTTTATGGACTCAAACTGAGCAGGTGTCATTTCTGACATAGCAAACCACTGCAGGCTCAAGTATTCCAACCATTACTCCCATGATTCTACATGGAGTCCATTTAGCATGCTCATAAGAAGTTTAAGAAACGCTGGTGGTGGAGTAAACATGGAATGAAAAGTGATTGTTCTTACAAGCGATGCAATAAACAAACAATAAATACAAACAATGTGCTTTATCCATATAGACATATTTACACTAAGTCTTTGGCTTATGAATAAACATCAGCTACAAAAATAATAGAATTAAAACAAAAAGTGTTTAAAAGCCACCAGTGCACAGAACAAGTGAGGCCTGGGCTCTGTTCCCTTCCAATTCATTCCAGGCCCTAAAGAAAAACAAAACTATACATCTGTTTTCTGAAAGAGATTGTTATTTCTAGATTATTCAATTCTTTTTAGATGTTTTTCTATAGTTAAGTTCAGTTTGTGAACTGGATGGATTGAAAATGCATTGGGCCCAGCCCTAAAACAAACATAACTGTGATGAAAAGTGGTTTATTTTACAATTTGGGGTACAAAAAAAATACTTCAGCTCTCATACTAAGTAGATTATAACATGATAAGAAAACAAAAAAAAAACAATCTTGTAAACTTGTATTAATACAAAGGTAATTGTCTTCATCCGTATTCTGTTGTCAAACAGTTTTAAGTAACTGATATAAAACGGGAACAAAATTGCTAAAAGATCATGATGTTAAACCACAGAATTTACTATGACGTGACAATAACATAACAGTGCCTTAGAAATAAGCAAAACGCATCCATAGAGTTTTGCTTGGCTGTAACATGCTTGTACAAAATTACTGACTCAAAACATCACCATGATGAGACACTGAACACTGATGAAATACTTAGAAATCAGCATTAAAATGGGAATGTGGCGCCACTTTAACTTGCAGTTGGACAGTACAGCTTGCTAAAGGAACAGAGACATCTAGAGTTCACACTGAGAGCTGCAGGTGTTAAAACAACACTAGCATCCGAGTCTGTGCGAAGGGGTTGTGGCGAGAGGCTTGACATTTAGGTTTGGGCTCAAACACATACAGGAGCCTGCTGGCACTCAAAGAAGCTGTACAATAAGCATTAAGAATTAAAAGCAGAAACTTCTTTCTTGCTGCAGTCCTCTTCACCTCACTCTTCTCTTGAGGTCAAGGTTTCCCTTGCTGTAGCAACACTGTACACAGAGCTGACTTTAATTGCACCATTTGTTGAGCCAAAAAATTGATGCTACAGAACAAGACAGAGGGGAATCGGGGCCAAGCGAAGGCAAAGGATCAATCCCAAAGAGAGAGCAGAAGACCTTCACTTCCATCTCATCTTTTCTGCTCCGCTTAAGATGATTCAATGAACTCGAGAGCCAGGTCGTAACAAAACCGATATTGTTCCTGTGGAAAAACAAAGACAAATATTCTCTAAACTTATAACATGTACAGATGTTTTCTATCAAAAACCTCAGTAAAATATTTAATTTTTATATTACAGCAGTATGGAAGTGAGAATCTTCCTCCAAATAGTAGAATCTTAAAGGATGTTAAACAGGAATAATATAAAGTGTGTCTTTGGACCTGATTTTTATATACAAGTAAAAAACTGGATGTATGATCAATAGCTAATTTGGTCAAATTAAAGAAATTCATAATACAGTGAATTAAGGCAACTTTTATTTTACAATGATCCGATCTGACAGTTTCTTGTGTTTCATTAGCAACTGTTTGTTTGTGTCAGAGTGGAAGATAGTGATTTAAGAGCAACTCACTGGAGTATCCACCATGTTGGGCTTGCTGTTCCTCAGAGTCTTGACTGCATGGAAAACATCCACCACATTCTGCCTCTTAGCCATCTCACACACAATGCTACTGGCACAAAACACTCCACTGCGCCCGCCTCCATTTCTAGAAAAACAAAGGAGATAATGCAGACCAGGGACACAAAATGCACAAACTATTTTAGCTGGTATTTAGGATCCTTTTATTGTGGTGTAGGCATAAGGAATCCAGGACTGATTACTAATTGTTAAAAGAAATCAAGGCGCGATAATTACTTTTCCACTTAAAATGACATTTCATAATATTTCAATCTTTAAATTTTATATTTAACACATTTATGGCCTTTTGTAAAAATATATAAATTTGATATGCTGTTAACTTACAGACAATGAACAACGGTTCTTCCCTCTCCCTCCTCCCCCTCTCGCTGCCACTGGTCGACCTGAAGTATCAATTTCAGGAAGGAGCGTTTGGATGCTGGGATCTCTCTGTGTCCTGCCCAACCTAGGTACTGGAACTGGCGAACCATTAGGTATCCTTCCTGAGGCTGATACGTTTTCAAAAAAAGACAGTCACAGATTGAGGTCAATGTGCAGATAGCCACATTTTTTGTTGAGTTTTGCACAAATATTGAGCCCAGTTAATATGAATCGGCATACTAACCCTGGTTAGGTTACAGACTCTGAAGAGTCTGCTAATGACATCGCAGTCCATCGAGCAGGACATGCACTCTACCTGGACCGGACCATAACGAAGCATGCCCTCTTCTGGCCAGTACTGAGGACAACCCTATACGATGACATAAATGTAAAATAATTTTTTTGTTAAAATGACTAAATCCTTTGCAAATACAGCTACACAACAAAACAAAACAAGAAAATGTGTAAATCTTGGTTAAAAGATGGTTATTTTGGATATTTTGTTTCATGCTCTGCATTATTACAAATTTTCCTTGAGAAACACAGTTTTTAAAGGTGCTTCATGAATAAACCTATTAATTTTAGTTCATCTTATTCATTTTTAATTGCTCTTAAAATGCAAAACAAAAAGGGTCAAAAAAAGAGTTATAATTTATCTATAGCAAAATCATTAATAGGAAAATATCTGACTCCTAACTGAATTCAATAGGAAGCGGTAGAGAGTCTATGAAGCCTTGGGGAATAGATTCAGATTCCCCTCTCCTCCTTAAGTATATGCTTTTATTCTACATTGATTTTTATTATTTATGTTGTGTATGCAGTTGAACATGTTTATACTCACTTTAAGTATTTTTATAAAAACAAATTCAACTATGTATCAAAGTGGATTACCTGAGCCAAGTCGATTTCGTTCAGCATCACCAGACTGGTACATCCATAGTCATAAACTAGTCGCCAAAAGTCTTTAACAGTATTGGGCAAAGGATGCTGGGTAACAATGAATGCAGCAGGCTGTCGGTAACTCTGCAGGTGAGATAAAAAAATAAAAAAAAAGATCTTCTTTTACAAAAAGGAGAAAAGATTAGAAATCTTTTAATATCTATGTTGTTCTCTCTTTCACACACGGACAGATTAATGTATGGGCACAGTTTGTGGGATAAAACAGGAGGAGCATCAGACCAAAGGGGAAGCATGGATCATGCAATGGGTTTTAACTGAGAAGGTAAGGAGCATGCATTAACATCCAGCTAGTTATGGCATAAAAGAAAAACACTGGCATAATGAAGGCACTGATCTGAAATTTAAATGAGCGCACATTTTGAATGGAAATGAGCGATTACACATTGGACAGAGGTGTGAATGACTTCGCTGCATAAGAACTCATGATAATGATGGAATCCTACTGTCACAATGAGGTCTGTGACTAAAACATGAGACTTGTCGCTGAACAACACTGAAGCCATGAAACAAATCCAGTATTGGAGATTTAGAGTCTTTCCTGTTACCTGGAACTCTTCTGACAGCTTGGTTAGAGAGAGGCCAGAGGTAAGTGACTAAATAAAGATAAACAACTGAAACTCATTTGATTTTCATTATTTTTACACTGACTGCAGCATTTTGTCTTCCAACAGCTTTTGCTGGAGAAAAGCCACATTTTTATCAAAAACATTCTATTTCCTAATATATACCAAAAAAAAAATGACATACCTACAGCCAACCCCTTACTGTGTAATTTGGGTAACACTTTCTTTTACAGTACATCAATAACCATGTAATAACATGGTAATAACATAGCAAGTCACACTATATTACTTGGTAAGAAAAACTTTATTTGGTAATTACCCCAAAATTGATTAAGTAATTACCTGCATGTATTTATTACAATTGTATGTTACTATGTAACAACAGAGAATTTTGGTGGGTAATTACTATTAGGTTACCACATAACAGTTTCTATTATAGGCCACCACCTACCAACGGCTTACAAAGTAAACTGTAATGATCAAGTGACTAAAGCATTATAAAGCTGAAGTCAAGTTACATATAAATCAGAGTTTAGTTAAGAAGATTGTCTTACTGTCTTCTATGTTTGATTTTCTGTTAAAAGTCAATGAATAAACTGAAATTTACTAGATAGTAGTACATTCATGTATTGATGCCGGTGATTTTACCTTGTCTGCCTAAAATTTGAAACACAGCACTTACCAATTCTCCATAAAGTTTTTTTCTCGTTACCTAGTAATACTGTATAGGAGCAATGATTTTGTATATCGGTTGATGGTGCATGGGGAACAGCTGTGTCAATCGTTGCCAGAGCAAGCAATGTTTGGGTGGTGGCCAGAGAAACTAGTAGTTGGTCTTTTTAGAACCTGGATTTGTCTCTAGCCTTCTACTAAAACCACAAACACAGCATCACACGAACAGGAGGGGGGAGTCTGTGTGTGAATGTCTGTAGAAAATATATACAAAAGTTTTCTGTTTTTAAATCAGCTGTGTAATACTTTAAAAGTCTGTATCATTTTCAACAGAAAATGACTGCAGTTTGGGACAAAAACAGATTCCTTTCTTAGGCTTTACAGAATTACTATGAATCGTGTTTAAAGCAACACACTACTCATTTTTTTTTTATATACAAAACAATGTCTACTGAAGAGAACACACCATGTCCCAAACTACTACTGTAACATTAGTTGAAAATAACACAACCTTCTTGTACTGTATGTGCATTTAATAAGAAATCCACTTACATCCATCAAAGCAGCATTGATGTAATTGCTGCTTTCTCCATCTATTGTGATGAGAAAGGGCAGGCATCTATCAGGAGGAAGGCCATCCATAAAGCGGTTCTTATCTTGGTTTCTAGGCAACAGTGCAATGCTGCAGTCTTCTGGCTGAGGCTGGGGAGTCACTGAGTTTAATGTCTGGGAAAAGAGAAAAATTACAAATTTAAACAAAGTTGACATTGTTGAGGTGCAGTTACTTTCAAATATTTAATGTGGAGCTTTAGACTTTTAGATGTGCTCTAAACAAGCCAATGGGATCCAGCTTTTTTCTTTTTTCTAGTTTGTTACTGAGATAAAGTACGGTATGTAAATTAATCTCAAACAGTAATGACTTTATAATCCATTTTTAGGAGCATTTTCATATTTTCAAATTCTTCAAATCTTATCCTGTTAAATCCACAAACTTTAAAAAGTTTTTTCTTTTCCATTTGTAAAAAAGAAAAACAAACATAAGCATTTGTATTCAGGCCTCTGGGAGCAACACTGCTGGATACCCACAGTCGAAAGGAAAGGAGACTAATTCAGATAGCATGTAAGCAGCCATTTGTAAAAGTTGCCCAACACTTTGACTGGAGCACGCAAAGACATGCATTTGCATCAACAGAAATTACTGCTTTGATTTGATTTTAAGGGTTAAACTTCTTTAGTTCTAACTTGTTTGGAGCCTTTAAAATATGTGACTTTAGTATCTCTATTTATAGCTCTATCCGTTTTACAATTAATGCAAACAATTTTACGTACAAAAGAAAAGCATCTTTGGGTCTCTTGTATATGTTGCCTTTTGCACCCTAGCAGGTAAATGTCATAATTTCCACACATTTGCGTCTTCCGCTTTCTGTCATTCGGCAAACTGCTTATACACCCTGGTACTCATTAACTTTACTATTATCTTCCAAATAATAGAGCTCTTAAACAGATAATAGTATTAAACAGATAATTTGACTGCCGTCTCTTTAAATGTTAATTTAAGGTCTAAAGGGATTATCACACATTTAAATACAGCTTGTATTATTTTACTTAGATACAACTATGCTTTTGGTAGGTTACAACCTAACATGAAATCATACTTTACTGGTTATAGTTTGGCATTTAGATTTGCCGATCTTCCCCGGAATAGATTTAAGTTTGGTAATTCACTTTTCAAGGTCAACTATAAACTTTTCAGTTATGCTTTCCATTTAGCTATGTTTTTTAAGGGAAATTAGGTTTATCCCGAAGAATGTAATAGCTAAAAATGTTTTAATATGCAGGTGTTTCCTGTTAAAACATGAAAAAATGCAGAGGCAGTCCAAAACAATCAGGGTCTGCAGTGCTTAAATAACAGAGAGGATGGCATAAATAGGATTACCAATCCTCCAAAAACATATCAACCTCGTGTTTCAAACATTTCAAAACTTGAAAGGACTATAATTAAAAGTAAAAAAGAACCCATTTTACCTGGAACTCATCCTTCAGGTGGGACGAGTTGGTCTGGGAGTCGATGCGGATCAGCTCATAATATGCTGCTTTGAACTCACAGACTGGTATTGCTGTCTCTCCACATAAACAAGCTTCCAGGATGGCATCATGGATAAATATGTACTGCTCCTGTATTTGTTTAAACCAAAAACAGTTACGACATTCAAAACAACAAGATTTTATTAATACTGCAGACTCAAACACTCAGGTATAACACCAAAAAGCTGAAATGAAGGTGAAAGTGAGGATGAAGACCCTTGAATAGACAGTGAAGATGGATGAAAAATGGATGGATAGATGAGATGAAATGAAATTATGAAGTGGTGTATCTTGCCTTAGGATTAGTATCTATGTATACTTATATTTTAAACTGTGTTGCACTCTTCACAAAATATAAATGTTAAACAGAAATAGGCTTATACTAAAAAAAAAAGTTGTGTATTTGATGTGTGGATTAATAGAAAATCTTTATTCCAGGCATCTTTTGTGACACTTTTCCCCAGTTACCATACGTATAAACAAAAATTGTGTTTGAACAGTGATGACGTGACACATGAATTATGTTAGATAACTATCTACAGCTTAGACATCTACCATGCTGAAGGCTAAGTCTGAAGGTGATGGTTTTCCTTTGTCTTATCTAACAAGGCGGATGCAGATGGAGGATGGGTAATGCAGTCACCTCAGTCTGTACCATGTTGATCCTCCTGGAGCGGAGAGCTTTTACACAGTTGTAGATGTCGACGACTCCTTCTCTCTCTGCCATGTCCAACATGATGTCAATCACAATGAAGCAGCCTGTGCGTCCTGCTCCAGCACTGCAGACGGATTCATAAAAAGATACATATTTAAAATTTCCAAACCAATATTCATCTATATCTCTATGATCCTTTGTAAAATGACCCTGGAATATTATTCTTTACTTGCTAATCTCATAACAGTGAAGCATGGATATCTATTTGGCTCAACTGAAGTCCTGCAAATAAAATATGCTTATGATTATATGGAGAGATCTGTTGTTGCCCCTATCAAAAGAGTTTAATATGAGTACCAACAATATATCCCATGAGTAATCTAAGAATCTGAATGTAGGATTTTTTTCTCAAGATGCAGTAAAACTGAATTACAGATATTTCAAAAAATCTACCTTATCAGACTATTTTACTTCAGTAATATTTGCATTTACTAAACAAACTTTACCACAGTTGCCACTAAGTGTACCATGAATAAAATGTTTACAATGCCATATCTAAGTGGATATTCATACCTGCAGTGAACAACTATTGGCCCAGCGGACGGAGGGTTGGACATTTTGACTCGACGGATGAAAGAAAGTAGTCCAGTGGCGTGATATGGAACGCCGTGGTCAGGCCAGCCAGTGAAGTGGAATTGCTTGACCTCTCGCACCTCATTGAAACCACGCTAAATGAAGTCAAATGGTGTTGTCATTATATAGTTTTGTCATTATATAGTTCACAGAACAGACAGCCAACAAAACTTCCAGTAATCCTGCATTGGCCCTCATAAGCATTCTTGTTCTTTCAAATTAGTTTTTTTTTAAAGCTCAAAGAGGATCTCGATAATAGTTAATCTGTTTTCTGTTCTCCTGAGCTCCTACATTGTTTAACAAAAGGTTTCACTGATTTTGTATGTCTGAGTCTGTCCTGCTTGCTGTATACAAACCCTGTGATTCCTAACAGGACAAAACTAGCAGCTGTACCTTTCAGAGATTTTACATTTATTTTCCCCACAGTGGACGCCTTTTACTTTGACCAGGAATCTACCTCACTTTGAGCTGCTCAAGTATGGTGTGAAGTCTGACCACCCCCGATTCATTTTTAATGAGATGCAACAACCTCATATGATCTGATTTTCTGTCAGCTCGTATGTTCAAAAATGTAGATGTACATTTTTCTAAATACAATTAAGCTAAGCTTGCTTTCCCATTTTCGGTGAAACAACAGTGAAAATGGGATTAATTAATAATATATAAAGTATATTCAAACTAAAATGTTGTCCTCTAAAGGTAGTACAGTAGAAATTACAGTTAGGTAAAAAGCTGATAAAATCACTCTTTTAACTTTATGGATAACTGTATATGCAACACAGCAACAATTAAAAACTGTAATGAGGTAATTAAAACATAACTCACCCTCTCCAGTGTAAATGTGCGGACCACATATTCAGCCAAAGGTTCCACCTCAACAAAAGTCACCTTAAAGTCCCCGTAGACCTCAGCATCATCTGGCCAGTACTTATAACACTTTACCTGGAAAATTCAAATGGCAAGGTTATATTAAGACAAAAAATACTATTATAGTCACAGATACATCATTTGGTTTAGATTAGAAAAAAAACTTTGCACGGAATAGATTTCAATTCAAATTGAAAAATTAGCTTAAGATGGATTTTTATATTAGTTTTAACTATTGACACAGCTGAAAAAACTAACATAGGGAACAACTTACCCTTCCAACTTCAACCAGATTGGTTACCATGACAATGCAAGCTGACTGTTCCTGCCACACCATCCTCCAGAAATCATAGACCGTCTCATGAACAGGACCTACGCACAGATGCGACAGGATAAAATAAAAAATTGGCTTTATTGTTTAATAATAGTAGGAAATAAAAGTATTAGCCTTATAAATAAAATAAATACGGTATGTATTCCAAAGATTTAATCTATCTTACCTTGAGTAGCTATGTAGTGGCTTGGTCTTTGATACCCCTGAAAACACAACATCAGTGTCAGAATCAATAATGTGGATTATTCTCCACCAGGCTAGAATAGTGAAAAGAGACATTTTTAACTTCTTGTAAAGACTTCTGATTAGTTTTGTTTTAATCCTTAACCGTGCATCATTTAGAGTATTTTTATTTCTTTCTTAACGTCCTCTTTGTATTATTTATTTTACTTCTCATTCACTTTTTGAAAACTTGCAACATTACTACGTTGTTACGATCAAATTTAGTTTTTAATGCAACCCTGACACCAAAGAAAAGTATCAGCCAAGACATCAAAAACTTATGCACAAAGTTCTAGCATAAAAAAAGCTCTGAAGAATAATGAAAGGGCAAAGTGAAGAGAAATCTTTCATGCAGCAGAGGCCCCAGTGACTTGAGGATGTGCATCGTAACTGGATGCACATCAGGACAGTTGTATGCATGAAATGTAGCTGGACTGGTGTGGAAAAATTTAGTGGCGTGAATGAAGTAATCTACAGTGATACTTACATCCCTGTACAGCCAAATCTACAGCCCAAGCCACAGGCAGAAAGAACAAGTAGAGGAAGGAAAGAAAGAAAGAAAGCACAACAATGTCAGTGAGTGTCAATCAGAAAAAAAAAGAGAAGCTGCACTGACATAATGGAAGACTGACCATAAACATGCAAAATAATGGTCAAACTGTGCAAAGTAGACTAAATAGAAAAGACACTGCAACAGCTTTAGTTAGATTGGAAATTCTGTCAAGTGTCCTTTCTATTCAAGCTATAATGTTTTAAGTGACCAATAGCATGCAGCGAAATGGTGTTAAATTATAAAGCATGCTGTAAACATTATGAAAGCATGACATGAGAACATGCACATGTGTAAAGGCAAGAGCTGAAAAAAGGAGCTAGGAAATGAAAATAATTAAATCTATATTAATCATGCTACCAAGCAACAGGGAAATGGATCAGCGGATGAATCAAACTAAACTGAATAACAATGATGCAAGTTCATCTGTAAATACTTGGAGTATAATGATACTGAAAGAGGTTTTCATGTTTTGATGAGGTATGAATAATTAAGCATCTGTTAGCTAGTAGCATTTTGTTAGTTTTGGAAAGGTAAAAGATTTAAAATTGTAAACATAAAACCTGGATTTTTCCAATTTATTAAGCAGTAATATCAATATTTACATCTTAAGCTCACAAAAGACTCTTTTGAAAAGTCTGGGCATGAGAAAATTATTAAATGTAATTCAATGATCAGTTTATACCAGATTCTTTTGAAACCAGCTACTGTACAACACCTCTCAACATTTAGACCAATATTGTGTAGACAGGTGTTAACATTCATCTGTGGACCAGTGGGTTCAACATCCAAACAATGTTAAACAGATTTTTGTATTGTATGTAGGTAAGAAAATATAGAAATAATTCAGATATAGAAATTGTGTTTTGATGGATGAACTAATCTTTAAATAAGACAGAAGAACAAACATCTTTAAAACATACGAGAACTGCATGTGCGGGATGATTTATGCTGGATGCATAAAATGCTTTGATGGATGACTGATAGACGCAATAAAGGTATATAGGCCTGACATACGAGCGAGGGGGTGTGGTTTCGTTGGTTTCGTTGGGAGCCAATAGTAGCATTCGATGTGTTTCCACTTACATCGATGTAGTTGGCGTTGATGTAGTCGGAGGATGGGTCGTCCTCTATTGGCTGAAGAATAACCCTTGAATGATCATCTAGAGAGAGAAAATAAAATAAAAAACATTTAAGTAAATTCTTAAAACCTTAAGTCTTACAACAATAAAGATTACAAAATAAAAAGATTAGATTAGATTTGTGTTCTTTGCCATTTTTGTTCATAAGCTTGCAAATGATGTAGAAATGCGGTCATTATGGGCTTTTCTAAATCAAGTGTAGAAAGACTAACATTCTTGTTTTTCTCAACGGTGCAAATTTTCCTTCTTACAAATTTGTAGTTTGAATTCACAAAAAGAAAGAATCTTGAATGCTTACAAGCTATAATGTTCCCATAGCGATTTTTGGTGCGATTCTGCTCTTTCTTTGCCACATCCCAGGTGGCTGACTGGCCCTCAAAGAAGCTCTGTGTCACAAACAGCAAAAAGGCAAAAGTTATGCTTTAGATCCTTAAATACAACCAATTGGATAAAAATACAGCATATTAAACAATACAGGGAATCCTTCATGTTCTTCATAAATGATTTTTAATGAACACATGGCATTCTTTGCAGGTCTTGGACTGAGTAGTTGACACATTACTTCATATTCTTCTTTGAAGCCGTAGCTATCTGATGTTTTCATGAGGTTGATGTGCTGCAGAAGGTCAGCCACTCTAATGGCAGGGTGCAGCTGTCCTGTCTGATAAGGAGACTCTGTCCCTTCACAGTGATAGCGAGGAACATCCAGCAGCCGGCTGTTCTCTGCTGCAGAGGCACTGTGGTTTTCATCTGCAAGAGGAGAGAAAGCATCAAGAAATGTCAGAGAAAGCTAGTATTTAATTAATCAAATATATAGCCTTTACAACTTCCACAATATTATTCCTAGGTGTATTGGTTTGTTTTTCATTTTTGAGGTACAATCAGTTGTTTTAAGGTGTCTATGTAATTTAATAAAGGAAAATAACAAGGAAAAACAGTGATATCTCAAAAGAAATCAACCGAATTAAGGATCAAAATGCAAAACCTTCAAGAAGGCTTTTTTATGTAACTAACCCAACAAGCAATTTGTTAAAACTAAACAAGAAATAAGGCATGGCTTTTTTAGTTTTCTTATCTACTCACCTGTGATTGGAACTATATGTAAATGCAGCATAGAAAAAAACAGAGCAACAGAGTTTATTCAGAATTTCCTAATCATTTAGATCAAATGTAGAACTATTTACAAGAATCTCTTAGATAGTTGCACAATTGATGAAACAGAAAAATATACATGACTAAAAATGAAAAACAGAACATGCAAAATTAACTTGGTCACTTATGATTACATGAACAGGAAGAAAACAACAAATAAAAATTTCTGGAACGCCACTACAGTGCCACCCAGTGGAAATGTGCTGTTTTATGGTCACCTCTCAATTTCACTGACAGTAAATCAGTTTTAAAGGTTAGTTTCTTTACAGAACCAGCCTGATCTGCTTTTAAAAGAATTAGAGTTATAATAAATGCATTTATCATCACTGAAAATTAAATTTTCCAAATAGCTGACGTATGTGGGTATAATATATATTTGTAAATATTTTTTAAAATTCAGTTGCACATTGTGGTTTTTTAGTAAAATGTTCTGGCTGGAACAAAAAATAAGGAGTTAAAATTTAGGGTATAATGGCTTTACATGCTTTCTAATAATTTAGCAAGATGTTGCAGCACATCTGACTGACTCACATCTGTTTATAAACTGACAGTGTTTATTTCATCCAACTGATGCTTTTCTCTGCTCTGAGGACATGTTGGCTCATTACTGACTTTTAAAGGTTTATTTAGCTCTTGTCAGGCCACTTTGCAGTAAACTTGACCTGACAGTGTGTCTTAATTCACTACTTCCTGCAACTTCATTCTCTGCTGTGAAGTGATTGGCTAAGACAGATTGAAACTGTGGCCTTCATTCCACATTAGAGGCGATGGACCAGTTAATTAACAGTTTGGTGGCACTGTGGTTGTACAAGCCTTAAGGTTATGTTAGAACTGCAAATCAAGTGGAAGTGTCAACTCTACACTAACACGCGTGTTGTAGTGCATCACCAAAGAAGCAGCAACACCCAAATTGGCAGAAACCTGAGTGCCTTTAGAATTTAAGGATTTCAGACAGGCGACTGGCGACAGAATGTGAGTTACAGGTATGAAAACCGCTCATAACTCTAAATTCGCAAAGAGGAAAAGTTCCAGACAAAGACGCAGAGATGTCACTGATTTAATCTTCTGTAATTTCTTTTACCGCAATGTGATGAATTTCTACCCTTTCTTGCATAAAAACTGGTCTTTTATGTAGAATTAAAAAGATTTCCTAGCAAGATAGCTGGTAATTACTATGAATAGTAATAACTCTCGGCGGGGAAAAGAAACCACGGTTGGAGCTAAAAGTGACTGAAAATGAACACTGAATGATGTGTTGTGTGTGTGCATAAAATTAACTTCACAGCTCATTTTTTCTTTGATATGTCATAGTTACTTTGACAACAATGTTGTGTATATGGCTGTTACAGATGGAAAAATGGTACAATAATGATAAAAGAATTTAAATATGTCCAACAGTTAATTAATGTTGCACAAAGACAGGAAGGGGAACAAGCACGAAGGGGAGATGAAATGGCTGTGGATTTTAAAGGGGTAAATGTTGGTGATAACTGGGACACATTTCCATTAAGTCCAGAAGTCTCACCTAACACTGCAGTGGGAACCAGAGGATCGTTGGGCACTGAGGAAGGAAACAAGGTGTAAGAGTAATTTAAAATGTCTAATTTTTTATCGTCTGGGAAGAAGTTTCTTTTAGCTACACATATGGATGAAACTTTGAGTCAAGCGCTGCTTAGTTACAGCAGATGACTGAAAAAAGTTACTGAGACCTTGCATACAATTGGGAAAAAAAAACTATTTTAGTATTTGATTTTATTTTTAATTAACTTATTCATAATAATCTCAAATAATTGTGCACTGCTCACGCATTCTCAGCACACAAACTGATTTTTGTCGCACAAACAATAAAATCCAACATAAAATTTTTTGTCTGTATCATGTTGAATCCGTGTATCATTCGTTTTACAACTAAAACCGACAATGAAAATACGAAACAACCAAGCTGAATTAGATTAAATGAATTAAATCTGATTAAATATACTTTGTTTTTTTAAGTTTTTACGGCACTAGTGGCCTGATTTTTTTCTGACAGTTGGCTGACAGGAAAGGGGGTATGAGAGAGGGGGAGAGACATGCGGCAAAGGACCACAGGTCGGATTCAAACCCGAGGCCGTGTCGAGGACTAAGGCCTCCGTACATGGGTCTTGCGCACAAACAACTGCGCCACCTGCACACCCCTAAATATGATATTAACAATAAATGAACAGGTAATACATTCATCTGTATTTTATTTTGTTGGGGATCTTATACCATCTCAGGCTGCTGGACGCTGGATGTGCAAGCCTTTATTAAATAAACAAAATGTAGCTGTTCTTGCACATGATCCAGCTATTCTTCAATGCCAGTTTCAAATATAAAATCAGTTTTATCATAAAAAAAATGCATTTAAGAGTTTTATTTGGATGAATATGTATAAAACTTCAGTGCCCTTTAAAAAGGTTCAGCTAAGGTTCTTAGTTCCAGTTTGTAACAGCACTGCTATCCAACATGAACACATTATAAGATGCACCTGATTACAGCACAGTGAAACTTTTTTATTGGCTGAATTCTGCTAGGCTACATGATGAAGCAAGAAAGTAAACATGGATCAATCAGCACATTCTCAGATATGGTGGATGCAGAAGGAGCTAAAGGAGATCCCGCAGCTGGTAGATGTTTGTGCTACATTTCAAGCATCTAGTGCTGATTGTGAAAGATTTGTTCATATTCTAGGATTATAGATATTAGTCATTAAATACTTTAACTAATATATATAAATACAAACTCAGATAAAACACATAATTAAAGAGTTACAGGAATTTATGACCAAAATCACAAGCTTATGTTCATTTTTGGCCTCAGCATGCATATCTGATGTTGCCCACAATGGTCCTCATAGTACTAAGGGGGATTGTATGTATGCCAAAACACATTAAAAATTAGAGGGAACATTGCTCCTAATGAAACACAAGAATTGTTTTTCTTGGAGAGGCTAATTATTACATGACAAACACATTTTATGTTACAGCAGGACTTGTACCTGCTAATATAGCCAAAATCACCAATAGCTGCTTTCATTACCATGGTATTAATGTGCTTGCCTTGCCTTTCTTTTGCCTGAACCAAAAGAAAATCAATGTAGTTTAGTCAAACGCAATATGAGAGACACAACAGTCTCTATTATGCAACAGGGGTTTACTTAAAACTTCTACAGCACTACTGGCTGATTGCCTCCATTCCAAGTGCCGTGTTAGAATAGAATAGAAAATCCATTTATTGTCCCACAATGGGGAAATTCTGGTGATGCACCTATTCATGCAATAGGAGCATTAACCAAGTACTTAGTCTACATAAAGTTTAGTGCATATACAAACTTTTCAGCTTGCTGTAATTTCTGTATGGGATTCCTTAGAATTATTCTTACTGTTATTATCTTTAACTCTAAATTCTGGGTTTACATCAGATGTTTAGAAATCAACACTCTTATGCATTTCATCTATATAAAATTGGGTTTCAGATTCTGAATAAAATCATTCTAAGAAATATTATAGGGTTGTAATTTATTAAGCTGTATATTCTTAAGATGCATTTTCTATTTTAGTAGTAATTTGAAAGTTTTCTGTTTTGGGGAAGGAAAAATTAGCTAGATGAAGAGCTAGATAAATGAAACCCTGAATTGTCCCATGGAGATGTGGTGTGAGATTAAAAACCTACATCTGTTGTTGTAGTTGTGGGAGTCCATGAATGTCACAGCCATTGGGTCCTCTCCATGCAGAGTGCTCTGATCAGCATAGCTGCGGTCCATTGCATTCACCATGTGAGTCATTTCCTGCCTTGCTGTTCCAATGGCATCCTTTCGTTTTTTAGCCAGCTTCCTGTTTGAAGCACAAAATAACACACTGTCAAACATTGCAAACAACTACAGAGCTGTAATGTTTCTGCAGACCCCAAACTTGGAAAGGATGATATAGCTTTAACTTTATAAAATTATTATTATTCTCAAAATTTTATAAGGGGCTGCTTGCTGGCTGTTAATCCACGATGCAGAGTCTAGAGCCAATGCTGAGGGGAAAGAAGCAGAGAAGTGGGGTGCAGAAGATAGGCAAGAAATAAGAGGAGAGTACAAGCAAGGACAGTAGGAGTCATATAAAAGGCCCAGAAATAGGAGCACTGGGAAAGACCCTCTTATGCAAACCAGGAAAAATCCCCATTATCCAAAAAGCCCTATTATTAAAACCTATTATCAAATTGGGTATTAATAGGCTACCTAATTTAAAAATCAACATGATAAATAAGTTAATGGAAGTTAATGCTATCCACATGATCTGCTTTCTTTGAATGACTGAAGTACAAACCATGACAAAAAAATAAACAACCTTCAACAGAGCGTTAGAAATCAATGAAATAGAATAAGGACATCTGTAGTTTAATATATAATAATACAAAGATATGTACCACTATGTTGTTATAAGATTTCAATATTAGAAATTCTGACATTTCTTCTTATATATATAATTGTTCCAGTTTTTAGTCTCAAATTTGTCTATAGCCTTTTGTTTGTTTTTAACGTAAGACAACAACAAAAGACTCCAGCAGGACATAAACGATAGCTTAGAATTAAAACATTAAAGGCACCATTGAAAAAAAGGGTATGACTATCATAAGAGACTTCATGTTGAGCATGTCAGAGCATGCAGGACCCTTATGTTTTTTTACGAGCCATGCATGCATCAGTCAAAACAACAGTTGAGCAAATGAAAAAACATCATATGTTCAAGAAAAGTTCCTTGTCTTCTAGCAAAATAGCAAGATGTTAACTTTAAATCAGGTGGTTTATGAAAAAAAAAAAAATTATCAAAACATGTCATTATTTGTTAAACATAAATCAAATAATAATTTTAGGCAATCTTCTATAGTGCAGATAGAGTACAGTAGTAATACAAAAATTGGATGTGTTATTAATTTTCTGCAATTAAATTGCGGCCTTTTAAGCTTTCAGCCATTATCAAATTTTGCAGCCTAGCACTGAAAACAGAGGTTCTCCC
This sequence comes from Cyprinodon diabolis, assembly GCA_030533445.1. Classification (NCBI taxonomy): domain Eukaryota; kingdom Metazoa; phylum Chordata; class Actinopteri; order Cyprinodontiformes; family Cyprinodontidae; genus Cyprinodon; species Cyprinodon diabolis. The sequence goes on along the minus strand of CM060076.1, from coordinate 11,589,100 downwards.
CCAACCAGGTTGTTACTAGAATCTGATTTAAATAAAAAAGATTGATCGGGGCCTCATTTAGAGCATGAAAAATTGTGTATATAAAAAAAAAAGATAAGGAGGTACCAAACTAAAGTGTAGCCCATATATTATGTGTTTTGTTGGATAAAGAATCTGTTAAGGGTTTTGAATTAAGGCTGTTGTTCTTCAGTGAAAACAAAAATCTCCATTTGTGACTGTTGTCCAACTGATGCAATAAACTCCCTTCCCCAGTAGAAACCCCAACAAAAAGCATGCCAGCAGTACATATTTTACCTCTGGACCAAATGCACCAAGTCCCCCTCTAAGATCACAAGCAGACACTCGGAAACTCAGCAGATGTTTAAATTATAATAATATCCAGAGGTTACTGTTTGTATCACTGATAAACTCATACGAACACTTGCATACAAGAAGGAAGCGGTGGTTATATTTTAATGTGTAAACAAACAAACTTGATTATGTATTTTCAGTAAACAGTTGATCAGTTTAGATTTCTATATTTCTTATTACCTAGATTATAAAATAAATTATAATTTCAAGTAAATTTTCTTTATCAAATATTACATTTACACACCGTTTGTAATTAAGCATGTATATACACTATATGAAAAACTTAAAAAAAATTATAGTTATTCTATTAAAAATAAATTAATTAAATATGTATCTGGTTTAATTTCTAGTCACTGTTGCAGTCCATGGAAATAATTATGATGTTACTGTATTTGTTGTGATCACACAGGTTGAAACTGTCTTTGTTCTCTTGTTATATTGCCATCTGCTTTAGAGTTTTTTTCACAAATGAATGATTCTGGATCCATTTGGGTCACAGTAGGTGATCAACAATGAAAAGCAAAGAGCAAATAACCCACAACAAAGAAACAGAGCCATAAGAGCCACTGATATAGTCCCAATGTCCCATAGAGGAAGCTAGTTTGAAAAAATCCAGTGGCAAGGAAGCACGTGGAGAGGTTCTATCGTGATACCTGTGACTTGATGGTCTGATGGATGATCACATGACTACATGCACACAAAGAGCTACCAGTCACAAGTGCAGCATTCTTTTTTCAATTAACACTCTGAGGCCGGTGTGTTCCCGGTTTATCGCTGACTTAAGGCCTGCTTAGGAGCAACTTTGCAGCATGTAGAGGATACCAGGGCCAAGGTCAATTCTCCATCATTTAAGTCCATTTTATACATTCTTTCTTACCCAATAATTCAACATTCAGATGATTATATTTCCATTTTTAAATCAACATTCTCAAAAAAAAAAAAAAAAAAAAAAAGCTGAAATCTGAAATGACTGGCATGAAAGCGAACTGACCCCCACCCTGGCAAGACGTCAATGAGGATGGCTTTGGCTGGTTGGTAACGTGTTTTATCTTGAAAAAAGTATACTGCATCTTTAAAAATAACAACTAGCCACTAAAACAAGCCACCCAGCAAGATAGGAGCAGCTGGGTGAGCTGGTTGTTTATTGGTTGTTTACTTACAGGTAATAAGAGTATGAATAGTAGGTCCTCCTGGGGTTGAGCCAATCAGAAAGCAAAAAAACAAAACAAATGAGACACAAGGGAATATGCAAATTAGGACAATTCTGTCCTGTCTCAACCAGTGACAACAGAAGCACAAAAAAAAACACCCTTCCACTTCTAAAACCCAATATTCATGCATTGGAGAGACCTTACAGCTAAGCCACAATAAAACATAAACTAAAACTAAAACAAACGTCAACTAGAGTTCAGTGCTATAACAAGCTATAAGACCCAAAAAGCAGCCAGAACAGGAAACTATCAATATCAACCTATCAACATGCAACCTTTTCAATTTTCTATAAAAAAATAGAAATTTAAAAACAAACATGCAATTTTCTGAGCTGTTCTAAAATAACTGGACTTTATAACCTTAATAAAATATTTATTCTTCATCAGCCAATGACCTTTTAATTTCAATTCCTATAAATGTTTGGTCAATGTTGATGCAAACCTATCCAATCACTAACACCAGGCAGCTCGTTTCCTGTAAAACAAGCATGATGTCACTGCAATGTCATCATGTCCCACTATTTTAAAGATGCAGTATTGCTCAGCGTTGTAGTAGAGGTTTTATGACAATGAAGATTGATCTCCCCAGAAATGGCCCCAGTGCAAAAAGGTCCCAGGGCAAATAAGGACTGCTTACACTTTGTAAACAGAGCGGATTATTCTTTACTGTCTCAGATCACTGCTTATTGTTAGACACAGCCCCATGGTCTTATCAGTCAGAACAAAATATATGTAAGTTAATACAAGCTTAATGTTAAAACAGGCAAATGACTGCATATCTTAACTGCATGTTTTATAAGATGGACACAAAATTACATATTTGGTCACAAATATTACCGATACTCAACAGAAACTCCCCCAAAGTTTCCTGCATTTAAAATATGCCCATTTATAGTAAACACAATAAACAGTGTCTTTATGAAGTAACATACTCCAAACTCAAACCTGTGCTATGTTTTTAAGCTCAACACCACAAGTGCTGATTTGACATTACATTTTCAAACTGAAGCTGCTGCATGACAGCTGGCTCACATAAATTCATTAAGCAAATTAGAATAAAAATAAGAGGGCTTGGGTTGCAAGAGGAAAGTTCTCTAATGATGACAGTTCATTATGCTCCATGTTTCAGTGTCTAATTGTTTCTGATTTCCTGAGTGAGATCATGATTAGTAATAATTGAGAGGATCTATTCCTGGATGCTCTGTAAAGACTCCTGAAAAATGTTACAGTGGGGATGACAGAGAGAACACTGCAAAGGTTCTTCTCAATGAATATGGCAAATATATACAGCAGCTTTTCAAATGCTTTGTATTGAACATTGAAGAACGCAGGATTTTGAAGAAGAGATCAGTAGCTTTTTTTTCTTTGCGTAAACATCTGCACATGTATTCTAATAAAAAAAATTATAAAGGCAGATGAGCAAGGCAAAGTATTATAATCCAGAGAACAAATTCAACAAGGACATTTTTGGCCTGCAAGACAACAGAGTTCAGCAGCATGTTGCTTTTTAAAGTAACTCCTTCCTCTCACAATAATAACAGATTTTAAGGATAACTTTGGGTAATTCTTTATGTTTTTACTCTTTTGATGGATCGTATTTTAAGGTACAAGCCTGTCTTACTGGAAGCGGATGTTCAAAAACAAACCATAATTGGTTTTGGTATTTTTGGTAATCAACAGCCATAAAAGGTCTTATATAAATTCAGTTTGACTTTATTCAGTTAGAAGAAAAAAAATAAAATGGATGCAAATGAAATCTGTACTAGTTTAAAATCAGTATGACAGTCACATGATTAAAATCTGATTATCTAAATGAAGAAGCTCTAAGTGAAAATACCAGCTCTCCTGTACCTGTGTCCAGCCACCACATGGTGGAGCTCTGTGCTCAATTTATAAAATTCAAGCTTGATTACTTGACCAGGAACAAGTTAATATCAGTTTAGAAATGACAAAAAGTATAAAAAAAATGTTTAAGATATTCTGTTTTCTTTTGAAACATATTTTTAAGACTTCAGGTTTTTCCTTACATCAGTTTGCATGGCCAAGCTCTACTTCTTTATGCACAACTGGCCAGAGCTTCACTAACTCAAACTCTGCAAGGAGCTATTAAATTTAGAATGGCAGCTATGAGAATTTGTTCAGCTTTACTTTTCTTTTTTCCTTTTTCAATAAATATCTTCGGCTAATCTTATCTTTATTATAAACCTTTTATGTCATTATCTTTGTGTTTAATTTGACTAGAAATCTGCAAGAGGCAATCTATATATTACATTTGAAAAACTATTCATTTTCACATAAACTTTGAAAAACAAATCTCTAACCTTTGTTTGCCTTTAAAGAACCATCAGAATAAAAGCTGTTTCTGGGGGGAGATCTATAGTTGTGATGAATGGATAAAGATGGTGCCACTACAACATTTACCGGAACAACAATCAACAAGAGAAGGGACTCTGCTGAACAACTGTGTCTGTGTGTTGCATTTGCATGTGTGCTGCTGTGCACTTTCAGTAGTGGTAGTTAATGTTTACCATACCCAGGGAAAAAGAATTCATCAGATCCGCTTTCATGGATGAAACAAGAGGCGCCACAACTCACCTTTTCTTGACCAGCAGGATGGCCACCAGCACCAGCAGAATAAAGACAAGAACACCAGCACTTATTCCAGCTATTTTCACCACTCGGTCTGTCTGTTTGGCAGGGTCCGGGATGACTTCAGGTTCCTCTGTCGCATCTAGTAAAAGTAAAATTTTCGTCAGTTACTGAAATAAATAAATACATAAGAAAATGGCAGAAATTATCATGAGCCTTAGCTTATATATCAAATTTTAAAGATAAAGAATCAAACTTCCATCGAAAGATAAATAAAATATAGAAAATCTTGAACATGCGTAAAAACAAAAAATACATCCATCCTCTGTATACCTATCTATGTTTTATGCTCTGAACGTACCCTCTGGCTGTGGGCTGGTTAAAAAATGAAGAACGAATCCTGACACTATTTTTAACTATTTACACATCCAGTCTTCTCATGCTGTCAAAGGACGTCATCCCACAATCCTATGAATAATCTTTGTTTTTCTTAGGTTTATCCTTACAAAAACCCAAAATCGGGAAAGCAGGGAAAATGAATCAACAGATTCTGTATTTAAATATAGGAGGTATTAATCATACCTAGGCTCAGATCAGGCAAAACTGAGGTTTAATGAATCCATTGTAGAGAAATATCAGATATTTTTAAAAAATAGTTTCAATTTTTATTCAAGGTAAAGATATTTAATTATTCGGATCAAAAAAAAATTTTGAGGAGAAAAACAGCCTTAATTTAAAAATGCATTCTTTTCAAATGAAATGTGGGAAATAAATGTTCCCTTGGAAACTGGTGAATAAATCGGTGGAGTAGTCATAATCTTAAAACGTACATTTGAAGTGTGTCGAAGATAACAGCTTTGCATTCAAAATAGGTATAATGTAAAGAAATAAATGGAGGTCATTGAACTATTAATACAATGTCACAATGCAAATGTTAAGTTTACCATTTCTTTTTAAATTTTAGACAGACACACATTTAAGATGGACTGTGGCTAACAGGAAAACTGGCCGTGACGAATCCTAATTTAAAATGCCATGAAATGAGAAGTACAACAAAAAAGGCCTAGAGCCAGTCTTTGACTTTCAAAGTAAAGTTAAATGAAAAGTGTATTGTTTTGAATATTTAAAAGCGAACATTTCTCCATTAAAAAAAGCATATGTTCAAGTATTTGTTTTAACAAAAAGATTCTGTTTAATGCATATGTGTATTCTTCAGTGTCTTTCCTGTGATTTAGAGAATTGCATTGTTTGGTAAAATATCTAATGAGAGGCCAGTCAGAGTTGACTCTTGGCAAAGATACCCAAAAACACGGATTATAATTACAGAGAATTGCATAATTTAACTTTTTTTCGCACAGCATTTAGATAAAGTCACATAAACAAACAGCTGTAGAGGTTCAGTTTTTCTCTGCCCCACACCCTCTTCTGGAACTTGATAAACTAAACATTTGCATGTAATCCCATGATCCCTGCTATCATTTTTGTTTTCAATATATATTTTTTTAGTAGAATAATCTTAAAAAACATGTATTAAAGGCATACATAGATATAAATAATATAGAGCATAGAAGGATATGGACAATAAACAGCTTAATCTACTTTGTTTTTTATGCATTCCTTTTGTGTGTATCTCATTGTACCCATGGCATTTGGTTTTCATTGGTTAACACTTTGGAAATATAATTTGAATAAAATATTAATTTGAACTTTATTGATCTCACAATGGAGAAATTAACTTTCTGCATTTAACCCATCCCCTTGGGGAGCAGTGGGCTGCCATTATGTGGTGCCTGTGGAGCAGTGTGGGGTTAACTGTCTTGCTCAGAGACCAAGAGTACAGACTGTGGGGATTGAACCAGGTACTTGCAACCTTCTCAGAACACAAGTGCACTGCTCTAAGCACTAGGTCAACACTAATTTAATGGGAACTATAAAATATTTCCAATGTCATACAGAGACACTCAAATCAAACTCATGTCTGTTCTTGATGACTTTAGAGAATTGACGTAACTCCCTGACTTTTATTGTATGGAATATAATTCATCAATTAAGTTTCAGACAGTGTGCACAAGGCTAAACATGGTTCATGAGGGACACAAAGTGAAGCTTAATTCTAAGCTCATGCGCTCTACTTTATCATTTTATTTTTGTACAACCAGAATTCTGTTCATTGCCATATAAGAACATTATTATGCATTATAGTAATCCAAGTAATCCAAGGCAAAAACATATGTGAAAAAAAAACAAAACAATAATCTACTTTGAAGGATAAATGCCAACAAGATAGAAATAATCCCAATCCTTCTTCATCTGCTAGATATGTGTAACATTATCATTAGATAAATGTTTGGTTGTAAAACATGTCATTATGTAACATAACAGGTTAATAAAGTACCAGTTTCCATGATGTTTGTAAAGTTGTTATAACAATGTTTATCATCTCCTGTAAGGTTAGTACATCTAAAAGCATAGTTCACTTAGTCTAAATTATGATTTCAAAGAAATCACACTAATTCAGTGAAACTCATACCTATAAAGTAAAGGTTTCCCTCATAATCCTTTGTAATTATTGTGTGTACTGGGATGAAGTGTAATTCAATTTGATTTCAATTTATTTATACATTGTCACTTTACATCATGTGATCTCCGGGGACGTTACAGAAATAATTCAATCTGATGATACAGTCAGATTGGTGAAACCTTTTCTATCTAAGGGAAATCATCTGATAGCATCAAGTCATTGACTTTACAGGACATGCTTCTCCTAGATGAACATATGGGGACAGCAGATATTTGCTTCCATTTGTGCTTAAACGTTTCGAAAATCGGTTAGACTCCTCTGATCTGGTCACTCCAAATATTCATCTTGCTGAAGTGAGTGAATAATCATTGTTGCAATAACTGGGTCTACATAATGTGTGATGATATTGAAATATATATCTGGTCAGACATTTATATCCACATTGGTTTTGCAGAGATGGTGCCTATGTGTGGTGCATTTTGCATTCCAAAGATGAAATGCTTTCAGAACTACATTTAAGCTTGCCAAATAAAGGCTACGGTGCTGTGGGTTAGCAAAAGAACACAAAATGTACGCTACAGCAGAGGTGGGAACATGTCATTGTCTTTATGTTCAAGTCAAGTCCCAATAAAAGACTGTCAAGTCAGAGTAAACCCTCAAGTCAACACAGGTAAGTGTTAAGTCAAATCCCCAGTCTGAGACTTAATTACAGTTCTTTTGAGTTTCTTTTTAACAAAGTTGAATTATATGTTGAATGTAAACAATTCATCATGTTTACCCCTAACTCTCAATCCAAGTATTGTGACTTCTCTTTGATAGTGTCATACTTGGCTTTAAGCCACGTGACTGTATCACAGCAATGCAAACTGAAACATATCAGTTTAGCAAGGCTATTAACAAAAAACAGACAATATCATCTGTTGTTATTGATACTAACAAAGAACAATAAACTATTGTTTAAATGTCCAAAGGATTCCACGTGGAAAACACAATTTATGATAGCAGAAGACAATATACTGCAAATTATTGTCTGCTGCTACTTCCATTCCATGGCATTTTCTATACAGTATAGATATAATCTAAACTGCAATATTAGTTTTGTGAATACTAGAGATCTTAAATGGGTGTAATAAATTACCTAAAACCTGTTTGCTTAATTTCATGGCTTTTCTAAAATAATTTTTTAAGGAGGAATGAGCTTTTCTATCGCTAAACCAAGCAAAAAATTTGTATAAAGATTAAGTTTAACATTTTTTTCCTGTTGTTGGCTTACTGCAAATAGTTATCGCAATAAACTGTTGTGGGTTTGTTCAATATTAGTCATGTTACAAAATGGTTTTGTAATTTTTAACCCATCAAAATTCTGCATTGCATAAATACAAAAATAAAAATAAAAAGTCAAATTTGTTCAAAGTTTGTTTTTCTCCAAATATTGCTTGTCTTTAAGAATAACTTTACAGGTACATATCTAATCTAGTTGTCTTTTTTATTGACAAAATAAATTAGATGTCAAGAAATTTCTTTCCACAACTTTGGCCAAGCCTCTGCGAGTCAAGTCAACAGAAACTAAATGAGACAGCATCCACATCTTGAAAGGCGTCACAGGCTGACCTCATAATGTCGACTTTTAATGTCTGTAAAAATGATCCAGGTCAGCACACACACACACACACACACGCACACACACACACAGGCGCACACATCCTAACACAACTCCCTGAGGCAGCAATGACAATACACAATACCCCAGATGACCTAATAGAACCACCATCACTTAATCCTCCCTCTTGAATGCATGCCTCAGACACATGCAGAGATAAAGGAAGGGACATTCGTCCAACCTCTTTGCCCATTAATTTCTTCCTCTCTATTATTATCCACAATTTAAAACATCCTCTCCAAAGTCTTCCAGCTATCCTCAGATCTCCTCAGGCTAGAAGGACAGAATGCCAGTTTGTTTTAGCAGATTTTAGTCCCAGGGAGCACCTGTTATGCCAGCTATAGCCACAAGCAACACTTGGAATATGCTGACCCAGGATAGTCCACCTTTCAACTTCATACAACACCTTAGATACATCAGAGAGAAATAACCAAACCTTTGACACACATTTAAAGTTCCTGGTCACACTGATTGGACTTCCAAATATGTAGTTTTTATTTTATTTTATTTTTTTTTTATTACATTTTGTAGTTACTGCATTTATTTATTTATTTGTCTTTTGAATTCAAAAGAAAAGCATCATTTATTGAATTAGTCATTATGGATGGTTAGTATAGCTGTCAAACACCTAAACAATTAGCAGTAATGGCTAATTGCAACGGCTGACTGGGCTCAAAATAATCTTATCTGACTTGGTAGCTTTGAGAGCCGACCGCACTACAAGGTCAAACCAACTAAGTGCAAAAATCAAAACAGAAAGACAGCTAATGGGGGGTAAGATAGTTAGGATTCATACTCACTACATAGCAGCTGTATGATAAAATATAAACATGCCTCAAAAACACTAGATTAAATCATCCTTATTCATATTATCAGTTAGAAAAATAAGCTTTTATAAACTTTTATCAAAGGCAAATTCTATAGATTTCAACACCTTAAAAATAAGATAAATCTGGAATATGCTGGAAACCAAATATATTCCTAGAGTGGCATTAATATTTAACAGCTGTGTATAAAACTATACAAAATAAAACCTTAATAAATAGCACATTTATCATTAAGTGATACACAATAGTGTCTGTTTGTCAGTTTAATTGAAAACATAATATGTTTTTTTCTCCCTATCATCTGACTCTAAAAAGCTGCATGTTAATCCATCAGACCCATTAAATTTTTTTTTTTCAAAACAGCACATGTATGTGTGTGGGCTTTTTCAGGGATTATCCCTCCGCCATCTAAAACCTGACTGATAATCTATCAACATATGGCTGCTGGTAAAATCTGCTATTTGGAGAGTATGAGCATACAAATATTAAAATGACACACAAGCAGACATATTACGTCTACGTGAATGTGTTTTTCTATTGCTTTCAAATGCAATAATAATAAAAATAAATGTCGCTAAAGAAAACTACTACTAAACACAGGCTAATAGAAATGACAGCTCATTTGCTCTTTATCCAGAGCGTACTGTATCAATACTAATAACTATATGCAAAGACACACATGGAAAATCATAAGACGTGCTGATATGGATCTTTGCCCGCTTTAACGACATAAAAACCGCTAAATGTGAGCTAAAAACACATGAGATTTGTTTTATTTACACATGATATCTGAGCAGTGAAAGTGTTCTTACGTTTAGCTGCCAGCCTCAAGCACTGTGTTTTAGTTTCCTGTAAAATAAAACAAAAGAAAAATACATGAAGACGATATGTCAACCCCATACAAAAGAGAGTCTAATATTGACTATTATTGGATGTACTGTATTCATATTCTACGCTCCAAGCAATGATTTCAAGTCTTTGCTTACACACAACTTCTAAAGCTAAGCTTATTAGGGCATATCTCTGTCTCTGCAACTTGATACATATAATCATAGCAGCTAACAGGTGTGGAGCATAAGCTCACTGCTTAAATATTGTGCGTCAACCTTAACAAATTTGTATTTACCCTTTCAGTGCTGCTGACTGCTTGAAGGTAGATGTTGTAGTTCTTCCTTGGAGCCAATGGAGGATTCCAGAAACCCTTTATGGAAGGAGATAAATCGATTTATAGTATTTTATTTCTATAAAATACCAGTCTTTAAATCAGAATGTATTAATTTTACACTTTTTTTTGAGAGTGCTATTGAAAGAATGTTAAATTGTGCTATAAATGTCTTCTGTATCATGCTGTAAGACTACCACTAAATTCTCTCAATTGTAAACTAGTTTGTATTGTTTAGGTGTTTATGCTAAAAAATTTTTTTGCTAAGTTTGACTATCTTTAGTTAATGGATGGGAATAAATGGTTAAGTGATTTAATATTTTGCTAAAACAAACAGATGAAATTCAATGTTAATCCTGTTGGAAATATGGCAGGATGGACAATGCAGCCTGGTCTCTATCCCCTGCCCCAATCCCCTTCCTTGTTTTCCCAGATATTTAAAATTGGTACAGGTACGTTTAAGCAGAACCCAACCAGCTGCAATCAGTTGCACAATCAGCATCAATACACAATAAAGGCAACCAAAGCCAGATCTTTAACTAAACCCCGTTGTAATGATCTGATGATTAAGGCCAGGTGTTTGACCATTGATTGTGACAATTTTCATCTACCATCCATGCAGCCTGCTCTCTTTAACCCTCCTTTATTCTACTACTGGAAACCTACAAAAACATCCGTCAAGCTTGGTTTGCTCGCCATAATCAGAACTCGCTTTACACCCTTTGTTAAAAACTCTTCTTAGCTCAGCATAGTGCCAGGCGTGACATCAGTTCCTGATCTTAACTGCTTCCTCAGTTAGCTCGAATTTTTCCTTGGTCAAAATGAAACTACATATACACTAAAACTGCCTGCTCCTAGTCCTGTTTGAATGCATTTTAGTGACTGAGGATATAAAAACAGGGTTTTAGTTAAGCTCATTTAACAATACAACTCAAAAAATAATTACATTGGAAAAATCATGCTTCAACTTCATTTCTTCTCCTTAGTTATTTGACATGATAACTACATTTTTTTTCGACGATTTTTATCAACATTCTTTAAAAATTCAACGGTTTTTATCTAACGTTGTTGAAAATTGACCTCATTCATTTTAAATTGAACAAAACTTGCCTGGTATGTCTTGTTGTCTCCAACAGTAAAGGGGAGAGGCTCTGGTAGGTTGCTGGGGGAAAGCTGGGCAGCATAATAATATGGAGAACCACCACTTGATGCACTGTGGTAGGAAACTGGAACCTGGGGATTATATGGATGCTTTGTCATGAAGTCTTAACGATACATGATAAACAGGATAGCAATTTTAAACATGGTAACAGTGTTTTTATTGTAAATTGTTAAGATTTGCAAAAAATAGCAACACCTCACAAAATAAATTATCTTCCTCAACAAAGTTAAACCAGTATATCTGAGGGACAAATAAAATTTTCTGGTATGTATTTCAACATAATCTATACTAGCATTTGATAAATGCATCTGGAGGATTAAATGTATGCAGAACAGTGTATCAGTTACCTCGTAACAATCAGAGGAAGCCTGTCGACGTGACCGCTGAGGGTTAACTTCCTCCACCACAATCTGGTATGCACTGGAGGCAAAGAACGAAAGAAAATAATTCAAGTTTTCTTTGTTATGCAAATGCCAGAAACAAGAAATATGGCATTTATGAAAATTATACCTTATAGGTGCACCCTTAGCTTGTGCGGGTTTGAGCAGGACAGTGATCGTCGTTGCAGTTTCATTAAGAAATGCTTCTGACACATCATACTCATCTATTGTAGGGGCTATAAGAGAAAACAGTGAAGTCTCATGCTGCAATTACAGTGTATAAAATGTTTATGCTGTTTGTAATCTCTCTTGTACCTGAGATATTCGTGGTCACATTAAGTGTGGATGCAGGACCAAAACCTTTTGATGTTGATGCTCGTATAGTGAGGTGATATGTAACACCTGGGTGGAGCTGGGCAAATGTGTAATGGGTGGCATTTGAAGGTAATGACACTGTCACTCCCGGCCGCTGAAGAGGCACTGAAGGGTCAAACGAGCGTACGCCAATGTAGCTGATCTGAATAGATTCAGAGACACAAAAAAACGGTTTTTAATATGAATTCTGTAATGTGTTTTACTAATTCCACTCCTTCAACTGCTCCCGGAAATGATCCTACCTCATATTGGGTTATAACTCCATTGGGCTCAGTGGGTTCCTTCCAGCTAAGGCTTACTGTCTCTTCAGATGGAGTGGCTCTAAGTGACTGGCTGGGAACATGACCTGGAACTGTTACACAAACACAGAGGCACAATCTGTAAATGCTAATAAAACTAGCAGTAAAATGATGCTCTTCAAACGAGGAAGCTGGGACCAAACTAAAACACATAGAAGACGACATGCAGATGAGCATAATGGAGGAAAGTAAATTTCAAACATCATTTATTTCTTACCATCTTCATCGGTCTGAATGATGGTTTCATCACTCTCCTTCCTTCCCTCCGGATTGGTCAGGATCATCTTCAGGCTGACATTAGTGTAAGGGGGCAGGTTTCCCACCAGGTGACGTGGTGCTGAGAAGGAAAAACAAAGAAAACTAATAATTACATTGTCAAACAACAGCCTATTTCTAGCTCATATAATTGTTACTTTCAGACCTTAAAGGTGCAGATTTAAATGCAGTGTTTTATTTGTGTGTCAGAGGCAAATACATGTTTACAGCAGGTACTTTAGGTCTCGAAAAGACCTAAAGTAGACCTTGAAATCACAAGGATTCTTGTGCTGCAGATGCCTCAAATAAATCATAAATGTAAACAACTTTTAAGCACAAAATAGAACACCATGAATAAAGAAAAGCAGCTCAGACTAATATTGTAAATCTCAGAAAACAGTGTGATACAGCATTGCACAATGCATATGTGCATGGCATTTAAACTGATTGAGATATAAATCCTCAGATAAATTGGATATTAGAGTTCTGTCAGATTAATCAACATAAAGATCAATAGACTTCTAGGCTATTTAGAGAGAACATAAAAGCTTCATCTAATTACCCTGTTTTACAAATGCAGAATGACACCAGTATATATACATTATGTTTTCATTGAAATATTTGATAAACTAGGCTACTGGAACCTGCATTTCTTACCTTTAATGCGCACAGAAAACAAATGGCTGATAAAATCGGTGATTGTTAGGTAGATATTTTTATAGCTAGATTTCTCATTTTAAAAGAAGACTTTGATTGGAATTAATGTTTTTTTTTATTAATAAAACTAATGCATAAATGCTATCAGTTCGTACTTACAATAAGCTTTAGGAGCCATTACTGATGGAAAAAGACAATTTAGTGCGAGATGATTAAAAAAAATGTAAAGCCCTTAAAACAAGAAAAACTGATACAGGAACATTGTTTTTTTTTTTTTTTTTGCTGTAGCATTACCTTTAGGATCCATATCCAAGCAGTCGGCTTTGCTGCGGTTGTTGGCAGTCATGTAATGGTAGCAAATGGTGACATTAAATGTGTGACAGCGAGTGATGTTGTAACCCAAGGACTCCCAGTCCACCGCAATCAAACGAGCTCTGGTCTCAGCAATCTTCAGCCTCTTGGGTGTACGCATTGGCTCTGCACAAAGGACGGGAAAAAGAAAGGTAAACCAAAAAAGATAAAAAATAAAACAGCACATTGTGATATGAGAATACAGTAGATATATATCGTTTAAGAAATATGGTCATGATCTAGGTGTTGAGATGCGGCTTTAATTCTAAATGTCTAAAAATAAACTTTAAAACATCAGAGGTTTTATATTTCTATGCAAGATATTAGCGATTGATTTCTTTTGCCAAAAACAACCAGGAGTATAGAGCCAACATTTCCCAAAGGAGATGTAGTCACATTTTCACAAATACTCATCTCTCTTTGGTGCCATTTAAAAATTTCACAACTGCAATATCGTATGTGAGCCGTGTCTTTGGTTTCCATCCTTTATGTGGATTCAGACTATTATTGTCAATATAATCTACTTTCCTTCCTCAATGGCCAAGACTTTAATTACCTTAAATGGCTCATTTAACTAGATCAATAACCCCACCAATTCTAACCCACCCACCCACACACACATGCATGCACTTAAAGAAAGTAGCACAAATGCAAACCTCCAAACGTTCCCTGTCTGTTGACTTAACCCTCATGAATGCCAAGCTTTAAATTTACATAGCTGACTGTAGACTGTGGTTATCCTTACATGCAAGACCAAGGGTCAACTGAAATTTAGGAGACTACTTAAGTATATTGGGAAAGCTAAAATGAGAACTGCAAGCAGCTGTCAAGACTAATAAGTCTAAGTTTGGGAAGTACTTCTCTAAGCAGAAAAGATTTCATGTTGTCAAGAAACAATAATTAGTTTTGACAGGCACAAGACTGAAAACCCTTTGCCTCTTTATCAACAATGGCCACTTGATCAGCAAACAATGCATGATAAATTATTTTCCCCAGAGGAATGTCAACATGGAAAGGAAACGGTTGCCCTGAGCATACAGGGTTACAAAGGAAAAAAACAACAACAACAGTGTTATAATTTCTTTAATAGAAAATAAATAAATCCCTCAAAAGTTTTCCTTCATAATATTCCCTTATTTAGAAGAAGAATGGAATAAGAGCATTGCATTTGGCTTTAGTGATGCCCTTTACCTATTATTAAATGTGGTTAAGGTATTACATTATAAGAAAAAAAGGAAAAAGGAACCAATGGTAAATGGCCTGTGATTATATAGTCCTTCAATAAGTCCAAGGACTCTGAAGCACTTTACACGGCTTTCAGTCATTCACCCATTCATACATACATCCACACACTGGTAGTGGCAAGCTGCAATTTAGCCAGAGCTAAGAGCTAAGGCACACTGACAGAAGCAGGGCTCCTGTACATTGGCGCCTCTGACCACCATCTTGTGTCTTGTCCAAGGAGATGGACGAAGGTGGGAATCAAACCAGTGTCCCTCTTGGTCAAAGTAGTAAGAACCTCCTATAGGTATAATTTCTATTATTTATCATTACTGATTAGTATTTATTGCAATTTATTATAACTTTTGGATTGTAAGATTTTTTTCCCTTGCAAAAACAGCATTGCCGGCATGGTAATTCATTCATCTATCTTGGTTAAACCGTTTATTTTACGGAGGGTTACAGGGGACATTGTTTCCAGCGGCCAAACTGCCAGAGGCTAGATGCAATTTGTGGAAGGTTGGTCAACTGGTAAAGTTAATTAGATAATAAGTTATAAATCTGGCTGGAACAAATGATTAATAAGGTTTTATTGTCAGAATTAATGATAGAATTTTGACTTTTGTTTGCCCTGCGATGGACTGGCGACCTCTGAGGGTGTAACCCACCTCTCGCCTGTAGACAGCTAGAGATAGGCACACCTTGTGACCTCACTTGGGATAAGTGTGACAGAAAATGGATGAATGAATGAATGACTTCTGTTTACAGGAAATGTTAAACTCTTACCCCTTGCTCACACTGGCTCCGGTGCGGTTACCGAGCCGACCGCAACTCCCGCACACCCCCTCTCACACCGCCCTTTTGACTACGGTGCGGTGCGGCTCTGCGGCTCCGGCAACAGGTCCGAAGATTTAACTTGCGAGAACAGAAGTTCACATGAGTTCACGTAACTTCATGCGATAACACGGCCCAAATAAGGATATTTGCGAGAGCTTGTTGCGGAGGGCTCCGGCACGCCGCAAGGATAACTTTCTTGCAGAATTTTCTGCAGCGCCGGAGTGTCTCTGTAACCGCAGCCGGACAGCTCAGCAGCCGGTGAGAGAGGTTTACGTCTTTTTAATGACTTGGAATCACTGCGGCGCCGCACCCACCGCACCGCAACGGTAAGACCGGAGTCGGTGTGAGCCGGGGGTGAAAGGCAGTATTGTAGGCCCTGTTGCTATATATATATTTACCATATTAAAAGAAATTAAACTATAATTAGTATTCATATACTGTTGACATAAGTTTTGCTGTACTTATTTGTTTATTATTCATTAACTTAAGAGCAAAAAGGGTTTTTGAATTGAAAAGGAATTGTTCTCAATATATAGTTAATCAATGTGTGATTCGTTGTGTTTAATTAGAGATCCTTTAATTAATGCAATAAAAAATTAAGGTCAAGAACCACCCCTGGTACTAACTGATATATATGATACATCAGGTAATTGACAATCGACCTGATATAGCAAAATATTTTTGTTTTACTACCTCTTCTATAATTCCCCTATAAGACATTAAGTTTTCCAATAACTTTTAAATAATAAATAGCTCCCTATAAAAGTATTCTCTAAAATATCCTCCTTATCTTGGCTTGTCTTCTTTTTGTTTTTTGCTTGGCCTTCTTTCTACAGAGAAGACAACACAAGGACACAAACTGGTTGTTTCCTCTTGACAACCCATTATCTACCTGTCACTCACACAAACTGGCACTGAAACTGGCCATACACACTCTTGCACTTAGTTTTTTTCCACATACACACCTGTGCTTAAGGTTGCAAGAAAAAAATCAAGATTAAATCTGGGCAGGAGGCAAGGTAGGTTTGGATGTTTTGTGTGTGTGCTAACCTCTCTTAAAACTCCCCATACGAATTTATTGTCACGGGCAAGCACAGACCTCACAAAGCTGAAACTACACACAGACCAACGATAATGTCAGGGTTGCTACATCATTTAAATATAAATATCTTAGCAATAAAATGACACCAGCAGTAAATGAGGAAAAATTGAAAAATGCTAAAACAGATCAAAGGTTGTAAAGGCAATGTTCTGCCAAGCAAATATTATTAATGCACAGTGTGTGGACTATTGGGTGCTAATGGTAGAATGGGTCATAGCATTTCATTTTGGCTTCAACCAGTTATTTGATAGTTGACATTTAAATAGAGCAAGTGGGAAAACTCTGGCTTTCTCTGCCTGTCTCACTATATTTCAGTCTCTTACTCATTTGTCTCGGTTCTTTTTTC
Organism: Cyprinodon diabolis; assembly: GCA_030533445.1. Classification (NCBI taxonomy): domain Eukaryota; kingdom Metazoa; phylum Chordata; class Actinopteri; order Cyprinodontiformes; family Cyprinodontidae; genus Cyprinodon; species Cyprinodon diabolis. The sequence continues at coordinate 11,571,794 of CM060076.1, read as the reverse complement.
TGTCTGTGTCAGTTAAAATCAATACCTGTGATCCTCACCATAAACAGCACTGTTGAAACACACATACACACCGATGCAATGTAATAAGTAGCATTGATTTTCTTTTTTTTTTGGACTCTTGATGGCAACCCTGCCTCACAGTGAGATGGGTGTTAAGAAAAAAAATATATATATACAACCAGGTGTGCGTTACCAGCACACAAGACACACATCCATGTTTTAAATACTTAATGAGGACCTTGAAATGACTTCTATTCTTTTTTAGCACTTTCTATGGTCAAACTCTAACCTAAACCTTGGTCCTTACTTTAAGGGCAACTGAATTAGTTGTGATGTAATGACCCTGAACTCCAACAATAATAACATCTACAACTTGCCTTACCTCAACTTTAAAGTGCTAAATCTATATGTGAAAAGTTCCCCAAAGTGTGACCTTGTATATGTGTGCCTTAGATAAGTTTTTGTGATTCTTTTCAAACTGAACTACTGACTTATTAATATTGATTTATTAAATTAGGTTTTCTTTGATCTGTAGAAAGTAAAATATGACTGTATAGAAAAAACTAATTTGTTTTTTTTTTACAAATAAAAGTCTAAAAAACTGGAGCATCTATCTGCATTAAGAGCACGCATCTCCAAAATGCCCACTAATTTTATTTTCGGGCTTGATACTAAAAATCAACCATTGCACAACATTTGTTTGTCAACATTTTTGAAAGCCTTTTAATAATTTTTAATTTACTTTAAAAGAAGCAAAATACATTTCCGCTGATCTATTTAATACAACACAAATAAAATACACTAAAGTTTGTTGTTATGAAGGGACAAAAGGTGAAAAGGTTTAAGAGGAACCAATATTTTGCAGAGCACTGTATGTATTTACAACTCACACACTTATCATTTCAAAACCCCATTCCCAGTATGACACATAATGCACTGCAGCTTATCTCTATTTACTGTAGATGGTAAAAGCAGGGAAAGGTGTAAGCAGAAAATGTACAGAAAAAAGCAAGCAAGCAAGAATGCAAGAAAGAAAGAAAGAAAGAAAGAAAAAAGGAAAAAAGGAAAAAAGGAAAAAAGGAAAAAAAGGAAACTGTCTGGATGTACTGAGGAACAGATAAAAGGAGCAAAGTGAGGAAGATGAGAAAAGGGGAGAGAGAGTGGAATGGGTGAGAGACGATAACTAGTTTGGAAGGTGGCCAAAGTCAAATGGGACCAAGTCCAAAGGCAAACCACAGAGCATGCCTTGTCCCTTTCCCCTCCTCCTGTAGACTGACAAATGGCTGGATTCGTGTAGAAACTAAAAGCCTTTGTTCTTCACAGATGGAGCTTTGAAAACAACAATACCAATAAACACTAACAATAACACCAACGACAGAAAGCTTCATATCAGCAGAATCCAGAGGTTGGAATTAAAGAATGGAAAACAAAAGGAAAGGAAATTAAACTAAATTAAATTAAACTACGCAAACAGGAACATAACCATCCTCCTCTACATGAAGCAACAGAAAGCCAACAAATAAACACCGACTGTCTAACTAAAGAGAAAATAGGGAAGATTAAGGAAAATTCAGAAAAGAGAGAGGAGGCAGAAAAAGAAAAGGTTGAGAGAAAATGTAATTTAATCCTGGTTAATCTGTCCAATTAGTTCCTGGTAATCCTCCACTGTCATGAGGAAGACAAATGAAACTCAATGCATTCAATCAGTCTCTCCTTCTGTTGCTCTCTTCATATGTCTGTGTCCCAGGGTAGGTGTTTGCATGTACTGTAACAATAATGTTCACTTGAAATAAGGTTCTCATCGGGCATTGCAACCACAAAGTTTAACTATAAACCATAAACTAAAGCCATGCTTAAACGTTATTCTTCGAGATTTTTCTTCTGTCATTCTGGTTTGTTGTTGTCAACAAGCCGGTAGATTTAGCATATTCATCTAAGCATTTTGCTCCTACCTAAAGGGCTGGTTATCCTCCTTCAGCATTGTGTCGCAGTGAGATTCTCGCAGATATTTTTGATTTATGCCCAATATTGAAGCGTGGTCTGTGCTATGTTATTCCACCCCGCAACCCAAGAGTGACAATCACCAACTAGCTGAGGTCCCAGAGTTCTCACACACATTGCTCTTCTAGCTGGTCCATCTTCACGAGTCGTTTTCCACAATGGCAGTCATACAAACAAAACAAGCCGGTAAGGTACCAAAAAGGAAATACGGATAGTGTTGAGCGGATGTACATTTGACCAATCAGAGGCCTCCTGTCTGCGGCACTGTCTGCGGTCACCTACAATTTTAGGAGAGGTGCACCAGAGTGTCTGCGGCAGGGTTTGGAGTCACATTTGCATTACTGCGACACACACGCAGACTACCAGTTTCTGAGTATAAATCAGCCTTAAAGGGAAACACAGTTTTTTTTACATTGGCCCCTTGATTTTACTTTATTACATCATGTTCTATTCTCCCGTATAAGTTTTGTGTCATTTGGAGCTGTTCTGAAGATATTCGGTTTTGTTATAACCAAGTAACGTCTTCCTATGGGCAACGACTTGAAGGCACAAACTAAACTGTTCATAATTTATAATCGCAGTTATATTTTCTATATTTATATTTTTATTAAACAAAGCAGAGTTTGTATAACGTCATCTGCATCTGATGGTTGTTTTGAAGACTTGTGACCCCAAGATTCCACTCTTTGCTGCAATTCTGTGACAGTAAGCGTAGGACTTTTTTTACTTCTCTTACCATCCTCCTCACTGTGCGTTGTGGCAAGATAAACTTGGTAGCTCTTCCAGCCTTGTTTGTCACTGTTCCAGTTGCTTTAAACTTCCTAATGATTCCTCTGACTGTAGATACAGGCAAGTTAAGGCAAGTGGCTATTTTCTTGTAACCATTGCCCATCTTATGAAGTTTGACGCACATCTGCCTTACTTGAATTGTGTGTTCTCTTGTTTTTGCCATGCTGACTAATTAGTAAGAGAATTAGGCCTCTGCATCACGTCATATTTATACATCAGGGAAACAGGAAGTCATGATTTACTAATTAAAATCCTAGATACCCTGATTAACTTTAGCAACTACAGAAAAATACATTTAAAGGAAATAAATTACATTTTTTTAGCGGAATTGTTAGGGGTGCCAATAATTGTGGGACACATGATTTCCTCTTTTTTATTTTCTAAATATGTGATTTTATTTTTACCACCAAAGTAATGTTGTTAAATAAAAGGTTGGATTTTTCTCTTTTTTTGCATTTGGGTTCCTTGTTGTTTAAAAGAAAAGGAGATTTTTTTTTAAGTCCTCGACTACATCTTAAACAGGGTTGCCAATAATTGCGGAAGGCACTGTACTGTTTTTGCTTGTGTAAAGAGATAAACTTGTTTTAAGTTTAGCACATACCATTAAATAAAAAAGTTTTAATTATTTCACTGGCAATAGTGTAAGATGTTTTAACTAAAAAGATAAGATTTTCAATTAAATCATTCCCATTTCGTAAAAAAAGGACTGCCACATGTAAAACTTTAATTATTTAAAAACAAAACCGTTTTTTAAGCATTTCACCAAAAAGAATGATTTTATCCTTAGCATGCATAGAACTTTAACTCAATGTTTTCTTACTCCTTTTAGATCAGTTTAAGTCAGAAACAGAACAAACTTAATGTGTTAACAGTCAGCTGAAAGTTGATCTAAACGAATTACACTTCAGAGCCAATTTTAGAGGGAAAAAAAAAGGAAAACAACTATGGGCTTAAGGTTAACATGTGACTGCAGGACAATGTGACATACTGCTAAAAGACAAAGAACAGGCGGCAGCAAAAAGGCTGAGAATAAAAAAACAGAGAAGAGATATGGAATTATATTCTATTGTATCTCTAATCTAACGAACATGTCGACCAGCAGACTCTGATCCTGATAAAATGCTGAGGTATGCACACTGAAAATGTTATTATTAAAGCCCTGACCAGGATATGGTCCTCAATAAAATTTAGACAGATATCATTAAGTTTAGGAGAAACTACCACAATCCAACTTGAAACTGGTGTAGAGGGCAGGGAGGAATCATTCCAGATAAAAATAAACCAAACCTCATTATACTTATGAAACATTTTGGTTTTTTTGTGACCAAAAACATAGAATACATTTGGCAAGTATGTATTATGTAATGTTCATTTTGTAATGTATCTATTTATTGAAACCCAATTAACTGTACATTTTTTTGGCCCTCTGATTCTATTGCTCATGTACTCACTGCTCTTCACTTCAAGTTGATTATTTTTCACCCTTAAGACAAGAGCAATATATTCACATGAGAAGAAAAATATCAAGAAGATAAAAAGTCAGCACAGACACCAGGGCAGAGCATGAGGAAGGGGTAAAGATAGAAAAGTAAGAAACCAATGTAATGAAAATAGATGTAGACATAAAAGAAAAGAGGAAGAGCTGTCATCATATCAGCTACTCAGCAGAATGTGCAATATCTCCCCAGGATTTTATTAACTTTATTGTTTTTTAATTAAACAGTCTTTCATATAGTGGCATGTTGAGCCTTTTTACCAGACGCCTGTGGATGGGTTTGTCTCTGTGTTTCTGTCTTCAAAATATAAAAGATCATATTCTGCAAACTACAGGTGGTGAGATCAGACAAACATAACCAAATAGAAAAGCAAAGGAATCATTACCATTTAAATAACATCTCTGGCCCATGTCTAATAACTAACACGAATGTAAGCTATAAAATTCTGAAGGTGCGTATAAATTTGCATGTGTGTGAGAGTGGCCTCAAAGTGATGAACTGAAAAAAAAAGATATTCCTTTCATAAAAAAAAAGAATTGGTGGAGCTCAGAGATAAAAATCACTTAGTGTGTGTACCACCTGATTACTATGTTTGCTACATACTCATTTAAGGTAGAGAGAGTACTTTGTGAATACAATTTTAACTTCATGAACCTTTGCAAGCACAAATAAGATTATACATATTTCTAACTGGATGACACAGATAACAAATTTGTATTTAATGATACGGAACTTTAATGGCAGCTTATTTTGCTTCCTAGCTGAGAGTTAAATGAGAACATAGCAACGATGGTGGAGAGTAAATGACAAGATACAGCCAGAAGCTGGATAGCTTAGCTTTAGGTCTGGAAACTCTGGGGGATAAATGATTAAAAAACCCACTTTTATTAGCTACCTGCGGAGATTCCTGGTATTTATTCCATTTCGCAATAATGTTTGCAACATTAGCTGTGATAAAAGCATAATGTATTTTACTGTAATTTATATACAGTGACTTGGACATGCATGAATATATGTTATTGGGTAAAACCAAGTTTAAAAAGCCAGGACAATGAAGAACAAAAAGAGAGGGCTCTAATAACTACTACTCCACAAAAATATTTTTAACTGACCAGTTTATAAATACCTACATTATCGAAAAATTTTAAAAACTGCAGGCAAAAGGTATTCAATTTTATATTCTCGTACATGCAGTTTTTACCAAAAATCTTAAACGTGCATAAATTCTGTGACACCCTGGCATCTGAATTTAAAGCTGGGTTGAAAAGTGTGTGAGATGAGAGGTTACTTTTTTGCAATGATATATCTTTTAGAATTGTCTAATACTCCAAGGTACATAAAATGCATCAATGCATCAATTACATTTAGTGTAAGCAAATATAAGAAATTATCATTAACATCTAAATATAGTAAAAAATATTCTTTCCTTGTTGATTGTCACTAAAACTGATTTTTTTTTTAAAGTAGACACAAGAACAACTACTTAATGTAAAGTCTGACTTGATTTTAACCTATACATCCCCTTTTTGTTTCATTCTGTTATCAGCAAATAATAGGAATAAAAATGTGTGTCCTTGAAGCTGATGTATTTTTAATTGTAAGAGTAGAGGAAAGGTTACTTTACTCTACCTTCTTTAACAGGAAGCTGTTCAATAGACAAGTCGTCTGAACAAGTCTGACTTCCTCTTTGTCAATAAACAAGAAACGTCACAGACACTCGCATCCAAATTCATTCACCTACTCACACACATACACAGCCCAACACACACACAGGGGAGTTGGCAGACATCAGTCAGGCCCTGTGGTTATGAGTTTTCATCTCTTTCATTTTCATTCCTCAGTTTCATCATTCTCTTGCCTCTTGCTCCCTTGCCCCGCTCTGATTCTCTCCTCTCTTTCTTTTTCAGCCTTATTGTTTTTCATCACATCTCCATTGCTCTCTTTTTCTGTTTTTCATTCAAACTCATTGCTTTTATTTCTGTCTCTTTCTCTTTCATATCAACCTTTTTTTGCCCGCGCCGTCTCTCTCCCTCAGGCTAGCTGTGTTTATATTTCAGTCGTTTATTTCTACAAATGTCAGACAGTGTTTCTGCCCTCCATCTATTGATCCACAGAGAGCCAAGAAGATGGGGGAGTGAGGCACAGAGAAAGGGTGGAAAGCAAATTACTATGAAAATAGTAGGAATATAAAGGAGGAGCTGCAAATATTAGTTAAAAGATAGATAAATATAAAACGGTTCAGGACTGAGAGAAGTAACGAAAAATGCTATCTGAGAAACCATAGACTGGGTTTTTCTTTTTAATATATCCTCTCACTTAACTCCCTATGCACTGAATCTCTTCTCGCTGTCCGCATATTTCCTTGCCAAATAAAATTTAGATTCTAACACAAAAGGGAAACAATTGATAAGGAAAGTTAAAAAAATTGTTGGAAACAAATATGCACAAGAAAACCAAGCTACTCTCTGAGTATATGTACTTTTCCATGCTATATAAGAATGCTTATCTATAAAGATTTAAATTTACCAGAGTTTTTTTGTCTTACCTGCACATTTTGTCCGAGTAATGAGAGCTGGTCCTGCTTTTCCGGTCCCTCCCTCTCCTGGTCTCGTTAGTAACACTCTGATCTCATATTCTGTATCTGGATCTAGGTGCCATAACTTGTAGTTGGGAGAATTCACAGCATGAGTCTCAGTCCAGGTGCCTGATGTCATCCGGTATTCAACCTGAAGAGAGATCAAATATGAAATAATTATGTTGTTGATGTATTCAGAATTCTTAGCTTAACTTATAATTTATTGTTTTAAAATCTAATCCTTGTAGAGGTGAATTTCTGAGGAGTTTTTAATGTGTTCTCTTTGCCCTTCTTTCTCTTCTATATAAATTTCTCCCTACAAACTTTTACCCCACCTCTCTCTTTTTCCTTTCCTTTTCTGTGTTTTCTTTGCATATTGTGAAAGCAAACCAGGTGAGCTTCTCCTTGGCACCCTGACAATAATTCTAAGTGTTACACGTTTGGATATGGAAATAAAAACAACCTAATCCATTTCTCATGGTAGGCACCTGACATTGAAAAGGTAAATAATACAAGTGGAAATTAGTTTTAAAAGGCATTTCTCTCTATTGTTTCCTTTCTCTGAACATTTAAATATGTGACTTGTTTGTTGAATGCACTTTTGAGAAATGACTCAGTCAATGCGATTACAACTTTAAAACGTTCAATTAAATTCTTGAAAACTATTTATCATATAATGGGAACACACCTCTTTAAGTATAATAGGTCCATCACCAAATATGGAGTTGGCATTGAGCTGAATCAGTAGGTACGTCGGGCCGACGCCTAGCAGCTGGGGTGGAGCTATCGGGTGTGGGGGCTCTGAGAAGAAAACAAAACAAGACCAAATAGTTCAAATGTGCTTCTTAACATATAAATAGCAATATGAAAAAAAGCTAAACATTTAACAGAAATGGTCGTAAGAAGAAAACATAGAGGAAAAAGTAAGAAATAAGAAAACCTACTTTACATGATGCTAAAAAAAAATTGATTGGCTTCCATGTCAACCGTTAGAGACAATCTATATGCCAGTTTGACAGTGACAAGAGGAAACAATCTTTCCTATCTTACCCCCAAAATGTGGCATTTAATCAGCTCTAATGAGTTTCCCATTATTGAGAAGAGAGAAGGTTCACTGTTCAGTGCAGTTTTGTTTCTTTGACCTTGTCATGATCTTGGCACTGATGTCTGGTCTGATTACTCACTTCATTCACCTGCTTATCTCTGCCCAGTATCTCATTACCATTCATCTGTTCCACCTGCTTCAGCCTCTATTTAACCAGCCTTCAAACCAGTCATCAGTGCCAGATTATTCAAGCCTTTGGTAAGAGTTCTCTAGTGTACCTGTGTTTTCTGATTGCCTTATCATGACCTGTTCTGCCTCTGGACTTCTAGGCCTGCCTGTTCCTGTTCTGGTTTGCCTGACCTGTCTTCGGACTTCTGTCGGATTGCTGCCTGCCTGTTTACCAAACCTGGAACTGTTCCCAGACTCTTTTCTGGATTTCCCTTCAGTACCTCTTTGGACCTCTGATCTCCTGGCTCTGACTATTGAGCATGTGACCGACACCGGCTTTGGCCTCGCCCTCTGGATTATCCTGCCTTCTTTCGTCTAGCTGGTTCTGATCTCCTGCATGTCCTCCGAGACACCAGCGCCTGGGACTCTCTGGACGGCGCCTGCCGCTTCTCATTGGCAGTCACCAGCTGGAACCGGTGAAACACTGTTCATTGTCTTTAATAAACGTTTTGTTAAATCTGTCTTTCTGCCTCAAATACTGAATCCTTTTGTTCTGAGCCTGAAAAATCTATCTCTTTAAATGTTACTTGCTCTTAAAAGTACTGTGTTAGTTCAGACTGCTGATACTAAAATAGCAATAAATACATGTAGTATATGGCAAGAAATCAAAGCTGCTGTAATACAATGACCTTGTAAAAGAGAGAGGGACACTTGTCATTTCTGTACTGGTAAGTCCTCTGATACATTTCAAATCCAGAAGCATTGCTACATTTACACTTGACATGCCTGCTTATCCTAATACCAGCATCTACCTGCAGGCTCTTTTCCATGGTTCTGATATTTACCCTTCACTTACCAATATCTCTCCACAAATACATTTTAGAAAAAGTGAGGAGGTCAGAGCCTACAGGCCACAATGTATGCTTACTTGTGAGATTGTTGCTAGGATAATAACACAAGCTGGCAACCTGGATAAAAATTGGAATTAGACTGGTACAAGTCAAATTTTGCACTATGCACTATGTTTTATACAAATGTAAAAATATGAGGGACTGGTATAATTAAAAAATAGTAAGGATTACATTGACCTTCCTTTTATTATTTGAAAGACTACGCACAATGGATTTTACTGTTTCCAGTTAATAAATTGTGTTTAATCATGATAAAAAAAATAATTGTGGACGTCTGATCAGTAAATGTTGTGACACTTGTGACTGACAGCTACATGACATAGTCATATAGGCATAAATATATCAGTGCATGCATTTATCTCTTCTAACATCGGAAACATTACTTTCTATACAAGTATTGGGAAGGGTCCTACTTTTAAAGACGGTTCTATTATTTTTGCTATATTTGCTAATGTCAATCATATCAAAGTTATCTAAATTAAATATGAGGGCCTGGGTGTTACCATGTGAGTTTGCTCCAATATTAGTCACATTTTGCGTTGTTGACACCTTTTTTTTCCCTTTGTGTGAGCCTGTGCTGGCATCTTTCTGTGCAGAATGTGGCTGTCAGAAGGTTCATGCTGGGAAGAGACTTTTTTAGAAACAGATAAAATGCTGAAGTTTGACAGCACATGCACATGTGCACACACACCCGCATATGCACACAAAACCGCAGGTGATTGGAAATGAATCTAGATAATGAATGTCAAAATAACTTGGGAAATCAAAAACATAAACAATATGTCAACTTGTAACAGACAACTAGATTATTGAGGATAAAATCAAGAAATTAATTAAAACCATATTGTATATTTCTAAAAGATTGAATTCCTGTTTTATTTTAACTTGCATGTAGTGCTAAATGTACAAAAATGATAAATTTGCCACTTCATCTAAATGATAAATAACTAATATAATCTAACTGGGTCATTAAGTAACTCTAGAGAGGAGAAAACAAAAGCTGGTTTGAAAATAAGTCCCTTGTCATTAGTACAGTTGACCTAAAAAAATATAAAAAACAACAAATCATCAGTGGCATCATTATAATATCTCATGGTGGGTTTGTTTTTACAAAGTTTTATATTATTAATTATATTTGTGAACCTTCTAATCATTTTTCAGGTTTTTGGGTCAAATGTAAATGATAATAACAAAAATGATCAGAATGGGGAAAACTTCAAATGAGCTTGAAATGAGCTTGTCATTTCTATCCTAACCCATATGTAAGATTTAGCTCTTTTTTCTTTGTTTACTATGTCATGTTTTGGTTGATTTTTCCTTGTATATGGTTTCTGTAAAAAATAAATAATATCTTTCACAGATTTTTTTTTTTGCTGCTGTCACACTTAGAATTTTTAGATCATGAGGCCAGCTTTAAAAATCTGACAAATATTAGCTGAGTGATATTAAATGAAGTATAGAAAATGTATATCTGATACTATGTAAAAATGTTAACACAAACGATGTTTCAATCTTGATCTGTTTGAGCTTTGAAATAACATGGGGAGCAGTGTGGGGTTAGAGGTTATGCTTAGATATACCCACAGTGCATATTTGCCATTCTGGACTGTTTGGTGCTGTGTAAGTTTTCATTTTCTCAGTTGTGCTTTATTTAATGTTATTCTGTTTTGTCAAGATTATTACAATTTTCTTAATCTTAGTTTTGCTCATCCTTGTTATCTCTTTTCAGCATTTTTACTATTATTTATCCATTGGTCTAGTTTTAGTTTTTCATTCTCTTATTCTTAGGTTATGTTTTCCATGGCTTCAATTATCTCCAGTTCCTTCTCCCATCCTCTAGTTTTCCCCTTGGTTATTCCTTATTTTGTAGTCATTAGTTTAATTCCCCTTTAGACTCATTTAAGTTATTTTCTAGTCAAAGTTAAACTCAGTTTTCCCTGAGTACTCTTTGTTGCCACCTATTGCCCAGTTCCTTTCCCCTTAGCTACTTTCTAGCTGCTACTGTCTACACCTGCTCCCAATTAACTGATTACTCCACTCTTGGCTCCGTCTCCAATATATACTCCTCCTCTGCATCCATTGCTGGATTCTTTTCATTTCTTCCTTTGTTTCTCTTGACCTTCTCTAGTTTTTGGTTCCTGAGTTCCCAGCCTGTTATTTGTGGATTTATATTTTTGTACCATGTACCTCATCATTAAAACTGGAATAACCATCTCTGCCTCCTCCACTCTGAATATGGGTCCATAAACAACCTTGACATTTTATGTCAGGGTTGTTTAATGTAACTCTAAATAAATTCAGAGTTACAAAGCCAGTTCCAGAGTTTGGAGAATTTAGCAAACAATAGAAAGAACACACATCTACAACCAGAGGAATGTAGAAGAACAGTTAATCATTCATTCCAATAAAAGTTACTAAGATGCAACTAATCCAAGAACCCACAACAACATTAACCCTCTTTTGAAAAATCATGCCATTTGACAACACTTACTTTATCCTAATTTTTCTAAAAATGCTGTGATATAAAAGTCAACTGCTTCACTGACTTTCACAAGACATAAAGAAAATTAAATAAAACAGCAAAAATGACAGAATGTAATTAGAGTAAATAGAATAAATGAATGACCTACCCAGCTTCGGGTTGATTTCAGATGACATTCTAAATAACTGCTGAAATTGTTTAATATTTTTAATGCAAAAATGTTCTTCTTAACATTTCAATAAGCATGCGATTTGTTAAGACTTGTTTTAAATCAAACACGATTTCGGTAAATAAAAATCTTCCATGATTGCATATTGTTGGGATATGGCAAGAGGGAATATGGCAAGAGTTCCCCCACATAACCCCTCTCATCTTTTTTTTTCAAACCATTATTTATATTTTTATTATTTTTATTCATATTTATATATATATAAATATTATTATTTTTTTTTTTTTAAGCTCATTTTAAGTCATTAAAAAATTTCTTTTTGGATGTTTTAGTAATGTTTCATGCAACAGAGTGTTAAAAGTACTGCGGAAATCACTCCCCCAAAGTCAGGCCAGTGTTAATTGATTAATTAATTAATTTAATTTTAAGGTGCATTTATTTTGAAAGACTTTTTTCAATTAATAAAGAAAGAACTAAAAAATTGTTTTAACAATGTTTTTCATATATATACTTTCCTCCGATTATCTGGAATATTCCAATGTAATAAAATAAAGAGACAAAAAAACCTTAGGTACTTTTACAAGGACACATACCTTTCCACAGCATTGTAAAGTTTATACTTAAAGATATGCATACATACCATAAAACAGAAACAGGGGCGAACAAAAAGATTTTTGTGACTTGTTCCCATAAGCCAGAAAACTTTGTTGAACATCATCAACAACCTTGTCAATAGGGTTCAGTTTTTCCAAACATCAAAAGGAAACTCGCTGCAGGACATCTGACCCGGTAAAAAGCGAATGTAGGATTGTATAAGTGTTGAAACAACAGCAGACAGTATTCTGGGACTTTGTATAATGCCTGAAGCTCCAACTATCACTGCTACTTGGAAAGGAAAATAATGTTTGCGTGTATTTTTGCAAGATTGTTAAAAAAAAAGAAGAAAAAGACATTCTTAAAACTTGACTACAGGTGGAAATTGGTTTAATGAAAATCAAATGAGCGGAATGCTCACATGTGAAAATATGTTCCTTCTTTTTCATTTGTCCGACAGTAATACTGCAAGAGATTTTTAGGCCATCAGTTGTGCGTAATGCAAGCTGGCATGGTGATGTGTGTGTGTGTAAACTACAAGCTAGCGTGATGATGCACTCTGTCACAGTAGAAACCAGAGGGCACAGCTTTATTAGAGCTACCCTCTGACCAAACATAAAGTGACACACATATACATACACACACTACAATACACAGTCAGACTCCCTTGTACTTTTCGTGCTGTTTATCTGCAATAAAACTTGTAATGGCAGGACTGCAGCTTGCCATCATTCATCCATCTGTGTAGAAACTTAGGGCTTGGGGCAACTGGACAACAAAATAGTTTTTGTTCACGCTAAAATATATCTATAGCACTGGGGTTTAACATTGAATCAAAATGTTTGATTCATTTTTTAATCTTTACTACGCCATATCAACATTTTGGAGAAAGATGTAATTAAATATGTAATAAATGAAAAGGGCTGGGAATTAGAACATAGTAGTTAAATATAGGATTGAAATATGCACAATGTGTTTACTACTTGGTTAATTAAACTATCTTGCTTAATAAAATCTGTGCCCAGTGTTGGCATCAATAAAATTCAAAGCCCATCCAACTGGCATAATCCATCTCTGGCAGGCTGAAACCCAATACTTAAAATCTGAAACTAGATGAGGTGTAGCTACCAAGGTACAACTGTTTAAAAAATATATTTTTGTCCCGATATTTCCTACTGTTTAATGTAATTTTAATGCTTATACTGGCAGTACAGCGTAGATTGTTCTTCCCCACACATTTACCCATAATAAAGGCCATTATCAAACTTCTCCTTTGCTTTTTAGCTACAGGGAATGTCGCCCTAATCCCTCAATCACTATATAGAGCGGGGACTATATAATGAACTTTATAGTGAACTCAGTTAACTGACCGTTCGGACAGATGATCTCTGCTTTTTGCTCCCCGTTGGTCATATAACTCCTCCTCCACTGCATGGTGCCTGCGCAATCTTTGTTATTAGTCGCCCGACAGTGGGCCACTGTGACAGGAAATCCCATGGACAAGAGCTCTCCTCGCAAAGCATTCCAGGATATATCTGCTAATCCAGTGACAATGGAGGACAACTACTTTTCCTGGTGCATTGAGGGAAATTTCGAGTCCACTACTTTTCTCATCCACTAGACGTTAAGATATTCATTTAAAATGGCATAACCACTTTATAGTGCCCTATATAGTGATTTGGGCAGACATTCAGACTCAGCACTTGTCATGCTTTAAAGCTACAGTGTGTAATAATTACAGGGATATACAGTCAGAAATGTAATATATTATACATAACTATGTTATTTTATCGTCATCTACGAGCTCAGCCTCGTAACCTTAATATTTGCGTTGCCTTAGAATTCGTTATTTATAATTACATAGGAGCGGGTCTCGCAGCCATGGAGGCAGACATCTTTGCGCTACGGCAGCGCAGAGCAACAAACTAGTGATTGCGAGATCGCCAAAATGTCACAACGATGTAAAAAAAATAACGGGTGTATTTATTATCTTATGTCTACATGAAATCTATACCCTACATAGACTAATGAAATACTATCTGTAAAATTATCTATGTAAACAAACCTCATCACTTGAGAAGGTAGGTGATGCGGACGTCGTGGAAGACATTTTGTCCCGTAACGCTCGCCGTACTGTTTGGGGGGGAGAAGCGGTGGGGGGGAGATGTTCATGTTGCTGCAGTCTGCAGTCTGACCGCTAGATGTAGCTAAAAGTTACACACTGTAGCTTTAAAGTAATATGACTAAAAAAGAAGAATAAGGTATGTATTGTACATTTCAAAATTTTAATTTCAACTCCATTCGTCCTTTGCCTCATAGTTGTGGACAGTCCTGGATTATATTATATACTCTTGTCACACTTATATTTTCTAAACTAGATACAATTATTGATCATAAAAGGTGAAGCCTAGTTAAGAGTTTTAGTGTCAAATCTTCTTATAACCATAAACATTTTTGGATAGATCTATGATTTTGCCTCCTCATTTTACTCCTATTCTTGTCCTATACAGAATACTCAAAGTAAAACCCCATTTTGCAGCCCTCTCTCTCTGGCCTCCATTTCATCATAAATAAATATAAAAAAGAGAAATAATCAAAGCAAATATTTTACTATTCCATCTTGAACATGTCCATATCCATAGCGATCAGCATCCTTTAGGAGCTTTAAATCTCCTACTGGCATGAATCTTAAGAAATAAACATATTCCCTGTTTCTTTGATTTCTATCTGGCTCTCATCCCCCATCTCATCCCTAATCTGATATTTTGATTTCTAATAAATAAACATGAGACTGCTCTCTTTCCACATGCATACTTGAAGTCTCCTTTCATTCATTGTGATATCTTTCTAACAACAATATTAACATTGCCCTCAAACCTGTAATACCGTCTTTGTGATTGTAACCAGAAAACAGCTCCATCCTGAATGAACTTCAATTCTTCTTCTTTAATTTTTGTAGATTGGTTCTTTTCTCCTATTTAGAAATGCATCCCCTGCTGAGCAGATTCCTCACCTCTTTCGTCTTTGCTTTTTCATGTTTTTGAAAATGACATTCCAAATAAATCAACAGTAGCCACTTATTCATTCTTCACACAAACGTGTTGCCAACCCTGACAGATTTTGTTGATCAAAGATAAGAACAAATCGATTTATCTCCAGAAGGAATTGGAATTCACAGTTACAGCAGAAATGGGGTCAAGCGACACCGACAGCTGAGGCCCCACCATCGGCCACTGTGAGAGCTCCATTATGTGAGGTCCATTATTTAATATTCATATTCACGGTGCTCGCTTCACTGTTGATTTGTTATCTCTTCCTCCTCTGTCATCTCTATGCAGAATAATAAACATGACTCTGCTGTGCTGTTTACATATCCGGACATGTTCTTCATTCTGATGTGGATATCCGTCGGATAATGAGCAAACTATTTGCATTTAACTTTTCTCACCATCCACTCTTCACTTTAGTCCCTCCGTCTTCAGCCCCCACCCAACTCTTTAACTGTCACTCCCAGATCATTCCTCCCAAATCTCCCTCTCCTTTACCCCCCTCCCTCTTCCCTCCTCCACCGTCTCTCCCTGGGAGATGAATTGAATATGTAAGCCATTGAAAATGAATGAATAAAGCATCCCATCTCAAACACACATTGGTGACACCTTATTAACCACATGTCAGAAGCACATGACAGCTCCAGCCCACACAAACTGTTTCCAATCCACACACACACACCCGTCTACAGTCCACACGTGCATGCACACAACAATCGAGTTAACTTACACAAAGACGGAGCGTGTGCACACACACTCAACCACGAGAATAGCAAACATGGATCTACATAAGCTCACACATGAGCTCTGCTCATTAGTGAACGTTGTGGTAATGACTGACATTTAATCAGCCAGACTCTAACGTACTGAACCTGATTGGTAAGGGAATCTGACATTCTAAAGGTTATTAAAAAAAGTTATTTAAATCTTAAAAAGTAAAAAAGGAATCAGGAAAGCTCAGGAAAAGAAAAACCTATTTCCTCGGGTTTTTAGGTGTATGGCTTTGTGGACACAACATGATTAAGATCAAAGCATGACAAAATGATAGTGTATAATTGTATCATGCTTTGTGGGAGCTTATGACTGATTTCTACTTTGAAGGCTTTGTTCTTGTCAGAGATGGGCTGTTATTGGATTTTCTACATCTACATTATTAATTTAATATCCTTATCTTTACTTGGGTAAATTTTTCTATTAAAAATTAAAAAAGAGTACATGCTGACTGTGTTTCCGTACTTTAACTTAGACCAGGAGTCTGCTATTATTAGCTGTAAAAGTCAAGCCACTGCTTAGCTGCAAGCTCGGGTATAAAACCATGCTACCTTCTCCACTAAACATGGAGAAGCAGCATTTAGTTCCTATGCTCCAATTATCTGGAACAAACTTCCAGAAAACTGTAAAAGTGCGGAAAGCCTGAGTTCCTTTAAATCAAGACTAAAAACACATTTGTTTAGGATTGCCTTTCGACTGTTCTAGTTAAACAGTTCAACTGAAACATCATTAGTTCAACTTTTTTATTTTCTTTAGTTGTGTGTTTTTAATGATCTTTTTTGTTTCTGCATTTTTTATTTTATTTTTTTTCCTACTTGCATTGATTCTGTTTTATTTTCCTATATTTTAATCATGTAAAGCACTTTGCATTGTCTTTATACTGAATTGAGCTATACAAATAAATTTGCCTTGCCTTTCTTTCCAGACAATTGTTGAAGTACCATATTTTCCGGACTATTAGCCGCTAATTTTTTTGTCATGCTTTCAACCATGTGGCTTATGGGAAGGCGCGACTTTTCTGTGGACTTTTCCTAACTGCCAGAAGTCGAAGTCAAAGTTGGAAATGAAAGACTAATGGGCTAATCTTCATTTAGCACAAGGCGATGCTAGCAGCAGGCATGATGGAGAACATTTTGTTATTTATTTGCTGCATTAAAGCTGTCCAACCAATTAAGAGACTGGGCTCAACTCCTGCACAGGTGAAATAAAGAGCCGACAAAGCCCCATCTTTCAGTGGAAGCTCATACTGCTGCTAGCTAACAAGCTAATGGGAGCTAGCATTGTTCTTCTTCCCTACTCCAGGGACTATATGTAGAGCTCCCCCTACAGGTTTGGTAGGAGACTGTTCAGTAGATATGTAAATCCTTTATTGTTCCACAGAAAGGAAATTCACTCTCTGCATTTAACCCATCCCCTTGGGAAGCAATGGGCTGCCACTGTTGGCTCCCGGGGAGCAGTCTGGGGTAAGGGTCTTACTCAGGGGCTTGAACTCAAAACCTCTGTGATCCTAGCGCAAAGCTCTAACACATATTATATATATATATGTATATATATATATATATATATATATACCATCCCTGTAGTGGGTATGTGGGATGGTAAACCATCTTTGGGTAATTAGATTACTAAATATCCAAATTTATTTATTTATTTTTTTACAAATGTAAGATGCTTTCAAACATTTTTTTTGCCTTTATATTGGATGTTATAAATGCCTGATAGGGAGCTTAGGGTCAAAAGAAAAATAATTACATCTATATTTACATGCACTTTACTGTCAGAATATAAACCTAAATAAAATGTTATTTTCAAAAATAATATGCTGTCTGTGTAGAAACAAGTGATACAAGTGTCATTTGTTGTAGTGTTTATACCCACACATATAAAAGGTGAAGAAGGGGAAATGATTGATAACAATATAGGAAGTGTGCCAGCGTAAGCAGGACTTCTGCACTGTAGCTTAGATGTTCGCAAAGATGTTTGGTTTTTACTACATCACAGTTAAGCATAGGTAAAAACTCAGTTGTTTTATTCAGTTATTATCCCTTTTCTACTGAGGAATGGAAAAAATAGCAGATTTTACCTGCCACTGTAAACTAGAAAACATTAAGCTAACCATGTCAATCCTCCCCCAATCAGAGAGAGTGAAGCTAAATACAAGGTTCATTGTAACATGTATCACCAATGATCTGCAACCATCAAAAGCCATTGGGAATTCTTCATTTGTGCTCTGAAGAACTAAATGGATATAAAATAATTTTCCCTAATGATAAATGTAGAGTAATATAATTTTCTCTCTGAAATATGTTTTTTTCCCCTCTGCTGCTTACCTAAAATGTTCAGTATTGTTATTTTCATATCATTAAGTATGTGTGGTATCTATGTGTTATTGTCACTGTCACCCCTGTATTTTCCCACACAGAGATAATAAAGACATTTCTTACCATAAACTCATTTTTAAAGTTAGTGGTACAAATGTTTTTTTTTTTTTTTCTTTTATTCGGTAGTTTATTTTTTAGTCTGACTTTAATTTCAGTCAATTTTTAAACTGAAATGGTTGGCAAAGGACATGGTTGTGTGTATGCATGCTGGGTGGTGTGTGTGTTTGTGTGTGAGAGTACATCAATGATCCTAATTATACCAAATTATGAAGCACACAGTGATTAATGAAAACAGTAATAACCATGCAGTGAGGTTTAGACATTTTCTAGTTCAGGAACAATCCTACCATAAAAACATCATAAAGAAGAGAATTAAAAAAAAGATCCATAAACCTTACAGATGAGGCAATGCTAAAAGAATGAGAAATGTTTGCAAATATCTCACCTCTCACAATAAGACCTGCAAAGTTAGACACCCCGGAGCCACGCTCTGACTGGGTGACGCAGCGATACAAATCTTGATCCTGATTAGAGACTTCTTTGAGGTGGAAGGAGGCAGCAAACCGTCTGTGGTTGATGTTTTTGGTCTGAGCCACAGGAATATCTTCTCCATTTCTCCTCTGGAGAAGAGACAAAGCAAAAACAGATAAATCACATCCTGCCGAGGGTGGAGGAGTTTAACTGATTTGCTCAAGGTCACACGTTAGTACTGGACAACATAAACCAACACACTTCCCGTCAACCCCTGCTGCCTCACTAAGAGAAGGCTTGAAGGTTATGACTGTGATAGAGCAATAATGAAATCAGCAGCTATTAAACTCTTAATCATGTCAGGTGCTAGATGTATGGCCTACAGTCGCAGAGAGAATGTGAGCAACTTAAGAGTCTGAAGCACTTTAAAAGAGAACTCATCATTCCACACAATGTGGCTGAGACTTTATTGTATTAAATTGTCATGCTTTTATTTGGAGACTGCTTATGTAGTTAGAGACTGTATTTAGCTGAAATCTAGTCAAATAGGACATTTAATTTTATTGCTAGTTAAGATGTTTTAAAACGAGGACTTTGAAATCTTTTGCCCAACAGGAAGACACCTTGTCTTATTTTAGTGCCTTAATTTATCCGGATCTAACTCTGTAGTTATGCTGCTCTAGGTTTAGGTTATTTGCTCTTTTCTTCTTTTGCTCTCTGCTTAGGTCTTATTTGCATTTATTGCTGCCATTAATTTTATGTAATGTATTAGTTTTTTTGTTCCAAAGCCTATATGTTGTGCAGAGACACCTTACTGGAGAGAGCCAACAATTGAGCTACTGCTGTTGAGAAATGAATGTCCCCCTCTATTAATGACACTTGGAAACCTTTCTGTGTTTAACCTTGTCTGTCTGCAAGTTAAAGCAATTTAAAGGAGCTATGGCCCCCAATATATATCCTTTTTTTTTTTCTTCTCACAGATTTTACAACTGCGTTAGAGCTTATCTGTTTAGCTATGTTTCTATTCCAGATAAAGTCAAATAAAAAGTAGGTGTCAGTGGTAGTGACAGAAGGACCCAAACTCCCCTCGGACTGATAAACACTTTGTGTGATTAAACATTTCATAGATGTATATATTTTGGTTTTTATCAGTGTTGAAAGAGCATGTTGATTTTTCATATATTGGATGTAATGTACTCAAGCAAGTTGCAATGTTAGGTTTTATATAATTTATGTGTATTTTTTTTATCTACTTATTCTATTGATCAAATTAGAACAAAACTTGAAAAATTAAACGAGAGGTGTTTTTTTTAAGCTTTGTCCATATCTTTTTATTGGGTAAAGGACAAATCCCTATAAACAGCTCAAATGGGTACTTAGCTTGGGCTAAGCAGTAGGTTTGTACTGAATATAGGTAGTAAGTGATTTAATGAGACCTTTACCTATAAGGTACTTATCAAGATACAATTCATAAAGTACTTCAACAAATAATCTAAAACAAGAAAACAATATTTAAGCAAAAGTAGATTTCAAAATTTGTCTCCTTTAGTTTTTCCATTTTGTACAGGCGATGATCACCAGGTCTTGATCACAGGACTCTAAGGCTCTGATGGGTTTGTAAGTATGTAAAAGTGCAGCAAGACACATCTGTGTCTGTCAATGCAACGTACACCAAGACAATACCTTACCTTACCTGCCCTGGATGATGAACAAGAAGCCAGTCAAGTTATACTAAATGTAGTTACATGACACAACTTGCATCCATTTCTGTTTATCTGTACCTGGGAAGCTATTGGAAATGTGCTTCATGTCCTTCCAAGTACTCCTATATTCAGGGGTCACCACAGCAAGTCATTCTGACTTAGTTGCAGACTTTGAAAGGTTTTCCTGCTGCATACAGGATCGGACCTGGCTACTACTGGATTATAATCATAAACTTAAACATTTCAGCATGGAGAAGATTAAGCTATCAGAAAATAACAATCCAAAACCTATGCAGCTAGAATTGGATAGCAATCATGTACAGCCTGAAAGCAACGCTTAACCATCTTAAATTAGCATAAATCGGACATAGAAAATATATCTGCAGTGACCAGATGTGCATTACATCAGCATTATATTTTGAGGTACTATAGTATTTGAAGACACGTGTTACACATAGGAAAAGGTCCCCTAATGTTTCATTTTGCACCTTCTGGGGACCAATATGAGATATGCAAAGGCTACCTCATGAAAAAAATGTCTTATAAATGTCTTTATGCAGTAAGTAGTGTCAGTTTGATCAAATGATAACAGGTTTGCAGGTTTCATATCTTTGAAAGCAGTAAACCTAGGAGTTAACACATTTGTTTTTATTCTTAAAGCTTTAAATGAAGATGGAGATTTAAATTAACAATAACATGAAAAATTAGGTTTGAATTACTGTAGGTAAAAAAAAAAACATATTTTCTTCATAGCCTGAGGGAAGATGTGCATGAAAACTTAAAGTTATATTAATTTTCTAATGAAGTATTATGATCTCATGCTGAAAATATTGCTGCAGTTTTCTAACGGGACACTTTGGAAGCAACCTAACCTGTTTGTGTCAGTTTAATTTTTCTTTTTTTAATTTAATGCTTTACAGATACATATTGTAGATATAGGCATAGGTAGATGTCTTTTAAAGACTTTTTGTCAAGGAAATAAGGACACAGCTGCCTTTCTTAAAAGACATGCAGCCTTTTCCTTCTCACTTTGAAGAGTGGATGAGATAAACAGACATCAATGAATTGATTTCAAAGATCAACAATCAACTTAAAAAAGGCTCAAATGAGAAAAGGTTTAAATTAAACTTATAGAGTAGGAATCTAAACATTTATTTCTGAATAAACCGCCCTCCACTCCTACTGCTAACACACAATAGAGACAACAGAACATATATTTTATAATTATTTTTTCCCCAATTCTCTGCTGGCACTATTTGCTACATATTATTCAAAACATTGCTGAAAAGAAGATAAAAGAAAACAATTATTCATAGTAATGTTAAGAACAATCATATAGCTAGCTTATATAAATGAAATTTAGAGGTATCTATAAAAAGAACAAAAAGAAAAGAGCACTGCGTTATATTTGGATAAAGATACATTTTTTTAAAACATTGTTTACATTTTTATGTCTGCATGTGGGTGTCTGAATATGACCTTACCTGTAACCACAGTTTATTGTTTGATGTGTCTCTTCCTGTGGCGATACACTGAAATGTGGCATTTTGCCCGGCATTCACCTCAACATCCCCAAGACGAAGGAAATGAGGGGACTTGTCTGAAAGGAAGTTAGGTCAAAGAAATAGTTATTCTTCTGTTGGTGAGTTGTTTTCGGTTGTTTATTCCATTTGACTACAGAAGTGTAAATGAGATACCAGATACCCGAGGTTATTACATTGCAAAACATTATATTGCATTATTTTTTTTTGCAATTAGATTTTATTGGAGTTGGAGAAAATCAAAGAGGCGAATTGCCATGAGGTAAAATAAATATCACATCCAGTATACATCATTTCAACAGTAACCAATTCTTAACAACAATCCAATGAAATGAAATAAGCTATTTAGACGACGAAAATGTATTTCAGTGATGATGTTTTTATTTTGCTGGTGTGATTGCAATCATAGATAGTAGCTCCTACGGTGGCTGAAAACCCACAGACACCCATGTGTTCATGCAAGTGTGCACACACACGCACATACACACAAACTGTGTCCAGAAATGCAGCTGTGAGAATGAATGCTTCCACTGTGGGGACTAAGTACTAATTCCTTTCCAAATACATGCTCCTTCCATTTAGGAGTCCTGCTGCCTTTAAGGACCTGAGGATCCTCTTGTTAATAATTTTTCAGGCTTTTGCTCCTGGTCTAGTAATAGGTTAACATCAATAACCTTTAACAGAAACGTGGACCTCAGGGGTAAACTCCAGAAGAGAACGGTGCAAGACCGTATATTTTTGTGACTTTTAATCAATAAAAGGCATTAAGATACAAAATTGTCTTAAAAGATTTCTGCTGCTATGAGACCGATGAGCGAACTGAATTCCTGACTTTCTTTCTAACATGAGGAACCTCCAGGAACATGTCAGTGGCCTAAGATTAGCGGACCTCTCGGTTAACAGTGTGAGACTGTCGTCACAACTCTTTTTCGCCTCTAGCAGTGAGGAAACACTCAAGTGAGGAAAGAAGGCGACCCAAGACGTAGACAGAATTTAAAATGGATCTTCCCTCCAATCTCTTTCCTGTCAGAGAAGAAACAAGACAGCGACTGTTTGCTCTGTGTGTCTGTGCAACTGTGTGTGCTTCTGGGTTAAACTGGGGGTGGGGGGAGAAAATGCTGAGTGGTCAGAATCTTCTCTCTCCATGATTGCCCTAATACTGTCTCATTTCCCGCTTCACCCTCTCCTCTTCCCTCTTTCTCTCTGTTTTCCTTTCTCACAAACTTTCTCTCTGTTTTTATTTCTCTGCAGCTTGTCTTTCTTTCTGCAGCATCTATCCTATTCTGAGTCACCTTCCTACTTATCTATCCATTCAGCTGCAAGAGAAACCATCATAGGTACAGTCTAATTAGTGGCCAAAGCTATCAGCCACTATTCAGCGAACTAAGACTAATTGCTGGCATTATAATGACTCACCGCACGGGTAGCTGAGCACCTGAATGTCATCTATGGCGATGAAGCCGGCTTTGCTGTCCGACACCTCTGCTTCAAATATAACCTGAGAAAAACAGGAGAAAAATTTTTTTTTTTATTGTTTTCATTATTATTATTATCATAGTAATTATATGGTGACTTTAAATGTAGGATGTATAAAGTAGGACTGCAGCAAACACAGTTTTCTGTAGATACTGATGTGTATTATTATTGACACTGTCAGGTGTAATAAGTTCACAAAAAGAACCAATCTTCACATCTTATTGTGCTTAAGAATATTAAATTATACGTATTAAACAAGCAAATTGTTTTAACTTTTCATGAGGTAGAGCTCACAAATATAAATTAAAAGGTTAGACCATTAGTTCATTTTAGACCTTACGGACATAAATAAGATCAGTTTGTTTGATTGACGTCATATATCAGTATTGACCGCTCACCCAAAATTAAGGAAATAAGGCTTGATCCATTGACCCATAATAAAAATGATAATTAAGCCACTTGTACTCTTAGACCATAGCTTACAGAAATTCAAAATGTTGACATAATATTGTTACTTAAAGAAAACCTGCAAACAGACATCTGTAAAGGTTAAAAAAATTGATATTCCCTGCAAACATATTTAGTTTTAAACAACAAATTTTATTTGTGTGTTTCATATTTCCAATGCATGTTGCCAATGTTCAATGCAGATCTCAGATAAATACAATATTTATATTTCTCCTGTTTCCAACACAAATGACTGAAAATAAAATGATGGAAATCTCTGGGTTTGTTGGAGCATATAAATGTCTGTTTATTAAAATTGTGTGTTTTCAGGAAGACAAACTAAAACATGCAAGGATGTGGCCCTCAGAGACAAAAACTACCATCTCTGAACTACATGGCAATCTTCAGTGTTCTGCAGAAAAAATGTAGATTATAACAAGTGAATAACCTGCAAACACCATCTGCTAGATCAAATGAAATCTATTTGAATGTTGTTCAGGTTGGTGGACATCATTTTTTATTTGATAACTAAGTAAATGTGAATCATTCACTTCAAAACTCAAGCAGAATCATCTCAGAAAGATGAATGGCCTAACCTGGGGACCATGCTACTTGTAAAGTGGCTTTAGCCCTAATTTTGTTTAAAATAAATAAATAACTGTTTTAACCGGAAAACAAATAATCAAGGGAGAAAAAAAATAAATAAATAGGGAAGTGGACATCAAAAAGGTGAAATTTGAAAGTCATTTTACACAAATCTCAAAATGACAAAATATAGAGAATATTTAAAGTAAGGCACTGGTCCACCACATGAGCCTATAATGTGCTCATGTTGCTCCTTTTGGTGCATTCCGGTGACATAATCCCAATCATTTCCAATACAATTATTCCAACACTTTGGAAATCATAATGTTTGGTTTTCCTTTTTAACAATATATCAGGTATTTCTCAAAACAGGCAAACAGAGACTAATATTATATTTGTGAATGGAAAATGTGATCTGGAATAACATGTAAATGTTATTGTTTTAGCAAAAACATTTAGTTGTATAAATGTAATCTTGAAGTGCAGACAACGTTGTTTAAGGACAAGCTCATATTCAGCAAAAACAACTGGTGGAAATTGATTTCATTCAAATATTGAAGTTGTGATTGCCTTTTGTCTTTATGAGCATAGAAAACATGAAAATAAACTACAATTAAAAAGACACTTTCCTTTTAAATCTGGGAATAT
Source organism: Cyprinodon diabolis (assembly GCA_030533445.1). Taxonomy (NCBI): domain Eukaryota; kingdom Metazoa; phylum Chordata; class Actinopteri; order Cyprinodontiformes; family Cyprinodontidae; genus Cyprinodon; species Cyprinodon diabolis. The sequence goes on along the minus strand of CM060076.1, from coordinate 11,546,494 downwards.
AAAGTGATATTAAGATATGAAAAAATAAGGGTAAGGCACAATGCAAGAGGAAGGACAGAGAGAAAGTAAGAATGGATCAAATTGAAGAAGGGATAGTGTTGTAGTCAAGACCACACCAACCGAGACTAAGACCTTATATGGTATTGGTCTTCGCCTCTAAAGGTCTTGTCTTTCTCTGTATTCCTTGGTCTTGGTTGGTGTGGTCTTCAATACACTAGGCAGAACACTAGGGAAGAACAGGCAGATGGAGGAAATGCGAAACAGAAGAAAGAACAAAATAAGGAAACACACAGAAGAACAAGAGATTGAATATGCACAAGAAGAAAGAGACAAAATGAAGGAAAAAGGACGGACACAAGCAAAGGCTGAAAAAAAAGACGCTGTTCGGGAGGCAAAAAGAAAGAAAAAAGAAGAGGTTTCAGTAGAAAAGTGACTCAGTTGCCTCACCAGTTTATTATCTGAGTATCTAGAAAAGCTAATTCTCCTCACCATCCTTACAAATACTCTTCCACACTCTCACTGTTGAATGGCCGTCCATCTTCCTTCATTCTTTATTGTCCCATCAACATCCATTTCTAGCCATTTCCTCAATGTAATTCTTTCTTTGTCTCACTTGCCATCTGTGTTCCTATGCTGTTTGCTTGGTGTGGTTTATTTTAATGAACAGAGAAGCAAAAAAAAAAAAAAATAGATAAAGAGAAAGAAAAGGAGATGGCCATCAAAAAGAGAGGCAAAGAGAGAAATAATTCAAAGGGGGGAGCAGTTGTTACCATCCATCACCTCTGAAGGCAAATCTGCCGTGAACTGTTTACCCATAGCTTATCCTCTCTGGCTTGTCACTCACTCCACTTTCAATCTCTCTTCTCTTCCAATCTATCTTTTTTCCCCTCGCCTATCATCTTTCACTCATAGCTCACTGCAGTGCCCAGCAGAATGGCATCAGCTGACTTTTAATACCATGGTCTCAGGCTGTTTGACAGCAAACATGTCTTCTCTCTTGATTGTTTATTGTTTTTAAGCTATATCCTTAACAGAGCCTAAAGATTACATTGCACTTCTATGTATATTTATGTGTGCCGGCAGATGTTATATTTTGAATATAATTTTGGATTAGGACATCCAAACTGTCCACTGAGGACCTTTTTATGTCAAAAATTAAAAGGCCATTTAAAAAGAAAAGCTTATGTGTTCTCAAAGACACGATGCCATCAGGCTTAAACATTTCTGGGCAAAGGTCAGCTGCTATAGAAACCTTTTTTTACTATCCAACCAAACTGCTAAAGGCCTGGGACACCGCACATCCCATAGGAGTTCATCACCACGCATTGAGAGAATGCTAAATCCATTCTTCCTCCCTCTCTGTATCTTTTACTCTTCTTTGGTTTAAATCCCTTTTAAATGTTTGCTAATGTGTGGTTTACAGTTTAAAAAAAGTGGATTTTCCCAGTCCCCTGTTTCTCAGATTGTGTTTTTTATGGTCACCTAAGTAGCTCCAAACCTGAGATCTGAATATTTTAGTTCTAGATACTGTTAATTATGAAGCAACATATTTGGACAGTAGGATCTAAGCTAAATTTTATATGAGTGAAACTATCTTTTTGTCAGATAGTATGATAGTGATACTATCTTCTCCGATAGCTTTTGGAACTGAAATAATTCCCATGTAGTTTAGGTCCAAGTCGGTTATTCCTTCTTACCTTTCAATACAATTATGCATTTCCTCATTAGCCTCAAGATCCCTTAAGTTATGGAATGGACATTATTAACCTCCATTTGTCAAATGTTTGCTGACTAACTAATCACAGTACCATGAGACAAGATTGTTGATGGTCCATGTTTACAAGTTCTCACACAGGAAAAGCTGCTATAAAAAGCTGAAGGCAAAGGACTGACATATCATCACTCCAGAGTAAGGCTTGGCAAATGCATACATCTTCTTATCATTCTGTTGCATATATCACTTTGATGTATGCATCTACGGGCACTGAATCAAAAAAATGTTTTAAAGCTGCAGGGAAGAGATATTTTCTACCTTGTGTTAGGCTGATTTCTTAGAAATGTAAATATGCTTCTAGACACAGGCTGCATGTGTACATACACTAATATTAACCAAAGTAAAACAACAACATGTTTCTGCAGCAAAACACAAAAGATAAATTTCTAATATTGCGGCAAGCAAAAGGAAATGTACCAATGTGTAAAGTCAGCAAAAGCTACAAGAAAAACAGCTTGATCTATATAAACCAGAATATAGTTGCATCTCCATTAAAATCATTCTGTCATTCATCTACTAATTATAATCTGAAACAGCTAGAATAATATTATTTAATAAAACGTGAATTCCCTTAAAACACAGAGAGGGACTGATCTCAGAGTATAAAACCGATGCATACATTTCTATAAAATAATCTGGTAAGAAATATCCAAAATATTTCCAGTTTGTAGTAATGGCTAAGGGTATTATGAGCGTGCACATGTGGCTGAACTCGACTGGATTTCAGTGTCCTCAGGTTTATACACCTGCATCAAAAACAAAAGATCTGACATACCATCGAATAATGTCAAACCTAATTTGTTATAATAAGGATTCACTTAAATTGTTTTTAATGATACATCATAAACTTTTTTTGTGTGGTTACTAAAATTGCTTTAGTATGATACATTTGAAATAATAATGTGCTTTGAACTGGTCTAGATTTTAAAATGATTCAGACCTAGTTTGAGTGCAATGTTTAGTCACTTGTTAATGGTAACTATATCGCTTACATTAAGTGTATAGTGGAGAATGTTCTTTTTCCGGATGGATCATCAAGATAAGTGGTCCTCCTATTGTAAGGCCATCCTATGTACCCGTCCCCATTTTCACTTACTGGTGGTGAGTCTGACAAAGTGGAAAAATTGCAAATCTTCTTTTTGAAAGTAAGCTTACATGAGCGATGCAAATATTTTTAAACAGAGTGTGCACGAGGAGAAATGGGCTCGTGGTTGCTCTCACAAGCGTTTAATAGGCGTTTCCTCTCGGGTGTTGGTACATGGTTGTGCATGTGCATTTTCTTTTTTTAAGTGGAGAGGGGTAACCTGACAACAGCCAGATGCATGTCTCGCTCCTCCTAGCTCCACTCACATACATCTGGGACACCGCCATAGGAATTGCCTTTACTGAAGGCTGGGCCTTATCAAAACCCCTTGCATATGATTGGATAAGCCACTTGTCTGTCATCTTTATTGACGTGCTATTTCAACCATTCACACCGAAGCTAACCCGTGACACTGTGAGAGGAGGAGCCATTTGGTAGATCAAGCTCTTGCCAAATCCGGTCGGGAGAAGGGCGAAAACATTGTTTCCACCAACAAAAGCCTTCAAAGCCGTTCTCTGATGTTCTTTTAATGAAACAATATCAGATAGATTGGACAACACAGAAGAAATAGCAGCATCAATGCTAACGCTTGCTTCCTCGATGCGAGCCGCCATTGTTGTTGGAATCTCACGGTCGCTTCTCCACTCCAGGACACACCCGCCCTGCGTCCTGATTGGCCAGACCATAAATTTGGTTGGGGAAATCACTTTCAATGAGCGGTGTCCCAGATGTATGTGAGTGGAGCTAGGCGGAGCGAGACATGCATCTGGCTGTTGTCAGCCAGATGCATGTCAGGGTCTTTTCAAAAATTCCTTGAAAATCCTCCACTATACCTTTAACAGTCCTTGTTTTGAGTCTCTCCTCCATTGAAGAGGTAAAATAAGCTTGTGTAAAGCTATGTTTTATTCCTGACAGAGATTAAGTCCCATTATCTGTGTGTGCACTTTTTGTTTTTCTTGTTTGTTTACAGTACCTAGGCCAAGTGAGGCTGAGTTAATCTGTGTAGCCTGCTAGGATCAAGTTGCCTATGACAGTATTGCTCCCATTAAATTTCTATGCTTTGTTTTTTTTACTCTTCCTCATCTACAATTGTCCTGACTAAGTGCATCTATTCACTCTTTCTTAGACATTAGCAAATAATTCTGACGTTTCTTCCTGTTAAAATTTAGTCATTACTTTCCAGTGTTGCTACATGCTTTCTCAGCACAAATGTTAAATGCAAAGTTACTGACTTTATGCAATAAATAGCTTCTGTAAATAAACAAATTTTAACCTGCCAATATTAATTGAGGGAGTAAATTGTATTACGTCAAAATTTTCATTAATCTGGACACCATTTGAATGAATAAAGACTGGATCGTATTAGAGTAACGGGAGTAATGTGAACAGTATTTATATTAGATTGGATATAATTTGATAAAAATCTTACCTGCTTTTTTCTAAATATCTGGAGAGAAATTATGTCCTGTGACTTAGTCCAATATAAATAAACTGAACTTGAATACTTCAATAAAAGTTGTCTCTTAAAACGTCATCATTTTACATTTACCATCACATCCTTTTATTTATTTTCCTTTTTCGTATTAAGATGGGTTGTCTCTGCAATTCAATAAACTTGAAAAATCTAGTGTCAGTGTGCAGCTTTATTTCAAGTTTCAGCAATAAGTGCACATAAAACTGAGTGCTTGGGTTGTTCTTAAAACCTTGATTAAAAATACCTCCATTGTTTGTCTGCTGTGTTACTGCATTTATAAATATGTTCCTTTTTTACAAAGTAGGCTTAAATAACTGAAATGAGATTAAAAAAAATTGAGGCACATCTAAGAGTCAAGCAAAGTAAAAGGACAACTATGCTGTGAGCAGGGTAGAAAAACACAAACCTGCAGCCTTAGTAGTTAATCAAGAAAGAAAAACAAACTATTTTTTATTCTGTATCTAAAAATACAAATATTAATTTAAAAACTCACTACCCTAATAACAGAGAACAGAAATTAAAAGTTTTATGATCTTGACTGAAAAGGTTTGATAAAGAAGAAATGATAATTACAGCTCCAGCAAAAGGTTGATGTGTAGGTGGATGTGATTTTTGTGTACTTCTTTTTTTTGTGTCTGCGAGGGTACAGTATGTCTACATGAGAAAAAATTTCCCCTGGAGAAATCAGACTAAATTGCTAATACAGACGCATGTTCAAACATGACAAAATAGCTTCATAACCTCAGAGCCAATAACCTGCTTCAAAGCCTGAAAAAGTTACATGTGGCTCAGCAAACTAAGATGATTATGTTCAATTAAAACACAGGTTTCAAGCTGCTGAGATCCCTGCACAGTCAGAGGGATGGGGGCTCCAGATGGGCCATTTGAGAGACACTTTGCACTTGGCCTTCTAGTCTTATTATACTGTCCCCAAGCTGTGTCCGCTGGCTTGATTGTATTTATGCCTGCAACAATGTTCAGTGCCAGAATACCATAAAAAATGTGCACATGTGTCAAAGGCAGTCTCCAAATACACAAAGATAAATTAAAAATAAACAATAACACACTCACACACAAAAAAATCAGTATACTATAGCCAAGTGCAATTGTCCTGCAACCTCCTCTGCTTTGGAAACTCATTAATTTCATTTCTGTTTCAACAGGAGCTCATTAGAGATGCACAAATAAAACATTAAATACAATGTTGGTTATGTCAAAGGCACATATGGCAACACACTCGCATACATGCAAATACATGTATGCAATAACACACACCCTAGCCTAATCGTCACCTCCTGAGACCCAGTCAACACAAATAAATCAGCAGCCTGCCTCACAGCATGAATATGTGTCTGTTTTTGTGTGTGATGTTTGTTTTCACATTAGCACTACTGGAAATTAATCCTTCCACATAGGTTTTGGCTGCATCGCATAATTTACCTGGTATTCATTAGGCCAGAAGGTGGACACAGCAAGTTCAGCTTTCAGCCAGCCTTTACCTAGGTGGCAAAAGTTAGGGTCAACATGAGAAAATGAGATAAAAAAAATATTTAAATCAGCTGAGTGAGTGTAACTTTACCAGTGTAGGATGTCACATTCCATATAGGGTTTGCCAAAGGACCTTTATTCACCTAAAAAGAATTCAGAAAACAACATTTTAACTTGAGTTGCATGACAAGGATTTCTGATAAATCAAATAAAACTTCTGATTTAGAATCCAGTCTTAAGCACTTGCTGGTATTGCAGTATTTAAATATTTAAGTATTTGTTTAATCATTTAAAATCTGTAACACCATAACGCCATGACATTGTTATTAAGGGTTATCCTAGTGTAAAAATTTCAAACTGGAACAGTACCACCTTATACTGAAAAATAGGCCTGTAGGATCAAGAAAATTGAAAATAATGTTGGTAAATTTATCGCAGATGATATTAGAAGTGATTTATATAGTTATTTTCTTCTTTCCTCTCTCTCTAATTTGTATTCCCATCCCATGATTGTTGGCAATTTTGGCAGTGTAATTTAATCCTGAGCTTCTGCTGTTAGACTCTGTCTAAATGAATGGATATGAAATTAGCATGAGAAATGTAAGTTGAGTTGAGTACATTAGAAAAAAAATGCATATTTCAGAGATGTTTATTTCATTATATATATTGTGGGATTTTTAAAAGGATATATATATAAATTCTGGAGGAAAATAAGTATTTGGTCACCAACAAACAAGCAAAATGTCTGGCCCTCATAGACCTGTAACTTTTTCATCAGGAAGGCAATTAGGCCTCCACCCGTTACCTGCATTATTGGCACCTGTTTGAACTTATTATCTTCATAAAAGACAGTTATCCTACGCCTTAAACAGTCAGACTCCAAACTCAACCATTGAAGGAAGAAACCTGTAGTCCTGCACCAGTTTGTGAAGAGTGGATTTATAATCTGCAAGCAGGTTGATGTTAATAATTAAGCTGTGAGAGCAAGAATGAAAAACCATTGATAATCTACTTCGGTCACTCAGTGGGATCAAAATGTTCCTGCGAGCAGTGAGCAGAAATTCCAGAACTACCTGATGAATGACCTGCAGAGAGCTAGGACTAAAGTAACAAAGGCTAACACATTATACTAATGCTGCGTTCAGACCACAAGCACTAGAACAGCAAAAAAGCTTCTGCCGCTTCATTTTTGATGCTTGTACACATTAAGGTCCAACGTGTCTCAAGTGCAACATTGACAATCCTGAACCACGTCCAGTAAAGTGTGTGCAGTTGCATCTGATAATTCTGTGGGTCCTGTGTTCAATGACAGGTAGCAACTTTGCTATATTTGCTGTTTTAAGTGGTTAAAAAGTAGTTTTAATATGTTTTTAAGTCAGAAAGTCAACCTGAAAACCTAATCTGTGGGGTCAGTTTATCAAGATAACGATCCTGCCTTCAAATATTATTTGCTGTTGGAGCCCTCAGACCCCTGTACATCGGCAGTGCTCTGTCACTGGCAATGCACTTCAAAGGCTGCCTCTGGCCCAGTCGCCTCTTCGGGGGTTTCTGCTACTGTTCGATGCGGCTAGAACGTGTTTTTCATGTACGTAAACCAAACTGCAGGCACAACAATAATAACAGCTAACATATTTTGCTGGCATGTCTCTACATTTTAAGTTCATTTAGGCATTAATAAACTGTTTCAGAGCAGTGATCATAGAGCTCTGCACAGCAGTGCTGTGTCTGTCTCCCAGATCAGCTCCCAGATCAACTTCTCTGATTAGTTGATGTGGCGTGTCGAGCAGCAAATGTTAAATTTTCCCAACTCCAGCAGTTGCTCCTTGTGCAGCGGGATCCGTGTCTCAGATGCTCGGAAGCTCATGAGATGCTGCTTCAGCTGCTTCGATGCATCAAGATGCGCTGCAGGACCTTTTGCTGCCCCTTGATGTGCATCATCTGTTGACTTTTTATGTAAAGTAGCTGCTTCCGCTGCCTCTATTGCATGCGGTCTGAACACAGCATAAGAGCGACTAATATCCTTCAGTGCCAGGCATGTCCCCCAGTTTAAGCTGTACATATCTATGTACATGAATATGGGCTGTCTGAAGTTTGGCAGAGAGCATATGGATGATCAAAAAGAGGATAAGAAGAAAATCCTGAGGCCAGATGTAATGAGACTGCTGAGTTGCATCCTAAGAACACCATACTTACTGTGAAGCATGGAGAAAGAAACATCATGCTTTGGGCTGCAAATAGGACCAACCGGATCACTGATCCATTTTAAGGGAAGAATAAACAGGGCTGTGTATCGTGACGTTTTTAGGCCAAACCTTTCATCACTGAAGATTGAACAGGAATGGGACTTCCAGCATGATAATGATCTGTGTGTTAGACATCAACACATAGCCCATTTGTGGAGGGAGTTGAAAGTCTGTGTTGCCTAGCAACAGCCCCAAAACATTACTGCCCTAAAGGAAATTTCCCTGGAGGAATAGGCCAAAATACCAGCTACAATGTGAACAAACCTGGTGAGGATTCCCAGGAAAGGTTGAACTCTTTCACCGCCAACAAGGGTTATGCTACCAAGTACAGATTTGAAGTTTTGTTGTTGACCAAATACTTACTATTCACCATAATTAACAATATTATATATATATATATATATATATATATATATATATATATATATATATATATATATATATATATATATATATATATATATATATTTAAAAAAGAGTGCAGTCCTAGAAACCGAGCTTGAGGAAGACACATACCACCCCACGAGGGGTGAGAAAATAGTTTTTATATATTCATTTATTTATTTTTTATAATACAATGTTATTTCCTGGATTTTCTTTTTCATTTTGTTTCCCATAGTTGAAGTGGAAATTATAGACATCTCTTTTGTTGCTAAGTATGAAAACTTGCACGATCTGGGGCTGACTAAATACTTTTTTTGCACCACTGTATACATATACATATTATAACACAATCTCACCAAACCGCACTATCAATTCAGGAACCTCTCTATTCTGAAGGTATATCAGAAGGGATCCAAATAAATATCTGAAGCACATCATTATAAAAGCAAAAATCTATCTAATTCTAGAGAGTGAAAAGTTATTGTTGGCTTATTAAATATGTTGTTTCAATGTTGATGATTTATTTGGTCTCCTTAAAAATACTTTCCTCAAGGATAGAGTCAGCAGATTCTGTAGGTATGTTGCACCAATTGTGGGAATTTTACACTAAACAAAAAACATTTTCTACTAAATTTGTTTTTTCTTTAACTAGAAGAACTATGGCTTCCATCAACAAAATGATAAACAAAGCCTTCATCTGTTCAAATAAGGGCATTCCAGCTCATCAAATATAGCTCTAGGAGGAGAGCTCAATTTCTGCAACGATCATGGCTACAGTTTACATTCTGAATTCATTTATACTTTTCTCCTCCAAGCGAGAGATTAAGCTAAATAAAGGGAACTAATCATGCTCACACCATTAGGCCATTACAACCCAAGGCTCTTCCACAAATGTTGGTAAAAATACACAAGTTGTTCTGGATTAGCATTCAGTACCTTCACCAGGATGTTAAGAGTTCCTGGGCTGGAGCCATCAGGGCTTGTCAGGAGATAGTTGAAGTCAATACAATGTGTGTCATTCTCTTTCATGACTGGCAGCTGGAACCGGGCCTTCTCCCCGACATCATACTGTGAAACGTCCACATACATGTAGGAACCTGAGTGCAGAGGTAGACAAGGAAAAAATACGGCATGAAGACAAACATTCCAGAGAAAAACTATGGTACTCTTGTTATTGTAAGCCAATAATCTGCACCTTTTTGTGACAGTTGGTTTTGATTGTTCTCAAAATAGTTATTGCAATACAGTGCCTAAAGAGACTACTTAGTGGTGCCCTTTGAGGAGGCAGTCAGTGTGAAGACAGTCACTAGTATGACTGTACTTGCCAAGAGTGGGCTGTATGCCCACAGCTTGTCTTACATGTACCTACATGAATAAACCCACTGCTTTGTGTAGGTTTTTTCAGCATTATGCATTAGAATTGCCAGGGGAGCATTTCTCATAAAAACACCAGTAAATTTAACTCCTGACTAACTGATTTCTTACATCACAGACAAACAGGATGGGATTTTAGATTAGTCTTATCCTATTATTTTCCCTCTCTGCCACTCTATTAACTTTCTGATAAAGAATATGAATCACTGCCTCCACAATTTAAAAACTGTTTAAACGGTGAGTTAATGCAGATGCTCTTTAAAATGGCTAGATAAGCTATGTGATGGTAAGATTTCACTGACCCTCTTGTACAAGATAAAAACAAAAATGTGTTAAATGATAAAATCAGAATGCATAATGATGTGACTGTCCTAATGTTTAGTTAACAAAAAAAGTGATGAGTTGCCAGCTTTTTGGCTTAAGCTGGTACTATATCTTTATAACATTAATTTGGCTAAAGGACTGGTCAATAAATGAATACAGACAATCAATTTAAATAGTGAATACATGAGTATATATATATATAAGCTTAAACAACCAATATTGGTTAGATTAAACTCATCAATACTAATGAATATATTAAATGTTTCTGTTTATCCTACCTCACAAACATTAGTACCTCCCAGACACAGATAAATTATTGCTACAACAAGCATTTCTCCCCTGAATATCTTAAAACTTTTATCTGATTCAAACACAAGTCAGTCGCCTATTTCTTTTTTTTGTCTCAAAGGAAATTGGTGAAAGCATTGCAGATATCACTGGTACACTACGGGCCGTTTTAATACTTTATTTTCCCTATCAACCATTATGATGAATGGAGGAAAAAGATAATAACACTTAATCTGGGTGTACAAAGAGCCTGCCCATCCAGATGTTCAAATAATCAGCTAACCCCTTCGCCAGATGTTGCTCCTCTGCAAAATAATGAAATCTGATAATTTCCTGTTTGTTATTAATTTGACAATTTAACATTAGCTAGTTATAAATGAGATGCGAGCCAAATATGTTTTATTTTTCTTTAAGGCTGTGTTTTATCAGTGGGGGCAGTATGAAACAAACCAAATGATATAATAAGCCCCGCTTATTCCAGTATTTTCTATTTTTAAGATGAGTCATTGAACTATTCTTTGTCTTTCAGGTATAAAATATTACTTCCTATATTACAATTTGTTTGTGGCAACAGAGCAAGAAATATGATAAGACCCTATAATAAGGCATAATTACCCTTACAGTTCATAATATTTAACACAAAAAGAAATGACAAAGGCTATTTTATTATATATGTATACTATTTTAGATCCTATATAAATTGTACAATAGTTTTAGGAGCAGTATGGTTTACCATTTATTGCTTAGCTTATTTAGTTTGGAAAAACATGAAACAACCCCTGCAGAAGAAAAAGGAACATTGTCAGCTTTTAACAAGTGAACATAAACATCTGCTTAGGGACACACATTTTGCCAACAAAGTTATTTAGCAAATTCCCTCTGCCTGACCTCACTTCTGTTGTCGTACCCTGCATGCCTATGTCACACATGTTAAAGATCAAAGTTGATTCCCTCCTTATTTACTGAAATTAAGTTGCTCACTGGTTGTTGATGTCAACAAAGGTCCAAAAAACACACACAAAAATTAACTGATCAACGTCAGCCTCATTTCTTACTTTGGCTCTGAAACTTAAATGGTGACATGAATAAAAAGTGTTATTAAATTGGCTGCCTGCTAAAAATACTTCTCTCAGTTAGAGACCCAGATATGTCAGAATACACACAATACCACAAAATATAACCTTTGGCACTCTAGCACATTATCTTCTATAAAAATGATCTCAAACAAATGTATTAATGGTGTGTTAAAACTATTGAGGGATGTTTACGATAAAAACAAAATCTCAGTTAAAGACCTTACAATTACAATAACGACAATGAACAACATGGAACTAAATAGGGTGAAAGTTAATAAAACTGGAAGCATTCAAATCAGGTCTGTGACATCCAAGCCGACTTCATGATTCCAAGAACATCTGACATTTTGTGCCTGGCAGTTTCAAAAATGGCTGATGTCTTTGAAAATGGCTCCTAATAGAAGGATGAGATAGTACAAGCACGAGTCTAAAAAAGCTGCTGTGACAGACTAAGACCTAAATGTGTCACAAAACAACAGCAGCAACAGTGTGGTAGTGAGGCGGTCATATTCTTTGGGAAAACAACATAACTATAAGTTTAGTTTCCTTGTATTTTGCACATTTTGTAAATTTTGTATACATTTTTTTTACCGTGCCCATATTTCAATACATGCAATTTAAACATGAAACTCAGATGGAAACAGTTTAAGTTTTTGAATCAAACAACTAAGCACTTATCTTCTTTTCAGTCATAAGCAGCAAGTCCAGAGTGAATACAAGACTGAATCTTTTTTTTTTTTGCACATAGCACTTTTTTCCCCCTTTTCTTCCCTGCATCAATATTATCGCAAGCTTTTTATTGGACAGCTCGGGCTATATAATAAAAATGTAGATTAATGCTCCCCTAAATGCATGCATAATTCCAAAGTGGGTGTCAAAAAAGTGGCTGTACATTTGTTAGCTTTTTTGGAATAACAGGAATGTGCAAACTCTGGTTAAAGCTTTGCACAAATTTATTTTTTCAGCATTATCTTATTTGAAAAAAGTTGTTGATATAAAACACAACACTATTCATTCCACAGTTGATAGAAAAGTAAGAAATTAATCTAAAAGAAAAGTTAAAAGTAAAACTTATGATAGTCAGAAAATCTTAATTCACTTATATTGGAATCAGGTGAGTTAGTTACAATTGAAGTTAAAAATAAAACATCAAAGACTATCTTAAAATATTTTTTGTTGTTGTTATTAAGCACTGAATTTATCAAATGCTTGCTCAAATCATAGAAAAAGAAAAAAATGCGAATAAATATGTATAAATTCCATACAGCTCTGTCTAAACAATCATTAGTGTTCAGAGCTCCATAAATATATCCTGACTGCATTTACCACCTGCTTGGAGATTATAGTCAAAGTATAGCATAGAGGCTGTCAAAGATGTGGCTTTTATGCTATTTTAAGGATGCGTTGATGCATTTCTCACTATTTATTATCAAAACATCTGGTGACACTGCAGCAATTTTCATCTTCCTCGATTTTTTCTCCTCCCTTATTTAAGAAATTGATATTGAAAGCAGGAGGAAAAAGAGGAGACATGAAGAGAAAGGCATGCCAAATAGGTTTGGAGTGTTACTGGCTGACAACATTATGAGTCGAGAGTATCTGCTTTAGTCTGCTGAGCCTCAGAGCTCCAGCCTGTGAATGTTCAACTGGCACAGCGTTCTTTGCCAACATAGCTTCCCAGCGCTAGTCATGGTGAACTGCCAACATCAGCCCCCAGTGAGACACATAGATGAATTTTAGCTTTTAAAAAATGACAAACCATCCATAGACACTTAACACTTTTGGTTCATGGAGTGATTAGTAAATGGGACAAATAAATCTAGAACAAGGCAGCTATGTTTTCCTTTTGGCAAGAACAATTGAAAGAAATTACCTTTTCTATTGCTTTTATCTCATGTCACTTACCATCTTGGAGATGCCAAAAAATTTAAATGATACACTAAAGATAATTAAATTTGCCATCCTGTTGTTTAACTGAATATTCTGCTTTTTTTAATTTATTTAGCCATTGCATCTTAGGGTTCCAATCAAAACATATCGTCTAATCCCATAGGCAAGGCATTTACACTTACAACTGAAGACAATCCTCTCTGAAAAATCCTACTTAAATGCTACCTCTCTAATCCCCTCCTGAAGCCTTGTTTCCTATTCACTGCATCACCGCTCCGCACCCTGCTGGCATTATTAGCACATCAAATGTCAGTTCATGCTCCTGTACCTTTAGGCTTGGCACTGAACTCCTCCTTCCAGCAACCAACATCTCGGAACCATTAACCTGCTCTGCAATCCCTCTGCCCTGCTCATCCCACAAGGTTCTGGAGAAGTTAATGCTATGTTAATTCTAGGCATTACGGATCTGTTCCCCTCGGGAAAGGTGTTTAACCTAATCGAAGTGGCAACTCTGCCCACAGTGCAGAGTGACACCACTTGGTATTTATGATACATAATCCAAGGTTGTCCACCACTGGACACCTGTGCTTTGCCAAATGTACAAAACAACAACCAACAGTTTTAGATGTAAGTTAATGTGAAAGCTGAAGGAAAAAAATGTTGAAATGAACTTTTCTTTGAATGTCACCAAAGGTGAGTTGCCATAATAAGAAGCATCAGAGATAAAAAAAAAAAAAAAAAAACATCATTATATTGTCATGGTAACAATGTTATAATGCTTCCTGACGAAAAGAGGACACAAAGGGAAGGAAGAGAAAAAAACAACAGCAAAAGAGACAAACCTTACAGAAAACATATTTGAAATCCGTCCTTAAAATCATTACTAACACATCTCAACATCTTGCGCTAAGATTTTAATTTGGTGAAGCAAGTTATTATTTGAACATTGCACAGCTAGTTAACGCTACAACATTTTTCGTTTAACACTAAAGTAGGCAACTTTGCCCATTGGCCGCTGTTGATTAATGACCTCATATTCTGTTAATTAGACACTCGGCCCTGAGGCAGAACGATTTAATTTCCCCTTCATCATCATTGCTGAGGAAAAAAAAAAGACCTGCTGATTGAAGAGGGGCAGAGGAGAGAAGGAAGGAGGAGAGGAAAGGAAAGGACAAGAAAGTGGAGGTTAAAGAGGGGGAGTCTGGGAAGCAACACTAGGATTTGATTGAAAACAAACCCAAAACCTTTTAAAGTAAAAAATCTATTTATCTTCTCTTTTCTCTGACGCATCCATAACTACCAGCAGAATTTGCTCCAATTTTTACAAAAAAAAAAAAAAAACAACTGATTATCAGTATCAAACACTAACACAGGAAGCTTTTTGTTGAGGAGGCTGAAGTAGTTAAGCTTGTTGCTGAAAACAGCAAGTCCCAACAAGATGCTTTCAGTGGTGTCATACAAAAAACACAGCTGTGGGGTTTGTAAAATGATTGATGAAAGAAGAGAAAACTGAAAGCATATTATGTTGCCCTAAAAACTTGCACTGCCATGTATTTCTTCTTTACAGTCGGTACTGTGAGTGTTCATCCTTCATTAAGGAAATATGAAAGCCTATAAAATTATAATTAGAACATGGATTGTGGGGCAGTAGTCAAAGTTTTAGAGTTCTTTCATTAGTCAATCATTACAGTTACCAAACTTGTGTTTGCCCCTAAAGATCACTACTGGTTTTATTTCAGGATACAGGTATACTTTTTAATTTTTTTTCAAACAAACTTCAGCATGGTTCAGCTGCTTAAAATGGCATTCTTCCAATGTGATATCAACCAAGTTAAAATAGTCCTTCGATTGATAGATTGGGGTTATTGGAAATTCTTAGTTATTTCTTACTAATTAAATTGTATTTCAAGATATCCAAAAATGGATATTAACAAATCCTATTAACAATGTAATTGCTGATGTCCTCTACTTCAGTTTTTGTAATGTTTTTTATTAGGCTAAATATACTTGCAATATGAAATAGGAATTTTTGATGGGCCCATTTTTAATTACATTTCAATTCAACTTAGAATAACTTACTAACCATTAGCTAAACTACCTGCAGTAAGACAAAAATAGGACACTCCGAAGGATCTTTAGAGCGCCATAGCTAATGTTCTGGGATCACATCAAATTCCAATATAATGATAAATATAATTGAAAAATAGAAGGATGACAACTTTTTTAAAGGATTTAAAAATCGCCCAGATTTTTGATCGTTCAATGAACTGTTGGTGTTATAAATAGGAAGGTATTCAAAGATGGAGGTTACCTTGTGGCAGATCTGGTGAGACGTATGGCACTTCTTGCGTGTTGATGTGCGCCCAGTCAAAGTCGTCATAAGGGTCTTGTTGGTAATCGCACTGAGAGAAGCCTTCATCAAATGTACAGCTTCCTGCAGACAAAAAAAGACACATTATAAAGTTGATTTACTATGACAGTATTATAGCCTGCAGACATGACTAGAGTTTACTTTGAAACAATATTTATGTTCTCCCCCTTTAATAGTTTCCCATTTTCTTTTTTTTCTGCCACTGAGTTGTTGCCTGAGTTCATTTCTAAAGCACCAGGAGTCCGAGCTCCATCAGTCATCACTCGAGGCCAGTGAGGATCACCTCTGACTCAAACATCAGAGCCTTCAGCTGATCATCTGAGCCCATCACCTCAGCCTTGGGGGAACCATGTGTGAGCTGGCTGCCTCCAGCTCCGCCTTAACAGGAAGTTGGCTCTAACACAATGAGACGTCACTTGTCCCTAACAGCCAGCCTAACCGATCGACCTGCAGTGATCTGTGCCTCATACTAGAAATATCGCTGATAGGAACAGCATGCTGGTCACTACTAGCTCTCTGATTCACTGACCTAGCAGTGATGCACAGCTTGTGTTAATAAAATGCCTGGAAGACACATGGATAAGAAAAGAAACAATACCATCTGATTCAAATCTGTGCCAGTTAGTGAAAGAGGTGTCCTTTGGTGTCCTTCATGTGTGTTATTAATCATATATACACATACACATTTTGGCAATAATCTAAAGATTACTTGATTTTAAGTGAATGGTATCTTCATTTAAAGCAGCAACTATGTTTACATGCACAAAATTTCATGATTGAATTGAAATGTATTGAAATAATAAACAAGAAATAATCGGACTGTACCACCTTTACTGAAATAATTATGTATAAAACAGTAAATCGGACTAAAAATGATTATTAAACATGCTGATTGGAATATTCCGGTAAACAGCTAGCCTGAGTGATCAGCTAAATGCGCACTCAGGTCAGCTTACCTCATTCAGAATAACTTGATTGGATTGTCCATCAGCAAAAGACAACCCTCTCATTCAGATCTAATTAACATGATGAAGATGGGAGCAACATAAGTGCTTAAGCATACTTTTCTCACACCTATAGTATGAAAATTGTGTAAATTTTTTAAATATTGTACTGCTTTATTTTTCCTAACAGGTCTGTTGTGAAAATCACAAATGGAAAGTAATTTCTTTCTGGGATCTTTTTTTTTTTTTTCTCCATTTGATGCTATTATTGGACAGTTTATGTTCTCAGATATATTTTTTTTCTCCAAAGCAGTAAACAGATCAAACATACAAAACTCCAGTTCACTATAACAACCCTAACCCTAAGCCAAACCCTAAGCCTTTCTGCGGGGAATCTGCTAAAGCCATTACAGGAGAAGAGTTAAAGCTAACCATTTTCAGTATCGATAATGTTGTTACAATTTAGGTCAGAGAAAGAAAAAGAGAACAGATGTATTTTCTATTTAGGCATGTTGGCCATTTTGTTGCTACAACAGAGAGCTAGGCTACGTCCTTTTTGTTCTTTTACAGTTGTTGTTTTTTTGAGTCCAACTTTTTTAGGAACAGACTCAGACTGTCTGCCACTGAACGTAAGTTTGTACCTTACATGGAGACATGTGGTCAAAATGAAGACGTGAATAAACCTGGTATTTACTTGGTAGGTTAGGTGTATTAAAGCAAAGTTAAAGTAATGGTCTCCACTTATGATAGAAAAAGGGATTGATCTTTATTGTAAGGAACGAAAACTGTTTTAAACTAACTGCTTTCTTCTATCAGCAGGCTGACTTTGCCCATATTTCTTGTAGAGATTACTAAAATAACTGAGACAAACAGTCAATAAATAAATGTGTTTTGTGAATCAGTATGCAAACATAAGTGATTAAAACTGCTGCTGACCTTTACCAATTTGATAATCGGAAATCTGCAATACAACTGTAACAGGTAAAGTTTCTACAGTTCTATTTCTTACATTAAAATGAAACGCAGCCAAACATGAAATTAAACCCAAAGTTCATGTAAGATCCCCAGAAACTTTCTCTTTTGGTGTATTTTGTGCCTCCAGAGGACATTATGAATGAATTCAATAAAAAACCAGGCAGTTCGCATGCCCCGGAGTGCAAGTCAGGGACTTTCTTTCAGTTGACACGAGAGAGCACTCCAATGTCAGAATTTTAAGGCAGATAGAAGAAAAGTTATATTGTTAAATATTTGGCTTTTTGGTGCTTTACCAAGTTTTTAAATACTTTCTATTCAATCTTTGAGGCCGGCATCAGAGCTGATCATCTCAAAACACATTTTTTCCTCTTTTTTAAGTTTAAAAGGTATGAAGGAAAACAAAAGAACGAAACATTGAAATACAATTTGTTTTAATAAAAGGGCCAAAAAAAACCACTTAAGGCATTAGTTAATCGGAGGGGGTCACATTCCAGCATTATCAGCAACCAGCATAGCAGCTACATACACTTACTGGTATTCCTTTTTAGGTTATAGCTTCACTACCTGTGTCCTAAAGCAAACAGTGGCGGTTGTGACGGAGAGCAGAACGACAGCCCCTCAGATACCCCGCTGATCCGAGCTCTTGCTACAGAAGCTTAGCAAGAGGTGACAGGTGCCGCCAGAGGAGAAACAAGTTAACATCAAACTAAGCAAGTGTCTTCAGCTGCATAGCTGGCTGTGACTCACAGCCCCAAAGGGACACTGGATAACATTCCTCCCAGCGACACCCTTTAATTCAGCCTCTCTTTGTGGAATTTAGTTCAGTCACAATCAGTTCAATTAAGTATTTGTCAGGGCAAGTTACCAGAAGATAGGATAATGAAAATACTGTTCAGATGAGAAACATGCATTAAAATGTGTTTTTTTTTTTGCTTGATAAGAAATATTTTGTCTTATAAGTCAAATTTTAGCACTGGATAAAAATAATGACCTTCTGCACTTCTGATGTCAAAATGTTAGTGTTAGTCTCCGTGTGCATGCTTGTATAAAACTGCAGGACATCTTGGTCTCCTACAGTGCATGTCAGTTTACATCTTTCTGCCATGTAGTTCCCCCTGCATGGTCCAAAAGAGCAAAGTGTGAAATGCTGGGTTTTTGCAAGAACAATACCTGACACATTTATTGGAAGAAAATAGATTTTGTATCTGGCAAACCGTTTCTCTGTTTATGAGAATAAAGTTATCAGATAATTACTAGGTGAAATGCTCATTGACAACCCATATTCAGTTTCTGAATAGAGTTCACCAGATTTTACTTAAATCTTCTAATATTTCCAAAAGTTCATAAATACCAAACAGCATGAGATGTTTTTATAAATATTCATCCTTTGAGGTGTTCCCGGTCGAGTCCAAGCAGAAAAAAGTTGAATGCTCATTTTTGTTATGGTTAATATCTCAGTAGATTTTTAAAGGCTTGATATATATTTCTCTTCTAAACATTTTAATGTGTCTTGTGTTAGAGAAGGTACACAAGCTTAAGTACATAGAATAAAAAGGAGTAAGAAACCAAGAATTTAACTGGTGTTTTCTTCTTTTTTATATAACCCTGCTTTGGTGCAAAACTGGAGCAAATCTATTTGGCAATGTTGTCATATTTTAGGGGCACTTAGCCTTGGATTGTATATTATAGCATGTTTGGCCTTCTTTCACCACTTTGACTCTACCTACATACCACTGAGTAAGTGTCCTTTGTGTGAAGGCTTGTGCTATCAATTTTGCCTTTCAAAAATGGAATAGAAATTGTATTAGGGCTAAATTGAAACAGAACATGCTTTAAATTTGTGCTGCAGGGTTTTAACTAAGTACACATGAGCATAGCGGCTATGAAAGAGGCGTTTGACCTTGGAGAATAAAAACAACCCACTGTTCCATTTTGTTAAAATTTTCTGATTTCTGTACATTCCAAAACTCATGTTTGGGCACCTCTGAGCTTTCAGCTGCTAACATGCTTAAAGCAGCGTGTGTGTGTGTGTGCCTATGTTAGAACTGAGAAAAAAGTGTGAAAATGTCTGTGCACACATACAAACCTCAAGTTAGCCCGCTCACGGTCTCTGTTAACACTTCTAGTGTTACTAAAAGTCTAGCCAACAAAAGCCAGCATAGAGAAGCACTGATGCATGCATCTGACGGTAAATCCATGCTGCCAATAATGGTTCAAGCAGATCTTGATCTCATGTTTTGCTATATCAAAAAAGGACTGGATTTAGAACCATACAGTTATTTGTTCAAATTTTATATTACAAACGTTTTTCTTACAATTGTTATTTAAATTAGAATAATATTTCCTAGTTTTTGGAATTTATTTAAGATAAAAACATATTATTTTAAATGCTTAAATAATTGAGGGCTATTTTTTTTATCACTTTCCTCTAATGCAGAAGAAAAAAAAGAAGTTGAAATGTGTGAAAGCCAAGTTGAGGATTTCATAGCTTTGTCAACTTCTAATTTTAATTAAAACTATTTTACTTGAAGGCAAATTTGTGGATGTATTCTATTTGTGTTGGAAAAGATCTGATTCTATCTGTAAAATGTTGTAACACATTCCTTTCGCCTTGAGGTAAAAATTTACAGCTACCTTAGAGGAGTTGGCTACTCTGGCTATATGGTTCACTCTTTTCAGGATAGTGCATTTTTCAGAATGTACTAATGGACGATGTGGTATAACTAATCTTTACACCAGCTTTCAAAGTACATGTATATGCATGAGTAATTGTCCAGATGGGTCATTATTGCCACCTTCTCCTACATTACAAGGACATACATGCACACTCATGCTCACACAAAAACACATACAGAGCAGGAGGAAGAACGAGAGGGAAACACACAGGCTGCATGTTAATCACTTCCTAATCAGGCTCTCTGATTGGTCGCCTCACTAATGAAATAATGGCGATTCATTTGCATAATAAAATAATTAGAGGGACCTGATAAAGGCTCAAGGGCAGAGAGGGGAAACCACACACACACAGTGACACAGGATGACTGCAGTATTCTCTAAAAGACTGCTGAAAGGCATCAGACAACATCTGCCACCGTTACTCAGAATCATTTTGTGTTGATCTGCATTGACCTCTACCTACATGAGGTGAATCAGACAATACCACTTTCACTAAAACTCTTCAAAAACATGGATCTGTACATGCCCTGGGGGACTGGGGGGGTCCTAGGAGGTAAGAGGGCCAACTCCCAGTAGATTGTTAGTGTAGATTCAGATTATTGGTTGGCAAGGACTGGACTGTGCGACAATAGCTAGCTTGATTAGCTTTTTCTTCTCTTATTGTGATCTCCCTGATCTGCAGAATAGGCAGTATTAAATCAGATCTAACAGCTGCTGTGTATAAACTGAGGTGTCATTTTCTCCTCTGATGAATTAACAAAAAGTCCTTCGAAATGACTGAGCTAAATTGGAATTGAAAAATCAATATTTTTTTAAAGAAACTGAATAGTAATGTGACCCTGATTTTCTGCAATGTTGTTTTTAAAACTAAAGAAAACACATTTTACATGACCGTTATTTCTGACTCTAGTACCAAACCAATTATATTGTACTTTGGTCTAGAGATGTATATTTAAAATAAAGTCATCTTTGTACATGTCACATCACAAAGAAATCCAGGTCTCTTTAAGATTTTAACATCTCACGAGGCTATTGGTGCAAAGTTGTCACAAAACAAGCTAAGGCCTAAGGAAAGCAAATTTATTTTACTATCCATATAACAAAAACAGAGTCGATATAGTTATCATATCAGCAAAGATAAGAGGTGCACAGAGAAAGGAGCTGATTTGAGCTTCCTGGGGCCTGACCAACCAGACAGTAAGAAATCTTAAATTTCCCCCGTTCTGATAAGTGAGGACACAATTTTTAAGCACAACAGGGCCACACCTACAATCCTCGTTGTAAATCGAGTTTGCTAATTTAATAGCACCTGTTAAAAACGAAATCTAACGAAGCAGAGATGAGAAGCTTTTAAAAACCAAGCAGTCATTTCTATATGTTGAGACATTCACTCTGTGAAACAGTGAGAGAGAAATGTTTTTTAAATTAAAACGTTTAACAAAGTTGCACCTTTTAAAATTATTCTGACCTTTTACTTGTGAATCATGCTTGATTTTGAAAAGTTTGCAACTTTTTTGAAAAATCTGATTTGAGATAAAGATCTACAATCTTAAGAAAATTCACAGAGAAGCAGTGATTGTTTATTACAGTAAACACATTAACCACTTATGTGGATAATGGGAAGTTAAAGGGAGCTAAAAGCTCCCCTTAAATAATTTTATTCAAAATCACTATTTCTTTTTGACAGCAAATGTTCTCTTACACAGATTGTGTAATGTCATCTTTGTCTATGAAACAGAGTAT
The DNA here is from genome assembly GCA_030533445.1 of Cyprinodon diabolis. NCBI lineage: Eukaryota > Metazoa > Chordata > Actinopteri > Cyprinodontiformes > Cyprinodontidae > Cyprinodon > Cyprinodon diabolis. Next base: position 11,524,386 of record CM060076.1, on the reverse strand, counting down.
AACAATTTACTTTTAAATGCTTATTGTGTTTTTTCTCATAATATAAACAATAAGAACAAAGGCCAGTAAGCCATATATCCTCCCAACTTTGTTTAGAGAATTTATAGTATAGGCACAGGTTTGTGGAGCATCAGTATGCAACACACACAAGTGACTGAGGAATGACAGATACTGAAGTCACTAAATCATCACATTAGAATGACCTTCATGTGTTTACAACTATTTTTGTTGCAGCTTTCCACACTGAAAATTTCAGAGAACTTGTAACATTGTTAGAGGTCAGCTGCTTGAAAGCATCACATTTTAGCCCCCGATTGTGAGACAAGATGAGTCCAAAGTCCAAATCTGCTATGGAATCTGAAGGACTCAGGAGAAGACACGCTATCTCACCTTCCCAACAAATTCTGTCTATAATCTACATAAAGTACAAACCCTCTGCCTCCTTCTCACCACTCGGGCTGTCTAGTATTTATCAGAAGAGCTCTGTTTCAGTCTGCTGGCAGAGATAATATCACCTCAGAGCAGATAAGACGACATGAATGAGTGAAGGTGAAGCAGAGGGAAAGGGTATGGAGAGAGAATGATCGCATAAGGACAGAATGAATAAGAGATGAATTCTGAAGAGTAAATTGTGCATGTTGTAAAAAAAAAGATTTTTTTCAAAGGCCAATAATTGCATTTACATTGTATTTTGTGAGCTGAGGTTAAATTTCAATCACATCTTTGATAATTCAATATAGTAAAAAAGTTTTAAAAGCAGTCCTAATATACTTAAAGGTACGGTGGAGGAAGTTCTTTTTTCCGGGTGGATCATCAAAATAAGTTGTCCTCCTAATTGTCAATCGTTCTGGTGATATGTTTTATTGTAAGGCCGTCCTATGTGCTCGTCCCCATTTTCACTTACCAGTGGTGAGTCTGACATAGTGGAAAAATTTAAGATCTTCTTTTGGAAAGCAAGCCTGTATCGTGCACGAAGAGAAATGGGCTTGTGCGCGGTCTTGCACACATTTAATAAGCGTTCCCTCTCGGGAGTGGGTACAGGACTGTGCATGTGCATTTTTTTTTTCTAAAATGGAGATGACAGGTCTTCGTGAAATTCATGAAAATCCTCCACTATACCTTAAATAACAATAATAGTGATAAAAATGGTTACACTCTTTTGGTACCACTTTTCTCTGTAGAGTATCAAAAATCTCTTTGTGTTTGATCCCGTGAGCGTGCTTCACTAAATAACCCTGATGCTGACCATCTCAAGGACACTAATAAAGTTGTACCTTATCATTTACTCTATGTGCTGTTTCTACTTTTTGTTCTCTGTCTCTGCCTCTTGTTCTCGCTCTCTGGCTGTCTGAGAATAGGTGAAATTAGCCTGAAATGATACAAGGTGACATCAGAGCAGCATGCACTCACACACACACACACACACACACACACACACAAGCCCCAACTCGTCACGCCTCAGTTGACTTTGGAGTGCAATGCGAAGCCATCAAAGCCAAGACCCATATACATACACCTCGGCTGTTAAAACATACACGCTGGCTCGCACAATTACACACTTAAAATACATGGTGACACACAGACGTGCACACAGTTGTGCACAGTAACAGCCATGCATGCTCTGTGCAGTACTTTAATTGGAAGTGCTGAAGGCTGAAGAATTTCTCCTTCATCTCACAATGTTGTAATTGAATTGGAGACTTGCATGTGTATGTGTGTGTGTTGAGCTAATTCATTGGTTTCCATTGGCTGTAACAGTAAAAATAAAAATGTGTGCTTTTCTTTTGAGAAGCCTTCTGTCCAGCCTTCCCTGACTATCTTCTTTTCTCACTGCTGTCCTCTCTTGGAGGATAATTTGAATTTTCAAATCAAATCATAGCCGGAACAGTTCCCCAATCTCACTTTTTTTCTCTTTTTTTTTAGGAAGCTGATCATTTGGTTTTACAGACTGTAAAACTTGTAATTTGAAATGCTTTGTGTTGACATTTCATTGACTAACATCACTACAAAGTGTGCTCCTAATGGCGCCATCTTATAAAGTGGTGGACAATGTTCGTTCTGAGGTGTCGTTTGTATTCTCCGAGGTTTGAACATGAAGAACCTTGCTTGCTCTATTTTGAGTAACTTTTTGTAAAACGCGCGTATGCAAACATAAATACAATAATTTCACATGTTGAAAAGTATCTTTAAACCTTGACCTTTTCCAGTTTTTATCAAACTACAATAATATTTCAGTTTATTTTACTGTCCAAGAATCCCCACAGCTTTATGCAGCCACCACCATGTTTCACAGTCAGGTTGGTGTGTTGATAGTGATGCACACTGTATGTTTTCACCTCAATTTTGCAAATAACCAAAAAAAGTTCCATTTTTGTCTCACCACTTTTTTCCAGGTGTCTGCTTTGTCTTCTATATAGGAAATGAAGAACTGCTAATAGAATATGTTGGATTCTGCCTGCTCACTTTTATAAAACAAGAAAAAACGTTAGAGATGTATAACTTTGGTGCTTGAGGTAAAATAAACGGATTAAATCTGAACAGATGGATGGTATTCACTAATCAGGTGACTTCTGAAGGTAACTGATTGCACTAATTGCACTAAATCTTATTAAAGGAATAGTACACCCAAAACATGATTAGCCTTCATTTTCTACTCACCCACATGCTGAACAACACTCTGGAGTACTTTTTTGATATCTCAAATGCATCTGGAGATCTGGGAGGCTTCTTGCTGTCTGCTGACATTCAAATAATGGAGGTCTATGGTGCCCGAGGCAGAAAGGTCCATAAAAGTCCACAAAAAACGTGTCAATATTCCTCCATACTGCTCGTCCAATGTATTCCAAGTGTCCTGAGTTGGTAGTGTCCATAATTTACTCGAAACAAAGTCATTTAGAATGTTTTTAGAGCATAAACAGTAGTGTATAGGATTTCCTAAAAGCGAGTTCACGAGCCTACGGAAACTGCGGCAGACCAAGCCAGATGAAAGTGCGCATTCAGCGTCTGCTCTCGATAATGCAAGCTTAGAAGAAGAAATTTGCTGTTTACCTGTGCAAAGAAAGAAACAACGAAAGAAAAATGTCTGAGGACTTCAGTGTTGAGGAAGAGCATGAGTTCTTTACCGAGCTGAATGCGCACTTTCATCTGGTTTGGTCTGCCGCGGTTTCCGTAGGCTCGTGAACTCGCAGGGGCGCGCTTTTAGGAAATCCTATACACTACTGTTTATGCTCTAAAAACATTCTAAATGACTTCATTTCGAGTAAATTATGGACGCTACCCACTCAGGACACTTGGAATACATTGGACGAGCAGTATGGAGGAATATTGACACGTTTTTTGTGGACTTTTATGGACCTTTCTGCCTCGGGCACCATAGATCTCCATTATTTGAATGTCAGCAGACAGTAAGAAGCCTCCCAGATCTCCAGATGCATTTGAGATATCAAAAAAGTACTCCAGAGTGTTGTTCAGCATGGGGGTGAGTAGAAAATGAAGGCTAATCATGTTTTGGGTGTACTATTCCTTTAAAGAGTATTAGATCTAGCTGCTTTTACCTTCACAATTATGTGTTACTTTGTTTCAGTCTTTAATGTGAAAAAAGAAAATGAATTTAAATCGTAAGAAGCGAATTAAAAGACGAAAACAGGTTTAAACCTCATGACACTATGAATTTAATGATTCAATTCAATGATCTGCTTGACTGGAAAAAATACAAACAAAAATAGCATGAAAACATAAAAATGCAAAGTCTGTGGCTTACTAACGTCTGAAACATTAGCAAAGATTACAAAAAAAATAGCAAGAGCTGTTGTGGGGAAGTAACCTGACTCCGCCAGATGGATTTGCTCCGCATATCCATCTGGAAACCTTCCGTTGAAGTAATTTTGGGAAGGGGTGAAAATACTGGTTAGCTGATTGGCCTATGTTGGTGATAGACGGGCCAAATAAACATATCAGATCAACGAAGCATATGACGTACTAACAGACCGACGACGAAAACACAACCACAAGCCAGGCTAATCATAAACATATTTTCCTCTGAGAAAAGCCTCCAGAGCAGTGTTTTGCTCTTCTTTTAGTGAAGAAATACTCTGTAATTCCGATACAACTTGCTCGATAGCCACGCTAACGCTAGTTTCATCGGCTGAAGCCGCCATGTTCTTTAGACTGAACTGTCACGCTTCTCGTTGCGTCACACCTCAACTCACCTCCAAGCCAACGCTGATTGGACGTTTGTTTGGTGAACGGCTCCAAATTTTCTTCAACGGAGAGTCTCCAGACTGATTAGTGAGTGAAATCTTGAAAACTTGCGAGATCAGGATGGTCTCACAAGGCTAGTGGGGAAGGTCACCTGAATTTCATGTAGCAATACTATTCATAAAGTTTGGTTCAACTAAGAAAGGTGCTCTATTTATTCTCTATAGGTTTGCTGCATCCGAGGATATAAAAATATTGCCTGAAGGTACACAGGTTCAGACTAGCTTGAAAGACATTTACTCTGATCAAGACTCAGTGTATTGATTTAGATCCAACTAATTACAATCACATTTTCCCGCTTGTTTTACAAATCCAACAGATTAAAAAAAAGAGCCAGTGTGTGGTGTTGCCATGTGATATATAGATGAGTGTCTTTGCTTTGAACCTTTTTGGTTGGATGTTTTTCACCTTTTGTAAACATTTTATTGGCTTCACAATTAGGTGCTTAATCAAAGCAGTAATCGTTATTTGCAGCCCTGCAGCTCACTCTCATCAGAGACACTGAAACAAATGAATGTCTCCTTAATTACAGATTAATCATGTAGTCTCAGCTATAGGACTAGTTAATTTTTCATTAAACTAGGTCTTCCTAAAGAATATAGATACCAAAATTTAATTGCACACTGTGACTTCCAAGAACCCATCCCATCTTTGTTTACGTAGCATCTTCATTAGGTCTGTTGGAGTTCACATTTCTCTTTACGGCAACTTAATTAAAGACCCTAAATACTCTGTTGACAGTCAAGCTCAGAATAGATCACACTTTAATGGTTATTCTCACTATTTCCTGTGTTAATTTTTACTTTATGTGTTTGGAGCTCTTTGTGTGTGAGTCTGTGCATGTCGTTGTTGAGCTTGTTGAAAGTGAGTCAAAACCTTTTAGAGACACTATCTTTATAATATTCACCTCTCTTCTGCTTTCTTGCCCTTCTGCTCTGTATCTTTCTCCCCATCGTTAATCTCTATTACTATTCAAATGGTGACATTTAAAGCAGCGTCACATCCCGGCCAACTGGCTGGCAGATAAGGCAGAAGAGAAAAGGGGACGGGAGATAGAGAGATGGAGAGTTTTTTTTTTTGTTCAAGGAAAGCACTGGGTAATATTCCTCACCTCTCAGTTACCTCCATCCCTCCCCACACCTCCCAGATTGTAAATGAGCTCACCCAGGAGCCCTACAAAGAGTCAGATTTCTCTCCTTCTCTAGAAAACTGAACCGTCTCCTCCTTTTTTAGTGTGTTTGTTCGCCCATTTACCTCCCTGCACACCCACAGCTCTGTTTATTTTCTGCTTGTCAGTGCAGTGCAATATAGACTTCAGTAGGTGTCACTTAATTTATTTACAATCAGATATTATGTTTCAAGAACAATGAGATATTTCAGTATTCACCAGAAATTGCATCTAAAACGTTTTTGTTCCTTTTTACACCAATGAAAAGCAAAATAACACAAAGATATATGCTTCGTGGCTCAAAATTAAGTGTCAACATGACTTCAGACATTGTTGGCCTTTAATAACCTGTAAACCATCCTCACAATTAGATACAATAACAGGGTGTGTCATTCTAAATGATTCAGAGGGAAGAAAATTACTTTGGCTTTACTCAGCACTGAGCTTAGCTTGGACCCGAGAGTGTAGCTCTCCAAAAATCTCTAAACAACAAGTCTCAACCCGCTTCTCAACACACTCACCCCCCACACGCTCACTTGACCTCAAGAATGCTGACTGGCTGATTCACCACAGACACTCAGGCTGCATAAGCTTTAACCATATTATGACTCAAAGAGGGAGAAATCCAGCAAGGCAATTAATATTTTGCTGTAGATCTGCTTGCCAGGCATCTAAAAATATTATAAGTAAGTGCTCTGCAATTCAAAAGACTTTGAAGTTTTTCTACACAGCTCTATGATCGTGAATGTGAGAATCAGGGTAGGTGAATCTTTCCCACATAATTATACAAAAGAAAAGAAAATGGATCAATACTGAACAGAATGGGGTCAGAATAACTGCTGGCAGTATGAGAGCAGGATTTGGGTGGAGCACAAGCTGCTACACCTGAACATAATCACAATGCCGCCAAAGTCAACAAAGCACTGCAAACACTGCAACACTAAACCATTCACCACAGCCCTGATAGCTCACTGATAAGTCTCCAGGAGAACGCATTCAAATAATGCTTTAGCCTCTGTAGAGCATTTGAATGGGCCAATCACAGGGGCAGGCAAGGGGCAGTCACTTTATAAGCCAATCAGGACCCAACTGAGGTTTTTGGAGTGGAAAACAGGTCTGGTGTAGATGAGATAAGAGCAGAACAAACACATTAAAAACCAACACTAATAGACACGAACCAACTAAAAGAACACAAGCTAAGTAAGGCCAGATGAAGAGAGGAAAGTGAGCATGAGAAGGACAGGGGGACGGGTGACAAGGAAGGAAAGGCTGAAGAGATGGAAACCCTGCAGTGAATTGAGGAAGAAATCCAATCCAAGAGAATTAAGTAGGTTAAACCTGAAGCAGTTAGCTTAGCAAGTCAGCACTGAGGCCAATGACACACTGAACTGCCTGGCCGACTTCTCTGATTGACCAGCAAGCAGGTTCAAAGGCTGGCTGACTGATTTACTGACTGACGGGCGGGTCGGATTTACTCTATCCTGTGTTTGTGCAGCAGAAGCAGTTCTGTTGTTCAGCCTGTCGGACAAAAAGCAGTTCTCCCCGCTGACACACAAAGAACATCCTGAAACAGCACTAATACTGGAGAGATCGGCAGAGATCGGGTGAGAGAGAGAAATAGACACAAACACATGAAAAAAAGCCTCTAAAATATCTAACTTCAAAGCAGAAAAATGGCTTAAAATAACAATTGAAAAATGTTTCTGGGGCTTCTGTAACCAATAAAAATCAAATACAAAAAAAAAATAGAGTGTCAAAGCAGCTCTTTTATCTGCAGTTGTGACACAGTTCTGTCGAACAACAAAAGATACCTAACGATAGCATTTACTGTCCTGGAGGAAATTTACTTTCGCTCTGAGCATAGCAGGAGAACAATACACAAAGCCGGAAACCATAGGGACCCAAACAAAGAGAATAACATTCAAATGGGAGTAACATGCAAGGAGGCCAGGGACCTAACAAAACATGTAGTTTGGAAACTGTCTGGAGAACTTAATTCATATAATACATTTTAGTAAGACTGTTAGTGTGTCTCTGTTGAGGCTAAAATGTCTCCATGTTCATTGCTAGGAGGCATAAATTAAAACCACAGCTTTACATCAAAGGCTATCATGATTGTGTATATATAGGGATGCAAACTAATATTAAGAGCATTTTCTTCTTCTTCTTGTTTAATTTGCAGTTTTCTCTCTCACCAGAAGTGGTTTTCTACATCCATGCTGTTATTCTCAGTTTTCCCACCTTATCCCCCTAAACACCAGACATCATTTAGATTGGTTTTAGGCTAAATCTAATCTGTCATAGTCTTGATTGTGTCCCTTTTCAATGTCTTTTCAATCAATTTCTGCTTGGTGGGTTCTGTCAGAGGGATACTTTTTTCCCCTTTTATTTTTTAAAAATGTTGCATTTATTCTGAGCATGGCATATCTTTGATAATAACTGCACAGTGTTTTCATTTGTAGGGTGTCTTTTTGTTGTTGTTGTATAGTCTATTTTAACCTTTTGATTGTTGTTACTGTCCAAGTTCTTTCAGTCTTGTGTTTACTTATATACATTCATTTTCCTATTGACACAACACTGTCGGACAATTTTGGTTATTACTAACAATAATTGCATCGACCAATCAGCCAGTCAAGCGACTGGCACCGATTTTTTTACTTTAGCCGGGCCTACACTGTGAGATTTTCGGGGCGATTTTCCAGTCAGGCGAGAATTTTTTGATCGACCCGACTTTCAACCTGATTGTGCGTCGTGCGTTGTGTGGTGCACAGGGGGTTACGAGGTGCGATCTCAGGGTGCAGTTAGTACCTAGATATGATCTTGATTTATTTCACATAAATTACATGTGGAAATCACCTGAGTCAAAATATGAAATAATGGAAAGGTTTTAAGAAAACTGTTCATATGGTGGAACCGTTCTTTGCTCCAGTCAAAAAAAAAATCTAGGTTGTTTATTATTATTTTTATTAATAAAAAGGTGATCAGCCAACAGGTTTAATAGTTTTATTTATCATTACTTAAAATTTGCACATCTCTGTATAAGTTATAAGTTATAATGTAAGATAATCAAAATGATTTATAGAATATAGTTCTTTAACAAAAAGATCACAAAGCATTATATGTAAGAACAACTAAAAGTAATTGACATCCATGTATGCTAATTAAGCAAAAAGGAATTTTATTAGATCTTGGATTTTAGATGGGAGCTGCTAGTGTAGATAGTTGATATGGCAGGATTGGGGATTGTTGCCTTGCAGAAACATGGTCCGACCAATAAAAAAAGTTTGTTTTTCCTATTTTGCGTTTTTGTACCTCAGTATTTTGTACCTCAGAATCAAAATTCAATTAGAGCGAACACAGTTTCTCCTTCATTTTCTTTTCACCCACATAAAATCAGACACAGTAGCCTGGGGACTTGCAATAGTACCTTCTGCAGAGAGTGGATGAATACATGATGGTGTGTGTTGTCACCTTCAGTTTCAAAATGTGGTCAAACATCACTTACGGGCTGAAAGAGCTTGGGTATGGGGAAGTAAAGAGAGCGCGACAGCGACAGGGAGAGGAAGACAAGATGCCCTGCGCTCCCTCCTTTTCACAGCATGTGTGTGGTAAATGAGTTTGGGGAGTTCTCGGCTCTTTACGATAGCTGTAACTGGCCTGAGGACAGCTGTTATTACACTTCACAACAGGGAAATGCGGTGTGCTCGGTGTGTGAGTGAGACACTGTGTGATAATGATTTGTAGGGACTTTATGGAACTTTATAGTCATGTACTTTGCACTTGTGTCTTTGCTTGAAGTGTAATGATAACTGAAAATGACCTACATTTGGAGGATAGTTTAGTAAAGTGTGGATACTAAATGTTTTAAATACAACTAGTTGAATAAATCTGTAGATACAGGATTGAGTCATGGAGCACAGAGGCCTGATATGTATTTGTCTGCTACTAGGTGTGTGCATTTGTGTCTTTTCATAGTTGAATGACAAAGCACAGAGCAGGAAATGACCCCAACCGGTTTCTGACTAACATTAAGGTTACAAAGCACTGCCTGAGGGTTACTCAGGTTTTCAGACACATGTAAAAGAGCACAAACCCCAGTGGGCACTATAAGACACCAGACACTATTGTTAGCCATGTCCCTTCTGCTGTTTCTTTGTGTCTGTCTGCATTTATGGAGGTCAAAACACAAATAAAGCAGGTCGGTCTACCGCTAAGCAAAAAAAAAGACTTCTCTAGAGAGTTCTTTTTTTTTTCTTTCAAGTATCAAAACATTGTTTAGGTGTTTTGATACAGAATGATTTGGCAGTTTGTATGTTTCATGGATCAAACATTTATATTTAAATACAAACAATCTCTTATAATTATAAGGATAATAAACAACCGTGGACTGATTTAACATAATGTTCCTATTAAGAGTTTTCCTTTATCTACAGTTAAGAATTAAAGAATGGAAGATAATTTCTGCAGAGAAAACCTGTTAAATTTATAAGGACAAGCTTGTGTTGCACACAATGGCAGACCTCTACAGTTTACATACACTAAAATCTTGTCAGAATTGTAAAGACATCACCTTGAGTTTTACTCACAGTGACAGGGAACACTGTACCTTGTAAGTGGAAAATGTTTCCTGACCTTGACAGAGTACTCAACCATTGAATTGAGGGCATTGTTGCATGAGTGAATCTCTGTCATTGTTCTGGCAACGGCGATGTAAAATGTCAAGTAATAGAATGCTCTTTAAACTAGCAAGAATACACTATATTGCCAAAAGTATTTGCTCACCTGCCTTGACTCACATATGAGCTTAAGTGACATCCCGTTCCTAATCCATAGGGTTCAATATGACGTCGGTCCACCCTTTGCAGCTAGAACAGCTTCAACTCTTCTGGGAAGGCTGTCCACAAGGTTTAGGAGTGTGTTTATGGGAATTTTTGACCATTCTTCCAGAAGCGCATTTGTGAGGTCGCACACTGATGTTGGACGAGAAGGCCTGGCTCTCAGTCTCCGCTCTAATTCATCCCAAAGGTGTTCTATCGGGTTGAGGTCAGGACTCTGTGCAGGCCAGTCAAGTTCATCCACACCAGACTCTGTCATCCATGTCTTTATGGACCTTGCTTTGTGCACTGGTGCACAGTCATGTTGGAAGAGGAAGGGGCCAGCTCCAAACTGTTCCCACAAAGTTGGGAGCATGGAATTGTCCAAAATGTCTTGGTATGCTGAAGCATTCAGAGTTCCTTTCACTGGAACTAAGGGGCCAAGCCCAGCTCCTGAAAAACAACCGCACACCATAATCCCCCCTCCACCAAACTTTACACTTGGCACAATGCAGTCAGACAAGTACCGTTCTCCTGGCAACCGCCAAACCCAGACCCGTCCATCAGATTGCCAGATGGAGAAGCGCGATTCGTCACTCCAGAGAACGCGTCTCCACTGCTCTAGAGTCCAGTGGCGGCGTGCTTTACACCACCGCATCCGACGCTTTGCATTGCACTTGGTTATGTATGGCTTGGATGCAGCTGCTCGACCATGGAAACCCATTCCATGAAGCTCTCTGCGCACTGTTCTTGAGCTAATCTGAAGGCCACATGAAGTTTGGAGGTCTGTAGTGATTGACTCTGCAGAAAGTTGGCGACCTCTTCGCACTATGCGCTTCAGCATCCGCTGACCCCGCTCCGTCAGTTTACGTGGCCTACCACTTCGTGGCTGAGTTGCTGTCGTTCCCAAACACTTCCATTTTCTTATAATACAGCTGACAGTTGACTGTGGAATATTTAGGAGCGAGGAAATTTCACGACTGGATTTGTTGCACAGGTGGCATCCTATCACAGTTCCACGCTGGAATTCACTGAGCTCCTGAGAGCGACCCATTCTTTCACAAATGTTTGTAAAAACAGTCTGCATGCCTAGGTGCTTGAATTTATACACCTGTGGCCATGGAAGTGATTGGAACACCTGATTCCAATAATTTGGATGGGTGAGCAAATACTTTTGGCAATATAGTGTATCTTTAAAGATACAAGGATTCTGCAAGACCACAGCTACATGTGGAATATGGCTAGATATATAATGCAGCTAAAAAAAATTTCATCCAATAAAAAGAGGAATAGAAAATTTGACAAAACTAAAAGCTGTTATGGAAGGAATGAATGGAGATGCACATGGATAAACAAAACCTTTATAAGGATGTCATGAATGCATGTGACCCCAAAATGTCCATTTGTTTGAAAGTGTTTTTTTTCTTTCTGTGTTTCAAAGGAATGTGGCCTATTGCTCCAGGGCATCAGACTGATTTATCAAGCATGGCCTCCTATTAAGTTAGACCTTGAATGCTCAAGTGAGGAGAAGATCAAGAAAAGCCTTAGAGAAACAAATAAACAACAAATCAAGGACCTACAAAGGAGGCATGACCACAACAGAGAAACATAAATACAGCACATAGTTTAGTCTTTGTAGCAGTGCTGCTAACATTTCAATATTGTAAATTCTGACTGAAAGCTGTTATATTCCAACTTGAATTGTTTAAATCGGCGGTTTTCAAAGTGTGAGCCGCGCCTCCCCTGGGGGGCGCCAGAGCACCTTAGGGGAGGCGCGGTGAGAGGGAAAAAATAAATATGGATTTAGGACCACGTTGGAACTGTGGGGTGCGCGTGTGGAGCAGGGATCAGTGGAAATGTTTCCCATCTTAGAGGATGGTGTGGCCAGAGCGGGGATGAAGGTGGAGTTTTTACAGCAGGCTGTCTGCGCGCATTTGGAGAGGATGCGTGAGCAGTTTGGAGAGTATTTTGGAGAGGAGACAATGGCAAACCAGTGCTTGAGGAACCCATTTTCCTTCCCCGTGACACTCAAAGATGGACTTTCAGCAGGAGAGGAAGAGGTTCTGGCTGAGCTGGGCAGCAGGCATAGTGCTCCCTGGAGGGGGGCTCACCTTTTCATACTTTGAAAACCCCTGGTTTAAATGGTTGCAGTTGAAAAATATAAACATTATAACACTGAAGTTACAATCACTACATCACAAGTCAACACAAAGCCACAGTATGCCAACAACTTCAATAGACATCACAGTCATACTACAGCCTTGGCTGCTTTATTATTATGTTCTAAGGTAACTAAGCGCTTTGTGGGTTTTTAATTTATACCAGTTCTCAAGATGCAAAAAACACAAAAGTTTAATTTAACTGTTTAAGAGAAGTAATTGAACGTAATCATGCTTTAGTCTTGTTTTCACAAAGTCCTTCTTCTACTTAGATACTTAAACACTTTTATTAAATAGTTGTCGACTTACGGTAACTAGCACATCTTAACAGGTGAAATGGAAAACTCAACACGTGTATTGCCAAGCAAAAGTATTCACACCCCTTAAACTTCACATTGTCAACAAACCACTAATTCAGTGTAAATTAAAGGTTCTGCTCATTCGTCTTTAGAAAATAGCTCAAAGAAAGAAAAAAAAGAAAGAAAAGAAAATAACTCAACCATTGGATAGGGAATCTGTGGATAGTACTTTTCAAATCTGTTTGGTTGAAGCCTGGACACTGAATGAGCTTCTTCTCACCCACTAAGAGGGTTTGATTGAAACTAGTTGTAGCTTTGGTTGCATCATTTTGAAACTCAGAGCTGCACCTCTATCTAAAGCTTTGCATTCAAGTAATCATTGACAACCCATCTTAGAGCTTTTCTATAAATCCAGATTTGTTCAGTGAATGCTTACCAGTATTTTCAACACATTCTTCTACCTGAGCTGTGGATAACTGCTGTGTTTTTAATTGGTTCACAAGTGTGTACTCTTGTGGCTTCAAAATGAAATTGATTGCACAACTTTTGCAGGCAAAATATATGCTTTTAACTTCTGATGATAGCAAACCACCATATTAAGTTTATGGATAGTAAAAAAGAAAAAGATTACTAGGAAAGTTCAACCTCAGTATTTTTCAATGAGTGAGAGTTGGCCTAGATTTTTTTTTAAACTACCACACCTTTGTCCTTATTAATGTTTGTTTTTCATCCCTTTCCATTTTGTTTAAAATGTTAAACAAAAATACATCCACGCACAATCACAGGTTCATTGTAGCATGCCCCTATAATAAGTGCCAAGTAATTAACAGTGTTTGTGATCATGTTGGAACCTTGATAATTAAAAGCAAGAACAGACAGGCCACATTTCATTTATGTACATCTATCTATGCTTTTTTTTTAATCCTTGTGATTATTAATCACTCCTATCACAACGACAAAATACAAACAAACCCTACCGATCTCTACCTCCTTGTTACTTTATATGAGTGCCATCTTTTGTAGAAGCAAGGTAGAACATGCTGGTTCCTCTCTGGTGTCTCTCACGGGGATACCATTGGGTGTTATACAACATCCAAACAATCATTGCTTTGTTTGGATGTTGACTTGTGTCTAAGCTGAACTTCCACACACAAACATACCCGGTCATTCCATCTTTCTCCAAAGAGAACACGCAGGCAAACTCAGAGCGCAGTCTTTTTCTTGCTCACATTAATGAAAGTAATTGAAGTGGACAAGTGGCTTTGTAATGCTGAGAGAGACAGTGAGAGATCAAGAGGTCATCTGCTTTAACTGTCCACTCCTCTCTGCCTCCTGTTTTGCAGGGAAAAGGGGATGATAGATAGGGAGATTAAAAAAAACCTGGTGACAAAAAGAGCTAAGAAAGGAAAATTGAATGGAGAGTAAAGGATTGAAATTGCACCTTGCATCTAAAGCATTTCAAACTCAAACCCGACTGTTTTATTCTCTAAGAGTAAAATACATTCCTTGATCATCCAAAGTGCGGATACGACCATCATAAATGAATTACATTACAAACCAAAGAAAGCTAAATATGCACAATACACCTTAAATTAATAGAAACATTTTGCTTTATGAAATCTAAATAAACCTAGGAGTATTAATTTGAAGAAGTTCAAGTCTTAGAAATATTTGTGCAAAGCATGGAAAGAGTATCTTGGTGAGATTTTGGATGGTTGACTGGACAGGTGGATGTATCGAGGTGATTTGAAGAAAGTAATATTTTACTGTCACAGCCTCAAGAGGTAAAGAAGAAAGAACATGGAGGCACATGTATAACCACAGCCACGGGGGTGAAGTTTCATGCAGTCAGGCCTAAAAATGTGCCATTCTTCTTCAATATCTCCCAAAATAAATGAGAGGCGGTACGCCAAGGGCATTGTGTTGAATCCAGTCAAACAACTAGACGAAAAAAAAATAAAAACAGCTTCTTTGGACCGAATATGTGGCCATGGGCAATGTGGAAGGTTATGCATGTGTGTGTGCTGCCCTCAGGCTTCTAAAGCTGTGTGTCCAAGGAATGAATTGGTTCATGCCTGGACTGACATGAAAGGTAGAAAGCTAGACTGAGCATGCCTCTATGCACATACACAAACTATCGAGAAAAGGCTTTTTGCATCTGGGGTATGAATATGGTGGACTGAATGCACATCCCTCCCGTTGAGAAGAAAATCCATGTAGGCTGCATGATTATTCATATTCTACCTCTTTTTTTTTTTTGGGGGGGGGGGTTGCTTTTTCAAATGTGTGTATACTTACTTCATTAAAAGTTATATTAAGGGAAAAGCAGCACTGTTTTTCTGACCTATTTCAACATGTTACCACAGTGCTGCCCTTTGACAATAGTAAGAAAGGAAAAAGAAACACAAAATGGCAACAAAAAAAAAACACACACGTCCAAA
This sequence comes from Cyprinodon diabolis, assembly GCA_030533445.1. Classification (NCBI taxonomy): domain Eukaryota; kingdom Metazoa; phylum Chordata; class Actinopteri; order Cyprinodontiformes; family Cyprinodontidae; genus Cyprinodon; species Cyprinodon diabolis. The sequence continues at coordinate 11,509,248 of CM060076.1, read as the reverse complement.
AAACTGACAGATAACGCTTTTGATAAGATAAATGACTTTTGAATAATTTTGTCCAAACAGAAATAAAATTAAGAATTTATAATCAGTAGATATGCACTAATCTTGTTTTTTCTTGGGAGGGGGGACTACGAATCCAATATTTACTTCTCTGTGTGGGAGAGCAGAATGCTAACACAAAGTGATGCTATTTGTTAGATCAGAAGAGGCAGGACTTTGATAGACAGCTCAGTGCAACGGCTGCTATAATGCGGATGCTGCACTGGTCTGTTGCTCTGCGGCAGATTGCTACCCCTGCAACCAGGTCAGTACAAAATTATAGCAAACAAACAGTTAGTTGTTAAGCATAAAAAATAACCTCTGTATATATTCTAGGGAATGGACGTTTTTATCCTCTTAAATTTCTAAAGGTTGTCAACCGATAGAAATCCAACATGTTCGGGGACAGACAGACGCAGAACAGTCAAAACGATGAAAGCTCTGCTGTACTCCAGGGAGTCTTCTTTTTAAATCCAATAAGTGCTTATAGTGCTTCCCTTGACTACTTTTTGAACACCTGGACACAGAAAACAACTGACTTTGACTCCTTTTTACTCAATTACAGTTTGCAACAAAGAGTCCTGTGAAAGCAATGCATAACACTGTGTGTGTTGATTAAAATAAGGAACACATTTTGTAGCTTTCAACTGTATAAAGATAAGGCAACTTATGTAACTAGCTGATCAGTCAGGTAATTAATGCATCAATAAGTTCAGCACTTTGATTAAAACAGATCTAGAAATATGGTAAAAGCAGAGAACTTTAATAAAAACAAATCACTTGATGAGTTTGATAGTAACACTTGTCTTAACTGGGACTGTGTTTTACATGATATGGTCAACAAACCTAAGAAACTTTTTTGCATATGACTGGTAATCTGCAATGATAATCTTCACACCATCAGCAGACTTTTAATGGTAAAAAGTGTCAGCACTGCATTTATAATAAGACTAGCTGCTTAGCTGTTCTCCCCAAAGCACCCAACTGGTCGATGTGCTTCTTCTCCCACTGATCTCTGGAATACTAAATGGGTAAATCTGTTGGTAACAGCAGAAAAACTAAATTGAGCACATTCCTCAATACCAACTGAGTCTGATTTCATTATAGATAAATCAGATTCATCTATTCAATCTCTTTTTTTTATTTTTATTCTTTGAGTGCCATTTAATTTCGTTGATCTTTTGTCCCTTTCTTTACATTTCCTTTTTCATTTTTTTTTCCCTCAGGCCATTCCTTTTGAGATGCTTTGCATTCACTTCATATGATGTTTTTACATTTCTGTCATTCTATGTATCAGCTTGCCTGGCTTTGTAATAAAATAAGTAAGGACACAACTGAGGAATGGCAGTGAAAGAAGAAAGGGTTGTATGGTAAGGAAGAATCCAGGCGGAAAGAGGATAGTAGCATAAAAAAAGTGCTGTGTTAAAAAGCTGAGTCCACCTCAGCAGTCACAACAAATTCATCTCTCTTTCTTCCCATTCCTTCGTTCTTTTGCAATGCTCTCACTTTGATACAAGCTGGCCTCAGTAATATAATAAAGAACTTGGCTCAGCTCTGTGTGTCAGCAAGCAGGAGTGAGTGTGTGTGGGTGTGTGTGTGTAAGGTAGAAGACACCTCTTACTCCCTACTCTCCGTCTCATCATTGCAGCTGTTCCACAGAGGTGTGTTTCAATATATCACCCTGTCACACGCACACATACACACAGACATAGTCCCTGCTTAATAAGCGGTATTCAGAGCTCTTGGGTTTATAGAAAGCTGAAACTGCACTCCTACACAAAATTGTAGCCTTTCTAACTTTCCTCCATTTCTTTCTTCGTTTCCTTTATTCTTTTTCTCTTTGTTGCCATTTTTCCATTTCTATATCGCTTCATATTGTTCCTTTCTTCTGGCCCTTCTTTTTGAAGTGCTTGTTTTGTTATTTTTTAATTTATTCTTTTTCTTATACCACAATGAATTGCTTTCCGTAAAGATGATGTTTGTAATTTAGACAAAAAAGTAAGGGTATAGACAATAGTAATACCATTTTTTTGCAGGAAAGGTTTAGGATCTTCCACTTGTGCATTGGTTACTTTAGCATAATACAAGCCTAAATATTATTACAGTGTAAGCACACACCCACATGGTAAAAACACTCCCCAACAGTAGCAGGCTCCCAAAGCAGAGCAGTGTGGAACATCGCGTTGGAAAACAGCACAAAGATAGTCTGAGACGTGACAAAAAGCCGACTGAACTGATCTGATCTCAAAAATCCCAAAGTCCCAATCCAATCGAGCAATCACAGTTCAAGTCAGTACTCGCCAAAACCACAAAGGCCCAACACTACAACCCACTAGATGCAAACTACCCTCTGCCCGACACCACTGAATAGCCACACAAGATTCTGTGTTGATGCCTCACTGGGTGGCAGTTCATCTGAGGCCATCAAAGGGAAATGCTCCATTTTTAGTTGTTATGTTTCAAAGGTGTGGATGCTTTGAAATGTGTAACATTGGCTACCTCTTTTCTGGACTGTCAACATACCTAAGCAAGTCTGAGTATTATTTAAAGGTATAGAGGATGATCTTTTATTTCTGGGTGGATCATCAAAATAAGCAGTCCTTCTAATTGTGAATCATTCTGATGATTTGTTTACGTAAGGCCGTCCTACGTGCTCGTCCCCATTTTTACTTACCAGTTCTGAGTCTGACATTGCGGAAAAATTTCAAATCTTTTTGGAATGTATGAGCGATGAAAACAACAACTTTTAAACAGTGTGTAAGAGGTGAAGTGGTGAGGGTGGGTCTTTTCAAAAATTAGCACAATTCCTCCAGTATACCATCAAACTAATAAATAATTTTCATTCAGTCATAATGCTTTGAGAATAAACTCACGATAGAATAAAGATGTCAGATTTTTAGTCCTTTCAGAAAAAAATCTTGGAAAGATTTCTGAACAGACCAGCCACACTACCAAACAGCAGTCTGAGCTCCGTTTGTAAAAAATAGCCTAATAATTTGATGCTGATGGACAAAAATGTTTAATATTTCCTCATGTGTAAAACTGTTACAAGAGTATAACTTCTTATTAAATAATATTAACCTAATTCTCATAATATTAAGATATTTATCTGGTAATATTATATTATTCAAGTAATATTTTGATTTTATTCTTATAATATTAAGACTTTATCTTGAATGTTACCAATTCAATATTTTAATATTATGATTTTAACCTTATAATATTGTTAATTTTTTCTTAAAAAATATTATGGCTTTATAATAATATGTCTTTATTCTTGAAATATGACTTTATTCTCGTAATTCTACTATTTTGTTCTCATATTATTACAGCCTGTTAAAAACAAAATTCTCTTTACTGTGGGCCAAATACTCCATCTTATCATACTTTCCAAACCCCTTACTTTATCATCTGGTTGTTAGAATGCATCTAATAGGTTCCTCATGTCACTTTCAAGCCAACATTGCCAGTAAATACTACAAACAATCACTTTTTTTTTGTTTAATTATTAGAAAAGCTCCTTCTATGTCTGCATTACAAAGCTTTAAGTCTGTCTCAAATCTACATAGTAAACATTTTCCCAGTTACCTTTGAAAAAAATGAAGAGAGATTGCATATAAATCTTATGGTGGTTTATTTTGAGAAATTCAGGATTGCTTTGAGCATTAGTTTAACATGTGACAGTTGGCTCTGTCCTAAAACAGCCGCAACTCGTTTGATAAAGAATTAATTTTTATTGTCAATATTATAAAGCTACAGCTACACCTCTTTAAAAAGCAAATTTACTTTTTTTTAGAATACATGCGTATCCCTGTTGAGTTTCATGGCTAATATATTGCCTTTTTAATTCCTAATTATATAAAAATAAACTGTTCAGGACACTCACATGCCTATGATACAAGTGTAAAGTCATGTTTTAATTATGCAACTCATGTTTTGCACCCTGACTTTCATCTCCATCTTCTGCGAAAAGCAAAGTTTATACAGTTTCAGCTTTTTCCGGTCATTCATAATTCCACTCTAAAGCCGGGCTACACTGTGCGATTTTTTTGCCCTTTTCAGGACAATTTTCCAGTCGTGTGAGAAGTTTCCGATCGGGCCGACTTTTAGTCTAACGGTGCGTCGTGTAGTGTACAGGGGATAAAGAGGGGCGATCAGCCTCTCAAGACCACCTCACGACCACCTCCCAATCAGGAATCGGCCGACCGTCGTGGGCAAATTGCTCAGTGCGCATGCGCATTGCACAAATTGCAAAGGCAGTGCGTTTCACTCTAGTGAGCTTCATATTCCTCTTCTACTCATATGGCTTCCGGATAGACGAGTCAGAGCAGCTCCATCTCACTGTGGAGCTCATTCGACGTGGCTTTTAGACGTACAGTGTGAGCAGGTAGATCGCATTAGAGTGTCGGGCTTAACATGCATCGTAAGCTGTGAACTTACACTGCACGACGAAACCACAGGGTTCGTCCTACAGTGTGAGCTGTAGCTGTGTGCATCGATTGAAAAAAATCACACAGTGTATGCCCGACTTAAGGGACATTTACACTACAGTTGAACTTGATTCTGCTGTTTGCTTCTCTTCACAGTAAACCACCACCTTCAGTGTGAGCAATCTGTCAGAGGTCTGCTGACTTTCAAATATTGGGCAGAGGGGGAGAGGAGAAAAGAGAGGAAAAGGAGCAAAAAAGAGCCAGAGGGGGAGAGTGGACACCTGGATAGGTCCAGAAGCTCTGCAGGGTGTAGGGGAGAAATCAAGAATAAGGGAGGAAGGGTAGAAGGGTGGACACTTTCTCTCAGCTGTTCCCCATATGGGTGAGTATGTGTGTGTGAGTGTAGAGCCCATATGTGCGTTAGTGCTGGAGGAGTTGAACAGGGGGTCTGCCAGATGGACAACACACACACCAAAGTGACAGTTTCCGCCCACTATCATCCTGTAACCAGAGATCAGCAGTTCTTCTCCATGGAAGGAACATGTATGCAGTAATCTCGCTTTTGAAATTGCAACTTATAAACAGAAGGTGTTCTTGCTAAGGATTCAAAGAGAGAATTCTTAGCCATCCAAGGACAACTCAACAACACTGACAATACCACTTGGTCACTGTCTTTAGGTTACCAAACCATCCACGCTCCAACACATTAGTTTGGATCATCTTTATATCACAGGAACTTTATGATACCAACTCGGATGAGCGGACAAGTGAATAATCTATCTCATGCTTCACCCACAACCTAGTTCATTTAGACTAAAACAACTTATAAACCAATTTAGAACAGAGATGCACTGAGTGCTCTTTTTAATGGGTGAATCTTTGTTGTGTAATATACTCAATAACAAAGACATTGTGACTAGAAAAGGGACGCATTAAATTGTATTTAGCATCTAATTATATCACAGCAATTAAAGCTAGCATAAAAAGCAGCGTATAATCATTTCAAGGAAAATATTAACCCTTTTTTTACATTTTTAAACGGCCACAAAGCTTTCTAATTTCAGCATACTTAAAAGAATAAAACAAAGCAGCTGCACTGTACTTTGCTTAAACTGCCTTCTATCTGCTGAATCTCTCTATCTAATGTGCAGCTTAAATGAATGAATTGTTGATATTTCTTGACAAGTCATTAAAAATTGTGTTTTTCAAATAGCAGCTCATATTTATAACTTTTTTATAACAATTTTTAAACAAACAAAAAAGCTAACTTTGAGACTTTCTTTATTGTAAAACCTTTCGAACAGAACACAGTTGTTGAGTTTCTGATCTTAAAGTATTTCCCTCTCTTATCCTCTTTACATTTTCCCCCAAAACACCTAAAATGCCTGAAAAATACAGAACTAAATATATAACCTGTGCAGTATAACTAATTTGAACCCACACTTCCCATACCACCAAGGGTGGCGCTCCCTCCAAGCAAGAAGATGGCCTGCATTAAATCATTAAACATCAATGTGTTCTCAGTTAATTATATTAAACAAATCAGCACACGTAAATAACATCAGAACACATCAAGAGCTACTTCTGTCTCTGCATGGTCACCCTACAATTTTCTGCCCTTTTTTTCACCGATGCAGACACAAATGCTGAGTCATGTGTGCTGGCACGTAGGTGAACACACTTTAATGCACAATGATTGGGACCAAAAGGCAGAGATGTCACAATTACCACAAGAAAATAACTTATAGATCTGCATTTTTGTTTAGTCTGATTAAAATAGTCTATATTATATTGCTATTGTTCATGAAGGAAAACGTACATTTTCTGTAAAATTTTAATCTTTGTGTAGGTAAGCAGGCGACGCCCCTGCCAGATGAAATTCTAAGGGGAAACTCCACTAGTTTTGTAGCTATGTTGGATAAAACAGACATGTCATTTTTAGAGTCTCCATACGGCCAGTTTGAAGAAAGCCAAGATAATGAACTTCAAAAGGCTGTACTTCCAGACTCCTTCAGTTATACAGCCCAAAGCGCTCCTCTGAAAAATCACCAACCATTCTGGAAATGAACTCTACCAATCTAATTAGGATTTTAGCTACTGTTAACAAAAAGTTTTGTTAGATAAAATGTTCGTAAAGTTGTTCAAAAATGCCATATGCGTAACTACACAGTGACCATGAAGAAATGAACACTGTTTATACCCATGTTTATTATGCGCATCTACTAACCATACGTAGCCATGGAGGAAAATGTTTTAGCTATACAACTGTAACATTGTAATCACCAATTGAGATGTATAAGTGGGGCATATATTGGAGAATATGAGTAATAATGGCTATGATTGGATCTGGAGAGAGCATAGAGTAACCCCAGCTTTAAAATGACACATTTTCAGACTTTTAACCAGCTGATAAGACTAACAAGAGGCCAAAATACAGTCATCTGACAATTTTTGGGTACATCTTTTTTTTAAACAAAAATTCAAAACATATTAAACCTTCAAACTGTTATTCTTAGTTTTGATTGTTTATCCTCCAAAAGATCATTTCAAACCACAGTTGTCCATGTCAATAAATTAATATATTATACACTTCATATGTGAAGACAAATACAAACTATTTTTAGTAAGAGCAGATCCCACAAAGTTCTCAAATTGTTTCTATTGAACCCTTTTAATCTTTTCCTCTAGTATGCGCACACATTTCACCTAACTTTCATGCATAAATAAGCACTAGACACGCCCCCAGAACCCTTAGCACTCAGAGAAGAGCATCCAATAAACTAGCTGTTTGCGCATATGTGTAAGCTGCTCCCTTTCTATCTACTGGGGTTAAAGGTTAAATGACAGCCATTACGATTCGTCTGAGTTCACAACCAGCAAACCAAACACACCCAACACTCTCATGGACATACACACCAACTGTGCATAATGAAAGGGTGATGCTTTGTCAAAGTGCAGCAATTGTCTCTGCTCTTCTGTTTGTCTCTTGACTGCTGTTTAGCAAAACTGAAATCATCGAATGCATAATGAATGTAGTAGTCGTAGTGCTGAACAGCGCAACAATTTGTACATATTTTCTGCTTAAAAGTTTATTTCCCCCAATTCTCCAAAGTGACTTTTCCACAGAAACCATTCTTTAACTTTAGTGTAAATCACAATAATTTGGTTTCTGTACAGCTGACCGTCTCTCTGTGGATCTGTTGTGACATGCTGTTGACACGTTTCACAATGCTCGCTCTGTTTGCCCTCCCACAGCCTCCCGGCATGAATAAAGGAAAAGAAGGATGGGGTGAAGAAGGTTACAGATAAAGGAGACAAAGAGAGGGATGAATAAAGCAATGATTGAAGTCATTCAATCTTCACACCTACAGATTGGAAACCACAAGCAATTTCCCACTTTGACAATGTTTACCACAGAAAAAAAAAAGAGTGCATGCAAGGATGCATTTTTCTTTTTTTCGCCTCAGTTAATCCTTTCCTTTCCAGTAAATTCACAGAATTTATAACTAGAAAACTAACTGACATTTTCTACCATCTGAACTTCTACACACATACGCAAACATATCCAGTAGATAAACACACTGCAGGATGAATGAGCAGACCCTGTGTCATTCCCAGCATGCTTCCCTGCTCTCCGGCTGGGGACTCTGTCAGTACCGCAGTTACTGTCAAGACACATCATCAGCAGCCACAGCAACTAATTAAGATCTGCCTGTCACCCCTATGGTCAGCATGGATGTGTGGAAACATATACAAACACATTGGTGTAATTAACTACCTGTCATAAATACACACAAACCGGCAAAAAAAAAAAAAAAACTCAAGCTAGTGTTACTAAGTCTGTCAGGACACATCAGCACATCTAGTGTGTTACTCACCACAACTCAATAGCTATTTGTCACACACAAGCTTCACCCTTTATATTGACTAACTGATAGAAGACATTCTGCAGGTTCTTTTAGGTTCATTACTCATTATGGAGGATTTTTTGAGAACAGGTCCAGATCAGTACAGTGAAGATTGTAATTCTTAGAAGAATATTAAATCTTTCTATTAGCTAAAATCCAATGATCAAACTGTAAAAAAATTTATTTATAGTAACAAGTTAGGCACCTAAGCTTCCTAACTAAAATCCACTTAGTGTAGCAAAAAGTAAAATAGCTCACTAGAGCTTAGCAGCAATTTATTTAAACCACCTTGTATTCCTTTAATTGAGGATATTCAAACTTAAAAAGGTTTTAAAATAAGTTTTGTTATAATTTTTTATATTCTTTTTATCGAAAAGTGTGTATTTTTAAATTGCTTGTTTTCTAAAGCATCATTCCAAACTCCCTTTCGAGGTTAAAAATGTTTAATGGATCTGGTCTTGCTGGGTTCTGAAGTTTTTTTATTTTGCTTTAAGCAAGTTTTAAAATGCAACTCTAGAATATCATCATAACACGATCGATTGAAAATGAATGTATGTATAACAAGTAGGACTTAACACTAAATTTATGCTAAAGACTAGCCTCTGTAAAAAGCCGATTCAGGTTGAAAATTGAGTGATTTTAGTTATGCTGGGTTGAAAAGTGTTTTAAAAACATGCAACAGGAAATCATCAAAAATTTGATTGTATTATTAGTATATCAGGATCCTAATGAAATGACACATATTTATTTGAAATTAATTAAGACTTATTTAGATTCGTTTAGGTGGGAAAAATTTAAGCTTTTATGGCCTGAGCTGACTTTTGTTGTCAACAATTATTGGGTGACTATATTCAGTATACTATATCCAAAGGGCCATATTTACAATTCCTAAATGATAGTCAGTTATATTCTGCACCATTAGGAAGATTTTATATGTTATTCTCAGTAACCAAGATGTTATATCTCACACATAATGGTGATGATGCATCAAAGAAAAAGCAGGAAAATGTGTGTTGATTTGAATTTGAAAACATGTTTATATATAGGAAATGTACATTTGAGATGAACAAATACTCACATAGGTACAGTTAAGCATTAAAGAAAATCAATATGAAGCACTGTGATGTGATGATAACAAACAATGCCTGACTTCATATTACTAGCAGTATAAACACTCTCTTTAATATATTTTTAAAAGCTAAAAATATGAATTTTGTGTATAAACATTACACCACCTTTGTCATCAAAAACAATGGTTATATAATCAAGTTTTAACCTCTGTGTGTATTGTGACCAAAACGTAGAGAAAACATGAATGCCTAAAAGCACTGTTTTCTGGCAGTACAATGCCACTGCTATTACTGTAAGAACGGAAATGGTTTCAGTTGTTGTCAAGAAAACATAAAAATTACTAAATTTTAGCTCTTAAACTAAACTCCGATCAGCTATTTTTATTGCTATAATATTTGTCCAAAAATAAAAGCAACTTTTTTCTCCCACAAATTTTGAAAATGAACAAGAAAGCTAAGGTCTCATTCATGACTGTTTTTTATTTATTTTTTTTTTTTTTTAGTTTTAGTTTTTTTTTAATATATATAATATACACTCATCGGCCACTTTATTAGGTACACCTGTCCAACTGCTCGTTAACACTTAATTTCTAAGCAGCCAATCACATGGCGGCAACTCAGTGCATTTAGGCATGTAGACATGGTCAAGACAATCTCCTGCAGTTCAAACCGAGCATCAGTATGGGGAAGAAAGGTGATTTGAGTGACTTTGAACGTGGCATGATTGTTGGTGCCAGAAGGGCTGGTCTGAGTATTTCAGAAACTGCTGATCTACTGGGATTTTCACGCACAACCATCTCTAGGGTTTACAGAGAATGGTCCGAAAAAGAAAAAACATCCAGTGAGCGGCAGTTCTGTGGGCGGAAATGCCTTGTTGATGCCAGAGGTCAGAGGAGAATGGCCAGACTGGTTTGAGCTGATAGAAGGGCAACAGTGACTCAAATAACCACCCGTTACAACCAAGGTGTGCAGAAGAGCATCTCTGAACGCACAGTACGTCGAACTTTGAGGCAGATGGGCTACAGGAGCAGAAGACCAAACCGGGTGCCACTCCTTTCAGCTAAGAACAGGAAACTGAGGCTACAATTTGCACAAGCTCATCGAAATTGGACAATAGAAGATTGGAAAAACGTTGCCTGGCCTGATGAGTCTCGATTTCCACTGCGACATTCGGATGGTAGGGTCACAATTTGTGTCTACAACATGAAAGCATGGATCCATCCTGCCTTGTATCAATGGTTCAGGCTGGTGCTTGTGGTGTCATGGTGTGGGGAATATTTTCTTGGCACTCTTTGGGCCCCTTGGTAACAATTGAGCATCGTTGCAACGCCACAGCCTACCTGAGTATTGTTGCTGACCATGTCCATCCCTTTATGACCACAATGTACCCAACTTCTGATGGCTACTTTCAGCAGGATAATGCGCCATGTCATAAAGCTGGAATAATCTCAGACTGGTTTCTTGAACATGACAATGAGTTCACTGTACTCAAATGGCCTCCACAGTCACCAGATCTCAATCCAATAGAGCATCTTTGGGATGTGGTGGAATGGGAGATTCGCATCATGGATGTGCAGCCGACAAATCTGCGACAACTGTGTGATTCCATCATGTCAATATGGACCAAACTCCCTGAGGAATGCTTCCAGCACCTTGTTGAATCTATGTCACGAAGAATTGAGGCAGTTCTGAAGGCAAAAGGGGGTCCAACCCGTTACTAGCATGGGGTACCTAATAAAGTGGCCGGTGAGTGTATATATATATATATATATATATATATATATATATATATATATATTATATATATATATATTTTTTTTATTACTCTCTGGATATCAACAATCTACAACAGGCAATATAATACGTGTTTCAAACATTCCTTCTCCTGCAATCACTAAAAGGAATGAGTGTTTGCATTTATTTACAGTGCATTAAGCATTGACCTAAGTAGAAAAACCAGAGTGTCAGTTTCTACAGACTGTAATGAAGTGTGACCCGTGTATGTCAATGGATGTTGACTGATCAGCATAACGAGCTGCTGAACGTGGGAGATAAATGACACATAGCAGGAGCGAATTGAACAGAACAAAAATACTACAGTAGAGCTATTACATTGCTATTTTATTATCAATCAATTCCATTTGTTATATTGAAAGATAGTCAAGTATTTGTTTCTAAAATGGTATTTTTATTTCAAGCTCATTTAGACCAAATCTTCTATTTGTACTGCTCTTCTTAAGAAGGTAAATAATCTATAGACATATCAATTATTTTCAATTTATATCAATTTTAAAAAGCAGTTTTCATTGGTCATAAGGTAAATCATTTGAGGCACTGCTTTACTGATCTAGTTATTATAATATTTTAATAATCAGACAGAAATCGACAACATTGTCCAAAGTACTGGGTGAGTAGACATTCATTTTAATGAGATTCCATCTTTAACACACCATAGAAATATGATGAATAGACATGTTGAGACTCATGGACCATATAAGGTTAGTATGATTCGTGTTTTAAATCAAACAGCAAAAAAAGACAATTCTACACTGCTCCTTTCTATATATAAAACCATGTCTGCAACTATTATTTTTTAGTTATTTAATTAAAATGAATAATACATTTTTCAGACCAGCCTATGTAGTTCTGATCCAAAGCATTGTGTTGATGCATTTAAATAATTAGATAACAAAAGGTCTTTTACATGACCTGTTTGTGTGGGCAAGTCTAAAAATCATATCTGATCAAGATTTCATGCCTCCACTGACTGCCTGTCCTGTTTTTAATATTGTTTTTTATTGTCTATAATTTTTATACTATGTTCTTGTGTGTTCTGAAAGACTCTTTCAAAGTATTATTATTATTAGTCGTAGTAGTAGTACTAGAGCTAACCAACATAATACCGCTCAGTTCCCATCTCTGGCCAATTGATACATTTATTTCAACTTCAGTATGATTCATTATTTAGCATGCATAAAACTCAATAAAAGCTAGATCAACATTTCTGTCGACAAGATGTGTCTCTTAAGTCTGTCTACCATCTGCCTTAATTCATGACAATGTCAAATTACTTAGACTGAATCACTGAGGTCAATTTGAAACTGCTTCAACCAAAAGCTTAGGAATGTGTAACAAAAACATGCCCCCTGAAAGACAAACAGGCTGATTTTGGAGCAGAAACCAGCCAATCTATGCACAGGATTTCAGACACTTACCAACATAAACATACACACTCTAAAATGATCTAGGCTGTGAGCCAATCTGTGCGATAGACATCATTTAATGCATTGACTGGCTAATCAAAGAGAAATTTACACTGCATTACATTATAATACACTTAGATAAGTATGAAAGTAATAAGAGTGTTTGTTCATTTCTTTAAATAGCACGACAGTGTTATTAAGAAGTAAGCAAACCCATTTGTGGGGTAGAAAAAAAGGAAAAAATATGCCCCGAAAAGGAAACAAGTGGAAGAAAATACTAAAACCTCCTTCTTATCAACACAACTGTATCTTCCCCTGCCTCCTTCTCCTCTTATCAACAGATATGAAGGCCAGGAATGAAAATATGCATCTCAAACAGTTTTTGTGTCAGTCTGCTCTTGTCCTCTCTAATCTTGCATACTTCCTTATCTTACATTAAAAAGCTATTGCAATATCTCCCATAAATATTTCCCCCACTTCTCTACTTTATGGTAAACTCATTTCACTCTCTTGTATTTTGTGTATAAATATAGTTCAGCCTGTGTCACAGACAGTGGATTAAAACATGCATCTAAAGAGCATCTCATCAGGGTTAGGAGCCTAAACACAACTCTTCCCCACTATTATGCCGGTAAACATAGGACAAACACTCTTTGCTAAATAATGCAAAAAAAAAATGGAGGATGAACAATCAGGCTAATGCTAAACATCAATTGCAAACATCAGATAAAAAAAGACTAAATAAACACAAGCTTTCTAATACTATCGTGATTTTGTTTTCTAACTGTTTTGGAATGACTATCATGATGTGCTACGCCACATCGAATGATGAAAAAACTCACCTTTGTAAAGGTAAAAGCCATCAAAACAAGCAACGAATCCAGCCTGAAACCTGGGGATTCAATTACCATTGGACTGTCCCAGGATGTTAAGCTAATCTAATTCAGTACACCGCAACCGGAAGTGTAATTAATTCACAATCTGCTCCATTTATATCACATAACACTTATCTCTGTAGGGATTTTCACAGATTTATTTCTCCAAGGTTATTGATGTGAAAACAGATATTAAAAACAGTGTATAATAATACTAATAATACGGTAATAATATTAATGATTACTGCAGGAGCCAAAATTTAGATTCACACTTAGAAGGGCATAAAAGACAGCAAACTTGCCATAACAGCCCGAAAAAACTCAGCCAACTGCTTAAGCCCACTCTTTGTTCAAAGCATTATTTAGAAAGCTCGGATTTCTGCTAAACCGTATGTAGGTGGAGACTCTCCACTTGGATGAGTTGGCTGCAAGCGATGATGGGCTTCTCTTACTGAGAGAACAGGCAATATGATTAAAGTGACTCATGCTCTTGGGAATCCCAGGAGAAGTACTGTGCGGTACTCTGTGTTGGTGTAAAATCATCCCACAAACATTATTATGGATAAACAATTTATCTGAAACAAAGTTAAGGATCAAGTTAACCCTTTAGCCTCAAGGGTTAAATTATCATCTGTTTTGCAAATGTATAATCTGTTTAAATCAGAGACAAGTGATCAATAAAGAAGACTCACACTTTATTGATTCCTATGTAGTTATTCAAGAGATGATATAAAAAGGGAACGTTTGCAGCAAATACTTACGAAAATGTAGTTACCTAAATCCAACAAAAAAAATTAACGCTTTACAAGATTAAAGCATATACCTCAAATCTTTACCCCAAATTGAAACGGTGTTTACTCTGCTCTGCTGCTGTAAAAAGCCCAGAGAAGCTGCAAGGAGAATGTGCAGAACGTACAGTAAAGATCAGCGATAAACTTAAAAGTGAGACCACAAAAAAATCCATTACAAAAACTTTTTTCTAATTTTCCAACTAAATGTAAACCGTATTAATCAAAAAAGAAAGGTTTGACGCGTTTTTTCTCATAGAGGAAGTGATTTCAATCGAACAGAAAAAGAATTCCCTAACCCTATCTCTGTTTACGCATTAAAGCTTATATTACTAACCGACATTTAATGAGAAAATGCATCAGAGGAAGAGCTGCTTTTGAAGCCTCACAGACTTAAAAAAGGAAGAGTTATAGATTTAGTTATATTGCATTTAAACAAACAGAAATATAGATTTTTTTTCTATTCCCCCTACTGTTATGCAATGAAATAAGATCAACGGAAAATTTGACTATTTCAATCCCTGGCTTATCAGTTGGAGCTTCACTAAGAACAACCCTCAGATAGATACTTAAATAAGAACCTTCCTTTAAATCTTCAGAAGAATCTACAGACAAGCGTTCATATAAATTATAAACATTTGTTTTTGGTACTGGTAGCAGATGACAGATGCCTTTAAATGCATACTTTGTTCTAATAAGCTCACATTAGGCTCCCACCCTGCTCTAGTTTATCAAGCTCAGCCATTGCACTCCTTCTCTAACTTCTGCTCCTTCAATTAAACCTCCCCCCTTCCCCTCCTTCTGCCTCTGTTGCTCTCTTTGGACCACTAACCTTGATTCACAGTTCTACTCAACTTAGCCTTAGGCTGGGTCGCACAAAAATGCTAAAAGTCCCTGCATGTACAGACAGGCAGATTTACAAGCAAACACAGAAGCAACATCCACCAAAAGGACAATACATGTATACATGTATTCTACAGTGTTGGGGTAGAATGGTTTTAATGTGGGGCCAATGACAGGGGAAAGTGCGGCTAACCAAAACCAGATGCAGTCGACATGCTCACTCAGTCTGGTTGAGGTATGTGAAAGTTAAGAGTGTGTTTGCGAGTGTGAAGGGGGAGGTGTGATAGAAAGCAGACCTTAGGAGAAGAGGCAGGGTGAGCTCATGGCTGGACTGAAACATTTATTCATCCAGGGAGTAGTTGTGTTGAACCGACATGCCTGAGCTGCCCCGCTGTGACTCTGGTCAAGTCATAACAAGGACACAGTTTAACTTACTGTTTAGCAACAAAAACACAACAAAACTGTTTTATTGTTTTTTTTTACTTTTTCAAAGAAGAGTTTACTTTTCCAAAACAAAGCAAAGCTTTTTATCTTTATATATCAGATCTATATCATCATCTTGCCATACAAAACACTGTCTCCATACAACAGCGCCATAAAAATATCCTTTCCTTTCCCTAAGATCAAGGAACTACTTTACCAGCCTTCAGTGACAAATTTTCAAAAGGCTAAATCTTAAAAAGAAGCCAGTAAAAATAAAAACATCCTCATCTGCACCCTGAACACATTACCTCATTGGTTACAATACAATGTTTTTTGCAACTTTTATAAACTTCAATAAAACTATTTAAAGCAGGAAACTCTACACGTAGCCCCTTTTAAGGTGTAAAATTATGTCATTTAATGCCAGATTTCTCTACTTAAGAATCAACATTTCTTCATTTGCTGTACTTTTTGAATACATTTCTCTGAATAAGAATCAGAAACAGGAACACTATTTCACTATATATGATAACTGCCTTGTATTTCATTTTTGTAGCTGGTAATTATTACAAGTTGACATTTAATATTTCTGTATCACAGTACATCCCTTTATCTCAGATGCCAATAGTAACCATTGAGACTTAAAGGCACACTATGCAACATTTTTCAGTTAATTAATTTGTCCCATAACGTTTTGGATGATTAAATGAGTCATTTCAGGTTGAACAAAGGTATTCTCGGCCGCCCTGGTGGTCTGTGGGGGAAATACAGCACTTGCAATTGCAGGAGCACCGGCCCGCACCCACAGGCTCAGAAGTCTCACGAGAGTCAGTCTTGCTTTACGGCAAGAACTGCTACACCCCCCCCAGTTAAAAGCATGCTCGTTGCTAGCACAGTGGCGATATTTGTGCAGTTATAATGGCGGAACCAGCGAGGAACCAGCGAAAGCCCATGTCGGAGCAGACAAGAAAGAGGAAAAGGGGTCTGGACAGAGAGAGGAGTCGTACACGGGTGAACCTCGGGCAAGCTTTTTCCGAATGGCGAGAGCTAAAAGAAAAAGAGGGCTGTAAGTGTGACGCCGACCTCGCGTTTCTGCTGATGCGATTGTAAGTAACATTGGAATGGTTTCTCTCTCTCTGTGTGCATGTTCATACTTTTACTGTGTTAGTCATTGTTTGTACTGCCTTTTTTTCGACTTTTGTATGATCGTGGTCTGTTGCTGAGTAGCTAAGTAGCTAGCGGAATGTTTAGCAAGTTAGTTAGCTTGCTGCCTAAACATTGTTGTTGTGGTAGGTGATAACTGCATCGCTTGCTATTTGGCAAACTTGCTTCACGTGTGAAGTATCTCAAGACTGTGTATTTACTTTACGGAATGCATGGTCCCTCTTCCTTTATCTAAATGAGTCCCCGACCGAAAAAGGGTCATTGTTTGTATTATGACTTTGTATATGAACTCTTTGTTGAAGTTATAAGTGATGGCTAGTCACATATCGCAGTAGACATGGTGATTCGTTGCGTTCGCCTGTCTGCTAAGCTCAAAACAACCGCGCCTGGTTTGACTGAGAAACCAGGAGAACAGCTGAGCATATTTACGACAGTGCACTTTTACTTTCGTCCTCTGGGGGGAGCCTCGCTGGAAAATCAACACCGGTTGCATAGTTTACCTTTAATATGTCTAATATAACACCCCAGGGAAAGATTTCCAAATCGTAAAAAAATGAATCTTAAAGATATTAGGTTTAAACTTAGCAATTATTCATTCATCATCCTTATAGCTCCGAAGTTTAGCCTGATTTGCTTAGTGAGACACTTAGATGGATGCTTCACCTGGATCAAATATTACCTGATAAACAAACCACTGTTTGTCAGATTAAGGGGCTATACGTCTAACCAGGGAGTCTGTAGCACAGGAGGACTACTGGAAGCCATACCCCCACCATCCATGTGTCCTCTGTACTCCTCTGACCTTCGGTGAAAAAGCAACTCCTGTCCTCTATAGAAATTGTTGTGCATCAGAGAGGGATTAGAAGTTGATTACATGGAGTTGCTGGACCGCTTTGTGGCACATTGTGGAAACCTACATTCCACTCTTAATGTGAATAAAACAATGAAGATAGCAGGAGAAACAGGAACTGCTCACAAACTATGGCAGGAATGGAGCTGGTCCAGGAGGCTGAGGAGTATAACTACCTCAGTGTTCATCTGCACATCACACTGGACCAAAGATGCAACTATGAAGCTGTCTATTAGCAAGGACAGAGCAGAATATGGGAGAGATTGATCTATCTTCTGTTATCATCTGTTGTGGTAGCGGTATATGAGTAATTTACTTCAAACAAGCTCAATAAGCTATTCAAGAAGGTTGGAATAACATCTTAATAAAATGAACATTACAGACAACTTCCAGCATGCTCTTGAGCAGAGTTGTACAACAACAGAGGGTCTTCAGTCAGAGGCGTCTCTAGATCTGCTATACAGATCCTACTACAGCCCTCAGCATTTACAATAAGTCACAGACAAAAACCCCTAAAGTATGAGTTAGCTGAGTCAAATGAGAAAGTAGTTTTGATTTTAAAATGAATAATTATAGAAAAAATTAATTGTCATGAACTAAGTTTTTTAGAAAAAAAAAATTAGCGGGTTATGACCTCTTTTGAAGTGTGTCCCTGAATTCATTTCTCCTGTTAAAAAATTTAAAAATTGAATATTTTCTACTCAGTGGCCATTTGAATCCAGCCTCATATTGTAATGATGACAGTTTTCACTGTGGCCTTTTTTTTACCAATAAAAATGATTCCAAATGCATTCAATTTCCAGTAAGGTTTGGCATTGAGCATGTGGGATTTAAAAAGGTTTGCATCCTTTATTCTTAAAATGGGGCTCCAGTTTTTCTAAAAGCTGCTATTTTAGTATTGCTAACAGAGTTGGCAATACTAGTTTAAAAGCCTTTTTAAAAAATCTAAAAACTTTTATTGTTTTTATTATTGATTTTTTTCTTACTTTTAAAATTGTAGATAAACCCTGCTTTGGTGTGATGTTTTATCTCAGTATAAATAATTATTTAAACGCTATCACTCCATGGTGAGAAGCCATAGAAAAAAAGGTTTTGTATGCTGTTCTTACTACTTACCCTAAAAAAAATAAATCTGACTTTGTTAAAAAAAAAATTAAGCAGGAAAATGTTTTAACAAGAGAAAACAGATTATGGGAATCCAACCCGAGAATCTAGTTGGGGCACCTCTAGCTCTATGGCACCTTGTCATGTGTAAAGCTTGACACACAGAGACAGTTGTAGTTGTGTTTCAAGCCTTTACTTAAATTCAAGTAACCTGCTTTGTGGGACTAATCCTATGAGACAGGGCAACACTGTGTGTTAAGGTGGTATTGTTTGAATGTATGTGTGTGTTTCTGTGTGCCTGAGCCTGAGCATAAGAGACAGTTAATGTCATAGAGAGGTAGTACTGTATCTGCTAAACATTACTCCAACTGGACAGCTCACTTGGTGCACAAACTAATAGTACAAGCACACAGGTTTTAAACAAACGTCATTTATTTACTTTTGACCCAACTCACTCAAGCCAGTTGACTTGGCTACCAGTTAGAGGAACAATCTTTTTAATCGAGTCTTCGATTTTAGGGTCTTTATCTGAGTAATTCTGAGACAATTTAGGTTAGAAAAGTTAAGGTTAAATAGTATTAGCTTCTTTTCAGGAAGTGGGTCAGACTTGGATTCGAAAGGGGAGAGGTATGGTGGAGACAAAGTGGTGAGAATGTTTTGTGCCAGCAGGACACTGTAGAGAAGATTTGGTACTTAGTATTGTGAGCTATCAGATAAATTGTTGCCTTTTAAAGCTACATCCACTGGCAGCAGCTGGAAATACTTAAGTAGATTACAGTTTCCTTTTATACAATGAAACAGAGTTTGAGGCTAACTTTTCCTCACAGTTTTCTTTGTTAAGGATTGTTCTGTTGTTACCCTAACTTTTCCCCTTCCATCTGCAAATTCCCCCCTAAGGAAATTAAGCACTTTATCCCTGTAACACAATACCATTGAGAAAACCCACTTACGGTCTTGTTGAGGGGGGAGACAAGTAAACTGGAGAAACAAGACAGGACAGGAGAGGGAGAAATGGGTGGTGTTGTCGAGGTAAATGTGTGCATGTTGGGGGGAGGGAGGTGGAAGGAGGACAGCAGGGAGAAAGAAAGAAGAAATAAGGAGTATGTGAGAAGGGGGAGGTTTTGATAAACACTCTGTTACTCTGTTTTGGTTAGTTGGCCATAAATTCCAAGAGGATGAAAGAAGGGGGGGGGGGGGGGGGCTAAACTAACAGTAAAAAAAAAGAGGGAATGAAGAAACGTTTCAGTTAATTAACTGATTTTTCTTCTCTTCAGTAAAGGTGAAGTTGCTTAACATCAACAACTCTGATGGATTTATGTTTATTAAGCTGAGACTTCACCTTCAAAAGTTTATTCTTCAACATTAAACCTCTCATTGCTTCCTGGCTATGAAAACTTCACATCTCCTATTTTGGCGTCTTTCTTGGTGCACATGTTCTGCAGCTGTGTGCCTGTTGGGATTTTTGTTTCCCCTGTCTTCTTTCTTATCATCTGTTCTGTGGAAAGGGTGCATTGCTTGGACCTTTACAAACAACTCTGCGCCTCTCTAATCTTAACAGGCAAACTCAGGTTAAGGTTTCCCACTAAAAAAAAGAAACAGTGCCTAGGGGGAGTTACTGTCTCAGTGGCTGTTCTCACGCCGCAATCAATGAAAACCAAGGAAAAACTATTGTGTAGTCTCATGAATGTATTGATGTAAATCTCTCATTTGACTGTTAGTGGGTATGAGGCAGGGAGACACCAGATTCCTTTCAGTTATTTCTTTCTTTCAGTTTTGCCTTCAATTTTAAGGCAAAACCCCCAGTAGGCCAGTTTTGTACAGAATTGTTTTCTATAATTTTTACTTTTCCTGCTCTTACGATCAGCATAAAGTGACTAATATATATGTGGGCATGGTTTTTTATTCTGTACTGCTTTAACAATTCACTATTACAGGGCAGGTATTGGTCACAACAAGTCCACCATAACATTTAGCAGAGCGTTTATTTTCAAATCTATACATCCATCAATCTAAACAGGGACATTTTTATAATAAATAAAGAGATACATCTAGCTTACATGTAATTCAATTTGCTTTGACTCCATTTCATATAAAATATCTAATCAAATCCCTAATTGTTTCTGTCCTTGGATTAATCTTTAACCAACGTTTTACAAGCAAATAAGAAAGTTAAACAAGATAAAGGAAAACATAATGTACTATGATTGTACACAATAAAAAGTTATATACTAAATATACTAAAATATACTTTCGTTATCATCCTGATTGTAACAGACAATAATAACATTTGAATTATCGATTAGAAATAGTGATAACATGTTGAAATTGCTGGTTTTTTATCCGCTCATGATGATCTCTCTACCTTTGTCGGAAGAGATCGTCTTTTTGGGGTTAGTGTGTGTCTCATTAACAACACTTACATTTAAGCACACATCAGTTTTTGGTGAAGACCATAAAGTTTTGTTTTGTTTCTGCTTTTCATCTAGAACCTGGTACATAAAATTGAAGTTTTTCTGGTGTCAGTCGTGATGTACAGGGGAGAATTCAATCTGCTTGTCTAACACAATCATTATAGTTTAATCAGGAAGCTTTTATACCAATGGAGTATAAAAGGGGTGGGGGCATGGGAAATTATGCTATTTTATTATTTGTAGTGGTGTTCTGTTAACAGAAATTTCAAATAGAACCCTGTCAAATTAAACAACTGTCATATAGATGTATAAAAACAGAAAATTATCCCATTTTAAATTAATTCTTACTTTTGCACAGGGGAAAAAGTTTTATAAGAAAATAGAAGTGATACAACGGAGTATATTAGACCATAGTAATATTTGAAAAGTAAAGTTTTATGCATGTTGTTTTATGCATGTTGTCCAATGCCATCCAAAACATTTGTAGTTTGGGCCATTTTGTACCTGCGTTGCACCTGTTTTTGGAGCCATCTTTTATAGGATATATTTGTACCATCATTCTTTTACAGATCTTCATAACAGATGATTTGCTCTAATTTTTAAAAAAGTAGTTTTTTTAAGTAAATCTGCTTTTATGACTCGAATTAAGATAATCTAGCAACAAAGGTTAATTTTATCTCAGTTACATTTCAGCAGATATATGGAAGTTTAGAATCAATGGAAAAGACTGAATGTTTCTAGAAACTATAATGTATAATTAGATTAATTATAGGTAAGATTTGAAAAATTTATTACTTAACAGTTCAGGATAACATAGATTTCAGTGTTTATTTTGGAGGCTTCCGCTTTTTTTTTAACATTGCACTGAGAAATTAATTTGTTTCACCAAAACAATAAACCATAGGGTTGAAAATTATTAGTTATTATTATTATGCTACCACTCATACCTGAATATTTTTTGTTAGACAATAGCCTATAGGTGTCTCCTAAGAAATTACCCCTCAGATGTTTAATGAGTATTAAGTCAGGGCTTTTTGCAGGTTTGGGAAAAATATTGACATTAGTGCTATAGAGTAGGGCTGGGCGATATAGAAAAAAAGCTTATCGATAAAAAAAATGCATATTGATCGATATCGATAATTGTTGAAAAGATTTGAAACCATATTTTATGTGCAGCTCTGCCTGGACATTTTATGATATTACTAAATGATTTTATTTTAATAAAGAACACAAACACAGACTTCCAATTAAATTTTTATTTAACCAAATTTTTTTAACCAGAACAGAAATGTTTAAAAGAAAAATAACTTAAAAGAACTCAGTTATGTTATTAAATACTGACAAAGAATAAACTAAAGTGACCAGAAAAGTGACCAAAATAAATATAACAAATAAATAAATGGACCCCCCCCCGCCGCTGCGGTTCAGCTTAGTTTCCTGCTTTAACCTGAGTTATTACTTTGAAGTTGCTGGCCTCTCAGCATTTTTCTCTCACTCGTTAGAACTACGTGGGAAACTGCCATGAACTGAAAATATATATATATTTTCCCGAAACTCCCGAAGATTCCTCGGAGGACGACGCAGATGCGCACCGGGGCCTACACAGCTCGTACTCCTGTGGGTGTGAGCGGCCGAGATGATAAAAAAAAAAGTTGGTTGTGTTATCAGACTTCGTTTTCACTGGTTCCCTACAAATTTTACAGATGACTGTGGTTTGTTTTTTGTCCGACTTTCCATGACCGAAATACTACCAAACTAGCGAACTACAAAAACCCTTCTTTGGAACAATTTCCTCCGCCTCTCCTTGCTGCGACATCTGCATGTGCTCTGTGTTGTGGTTTGAGAGGGCGGCGCTTTGTGACGGCGTGCCTGGGTCCGCGATTGTGATTGGTTGGGAGGAAGTAGTGACTAGAATAAACCTACATGATAGGCTACAATGAGAAGGAAGGAAAACTGCGTTTTTTTATCGAACTTTTATCGACCCGCTTTTGTTCTATTGCGCCACACGTCTATCGATCGATATATATCGTTATTGAATTATTGCCCAGCCCTACTATAGAGGTGATTCTTTATCAACAGAGAAATATATATTCTGGCCCACTGTCATGTTGGAAGAATAAGAGGTGATACAGAACCAGCTCCACTGATACCAGCTTTGGGTTTTCTTTCAAAATATCTTCCTTTAAGTGGTTCCTTCCACCTTGACCTTATTCCCAATTCAAAACACAATGGAACTCATTGCATGTTTTATAGTGCATATAAATATATAGTCATTTTCTTTTCAGGGTTTAAGGCCTCACCATTATTTTTCAGAGAAAAAAGCTACATTTCTGTTAAAAGGGTTCATCAGATCAGAGCAAAGAACATTTTTGCAGTGTGTATAATCTTTCCTGAGGCTTCTCTTAATATACTTCAGTCTGGCTAGAGGGTATCATTCCTGCATTTTCTTGGTCTGTAACCTTGCAGTCGATTCCTCTGCACAGCTCTAATACCTAACCTGGCTTAGTCATTTATTAATGACCTAGCAGTTGTTCTGAGGTCTTTAGAGACATCTCCCATGAGTATTTCTTTCAGGATTTTGAAACCTTCCATTTCCTTTTTCTTCCATACTTCAGCTGAGCTGGTTTTTTTTTTTACTTTATAAGTGATTCTTCATATCAAGTTCTTGATGCTAAAAATTGTCTGATAATTTTATTTATTCTTCTCATGCATTTTGACCATCATTAACATTTTTTTCCTAAAGTTTAGACAGATTCCCTTTGTTGTTACCAAAGGCTGCTCTTTGGAAATATGAAAAGAGCAGTTGGAAAAAACATTGGAGTTATAAACTATGATATTCAAGCTCTTATTTTCTAGAAAGCAACAATGTTAATACAATTTAAAACATTTTATGTCAGTCTTTACCCTAATGTTCCATCTTATCACAGGCAGAGTGTCAAACAAAACGGTTGGGATGGACCAGCCAGTGAAGTATTGAGATACAGACAGCCGCTCAACATTTAAATGTCTTTCTCCACACTCCCACACACAGCCTGTCTTCTACAGTGACTGACTGTAGACGTGTATACATGATCACTGTCGGGCTGACCATGTGCCTGCAGTCATCTGTGGTAACGTAGGACACACAAAAGCTGGCAGTGGCCAGACAGACTAAACGACAGATTAGAGTGGCAGATAGACTGATTGGAGAGAAAAAGACTATAAGATCATTTGGTGAAAAAAATGGGAATATCTGATGGAAGATTTAAATCTCGACAGAAACGCCGAGACAGAAGTGTGGCGATGTGAAGATACGTGCCTACGGATGAAGATGATAATCCTAATGGACTGGTCAACTAGCTATCTTTAAGCCCCTGATTTGCACAAGCCTGCGTTCCCATACAAACTCACACAGAGAGGGTTTACATATCTGAAAAGCTTTCCACTACTTCTGATCTGAAATCAGCTTAAATTTGAGAGGGGGACTGTTGGAAAGAAATGTAATGGCACTGGAAATATGTTTCCTTTCAGAACATATAATAAAGACAATAAAGCGATGGTTTATGTTTGAAAGAGACTGAAGCTCAATGTCATGTTGGAAAAATATATGAAAAAAACCCAAACAAACCAGGATTGAAGGTTGTTTCTTTTATGCTGCAAATGGACTGCTCCAGGCAACTTTTATGTATTTGCCTGACTTTACGTTGCACTTATGACAGATGTCTTCATAACTGGAATAATGGGAATCTTTATTATTGTGTGTCCAAAGCTGCATGCAGAGGGGCCACAAGGCTTTTGTAGTTTACTGGAGGTTACATGCACCTTGGCTTTCTTATCTGCTGAAACTACAAGCTACACAATAAAATAGAAATCTTTAGACAAGTGTATTCAAGAGTAAAGAAAAAACACATTAAAATATAGATTAAAAAATACAATTATACAAATTACACATTTCTCAATATTACTTCAGTCTTAAAAAAAACAGGCTGAGTTCAACTTTAGCCAACAAGCCATCAATATGCCCTCCTGCATATGACTTTCAGAGGTTTGGCTTGAACCATGACTTATCAAACATTGGCTAAACTTCCTAAGAAGTAACAGGAACTGGTTGAACAGCAGGGTAAAAATTCCTACCGATGTAATCACACCAGGAAAATGCTTTGTTACCCTTGTTTTACTCTGACTAAAATAAAATTTTATTTTTTTGGTGTAGTTTACTTTCACATTGCACTTTTTTTTAAACTTAAGGAAGATGGTAAATGTGTGTTTAAGCAGAAGGAGGATCTTTACCCTGACCTCCACCATCCCCCCCACCACTGTTTCCTTACAGTAAGAATGTTCTGGGTCCGATTCCTGGTCTTTCAGTGTATAGTTTGCATGTTATCTCTGTGCATGCCTGGGTTCTCTCCAGGTATTCTGGCTTCCTCCCACAGTCCAAAAACATGACTATTAGTTTAATTGTCATCTCTAAATTGTCCTTAGGTGTGAGTGTGTGCGCATGGTTTGATGTCTTCGTATGTCTCTGTGTTGCCGTGTGACAGACTAGCAACCTATCCAGGGTGTACCCTGCCTCTCCACCCTAGACTCCCGGACATAGTCACCGGCCAAACCACGAGACTGACCAAATAAGTGGAGGAAGATGGATGGATTTTACTTTTTACTCTGTTGATCTGTTAAATGCTTCTTACATCAGAGCAACTCTTGATGTCTCCCTCAACAATCTGAGGAGCAGTTTTATGGTAATGTTTGGTATTTACATAGTGGATTTTTTAGTCAGGGGTCATTCACCTGTTAAGGCACATATTCACACATTGATGGTAGCAAGCTACTCTGTAGCCACAGCTATCTTGGGGCACACTGGCAGAGGTAAGGCTGCTTTAGAGTCACCACCGGACCCTCTGACCACCATCAGTTTAATGATAGACATATTCTTCTTTTGGGATGAACTTGCACACTGATTGGGCAAAGTATAATCTGACGGACAGTAAAGAGGGACATCCTTTTCATACTGCAGATGGTCTTTCAAACATATCATCAATCATTTATTACCGCTTAACAAATACATTTATATTTTAGACCCTGGCCAAAAATCCATTTGTTGATTGTGGTAAAAATAATATCAACAGGATAGTTTTTTAGCAAAAAGCAGTTTCTTAAAATTCAGACCAAAATTCATATCTGCTCTCTCTAAGGTTGCAAGTTATCAATTAATGGATCAATCTAAAGTGGATTAATCTGATCAATTAATTGATAAATCCTAAAAGAAATTCTTTTCTTTTTTTTGTGGATATTATCATTTATTGGATGGAATAACTTTTAATCTAATAAACCATCAATTGACAATAAATTATTCTTACATTTTTTAACATCCCTAATTCCATCTAATTATGAAGAATATAGTTTATATCACTTTAGATAACCTCCTTTTAAAGGCATTAGAAAAATAGATGTTTAAGCCTATTTTTAAACAATTTGGCGTTTTCTGTTTTTGTCAAATAAAAACATTATGGGACACAATGCTGCTATGAGGCAAACTTTGTAGGGCTCAAATTCTAACCAAAAAAATGTATAATGTAGTATTTAGAATTTGAGTGTTTGTGTGTGAAAGTTAGAAAAACAGGGAAAACAAAATATGCAACACTGGATTAAAAAAAACAGCAAAGACAAATATGAATGGAAGATGTGTGCTGCTACTGAAAGAACAAAGTTCCTCTGAGCTCCTTTATTGCAGAGCAGGCTCAGCTAAACAAGCATCACATGAAAACTTCAAACCCTCCCGACAGCTGTCTAACTATACAAAAAAAAAAAAAAAAACAGGAAGACAAAGACAGGAAGGGAAGCACACAGACGAGCAGCAAATAGATTAATTGGCAGCCAGGTAAGCAGAGAAATAACTACAAGCGACAGCAAGCCAGTACAAAATGGCTTCAAGTATTTCATCAACTCAAGCCATTTATTTACAGTAAAAAAAAAAAATAAAAAAAAAACACGACAGGCATGGCCTTAAGGTTTGTGAATCACTGAAACGTTTTGACATCAAATCAAACAATTAAAGAAAAAAATCCAATATATGGCAATGTCACACAAAAAAACGGTAAAAACCATAAACCACACAACTACAAGCTTTATTTTTATGGTTGCTAAATAATATGTAAAAAATGAAGTGTCAGTGGTGCCAAGATGACTTTAAAACTATGAAAATACCAGCTGAGCCAGGAGTATCAATGGGATGGTTATGCAAAACAAAACAAAGAAATCCTCTAAAAGGTGTGATGGGTGAATAATAGATACAACAGATGTCAAGCTAGTAACAGAACCTAGAGTTAAGGCTGTAGAAAGATTATGACTAAACTAAAAGAACGATGAAACATGAAACGCAGCCCCTCGCAGACAAGTCGTAACTCACCCTTTTCTGCGCGCCCCAAGTGAGCTGGATCCAACAGAAGCAAAGAAGAGAATAATAGGACAGAATTAGATTAGAAAGCATGCAGAGTTGCACAAATACTAGAGAGCTGCAAGGTCCCTGTAGAGATTTATTATTTATCAATTGTCAAATTAAAAAGAGCTTTTAGAACCTGAAGAAGCGAGAAAATAATTAATATTGACGATTCAGTTTTCATAAAGCCTGTCAATTTTAATCTAATTGTTTTCTTCAGTGTTTCTAAAAAGTGAAATAAAATCTTTATGGGAGAAATTGGGAGATTCATGACTGGCTTCAAGTTCCCAGGCACAAACTTCCGCCCTAGCTATCACACGTCTGACCTTGGCCATTGCCCTCAAACAACTCTCATGGTAACCCTAAAAATAAGCTCTTTTCCAAGACTGTTCTCACCTGCCACTGTTTCTCAGTCCTTAGAGTTCAAACTCTACTTATTATTTCTCAAAAACCAAAAGCCAAGCCTAAAGCTGACAAAGGAGTGTTTTAACATCTATGTATTTGTATGTATGTGTTTCTGTATACATGTCTGCTATATAAGCTAATCAATCGGCTGTGAGTGTTGATTACTTAATCTGTCATTAGTCAGCCATTTGTAGAAGTGTGTGTGTGTGTGTGTGTGTGTGTGTGTGTGTATACATAAATATAAATGTGGATGTATGAGTAGCAGCCTTGCACTAACAGCTGTGACTGGAGAAACAGAGGGCAGGGTGCAGATTGATGATACTGGACTTGTATCATCATTTTTTAGGGATGTGATGTTTCAGGCTTTCAAGGATTGTTTTGAGAACTCTGCCTCAGTTAATTTTCCAGGAACTTTATCACTTTCATGGGTCGCTTGGTTTTATTCGCCCAGTGATTCTCCACAATCTTAAAAAGAACTATGGTCTGAAATTACTAATGCTGATTAAACTGTTTTAAAAACTGTCATATTTGGCCTTTATACCATTATTTTGCTGCAAAGACAAATCTGAAAAGTGTGATGTCCATTTGAAATCCAACTCTAAGTTAGATTTAACGTCTAGACTGTATGTGTCGGATTGTTGCCCTGCTGGAAGGTGCCACTCAGTCACTTTTTCTAAATTGTTCTGTATTTAGCTTTACTCAACTTCCAACAAACTCTGACCAGTTTCTCAGCCCCTGCTGAAGAATTGCTCCCCCATAGCATGATGTTGCCATCACCATGTTTCAGAGTGGTGGAGTGCTCAGATTGATGTGCAGATTTGTTGGCCTGTTAGGCCTTTATAGAACAGATCTAGTGATACTGAAATAAACTAGCACCCGATGGACTCAAAGATAAATGTTGATTAAGGTGTATCAACGTAAACAGGACAGACCAAATGCAACCTAAACCATAAAACATTAGAATGAAAACTGTATCTTTTTAAGGAGTATTTTGAGTTGGTCTTTTATACAACCTTTCAGAAGCACATTTTAAGTACCCAGTACCTTTCAGAGTTGTTCAAATGAGACAGGGTGTGAATTTTATTCCTAGAAAAATGCCTTGCCACACGGACACCAATACAGGTGAACTCTTTGTGAATAATTAATCACAGGAAACCATCTAAATTTAAGGAAAACACAATTTAAGTTAGGAGGCCACAGATTCTTAAGTTAAAATCATACAGCCACCTTTAGGAAATCCAAATAACAACAGCAAAGACATTTCCATTCTGAAGTTTTTCAGCTAGAAAACTTTAAAGGTTATTTTAAAACACTTCGTTTTATAGGTAATTTTGAAACTGATATTATTTTGATAGGCTAAATAATAAGCTAACCAGTCCTTCAATTTGTTAATGTTACAGAGTTTTTTGTTTAATCCTCTTTTGACTTCCATTTGACACATACAAGAACCAACCTGCATAAAAAGATATCTCAGTGAAGATGTAACAGAACATTCTTTCCGCTATAGAGAATTTGAACTGTACAATAACAATAGAAAAAAATAAGAAATCATTCTAAAGTTGTAAGAGAAAGATTTGTTCGGTACGTGGTGGAAATATGTAACCTTTAACCCAAGCTTTGGGTTTGGAGTCAAAACGTACAGGTTATTTTGGCTCCTAAACATGCTTAATAAAGTTTAAGAAAAACATTGTGTTTGAGATTTCAGATTATTCCAGAAGGTAAACAAAACTAAAACAACAATCTATGATTTAGGTTTGGTTTATAAAGTTTAACCTGTATAAAAGTACAATAGTCAGGCTCCCAACCTGCCAATCATGTCATGTTTCCAGAACCTTTTCCTCTTTGAACAACTGCTATGTGTTGCTAATCCATTTCACCACAAACCCTCATATTCATTCATACCCCGACACACACATGCACACAGTCTAATGAGGGATTAGCTAATGAATTCTCTCAACAGATTAATTACATTTTTCAGACTCCGTCCCCAAACAGCTCAAGGAATGAGCCAGTAGTTTCAAAGAGATAAAGCTTTTTATTTTAATCTATCACCAAATTGAAATCACTAGAAACAGATTGGCTCTAGTGAAAAATGACAGTTGATTTGAGGAGAAGACATAAAAATGGATCTGAAGAGCTGCAGACTGAGAAATTACTGAAAATAAATCAAACCGGCCTTTGATTTGGCGCCATGTTTCATGGCATGAGTAGAATGAGAAGGCATTTATTTTTATTTTTTTTTGCATGAATCTTAAATGAGAGGCAAACATTTCATATACTCGTCTTTGTACCGCTGTTCACCGGAGGGCTTAAAAGCATCGTCCTGCCTCCGTCTCTTTAAGTGACAGCAAAGCACAAGAGCTGACACACAAACTTGCACCATGCATGCACGAAAAAATGACAGACCCACACAATGATTCACACACACTCTATCCCTCCTGCCGTTTTCACAGTCTCTTGAGTGGAGGAGATGCCCAAGGCCAAAAACCAATGGTTTCTTTATTTTTTTTTTCTTTTCCCCCCTCTCCCTCTCTCCTCTTTCTCACTATCACTCTGCTTCACTCACTCTTCTTCATTAAAACACCAAATTTTGCTTCATCTCCTAAATGGAGCGGAAAAGTAATTATAATTAAACCAACTTGGTGCTAATGTTCAAAAATACTAAAATAATTTACAGTTATAATTAAACCAGCTCAGTTTTTGTGTTCAGTGGGAGCGGCAGCCTTCTAATTCGTCTGGAGACACTGATGGAAAACAATCATTTCACTTCATTAGGATTAAAGACGCCTGGAATCTGTGTCACAACTCCATCAGAGAGGAGGAAGATTTAGAAAGTTGTCAATTTAACATAAAATTCAGTCGCTGACTTTTGGAAGACGGCGCAGCGCAGGCTTGTTCACATTTATTACACTGACTTTGTAAGTGATTAGCCAACTTATAAATATGCAAAACAGCACGATAAGAAGAAGGAGAGGGAGATTTATGAGAACGACTCAATTTATAGCTTTCCTCAGTAATTGGAAAACTAAAAATTGATTAAAAAAAAAAAAACAAGTATGAGACTAATTTAGAGAAACAGATATTGGACCAGAGACATAGCTTCTTTTATATGAAGGATAGTTTTAGAAGCTTATTGGAATTCTTAATGATGCAGTTCTTGTTTCGTTAGTGCCATTTGATTTTATTAATTATTTTGCAGTTCATGCTCTAGCTTTAATAGGTAACATTTTAGTGAAAATGTGTGCCCATATAAGTCATACGTTCCAAAGTAATTTGACATATTGATAAAATAGATTTTGGGCAGAAGATTTTAGCCAAAAAAAATGTTTTGAAAGACTAAACTCCTTATCTAACTCATGTGTGCCTTATTATAACATGAATGTATTTGTTCTTAAGGTGAAATAAGTAAATGTTATTTTTCTGGAATGCAACTGAGTGCAAGTACTCTATGTAAACCTTTATTCAAACAAATTATATTCCACATCTCCCTCTTTGGGCATCCCATCACTAGTATTTACTTGCAAATTAACAGCACTCACACACCCAAAGAGGCCTCAAAGAAATTCCACACATTTGTTGCCCAGAGGAACAAATGGCCCCAAGGGAGGGGGAGGCAGGGGGATAGTTATGAGGTACAGGGTGGGGGTGAAGGTTGACAATAAAACGTTGGAATTAATGTGGCCAGCGAGAATACTGGAGCAGAAAATGAGGTTTTTGTACAATGAATGTGGATTCATTTGCAGGACTTAACTGGAGCATGATGCGTCCTTAAGGTTTTATTGCGCTTTTTGGAGGTCAGCTCTCATAACTATTCTGGGAATCTCGTGTTTCTCGTTCCCTCTTTCTCTCCGTGCATGAGTTGAAAGAGAAACAACTTCTGATATGCGGAAATTAACGCGCAGCGGACCTGCGTACAGTTCACAGCGCTGGATCAAATGGAACCAGATGCGCTGCAAGGAACTACCAGCGCCCGAGCAGCCATGCACAAACATCGCAGTCACGGGAAAAAAAGTTGCGAAGTTGACTTCAGCAGAAGCTTTGAACAGCGCTGCTGCAGCTGCTTCACCTGCACGAGCGCAGACGTTGAGATGGAGAAAGGGTCGGATGGTCAAATCATTCATTTGCAATTCGGATAGCTCGAATCTCGGGTCCCAAACATGCAAATCAGACAAACTGAGTTGCAGTATGATGCGCTACGAACGGAAAAAAAATGTAAATACATAGAATAATATAAAGAAATCAGCGGCTAACTAGAGTTCAACTTATTTGTTTATTCTTTCATGCCTATATATACAAATTTGAATCTCCTCCAGTAATAAAATGAGCCGATTATAAACACTATACCTGCAAAATAATCTAAACAAATTAAAGCGATCGGAATAAAGCCTGGAAAACAAAACCAGTCGGAAACTTTCTAAAGCATAGAATCTATGTATCATTTACGCAACATCTATATGAAAAATGACGCGAGCATATAGCCCAGTGTACATTACCGCCGTAAACACGCATTTATACAAGACCCATATCATATTCCATGTTTATATATACTTTTTATAGGTTACTGTCAGGTCCGTGGCACTCTTAACTTTTCATCTCCATCCGTGCGCTGCGCGAGACACTGGACGGCACGCGCTGTTTGTGCCTTTTAGGTTTTCTGCTCATTTGGGAAAAAAATACAAATAATATAATACAAACCAGCAGCAAATTTTATCTATTCCATACCAAACGCGAACATGAAGGCTAAATATTTTCCAATGAATCTTATCGTTTTAAAACTTAACAGAGTTGAATAGAATGGGTTTTCAGACCGACCCTCTGACTCACTTTGACTCACTAGTTACGGGAAGCTCAAAGCACTTCACAAAATTCAACCTTTTTTTCCTTCATAAAACCACACTACGGTTCCTAAACATTTAAATCACTTCATAGAAAATTGACACTCACATATCCGGCGTCATTTAAACAGAACAAAAGGAGCTTTAAAACCGGCATGACTGTACGCTGTCAAAGCGAAGGTGAACTTTTTTTTTTAACACACCTGTAAGGAATTAATGCACCTTTACAAGGGAGACCAGACGACCCATCCTTTAAACTTGTACCCACTCAATAACACCTCAAATTATATCAGTTGTTTTGTTATTTTTTTTAACTTACCTGTCGGTAACTGAGCAGAGACGGAGCCAACTCTAGACGAGAGAATCGCAACTCCCAGGAATACAGAGAAAAGTGTATTCATCGCTTTAGGTGAGTGTTTTCCTCCCGTGAAAAGTTTTGCTCGGTCCAACTTTCTTCAGTCGTCTCGGTCTTTTTCGTTTCTAGGTTCTTATTATTCCCTCTGTTGTTGTGGCTCCATTATTCAGTCCTTATCCTCGCTTTTTTGATTCCAGCGGGCTCTCGCGGACTCTACACTTTGTTTCACGCGGAGAGGGAGCGCGAGGCGGAGTGAAGAGAGCGAGACATAGAGGGAGCGCGAGCACAGCGGAGAGTCGGTGACGTCACAAGGAGTTTATGGGGGGGGGGGAACTAGGAGATAAATTAAAACTATGAAATCTCACTCACACGAGCCGTTCTTGTTAAACGTTAGGTTTGTCGCTTTTATTACAGATTTTTTTTAAAACACTCTTATGATTAATGTTGAATGTTAAATCTGAAAAGTCTCAACACATTTTTTTATGTAATACAGAAAAACAAAAAGCTGATAATAACAAGAGGGTCTCACTGTTCTCTCGCACAAAAAAACGAACAAGAACACGGTGTTAAAATAACAAATTAAACAAACAAAACCTAAACACTCATTTTACAATCTTTTTCAAATTTCAAACAAATATTCAGTATAAAGAAGAAAGCTAAACTATGTCCCTTGGCAATTCTTATTTAATTACCTACTCTTTCCCATGCATTATGCTAAACTTCTTCCGCAAAACTAAATGCCGCAATTTACCACAATAACAGTGTAGGAACAGGTACAATGAAGAGCCTCAGGTGTTACAAAACCAGATGATGTTTGAGGGCTCTAAAAAGTCACATTTAACTCAGTTCAGTTTAGTGATAAAGCACCAATTCACACACCAGTCACGTCAAACCACTTTACAGAGACAATCAATCAGATCATAGAGTCAGATTGGTTAAAAGTTTTCTATTAACGTTTATAGGGCACTCAGTGAAATACTTTGAAAACAAAATTTCAAGCCAACAGTGTTATTGGGATCCAGGACCAGACCTTATTTACCTTTGTTAAATAAAAAAAAAATATGGATATTTTGAAGGCAGAAATGAATGTCAATGTAATAACAGGAAACGCCAACTTGCCCCAATATATTAAGAAAAATAACAAAAGTTCTTCTATAAGAAATGCACAAAAAAAAAAACACTCTGAGAGTGAAAGAAACACATTTTTTGGTTCAGCATAACCTTAGAGGCATTAATGCTGATACTGGCACTTACATTTTTTAGTTTATATAGCTACATATGATTGCTAACTTACCTTATTAACTTAACCTATTAACTTTACTTTTTAACTTTTCAATTAGCTTTTTACCTTTTCTTTCTTGAATTGTTAACTTTTGCTTTTCAACTTCATTTCCAGTAGGTAATATATCATTCAAGGGCTCATGTAATCGGTCAAATGCCAAAATAAGATGTAGAGCCATGTAGCAGAATCTTTGCTGAATGCCTGGATATAGATCTAGGGTTTCTAGACCTCACTGATGGACGGGGTGACTCCATTAGTAAGTCAAGTGATCAGAAATGGTAACTTGCCCTATAAAGGAAAACCAGATTGCATTGAGTCATTGACTTTGCAAGATACACTCATCCTCCTGAATGAGCATGTGGTGACAGTGGACATGAGCTTGGATTGTATCATTGACTCTACAGCATGTTATACAAATAGATAACATTATAGACATTATTTATCCTGCACTTGCTGTTATTGCACTTCTGGTTAGATTTAAACTGCATTTTGTTGCCTTGTACCTGTACCTGTGTAATGACAATAAAGTTGAATCTAATCTAATGTAATCTAATTTGATAGTTCGTATTGCTGTTTTTCTTCACACTTCGGTCAAGTTGCATAACCATAACAAAGAAATGAAGATCAAACCTACAACTTTTTCATCCAAACAATTATTAAAAAAAATACATCCATATAATTTCTAGAGTGATACAACATAAATGTTTTAAATTTCCCAAAAATTATATGAATTGTTGTTTTATAAATCTTGACAGCTGAAAAATGTACATATATTTCCACCTGGTTATAATCCGAACACATACACAAAAAGATTCCAGATCATTACAAATAAAGTTTGAAATAATTTGAGATCATGTTACGTGTTGCCAGATAGTAAGAGGCTTCTTCATGATGTTACATCTCTCAGATTCAAGCAAACCAAAAAAGAAGCACAATCAGCGTTCTTCAGTTAAGTTTTTGAGAGTTTGTACAAACTCGAAGAAGCAAGGGGACTCATGGGCCATTGGAAGGTTGTTATTTACCTTTGGGACAGGTGGCAAACAAAAGTTTGAAATGAAACTGGGAAAATGGGAGCACGCCACCTACTGGCCGAGAGGAGTTATCCTTGCAGCTATGTACTTTATTATTTTTCTTTACATGGTTATGAAATTGTTTGCTTACGAATAGAAACTGAAATGAACGCATATAAGGCTTTAAAATTTAATATATTTGAAAGAAATGCAAAAATTTATTTATTTAAAGTAACAAATTTATTTGCTAGGCCCTGTTTACATGACTCATTTTGGTTAAAATGGTAGTTTTCTTGTGTTTTTAACTGTTTGTGTGCACAAAAACAGAATGCTTTTTCTCTTAAACAGAATTATCTATAAAACAAAAAACAGATGCACATGCACATGTTCTGATTAATTGGCAGCAATCTTCCATCTCTCCAGGATCTGTACGCCTCTAGGACTCTGAGGTGTGCAGGGAAGATTGTGGCTGATCTGTCGCACCCCAGCCATAAACTATTTCAGACACTTCCCTTTGGCAGGAGGCTGTGGTCCATCAGGACCAAAACCTCACGCCACAAGAATATTTTCTTCCCATCCACTATAAGCCTTATCAACAAGGCCCAGAGACTCCTATGACACTGACACTGCCTCCCCCGTTCAGGACCTAAAAGCTACACAAACGCAGCATCTCCAGACCCCCTGTATATATATATATATATATATATATATATATATACATACATACATACATACATACATACATAAATATATATATATATATATATATATATATACATACATACATACATATATATATATATATATATATATATATATATATATATATATATATATATATATATATATATATATATATATATATATATATATATATATACATATATATACACAGTCTGCAAAATCAACATCAAGTCAAATTCCTTGAAAGTGCAAAGCTACTTGGCAATAAACTTGATTCTGATTCAAAGATCATATTGCCTACTTGTGATTTTTCAGGAAATTACACTGTCTTTAGCTGTGTTGTGCATGGACATTGAATTTAAAACATTGTCATGTAGATGTATTGATAAAAACAACAACCAAATCCCCTTTTTAAGGGGTCATTGTCATTTGTAAAGGGACTTCCTTTGGCCCACCGACCAGATAAAAGCTTTAACATAGGAATATTTATAATCCCAAGCACAATGTAGGCTCCCTGTCCAGCTTAGGACCCCGTAACGATTCAGCCAACTCACAGCAAAGGCACCCCTGCCAATACTTTACAATACATGAAATACAATGAAGAGCAGAAAAGAGGAAAAAAGAGTAACAGAACTGAACCATATCTAAGTCAGACATGAAAAGACACAGCATTGTACATTTCAAAGGGAGAACGTACCCAAAGTCATACAGCTTTTGTAAAACTGTGTATATTGAACTCAGCTACTGAACAGAAAGATTAAGCAGGAACAAATTCTGTGGAACAAAAATGATGCCTGTGAGAGACAGAAACCAGAGCAGTAAAGGATCTGCAAAGTCATCAGGATGTACAGCCAGAAGCTGCTTCCATTTGATTTAAAAGAAACCTTGGTGGACTGTGACCATAGCTGAATGATTTCTTTGTGAGTGTGTGTGTGTGTGTGTGTGTGTGTGTGCGTGTGTGTGAACCATCCTTTCCTAGAGTGATTTGTTACACCCTTGATGACCTCTCCATCCTCTATTTCACTTCACAAAAAGTCATCCTTGAAGAACTACTTAAACCCAGTATATCAGCAATTAATTTCATGCATCTCCAATTCAATCACTTACTTATGGTTGGATTATAAAGTAGCGAACTCGGAAGTCTTAAAAGCAGTTTTGTCTATTCTCCCTTTGACTTAAAAACAGCATTTGCCCACATTTCACCATCTGCCACAACTGGTGACAGCATGTCAGAGTGGGAATGGATAACATTATGACAGGCCTGCCAAATAGACAAAATAGATGTTTTGATGTGCCACAGAGTTCTGCTATAAATATGTGTTGTGCAGAGAAATGTAAGAGCAGGGAAAAGGTGTGTATATGCTCTCAGTATTTGTTCTGTCTCTCTCTCTTAAAGTGCCATCTCTACTGAATGAAAAGTTGCAAACAGTCTCATATTTCCATGATTCTAAGCAGGAATATTGACAAAAATGCTTTGTTGTTTAGAAGAAAATGCATACCGTTTTACACTGTTGCTCATTTTTGATATTTTATGATACTAATAAAAAAAATGCCAACCTGGAAACCCTTTTGATCAAATATTACTACAACAAGTCAGAATGTGAATTATTTGTTAAATCAATCGTTGATGGTTTTGTGGAAGCAAATCGCTGCATTTACACCTTTTCATATTTTAACATTCCAGGTTTCAAATGGGTATCTGAAGCCATTATCAAGTAGATTGCTATTGTACAATGCTTTCCTTAAAGACAGCTTTATGTTTGCAGGTTTCTTTGCAAACACTAAAGTTATCTGGGCATGGATTCACTTTAAACTGAAATGTGATTTTGTGTTGACACCTACAACTAATGCAAGAAGCCACTTTTGCAGTTTGAAATATTTCATATACACCTTCAAAGATAAAATTCGCACTTGGACTTAAATACATACATTGACAAATAAAAAAACGTAAACCCTGTGTGTTGAAATTCAATGGATAAATCATAATGTCTGGTCATTATACCCAATGACATACCCTGGTAATTGTGTTTTTTTTTTCTTCCATATTAAAGAAAATATTAAATCTCAGGAATCAAGTCATTGCAAGTAGCCATTGCTCTGTAATATCAAATATTATGTGCAGATGGTTTAATTATAAAACTTCAGTATGGGAAAGGGAACACATAGAAACTTTAAATTATTGGACCATTACCATTTTTAACATTCATAAATGTAGGCTTTACATTTAATTTAAGAGTCTAAAATATTATTGAGATTTTATGCAAGAGAACAAACAAAATGTTACATGTCAAATAGTTATCACTTTTAAATGAAATAATAGAAAATGTAGTGACCATTTGCATCCAACCCTTACTATATTTTTCAGTTTCATACATGAAACCAAGTAAATAAATGGCTTCAGAGACCACTACTTTAATTTCAGCAGAAGTGGTTTTATTATCCCATCATATATTCATTAAACATAAGTGAATGAACACACTTATGAAGACAAAACAAGGAAATACATGTCAGGGCTAGAGCTTAGAATTGGTTAAAGCAGGATTCGGTTTTGTTGAACACATATCAGAGAACCGGTCTTGCAAAAAAAACAAACAAAAAAAACAATAGCAAGACAGGAATTGTCCTAACATTGAAAGGGTTGGATCCTATCCTCAGCTGATCAAAGTACGGTAAATCAGCTCAAAATAAAAAAAAATTCAATATTGTTTGAAAAAAATCACAATTTAGATTTTTGGCTAAATCGCTCCACCCCAGTTTCAGTCCCGCTGGTTGTACAAGGTCACTATTTAAGTTTCCTAACTGCTAGGTTTTGTTTTGAATCCCTGTCTTTGTGGCTGGAGGTCACAGCGCTCCTCCAGCAGCATCCCTCACATCACGCCTGCTACAGATACTGCTACAACTCATAATCACTGGACCCCTTTAATGATTGAAGTGGCATTTTTGGCTGTTTTGATGTTTGACACGCTTTGTCCTGCTGCTCCATACAGTAGAAAATCTAAAAGGGCTTATTTTTGATAGTCTAGCCATAAAGGCATGGCAGGGGTTGATCATCAGCAGAATGACTGACAGTAATATGCATGACTGGAACAACCACATCACGTATCTCCTAGACTACAACACACAAATCCCTGTGCATATGAAAAAAATTATACTTAAGAGGAATATAGAAAGAATATTTAACCTTAACCTTGTCATCTTTTTTTTTTCTTTAACTACAGGACCTTAGAGAATTTCTGAATTAAGTCCTCAAGGGCTGGTATACTGCATCTCTTAGATATGTTCCTGGGCAAACACGCTTGAATTGAATGGCAGATATGCCTCCTCAGCATTCTCTCCAGAACCTTCATTAATAGGGTTCCCCAGAACCTTATTAATGAATTTATTATTTGACCTGAGTCATTTAAAGCAAAGTTACATCTAAAAGTTGCAGGCCCTCAAGGATTAGATTTTGACACCTGTGCCTTAGAAAGAACATGGGAGAAAATTCCAACTCC
Organism: Cyprinodon diabolis; assembly: GCA_030533445.1. Taxonomy (NCBI): domain Eukaryota; kingdom Metazoa; phylum Chordata; class Actinopteri; order Cyprinodontiformes; family Cyprinodontidae; genus Cyprinodon; species Cyprinodon diabolis. Next base: position 11,469,663 of record CM060076.1, on the reverse strand, counting down.
AGTCAGGAAGACCCAACCCCAGGATTGTGACCCAGTACCCTCTAGCTCCTGCTAGGCAACAGTGACTCTTCAAAAATGATCTAGAAATAAGTAAAGAAATTGTTTAATTAGTGCATTTAGCCTAAATTTGAGCCAGTAAATTAGATTATTTGCCAATGGAATGAGAATTCTTACTGTTAAAATAAGATAATTTGATAATATGCACTTGAAATAAGACAATGTAAATTGTCTTGTTCCATTGGCAAAGCATCTCACTTCCCTCCTCAATTCAAGAAAAAATGCACTTATTTTAATAAAAAAGTTCCCAGCTCCTCTCTGTACAGGGACCTGTTATGTGTTCATAAAGCGATTTGAATGAGGAATGTTGTAAATTTGGTTTGACCTGCTACAAGTTTGTCCTCTCAGGCTCTGATGAAGTGTAAAATTGAAAGCTGACAGTCTTTATATGAGGAAATATTTGCAGTTACTGAAGATTTAAGGTAATCTGTCCTTGATTATTGTGAAGAGTTTTCTTAAATTCTGGTATTAGTTTTTGTCTTTAAATAAATGATGTACTGCAAGCACAAGGCTTTGTTGTTACAGAAGAAAAAATGTCCTGAATTAAAAGAAGGAGCTTGCATTTAACTGGCATGAATAGTTTGAGTTATAAAACAGCTAAAATAAAAGCCCCTGGTTGAACTGGAGGCCAACTGATTTGATTTTTTGCTCAAATCTATATTATTTTAAAAAGCATAACCTTCACTCCTTCATTAGGAACAAGGGGGCCTTCTAAAAATCTCTTAATTTTTCCATAGCTCATTGATAAGGAAATAGCTGAACTTAATTATTTAAAAACTTCAGGTATTGTCAGTAAAAATATTTGCCCTCATGTGTAATACCTTAGTAATTTGAAAAACGTCACAAAAATACAGAAACTGTTCAATCAGACAGTCTGATGGCTTAAAATGGCTTAAAAACTTATGAAAGGGTAAAAGAGAAAGACTAATATAAGAAGGATGGAATTGCTATGGAATTATCAACAGTTATATTTTTTAAACCTTGTCACAGTCCTCAAGGTAAAACAAACAGACAAACATGAAACAAAATATTTTTACATTGCTTTGATCAAATAAATTGCCATTTTTCAATGTGGTAAAGGTGTTTGACCTCCACAAAGAAATACAAAACTCAGAGAGAACAATTTGCTGCAGTGCCATAACAATAAATATAAATCCCCTTATGGTGGAGGCTACATTAACCTGGGTCTTTTTTCAACCTTTCTGATCACAGTTGCACTTATTTTAAACACTTTGCCTTTATCTGCAACCTAAAGACAGAGGAATGTACTTCTATGCAGCCATTCCTTGACCTATTCACATCAACACATCTGCCTGGTGGGATTTTTTCTCAGTGAATAAGTTCAAATTAAATGTAATTTGTCTGACTGACATTTATCAGTGCAATATCATGGTATGTCAAAAAATGTTAAGTTAGTTTAATGATTCTTACCTAATATACTTGTTTAATTTGAACAGAGCTGCATGTAAATATTTATCTTTATCTGTTGTTGTTTCATTATATCCAGTACTCGAGTAAAGGGTGCCCCTTCTTAAATGATCCCCTCATACCATTCCCTGAGACATTTTATTACTGAATGTGTAAAATTTGTGCATGAGCAAAATAAATGAAATCAAAGAAGTGGCCTACCATGACTATGAAGCTGATCTCAGTGGGACATTTGTCCTCTGCATTTGTCCCTAACTATGTAGGGGCAGTGATAGCCATGCCAGTCCAGGGATTGACTGCAGTTCCACTGTAAGGTGCCTTGGTCAAGGTCAATAACAGGTGTACCTGACATGTAACAACCATACCATGCATATTGCTTTGGGTTTAAAGATTATAATAATTAGGCTATGTATGCTTCAAAAAAAAAAAAAAGAAATTCCCCACCCCCCTACTATTCCCCCCCCCCCCCCCCCCCCAACTAGACTACTGATTAAATCTAAATAAAAGCATTAAGTGTGTAAACTTTATCCAACATAAAGACAATCTAGAGACACCAATCAATCCAGGACCTTCTTGCTGCAATTTAACACTGTTACAAACTGCGCCACCGTGCAACCTAAAAGGCAATTAAAGTTCTGCTATTAGGACACATAATTTCTCTAAAACCATACTTGTTGCATGTTTTAGATATGAAGGAAATACAAAGACGTTAAAGCTCTGTGAATAGAACACTACATATGACAAAGGCAACATTTTTTCCTAATTTAACTGTGAAACCACAAATGTTGTATTACTTGATGATTCAGTTTACTGCTATGCTGTCGTCTCAATGCATGCTGAGTCTGAACTGCAGGGTTTTGCTCAGATATGTAACACACATCAGGGCAGAGATTTATTAATAAGTCATCCATATTTAGGAACACTAGCTGTCAGTCCTTAAATTCGATCAGCTGGATGATTTGAAGCTTCTCTTAAAAGGAAACAATAGTCTCTGACTTATGAGTACATATTGTCTGTGTTATTGCAGCTGTATTGAAATAGATAATCAAAGGGAGGAATGTTATCAAGAAAAAAAATAGGATTAGTTGTTTCTTGCAGGTCAGTTTAAAGCCCAGCTTGAATTTTTTTTCTCCTTGTCTTTCTCATATGCCGTTGGATTCTTTGCCTCCTCATGCACATGTGGCTCTTTTCCTCCTCCAGATATTTGCCATGTCGCTCTTCCTTGATAACAGGATGTCTCTAGCTGTTCATAAGCTATGAAAAGTCCTTTTAATCTCCATTTATATTTTGTTAAATAGAAAAAAAGACATCTTATGTGACTGTCACAGGCTAAAAAAAGGAGAAAAAAATACACTCCTCAAAATCCTCACTAGCCACTTTAAACTTTGTCAGATTTCAATTACTTTAAATGTGTTTGTAGAAAAGGCTGACAGCCTTGAAAAAAACATCCTGCCTCTGAATGCAGCCTTTATTTTAAACTCATAAAAAAGAAAAAAAGAGCAACAGCGGAAAAGTAATATTTAGGACCTTCTTTAAAGTCAAACTGAACTGACAGAAAAATCAAGATGTTTTATTATTAGCGTAATAAGAAAGGTAAAAGAAATGTTCATTGAATGCAAGGGAGTAAAAAAGTAAAAACAAAAGGGCAGTTTGATTTAAAAGAAATAACAGAAACAGAAAAACTAACAAAAATAGATCTGTCAAAAGTAAAAAAAAAAGACAAGACAACATGTAAACACTTATCTTGAGATTGTGAGGAAATAATAAAAAAAAAATTATAGAAATGTATATAAAAGACTGGCCCTCTGAAAAAAAAAATCACAGCAAGAGAAAACTGAGGTATTCAACTTTTGGTTGCACATATTCAGCTATTTGTAAGAAGGCACAGAGTCTGTTTGCACATCAAAGAGACTTTTGAAGATTTTATTCTAAGTGATAGAACTGAGTTTAATCTGTATGGTAATTTTCAAAAGCAGCAAGTCTGTTGTGGCATGTGTCATGGAAGCCTGAGGTCAAATAGGACGACTCTCATTAACAGGAATGGAAGGGGCAGAAGGAGTGATTGGGTGGAAAAGAAAATAGGCATGTACAAACACCTAAAGCCTTAAAATACTTGATATAGGAGAAAAATATGAATATAAGACTATGTGGATACAATGCACTGCAATCATTTTAAACAGACTGATTTTAAATCTTCATGGTGAAGTCAGGTTTGAGTAAAATAAGGCTTTTTTTTTGGTTTTCATCAATGGCTTTTCTTGTTAGAGTGTGAGTCTAATAGTCGTTATATGAACAGATTTTCCCACCTGAGCTGCCAATCAATGCATCTCAGCACAAATAACCATGGGCCTTTTTGGCAGTTTGCCTGGCGGATAGACTAGATCAATTTAGGGAGATTAAAATGTTTTGGTAGCTTCACAATTCTGCCAATTATGTTAGTTTGTTTTTGTATACAGTTCTGCATGAAAGCTTACACACCCTTCCATTCAAAAATAAAAAATGGAAATCATGACCTTGATTTTGAATACATATATTTACACAGATATGTGTTAAGTAAATAAATAAATTAAACAAGTAAACACGTCTCATGGAGCTCCTGTACTTAAATTTTGCTGCACACAACTTTAAAATGAAATGAAATATTCAGTTAGACTTCTGCACCTCTTAACAGGCAAGTTGTTTAACTGTTCTTAAGCAAAATACTTTTATTTTTCTGGGAAAGTTTGTTTTTACAATTATTATTTTTTTTAATAAAAATCCAAAACCAATGTTTTATTGTATTAAATTATAATTTAATGTATCTGTTCTCTTTGGGCTTTAAATACACACAGACTGCGAAAGAAATGTTACATTACACCATTTGCTTGGTTTCCACATGACGCATCAAGATAAGAATTCATTGCATAAGGCACAGGGCAGGTATAAACTCGCCCAAATGTCTGACCAGAGCTTGGAACTCTACAAACAACAAATGGCCGTGATAACATCAACTAAAAGATTTCAAGGAAAATTTCATCCAGTCTTCATAAAGCTTTAGTCTGTTGGGTTATGACACTAACCTGGAGTCAGACCGTTTTTGGGCCTTTGTGTGAGAGACAGGTATACTCATGTTCAGCCTCACATTTTTAAACTTCTGCTGTTGTACTTGTGTGTTAAGAGCCTGTTTATATTAGAAAAAGACAGATAGGCAGGGAAAGTCTGTATGCTTTACTTCCTGGTGTAATCTCAGGTCTCAGGTATGCAAACTAGTGTGGGAGTGTGTAAACACTCATGCATGGAAATATGCACTGGTTAATACATCGCAGTTCACACACTTGCTACACGCACAAATACACACACATGCACTGACACACACACACGTATACCTCCCAACACACACACACCTATTTGGACACATACTTGAAGCCAGTTTTTCAGCGTACCACTTTTTTGTTTTGTGTTTGCAGATGGACTTAAATGTTTAAAAGTAGCCTATCAGGGAGCTGTGGGCAACGAGTATATCACTATTTTAGGTATAATTTCTTACCGAATTATTATTTAAAATCTTTGTAGTTATGGTATCTCACATTTTCCACACCAGAATCACTAACTTCATAGTGATTTATTGGGGTTCTCTAGTTCAATGCAAAATGACACATAACTGTGATGTGGAAGAAAAATTTTAAAATGATTTTCTTAAAGAAAGTCTTAAAGATGTTGCATGCTTGTGTAGTAAATGCCTTTACTGATACTAATGCTTCACATTTAAATGGTACCAGTTACCTGGGAAGTCACTCTGATTAATAAATATGATCCAACTTGGTGAAATTTAGCATGTTTACAAAATGTGAATGTACAACAAAGGTTTGATGGCTTTAGTGAACAAACAGGTCTGGAAGAATGATGTGAATTCCACAGCTGAAATGTATTATTCAAGTATATTTTTCATTGTCATACCATTTCACATTTGCATGTTTGTGGACTCAGGCCCAAGTTCAATAAGCAATATTTAAAAAAAAGAAAGAGAAATAGATGAAAGTGAATTAAGTGTGTCTACCCAACAGCCGCATGGTAGAAACTGATTCTGAGCCTGGTGTCATAGTTTTGTCTTGGCTTCTAACCCACATGTATGAATGACTCTTAGAATGACAGGAATCAGATAAATGAGGTTTATTTAAAGAAATGAACAGGAATAACAGGGCCGAGAGTGAGTGTGTGACGGTGGTGGCGGTGCTGGGTAAACAAGTGGTGCAGTCAATGGTTTCACAGAGGAAGGCATATGACAAAGAAGCAGAGACCAGTTGTCATATTATATCCAGGAGTAGGCGAAGATTGTTGGAATGACAGAGGTAAGTTCACTGAGGAACATTCACAGGGATGACTGGATAACTGTAGATTACCTTAAGGAGAAGGAGACACAAGGAATTACAAGCAGGTAGGTTTGGCTCAGGTAATGCTCAGGTAGGTTTCAAGGCTGAGAAAATATACTCAGAAGAATCTCAAACATCACAGAACCACATGAAGTGGGTAGGAGTCTACCAGTGACGGTTAACAAGTGTGGAGTGAGTGGCCTCCTGATCGTCTTAAGCAGCTTGGAGAGTGGAATTAACAAGCTCTGGTGCTTCTTAATTCCTGCCTGCGAGAGGATAGAGGCTCAACTAGTATGTGTGCAAGATGGGTGAAGTCCTTCATGATGAGGAGCACCCTCCCCCTGCAACTTGATGTATAGAGGTCCAAGGTGGTTCCCTAAAGTCTTTTGTGAAGCCCTAAGCACTCTCTGCAGAGCCATTGTCTGAGCAGCAGTGCATCTGCCATGCCTCACAGTGATGCATTTGCTGAAAACACTCTCTACGACACAATGATGAAAGTTAATCAGGGCTAATCTCCCAAATTCAGGTCTATGCAGCTTTCTGGAGATATAGAGATGAACATGGGCCTTGTTGAACAGAAATGAAGTGTTGGAACTCTAGGTGAGGTCACTGGATAAATGCACACCCAGGTGTCTGTAGCTGAGGAGGTACATTCTGAGATACAGGGGATGAGAAGGATCTGTATCCCTATTGAAATCCCTCACCATCTCTTTAGTCTTTTTCAAGCTAATGTTGAGGGTTTTGTCTCTGCACCACTCTACTAGATTTTCATGAGGCGAAAGCCGTAGTATTGACTTGACAGTCTTGTCAAGTCAGTCTTGGAACCAGTAGGACTAGGTCCAGGAAAGGAGATCCTCTGGACTAAGGTTTGTGGGATGATGGGGTTGAAGGTTGAGGAGAAATCCAAGAAGAGTAAATAGTTGTAGGACTTTCTGCTCTGCAGGTGAGGCCTGTGGGACTGTGGGACCACTGATGAGATGGTGTCAGTGGTGGATCAGTTCCTCCTGTAGGTGTACTGATGTGGGTCCACATTGACGTCAATGGAGTAATTGATGTGGATCATGACTATGTTCTCAAAATACTTCATGACTACCAAGTTAAGGCTATAGGTCGGTATTCATTCAGACCTATTGCTGTGGAGCACTTAGGGACAGGGACAATAGTGGTGGACTCTAAAGCCATGCATACACTGTGCAATATTTTCAATCATTGCACGCACCTACAGCTCAAACTGTATGACAAAGCGTCAGGGCTTAAAAGTTTACAGCTCACAATGCAAGTTCTCACACTGTGCGGCCTGACGCTCTGATGCAATCTTACGAAGGCCGAATAAATTTAAAACATGTTTAATTTTCTCCCAACCTTACAATTTCTGATTGGAGGGTGGTCGTAGGAGGCTGATCGCCCCTTGTTACTCACTGTACACTGTACGAAAATTCTCGCACAACTGGAGAATCGGCCTGAAAAAGGCATAAAATCCTACAGTGTATGCCTGGCTTAAGCAGGTTTGGACACATGTCAGTGACAGTCAGTGTTGGGCACGTTACTTTGAAAAAGTAATTAGTTATAGTTACTAGTTACTTCTCCCAAAAAGTAACTGAGTTACTAACTGAGTTACTCCACAATAAAAGTAACTAGTTACTAGTAAAAGTAACTATTGCGTTACTTTTGCGTTTCTCGCCCCCGTAACCCTCACCACCCAGCCCCCACCTTCTCGCCGTGTGTTTCCATAGCCAGCTGAATAGAGCGGACGACAAAGACAAGAACCTGCAGAGAGTTTTGCATTTATTGCAACTCAATGTAAATGACATCAGGGGGGAAGTTTTTTAACAGGGCATTCAGATCTGGTGAGTATATGAAATTAATAACTGGGGATGTCTAATTCTGAAATCCTGTGTGTTTGGGTTGTTATAGATACTGCAACATCTATCTATCCATTTATCTATCTAGATGTATACTGTGTGTGACATAAAATATGGATCTCCATCCCTGCCACAAAGGCCATCAAATAATGTTTAAAATAAAAAATACAGTAGGTTGAGAAGGCAGAGTATCCATCCATCCATCCATCCATCCATCCATCCATCCATCCATCCATCCATCCAGATTTCTCCCTTTCTCCATATAGGCTATCATTTAATCGTTCACGCTCTCCATAGTTCTCCTGTGGCGCGAGCACAGGGCGACTGGTGCGCGCCTTTAGCGAGCATGCGCGTTTCCTGTCGCTTGCGCGGTGACTCGTGCCGCCTGCGCTGTGCGGAGATGCAGAGGAAACCATATCTGATGGGGAAACGCAGCTCGACGTAACACCTGTTTTTCCATCAGGAAAACGCTGTTTTGCTGCTGGATCCTCCTCACTCTCCATCTCTCTGTGTGTGCTGTACGTTAACACCCACCAGCAGAAACACCCACCTACCCAACTGACAGACGGAATCTCACTATACATCAGCCATTCTCATCCTCCCCTCTCTCGTGACAAGGCGCGCACCTCTGGATGACCTAAAACATAATCTTTAATATCTCTTAAACAAAAGTAGCACAAACAATATTTTTTTCTGCACAAATCTGCACTAACGTTGCACTAACCATTCAGTCTATTTGCAGAGTTTTTTGACGTGGGTGGGGTGTCAGCTTCACGCAGCTGCGCACGAGTCCTATCATGAAAAAAGGTTCATTGTGCGACCTGAGTAACGCGCAGTAACGGGGTGTCTGCAATGGTAACTGCGTTATAGTTACAGTCAAAGTAATTAGTTAGATTACTCGTTACTAAAACAAGGTAACGGCGTTAGTAACGCCGTTACTTTCAACGCCGTTAGTCCCATCACTGGTGACAGTGAAGTGTTAAATATGTCTGCCAAAACCTCAGAATTCTGGTTTGCCCATGTTGTTATGGCCTGCAGCCTTACTAGGACTGATTCCTTAGAGGGTTGTTTTAGGTCTGCAGTGGTCATATGGGTGGGCGTGTCACCTAGAGCTGAAATGTCAGAGTTCATGCAGTCCAGAATTTTGTCTTCTCTTTTGGGAAAGTGACACACTGGTAACAACTGGGGTCTGTCAATTTTATGTGATTAAACCCTTGGCAACCTCCAGGTGCTTTATCTACACTGAACTAATATTGTCATTCAGTACAGTTCATGCTTCATGTATGTAAATCTCTTTATTGTCCCACAATGGGGGAAATTCACTCTTGGCATTTTAACCCCTTTCCCTTTGGGAGCAGTGGGCTGCCATTGTGTGGCGCCCAGGAAGCAGTTTAGGGTTAAGGGTCTTGCTTAGGAAAACAGAAGGGAGGGTGTGGGGATTGAACCGGTTAATTTCAACCTTCCCAAAGCACAAGAACACTGTTCTAACCACAAGGTCAAGACTTTCCACAATTAGCCTCTATATAATAAAACCATATAAAGCATTATGTAGCATCTTATAAGGCATTACCCTTATCCTTGAACATTTACTAGAACACTACTCAATAAATTATCTGAAAATGGGTAGAGCATGATCAAGAGGCAAACCAACCAAAATATTACTATTCACCGGAACTGGGACTCTGCAACCATTGCGACATTAGCAAGAGGATTACAATCAAGCCACGAACCTACAGATAGCAACATTAACTACTATTCTGCCCCTGAACCACTGTCACCCCTGAAAAAGGTGGTCTGCGAGATGAAACAGCTTTTACATTTTTAGACTTTTAATGTATGATACTGTGTATATTGCTGAAATTCAAATGTCCCTATACCATTTTTTTCCACTTTAATATTCTTTTATTTTCACATTTATGATGTATATCTATCGAGTCATAAAGGAGTCAAGGTTTGTCACACTTCAGCTTTTGCTTCATCTCCCCCAGCCTGCTCATTCTGCCCACAGTCCCAGCCAAGGCAGACATATTTGGCCATGTAGTAGTACAGAGTCCGGCTTTCCTAAAAGCTTCCGCTTTGAAAAGCATGAAAGGTTAAAAGTAAGAGTTGAGATTAAAAATTAACACTGATTAATAAGCTTCCTGTTTTTTTATTTTATTAATATATTTTCTGTAGAGATGAATCAAGTAATATCAATAAGTTATTTATTTATGCATCTGTTTATGTGGCCTATATGGTTGGCACTGGTCACCTGCCTACTCTGTTGTTGCCATGACAGTTTCAAAAAGCCAGTCCAATCACATATGGTTGCTATGGTAATGCTTAATTTTTTTTGGCTAAAGCTATCTGCCAGCTGATGATGACAGGTGCGTGGTGGGAGTGTGCTATAGAGCATTTTTCTGCTCTAAAGCAGCTCCACCAGAAAACACATGAACTTAACCAATAAATAAATAAATAAATAAACAAACAAATAAGTAACCAAATAAATAAATAATATACATATATATCATATAAAATTCCATTTCAGGTGTTTGTGGTTTAACAATTTACTTTAAGGCAGATCTATAAACTGACCACCTTATGCATGTAAGTTGGTCTATATCTCCAAATAATGACAAAAATGACAAGACAAAACACAGCATGAATTAGTTTTATATATATATATATATATATATTTATATATATAGAGATATACTAAAGTATATCTATATACATAAGTATATATATATATATATATATATATATATATATATATACTTATATATATATATATATATATATATATATATATATATATATATATATATATATACTTAAGTATATCTCTATATATATATAAATATATATATATATAAAACTTGGTTCTCTTCCTAATGAATATACTAATTCATGCTGTGTTTTGTATTCATATGTATCAGAGCCGCTTTTAACAAGTCATTGAGGAACATCAAGTCAGAAAAAATACACTATATATTCAGCTGGAATAAAAAAAACAAAAGAACAAAATAACTTTCCCAAAGTGTGATATGATAAAAAAAAGAGATGCGTTATTTTTTATTTAACCTAAATCACTTTAAATATACAACAATAATGTTGAACATTCTGGGGCTGTTGTTGTTGACATAATATTTAAAAATTACTTGAAGTCATTGTGTGGTTTTTATCCTTGTGGAACAATGGAGCAGATATTTACCTTCACAGAAAGGCTTATGGGGCTCTTTGGAGTTTAATAGTTCAATCAACTGTGCTTCCCAGATCTGGACCATCTGCATTTGACACTATTTTACTGTCTTTTTCTGGCCTTTAAAGACTCACAATTAGGAACACTAAACTGCATGTGCAAAAAAAAAAAAAAAAAAATGAACATGCAATAAGTTGGTGGGTTGCAGGTGATTTAAAGAGCCATAGAAATAGAGTAAGAAGCACTATAATCTGGAAGGAGGTTAGAGTAGAACGGCTGCTCATTCACAATAATGACACTCATGAAGATCGTCTGGGGTTTCCTTCAGAACCTGTTGCCAAATCCCAAATAAGCAGAACACAGTGGCAGTATAAATAAATGGCTTTATTATTTAAATACAGCAGTAATACTTCAGGCATGGAAGTAGATCAGATTTTACTTCCTGCCATTATTTGTTTGCAGAATACTTCACAGTGAGTAGCTCATTTTAGAGCACCAGATAATGAGCTGGTGTATCAACATAAAAATGTTTCTGATAGCAGATGACATCTGAAGTCATGTTATTTAGACCTTGGTGTTGGATATCAGTTATCACCAATCCCACGATGGGGCAATATAAACTATATATGGACTGAACTTCTGCTTAAATTTTATTTTTTTTGCAAATTAAGTGTAACAGTTTGTCATGCCATATTTATATGCTAAATGATGATTTTGATGTGGAGAAAATATTGGAGAGAAAGTAGATAATCATGCTAAGGCAGTAAAGAATGTGAGCATACATTGAAAAAGTAAACAAACAAGGTTGGAACACATCACCTCATGTTTTGTTAAAACACCATTTGTTTCATATTTTGTTGTGCAATAACATTTCCTAAATTAAAGCTTGTTATAAGTGCTATTTGAGTTTGGGTTTTAAGTTGGTTTTAGAGTACATCATGGACTCAAAGTGGCCTCCATAAAAAGAGACGTCTTTTTTTTCCTGTTACAGATGTTTAAAAAAAAAAGTTCTCAATCTCAAACCAAGAACATTTTGAGAATTTCCCGCCTTCAATTAAGAACATTGCCTCAGTAGGTTAACTCTCTCCTACTGGAGAAAAAAATTGATTCCGGTATGGGGGACAAATAATCCAATATTTGGAAGTCACAATATGTCTGGGGAAATGAGCCACTTGACAGAGGTCTGTGCTCTCCAAGTGCTTATCTGGGTAATTTATTACTTTCCATGGCTCTGGAGAGTAAATATGTTTTTATACATTGGTTCATTTCCCTTAGCTGCTCTTAAGGATGGGAAAAAAAGATACATTTGCCATTCAAGTAAGGATGATTTTTGTTGATTTTTATACTGCACAAATACAGTTATGCACCTAAACGTGCATATATATTTAGCTAAGCAATATTTAAAACTTTTGAAAACAACTGTGTGAAACAAGGCAAGGCTGAAAAACATAAAAAAGTGAAAAAAAATCCACATGGCTTTCTCTTATAAAACATATTTTTACCCAAGAGTTCTAATACAGAACTCCTAAATCGGATATCAGAACCTCGGATTAGAAACAGGTGACTGAATCAGAGGAACAGGCTTAAATTGAGGATTTTGACACAGAAACTGGGTCAAACACGCAGGCGGATCTGGGTAAGGCAGAACAAGGAAATCCAGGAGGCAGAAATGGGATGGAGATCAGACAGGCAAAGAAACAGCGCTGGACATTTACTCCCACAAAGCTTTTGACAGTTGGGCAACTCCTGCTAGCCAGAGAATGAATTTAAAGGCAAAATCACAGGTGAGATGAATTAAGTGTGATTAGGATCCAGGCAAGGTGTATGTGGAAGTAATGATCCAATTAACGGCAGGACAGAGTGGAGCCAAGACAGACAAGGGCTGTGCAGACAAACTGAGCAGAATCATAACAATTTTAACATGAACTTATGCATGTTTTTTTTTTTTTGTTTTTTTTTTTTGGTAGACCTCTGTAAAATTCCAGCTTGAAGATTAAATCCATTGGTTTCCAAAGTATATATCTTTTTTTATTTACTTATATTGAATCCTTTACATCAAGGTGCTTTCAGACAGAGCGCGGTGTACGCTGTTATTTTCCATGAGCGAAACTCCTGCCAGCAGTGAACTCCCCATGCTCTGCATTTCAGATGCAGCGTTCACAGCCCGGACCGTATCACCAAGTTGGAGGACTTTCAGCTGCGTTAAGCGGAGATCCCACCCATGAGAACAGAAACTCAGCAAACAGACTCAGTGGTTAGTGCTTCCTTAGTGTAGGTTTGTGTAGTTAATGATAATTTGTACAATAATAATAAAAAACAAAGTTTATATGTGCTAGTTTTGTTAGTGAGATATTAAAGATTATTTCTAGGTCATCCGGAGGTCAACTATCCCATTAAACTCTGAATTGAATAAAATGTATCTACTTATTCAGTGCTAATTGATTTCTGCAGGTAAAACTGTTGTTTGTCCTAATTTGGTTTTTAAAGCTACAGTGTGTAATAATTACAGGGATATACAGTCAGAAATGTAATATATTATACATAACTATGTTATTTATCATCATCTACGAGCTCAGCCTCTTAACCTTAATATTTGCGTTGCCTTAGAATTCGTTATTTATAATTACATAGGAGCGGGTCTCGCAGCCATGGAGGCAGACATCTTTGCGCTACGGCAGCGCAGAGCCAACAAACTAGCGATTGCGAGATCGCCCATTACGCTCGAAAGTAACTACGGCAAGTTGAGAGAGATGAACTGAGACGGTACTGAACACACAGACTAATGAAATACTATCTGTAAAATTATCTATGTAAACAAACCTCATCACTTGAGAAGGTAGGTGATGCGGACGTCGTGGAAGACATTTTGTCCCGTAACGCTCGCCGTACTGTTGGGGGGGAGAAGCGGTGGAGGGGAGATGTTCATGTTGCTGTAGTCTGCAGTCTGGACGTTAGATGTCGCTGAAAATTACACACTGTAGCTTTAAGATAAAATAATTTTTAATTTCAGCTGATGATGTCGCGCATCCCAGCAGATGTTAATAATGCTGTTTCAGAATGTAAAGTTATTGCATAACAAAATATTGCATTCCTGCGCTGACACTCAATATAACAGTGGGAAAGTTTACCTTATTTAGCGCATGGAATGATTCTTTCAGAATATTAGGTAGTTCATAGCCTTCCTTCCATTCATCCTTGCAACCCCATAACCTTTCCTGTCAAGGTCTCACTGTCAGCCTTTCATAATAAAAGCACAGGTGAAACTTATCATTACAGACTGCGGCTAATTAGTTCTCTATGCACAATTTTGCATCGGCTTGAGGAGACCATACATTTTTGAAATATCCCCAGAAGAAAAAGTAGATACTTTGATTCCCCCAAAAAACGTCTGGATGAGGGTCGGATTCTGCTGTACCTCCTTGTTAATCTACCCACGCAGAGAACCCCAGTTCTGGGAAGAAACAACAACAAACGGGGTCAGAGCTGGAAGTAAGGGAGGATGACGAACAATCCTTCAAGGATTAAATTAAAACTTTTTTTTTTTAAGCTAACTAAAAACCTCTACAGACCATTCCTTATTTCATACTTACTTAATTTTATTTCCTGTGTTCCATTTTAACTGAAAAAAAGCTTTGCCTCGGCTGGACTTCTTTAACCTAATCCACAACTACGACCAGCCCCTGATCGGTTGCTGTGACGTGATTTCACAGGAAAGTTCATATTTTTCAACTTCAGCGGTCACCACTCCACTCTCTCCATGCGGTGCTGCTGTTTGACACTTTAGTTCTATCAAGTAGCACCAGGTGAGAGCTGCGAGGTGAATGCTCTCGCTACGAGGGATTCACAGCTTGTCGATTCCCTTGGTCGATTCAAAGGGATACTATGTGAGTTCACTGTGCTTGCTTTTAGTGCAACAGGAAGGTCAAATGACTCCAAAACACTTTGCACAACATCCCATTCATATACACATTCAAATGCTGTTTTTTACAAGTTTAATTGCAGCCACAGCTGCCCTGTGCAAGGTGGGTGAAGTATTTTGCCCAAGAACACAACGACAGAGGCACATGGAGCAGTGGATTAAAATGGCAACCTACCTGTTACAGGACAAACCCCTACATCCTAAGCCACTATCACCCCTGTACAAACGGCTTGCAAAGCAGTTTCTCCTTAACTTGTCCATGGGTCTTGGTGCTGTCCACTTCTTTTTAGATAATGAGCTAAATTACAATTAAACCTGCATTCCTTCTTAGGAATTTGGTCAAATGCACCATGTCTTTTTTTCTTCAACAGACAAATTATGTTAATTCTTCTGAACTCAAATGAAGCTTTTTATAGGTGGTGAGAGTGATTCCTTGGAAAGTCTCATAGAAAAGTATGTTTGCCTAGAACAAAATGAAAGAGTGAAATTCTTTTTTTTTGGAGTTTTTTACGGCACTAGTGGCTCGTTTTTATGGACAGTAGGCTTAAAAAATGGGGGAAGGAGAGAGGGGGAGAGACATGCAGCAAAGGACCATAGGCCGGATTCAAACCCGGATCGCCCGCGTCGAGGACTAAGGCCTCCATACAAGGGTTGTGCGCATTAACCACTGCGCCACCTGCACGCCCCAGAGTGTAATTCTTAAAGGCTATTAAAGCTACAGTGTGTAATTTTCAGCGACATCTGAACAGCCCCCCACCGCTTCTGCCTCCCAACAGTACGGCAAGCGTTACGGGACAAAATGTCTTCCACGACGTCCGCATCACCTACCTTCTCTAGCGATGAGGTTTGTTTACATAGATAATTTTACAGATAGTATTTCATTAGTCTGTGTAGGGTATAGATTTCATGTAGACTTAAGATAATAAATATACCCGTAATGGGCGATCTCGCAATCGCTAGTTTGTTGGCTCTGCGCTGCCGTAGCGCAAAGATGTCTGCCTCCATGGCTGCGAGACCCGCTCCTATGTAATTATAAATAACGAATTCTAAGGCAACGCAAATATTAAGGTTAAGAGGCTGAGCTCGTAGATGATGATAAATAACATAGTTATGTATAATATATTACATTTCTGACTGTATATCCCTGTAATTATTACACACTGTAGCTTTAAATATGTTAAATGCCTTTCTATATTCATCATTTATTTGTGAATAATTCAAATACTAGGGTGTTTCCATATTCTTTCATATGCATAGCATTGAATAAGTGATAAAAATGTTTTGAAATCATCTTTCCTCTGGGCTGCAGAGGCTTATGCATCTGGTGTTACTCATGCTTAAATTCAAAAGAGCCAAAAGGGTTCTTAGTCAGACAACTTTGCTCCACAGAGTGAAGTGAGTCGAATTTTAACAGTCTATTGTTACTCAGTCAATATGTTTGTGTTAAAGCTCCAGCCAAATTCTGCACCTATGCTTCAATAGGAACAGGATGTGTTCATTTTCTAGAGAGTATCTGTAGTTAAAGTCAACATGCTGCATTGTAAAAATTCTTCCACATAGTTTGTGACTTTACCAGTGAGTTAAGTGGTTTACACTATATTTTGTTATAATTACTGCACAGTCACAAATTCTATACCTAATGCAATGGAATGTTCCTTGAGTAAAATTAATAATTTCCACATCAAACTTTTTTCTCAGGATGAGATGTAGTACAGTCTGCTGATTTTAGAAGGAACGCATTTTAATCTATTTAAATTATTGGTCTACTGAAATTGATTCTATCTGTAAGTAGAATTAGGTGTGAATTTTTAATTGTTTACTAATAGTTTGAAATAAATTTATTTTGGTACTGTATGTTTGAGCAGTTAACACTGTTGCCTTCAAGCACAGATTCTGGCATTGTAGACATGATTCCTTTTGCTTGTAAATTAAAAACTCTCTTTTTGCATTGCAAGTTGTCTACTACTCCAGCTTTCTCCAACAGCACGAACGCATGAGAGCAAGTCTAACTGCTCTTCATAAATTTCCCTTAAATATGAATGTATGTGTGTGCACATGTTTGGCCCGTGCTTCTTTGCGCTGCCCTGTGGTGGGCTTGTAACGTCTCCATGGTGACAGTCTGGGACAAAATTGCAGCAAGTGCGTTCAGCAGATCGACACATTCATCAACGGATGAACATTTGCCAAAATAAAGTTTTTTGCTAACGGCTTTATAACATTATTAGTTCCTTATTTCTTCACTAGACATGTTCCTCTGTAAGGTGATGCTGTTTTGCTTTGTAGTTACCCTTTGCAAATATGTGAATATGAGGCGACTGGTTAGAAGGGGAGAGGAAATAGGGCGATATAGGCAGGATTTAAGCAGGTATGGAGGTA
The DNA here is from genome assembly GCA_030533445.1 of Cyprinodon diabolis. Taxonomy (NCBI): domain Eukaryota; kingdom Metazoa; phylum Chordata; class Actinopteri; order Cyprinodontiformes; family Cyprinodontidae; genus Cyprinodon; species Cyprinodon diabolis. Next base: position 11,452,491 of record CM060076.1, on the reverse strand, counting down.
GAGAGATACCTCACTTGTCATAAATCTTGTTAAATCTGTTAGACTCCCAGGTATTCAGTAAACAATCACCACTGGTTTATTTTGTTGATCATCCTTGTAATTTTTTTTTTATTGTTGTCCAGTCCCAGAATGTCCCCAAGTGCTGCAGTCCCAAAGGACATGCTGGAAGCCGATCCTGGTCAGCGATCCAGAACAGACAGGAACAGACAGGAACAGGATCCAGATCAGACTGGAACAGAACAGGTGGCAGGATCCAGACTTCCAGGCATCCACAAGCTCCCCATCCTGCATTGTTGTTTGTTGTTGACTAATTTAAAAAAGTAAATAAATTTCTTATTTTTTGACAAGACAGACAAGCAATGCACAAATTCCAAACTTAAGACTAGTTTACACTAGATCTTCCAGACAGACCAGAACAGTTGAAAGATACAGTAAAGCCTCTTTACCACGGAAAATAGTGCATTAACTAATTATGCACGTTATAAAAATTAATTATTAATTTTTATAACGTGGGTTGACCTACTAACAATATGCATTTGGCCCCCTTAACACTGGCAAAATAAGCTGGGTCTAACCCCTCGCTGTCTGTCTGCGTGTGTGGTGAAACCATCACGCTGGGTTAGCGTTGATCATGTCACCAGTGCAACAGTTATAAAGAAAGTAAACAATGGAGATAAATATGTAAGGAAGCCAGGTTATAGTCAGCGAGCTTTATTGTTTCTAACTTTTATCCTTCCGAATCCCTCTCATCAGTGCAGCGGCATGTTTATTGAATGTAAACAGAGTTGTTTCAGCTTGTAAGATCAGACACGACTGATGCGTTGCGTTCAATAGTGTCATGTAATTTAGCGAGTCAGTCCGGCTCTGTTGTTCCCACAGCATGCCAATCAGAGCCAATGTGATTTAATGCGGCTCGCTTACCGTTTGACCCGGTTAGAAACGTGTCACTGAGCTGTTCCCACCGCCACTAAAAGCCGATTGTTTCCAGGTTTAAACAGATTTTTCAGCTAGTGATAAAAGGGTATAAGCTGCAAACCTGTAACTTTGCTCTTGCCAAACGACAACGGTGTGTTTATGCATGAGCTGCACATTATCTTTCTTGTGCCCCTCTTTCTTTGTTCAACATCCAAAGATGTTTGCTGATTTGAGCACTTTAGGCATCTGTCTGATTTCAATATGTGTGTGTGTGTGCAGTGTGTGTGTCTTTGCCTGGAGAGGAGGTAAATTCATGTCAAAGTGTTTTTGCTACAGGGATGGTAATTATGCTCCTTTTTAATAACAGTGCTTTATAATCATTTAGCGCTGATGATGCAGGCATACACAAACATCCACCCCTCCCCCAAACTCACACACAAACTCTGACACATAAGTCCTCTTGAGGCCCTAATGAATTTAGATGTGATATGCACTGAAGCTGAAATTAGGAAAAAGGGAGCCGAAAGAATTAGATGGTTAAACAGCAAAGAAGTCCAAGAGACAGAGAATTTTAGCTGTTTTCAGAGTACCAAAATGACAAATTTCAGTAAAAAAAATATTGAAGTAGTGTTTCTTTAACCACGTTTACATCATGCGCTGAAAAGATTTATCTCAGATTTATTTTGGGTGTTAAGGAACTCCGTTTAGATCTCCTGTGATGCAGCCTCAATAAGACTCCAAAGGCAATAAATGGTCAAATATTGTTGCTTTTAGGGTGGAGAACGAGAACAGTGTTATAACTTATGCTACATGGCATATGAACTGCAAGAAAATATTCGAACATTGTTTTTAAGTGATCTCTACAGATAATTTTGCACAAGCAGTGCGCTTATGCTCTGAGAAAGTTGCAAGTGCCTTGTTCGGTCCCCACAGCCTGCACTCTAGGTCCCTGAGCAAGACCCTTAACCCCACACTGCTCCCTGGGAGCTGCAGAGTTCATTTTCCATCCTTTTTTCCCTATAATTTATTACCAGTCTGTATTGACTCCAAAATTGACTTGAAGTGATGTGACGAAGATGAGGTGTGATATTTTTCCATTTTTTAGCTGGACCTAAAAATATAATTCTGTATAAGAAAATGACAGACTAAATGTGATATTGTTAGACCAGGCAGCTTGCCTTTCTCTTCGTATACTGTAGTCTCTTTTGTAGAATGTCTTTGAAAACAAGGGAATTCATTTAACTTCATAAATTATTATAAATTAATGCTTACAAGGACTTTAGCTACGAATATTTCATAGGTTGTACACCTTGGTGCTTTATATCTTTAGGGGGCAAAAATTTGAAATTTAGACCCTCTGAAATGCTATTTCATGCATTTTGGGGTCGAATGCAGCTAATTTTTTGTTTTTGTTTCAACATTATTCTTGTCCTGATTATGGGAAGTATGTGTGTTTGAGTAGAAGGGGAAATTTTATAAGGAAGACATGAGATTATTTTTAGGTACAATACTATGTTTCATAGGTTAATTCCAACAATCAGAAAGTGTAATGCTATGTTCGCATGCATAAAAAAATATCTGCTGCTTCATTTTTGATGGTTTTACACATAAAGGTCAGAAGCGCCTGAGGCTCGTCAAGTAAAGTGTGTAGAGATGCGTCTGATGCCTGTGAGACGCTCAGACCCTCATATCGGCGGTGCGCTGTCACTGGGAATCCACAGCAGCAAGAGCCTCAGGTCCGGTCGCCTCTTGGGGGAGTTTCCTCTACTGTTTGTGGCAGCTGGAAGTAGATCTTAGTGTTTTTCAGGTATATGGTACAAATTTAGGATCCAGAATAATAAAAGTGAACATATTTTGCCAGCAGATTATGACATTTTAAATAAATTTAGGCATTAATAAAACATTTTCACTTTCATATTGCTCTGCATCAGCAGCGCTGTCTGTCTTCCTGTCAGCTCACATATCAACTTCTCTGATTTGTTGATGTGACGCGTTAAATTTTGTGAAATTTTTACATTTTACATGGAGTCCTTTAGCCTCATGCAAAGACCATTTGCCTGAACATATTTTTTATTAAATCGTTTATACCTGTGATTTAGGATTTTTAACCTATTTCTAATCTTCTCTCAGGTTTGAATAAATTTTAGAAGTGCTCCAGAATTGACTTAGGAGTCTTGCACAATCAGTCAGATTTTGTCCGAACCTAGTTTTTCACTAAATTACATTACATTTGTTGTTCCTTAGAAGCAATTGTCCACTTAATTTGGCTACATCATTTTATATTACGCATCTCTGCAACACAGATGACCGAACTATTGGTCACTGCACCTGCAGTCGGTATCCAGGGGACACTGGTTTCAGTTGTTATTTTCATCAAAAGAAAGAACAGTCAGAGATCAAGCTACTATTGAAATAAACTAAATCAGAAAATGGAAAGTTCAAAAAACTCCTCTAAAAGTCAAAGTTGCATTCATTTCTGTCCATGGCAGCTATTTAAGGCTTCATGTGTTAGGGATAATTTTGCAATCTATTTTGGATAAAATAGGTGCTCGGTGCAGCTAATAGGAAAATCTCTCCTTTCATAAGAACTCGCGTAGTAGTTATTCTTGATAAGCCTAAGACTTTACCTGCATTTTGAGGGCTTCCTAACATTAGAAAATTACAACAGCCCAACCTTGATGTAACAAATGCAATTTTGGCATGAATCTTGGAATGAATCCTTCTAATTTTGGAACTAATTTCCTGAGGCAAAAGAAGGAAATCCTAGAATGCTGTTCCAATAATATTTTTGTTCCTGCAGGTTATATTTCTTTTCTTTGTTTGGTTTGTGTTATTCTGTTATTATGTTTTTTATATAGTTTATTTCTTGCCTATTTCTTAGTGTTTTAAATTTCTTTTATCTTTCCTTTCCCTAGTCATCATTTCCGTATTTTTGGAATTAATGGCTGTATTTCTTTCCATTTATATCTCATTAAATAAATTCTTCCTCAGCCAGAGCCTCTTTGTTAATTAAATGATTCACTGCACATGTGTTGCCTTATTTGCTTTATTTTTCACTCTTTTTTTGTTCTTTTTCTTTTTCACTCTTTTTTCTTCAGCCAGTTGCCAGTATTCTTAGGGTCGCCTGTTCACCTTCATGTGTCTACACCTGTTTCCTGTTTATCTGCCTCTTATAGCATCAAGTCTGTATTTTGGTCCAGATCAACAGATCATGATAATAATGGTTTTTATCTATATATATATATATATATATATATATATATATATATATATATATATATATTCTAATCTCCATTGGGGAAGAGTGAAAAACTGCCAGTGTGGGTCCTTATGCAAGGCCCTTTATGTTAATGCCTATACAGTGATGAGTGGCAATGAAATGGATGACGGCTCAGACGCCGGCTCAGACGTCGTCCGGCCAAACGAGGTCTGCATCAGGTGTTGGGGAACGGAAGAGCTTTGATGTAAAATGGGCAACTTGAACAAGAATGAAATGGGCGAGATGGGATAACAGGGCTCTTGGCATGCTACTACTCCTGTAACCCTAGCCAGTGGGGGTACATTTTAAGGATGTGGGACAAATGGTCACTTCAAAACCCACAGTCCAATCTCATGGCGAAGCAAATAGTAACTCAATGCTCTAATTTCCATTAACGGCACCTGCTCTCACAACTCGAGATTGATGAGATAAAAAACCACTGTTCTGACAAGGGGAACCAGGACCCCAGGTCAGAGGGGAGTTAACATTTTTTGATGGCCTTTGGAAAGAAGTCAAAAAATGCTTGCCAGGCCTTCCAATACAACATTTATGTGTGATTTACGTTTTTTTTCTGAGAATTGTTCAGAGGTTTCTATTTACATACTCCTAAACCTGGTGGAAAGCTGCAAGTTGGTAAACATCATATAACATGCTATAGGTTAAAAATTACATGGCATTCAAGTTGATATGTGTGTAAGACGGATTAACAAACACTTTTGGCAATATACATTTAATGTAATTTAAAACCACTTAGTAGCAAGTAATAAAAATGTGACTGTCAAGCCACTCAAGCTCACTGAACAAGAAAAAAATATATGTATAAGAACAAATCACTGTTATACTATGAAATTATACTGAACAAGTAACTTCGTGTTTTGAAGTTAGATTTAAACAATATGTTTAAAAAATAAGGAACAAGATATTAAGTAAATGAGGTTTTATGAGAGAGAGACTCTAATAAATAAGGGGCGATACAGGATAAGGCCCCGGAAACCTGTTGTTGAGAAGTCTTAGACTTAGAGTTAGAAAATATTTGTTGTCATTTTGTATAAACAGAGTGCATACAACACAAAATTTATTTTTGCACAGCTCTCATGACAATTCCATTTTCTTGCAGCAGTGATCAAATGTAAACATTGTGGGACAGTCAGAAAAAGGTGTGGCAACATAGAAGCATTCTTAGGGTTAGGCACTAAAATAATCAATTTTAACTAAAAGACCATCAGTCATGTTCAACTTAAAAAAAATTATAATAATCAGGGATGCAAACAGGTCATGCATTAAGGCAGACCTTTTTATAGCTACCTAGTTGTGTTAGTGTGTTGAAACTGTACACTGGATAAAAAATGACCAAAACTTCAAGTGTAATCATAAACATTTGTAATGGCTTTTTCCCAGTAAGTATTTTAAGAATAGGTTGTATTGGGTGCCATACCCATTATGTTCTATGATTGCTGGAAAATATAAAAACTATTCCTTTCACAGTATTGTTAAAGTGCTTTTCTTTCACATATGAGCTGCAACCAATGTGATTTTGTCTTGTTTGTTGTTTCCATCTTCTCTGTAATAATCTAGAACTTGAGTCTTATGTGTGTCTGATTTTCTGTTCCCCCAGTCTGGGAACAGAAGGTAAAAGCTTTTTAAATAAATAAACCAGCCTCCTCTCCTCGCCTTCCCTCTACTCTTTCCTCATACGTTTCGACAGGTACTGAGTGTGGCAGAGCTGAGTGAATTGGTTGCTGAGATGGGTCATTAGCTTTTCGCCCTTGCCATCGATCCGAGGCAGAAGAGACGGGCGGATAAAGAAAGCGATAGACAGTGCATTGAAGACAGAAGCGTGGCAGGGCCTTTAAATTGAAACAATTGGAGAGAATGAAACACTGAATGAAGTGACTGCAACAGCATTGGTCAAATTAAATGGATTAGTCTGTCCAGAATGCTTTGTTTTAATGTTATGTCACAGGTAAACTAAATGTGTCTGATCAGGCCTTCATTTTATGCTCAGCAATGTACAAAAGTGTAATACATTTATTTAAAAACACAAAATAGTGTGAAATTAAAAAAAGATGTGAAATATAGGATTTTTTGAGAGGCAACAATTTTAGTACGATTTTTTCTATCAAAGCACTTTAAAGCAATGTCATTGTTTTATGCTTTCATTAGATAACATTCCAAGTACCCAAAGCATAGATTTAAGTACTCAGTTGATTATGTTTTTGTATTTACAGAGGAAAAAAGAAACCTTAGCACACATGGTTGGCTGCTAAGCTGTTTATCTCGTCATGTATGTTGGGATATATAACAATACATTTAAAACACATTCAGGGAGGAAGGCATACAACTAATCATGGGATCCTGTTGTCCTGTTAAGTCAAAGAAATATGATTCATTGATGATGTGTTCCATCCATCCATCTTCTCCCCCTTATTCCGTCAGGGTCGCGGTGGAACCAATGCCTATTTCCAGCATTCTATGGGAGTGAGGCGGGTTACATCCTGGACAGGTCGCCAGTCTGTCGCAGGGTAACACAGAGGCATACAACCACGCAAACATGCATTCACACCTAAAGACAATGTAGAGATGCCAATTAACGTAACAGAACTGTTTTTGTGGGACTGTGGGAGGAAGCCAGAGTGCCCACCAATGCATGGGGAGAACATGCAAACTCCATGCAGATTGACCTCGGGGAATCGACCCAGGACCTTCTAGCTGCAAGGCAGCAGCGCTACCAACTGTTGGGATTGCCATTTTAGGGATTACATTTTACAGTGCACAGGATTGCACTTTGCATGTTGTATTTTCTTTTTCTTTATATGTACCATCTTATGATGAAAGTTCAATGCATAGAGCAGCCACAGTACCCCTCCCCCTATCAAACAAATATGACCTTGATTCAGCAAAGTAATATGGTCACTTCAAGCATTTGAAATACTGGGAAAAGCTTAAGTCCTTAGTCAGTGCAGACAGAACATTACAAAATTTTAGCTAATTCATGCTATATTTTTTACCATCTATGCAAGTTTGTTGGGGGAGTGTAGGCCTAGTGGTTAGAGCAATGCGCTTGTGCTTTGAGAAGGTTGCATGTACCCGGTTTGATCCCCTCAGCCTCCACTCTGGGTTCCTGAGAAAAACACTTAAATCCACACTGCTCCCTAGGCGCTACAAAATTGCATCTTACTGCTCCGCAAGGGAATGGGTGAGTTAATTTCCCAATTGTGGGACAATAAATGGATTTACACACATTTTTATGGCAGCTGCATTACAGAATTTCATAGAAATTATGTTCATGTCATAAAATTTGATTTACACATTTTCAAAAGATCTTCAATGATTCACATCCAGTCCGGATTTTAGAGACATCAAGGAACAATAATGATGGTAAAACAATAGTTCCCAGTAAAACAAAATGTGTATTGCACACCTAGCAGAAAAGGAAAAGGTAAAGTAACCTTGCAAGCCAAAGAACAACAAGGAAAAACAGCAAGGCAAAAAAAATGATTTTACATCTCTTGTCATCAACATTTAAACAATAACCTTAAGTAACGATTAACAGAAAAACTGCATCAATATCCTTTGGAGAAAGACAACATTGTAAATAACCCAAAAATAGTAAAAAATCAAGTAGCATACATTTTGAGCAATTTGCAAACAACATAAATTATTAAATTTCATTGTCATCTGTTCACAACAATGCTTTTGCAGCAACAAATAGAAGAGAAGCTGAAAATGATATCTATGAAGCCAAACAGAAAAACTTTACTCATTAAAAACATTTTTTCTGCTATGGCCTGCAACTGACTGTGTGCAATCAGTCTGCGGCAAACCCCGTAGCCTTTTGCTTATAGATTCCTGGAGATAATCACCAGCCCCCCATGAACCAGACACACAAACAACAGAGATGTTTATGTCTCTTCAATCCAGGACCTTCGACGTGCACTGGGAGTGTGAAGCGGCCGGGATGAGGATCAGCACCCTCAAATCCGAGGCCATTGTTTTCCAACGGAGAAAGGTGGACTCTGCTCTCTACATCTGTAGTACAGTGGCCTTAAATTTATTCATCAGCTATAAAGCACTCATATTCTGAAGCAATGTTGTTTACATAGGTGTAGACTTTATGTAACCTGTCCTCCTCTCCCACTCGTTCTCCTTTCACCTTCCCTCCTCCAGCAGCATCACACATTTTTCTTCTCCTTGCCAAGACCATGTAAATAAATTGCATAATATGCTATGTTTGTGTTTTTCTGTTTTCTCTATTCTTAAATGCAGCCATGCCTCTTCTACTAAGTAGTTAAAATTGAAGCTCCTTGTCGTTTTCTAGGTATCTTTCAATCTTCTCCTCTCATCCTCTGTTACAATCTTAACAGCCTGTGACATCACTGCTTCACAGTTTTAATGGACTGTGACATCACTGCTGTTGGATTTATTGATTAAAACGCTGGCAGCCTTCAGGAAGTGGAAATAAGATCCTAATCCAATCAAGACCTGACTTAATAGCATTAAGAGCTGCCATTGGCTCACTGGTTGCTCAGTAACCTCATTAGTACTAAAGCATTTTGATGATAATGAGATTTGCTCTTATTGGTGTCTGAACAAATTACATCCTTAATGTATGTGTATAAATGATTGAGAAATCAACATGCACCTAGAAAAATAAAGAATAAATGGATGCATTTATATAATCATTAAATTAAGTACAAACCAGGATTATACAATGTGTTTTACTAAAGAGTCCTCAAAAATTAAGACTCAGATAGTATATTCTGTATAAAAGAAAATGGAGGAAAAAATCTTAAATTGGAGAAGGAGATAACATTAGTTTATGGGAAGATGAGTTTGGTTACAATCTTAAATTCTTTGCAATATCCTTATTAAAATGAATGAAACTCAGACTGGAGCTAATTTATAAGTGGAATTTTAGTTTTTTTCTGTTGGTTAAGCTTTTTCTGTATTTTTCTTTGACTAAGCCGAATTTCTCCATATGGAGGTATGCTTTTACTTAGTGTTGCATATTTTCATAAGCACCAAAAAACAAACCAATAAAACAGGTGAAAAGGGGTATTAAGAGTCTCTTCAGGAGTCTCTTAGGTTTGCTCAAGTTTTAAGGCTTAATGCATTCAAGCTGACTTTTAAAATAGCAGCAGATGAATGTGAATTACTCTGAGGTAGAGATATTAAAGGCAATCGAAAGAGTGACATTTCACTCAGTTATTCAGTGAGAAATGAATAATGACTAAGGAATACAATAAATTTTACTGACACTGTAAACAATGGGTTAGCTCAGGTGGTACAGGATATTTCGCTGTGGGGTTAGAGGACCCACAAAATGGCTGACACATTGGGGCAGGCAATCAGGTAGCTTGGCAGTGTTGGGAAAGTTCTCTTTCTACGTGAACTAGTTCAAAGTTCAATTCACACATTTTAAAATGAACTAGTTCAGTTCATAATTCAAAATTTTGAACTAAGTTCACAGTTCCAAAAAATGAACTAGTTCATAGTTTTTGTTTGTTTTTTCATATATTGCTCAATTACACCATAGCCTACTGTAGAACCACAGACAGCAATTTTTTAATCGGTTGTAACACTGAAACTGTGCATCAGATTTCCTCTTCATATCCAGTTTTGAATCCTTATCCAACCAGGGTTTACATTAGCATTAGCATTGTTGCTTTAACGCTTTGTTGCTGTCCATTCACTTCACACTAGAAGCAGCTGCAGCTTTCACCCCTACAGTATATTCTCAAAAACATCAGGAAAAATGTGCTGCTTGAATGGTCTTTTTTATGAGGAATTATTAAAAGAAAAACAGGAAAGTAGTCTTTAAGGTGCAAATGTTTTTTTTAATTTTAATAATTTTTTCAATTTGAAATTCCATTTCAGTACATACTAAAAAGGAATACTGGAATCCTGGAAAATTATACCAGGCAGGTTTAACAAACAAGTTACATGAATAGTAAAACCCTCAAGAACATTTTACTAACACAAACTGAGGGACCAGGCTGAGGTAGGAATTTAAGGTTACTGAAGTGCGGATTGTTTTACTGAAAGCCACCGGGCAAAGTTTGCAGAGAAATGTAAGATTGTTGCCATCATCCTCACCGACCACCTGGTCATAAACCTGTTTTAAGTGATCATACTGCTGCTTTTTCGCCTCCACGGTCGCCCCCATGCTGCTGTGGCTTCCACGCTGCATTTTGTTTTGATGACGCACGCGGCTGTAGGCTACGACGCTGGTAGCTGGTGTTGCCAGATTGGGTGTTTTTCCCGCTACATATTAAGGCTTGTTTACGGTGTGATTTAGCCGGGGTTTCGCCTGGAGGGCTCTATAGAAATCTGGCAACCTATTGAACAGAGTTGAACTGAGAGAGCGTGCCGTTCACAGACACCAGAATGAACGAGTTCACAATAACGTTCATCAGGCAGTAATACAGTACGTTCAGTTCACGTTCGCCCAAAATATGAACGAGTTCATGAACTTTCGTTCAATGAACGCATTCAGGCACAACACTGTAGCTTGGAGCTATAGATGGTAGCCGGGCCAACCGTAGTAGCCAAACTCTTCAAACAAATTGAAAAAGAGGAATTAAGCAGACAAAAAGACACAGCATGGATCCATGGGTAGCGAAGTAATCAAGTAAATCACCCTAATATCTGCTCAGTATTTCAAGCCATTTAGTGGGGATGTCCTTTGCCTGATTCCTAGTTTCATTGTGCTTTTTTTAAAGCGTCCTCAAAGTCTTTTTTGGTGACTTCCTGATTCCTTGATTTGATTTTGAAAGTTCTCTCTGCTAGACAATGTATTCCCCGTTTTTGCTTTACCACCTAACTTAATTAACCTGCAATCCCACCCACACTAACAGTATGAGGGCCAATAGTCTAAACTTTCTTTGTAACAAAGCAGCACAAGCTACAAATTTCTAGATTTGCCACTAACTTGCTTGTACATCTTCTACCCAATCCATAGAATCATCCAGTGATTCATTCAGTCTCATAGGCGGATCTACTGGGGTGGCATAGGGTGGCAAATGCCACCCTAAATGACAGCCTTGCCACCCCTGCTGCCACCCCAGTTGGCGGTAGGGGTGGCGAGGCTTATAAATTATGGATAATTTGAGAATTACGACTGCTAATTTCCAATGTCGGACTGCAGTGAATGCAGCATGAGATGAGTCGAGAGCGACTGAGACTGATTTGTTTTGAAAACCGAGTGGAGCAAAGCGAGGGAGCCAGGGGTCATGGGGAGAGGAGACACAGGATGGAACAGGTAAACACTGATTAACTATCTATCGAGAAATTAAATCATAATGAAAGCACAATTTTGCTAGCATAGTTGCAATGCTGATTTTGGAGATGATAAAAATCAGGTTGCAGAACGTTATTTCTCTAACTATGTTAGTTAGGCCTGACGTCTCAGTCTTATAAAGACATATTTGCGGTCAACTATGACAGGAAAGAGACTATCAAGTTTAGTTTAACTCAAATCAAAACACACAAAGGCTTTGGATCCAAATAAATTTGTGAAGCGTTTTGCTGAGCAACATGGAAATCGCCAGATTCAGCTGTTATAGTCATGTCAACTTTATGTTATGCTCTCTGGTGAGCCTTTACAGAGTTGTTTATATTTTGTTTTGGCACCTGAGAAAATCTGATATTTCCTTTAATAAAACCAAAAGTGTTAAAAGTACAGTTAAAAATGTGATACTGGTGTAAATCCTGGTTAATATGAAGCAGTGTTGTTTCTTTTTTTGTATACATAGTATGAAACTATCCAGAAATGACCTGTATGAACCTACTCACAAAATGTTTTGTACTTTTTCAGACTGGAAGCAAAATGTATTTTTATGTTGCTTCTTTTCAGATTTGTAGAGATTTTGATGTAACATACAGTACCTGCCTTTTTGTTTATTTGTTGATACAGCAGCTCTGTCTACAGCATATTTACATGCATGGAATGTCCCTTTCATGTTGCCTTAAATGCTGTATGTCAAGTTCCTGAGGAACAAATGGGGTAAATGTGTGTTCAGAGTAAACAATACATAGATGTCTGGTACCTTGTTTGGGTGCCTTGACCCATTTATTTCTACTGTGTAGTGATGCTCACTTTAGTACAGCTCAATACATAGATCTCTGATGGGTAACTCTTTCTTTCTATTGTTTCTTCTTGTGCAAATGCTGCAAAGCTGCCTCTCTGATTGTCAATCTCACACATCTGCGACTCAGCACCTGTGTCTTACCTTAATACCTTTCCTGTGATAATGCCCCACTAGAAGTAGTGTTATCATTCTTCTATCTCCTATTAAGTGATATCACATTGTACGATGTATTACCAATATGAACTGTTTCACATGAAACACCAAACTCTGATAACTGTGATTAAATTCAGTGTAAACAAATGCCATATGTTGCCACCCCTTAAAAATTTCTGCCCCCCTCTCGCCACCCCATAAATATTTTTCTAGATCCACCCCTGTTCAGTCTTGCCACAGTTAAAGCTACAGTGTGTAATAATTACAGGGATATACAGTCAGAAATGTAATATATTATACATAGCTATGTTATTTATCATCATCTACGAGCTCAGCCTCTTAACCTTAATATTTGCGTTGCCTTAGAATTCGTTATTTATAATTACATAGGAGCGGGTCTCGCAGCCATGGAGGCAGACATCTTTGCGCTACGGCAGCGCAGAGCCAACAAACTAGCGATTGCGAGATCGCCCATTACGCTCGAAAGTAACTACAGCAAGTTGAGAGAGATGAATTGAGAACACAGACTAATGAAATACTATCTGTAAAATTATCTATGTAAACAAACCTCATCACTTGAGAAGGTAGGTGATGCGGACGTCGTGGAAGACATTTTGTCCTGTAACGCTCGCCGTACTGTTGGGGGGGAGAAGCGGTGGGGGGGAGATGTTCATGTTGCTGCGGTCTGCAGTCTGGACGTTAGATGTCGCTGAAAATTACACACTGTAGCTTTAAGCATCCCATTGTATTCCAATTTATACTAACCAATAAACACCGGAATGAAAAAATGTCTGGGTGATGCAAAAAAATTTAAACTCATAGATTAAATATATATATAAATATATATCCAGAATACATCCCATTACTGTGAAAACTACAAAAAACTGATAATCTTTGTTTGATATAGAATGTTCTTAACCTTATTTAGTTCTATTGTAACACGTAAGATTATTATTAGGTGTGAAAGTAAGAAAGCAGGCGGGGCCATATAATGTAATGAAAGAAAGAATGATATGTTTAGACAAAGCAGGCAAAAAAAGGAATATTTAGTACTTTAATATTAATAATGCACTATGTCTTGTCCAATGCAATCTTCTGATCATTATTAGTTTTGATGGCTGCCTTGGCAAATGTTTTATGATAATCTGCCAACTGGCAAAGACCTGATGAATGAATATTCATGAAAGAAGCAGTCATCTGCAGAGAGTTATTGTGGAATTTAAACTTGCATCCTTTCTAATTGGTTTAGGCATTCTCTCCCTTATAAACCTGTATTTTTCCTCAAAGTAACGTTGTCTTACCTCCATGGCTGCGGGAAGTGGTGGTGCTGGTGGCAAAAGGGAGATAAAAATATATACAGGTGCTGGTCATAAAATTAGAATATCATGAAAAAGTAGATTGATTTCAGTAATTCCATTTAAAAAGTGAAACTTGTATATTATATTCATACATTACATACAAACTCATATATTTCAGATGTTTATTTTGTTTAATTTTGATGATTACAAATGACAACAAATGAAAATCTCAAATTCATCATATCAGAAAATTAGAATATTGTGAAAAGGTTCAAAATTGATGGCCCCTGGTGCCACACTCTAATCAGCTAATTAACTCAAACCACCTGCAAAAGCCTTTAAATGGTCTTTCAGTCTAGTTCTATAGGCTACACAATCATGGGGAAGACTGCTGACTTGACAGTTGTCCAAAAGACGACCATCGACACCTTGCACAAGGAGGGCAAGACACAAAAGGTCATCGCTAAAGAGGCTGGCTGTTCACAGAGCTCAGTGTCCAAGCACATTAATAGAGAGGCGAAGGGAAGGAAAAGATGTGGTCGAAAAAAGTGTACAAGCAAGAGAGATAACCGCACCCTGGAGAGGATTGTGAAACAAAACCCATTCAAAAATGTGGGGGAGATTCACAAAGAGTGGACTGCAGCTGGAGTGAGTGCTTCAAGAACCACCACACACAGACGTATGAAAGACATGGGTTTCTGCTGTCGCATTCCTTGTGTCAAGCCACTGTTGAACCACAGACAGCGTCAGAAGCGTCTTGCCTGGGCTAAAGAGAAACAGGACTGGACTGCTGGTGAGTGGTCCAAAGTCATGTTCTCTGATGAAAGTAAATTTTGCATTTCCTTTGGAAATCAAGGTCCCAGAGTCTGGAGGAAAAGAAGAGAGGCACTTCATCCACGTTGCTTGAAGTCCAGTGTAAAGTTTCCACAGTCAGTGATGGTTTGGGGTGCCATGTCATCTGCTGGTGTTGGTCCATTGTGTTTTCTGAGGTCCAGGGTCAACGCAGCCACATACCAGGAAGTTTTAGAGCACTTCATGCTTCCTGCAGCTGACCAACTTTTTGGAGATGCAGATTTCATTTTCCAACAGGACTTGGCACCTGCACACAGTGCCAAAGCTACCAGTACCTGGTTGAAGGACCATGGTATCCCTGTTCTTAATTGGCCAGCAAACTCTCCTGACCTTAACCCCATAGAAAATCTATGGGGTATTGTGAAGAAGAAGATGCAATACACCAGACCCAACAATTCAGAAGAGCTAAAAGCCACTATTAGAGCAACCTGGGCTATCATAACACCTGAGCAGTGCCACAGACTGATCGACTCCATGCCACGCCGCATTGCTGCAGTAATACAGGCCAAAGGAGGCCCAACTAAATACTGAGTGCTGTACATGCTCATACTTTTCATGTTCATACTTTTCAGTTGGCCAACATTTCTATAAATCCTTTGTTTTTATTGGTCTTCAGTAATATTCTAATTTTCTGATATGATGAATTTGAGATTTTCATTTGTTGTCATTTGTAATCATCAAAATTAAACAAAATAAACATCTGAAATATATGAGTTTGTATGTAATGTATGAATATAATATACAAGTTTCACTTTTTAAATGGAATTACTGAAATCAATCTACTTTTTCATGATATTCTAATTTTATGACCAGCACCTGTATATACTAAAAATACTTAGCACAATTTATACATTTGTGCAAAATATTTTAGCTTTTTCTATTGTACTATTACATGTATTTGAATTTTAATTTAATAATTTTCAGACCTAATCAACACAAGTTCATGGAAGTTCTGTTGTCATGGTAACTTCAAGCAAGCTAGTGGTCGCAGAGGTATCCTGTTCCCGGTGGCAGACTAGTAAATTTACGTTGTCTAATGATAGAAATGAGGAGGAAATATGGCACAAAACGCATTTAAGATTTTTTGGTAAAAACCACCACCAGTGAAGAAGAACACTAGTACCGCTACCTAGACAAAGGAGAGCAGCTGGAGTGAGGAGACTGTCCGCCAGCTTCTGATGGCAGATGGCAGCCCCAGCACCCACAACACAAACTAGTGTGTAACCAGAGCACCCTGCCTGTGGCTCAAAGTAAGAGCATGGTCCCACCAAGCACTTTCATATCAATTCATGCAGTGTGATGTAACCATAGTATTTTTGAGTGTGTTATTTTAATCTTTGATCTATTTTGAGCCTGTTTTATTTGTCTAAAGGACATTTTCAATAGTGTTTAAATGGTGTTTAAATAGTATAACAATATAAGTATTTTCTCATGGTTTGCCTAAAATGATTTTTAAGCTAATAGACTCACGTGTGACATAAACGCAGTGACTCAGGTTCATGCCAGCTGACCAAATCTAGGTTGTTATAGTGTTATTGTAAAGTTTAATTAATAGTGCATATATTCACCTGAGAACTGATGATTTCTGTGAGTTACAGACCCTGGTTGCGTACAATATAGTGTATATGACAATAAAGTAGTGAATCTCAATCTATTTATTTATTTATTTATTGTTTACTGTATTTTAAATACGTCTAGGCTCATAGGTCTTTTGCCCAAAAAGAAAACCAACATTGGTTTACCGCCCCCTGTTCAAAATGACTTCCAGCGGCCCTGGTTACCACAGAGCAGAAAGAAAGACCACAGCCAGTTTGTTTCAAGGGTTGTCTGCCTTGGTCGTTGGCTGTGCCAAAAACAGACCTACACTTCTGGTTATTGATGTGCATCACTCTCCTGTGCTGCCGTAGTAGGGACAGAGGGAAAGGAGACTTTTTAAACTTAGAGGAATTGTTTTATTTTGGGTTCCTTTATATTTATATTAAGGGGAGCCCTGCTTTGATGCTCCTCCTTGGAGGATTTCCTTAGAAGGACTAGTGATCTACTGTTTGACATGACTTCACCGATCTGGTTCTGTGCCCCATCCATATTTCATGTTCCACCCCAGGATGTCCATTGTTGTCCCATGTGAGGTATAAAAATCCTCAGAGATGGGAAGTAACGAAGTACAAATACTTCGTTACTGTACTCAAGTAGATTTTTCTGATATTTTTACTTTACTTTACTACTTATTTTTATGGCGACTTTTTACTTCTACTCCTTACATTTTTACACAAATATCTGTACTTTCTACTCCTTACATTTAAAAAAATTGGCTCGTTACTTTAGTTTTGAATCATTTCAATGGAGTTACCGTTATTATTTTTCACGTCATCAATACCAAATTAAATCTAATTGGATGGGAATCTACGCTGCATTTGACGCACCACTACAAGATGAATTGACAGATTCGGCGGTATTCATTCGCGGCAAATCATTGCAGCTTGGTGGCGGTGGCGTTAGCATAGTAGTATGGACGACGAGATGATTGAAAATGAACACAACGGAGATCTAGTACCATTGGCAGACATCCATTTAAAATGTAGGCAACGGCATGAAAAAAGTGGTTTCTACTTTTACTTTTATACTTTAAGTAAATTTACAAGCCTGTACTTTGTTACTTTTACTTGAGTAAAGGAGTTTAATCAGTACTTCCATTTTTATCAGAGTATTTTTTAACAGTATCTGTACTTTTACTCAAGTACGAAAAGTGAGTACTTTTGCCATCTCTGAAAATCCTAAAACACTTTCCAAAGAATTGTAATGAGGTAACATGCAGGAAGGTTCAAAAGAAGAGGATTATTCTCCTTTATGAAGTCCTTTGTCGGACAGTTGAAAGCTGAAATTCTGTCTTATTTAAAGTCAAGTGCTAATGGTAGCGAAAAATGCCCTTAGTCAAGAGAGATACTTGCTGCAATGTTTTAGTATAGCTACTAAAGATGCACAGATCAGGATTTTGTGAGTCGATCACCGATTTCCAATCACCAATTTCAGAATCTGCTGATCCTGATATTGCCGATCACCAACCATAGTATCAAATCCATAAGTTCTTTGATAATTTTGTCTCATGTACATTGACATTGTATAATGCAGTATAAAAATTAGGAGATGGGAAAGTACCATAAATTGACCACTGTTTTAGTGAAGGATGCAGCGGTGATGAACTTTTGGAAGATAGAGAAACATATTGACAATGAATGAAGAGGGGAATGCTCTTAGGAGGTTTGAAGATGGCTTTTTAAAAAATATGTTTAACCCTAAAAGGAGGGTTTTGTGGTCCTAACTCCCACTTATTTACCAACCAGCTGCCATATTCTCTCATAGTCTACTAGATAGGTTCCTCTCATCATCCACTGTCCTTCCTTCTCCAGCAGTTAGCTTCTAGAGCAGGCATCCTCAAAGTCGTTCCTCGAGGGCCACTGTCCTGCAGGTTTTAAAAAAGGCAAAGGCAAAAGGCAAATTTATTTGTATAGCACAATTCAGTACAAAGACAATGCAAAGTGCTTTACATGATTAAAATACAGGAAGATAAAACAGAATCAAAGCGAGTAGGAAAAAAAATAAAAAACAAATAAAATGAAATAAAAATGCAGAAACAAACAACAACAAAAAAGAATATTAAAAACAGTTTTGTTGAACTGTTTAACTAGAATAGTCGAAGGCAATCCTAAACAAATGTGTTTTTAGTCTTGATTTAAAGGAACTCAGGCTTTCCGCACTTTTACAGTTTTCTGGAAGTTTGTTCCAGATAAGTGGAGCATAGGAACTAAATGCTGCTTCTCCATGTTTAGTTCTGGTTCTAGGTATGCAGAGCAGGCTGGAGCCAGAAGACCTGAGTGGTCTGGAGGGTTGATACAGTGATAGCAAGTCTGTGATGTATTTAGGTGCTAAGCCATTCAGAGATTTATAGACTAACAGAAGTATTTTAAAGTCTATTCTCTGAGATACAGGGAGCCAGTGTAAGGACTTTAGAACTGGGGTGATGTGCTCTACTTTCTTAGTCTTAGTGAGGACACGGGCAGCAGCGTTCTGGACCAGCTGCAGCTGTCTGATCCACTTTTTAGGCAGACCTGTGAAAACACTGTTACAGTAATCAATTCGACTAAAAATAAACGCATGGATTAGTTTTTCCAGATCATGCTGAGACATTAGTCCTTTAATCCTGGAAATGTTCTTCAGGTGATAGAAAGCCGACCTTGTAATTGTCTTTAAATGCTTTTGGAGGTTCAAGTCTGAATCCAGCACTACACCTAGACTTCGGGCCTGATCAGTGGTTACTAGCTGAAGCGACTGAAGCTGTGTGCTAACTTTAGATCTCTCCTCTATTGGTCCAAAGATTATTACTTCAGTTTTGTTTTTATTCAGTTGAAGAAAATTATGGCACATCCAGGCATTGATTTCTTCTAAGCATTTCCTCAGTGCTTGAATTGGTTCATAGTCACCTGGTGCCATGGTGATGTAAAGCTGTGTGTCGTCTGCATAGTTATGGTAGCTGATGTTGTTGTTTTTTATTAACTGAGCAAGAGGGAGCATGTAGATATTGAATAGGAGGGGACCAAGAATGGACCCTTGGGGAACCCCACATGTGATTTTTGTCATCTCTGATGTAAAGTTGCCTACTGACACAAAAAAGTCCCTGCCCTTTAGGTATGATTTAAACCAGTTGAGAGCTGTACCAGAGAGGCCAACCCAGTTTTCCAGGCGCTCTAACAGGATGGAGTGATCTACAGTATCGAATGCTGCACTGAGGTCCAATAGTACCAGCACTGTGGTTCTTCCGCAGTCTGTATTTATACGGATGTCATTAAACACCTTGATAAGGGCGGTCTCTGTACTGTGGTGAGCACGGAAACCTGACTGGAACACGTCAAAGCGGCTGGTCATATCTAAGAAAGTGTTTAACTGTTGAAACACTGCTTTTTCAATAATCTTACTGATAAAGGGGAGGTTTGATATGGGCCTGTAGTTCTGGAGTAGTAGTTTGTCTAAACTGTTCTTTTTCAGCAGTGGTTTGATATTTGCTGTTTTTAGGGACTGCGGGAAAACACCTGACAGAAGGGACGTGTTTATTATCTGAGTCAAATCAGACGCTATGACAGGCAAAACTTTCTTAAAGAAAGCTGTGGGTAGAACATCAAGGCAGCAGGAGCAGGAACTTAGCTGCTGAATGATTTCCTCTAGGCTTTTGTAGTTTATTTGGCTGAATTGGGACATTTCGTCAAGATCAATTCCAGTTGGAGACAACTTTGGTACTGAACTTGATATGGATTTATAAACTGATCCTCTGATCTTTAGGATTTTCTCAGTAAAGAAATTAGCAAATTCATTGCAGGCCTTGGTGGAGTGGAGTTCAGGAGCCACGGGCACAGGAGGATTTGTTAACTTGTCGACTGTGGCAAATAAAGCACGAGTATTATTAATGTTCTTGTTAATGATTTCAGAGAAGAAAGATTCTCTTGCATTTTTCAGTTGTAAGCTATATCTGTAAAGTCTCTCTTTATAGATGTCATAGTGAACCTGGAGTTTCGTCTTTCTCCACCTGCGTTCAGCTTTTCGACACTCCCTTTTTTCACTTCTAACTGCTGGAGCACTTCTCCAAGGAGATTTTTTCTTTCCGGAAAAGATTTTCACTTTAATTGGAGCAATGCAGCTAATGATGTCTGAGACTTTAGACTGAAAGTTGTCTACTAGCTCATCTACTGAGTTGCACCCCAAGGTTGAAGTAGCAGAGTAAGCTTGAGTAAAAGTTTCTGTGGCATTTTCCTTAAAGGTGCGTTTTCTTATGATGTCCCTTTGGCTAAATGAGTCACTGGAAATTATGCCCTCAAAGGTAACAGAAAAGTGATCGGATAGGGCAACATCAGTAACACTGACTTTAGAAATCTTCAGACCTTTAGTGATGATCAAGTCTAAAATATGTCCCTGTTTGTGCGTTGGTTGTTTAACATGTTGAGTTAAACCAAAGTTTCTAAGTGTGTCACACAGTTCTTTTGCACTTCTGTCTTCAGGGTTGTCAACGTGAAAATTAAAGTCTCCCACAATAATTAAACAGTCATAATCAACGCATATCACAGACAGGAGGTCACTAAAATCATTAAAAAAGTTAGACGTGGACTTAGGAGGCCTGTAAACATTTAGAAACATAGTTCGTACCGGGCTCTTTACCTGCAGAGCCAAATGTTCAAAAGAGTCAAATTTTCCCAAAAACACCTTTTTACACTTCAGTGAATCATTAAACACTGTTGCCACTCCTCCACCTTTCCTTTGCTGTCTGCTCTCGCAAAGAAAATTGTAGTTTGGAGGAGAAGACTCCAACAGAATATGTGCTTCATTAAGTCCATGTAACCACGTTTCTGTTAAAAACATAACATCAACATTATTGTTAATAATAAAGTAATTAATTAAAAGGGATTTTCCTGACAGAGATCTAATGTTTAATAAAGCCAGTTTATATGAGTTAGTGGTTGATGTTGTCTCTGTAGCAGGCTGCATCTGACAGTTTATGACTCTTAAGTGTCTGTTCCTGTTTGTTCCCATTTTGTTTTTCTTATTTCTGCCACGTAACATCACAGATATTCCATAAGGTCCGGTGTAAGGCCCAAGCTGATGCTGGAAACTGTTATGTCTGATAAGCTTGTTGCCAGGGCCCGGTGTGTATCACGGAGAAGTTATCTTTAGAGGTTTCTATGCTTTAGCACAGCTGATTCTGATGATTGCAGTTCAGCAAAAGCCTGTTAATCATCTATCAATGTAAATCAGCTGTGTTGGAACTGAGAAACCTCTAAAACCTGCAAGACAGCGACCCTTGAGGGCCAACTTAGGGGATGCCTGCTCTAGATACTATCCCCAGCCAGCTCTCCCTGGTGGACTTCTCCAATGTACCGCTGTCCTCCAGACCAGCCGCAGACCCTCTGCCCTGCCTTCAGCACTCTATTTGCACTGCAAACTTCTCAGATCTACTGCTGTGCTCCTAGATCTCCTTCTGAGCTAGCATGGGTAAGCTGCCACCTCTGTAGTTCTTTAGCTCTAGAGGAGGGCATGGCTGGCTTCCCCTCCCAGAGCTGGAACGCTCTCATCTGGCATTCTCACTCTGATTTCCCACTGCTCCTGCCTGACCTCTTGAACACGTCTCACCTTACTTCTGTTGTCAGGGCAATTTGTACCCCTGTTTTGTGCACTTTCACTAAAACCAACATGGACACACGACAAGATAAAGTTGTTCACTCAGAGAAAAAACTAATCAAAAACACAATTACCAGCTCTTGAAATCTGCCTCCTTTATAATGAACAGCCAGTTGCCGGTCGTCGCCTACGTATCACATGAAAATTGTCAGAATATTGTCGATTGACCAGTGCAAGTCTAATAGCTACCTGTTAAAACTCCACCGTTCCACTGAAGGATTAAGCTACTTAGATCATAATGGAGCTTTCACCACTATGCCATAATGAAAACCTCTCTTATGATCTTGCTCTAAGGCCAGTATTCTTTGAAGCCATCAGGACCATCCAAATAAAATTCTTTCTCATCAAAAGTACATCTTTCTTTTCTTCCTAAATGTCCCTGATATAACAATGCCTTGCCAGATCTGAAGAGACTTCTCTTCTTTTAACTTGCATCCTCTCTCTTGCATTCAGACCTTTATGTTTGGCTAAAGTTAGCATAGCTGCTGTTAAAGGGATTCAAAGAAAAATATACACAAAATGAAAACTAAACTTTTCAAGTGTTAAAAGAATTAAAAACATAATTTATCATCTTTTTACTTGACAATTTTAGCTATGTTGTGATATCAGGTAAACTCCCAATATGATCTGTTAAAGTTTCAGATTTTGAAGTTTATGGTATCTGTTTGAATTAGCACACACGTAAAAACTAGAAAATACTTGCACATTACTATGCAAAGGTAAAAATTACCTTTTCAAAGTTTTTGTGTGTGTGTGTGTGTTGCTTCTGTGTTTGTGAAGGTGCTGATGTCTTTTTGTGAGTTGAAATGCTAGCGCCTCTTTTCATTCTTCCTGATTCCCTTATAATTAATCAGCCATGCAATTACAGTGTAGAATGGGGAGAGAACAAGAGATGGGAGGAGAGAGACGGAGGGAGCATGGAAAAAGAATGTATAAAAAAATCTCCCATGTCTATTGTTAAGGAGCAGGAAAAAAAGTAAAGGGAGAGAGGAGAAAAGAGCAGGTTTCTAATGAAAGGTGATAATAAGGAACCCTTAAACGAACAAATGAAAATGTCATTTTTCTCTCCACCTGTCACAGCCTCCCTCCCCTCTGTCCTGTGGAGGGATAATGAGGGGGAAAAGGAGAAAGTGAGTGTTTCTCAACAGGAAACCTTTTGTTAAACATCTCCACACTTCGGCCTTCCCTCCTTTCTGTTCCTTGTATCTTGACAACGTTCCTCCTCCTCCTTCTCACCACACAGCCCACCTTTTTCTCCCCCTTAGAACCCTTCTCTCATTGTTTCATGTATCTAGACAGGTCTTTCACCACCCTGATCCGCCACTCTTTCTTGCACCCCTAATTCTGCCCTTTAATTTCAACTAAACTTCAAGATGATAGATTTAGATTAGGCCAAAGCAAAGGCTATGTCTCTCTCTTCGACCAATAGAAGAGTCAGGTCTTATGGTAATAGGACACAGTTTCATATTAGAACTACTCTCTTTGTTCTACACGAATTTCATTACTCTAGAGAAGCTCTCATTACAAAGAGCAACGCCTCACAGCAGTCCTTTTGTTCGGAGAATAATACAAGAGGCAAGAGAATAAAAAAAAAACATCTCCTTTCTGTAGCAATAAAATGTAGTGTCCATGTACAAATGAATTAATGTTTAACTAGTTGAAGTGCATCATTCCTTTCCTAACATCTATGAAAAATGTTATTTCTTCAGCTAACACTTGAAACATACTTAAACTCACAAGAATAAACGTAAAGACTTGCAGTCCTTCAAGTGTCAGGAAATTCCTTTTAGTGATTAAATCTAAAGTATCTGCGGTATGGTGCTACATTACCTTCTTTGAAGCCTTTTCACATCATAGACTGTAGCTGCTGAGAGATCACCTTTCATCAATGAAAGTGCCATGTAGACCTGTGGGTAGCTTTGGAGGCACAGCAACAAGCAAACTTCTTCACATAGAGGAACTGCCAGGAAACTGCTGGGAAATCATGTTGAGCTTTTTCTTTTTCCCATCAGTTCACCACTTGACCGCTGAAATGACAGACCTTATTTCTATGTCAGAGAAGAATAGCTAATCCTTGCTGTTGTAGATACTGCTCTGTGGATTCTGTTTTCTCAATCCTGAGTTCTAAGTGTGTTAGTCTTTTAGTGACAGCTTCAAAAGTACACAGGTCCTGTCAGAGGTTTTACAGCACTCATCCTTGTTTTTTATTCTTCTGGATTAAAGATTTAAAATTATTTATAAGAGCCGCTCTTGTTTTGATTTCAATGCTTAAACATAAATTAGGATTTGTTGTAAATTCTTTCCGATTTACAAAGGTTTAAATGATGCATCCTGGGCCTAATATCATTACATTTCTAAAGATATTGAAAGGAATGCCCGAAAGTCATCAAGTAAATACTTTCTGCAACCACCAATATCCCTTTGCCATAGCTCTGGATGGTTTCTACATAAAAAAGTATAGATGTAGATGTGATTGATATTATTGAGCTCATTATGTGCAATATTACATTTGTGAGTAACCCTTGGATCAACTATTTGGTTGTATATTATGGGTCCATGCTTCCCAGATGTCAATATTTCATGCCAGTAACACAGCTTTCCTACTGAACAAACATTTACTATGCTTAGTACCCAGCAATTGGTGCTCAGTCACAATCAATAAATGGATACTTAGAACTGAGCAAAGTAGAGCAGCATAGAGCTTGACGTGCTGAATTCATTCAAGAGTGGCGCTTAAATATAAAACATGCCAGCACTTTAAGAAACATACAACTATCCAACTTAGGTAAAAACTGACCAATAAACCCTAGTGAAAATTAAAATAAAATGCAATTGTCTTGCATAATACATATCCTCAAGTCAGTCTTTGAAAAAAAATCTTCAAGGCATTGGCCACAGAGCTTGAAAAGATGATCCCTCATATTATCAATCCTGACCAGATCTTTGTCACCACTTCTTTAGAGTAGTGGTACACTAAAATAATACAGCTAGATCAACAAAACTATTGAAAAATCCAAAAGAAAATTGATTATTTAGATTTGAAGAATGCCTTTAGAAGATAAACATAGATTTATATTTGGAATTAATATAAAGATTTGGCCATCCTTGTTCTTATGGGTGCAAATACACTATAGATCAACCAATTTTGTATGAAAACAAATTACTGCATTTTTCCAGGCTTTAACTTCTAGCTATTTTTATTAAAGTATTGGTGGCTGCAGTTCATTACTGTAAAAAAGAAAAAATGATTTCAAAAAACAGCAAATAGTATCTAGAAAGTCTACCTATATGTTGATGATGTGAAGCTCTTTATGGAAAAGGCAAAGTTACCTGTCACAAAGACAATCATTTAAAAAAAAAATAGGCTTTCAACAAATTCAGACAACATCTTTGCTTTAGAACAAACCACAGGCCCTTCCTACCTTCTCCCCTGCACAGTATGTACCACCTTCAGAGACAATCCAGCTTCTTATAGCAGGGTGCAAGATACCAGCAGAAAATGAATCTACCATAGTGTACAGTAACATGTGCAGATACAAACTAGAGACCCCCAGGTCAAAATGGGAGCAACCTCCTAAGGTGTCGGAGAATGAAAGAGCTAAGTGTCATGATGTTACAAAGTTCAGACCCAAAATGCAGAAAACCAAACAGAGAGACCAAGGAAAAGGTTTATTGGGTTTTATTGAAGAGGTTAAACAGAGAGAGAAGTGTTGCACAGAACACTGCTCAACCGGAACTGTAAAGTGAGGGGAAGACACAGCAGTTAGTTCAGGCTCAGTGGGGAATTTGACTCGTGAACTTGGAGAAGAGGATTTGGTTGCCGAATCACGTTTCCAGAGAAGTTGTTGAATCCTTGACTCCTGTCTGTGTGCCGTGGTTCCAGTGTTTGTCTGATTCGGTGGAGGGCGGAACAGGGTTTACCCAGTATGCGGTTGTTAGTTGGTGAACGGAGAGACTGACTGTCTGACAGTTATCAATACCTAGATCAGACATCTCAGTCCAGAAGAATACTGGGATTGTAGGAACAGGCAAGATACTGTGAAGAACCGTAAGCATGCTTGAAAAATCTTAATAACATTTTTATATTTATGGTCTTTTTGCCTGCCCGCAAGTTTTCTTAGACCTTTTTCTTTAGATAGAAAAACATTCTGTGCAAAGTCTAAGAGGCCTTGTTTTCTTATTATCCAATTGGGAAACTCCTATAGTAATCCATGTCTTTTATCGACTGTCATAGATATCCTGATTTAATTTCTCTAAGCAATTGCACCAGTTGCATCCACCACAAAGGAACAGCAGGCAGCAGAAAGGGTATCTTGCCAACCTTTGCAGCTGTTTTTTCATGTATATTTTACTTCTCCTTTGTGTAATCTCAGTCTAAAATGGCTTTTCTTCTCTTTGTGTTTGATTACTTTATCACTCTGATTTACAACTATTATTGCAATTATTGTATAAGGCATTTCCCATAAGAAAAAAAATGAACAACGGTTATGCTGGTTTTTGTCTGACCTCAAAAAAGGTCACACAGGCCTTAAATATCAGGGAAGCTCCACTACGAAACGTACAAATTTTGAACTTGAATGTTCACATCAGTGTTGTTGGTTTGTAGCCAGAACTTGTTTTTATTTTTTAAAGACTGGCCTGAAGCTGTTTAATTAAGTTCTTACTGGAACTAATATTATTCTCCATAAACACTTCGGAACTTATTCACAGTTACTAACTTTCAAATTGATGGGACTTATTTTATGTAAAATCATTTTAGAATACAGTGCTTACAGCTATTTTTTTTTTCTTGAATTTCACTGGCGCTCCTTACTGGATACTTGCTTGAAAACACTTTCTTCAGTCCTCCTGCAGAGAAACAAGGATGTCACACTGATGGGCCGTGGGTCTGCAGGCGACACTCAGCTTATCTTCTGTGAGAGTTTAGGCTGATTCTGTAATGCAGCTGCAGGAAGGCTGACTCCTGTTGGATTAGACTGATCATAGATCTGAGAAACACACTGTGGAATCAGACAAGACTATTACTGAAAGCTAGGGAGGCTTTGTGTGTGTGCATGTGTGTGTGAGAGAGTGAGTGTTTTGTTCTCACCCTGTCCAAAATGACTGCTATGTGTGTGTGGTTGTTATCCATGTGTGCATAGACAACAGATGGGCAATAAAGGAATCAGTAAATTAATCCTCAGCACATCGTAGAGTGCTAACTACTGATTAACAAGCACTAGACTGCTCTGTCTTTTTTCCCAAACTTCACACATAGGAACCTGCTCAGTATTTTAAAGAAAATAAATATGAAATGATTGAAGCTAATTCTGTAGTAACATAATCAGATATATTGAAAAAAATAGTGGTGGGTTAGAATAAAAGGACAGTGGGGCTGAGGGACATGGACTTAGTCATTGGATTGGCAGAATGACAAGGGAATGGATGCAGGGATGTGAGGCAAATGAAAGTCTATTGTCTTATATCAGATTACTTATTGTCTCTAATCCACTTAGCCTCACACAGACCTACACATGTTACCCCCCCCCCCCCCCCCCCCCCCCCCCACACACACACACACACACACACGCACACAGACAGAGACATTGAGATTCTGCTTACTCATAAATGCAACAGAGCTATTACTAACTATTGCTTTGTATCTTCTCTAAATTGACATACATATAAAAAATATACCCACGGATGTCTGGGGGACAGTGATTCGCCTACATGTTATGAATGCTGGAGTACCATAAAGAATAAATTATGTACAGTTTAGTTTGTGCCTTCAACTCATTGCCCAAAAGAAGATGTTACTTGAATATAACAAAACTTAATATCTTCAGAATGGCTCCAAATGACACAAAACTAATATGGCTGAGTAGAACATGATGTAATAACATAAAATCAAGGGGCCAATGTAAAAACCTTAAAACACCGGGCAGAACATGTCCCTACTAAAACAGATGGGAAGCAAAAAGACTCCGCAGTACACCTACACCTTGTGGACAAAGGACAAAGGACATCCTTTTAGGACCAGAATGTCCATATTCTGGATAAAGAAAATAGGTGGTTTGAGAGGGGCGTGAAGGAAGCCATCTATGTTAAGAGAGAAAAACCAACTTTAAACAGAGGTGTTGGACTCAGATTCCAGCTTCCAAAAACATACAATTCAATCATAGACATGATCCCTTCCAGATATCACCAAACCCCCCACCCCATCACAGAGGAACGAGGGACCTACCCGCTCCAGCCGGTGAACAATACCTCCTTAACGACTGACCCTTAACAATCATAGACAGGTTTCAGGTATTACAGGAGACAATCCCCCCCCCTTAATGGCAATCCCCCCTTTAACGACCGACGCCTAGAATCATAGACAGGTTCAGATATTACAGGCTAACGATGGAACTAAACGACCCATTCATCGGTTACCATTTGCATGTTTCCAAGCAATACAAGGCCTTGTCCACATAAGACTCAAACTCACTGCGGATCCAGACATTTGAATTGAGAAAGCTTCCTGGAGAGGTGGCGAAACGTCTTCAAATCTTGAAAACCAAGTCCAGTGGATATTTTTTGAATTTTTATGGAATGACTATGACCTGGATGACTGAGAACCTTCATCAGCACGTAATGAGAGTCTTTTTAACTTTACCAAGGCAACATTGTATATGCGGTGCTAACCATTACAAAGAAACATCAGGCACAGAAAATAACTGACAGAATAAATCTACTCTTAACATTTCAAAAGCAATTTTCTCTAAAATGTCTTGATTGTATGCCAATGTTCAGTTATTGTTTTTGCTTGCAATTTTAATATCCATGTAGCTAGACTGAAATAAAAGGACCCAAAAAAATCTTGCATAGATGAAATATTTTTGGCCATTTCAGGGAAAAACCATTTGATATGGGCAGATGGAGGCTTCATTTGGCGAATATTTTGATCTATCAAAATCGTTACTCACATGACTGATCACAGCAGCCCTAAGCTATTTTGGAAACAAAATAAATGGATCTGATGGGACAAGAAACAAACTGTTGTCTTGTTTTTTTAGCTGCATGTTTCTCCAAGCCTCTTTTTATTTGTTTTAAACAAGGTTAAAGAAAAAAAATGTTACCCTTTTTTATAAAGCAACATGTTCAAAGTTTTCTTCAAATGTAGATGAAAACATAGCTATTCTTGAACCCTAAAAATAAATTCTTGTTGGCAGGACAGTTCTGTGATCACTTGGCATTTGGTGTTTTTCTTTAAGAGAACAGTGAGTACTGGATGTAGTGGAAACGGAGTGCTCATTACTCATAATAATGGACAGGCAGAGAGAGGGGAATGGAAAAAGGGAGGCCGACACAAAGAGAGTTACAGAGGGTGTGTGAGAAAATGTTCCACACTTGATCGTGCAAAATTACCTCTCTAATAGATAGTGGAAACTGCTGAGTTCTGATTTTCACATTTTTCTACTGAACAATTTATTTTGCTAACTGCTTCAGTCTATGAAAGCTGGTATTCCTACAGGAAATTACCATAGAGATTTGACTCATCCAAAGATTGACCACATTAACCTTATCTCCACAAGAAACTACAATACATGGAGTTTTTTATTGATGAACTTGGTTGTAGACTCTTGGCTCTCGCTGTAGCTTTTCTATCTTTTAAAAGGTAATTAAAAAAAGGAAACAATTAATTTTGTGCCATAATAAAAAAGTGATCCAAAAAGCCTTCTATATAACAATAATAATAAGAAAATAGGAATTTTGTTTAATTAAACATATTTTACTTACTTTAACGAGACAATTTCTAAGTTTTTACTAAAGGTATTAGTATTTATTTGACCATTTACAATTAAAACATAGTTTGATAAGCAGATTGACACCTCAGTAGTTCAGTCCTGATACATCTATAAGCATGTAGCCTATTTTCTTCAGTGTATTTCAGGTAAAACATTTCCACACTGATCAGGTAGTGTAACGTCAAGTTAAATGGGGCCACCAAGCAAACAATCAAAGCATTATATTCAGGATGGATTTTAAAGTGATCGACATCTAGCTCAACTCAGACACCAACTTGTCAAGTTATGAGTGGGAGCTACGAGAAAAAAGAAGAGAGCTGCAGTTTTATGTTTTGGACACAGGTGGCAATATCATTAGAAAACTCTGTAACGCCTCTTTAAATCTACCTTAAAAATGATGCGATAAAAAGCGTTACAAAGATGAAGATAATCTTTTTACTTTCAATGGAGCGCTCCATTAAAAGTTAAAAGTTGTCTTTCTGTTGCTGTTGTTCGATAAAAGTATGTTTTAAAATATTTTGAGGTGAGAATATTATACTTTAAAGCGTCACTATACGGTCCATTTACCGATTTAATGGTAATTAAAAAAACAATTTCCAAAGTGGAAAGACCGCGGCAACCAATGGACCTTCAAGGCTAACCGCGGCCCTCTCTCAGCATACAGTAGTCTTGTGTGGAGGACAGCTAGCTCTGATGGCAATTTTTGACTCAGCTTTGGAATCAGTTTTGGAAGGATTAGACTTGGGGTTTTTATGTTGAAAAGTGACATATTCGTTGTTTCAGCGACAGGCTGTTTGTTTACACTCAGCTTTCTGTCGCGTTTACTACGTCACAGTCAGTTGCGCATATTGGTCAGAGCGTTGACCAATAGGCACAGACATGGTTTGAAAGATTGTTCTCATCAACAATCTTCAGATGTCTCATTCATTGGGGCCATACTAAATTACACATTTAATCTCACATTTAGTTTGGTTTATCAAGCTAATTATGCTTGATAATCGAGGCCTCTTGGAAGGGGGAGATTGGCACGATTATCATGTCGTGTAAAAATAGATTTGATTGGAGAAAAATGTGTTTTCAATGTAAAAACAATAGATTAAAATACTTGTGTATTTAGATTTTATGAATTAAAATAAAATATTGCCACATGGACATCATCATGTTCTTTACGCTGCAATATTGTCTGGGTAATTGATGTATGTTAGGTCCTGGGTCTGTTTCACCTGAAACTCTGAATATTCCATTTCACAAAGAGAGTTTCCTCAACCTCTGTTTTAGTGATCATAGTTACATTCTCCTAACCTGGTTGGTAGCAGGTTTTATTTGGTAAACTCAGAGTGTCCTCTGTCCCCACTCTCCCTACAGCCAATCATGTTGTTTTACTGTCTGTTTTAGTCAGATTTTTGTCGTAGTTTTGTTTATATAAAAAAAAAATCATTAACTTGGTCTGTTTGACACATTAGGTCCTAAAAACTTATAATCTTAAAAAGAAGGATCTCCAATTTTTGAGCATATGAGTTCTTAATGTATCATGATTTTTATTTATTGGTAAAATGGATTGTGCAAAGTATTGCTAGCCAGAATGCTAACAGGTATGTCTGCTCAAATCAAATATCGGCAGGTTCTAGATTTTTCAATGTAAAGTTGGGTTATGCAGATAAATTTTGAAGAAAAAAAAACATATATCTACATTTTGTAATCCTAACAAACAACACTTCTTAGTATGTTTGGGGTATATTTGCCAATGGCTACGGTTTACATGAAACCCTCTATAGTGCTGATTGATGGTTTATGCCAAAGTGAAACAATTTCACTAATAGAACAAAGAAAATTCTACATTATATATTTTTGAAAAGATAAAGTTCAAGAGAATTATGTCTTTTCAATAAATCAAACCCAAACAGATCATCCCACATCCTGCTGTTGCAACAGATCAGATTAACAGCTGCTGAGAACCAATATCACTAATGACTGACCTCATGGTACACTCTAAGTACACACACTAACACACAAGCCAGAGTTGGCAAGCTAGTGTAGTGTGTATGAGAGCATGTTCAACAGAGAGCCCCAGCATGCATCTGTGTCAGATGTGGGTCATTGTGTTTGTGTGATCTATGTCAGAAGATATTAATTTTAATCAGCATCTGTCTGTCCATAATGCAGGTGCTGTGGTATAGAAAAGGAACAACTAGAGAGTACTGGGTTTAATAATGTGATGATGTCAGCTTAGTTGGGTGTTTATTGCAGTTGGCCTGAAAATAGAGACTATATTTTTGAGTGAATCCTCCCTTTGGGCCGGATGGGTGGAAATGGATGCATTTTCAGCTCCTTCCACTAATCAATGAAAAAAGACTGAATCAGGGTAAAATGAAAGTATGCTTCCAGTAGCTGACCATCAATAAAGGCTACCTAAGTGCTTCTTAAATGGGTTTCAAGGATGTTGCTTTTTCTTAGATTTTTTCTATTGCATTATGCTCTAATTAAGCTTTGAAAAGCACATGAGACCAAAACTGATACTTAATCTTTCTTCTGGACACAGATGCATAGCAAAGCAAATATAGTAGGTATTTGTTGTATGAGTATTAAACATATAGTATAGGGATTAATTACCATAGCCCTCTGACAGACAATAGAAACCAAACCAACAGAAACTAAAAGCTAATGGATTATACTCAATATTATAAATGTATATCAAGGTAATCACCACTTGGCTCAAAAAGAGATTTTAACTTAAATACATAGCTTTTATGAGAATGTGGAAACCAACTGAGCATGCAGGGATAAAAAACAAACCACAATGTATTAAGTTCCTTTAATGAAGCACTTGGTCAATACCTGCATTGTACCATCAGCACATGGTTTGCTGTACCTCCTGCATTAGTCATGATCTCAATGTTGAGGCTACACTGGACCTTATTTAGACATGATTCAATGAAATTTCTACTTGCACTCCTGGTTAAGGCCTGTTCATTTACTCATGTCAGCCACCATTACCATTAGCCTGCTAAAATCCTAAATCTTCTGGTCATTGGCTGATTCTGCCATTATCTGCTTTCTCAAGCCTGCTACGTATTATTTCGTGTGCATTCCTGATCATATCAAAAACCTTCAAATGAATATTTTTAACACTCCGGGCCTGATTGAAAATGTTCTCAAGGCAAAACAAAATTCTCTTGTTTACCTGAAGTCTTAATTTACTTAGCTTATACTTAGGATGACGAAATAAGCTGTAAAATTATGCAAAGTGGGCCGGAAGTATAAACCAAAACTTAAAAAACAGTTTCTTTAGATTTAAAATTGAATTGATTTCATCCTTTCTTTTTAAAGCTGTAATACTGCAGCAACTATGTCCATTCGGGTCAAATTTACGATAAGGGTAATAAATTTATCAATATAGTATTTGTGATGTATGGACAGATTGGAGCACCATTGATTGTAACCTAAAATGTGGCATCAGCGAAACAAAGTTCATTTTAAAAAAAAACAATCAGTGGATCAGAATGAATTAGAGCTTCAAAACAGATCTTCCCTCTTATACAGCAGGATCACCTTATTGAGTCTTTAGCAACACTAAGATGAAGCACTGATTAAATATATCTATGGCAAAAAAAAGTTATGTGTAATTTGCAATTTAAAAACTCTTCTATTTACCTCTAAGTAGTAAGTAAAGCCATGCTCAACACACAGCAGGCATCCTAGACCATTATGCAATCTGAGCACATGAAGGTATGCAGGTTGCTTGCTAAGTCATTGATTAAACCACTAGAACTTAAGTATATCACAAGAAAGTGATTTGAAGGTCCCTAATTCCAACACAGCTATCTTTCTTTGCACGTTAAGGTGGACTGAGGAGGAGGTTTTGTGATTAATTGGATGGGGGGGGTTGGGGGCTTGGGGTGAGTTTTAATGTTGAATGGACAAATTCGGCTGTAGCCTAGGATGGAAACAGGAGATTTCTTTATGGAGGGCTTGTGGGGTCCAGTTGAAGGGGAGATGCTTGCATTTTGGGATTTCGGACCTGTTTGACTGGTTTCATTGTGTGAGTGGCGGCCTAGTGGTTAGGGCATAGGGCTTTGAATCCTGAGGTTGTGAGTTTGATCCCCCATTCCCACAGACTGTCACTTCGGGTCCCTGAGCAAGACCCTTAACCCCACACTGCTCCCCGGGCGCCACACAATGGTAGCCGACAGCTCCCCAAGGGGATGGGTTAAATGCAAAGAAATCATTTCGTTGCTCTGTACTTGTGACAGTGTAATGACAATAAAATTTAATTATTTTTTTATTTTGGCTGTCTTTGTTATTCATTCATTCTGTTCTTCTTCCAGTTCCAAGAACTCGCATTCCAAGGCCTCAGCAAAGTGACGTATATCATTATGGAGAATCTTTATCTGTTTTTTATTCACATCATGCACTTTATCCAGGTAGTAGAAAATGTTGAAACCGAAATCCAGGAGTTCAACCTTATATAAAAGACTAAAAACCTGATGAATAAGCAAATTAAAGTTAGAATCATTTAAGTTATAATCATTAAAGTGTTCACATTTTGGACAAAGAAGATAGGTGGTTTAAGAGGGGCGTGAAGGAATCCATCTATGTTAAGAAAGAAAAATCAACCTTAAACAGAGAGGGTGGGCTCAGATTTCTGCTTTCAAAAACCTACAATAAAATGATTGAGTTGATTCCTTCCCTCTTTCATCACAACCCCTATACAGGGGAACGGAAAACCTCGCCTGTTCAGCCAGGTCAACAACTCCCTCTATTGACCCCCTTTCAGAGAATTAGACAGGTATCAGGTATGGCAGGCGAACAAAGAATCCAAACGACCCACATTCCTAAGGGGCGAACCTGTCCGTGTAGTTCAATTTGCATATTTCTAAACCAAAACAAGGCTTTGTTTTTGTTCTACTCTAAAAAGCCTCAAACTTAGCGCTATTTCAGAAATTTTTAATTGAAAAAGCTTTCTGGATAGGAAGCTAAATGTCTTCAAACTTGGAAACAGAGTCCAGTTGATTGTTTTTTAACTTTTTTGAAATCAATATAATCAGAAAACTAATAATAATTAGTTGGTTTTACCCCAGATTGTCTGATGATTGTCTGGTTTGGCCCAATGATGGCTGATGGCTTGGTCCTGTGATTGGCTGCTCACGGCTTTACCCTGGCTGCTTACGGCCCAGTATCGATCTTCAGACCTGGCTGATGGTCTTATCATCTCCTTCAGTCACTGTCAGACTGAATTTTTTAGAAATGTGATCCTCAAACTGCAATACCTCTTCTTCTGCATGCTCTCCCTCTACATCATCATCAAAAAATGTATCTCTCCAAAATGAACTCCAGGACCCTCTGCATATCTTTTGGCCATCTTCATCGAACATAGGGGAAAACGAGAGCAGACACACAAACACAGATCGAGATAGGAGAAGGACAGTATTGGTACACGGAACATCAGTTTCCACACTTAAATTAGCCCTGGGCCAAGTGGACCTGAACATCTTATATGTAATAGAAAAATGTAGGTCATCAAAAACGTATTCTGATATATATCCTTCACAGAAAATAAGCCAAAGCCAGCGAGACTTAGTTTGAAAATTAATGAATTGAATCATTTCTTGCAGTAAATGATTAAAATTGGTCCCACAGACCCGAACATCCCATAAAGGTTAAGAAAAACCTTGACAATCTTTTCTTTAGCAAAGACAAAAGTAAGTGCTAAAAGTGAACATCAACTCACATGAAAAATAAGAAAAAAAGTCAATAAATTAAAAATTATGGTCCGGCTTAATGACAGAATTTGCAGTTGGAGACACAAGCAGTTTCAACCTCATTCTTATATCAACTCACTTTGGCATCAAATAGTTCTAAAAAGGGCCAGTTAAAGCTGTATAAATTAAACCTTTGTTTTTATTATTTAATTTACAAAGATCTGTTAAGGAAGCCATCAAATAGGAGAAAACACAGTATTTGTGAATATAAAGCATTGCTTACAAAGGCAAAGTCGTTTGATCAGAATCAGAATCAGAAATACTTTAATAATCCCAGAGGGAAATTACTTTTGTTACACGCTCCAGTTACAGTTTTATATAATATATACATATATCCAACTATACAATATAATAAAGATAAAAAAATAAGAATAAAAAGAGATAAAATATATACACATATAGCTCTTCTGTATATATATCTGTACGTATATCTATGCATATGTAAAAACTAAATCCAAATAAAGTAAAATATGGGACAAGATATAAGCTAAGGTATGGCACACTGACATTAATACTAACTTGACAAACATTCACTAAAATAAGAGTTTTAGGTTAGATAACAAAAATTTACCAATCTGCTCTTTTTAAGAGCAATATCTTATTAAAGTGAGAGAAAATTTCTGACCTAAACGGAACCCCATAGATGGCAAGCTATATTGTAGCCACAGCTGCCCTGGAACACACTGACAGAAACAAGTTGGCAAACACAGGCCTCACTAGGCCCTCTAACCCCCCAACGCAGGTGACATGTTTTGCCCAGTGACACAAATTATAATTGTGTAAGGAAATAAAAACTGACATTAAATATTAATAAATCAGGTTCACTGCTGAGGGCAGTTAGGAAAAAAAATCTTGGAGTAAGAAAAGCTGTAATAACAGGCTATACTGAAATATCAAATATAAAGCTGTTCTGCTTCTGTTTGTGGCATTTCTATAATGAGGCGTCATCCACATCTGCTGACCCCAAACTCAAAGAGATTAAACATGACCCAGGCTCATTAGGATGCTTAATTATCATAATGCTTTCATTATGTGATGGTACAGCTAGTCACACAATATTAACATTTAATCGTTTGTCTTTGTTTAACCTTCTTACGTATGACATAAAATCTTATTTTTGGAAATCACATCAAGGAGAAAAGCAGATATAATGATGTAAAGATGAAATAACAGGGAGATTTTTACACTATGACAATGAGAAGTGTTAAAATTATAAAATTTAAAAAAGTTCATGGCTATAGTGAAAAAATGTTTGAGTGTTCAGTCTGACAGGAGAAGTGGTTTATAGATTGGGTCCGTTTACAAAGGCGATATGCAAATGAGGACTCACAAGCATCTAAAATTCTTCAGGGATCCTTAGTTTTTGTAAGCGATGAAACAATAATTTTTGGGTGTACTGTAGGGTGAATATGAAATATATGGCAGGTGTTCAGTGGAGTTGGTTAGAGCCAAAGAAGGTGCATGATTCAGCCAGGGGATTAAAGAGAAAGGGATATTGCTGGAGCTAATGAAGATGTGAACTGGTGAGTTTAGATACAGCAGTGTCTTGCCAAGGATATATTTGCAGATGAGCTGCTGTGATGGATGAGGTAGTACAGCACTGATAGACTTGCAAGAGGACTGCCCATAACTCCTTAATATCTATGAAAGTGCCAGGAGACCAAAATGGTTTTATTATAATGTGCAGGCCAAGTCAAGTACACACAGACTTGCGTAAGAAATGCCACAAAATCCATTTTCATTTATCCTTCTATTCATCCTTTGCATAAACCTGCTTATTCTTGCAAAAAAAAAAAAAAAAATGAAGCAGATTCTTTTTACACACATTTGGGGATTTTTTTCGTCAATTATCCTTGCACAGATGAAAAAGATATAAGTTTATATTTGTTGGTTATGGAAGTAAATTTTCTGCAGTATGAAAATGTCACTTTTTCAATGATGTTAATTGATACACTGCGGTAAAATGCTGCAATTTACAAACAGCTAAAAACCTTGAAAACTGTAGGCTGAATAAATTCATACAATATACTAGTATTAAATTTAAATTTAAAAATAAAAATATTTGTATATATATATTTTTCAAATAAAAAAATTTGAATGAAATTATTTATTCATCTATTAATGAATAATAAGATTTCTCAAATGTTTAAATCAATCCATTGCCTAAATAATAAAATTAAAACCAATATTCTTGTATTAAAAGCATCTAAAGGTGATATAGAAGGGAAATTCTGAACATAATTTGTAATTTCAGTGTCAAATATTGTTGTTTTTTTTTTTTTGTTTAACCTCCTTTACCACCATATTTATGGCTGAAGAGAAAACAGCTGAGACCGGGGTGTAAACTGGGTGTCAAACAAAAGATCACTGAACTTAATGGACACATTTGTACCAGCATATTTAGTAGTTAGTGTATTCTGCTAAATGACTTCAATATAGGCAGAAAGTGTCTGCAAAATAGGCTCACAAAATTAAGAAAATTGTGTTGCTTTGCTCTCCATTTTAATCTTGAAAAAGAGATGAATCAACATCAAATTTCATAAGCATTCTGTTTTAATAAAAACCTAGAATGGGGTTATATTAGGTTATAACAAATTCAAAAATTAAGCTACAAAGAAAGTTTAGATTTAAATCCCCTCTTAAAAGGTACTGATAGTAAACACAACATCTCTGTGCCTAGATACACACTAAATATGAACATTTGATCTGCTACCAGTTGCTGACAATTATTGAAGGTGCAGATTTGGTCAAACACAGTTCAAGTGAAATAGTTAACTTGTTTCTTCGTTTTGGTTTCTCTGTTCTCTGCCTGTTCAGTCTGGATTTATGTTTCCGTTGCCACCAACTTCATCATTAAACCTTCTGTCTCTGCATTTGGGTCCTCTACAAACATCCACCAAACCTGAACCTCTGTGTCAGCAATTGAAATCCTGAGTAAAAATTCAAAAAGCATTGCAGTACTTCATCAAATAATATCAAGATCATTTTTATTTATAAATTAGATTTTACATCAATGGAATCATCTAATTTTGCAGTAATATCCCTTAAATGTCACATTTAGCATTAGTGCAATCAGACGCTTTCACCAAATGTCTTAATACATAAGGATCTTAAAAAGATGTAAAGTTCTTTTCCAACACAAACATTTTCTCCAAACTAAGCCATGAAGCTTTATAGTAGCCATGGGCTGCTTTAGTTGTAGCGTGACAACTTCATCAGTCTGAAAGCTGGCTGGTGCTGAGGGCACACACATACTTACACACTCACACCCACGCACACAACATAAACATACAGTATGCCCAAATGCACACTCCCACACATAGAATATAGGCTACTGCAAGGACATATGACCAAATGAGAGCTGATATGCAGACTTTCACACACAATTTTAAATACTCAAGTGTGTACACTGCCTTACAATGGCACTCCCACATATGTATACAGTGACTGCCTTTTCAAGCCAGATGTAAGTAGGATTAGTGAAATTGGCAGCGAGTACAGAGCTCTTTATCCACTGGAGCTAATTCACTTTACTACAGTGGCGTTTTCTAGCTTTTCAGTCTTCTTTTTTTGATTTCTCTCTCTGTTCCTTTGTTCTCTTAACATTTCTGTCAAATTTCCATCTAATCCCATCACTTTTATGCCATACCCATTTGCCTTCAGCTGAATCATTTTTCTGCCGAACTGAGGCAAGGAACTGAGAGCAGGTAATAATATGTCACTTTATGGAGGCTTTCTGAAAAATTAAAATTTTAAATGCTCCAACAGAAGGGGTATTGCATGTAATTATTTTACTTGTCATTAATAAATATTGCAACTGCCCTTCTTTTCTGACCCTTCCATCCAAGATAGAAATCTATTGGCTCTACACCAATGGAGTAGTCTATCACAGTGTGCCACAGGTGGATAGCTTTGTCCATAAAGTACAGTAGTTTGTCCAATGTCCTTTTTTCTGTCACTGTCTCTTTACAAGGTCCACCCTCTTCCTGTGTGGTTGGTATATGTGTATACCATCTTGCTCTTGGTTGTATCTGCAAGGATCTGTTCAATCCCCCTTGGATCAAAATCTCTTTAAGGTTTTTGGCTAGCTCATCATCAGTATTTTATTGGAGAAGGAAAAAGAATCAAAGCAGTAGTCAAAGTATTATGACTGTCCTGCAAATCTTTGAACGTTGATGCATCCTGTCTGACTAACTTATTTGGTTAACCCGAGGTTCGAATACAGACTGAGTTTTTAGAGCTTCAACATTTTATCTTTCTCTCTAAGGCAGGGTTTATAACACTGTACAAGTTTTTGCCCTTTTCGATCT
Source organism: Cyprinodon diabolis (assembly GCA_030533445.1). Taxonomy (NCBI): domain Eukaryota; kingdom Metazoa; phylum Chordata; class Actinopteri; order Cyprinodontiformes; family Cyprinodontidae; genus Cyprinodon; species Cyprinodon diabolis. Next base: position 11,412,868 of record CM060076.1, on the reverse strand, counting down.
GATTCTCCAGTTGTGCGAGAATTTTTTCCATCGGGCTTAGTTGAACCCTTATCTTGCTTCCTACATAGTGTAGTATACAGTGGATAACGAGGGGGCAATTAGCGTCTCATGACCACCTCCTGAAGCAGAGCATCATCTGAGCCGATATACCTGAATCTCACATACTGTGTACCGGGTATGTGAAAATAAGAGAGTTTCTTCTTCCTCTTGAATATTGAAGAATCTGACCAGCGTCATCTCCCGGCACTGCATCCAACGTTTGGTTTCTGGACATGCAGTGTTAGCTCGGTAGATTGCTTTAGAGCGTCAGTGTAAGAACATACATTGTGAGCTGTGAACCTTTAAACCCTGTGGTTTCGCCGAACAGTTTGAGCGTAGCTGAGTAAAACAATTTCAAATATTGTACAGTGTATGCCCGGCTTTAGCCTTGGTCCTCAAGGCTCACTGTCCTTCGGGTTTTAGATATGTTTCTACTCCAGTCCGCCATGATTCAAATGATTACATTACCTCGTCGGCAGCCATCACATGCTGCAAAAGCCTGTTGATCACCTTCTTATTCAGGCTTAGACATTTTTATTTTGTCATTTTTTATACACAAGTGTATACAAAAAACAATTTCATTTTTTTGAAGTGCAACCTTGAAAACAGCAATAAATAGATAAAAAAAAACAGTAATATAAACATATGACTATATTTCCAGTTCTAACATTAACTTTTTTTTTTTTTTATAAATAAAATGACCCATTTTACACAACATTCAGCAGTCTAATGGCAGTGGGGAAGAAACTGTTATGGAATATGCTGGACCTACATCGGATGCTTGGAAGTCTCTTCCCAGAGGGCAGCAGGGAGAACAGTCCATGGTGGGGGTGTGAGGGGTCATTGATGATGTTACGGGCTCGGGACATGCAGCGCTGGGATGAAATGTCTTTAATGGAGGGAGGAGGAGCCCCGATGATCTTCTCTGCTGTTCTTACCACTCTTCTCATCTTCTTCCAGTCTGAGGCGCTGCAGCCTCCACACCACACAGTGAGACAGCTGGTCAGAACGCTCTCTATGGTGCTTCTGTAGAAGGTGGTGAGGATGGGTGGGCTCTCCTCATCCTCCACAAGAAGTACATGCACTTTTGTGCCCTTTTGATCAGTGAGGTGGTGTTTACATTCCAGGTGAGGGTGTCTGTGATGTGCACCCCCAGGGATTTTGTGCTGTTGACCACGTCTACAGCTGAGCTGTTGATGACCAGTGGACAGTATATAGTATTAAATTAAGCACAAAGTGTCTCAAGAATATTGATTGTGGATGTAAATAGGTTGAGGAGCAAAGTTTAGGGATACTTTTTCAAAAACACACATACATTGTATCATTCATCAGAAAAGATAAGGCAACAATAAGGAACCAGGTACTTTATACATTTTGGAATCACTACAACAATGGCTGATAAAATGTTTTTAGTCTTTCCTGATAATTAATCAATACATCGAGAGATCACCTAGCTCACAGACCAATATAGATATATATTTAGGTTTGAGAATTTTTTTAGAATTTAAAGATGGCCCATGCAGCAGCCTGTTATGTCAGCCTCGTGTTCTCCTTTCCTACTGTCCTTTGGAATGAGCAGGCCCCTGCTTAAAACCTTATATGACTCTGTGGTGGCATCAGCCCTCCTTTAAGCTGTCGTCTGCTGGGCCCCTGGCAGCGCAAGCAAACTGGTGAGAAAGGCCGTTCCTGTACTGGGCTGCACCCTGGACTCAGTGGAGGAAGTGGCTGAGAGGAGGTTGCTGTCCAAGCTTACATCCATGATGGACAACACCTTCCACCCTCTGCAAAAGACTGTAGAGGAGCTGAGCAGCTCCTTTAGTGAAAGACTTTTACAAACTGTTTGTAAAAAGAAGCACTACCACAGGTCATTCATCCCTGCTGCAACCAGACTCTACAATTCAACACTACAAAGACAATAACCTGTGCAATGTATAATGTGCAATTACTTTTTAATACACTGTGCAATAACCTGTTTCTCTATATTTAACACCCAGTGCAATAACTATATATATATAAATATAAATATATATCTATATAAATATCAATATAAACACCCTGTGCAAATACCCTGTATAATAATCCTACAATATGGACGCACTGTATATACTGTATATAATGCATGCAACTTTTTCTTCCTTTGGCACATTCCTCTTCTCCTTTGACTATTTAAGCAGATGTAACAAGTAAATGTATCCACTGTGAGATCAATAAAGTCAATCAATCAATAAAATGTTGGTTGTCATCGTTCAGAGCTCAACAATGACAAAAGATATGTTCAAAGATTATTTTTGGATGTACAAAAGATTTAATATTTTGATAAATGGTTTATTTTGCTTCAACTCAAATGGCAAAACAGGTTTATAAAAAGTTCATTTTTATTATTTGATAGTTAACAGTAATTGATCAGAAGCCTTGTTTTTGCACAACATAGTAAGAGCAACTGAGAGATGTAAAGATCTGAAATTTTACATGTAATAATGCTCTTCTCAGAATAAGCAGGTAATGGGTGAATAGATGGATGCTCTTGTCATCACTAGTAAAAACAGCTTAGAACTCAAAGGCAAAACTTTTGCCTCTATAAGTCATCCTTTTTGCAAATATAACCAATAACCATTAAAAAGTTGCTTTGAGGTTGCTATAGATTCATTTTTTTCTGAAAGCATATGGCTGAACAGAGCTTCTATCGTTCTGCATTAAAGGGAAAGAAGAAGAGTTTCAGCAATCTGATAACTGACAGTGTGAAAAATGTGTGAATGATTCTCAATGATTCCAAGTTTATTATTAGATACATAACAAATAGCCAAGTTCATACATTTTACACAACATCTTAAAGTTACATCTGAATAGAGCAAATCACAGAGGGTTACATTAAAACAACATTAAAATTGAATCTGATCATGATTATGTGTTGACACCCTATGAATCTTCATAGTGCTAAAGGATTAGGAAAAGTTATATGTTTGCGTGTCGCCATTGGAAATATTTGTTGTTAACTATAATGGTTTTGATATGGGAGTGTTTGGCAGACAGAGGTACAGTGTACTACTAAAAAAAACAGTTATTTAATGATTGAAAACCACCATCTTTGAAGTTTTATTTGCTCTGGATTTCACCAGCGGGTCAAGAATTAAAAATGAGTAGTTTTACTGCAGTTATCCAGACATAATACCCAGTTGAACAAATAGATTCTAATCATTGTTACTGAACTGAGGGGACTGCCTTTATGCTGAGTTCAACTCAATAAGTGCAACCTAAAAGCAAACTATAGAGCAAAAGAAAAGCAATAAACTTAATAAGTGGCATGAAAACCAAAGTAAAAATCTATTTGATCACAAAGTCAGGCTAATAACCTAAACTGAGCATTATTTAATGAACATTTTTTCAGTATTTACATGAAAATAAATATTTCAAAAAAATATAGAAAACATCATACTGCTTAAGTATTGTTGAATGATTACATTTGCCTTCACTGTCTAATTTTAGGAATGTTTTGTTGATGTTGCACCCAGGAAACAGTTTTAAAAAGAATTCCAGCAGAGAAATACAGTCTATTATTTCCAATTGTATCATATCATACCAGTTGACCATGTCAGATTTTGTCATAGCTTTTTGTAACATTTGCTATAAAAAGGAAATATATAAAATTGTATTAACACAGTGACTCAAAATAAATTGTATTGTATCACATTATTTTGCATCATATCATACTGTATTATATTTAATTAAAATAATGTATTAAATCATACTGAACTACAATGTAGCCCACTGGAAGTTAAGCTTTATGTTTTATCCTACTGCATTGTTTTTTCTAGCATTATTCTGCTTTTATTTTTTTCATAGCAAATTAAATTTAGTTAATTTGGCCTTATACTGTTTCCTGTATATTACATTATATTTAAAGACCTCAAACTGTCTTATTTCAAATGGTCTGAAAATGACATGTATCGTTTATCAACTGTCGTAATGTTAAATTGCATCATATCATATTATATTGTACTGTATTCAATCACATTGATTTAATCACATTATATTGTACTGTATTAGATTTTATCTCCCATTTGTTGAAGTTATTTGATTTTTTTCTGTTTTTGGACACTTCTGTGAATTCGCATATTTGTTGTTGTAAAATAAATATATGGTTAAAAAGGAGTAAAGACAAATTGAAGAGAACAATGTATATTGTAAGGCTACCTTTTGAAATGAGTTGACCACCTTAAAGATCCTTTAACAGTCCTTTAACAGCACAAATCACACCAGCAACGCTACATATAATCCCCAGACTCAGTATAGCCACATCTATAATCCGATCCTGCACAGTGAGTCGCCTCCACTGCAATTTGAGATGAAATAGAGATGGAAGTATGAGTGTCATTGCTGCTCCGGTCACACTCCCAGTCAGGCCCATTAGCAGAGAAAACCTGGGCACTAGCATGGACAGTAGGTATGACGACACCAACAAGGCGCCACGCACCATGAGAGTTGGACAAGAAATGCCATGACTTGTCTGTTTGGAAGAAGATGATAGGGAAGCATCTGGAAAGAGATCAAAGGAGAAAGGTTGGAAAGAGTTGCAGTGATGTTATTGGTGGCAAGCCTTACTGACCCAAACAACTTTTGTCTCATAGTTTCATTGGAATAACGTAATGCAACTCCTAAAACATAAATTATAAAAGTAACTTGCAGTAACATTGGGTGTTTAGTAAATCAATTAGGGGATGTTTAAACTCTTTGTTCAGATGCTTTCAATATCACAAATAAATTTATATATCTTTTATTCTACATTAAACTTCAATAAAACCAAAAATAGCCCTGTAGTGTAGGGAATAATTGTCCAACAAAGCCCAACTTTTGATAAAAAAAGGAATGGTTCATTCTGTATACAAGGGTGGAAACTAGCAACTCCCACTGCCCTACTGAGAGGGGCTTTATTTAAATAGTTCAGAACAAATTTCTATTAAATGTTAAAAAAAATAATCTAGTTTTATACAGAAACACTCTAGAAATTCAGTCTGATCACATAAACAGATTAAAAGTTAATTACATAAATTGTTCAACAATCCTAGTAATTAGACAATCATGTCAGGTTGAGTTATTATTCAAAATGGTAAAACGTTTTCTGTCTAAAATAACCAGCATATTACATTATGGTGTTATAACTGCTGCATTTACTTAAACAAACATGCTTGTAGTAAAAGGGGAGAAAAGAACCCCCCTTTAACAGGATAAAACCTCAAAAACCTGGCTCTGGGTGAGAGACCTTTTGCTGTGGCTAACTAGGAGTTTGAAAAGTGGAAGGTAAATTGGGCTGACTCAAACACAGCAGAGTAGGATTCATAATGTGAACAGGACAACATCATGCAATATCCTTTGACTGGCTTATGGTACCAATGCCTTGGAGCTACCACAATACTGCTGCAAATGCCATTGAGTTGGAGCAGATTATCTGAGTGATATTAGCTTGCTAGTCCAAATCGATGGGTAAAATCCAAGCCAAGGAATTAACCTGAGGCTGTTTATTATAGCTGTTACAGTATCTTCATGTCTTTAAGTTTGACAAGATTGAAAGTACAAACGTCAAACTTTAGAATAAGCCTTAAAACATTTTTAACAGAATATTCTTTTTCTGGAGCATTGCTGAAATAAGTGATTTTTGTAAAAGATAATTTCCTGGCTGTCTCACCTCTAAGAAACCATGTTTGAAGAATCTCAGCAGCAGAGTAGAAGGGCAGAGGGAAGGAAAGAAGAGCTTTAGCTAGGAGACACAGATTGACAATAGGCCGAAGGTTAAGGGGCAGGTTGTCAGTGATAACTTCACTGGTCTCTGACCCCCAAGTCAACACCGCCTATAGGGAAGAACAATGAAAAGATAGTCTTTACTAGTGTGTCCTCTTTATGTTTCATCGATATCACACCTGATGTTGGAAAGGGCCAGATCTGTGAAGTATTTATGTTTTACATTTTTCTTTGTTAGAATCCACCACAAACTGTCATTCAGTGTATATATAGATTCAGCATTTGGACCTACCAGTAGTGAAAAAGTGGTTTTCATGATGCATGCAACTCCATGGGTCCAACCCAACATGGTGTCAAACTGCCCTATATCCTCCATGCTGCCTTCTAGGGAAGGTAGGAAGATCTGAGAGGTGTAGGAGAAGATGATGACACCTACTGAGACAATGAAGTCTTCTGGGTCCACAGACAGAGAGAGGGAGGACCAGGACCAGTATCTGGCACAACTCAGGCAGTACAGTATTACTAATAGGCTGACAAGGAGACAAAATATAAAACAAAAAGGGTCATTGACAATTTTGAACATTTTAACAAGTGCACAAAACATGCTCTACTGGATCATTACAATTTCCTTAGCCTGGAATATTTCTCTTATTGTTGGGGTGTGTTTTCAAGCATAAACTTACCCATGTCAGGGTTCTGGCCTTTGTTTAGATTTCTTTTTAAACTGTAGTTGTTTTCTGGCTGTGTTGTGTTTTCTGTTAATCTCTATCGCCCCCTTGTGCTAGTCTCCTTTCCCTTTGGCTCCTTTCTAGCTGCTTCTGTCCACACCCGCCTCCAATTAACTAATTACTCCATTCTTGGTTCTGTCTCCCATATAAATTTCTCCTCTGCAGTTCAACAGTGCTGATTTCTCTTCATTGCTTTGCTCCCTGTGTGTGTTTCTCCCAGCCATATCTGGCATGTCCTAGTTTGATTTCTATTTATTTGTTCTTGGATGATTGCCACCACTAATTAAAAATACAGGTATGGCCTTTTAAAACTTTTTACTATAATATGTTTTACACGTAGTGAAGAAATTACATTTCAAAAGTTTTGAGGCAACATTGTATATAAACAATATCTATGAAATCCATTGATAATGCTTAGTTTAATATTGTATACTCGGCTGTGCTAATGTTTGCTGATCAGTTTAAGAAATCTGCTTTCACCATTTTAGTACTTGTCATTGCTTGCCTCTTTACAAAGCCTACTGTTGCCACTATTTCACCATTCTGTCTTTTGAGTAACTTTTGTTTTTCAGTGTTACTGCTTATGTTTGCTTAGATAATGACATGCTTCACTGTATCCAGTTCATCTTGCATCTCACTTCTGTCTGTATAGCTGTATTTGAGCCCTTAACATAATATTGACTTTTTCTTTCTTGCAACAAAATCCAGAAAGTCTTATTTCAATGTCAGAAAGGTTTTGCAGTAACCGTCCAACTTCCTTGGGATTATTTTATTCTGAAAGATTAGTAATGTAACCTTTTAAAGGAATAGTACACCCAAAACATGATTAGCCTTCATTTTCTACTCACCCCCATGCTGAACAACACTCTGGAGTACTTTTTTGATATCTCAAATGCATCTGGAGATCTGGGAGGCTTCTTGCTGTCTGCTGACATTCAAACAATGGAGGTCTATGGCGCCCGAGGCAGAAAGGTCCATAAAAGTCCACAAAAAACATAAACAGTAGCGTATAGGATTTCCTACAAGCACGCGCCTGCGAGTTCACGAGTCTACGGAAACCGCGGCAGACCAAGCCAGATGAAAGTGCGCATTCAGCGTCTGCTCGATAATGCAAGCTTAGAAGAAGAAATGTGCTGTTTACCTGTGCAAAGAAAGAAACAACGAAAGAAAAATGTCTGAGGACTTCATTGTTGAGGAAGAGCATGAGTTCTTTGCCGAGCTGAATGCGCACTTTCATCTGGTTTGGTCTGCCGCGGTTTCCGTAGGCTCGTGAACTCGCATGCGCGCGCTTTTAGGAAATCCTATACACTACTGTTTATGCTCTAAAAACATTCTAAATGACTTTGTTTCGAGTAAATTATGGACGCTACCCACTCAGGACACTTGGAATACATTGGACGAGCAGAATGGAGGAATATTGACACGTTTTTTGTGGACTTTTATGGACCTTTCTGCCTCGGGCGCCATAGACCTCCATTATTTGAATGTCAGCAGACAGCAAGAAGCCTCCCAGATCTCCAGATGCATTTGAGATATCAAAAAAGTACTCCAGAGTGTTGTTCAGCATGGGGGTGAGTAGAAAATGAAGGCTAATCATGTTTTGGGTGTACTATTCCTTTAACCCCTAGAACCCTACGGACCCGCCGGTGGGTCCAGCTGCTACGTGACCTCGTATTTTTAACAAACCCCCAGTATTGATGTAAAAAACACATTTGGCACAGTTTGGTGACATTTTTGGAAAAATGTGCCAAAATGGCCCCTCCGCCTAAGAAATTTCTCACTAATACCATTCTAAAATAAATATGATTCATCTGAGTCCAAATTTGGTATATTTTTACACAACATTTAGATTTAAAAGTCTGTACTACTTTTTTTGTGCTATAAATTAAATTTTGGTAGTGTTTTGCAATGTTTATTTCAAAGAAAATTTTGGCGAGGTTCAAAAAATGCAAAATATTTTGTATTTTGTCCCTAATATTTCAGGCAGGGTCAAAGCTACAATGGTGCTGACACCAGAAACCATTCTATGACATCTTACCTTTACAGAGGTACCAAACGTTTCTTCTCAAATCTAATAGCTGTGAGGCTATAAGTGATTTACTTTTGTGTGTTTTTGTCAGGCAGAAATTTATTTATACCCCCTGAGGGTGTAAGAGGTTAAGCAATACATTGGTCAAATCAAGACATAACTACCTGCTTTTTTAGTTTTTTTGCTCTACTAGTTAATTAAACCAAAAGAACAGCAGAGTGGATTTAATAGATCAGGGAAAAATGTCCTGCATTACTATTGTCTAGACTAAGCTGTAATATGCCTGTCCAAAGAATTAAAGAACAAGAAAGAGACCAAACAGCTCTCAGAACTCCTAAAGCAGAACACATCTCTGCACTACTTGGTTCCAAACAGACACAAATATCATCAGAAATAAATAATGAAAAGAGCAAGTATATTCAGTAGCAATTGAGAAAACCGTCCACCCAGCAGCAGCTGCAACAAGATTGCAGGGATGAGAATAAGAGCATATCAAACTGTCAACCTGAGTCTTTAAAAATTATGCATTAGCCTTATGTGTGTAGATAACTTCTTACGTGTCACAGTTCTTTGACGAATATTAAATATTTCCATCACCTTATCAATATGTGGGCCAAGGAGCATAGCAGACTGAAAGTGGAGACTGGTCTGAGATCCGTCAGCAGCAAGCAGGGCAGAAGGAACATCAGTGACATCAGAGAACACACAGATCTAGGAAGAGCTACTCCTGACAGACTGTCACACAGCAAAGTAGTGGAGACGAGCAGATACAGGGTGCAGGTCATCAGCAGTTCAGTTACCTAAAATGGAAACTTTACAGTTACTGGACTGGGGTAAAGAAAAAGGGTAATCATCCATGTCTTATAAAGTCACCTTTTGCAAGTCTAAGACTAATGCATGCTCTTAAAAAAACAATATTGATACTTCTTTTACATAAAGAGCTTTGCACAAAAATTAAATAAACGTTTTCAACAAACACAACATGAAATAATGTAAGGGTGAATTTTAAAGGTTAGCTGCCTGACTTGAAACTGAATTTGTTAAGGGAAATGAGTCAGTGAAGGGGGTAACGAACAGAGTTAATATAATCTCTGAAGGCTAAGTAAGTGAGGCTATGTGCTGTCAAGGTATTGATGTACAGGAGTTTTTTGAAGAGTTTGGAAAGTGAAGCCTAAGTGATGCTGTCACAGTAATTGAATCAGACATGGATAATTATCTGAGTAAAGTTTTAGAGGTAGAGAAGGAGACTGAAGGGTGAAAGAGAACAATATTTTTTGAGAAATCCTGATGTGGTATTCAACTGTGAGATGATTGTCAATGAATGAGGCAAACCTTTCAGTAGGGTGTTGTCGCAAAGTTTTAGGGCATAAGTTGTTAGAATATTCACTAAAAATGTGGAGTCATTTATTAACATCTGTTGTAGTTTCATTGAAAAAAAAACTGTGTTGGATCTGTAATTTAATAGGCGAGTTGGTATAAATACAGGGGGTTTGGAATTTGTTCTAAACATGGATGTATATGTTGTCTGCATAGCATGTTGTGACAAATAATGTGGCCAATTGGGAGGACATGAAAGACAAATAGGTAAGGACTAAAAAACAGAATCATGGAGAACACCCCATAACAGGAAGAGCTAGACTTGCTTACATAAATGAAGCGGTGTGTAACACAAATAATATGAATCAGAAGAGGGCAGAGCTCTCCTAGCTAATGCCATTTGATGTCTCTGTTATAACAATCCAAGGAGTTAAAGCACTGAGATTGTTTCATACATATTTATCCGCTACCCACATTGTTAGAAAAAGTGTAATACTGTGTCCTTCTTAAGCAATCTTACCTGGGCTAAATTGATCAGCCATCCTCACATTACTGACCAATTTGGCCATAGTCCTTTACAGCATGCATCCATGATATCCTGGTAGCTGTGTCGGACTCTGACCTTTGACACATCGTTGGAATCGTTTCTAAAATGTAGAAATATATCATTTGTTATACTCTTCCATAGTCTCTTAAATCTTAGTGACTTTAAAATCTTAGCTTTACTTGTATGCTTTTACTGACAAGAAATTATAGTTTAAAAGAGTCAGATCAACCAAGTCAAAGTTCAGCTGATCCTTAAAGTAACTCTAAATCAGTGCTCTCGAACTCCATTCCTCAAGGGCTGTGGTCCTGCAACTTTTGTCTCCACATGAAAACACCTGACTCCAAAATGAGCTTATTAGTAGACCTTGACTGCTGCTGGTAAGGTGGGATAGCCATTTGATTTAGGTGTAGGGCAAAGGACATATCGAAAAGTTGCATGACACCGACCCTCGAGGATTTCAGTTTGACATTTTCTCTAAATGATGCAGGAAGCTATAAAAAATAGCTGTACTCTAATAGAAACTCTACCTGTGTTCGTCTTCGTACAAACAGGCCACCAAACTCCTTCCTGTGTGGTTGCAGATCCAGGCTGAGAGCACCAGCACCACCAAGCCCATATAACCAGATTGAACCAGAGCAAAGGGCAATCCCAATACAAATATACCCTTAGAGAGTAAAACAAGAAATTAAGAATACATTTCTAAACTTGAAAGAGGTAACTGACAAAAAGATTATTCAAAAACAAATATTTTTGTCCCTTAATTTTCTCAAAAAGCATATTTGACAGTCGTGTATTAATCTCCAATTTTCCTTTTTGTTACAGCAGTTTTTGTCTTGTACTCAATTTAAGATTTCCTTCTGTTCAAATTTGAATCACTTTTATCTCACATTGTTATTCAACAACTTGTCAAATTGAGTTTATTGCTGAAATTACAGTCAAATTTCAGGAAATGGACTGCCATTCATAGGTCCCTAAGAGGAGAGGACATGCTAGATGCTGAAAGGCCCTTTATCCAAAATCCAGAATTGAGGTCAATATTCAGGCAATGGTCATTTGTAGGAAGGTAGCTGCTGCAATACTTTGCAAAGTATTTGGGTAAAACTCAGCAGTCATTAGGCAGAGTGATTAGCCTCGTGAGACCATCCTGATCTCGCGAGCTTTCAAGATTACACTCGCTAATCAGTCTGGAGACTCTACGTTGAAGAAAATTTGGAGCCGTTCACCAAACGAACGTCCAATCAGCGTTGGCTTTGAGGCGGGTTGAGGTGTAATGCAACGAGAAGCGCTACAGTTCAGTCTAAAGAACATGGCGGCTTCAGCCTATGAAATTAGCGTTAACGTGACTATCGAGCAAGTTTTATCGGAATTACAGAGTATTTCTTCATTGAAAGAAGAGCAAAACACTGCTCTGGAGGCTTTTCTCAGAGGAAAATATGTTTTTGCTCTTCTCCCGACTGGTTTCGGCAAGAGTAGCCTGGCTGTTAGTACGTCATATGCTTGGTTGATCTGATTGGTTTATTTGGCCCGTCTATCACCAACATAGGCCAATAAGCTAACCAGTATTTTCGCCCCTTCCCAAAATTACTTCAACGGAAGGTTTCCAGATGGATATGCGGAGCAAATCCATCTGGCGGAGTCAGGTTACAGAGTGATGGCCAATGCTTAGATATCAGTTCAACATTTGATATCTGTCATAGGCTATAAGACAAAGAAAGGTAAATCTGTGGGCATCGGCTGGGTATACCACAAGAAGCACTAGTGAGTCAGATATAAAATTTCCACTGGCAGTGGGTCAGTCAAAATTCTGGAGAGGAGGCAGAGAGTGTCCTTAACTATACTGTAGGCCATAACTGAATATGGTAGAAAATCAGGAATAGCAAAGGTGGAATAAGTTAGGTTAATTAGAGGGGTCGGCAACCCGTGGCTCCAGAGCAACATGCGTCTCTTTAATGCCTCTCTTGCGGTTACCTGGAGCTTTTTCAAAAATGTATGAAAATGAAAAAAGATGGATTTTTTGTTTTTTTGTTTTAATATGGTTCGCAGGAGGAAACAAACATTCATTATATTTTCCAATGCTGTAAAAGGAAGATGTACGTCATAACCTGCAACACAGATGGCTGTTGTAAACAAACTGGCGGGTGTGTTTCGGGTCATGGATCCCAAAGGGAGAAAAGGGAAGATAGATGATGACAACACAGAATTCAAAGAAGAATGTGCCCAATCATTTGCTTTTGTTATCTATGCGGAAGGATTGTCTGCATGTTTGCTTCGTAATGAGAAGCTGCCAAGTAATAAAGAGTAATTTGGAAAGGCATTTCCAGGTAGGTCATGCTAGATTTGAAGCCAAACTTCAAGTTGTTTTCATGATCTGAAAACAAAGATTGTTCAACAGTCGTTCAGGGGAAGGATACAAAAAAGTTGTCTCAGAGATTTAACTTCTCAGTTTCCACTGTGAGGAACATAGTAAGGAAATGGAAGACCACAAGAACAGTTGTTGTTGAGCCCAGAAGTGGCAGGCCAAGAAAAATATCAGAGAGGCAGGGAAGAAGAATTGTGAGAATGTTCAAGGACAACCCACAGACCACCTCCAAAGACCTACAGCATTATCTTGCTGCAGATAGTGTCACTGTCCATCGTTCAACAATTCAGTGCACTTCGCACCAGGAGAAGCTGTATGGGAGAGTAATATGATGGAAGCCTTTTCTGCAAGCACGCCACAAACAGAATCGCTTGAGGTATGCAAAAGCACATTTGGACAAGCCAACTTCATTTTGGAATAAGGTCCTGTGGACTGACAAAACGAAGATTGAGTTGTTTGGTGATTAAAAAAGGCGTTATGCATGGCGGCAAAAAAACACAGAGTTCCAAGAAAAACACTTGCTACCCACTGTCAAATTTGGTGGAGGTTCCATCATGCTTTGGGGCTGCATTGCTAATGCTGGCACTGGGAATTTTGTTAAAGTTGAGGGTTGCATGGATTCCACTCAATATCAGCAGATTCTTGAAAATAATGTGCAAGAATCAGTTACGAAGTTGAAGTTACGCCAGAGATGGATATTTCAGCAAGACGATGATCCAAAAACACTGCTCCAAATCTACTCAGGCATTCATGCAGAGGAACAATTACAATGTGTTGGAAAGGCCTTCCCAATCCTCAGACCTGAACATCATTGAACATCTGTGGGATGATTTGAAGCACACTGTCCATGCTCGGCGACCATCAAAATTAACTGAACTGGAATTTTTTTTGCAAAGAATGTTAAAAAATCCCTTCAACCGCGATCCAGGAACTCATTTACAGCCACAGGAAGTGACTAGAGGTGGTTGTTTTTACAAAAGGAGGGTCTACTAAATATAAATGTTTCTTTTTTTGCTAGGGTGCCCATATTTTTGTCCTGTCAAATTTTGTTTTAATGCATACTGCACATTTTCTGTTAGTCCAATAAACCTCAATTGAATACTGAAATATTACTGTGTCCATCTGTTATTACATATATCAAACTGAAATAGCTGTTGCAAACACCCAAATATTTAGAAATAAATAATTAAGATTAAAAGGGGTGCCCAAACTTTTTCATATGATTGTAATACATTTTTTTTTATTTTTTTCTGTCTATTGGCATGGACTCCCCCTAAAAAAGTTTTTCTTTCTTTTTTTATTCATGGAACATTCTGGCTGAATAAATAAGTAAACAAAAACATATTTTATTGTCTTAAAATGCCTGCAGCATCTACGAGACATTGTCTTTGTTATCCAAGGTACTAGTGCTTGTGATAAAGCTCTGCTCAGGCAGTAGCCACTGTTTGTTCTGCTGTGTTTACTACACAGCTCACACTGTTTGTACTTTCATCACCCCTAACAGGCCGCCATCTTGGTAGTCCAACAGCTTATTGAATTTATCACCACAAACTTGTGTTAGGATTTTTTAAATTAACATTTTAATGTATTTGGGTCTAGATTTCTACTGGGTCATTTTGACACAAAAAAAATATGCTTACTTCTAATATGTCGGTCAGGCTGCATGCTTTCCATGCTTTTGGGTTGATTTTTTTATTTATTTATTTTTATTCATGGCTGTATGTTTGAAAAAGATCAAATATTTAGCATACACATGTTTCAAATCTACTTTTAAGTTTATATATTTAAAGTCTGTACACTATGAGCATGTTAACCAAAATCTAAAGTGAACTCAAACATGGCCAATCATGGCCTAAAATTGATTCTGATTGGTTGAAAGTTCACATGTTTTTTGCTGCATCCAACAGATTACTTTCTATTTAACTGAATTTATTTTTTATCAAATCTGTCATATTCATATTAATGTATAAGGGGTGCTTGAAGCCATAAATATTGTTCTGCATAAACAGGACATAAGCATTTTAGTTTTATGTCTCCTTTAAGAGGTACAGATTGTCTTAACGGCATAGTTAAATCAAGACAAATCCATTGCTTGATCCAAGAAATCGCTGTCTTTCACTACTCTGTTAAAGGGAGTTCTTTAAAACTTTTTCTATAAATTTAGATTTAAGGCTTGCACCACAAACTGAGAAATGGACCTTCTTTTGATTAACTGTTTTTCTGATTAAGACTTATCCATCTTGAACCATGCTTTTTCTTGAACGTTTCAATAGAGCACAATTTAGTGTTGGAGTTATACAAATTTTAATAAAACACACTGAAGTCTTCAGTTTTAATGTGACTAAATTTAAAAACATTAAATAATAATCAATAACTTTACCAGTCTCTGTATTTTTACATAACACCCATTAAATTATAAGAAATCCAAATTAGCATGGGATAAAGACAGCTGAACAGCAAAGGAAGAGAAAGAGATGAAAGAACTGTTCATGGTTGGATGATGAGAAGGCGAGAGGAGAGTTTTGGCGAGACGCCTGGAGAGTCTGAGGATGCAGGAGACCAGCAGGAGCCGATAGAAGAGGCGAGTCTGGCTTTGGCCTTATACCAAGACAGAAATGTATGTGTCTGCCAGAGAGGGAAGATTGAGGAGAGGGAGAGGAGGTAAAAAGGGGGGGGCTGTTGGGGGTGGGGTGGAGATGGGGCAGGCAGTGAGGGTGAACAGAGCGAAGGGACATGAGCAAGAGAGACTGTGGAAGAAGAGGTGAGGCGTCTTTGTAGAGAGCACAGGGTCGGATGATGGGAGATCAGAGGAGGCAACAAGCTACTTTGAGTAGGTCGTTGTGTTTAGAATGTTGGAACATGCAGATATTCAGACTCACAGAGAGATCCGTGGAAACACATCACACACTGCAGACACAAACACACACTGTGGATACATAAACAGACAAGTGAACATTCTCCCTTTTCAAGTTTCTATTTGGTAACTGCTGTCTGTTAGGCATATGCTGATGGAGCTTTGATGTTCAAATGGAGCGGCTGGGGATGAAAGCACTTTGAGAGAAAACTGACACAGAAGTATTTGATTTCATCTCTTTTTGCTCTTCTACTGCACTTATTTTTCTCTCTATGTTTTTGCCAGCTAATTGGTTAGTCGGAGCGTAACCTGAAGCAGCTCCCAATCACAAAAGAGCACAATGTTTTCTGTCCAATCTTTTGATACCGATGGAAAAAAGAAGTTGCAGTGGAATTTGTCTGCTCTTTTGCTTCAGCTAGAATTTTCCAGTGCACAATTTTTAATCCTTTATCTTCTACTTCATATCCAATATTTAATGCATGCGCATCTTTAAAATTGATGTTTAGGCTGCCCTGATATGAGCAGAACCAGACAGGTCAGACATTTAAGTAACAGGAACTGCCTTTTTTAAGCACAGGACAAGCCCCATAGTTTTATAAAAGTGTGTTAATGTTAGAGAGTCAATTCAAAAGAGGCAGTTTTATTTTCTACGTCACTGTTTACAAGTGAGCATCATTTCTCAAGAAATATGCGCTAATGAAAAAATATAATTTGAGCCTAAAATAAGTTATATCTTGAATGTTTTTCACATTTTGTAAAGTTACAGATACAAACGAAAATGTTTTTTTTTGTACCGTGATTTATAGATAATATAGATTATTATAGATAATAATAAAATAGCACATGCTTGTCAGATGGAGGAAAACATTTATGTGCTGGTAATGAAAATGGAAAATGCAGTGTCCATTTGTTTTTAGCCTGTAATTGTTTTCAAATCCCCCAATACAATCTAGTGGAACCGCATTCAGAAGTCAACCAAGGATTCCACTTATGAGTAAAGCAATCTTACTACATGTAAGTACAGCTCTTTTGTGAAGAAATGGCATCATAGAAAGAACAGAGTCCAGAGAAAAAAGTTATTGGGAGTTTTTAAACAGTGTTAATTTTATGGAACATTATAAAAAAAATTGAAATAATCAAGGGAGAACTATTCAAGTTATAATCTAAAAACAGAAAAGGTTTACGAAACAATAAATCAGTCTTAATATAGAAAAAAAAGACTGGCCAACATCCCATTAAAGTCTGGAGCAGCTAAAGGATTCACAGCTCAAGTGGAGCTTTAAAGTTGACAGCAGGCAAATAAGCCCCTATTGGAAGAAAAGTCAGAAATCCACTTTGCATTTTGTTGTTTAGGGAATATGTAAAACAATGTGATCCAGTCAAAAAGGAACAGTAATGTTTTGCTTATCAAGGAAAACCCACAATATGTGTGGTAGAAACTGCACATCACCTTTCACACAGACTGAGCTAACATTATGTTGAGGGATACTTTTCTTTAGCAGTGACAAACTATTTATAGATTATGGGAAAATTAATAAAGCTAAAAAATGGGAAGATCCTTAATAAAACTACTTCCCTCTCCAGCAAAACCACAACTCTTTCCTAACTCTTTAGCACTGGAGCTACACTAACACTCTTTAGGAGAAAGCACATCCATGCTATTTAATGCATGAGTCAAAGACATATTTTTTCTTATTGCCTATAGAGGAGTCTTATTAAAATCCTAACAAAGTGCATAGAAGTCTGTCATGTAACATAAAAGAGTATGAACTGTTTAAGGGCTACTGTACAGATTGCAAGATTTTAAAGTTCATCCTCCTCATTCAACTACCAAAACAGTCATAGAAACAAATATGACAAACTGGACAATTTCCTAAACAAAAAAGAGGTTATCCATCCCGTAAGCTGGATTTGTATCTAAACAGGGGCATTAAACTAATCTTTATATCAATCCAACTCAGCATCATCATCTTTAAAAAGGATAGTTATAGCTGTATAAATTAGACTTTTTATTTAACCATTTTTATATACATGCAGCACAATGCTCGTGTTGTAATTTTACTCCCATTTTTTTAGCAGTTTTATTGACTTTGTAAGAGCAGATAATTCAGACTAATGACATGATATGCCTTTTTTAACTCTTCAGGGTTGGATGAATTGCTTTAGCGAGTTGGATGCAGGCCATGAATGGCTTAAAGATTCAAAATCACCTCGTTTCCTACATTTTCAAAACTTTTTAAAGAAAATCTAATTTAAAATACAAAAGGTCTTCTATTGCTGAGTATCAAATCAATTTCAATCTTCTCTGTGAAATTGAAAAATTAAACAAAACGTGTTTAACACACACTGGTGCTACCTCATTAACAATCAGGCCAGAAATCAAATTTTCACACCAATAGCATTAAAAATGCAGTTTGATGTCAGTTTTTTAGACATGTCTGGCAGCATGTTTATTTACCCATAATAAAAACTTTATTAAGTTGGCAGACATTCATTTATTGCGTTATCAATAAAGAAAGCAATGGAAAATATGTATTTTCTTCTCAGCTTCAGTAAAAGTAAAAGCTTCAGTATAAGCTTCTGCTTATTTGTGTCAGAATAAGGCGATGTAGTTGTCAAATATTATGGTTTGCAAATATTCTTCTATTTCATGACAAAATGCATGCAAGCTTAAAATAAATGCATATTTTAAATAATTTTTATATTATTTTACTTAACAACTGGAGACACCCCATTCAAATTTTAATGGGCAGTTCAAACCAGTTATGTGGAATAGCATATCACATAATTGATTTTACTAGGAAACTGAGAGTCCTTGTGTTGCCAGGCACAGTAACCTGGCCAAAAAAGGAAATAGAAACAAATACTGGCACTTAGATAAATAATACATGCACACAACTTGGTTGATTATACAATATTAATTACTGTTTTTCCTGGAATATTGTCTTTGATAATAAATACATTAAGAGTGATTAAAAATGCTTTTTGCATTTAAATACAGAAAGAGAGTGAATGCAAATTCCCAAAACTGCTAAAAGGATGTGCTTGCGTGCTTCGTCAGCATTTGTGTGTTTTTTATGTGTTTGTTCAGCTGGATATTGATGCCCTAATGTCATAATGGATTCTCAAAGGACCCGGTGACACTGTTCAATTACACCACAGCCATTCATTGAAAGAATACATTTACATGAGTGCAGTGGTTGAATACAGCCCAACATTAGCAGCATAATAAGCTATTAGCTTTACTGCAATGCAGACACTCTGACCAGATTTTCTTTTCTTTTTTTTTTTAATGATTTGATTCACACTTAATTTGATAATGAAGATGAGAGAGCGTCTGACAAACAGCCTGTGAGACTACAAAGCATTGGCTGGTGATGTAGAAAAAAAACAATAAGAGCAAATTAAATGGTATGCAAAATGCATAATGCTTTTTTAATACAGTGAGCAGCTTATCACCCCAGCAGTTGGCATTTATGCTTTGCATTTGTCTTTTACAGAAAAGGGCTGAAGAATGGCATCTCAGGAAAATTGGGGCTGATGTGTAAAGACTGAGGAAAAAAGTATAATTTCAAAGTAGGCTATTATCAGAAATAAAACATTGGGACTCTGAACTGTTGTCGTTTAAACTTTAAAGTAGCTCCTGCTTTCACTAAGATACTACAAAGGAAAAAAAATAGGAAATGTGTTTTAAGAGAGGATTGCTCTCAACCATTTAATAGCCTAGTTTTATACAGTATTCAAGAAACTTACATTTTTTGGTTTCTTTTTTATTTTGTATTTTTGGATTGTTCATTCAAAACCTTGGACAGTTTCTCTGACTTCACACTGACAGAGCGCTTGAGTTCGGTGCCACCTACCATTTTGATGAAACAACAGCAGCCCAACAAAGACTGAATCTTAGACTACATTTGAGCAGTTAGGGTCTTTGAATAATACCATGAATCATGACAGACCGACAAGGTATCCAAGAGGAGAACGGTGCATAAGAAATTACAACGCCTTAGTTATATTGTGTCAGACGGAAGAGATTTTATTTCTTCATATACAGTGGGTAAAATAAGTATTGGACACACCGCCATTTTTCTCACTAAATATATTTATAGAGGTGCTACTGACATTTTCACAAGATGTCATACAAAGAAATCAAACCATAGATGTCCCAAAATGAAGTGATATGCCACACCGAAAAGTATTGAACATGTTTACTGAAATGTATTGAATACATTTTACAGAAGGCTTTGTTGGCAATAACAGCTTCAAGGCACCTCCTGTAGGGAGAAATCAGTGGCATGCATTGCTTAGGTGTGATTTTGGCCCATTCCTCCACAGTCTTCAAATGTTGAGAGTTTCGTGGGCCTCTTCTATGAACTCTGATCTTTACTTTTTTACCTAGATTTCCTTTTGGATTCAAGTCGGGTGGTTGGCTGGGCCATTCAAGCAGCTTTACTATCTTTCTCTGAAAGCAATTGATAGTTTACTTGGCCATGTGTGCAGGGTCATTGTCCTGCTGAAATCCTAGTATCCTAGTAAATGATAGCAGATTTTTTTTTTATCAAGAATATCTCTGTGAATTTTTCCGTTCATCCATTTTTCAATAATTTGAAGTTTGTCAGTGCCAAAAAAACACCCCATACCATGATGTTCGCACCTCAAAAGTTCACTGTTGGTATGGTGTTTTTGGACCATTTGAACTCCAAACATGATGTGTATTATGCCATCTGAAGAGTTCAATTTTGGTCTCATCTGATCAGAATATATTCTCCCAGTATTTCTCAGGCTGAGCTATCTCTATAGTTATGCTGCTATAGGCTTAGCCTTTTGGAGGACATAAGGACCCCCATTTCATCATTCTGCTTCATTCTCTCTCTGTTCTCCTATTCTGCAGAATCTGTTAGTTCAATCTCTAACGTTCTGCTCTCTCTGCTTTTCCTAAGAGTAGCTTTGCCTCGTCTGTTCCTGTTTGGCTGTGACGTCATCCTGGAAAGAAACATCAGCTGTGCTGCTGCCATCAACAGCCTTTTTTATAGATGTTGGAGATCGGCCTGTTTTCCAGTGTGGTCCTGTTTCTCTGACCGTGACTGAGTGGATGTGCTCTCTTCGTCCTCTGGCATGGGAGCTGGCTCGGAGCTCGTCTGCCTGGCTGTGTGTTTCCTGGACGGGGCCGCCTTTTACAGCTGCTTTTTGTATCTCTGCTTCTGTCTCCTTGAACCCCAATCAGCCTCAGCAGATGGCCGCTCACACTGAGCCTGGTTCTGCTGGAGGTTTCTTCCTGTTAAAAGGGAGTTTTTCCTCTCCACTGTCGCTACAAGCATGCTTAGTGTGAGGGATTGTATTTGAGTCAATGAGTCAATGCAATGAACTGGTTTTCCTTAGATAGAAAACTTTGTATCAATTTGACTGTATGATCTGGTTGAACTGTAAAGTGCCTTGAGATGACATGTGTTGTGAATTTGGCGCCATATAAATAAACTGAATTGAAATTGAATTGAATTGTGTAAATGTTGTGCAGCAAACTTTAAACAAGCTTCAACATGCTTTTTCTTCAGCAATGGAGTCTTTCGTGGTGAGCATGCATACAGACCATGGCAGTTGAGTGCATTACTTATTTTTTTCTTTGAAACAATTGTACCTGCTAATTCCAGGTCTTTCTAAAGCTATCCACAAGTGGTATTTGGCTCTTGGACAACTTTTCTGATAATTATTCTTGCAAGAAGCATCTGAACATGGTGGGTTCATGGTGAAATTATGTTCTTTCCACTTCTGGATTATGGTCCCAAAAGTGTGCACTGGAACATTTAGAAGTTTAGAAATCTTTCTGTAACCTGTGCTATCATTATATGTAGCAACAAGGTTAATGAGTTCTTGAGAAAGCTCCTTACTTTTACCCAGATGTTTCTTGTGGGATATCAGGGACACATTTTTATAAGCAATCATTTTAGACTAAACCAACTGATATTAGTTTGCACTGATAATGGGCAGGATTGCTTTCTAATTACTGAGAGATTTCAGGTGGTGTCATGGTTTTTCATGACTTTTCGCACCTTGCATTCTTCATGTGTTCAATACTTTTCCCTGTGCCATTTCACTTTATTACCCCTAACTTAATTTCTAGATATCTATCGACTGATTTCTTTGTATGTGTGGATTGTTACCGACGTCTGGTGAAGTTAATGTCAATAGCACCTCTAGAAATATATTTGCTGAAAAAAATGGTGCCATGTTCCATACTTATTTTACTTACTCTACAATATACATAGTTATGATCAAGAATTTGAAATATGAGAACATCAGCAAAAACTGGAAATCCCTCATGACCTAATTTAAAATGCATTTCATATGCCATTAGGTGGCAAAAAAAAAAACATTTTCTGCGAATGAAGAAAATCTCCTTAAAACATTCAAAGAAATGTGACATTGTAGTGATTTTGACTGTTTGATAGCACTGCCTCTGTCTTCCTCTACTCCTTTATGTGCTGCATCACGGATTCTTGCTAACATCTCCGGTTTGCAAACCTGAGTGTTTTTCCCAAGTATTCTGATTGTTGAGCCTCTGGACAGAACTCCCTCTGTTAACTGAGGAGTCTTCTTCAATACCTGTGAAGTCCACAGTGATGTTATCATTCTGCCACCAGCCTGCTATATCAAGGAGCAGGGATTCGGTATCCCCGCTTTCAAATGGATTCTGAGAAGGTTAGTGGTCTTATTTTTCTTACTTAACCTCATCCATGAGTTCATTTCTCTCTCCCATCAAAGGTTCCTGATTCTTTTGCTGGTGGCTTTCTACCAATATATAATATGATTTGCAACAAATACTTTAAATTCCATCTGCTGTGCCTATTCCAGAATGGAATATTTGCCGGTTATTCATAAAAAAGAGGTAGCATGTATTTTTTTGTTTTACCTTCAGAACCACATACAGAAAATGGTTAAAGATGCATATAAAAATTGACATACAGTTCCAAACCATAAAACATGACCGATCTGATCACGTGAAAGTAAAGGGTCCTATCAGTTAATTAAACTATGGTTGGCTTTTTCCAAATATTAAGATCTAGAATGCACCACAAACTAGTGTATTCTAAAGTATTTGTCCTGTAAAAGTCAAAGTCAGAACTGTCTCTTGACTGTAAACCAAATCACTGTGTAGTTAGATATTTTATTCTCTTACATTAGCAGTAATAACATTGTTTAAGGTTTGAGGAAAAAATTACAAATCTTCCTGGGGATATATGTACAAACAGATATTACAAACTTTAAGATTTGTTTTTTATTTTCTCTGACTTGCTTTTTTTACTCTTAGAGATCTGTTATAAGTGTGAACAACCTCTGTGAGTTATGTAAGGATAAAAGGAATCTTTGTGACAGTACAAAAAGTTTAATCATACCTGTATGGCATTCGTGACATTCCAGCTCGCCTCCCAGGCAGTGATGGTGGAACAGGAATTCAGAGCTTTGGAATTGGTTCTGTGGGTCTGAACTGGTGTGGCCAGACTTGTCGTGGCACATTCTTGTTCAAGTGAAGTTAAGAGATTAAAGGCGTTCACCATTTTTACATCTTCATTTTCCTTTTTTATGTCTTCTGGATGTCTCCCGCAAGGAGGTCTATGCATCACTGAGAAACAGATCTTTTTCTCCTTATTCTGGTTTAGGTTTGTCTCTCTATTGTTAGCTTGCTTGTCAGACAACTGCTTTTTCTCATTACTGCCTCTCGAGGTCTTGAACAAGCAGGAATCAGCAGAAACAATGATTTCAGATGAAGAGAGACCTTCAGAATCTTCTGTTTCTGTAAACATTTGACCTTGTGGGCTGGCATGGAATGTGTATTTTGAAATTTTGCTTTTTTGCTTCTGGGTTTTGTCATCTTTATGTGTGAAAACCAGCCTGGTTTCCTCTGTGGATGATTGGTTTCCTTTGATGTCATCATTCTTGGTATTATGTTGGCGTTTGATGCTTTTACTGGGCAATCTCTCAGTGTAGGTTTCACTCAATGCATCGTTGTGAGTCAGAACTAGCATCTCCTCGTCTTCTTCAAAATTCCTGTCCAGACAAAATATTTCTTAAAAGGTATCTTATAAGAATTTTTTAATAGGGTCCCTAAAGTACTATCATTCAATTGTTCATACAGGAAAACTAAATTCTTATCCTGCAGTTAAACTTAAAGGTTTTCAGACATTTTATGAACACCCTACAATTTTGTTGTTAGTAAAATTGTTTCCATCGAAATATGGTTTGAAGTAACAAAGAAGCTTTTTTTTTCATAATATTGTATTAAACATATATGGGTTCAACATATAACCGTAAAAAACACAGAATTAACGACTAGTTGAGAAAATAATTTTCCTCATGAGATGAGACTCACCGTGATGGAAAAGTCAAGTCCAAGTGTAATCTTGACACAGCTCGTCCCCATAGAGACCAAACATCCCTCCAGGGCAGCCTAGCACTTGGACCCCAAAGAGGAGACCCCATCTTTAGCCAAAGCCTCAACACACTCTGCCTCTTTATTCATGAGCTCTGAATTATAACCTCACCTATTCCTGATTTATTATGTGTGGACAACACACACACGCAGTTGGACATAGTCTGCCCAAAAAAGAAAGTTTTCAAATAAGGCATTTACATAGTGATTGACAGGTTGTTGAGCTGTAACTTTATAATTTGCCTGCGCTTTCAGCAGTGAAAAACTAAACATTTTAATGGTCTTCACAGCTGGTATGTTTACACTCAAAGAAGCAGTCACTGGGAAAAACAGTCTTAGTATTTATTTCAAATTCTAAATCTTATTCTCATGGAATCTGAACCGGGTTTAGACTGCTTTGATCCAGTTGAACTTTCAGAGTTAGCAAAGCTATTGTCTTCATCTAAGCCTTCAACTTGTATGTTAGATCCAGTCACAACCAGGTTATTTAAGGAAGTATTCCCTTTGATCTCATCCTCCATTTTATGTGATTAATCTGTCTCTGTTACAGGGATATGTACCAAAGGTTTTTAAGGTTGCTGTAATTAAACCTTTGCTTAAGAAACTGTCTCTTGACCCAGATAACTTGGTCAATTATAGACCTGTATCCAATCTTCCTTTCTTATCTAAAATAATGGAGAAAGTAGTTGCCAAACAAGTTTTGAAGAGTTTCAGTCTAGCTTTAGAGCTCATCATAGCACTAAAACAGCCCTGGTGAAGGTTGCTAATGATATTTTCATGGCCTCAGATAATGGCTTGTATCTGTGCTCGTCCTGTTGGATCTCAGTGCTGCATTTGATACAGTTGACCATAATATTATTTTTGAGAGATTTGAATATTTTGTTGGAATTGAAGGAACTGGTTTAAATCTTATAAATCTGATCGATTTCAGTTTGTTCACATTAATGACAAATCTTCCTCATGCTCAAAGGTTAGCTGTGGAGTACCACAGGGATCAGTGCTAGGACCAATTCTCCCAATCGGTAGAGTTATTAGACAGCATGGGATTGATTTTCACTGTTATGCTGATGATACCCAGCTATATCTGTCTATAAATCCAGATGATGCTAACCCATTACATAGATTACAGGCATGTCTCAAAGACATAAAAACCTGGATGACTCTTAACTTTCTCATTCTGAATGCAGACAGAAAAACAGAAGTTATAGTCTTTGGACCAGAGTCTTTGAAACATAAGCTAGGGTTAGGGTCAGTCACTTCATTTGGATGGGATTAAACTGATTTCAGAAAATAAAATAAAAAATCTTGGTTTTGTTTTTGATCAGAACCTGTCATTTAAATCCCATATCAAAGAGGTTTGTAGAATTTCCTTCTTTCATCTTAGGAATATTGCAAAACTTAGAAATATCCTGTCCAGGGGTGATGCTGAGAAACTAGTCCATGCATTTGTTACTTCAAGGCTGGACTATTGTAATTCTTTACTATCAGGAAGTCCACAAACTGTAGTTAAAAGCCTTCAGCTGATCCAAAATGCTGCAGCCAGAGTTCTGATGAAAATTAAACAGAGAGATCATATCTCTCCTATCCTGGCTTCTCTTCATTGGCTTCCTGTTAATCTAGATAGAATTTATAATCCTCCTTCTCACATATAAAGCCTTAAATGGCCAAGCTCCATCTTATATCAGAGATATGATTGTTCCTTATGTTCATAACAAGGCACTTCGCTCTCAATCTGCAGGTTTACTAGTGTTTCCTCGAATTTCTAAAAGTAGAATGGGAGGCAGATCTTTTAGTCATCAGGCCCCCCCGTGTGGAACCAACTACCAGTTTTAGTCCGTGAGGCAGACGCCCTGTCTACTTTTAAGGCTAGGCTTAAAACTTCCTTTTTGATAAAGCTTACAGTTAGAGTGGCTCAGGTTATCCTGAGCTATCTCTATAGTTATGCTGCTATAGGCTTAGACTTCTGGAGGACATAGGGACCCCCATTTCATCATTGAGCTTAATTGTATCTCTATTCTCCCACTCTGCAGAACATTATGCTCTCTCTGCTTTTTCTCATAGTAGCTTTGCCTCGTCTGTTCCTGTTTGGCTGTGACTCCATCCTGGAGAGAAATATAAGCTATGCTGCTGCCATCAACACCCTCATTTATAGATGTTGGAGATCGGCCTGTTTTGCAGTGTAGTCCTGTTTCTCTGACTGTGACTGGCTGGGTGTGCTCTCTTCATCCTCTGACATGGGAGCTGGCTCGGAGCTTGTTTGCCTGGCTATGTGTTTCCTTGACGGGGCCGCTTTTTACACCTGCTTTTTGTATCCCTGCTTCTGTCTCCTTGAACCCCTCGGCAGATTTCCGCTCACACTGAGCCTTGTTCTGCTGGAGGTTTCTTCCTGTTAAAAAGGAGATTTTCCTCCCCACTGTCGCTACAAGCATGCTTAGTGTGAGGGACTGCATTTTAGTTAATGAGTCGATGCAATCAACTGGTTTTCCTTAGATAGAAAACTTTGAAACAATTTGACTGTATGATGTGATGAACTGTAAAGTGCTTTGGATGACATGTGTTGTGAATTGGCGCTATATAAAAAAAATGAATTGAATTGAATTCTCTTATTTGATACAAACAAGAATTAGTGGCGAGTGTGAACACTGCACCTTAAACCAAACATGTTCCACATGCAGAACACTCAGAGGCTGGAGAAAAGTTCAAAGATTTATTGAGAAGTTTGAACACAATAAATGAACAGGTCCAGAGGGGAACTTGTTTGGACACGAGTGGGTTCTGAAAAGCACACAGATAAATCAGATCCAGGACTGGTCACGAGTGGGTTCACTGCAGAGGGGGACAGAGGAGTTAGTGGAGGTCCAGGTATTTAGCAGGATGAGAACGTGCTGGGCAGTACCTGTTCTGGAGATTAACTGAACAGCTGAGGGGGGGAACCTTGAGGGTCCAGAGGCAGTCGGCAGGCTGAGGGCTAGGCGGAGGCAGAGCTTGATTAGAGTGCAGGCAGATCACAGATTTGAGTTTCCTTCCAGTATCTTCTGAGAGTGGGCAGGCAGATCGTTGACAGGAATAATTCTCCAGAGTTCTTCAGAGAACGGACAGGCAGATCACCGGCAGAGAAACTCTTCAGGGTTTCAGGTTTCAGGCAGGTTCAATCTAGGAAACAGAGAGGAGAAAACAGATCAGGTTCAGGTTCAGATTTTCAGGGAGTCAGAGGTTCAGACTGGCTGGTTGGCTCAGGCTTGCTAACCGTAACTGGCAAGCACTCTGGCACTGGAGAGAAGTCATCTGCCTCCTTAAATACGAATCTCCTGATGAGCAGATGAGCGACAGGTGGTGCAATCAGCTCCGGCTCCAGGAGATCTCGTACGCCCTCTGGTGGAGAAAGTGGACAGACCTCCAAATCCCAACAGTGTGATTAACTTTTCTACAATTTTGACAAATGCAGAGATAAATCTACACATTTATATCAGTTAATATTTTTTAAAATTGAGGAGCTCTCCAAGGATGCAAGAGCTCTCCAATATATATATATATATATATATATATATATATATATATATATATATATATATATATATATGTGTGGAGCACAGACCAAAAGTTTAGACACAAATTCTCATTCAAAGAGAAAATTGAAGATGAAGAAGTATAGGATAAAGCACATTGTAAAGACTGCAAGACAGTTTGAAAACTAGAGTCATAAATAGGTTATTGTGCTGCTTAGGTCTCAAAAAAGGTTGTTATAGATGGTAACGCTCTGAGCAGAAATGATATGAAGAAATTTATCTCAGAAACTTATGCTACCAGATTACTGTTAAGTTGAAAATGTTCACTGTTTTCCAAAACAATCATTACTGTCAGACTGTAAAAAATTAACTCCAGAGCCCTCACATTACAGCCAATGCTTTCCATGATACTTTTACAGGGTTTTTAAATGATTGGCTTTGATGCTATCATCTCTAACATTTCACCCAATCCTTATTTGTTGACAGTGTCCCTGTTGGATCTCCCATGCAGTTTGTTGTCCAGCTGACTAGACATTTCATTGATTGATTTTACAGACCTGT
Source organism: Cyprinodon diabolis (assembly GCA_030533445.1). Taxonomy (NCBI): domain Eukaryota; kingdom Metazoa; phylum Chordata; class Actinopteri; order Cyprinodontiformes; family Cyprinodontidae; genus Cyprinodon; species Cyprinodon diabolis. The sequence goes on along the minus strand of CM060076.1, from coordinate 11,384,773 downwards.
AGGTCTGCTCTATTTTGCAACTTTTTTTGGCACCATGCAAGGAACGCTAAAACGTATCAGTTTCATGATGTGTTGAGATAAATCATGCTATAAGCACGTTTCAGAGGTGTCAAGTAACCAAGTACAAATAAATTGTTACTGTACTTCAGTACACTTTTTAGGTATCTATACTTTACTCCATTACTTATTTTTCTTCCTACTTCTGACTTCTTCTCATTACATTTTCACACAAGTATCTGTACTTTCTACTACTTACATTTTTAAAACAAACGTTACTCATTACTCTTGGCTTCAGTGTAATGATTATAAATATTATTTCACATCATGTGCGCCATCCAATGCAGATCATTGGCACCATCTATATCTAATAAAAACTAGTGTAATTGGATGAGTCATATAACGCAAACACTCATTGGTTAGCTAAAGTAAATCATCAGAAGCAAGCAGGTGTTCTTCAAACTGCAAATGCAAATTGTCTATGCCATGCTACAATGTTGGATTCAGAAAAAGATGTTGAAATGTATGAAAGGTCGGACATAGGCGAGAGCGTATTGGGAGATGGAGACCAACAAGACCTCCCTCATCCTTGGCCCTATCTCAAAGAATCTTTGAAATAGTCGAAAAATTGAGCTTTCAATTCATATAGTGTCATCTGGCTGTTTTTTTTAAGATTACTTTATACTTTTATACTTTAAGTAGTTTTTAGAGCACATACTTTTTCACTTTTACTTGAGTAAATAGGTCAAGTTGATACTTTTACCAGAGTGTTTTTAAACTGCAGTATCTATACTTCTACTTAAGTAACAAATGTGTGTATTTTTTATATAACAAGACAAGGTTGCCTTTACATTTTGTAAGCTTATTGGGTGTCTGAGCTTTGCCCCAGTCTGTGGTAACTTGTGCAGAGCAGCAGGAGGAGCTGTAGAACAATAGTGTATGTAGCTGAGAGGACTCCATAAAAGAAAGAACTAACTTCTGGTTTCCAGATGTGGGCTTTATCTGTGTATTGAACTTTCAGTTCCACATTAACCAGAAAAAAGATGATATAATACTCCATTTGCTTTGTACTGTTGAGGCTTTTATCTCCAAGCTCTGTTGCAGCAAAAATAAAGGTTTACTACATTTTAGGACCCTTTTGAGATACCCTTTGAGCGGTCCCCTCACCTTAAGAGGTTTTTATGTCCACATATATCCATCTGTCTATCTCTCCGTGCCATCCTGAAGGAGGAGGAAGGAGGAGGAGAGAGGGATAAAAGAGGGACAGGAGGAGGAGGAGGAGAAGGAAGAGGCCTGCGGGAAAAGTTTGGCTCAACTTATGTGAAACTTTTCTGTCATTCAACACCGAAGCGCCGGAGAGGACGGCGCGCACTCCGCGGCGCGCAGCAGGACATCAAACCACACAGAGCGAAATGGATCGACTACTTCATCTTTCCCTACTGGTGCTTATCGACGCGTTGCTATGGCAATGCTGCCATACCCAGCAGAGAGGTGAGTCACCAGAGAACCGATAGTTAATCGATGCGCGCGCCGGGGTCGTTTCTGACATCCAGAGTTGAGTTTACCTTTACTTTACAGCTAAATGCCCGATAAATATCTGACACAAACATAAGAAAAGTAATCCTCTGCTCCATTTTTTCCATTTGCATGTTGCCTACTCTAAAAAGTCTGTCCCATAAAGTGAATGACTTTGTTTTAAAGGGGCTCAATTAACTGCTTGGCCTTATCAATGAACACAAGCCTGCATGTGTGAGAAGGCAGTGGCGTGCCTGTTTGCACAGAGAAACAAAGGGGGTCAGAGATTACAGATGGATGTGTTATTTCTTAAGCCATAAATTTTGCTGAGTGCTTGAACTTTTCTACGTGATGTCCTTTTAAAGCTGCTGTGGAGATAACAAGCTGAAAAATGCCATTTGGCTGCTTTAGCCTACAGTAGCAAAACTGTCAACCTCACTGTATTACTCTTTCAAGATGAGTTTTTTTTATATTATACATTTATACTGCAATATAGCATCAACTAAACGGATTTTAACTTATTTAATCAGTTACCTTTTTTGTTAATTGTTGGATTGTTTGAATTTTAGGGTCTTTTTAGGGTCATGGAGAGGATGACATTATTTAATTTTATTAGAAGAAACTGGTCTGAAGCTGCCAAGTATCTTTAACTGCTGGGATTTATACATCTTCTAAATTCTTTGCATTTTAGTTTTAGTGTATATATTTTGATTTGCAGTTACTAATACATTTGTTAGTCTAAATGTAAATAAACAAAGCAGATTTTCTGAAACAAGTCTATGTTGCTCAACAATGTGGTTTAGGATGAAGGACGCAGATATAGAGCGTTGTCAATATATCTCTCTTTTTATTTTAAAGATACTTTATGATTACCTGAGCATGTTGGGGTATAATTTAAAGTCTGTATACAGAGTTTAGGACTGTCACCAAGTTAGATTACCAGAAATTCAGACTTTTAATCCATTAGAGACATTTGCAGGATTTAGAAGGCATTGAGTCATAAATTTGCCTATTAGTGCATACAAATACTAGCATAAGAATAAGTGTTAATATTTTATAAAGATGCCTAATTCAGTGTGATAGGTCTCAGTAGAAGGTTGGTCACACTAAGCATGGTTTGCTGGAGGTTTCTTAGCATTAAAAGGGAGTTTTTCCTCTCCAGTGTAATGCATGCTCAGTGTGGGAACTGCTGTAGAATCAATGACAAAGGAGGACCGCGTTCTGCAAAGTCCTTAACAGATCTATCCTGGGGCATTTGTCCATAATCATACTACTACGGGTAACATTTCACTCATATATTTTTCATAAAGTTTAAAAGGAAGTGACAACTGTCAACTAAGAAGAAAAGAAGACTGGAATAATGGGATTTCCCAATAGCAGGTCAGCGGAGTTTCTATTTTCACTGAGGCATAAATTAACCAAATTCAGAAAATGCCAAGCCTGCATAGAGTCCTGATGATTGGTCCAAATGATAGAATGTACAAAATATAACCTTCATATTGGCCAGGTATCAATTTACTTGCAGATCTATTTGTAAATTGTCTGAGCTGCAAACTTAATCACCAAACTTCAAGGCTTGGTTGTGTTTATCTCTTGGTATTACAGGATAGTGATAAATGTGATTCAGGCATTTCTTTTGCATAGAATAGATCTTTTTAAAACAGTTTTTATATCCTTTAGACCTTTAAACATATTTTGTACTCCAAAATGCACAGATCTTCACAACAAACAGCTATCAGTTATCAAGAATTTCTAGCACAGGCATCTGTGTGTGTGTGTGTGTGAGGGGGAAGCTTACAAAAATAAACTTAAAAAATAGAAAAAACTAAAATCTTAAAAGACTTTATTAGGCTCCAGTGAGTAAGGAATTAGACTTGCATTGGGTTAGTTGTGGAATAAAATGCCATATAATGCAACAGAAAGAATGAATGTTGTTTTATTTGGACGGTGTGTATTTGCGGGTGTTTGGGTCGTGACATTGTCAACAATGAAAAATGAGCAACAAAAGCCTGGTGGAAAGATCAGGGTTGATATAGTAAGACCGAGAAAAAGACAAAAAGAAAAACAAAATAGCTTGGCTAACTAAAGAGCTCAAAAATTATTGCAAAAACTGTTTTTTGTTTATGTTTATATACTTCAAGATGTCCAACTTAGAAACAGATTTTTTTTCTTAACATAAAAACACAAAAGAGATCATTAAACTGCCTAACAGTCAGATACTTTGTTAAATCATATGCCTAATTTGAAGTAGGATTCCCCTCTAAGCTTAGAACAGTCTGGGTCTGCTTTGCATAAAACATTATCAAATGTTGTTTTACTTTGTGTTGCATGAAACGTCAGAATACTGTTGCAATGCTGTGGTCTAAGCACAGACGAGACGTCTCTGCTTACAGCGGTGTTTGACGTCTTACAGAAGAGTGATGCTGATCAGAAGGATGCGTGTCTGCATTTTTTCAGAGCCTCTTAAAATCCTAAAGCAAAATGATCTGAGATGGTTCTACATTTTGGATGCGCATCATTTGAGTGCAGCATTGACAGAGTATCTAGAATAATTTAGGATATCTGTAATCAGAAAATATATGAATGATTATTATGGCAGTGTGGATTATAGGAAGAGGGTGCTTTACATTTACTTGCTCTTTGAGTTGTCTTAAGCTTTTATCATTTTTGTAGCACAGGCATTTTTTTTTTTCATTCTGAAACATACTGTTTCAGCCATGCTCTCCTTGTTTTGATAGGGCAGTTCTATTTTTGTCATACTGTAAAGGGTTAATAAGATAGAAAATTACCAACCTAATCAGCTTTATTGCTTCTCATTACATATGCTTTACTCAAAAATATGATAAAGTTAGCTTCATGAATATGCCTTGTCTAAATGATATTGGTTAGATAGTGTCTTCTCACAGATGTAGGAGATCAAATAGCACTTGAAAGGGATGCATCACTTCATACCTGCCTTAAGCCGGGCATAGAGTGTACAATCTTTTTGTTGCCCTTTTCGGGCCAAAGCTCCAGTCGTACTGGAATTTTTCGATTGGGCCGAGTTTCAGCTTCATCGTGTGTCGTGTTGTGTACAGGGGGTACCTAGGGGAAAAACCTCTCGATCAGGAATCGTAAGGTCGGGATAAAGTCAAACATGTTTAAAATTCAGTTTGCCAACAAACAAGAAATCTAAGAAATCAATGTTCTCTTTCCAATCATAACCAAATGCTCTTTAACTAACAGGTGGTGGTTGTCATTCTTTACTAAATACATTCCTGCTTCATGTTGTACCTTAACCACAGCTTCACCATGGATCACAGCTGACCGACCACTATTTTTTCTGAACAGAAAGATGCTAACTCCAGCAAATGTTGTGCTGTCAAATGGTTTCAGGGATTTATTACACAACCTGGTCCAAAACAACAATCTTTTACTTGCAAAGGCCCACTTCTAAAGGCAGGATAAGTTAGAACTCAGAATGAGTAATAAATATCTGCATTATAGGGTCATAACGATTAATTGGATTAATAATGATTAAGCGATTAGGGAAATACTTGCTCAAGAGAGCAAGTAGAATGCAAAGCACTCTCTTCCAATAATCGGATTATTTTGTATAAAATGTTACATTTTATACATTTGGTTTTAAGTGTTATAAGGTGTCATAGCCATTGCCCTGAATTAAGTTACTAATGGAAATTACTTTTTGAACCAACTGTGATTGGTAGCATGATTTGTTAAACTTACCCTGAGTCTGTCTCATTCTTTGACTTGTTCTCTGTCACAGTAAATCTCTTAGTCTTGCTTAAGCAACAGTTTTGCTTTTTGTGAAATATGTTTTAAAACTGTCATTTTACCATCATTAATATTTGAAGTATAGCTGATGAGAATGCAGACTTAGATGCTTCTTACTTCCTCTTGCTGGCATAGTTGATGTTGTTATCTGCTTTTCAATTAGGTTTTCTTATCTCCAACGATGTTAAATTCCTCTTCAGGTTAGTCAGTTTGGTCAACTGACTGTCTCTCTAGCAGTTTCCCATGCAGCTTCTCCATTATAAACAATTTATCATCCTCCATTTATCATCTAAGGTAGGTCTGGGCGATAATTCAATAACGATATATATCGATCGATAGACGTGTGGTGCAATAGAAAAAAAGAGGGTCGATAAAAGTTCGATAAAAAAAACGCAGTTTTCCTTCCTTCTCATTGTAGCCTAGCATGTAGGTTTATGCTAGTCACTACTTCCTCCTAACCAATCACAATCGCGGACCCAGGCACGCCGTCACAAAGCGCCGCCCTTTCAAACCACAACACAGAGCACATGAAGATGTCGCAGCAAGGAGAGGAGGAGGAAATTGTTCCAAAGAAGGGTTTTTGTACTTCGCCAGTTTGGCAGTATTTCGGCAAGTCGGACAAAAAACAAACCACATTCATCTGTAAAATGTGTAGGGAACCAGTGAAAACGAAGTCTGATAACACAACCCACTTATTTTTTTTTTAATCATCTCAACCGCTCACACCCGCAGTAGTACGAGCTGTGTAGGCCCCAGCGCGGCTCTCCTTCGAGGAATCTTTGGGAATTTCGGAAAAAAATAAAATAAAATAATAATAATATATATGCTGAGGGGCCAGCAACTTCAAAGTAATAACTCAGGTTAAAGCAGGAAACTAAGCTGAACCATAACGAGGTGCCAGTAGCACCTCTAGAAGAATAGGGGTGAGAAAAAATACCCCATAGAAATGCTAGACTAAAGGGTGAGTTGATTTTTGTTTGGGTTTTTTGTTCTTGTTGAGTGGAGTTTGTTTACATGGTAGCCTAGTCCTACAATCTTTTAATTACCACATGCTGGTGGTGTACTATTCCCACCCAAATAGGGTATTCTATTTATTTATTTGTTAATATATATTTTGATCTATTTTCTGGTCAATTTAGTTTATTCTTTGTCAGTATTTAATAACATAACTCAGGTCTCTTATGTTATTTTTCTTTAAAACAATTGTTATGGTTAAAAAAGTTGGTTAAATAAATATTTAATTGGAAGTCTGTGTTTGTGTTCTTTATTAAAATTAAATCATTTAGCAATATCATAAAAAGTCCAGGCAGCGCTGCACATAAAATATGGTTTCAAATCTTTTCAATAATTATCGATATCGATCAACATTCTATATCGTCCAGCCCTAATCTAAGGTACCGTATAGTTGCAACAAGGACTGAAACAATTAATTAGATTAATAGTGATTAATCGATTATTGAAATGATCAACTAATTAGGCAATTGATTAATAATTAACTGGAGTTTAGAGACTCTAAAACTTACCTTTAGCTGAGAGCAACCTGTGAGCTGTAATTGCACCAAAATTGTAATAAAAAACAAAAAAAAACACTTTGCATTTAATAAAAAAATCTTTTTCGTCTGTCAATATCTTTTAGCCAGAACTCTTAAAGTGTAATAGTTTTAGTGTCACCTGGTTTAATTTTGCAAAAAGTCTTCCTTAAGCAACGTTTCGCAATCCGATTATTAAATGATTAATTGAAGAAATTATTGACAGATTAATGAATTTGCCAAATAATCGTTGGTTGCAGCCCCAGTTGCAAAGCATTTGGTAAATATTTATATTGCGATGATTTAAAGGCTCTATATCAGGGTTTTTAAGCCTTCCGTACAGGCATATATATGATGGAATAATACCTCTGGCATTACAAAATGCAACATATTTATTTATTCTAAAATGTTTCTGCTACCAGCTTTTTCCATCCAGCAGAAAGGTACTTTTCTTCACTCTAGTACTGATTTTCCCTGTGTGGGTACCACCTATTTCATCTTCTTTAGGAAGGCTGTACAAAGTCTGAGGCTTTTCGCAAATAAAAACACTCACTTTTTCAGGATCAGCTTTACATACTCCAAAAGAAAAGAAACATTTGTTCTTGCATTGGCAAGTTAAGATTGTGTTCATGTTTGGTAAGAATTTGGTGCTGTTTGTCTCCAAACTTATGGGAAGAAGGTATTGCCTGCCCTGCGTTTTTCTATTTATCTTCTTAAGAACATCCCCTGTTTCTGGTTAACCCTGGAGTGCTCTGGACCTCCTGCAGAGGAGTTGGAGGGGGGGGCTGCCATCAGGATGGGAGTGTTTCTGCATATTTGTGTGTGTCTGTGTGAGGGAAAAGACAGTGAGTAGTAGAAGAGAGGCGTGAGAGGCCATCTGTGTTAGCAGCCTCATTACTAGGCGTGTCAACCAGGCATGCTCCCTGTCAGCGGCAGAGCTCAGACAGACAACAGGAGATAATCAGTTGAGGAAAAAGAGAGAGGGATTGGAGGCTTAGTTCTGTAAAAGGAAGGAAGGAGGGGTGTTCTAGAGTTTTTAGACATTGAATGAAACCCTAACAAAATAGAGATGGAAGGTCTAAAGGAGCTGAAAGGGAGAATGAGGTTTTGAGGACATGTTACAAATCGATAAAAGAAGCTTGAGGTATAAGTAGTGACTAGATGTACCCTTTTTTTATTTTTTTTTGGAACAATCCCTAATTTCGACAACCTGTTCCCACCGAAAGCTGTTCTAGGAAATCTCTCAGGTTTTTAAGATCTAGATTTGTTTTATCTATCTAGTTTAATCTCACTGTAATCTTGGAAGTAATCTAGATTAAATTCACTCATTTGAATTCTGCCAAAGAAATTCATGATATGTGTGTGCTACCTAAAAAAAAATTGGTAGCCAGATGGCTTGAGAAACCTTTTGAACATATTTTCCCTGAGGCAAACCCGGCGTCTTTATAGCTGCATCCATGTTCAACATGTTCTCAGATACGGGTGGAGTTTCAGGGCCAGATATCATTAAAGGGGTGTCATTTGGAACCGTTCTGAAGACATCCTCTTAGGTTATATCCAAGTAACGTCTTCCTATTGGCAACGACTTGAACGCACAAACTGAACTGTTCATAATTTATTCTTTATGGTATGCCGCGGGTGAGGGGTCGGGTTCGGTAGTCATCTTAACGGATTCGGGCGGGTGCGGGTTGGTAAAAAAAAAACCCGTGCAGGACTCTACCCCAGACATCCGCGGTTATATTTTTTACATATATATTTTTTAAAAACAAAGCGGATGAGTGACGATTAGAGATAAAAGTTAGGCAGGTGAGTGAAATGAACAATTAAGATCAGCTATCAGGGCAGCTCATGATGGATCTTTTATTTCCGGGTGGATCATCTAAATAATTGATCCTCCTAATTGTCAATCATTCTGTTGATATGTTTACATAAAGCGGTCCTACGTGCTCCTCCCATTAGCTATCTTTTTATGTGCATGTGCACTTTCAGGCATATATCCGTAGTAAGCTACGGTTTCAGACAGTCATTGATGCTCACCTTTTTCACCACGGTCCTTTTAGAATGGCTGAGGGACGTTAGAGAAAAAGTGTCTAAGAAGTGTATGAGAAGAAAAGAGAGGCCTTTAGAAAAGGCAGATATATCCCATAATGCTTTGCGCTGAGAGCTTTCCTCACAAAGCATTATGTGATTTGCTGACACAGCTGCCCGCTGTCGCTACCTGACAGCTGTGACTAATGACAAAGATGGTGCAGGCACCGCGCAGTGGAGGGGGTTTTACGTGACCAACGGGCAGCAAAAGATATGGCTGCGCAATGGGATCTCCAGTATCACCAATTGTAGCCAATCTTTACATGGAAGAAATGGAAAAGAGAGCTTTAGACACTTTCAATGGAACACCACCAAGCCACTGGTTTAGATACGTGGATGACACTTTCGTCAAAATCCAGCTAGAGGAAGTGGAAGCTTTCACCAAACACATCATCTCTGTTGACCGTAACATCAAATTCACCAGAGAGGATGCCAAGGACAACAAACTACCCTTTCTGGACTGCCTGGTGAGCATGGAAGGAGATGGAAGCCTAAACATTGAAGTGTATAGGAAACCTACTCACACAGACCAGTATCTTCTTTTTGACTCACACCACCCGCTGGAACACAAACTCTCAGTCATCAGAATCTTACAACACTGGGCAGAACATGTCCCTACTAAAACAGATGGGAAGCAAAAGAACAGAAACACATCAAAGATGCTCTCCGAAACTGTGGATATCCAAACTGGGCTTTTATCAAATCAGCAAGGAAATCCAAAAGACACGCAACAGAAGACAGCGATGGGAAAATTAAACCTAAAAACATCACAATCCCTTATGTTGCTGGAGTGTCTGAAAAGCTCAAGAGGATTTTCTCCAAACACAAGATCCCAGTACATTTCAAGCCAAACCAAAACAGAACAGAGGCTAGTGCATCCTAAAGATAAAACCCCCAGACCGAATATGAGCGGAGTGGTATATGCTGTTCAGTGCAGCGAGGAATGCTCTGATCTTTATATTGGAGAAACCAAACAACCTCTCCACAGACGCATGGCCCAACACAGAAGAGCGACCGCCTCTGGACAAGACTCCGCAGTACACCTACACCTTGTGGACAAAGGACATTCTTTTGAGGACCAGAATGCCCATATTCTGGATAAAGAAAATAGGTGGTTTGAGAGGGGCGTGAAGGAAGCCATCTATGTTAAGAGAGAAAAACCAACTTTAAACAGAGGTGGTGGACTCAGATTCCAGCTTCCAAAAACATACAATTCAATCATAGACATGATCCCTTCCAGATATCACCAAACCCCCCCACCCCATCACAGAGGAACGAGGGACCTACCCGCTCCAGCCGGTGAACAATACCTCCTTAACGACTGACCCTTAACAATCATAGACAGGTTTCAGGTATTACAGGAGACAATCCCCCCTTAATGGCAACCCCCCCTTTAACGACCGACCCCTAGAATCATAGACAGGTTCAGATATTACAGGCTAACGATGGAACTAAACGACCCATTCATCGGTTACCATTTGCATGTTTCCAAGCAATACAAGGCCTTGTCCATATAAGACTCAAACTCACTGCGGATCCAGACATTTGAATTGAGAAAGCTTCCTGGAGAGGTGGCGAAACGTCTTCAAATCTTGAAATCCAAGTCCAGTGGATATTTTTTGAATTTTTACGGAATAGTGATCATCTGTCCAAACGGTCAGTTAATGGAGTTCGCTGTAAAGTCCATTATGTAGTCTGTAATGCTTAGGGTTGTGTTTAAGGAAGGAGAGGGCGGTCAAAAACTCACGGCCACACTGGTAATGGGAGTTCCACAGTGTCGTACTATAATAGAACACGCTCTTCACCAACCATACAAGGCCCAGTTGAACGGCTGCTATATTATCACACATGACAAATGAGCAGAGTCCAGGCAACCCCTAACATTACAAAGAAAAATAAGATGAAAATAATACGTCCGTCTGAGTACGTGTATCTCTCTGCATTAGCTCTCCCGCTCTCTACAGAGAAGCAGTGGTGCGTAGCAATTTCACACTATCTTGAAGGGACAGTACACAATTACAGCTGTTACAAGTCCTCTCTATATAGTAATTGAGGGATTTACAGGTTATGGTGGACATTCGGGCACAGTAAGCTTGTTTGCGAGAAGAGGAACTTTTTAGCAGAGCATGCACTTAATAGGCATTCCCTCTTGGGAGCAGGTACAGGGTTGTGCATGTGCATTTTTTTTTAAGTGGAGAGGGTGGATCTTTTAAGAAATTCACGAAAATCCAATACCTTTAAGGAATGTGCGGACCTGTGAGAGAGGAGATGCAGCCTCCGAAAATACAAGCAGGTGTTTTCGGAATACAAACCCAGTTTCAATGACCTGATATGGAGCAGAAGCAACTAGAGAGTAACTCAGAAAATGCAACACAGCTTAAATATAACACAAAATGGAAAATTTACTAAAGATGAACAATACAGAATGACATAAATAACTCTAATTAATAGGATTTAATTAATAAGAAAATATAAATAAGCTTAATTCATGCTGTGACTCTATGAAACACGCATTTTGTTCATTTATACCTGTGCCTCACCCATGAAACAATGTGTGTTTTTTCTATCCGTAGATGTATGTTTCATACGGATACCAGCATGTAGCTGATCTGGTGCAGGACTCTGTCTAACAGTACTTTATTAATACTACTGTCACTTTTTTCATATTCTCAGGAAAGGCTAGAAGCAATACGAAGCAACATATTGTTGCTGTTACAATTCACTTTAATTCCTTACATTTTTAATATAAATGAAGGGGGGTGGGGCTGGTTGCATGGATGGAAGAGAAGGGAATAAATCTTATCAGGACGATTAAAAAAAAAGTTGTAAAATAATGCCAATAGTTTTTATTTAAAAGTTAGATGTTTCACTTGTATTATATTTATTTATTTATAAATGTATTGCTGACTGGAGGTTACTGCCAAATTTCTGAAGGTTTTGTTTTACTGTCAGGATCAAACCTGCCAACTTTAAGAGCTTTTATAAACAGCGTGTCATGAAACTAGAGTTTCCTCTAATCAAAGGCTGTTCAGGAGGGTCTCTTTTTAACAATATGTTCTTTGGGTTTGCTGTTTCATTCACTGACTGTGTGTTGATACTATAGATCTGCTTAATAAAAACATTGGATGCTTTTTCCATGGGAAGCAGTTATGGTGGGGAAGGTTTGTTTGGGAAATGTGAAATTTATTCAGTTTTTTACATTTTAAAAAGACTAATTTTTTAATTGAATCAGCATTTTGAATCAACAGGGAATTGGACATATTCGTTAATAGCAAAAACATATTACTGTTAATGCCATTTCCGACAGAAGCCTCATTATCTAGTTTTAATAAGCAAAGAACCTGAAACGTTAGTAAAACTGATGTTTATCCCTTTTTAATATAATCACATGTGCAGAGAGAGACTAATTTGTTCTTTTTTTATTTATCTTTATCTCAATCACAGGAAGATTAACCTTGGAAAATTCTATTTTCTAAGTTGCAGTAAAAAAATAGAGTAAATTTTAGCTTTTTCTTATAACCCTTTGAATGCTAATACTAACTCATTAAAGAATTTGTATGCAATGGCTGCATGTGACAGGCGTGATTGACAGAAAATATCTTGCCAATAACATTGTTCCAAAGACGTTGATCACATGAGCACTAACAGGTGTTTGTATGTGTGGGTATTAGCAGATCACACCGTTTATACAACTGAATCTTAATCTATGATTATTCCTGCGGAAAAACAAAACATAACATTTATTAGTGCTAGCGGTGCTCTAGGTGGACTCACTCCTGAAGAAGTAGTTAGCTATTAAGACAAAGACCTAAGGGTTGTTGCGTTTTCAGCTCTGTGACTTATGGAAGGAGCTGCTTTCCTTCATTCTGTGCTGGATCCCAATCCTTTTTGCAATACTACAATATAGCGAGGGAGAGACGTGTAGATAGCTTGTTCTTTGAAGCAGCTCTACTCAACATTTGATTAAGTTTGAAGAATTTTGTCCTTGCCAGCAGGGACATTGTCTCGTTTTTGTGACCTGAGAGTCACGGTAAAAGAGAATGTAAGGTGTGGGGGAATAGAGCTTTTATTACATCCTCCACAGGGGATCCTCGGTGCGTTCCATGACGCTTCTCCTCTGCTTCACTTTTTTATCAACCTTGTATCCTCGTCCAACCATTGTTGGCCATATTTATATTCATGTAGATGTTGACTAGTTTAAATAATGGTTTGCTGATAGGTATTTTCTTAATTATTATGAGCAACATGCAACTGATATGCTAAATTTGGTTAGATCTGTTGAAAATATAATTTACTCCTGATAAACCTGATAACCAAAGATTTAATGTAATTTATGTGAAATAAATAAACCTTTCAAGAGGCTTACGAATATGACATTCCTGTAATTGCAAAAGGTGAGTTTAAACTTGCTACACATTAGCTGTCTGACGTTTTACAAGCTTTGTTTTTATCTCTTCATCTGTGCTAAAATATTTGGTACATTGTTTTTTTACATTTTATTATTTGCGTCTATCATTGTATACCAGGTTTTAGCTTTAGTTTTAGGTTTTAGTTTAAAAGCAGCTGTCTCCTAAAAAGTCAATTATTTTTTTCTGCATGTGTGTTCTACTGTGTGTGTGTGTGTTGGCTGTTTTGTTGTCAGAACAGCATTGATAATGCTGAGGAGAAAATCAATAGTTAATTCTACCAGGGAAACAGTAGCGGCTTTGCCAAGCTCCATTCCACGATGGGCTAAGACACAGATAGAAACAGGGCATGAGTTGATGAATTGCTAAGTGTGTGTGTGTTTCCAAGTTCATAGAAAGGGGTGTGCATTGTGTTGCGCATCAGCTACATGATACAGATTACTGTGCCTAAAAAAAGTGAGGTGAAATTTCTGTAAACAGTATTAAACTTTAAAAATGTAATGACACTTTTTTGGATCCTGTGAAACATCCAGTTGTGATTGATTGTACTATATATTTAGAATTCATAATGCGTCTGAATTAGGCTATCCCATGTGTTTGCATTGTTTTCTTTTAGCATACAAATAAATTGTAAAACTTATTGAAACCTAAATTAATACCTACACCTCTGGACTGTTTTTTTTTTTAGATTTTCTTAAACATCTGCAGCAGCTGCTGCTCTGTAATCGGTCGGTTTGATTTCGGGTGTTAAACTTGCTGAAAAGTCTAGAGATTTACCTCTGGAAATTACTTTTTGATTAGGCTGTAATGCCAAGTTCTCCTTTCCATATCCTAGACTGATAAATTATTTTCTGACCCTTACTTACTTAGTTGTTTTTTTTTTTTTAAAGCATAATTTGCAATAACTCAGTCAGCCTTGAAACTTCATATGAAAAAGCATGTTTAAGGATGTTGCTAAGACAAGGCAAATATAAAGATTAAGACTTTCAGTTCATAGGTGATAATAAATACCACACACATAGATGTGTATATCATTCATGTGAGTAAATCCCTGTAATTATTAAACACTGTTCCTTTACCCTACTCTCCACTGACTAATCTCATAACACAACTCAATCTGTCTCCTTTGGTCATTAATTCTCCCCTTAATCTCCCTCTCTGATTTCTTGGGGCAGGCTTATTATTTTAAGGTTGTGATCCATCATATGTGTAGTTGTACACATTTAAAGTCTCTTTGTTTTTTGCGTTAGCAGCGTTGTCCATTTGGGCTGCTGTGAAGCTAAGTGAACTCAACTATGTTTCATTACTTCCTTTCCCTGTTACATATACGGAAGAAAAATATTCTCACAAAGACGTCCCAAAAAGTTAATATATTGCATTTTGTTAATAAAAAAAAAACAATTCACAATTCATCACATATTTTTCTGGACATCTCTAATTTTAAATAATCCTCGCCTTTTGCATACCCAAATTGGAAAGCAAATAACTAAGGAACTGTAAGCCCAAATCACAAATGTGATACATCATCTGAAAGCTAACACCTTCTGGTTTCTGAAAATATAAATACCAAATCAAATGTGACTAAAACACAGCCTATACTGCGTTAGTTCAAACATGACTCCAGGTTGTTTTGTCTTCTCGAAAATAATTGGTCTTTTTTGAATAGCAGTAACAAGGACATGCTTTAGAAGAGGCATGTGTCGTTGTTTTACATTCATTCTGCATTATGTCAACAACAACTGTAGAACATTTCAGACCTCTAAGTATAACAATTCTAGAGATGTGTGACTTTCAAATTCTGGAGTCATCAGCATCTCCAAACAACTCCACAATATGCCAAATTATTCCAAATTGTGCTTTTGCACAACAATTTTACCCCAAAAAGCACACAAGCCACGAAATATTTTTGAAGCAAATATATTTTTTTTTTCAGTTTTGTAACTTTTCATCTAATTGTCTAACATTGATCCAGCCTCTGTGCGTTGTACGTACGACTGTATATCTGGGCTGCACCATTCAAATTAGCCCTGTAACCTTGAATAAAGTAATTTCATTGGTTAGAGAGCCAAACATTGCGTGTGGACATAACCAATAGCACCCGGACTTTATGAGGACTAATATGAGGGGAGTCATGCATAAAACACGGCGGCTGAGCCAAGCGCTGTGACGCTCCGAGGGCTGTCCCGGTATCAAATCTCAACACGGGGCGGAAGGGGTCAATTTTGTTTTGTAGGCTGGAAGGTGAGGACAACAAACATAGCCAACATTGACCGGATACATCTATGTGTAATGGTAATTAACAAGACGTTTGACATTAGCTTTGAGGTTTGAACTTTTCTGATGGTAAAAAAACAGACTTTATTTGATGATTTTCTCATAATGCAAAGTTTCTCTTACGAATATGATGGATTAGTTTTAATCTGCGGACTCTTACGGATGAATGAATTTAAGATTGGATATATAATATGGCTTCTGGATGCCTTCAAAGGTATGTTGTCACAGCTGCTTTTTAATATTTATGTTTTACCATGCTGCTATATCTGTGTTAATTGTGCTTTGATGCTCACTGTATCCATAAAATGAACTTGGTGGTTGAATTGTGGAGAATCTAAGCTTTCTAACGATGTCTAACATGTCTATATAGGTAAAAGTTTAACTGTTGTTACTTTCGTGGTTCCGATTTGTTAGTTGGAAATATGAGAAACTGGTTGTCGGCGAACCGGTGGATTTTAAGACAAGTGAACCTGCAATCTGCTCATTAAAATATGGCACAACACTGATATTATTTTAGAAAAATCTAGTGATAAAGTAGTGGAAGTGGTTTGTGATCATTATAACTATAAAAAAGAGGTTGACCCATGAACTGTAAGACATCCTAGTGGTTAGAGCAATGCAGTTCGATCCCCACAGCCTGTACTCTGGGTCCCTGAGCAAGACCCTTAACCCCACACTGCTCCCTGTGCGCCACACAATGGCAGCCAACAGCTCCCCAAGGAGATGGGTTAAATACAGAGGTAAATTTCTCC
Source organism: Cyprinodon diabolis (assembly GCA_030533445.1). Taxonomy (NCBI): domain Eukaryota; kingdom Metazoa; phylum Chordata; class Actinopteri; order Cyprinodontiformes; family Cyprinodontidae; genus Cyprinodon; species Cyprinodon diabolis. Next base: position 11,368,438 of record CM060076.1, on the reverse strand, counting down.
AATGTTAGGTCAGTAAAGTTCAATTTAACACTGCATATAGTTTGACCTATGTTTTAGCTTGATTTGAAATTTATTAAATTCTTTTTTTCAGGTCAATATGAGGGACCTACAGCACTGTGATGCAAGCTCTTTTCAAAAATGTCACCTATATGACTTGAGAGAGTCAGATCCATTGCAGAATGCGTTATGCGATCTAAAGCACTGCTTTGCTGTGTAGGTGTCAGATGGGCTTTCAGATCTGCTCGACCTAATAACGTAACAACATGGCAATGCCACTCAGGCAAACTGTATTGCATTGTTTCACAAGAATCTAATCTTTTCTGAGGTCTCAATTTATCAATACCTACAATTTCCATTATTTTACATTTCCTTTGGCAACCTAAAGGAGCCGAAAGTAGAAAATAATCATGCCGTGTTCTAAGACAGGCTTAGCTTTGCCATTTAAGAAGATGACTCAAAATTTTACTACTTCTTTAATTAAGATCCAAAGGGAGGGAAGGTCAAATGGAACATCTTACAAATAATGTCTTCTGTGGAAATTTTAAACAAAGAAAATAATAGTTATTCTGCTTGTAGATATTGGAAGGTCCGTGTTAACAAGAAGTTAAAAGTCGTAACTTACCAAGCTAACAGAGGCTGATCTGGACCAACCACAATGTTGTGCGTCACCATGGCAACATTGAACCAATCGTGTAGTATAACGTTACCAGCAGGTGCAGCGCCCAAGCAGATCTGACCGCCTGAGCCAATCTGGTACCTACTGCGGTAGTTGGAACGCTCCTTAATCAAGCCACAAGATGTTGTTGGTGGCAATGACACTTACCTGATCGTCAGATTTTTGGTTCTCTGTTGTAGTATTAGCCTAAAGAGGCATTGTTAAAGTTACTGGATAACAGCCAAGAAGAAAACAGTAATGTTTTAAGAAGAAGAAGAGAAGAGAGATTTCCTCCAATGTAGCTGGTCATAGGGAGTATACGTTTTCTGCCTGTAATTGTAGACTTAGAGTTACTAATATTCATAAAAGTGGTTGTAAAATATCCACAGAATAAATATGTCCTTCCAAAAATACTTGCATTTATTCAGCTTTTAAAACAGGCAGAAATGCTCAGTTTAATGAAGATTTCTTAAGAAATTAATCATTTAATGTTGAGTACATGGATCATACAGAGCAATTGTAATAAAACAGCTTTGTTGAACTTTAAAAAATATACTGGATGGGTTTAAAATATTTAAAATTTTTTGAAATATTTGTTTTGCTTTTCACAATTATTCCAATGAACTGTTTAACATTGAAAATGTGGGTATTGACAATTTTGTGCAATAATTGTGGCATTTATTTTTTTAACTAAATATTTTAAAGGAATTTTCAATTAGAGCAACCAAGTACTATACAGCAGTGGTTTTCAAACATGGGACTCGGATCCAGTAGAGTATTACATTCCTCCTCAGCAGCCACCAAGGCTGGAGTGGCCTGCCAATCACCAGTTTATTAAGAAAGTTTTAACTCAGTCAGGGAAACGCTTAGAAACGCAGGACAGTAGAACAGTCACATTATTTTGTACATTTAACAAACACATTAGGCATGTTTGCAAAAAAGTATCACATCACTATCACCAATACCGGACTGTATTTTACTCTTTATCGGATTGTAAAGGAAATTGGTGGTATCAGACTTATTTGGGATGGTGATTTAAGATTTTTTGTCAGGACTCAAAAGCTCACATCAAAACTTTAGAGCCACGTTCTCGTCAGTTATAATCTTAGGAGTAAATTTCAGACAAATTATCAGAGTTTATATAAAAGCCAGTTAAAAATCATTAATCTACCTTAGGATTTACTGAAGTCTTGAAACTTCTTTATACTGTCAGCTGTTTCTGTTTGATATTGTCAATGGTTGTTTCTTATAGAGGTGTTTTTTAGGTGTGTTTTTTTTAGTAAATTATCTAGCAATGTTAATATTACAATTTTACAATTGTTGAAAGGAACCCCCAAGACCTCTGATTAATAATCCATTATTAATCAGTTCAGATTAATTTCAAAGCAGTTGATCAACTTCAAAGTCTCCATGATTCTTAAAACATCTTTCTTCAAATTATTTGTATTACAACAGAATCTGTTCCTTCCAGAAAAACAATGTTTACCAGATGTTGTTTGTTGAGTCTGTTTGCAGAATCTGATCAGGTTTACTATCAAAATCCCATCAAGCACAGCAGACGAGGGGTATTTTAAACATTCATATGTGTACAAAGGATAGGAGGTTTGATAGACAGACGGACAGATCTGTATATGTCGGCTGTGGGATTCGATGCCCTGAGCTTGCTGCTGCAGCATGGTACGCCTGACATACAGATGCACTGCTGTGAAAACATACGCTGCTGACCCTTACACACATAAACACACAAACGTCTGCAGCTGCAAAGAGTTTGCAGTGACCCCCGCCTCTTCATCTTTCTATGCAGTTCTCTCATCTTCCTCCCCTGTCTGATCTTTCGGGGTGCTTATATTTTCCCAGAAGGCTTCCTGTGGTAACACATGGTGTCAATAATGAGTCCCCTCACAAAGGCGCACACAGACATACGGACTCTCCTTCTCTGCAAATCCCACTCCTTTTTACCCCTTGCCTGACTCTTTTTTTTTAAATTTATCCCTCATCTGTGGCTTTTTCCCCCTCTTGTCATTCCTCAGCCTCCTATTTACTCCTATTTTCACTTATTCACATATATTTCCTCTGTTTTTTCCCTTCTTATTACTCATTACATAGAAAAAACATAGAACTATTGAGTCGGACAAGAAACAATCAGGTTCTTGGTCAATTAATAATGACATTTTTTTTCTTTTTAGCACTAAAAGAATGGTAAAGTGTATGCACTTTTACTTCTACTATTCCTTTGTGTGCATTCCCTCTGCCCCCCATCTCCTCCATCCCACCACCCCTTCACTCTATTCCTTTTATCCTGTGTAGGAGTACCGCTGACAACCTCTGCGGCCATACCCAAGCTCTTTTTCTAGCCTGGGATTGTTTGCCTTGCTTCTTCTTCCCCGTCAGTTCTGGAGGTCCTATTGTTTTGTTTTACTTAAATCACTTCAGCTCAAAACCCATGTTTATCCACAGTGAGCACACTAAGAGCAAAGCTGTCTTTTACAGGAGAAATCTCTCTGACACAGACAATTCAAAAGGAGCCATATAGCAAGCAAACACCCCCCAGCTTTATTTTCTTTTGCTTTTTTTCTTTAAGTTTGTTGGATTAAGTTTGTACAAACTTTTTTTTGTGTGCTTGAGAAACTCAGAATATGGGAAACTAAAGCGTAGCTGAACTTTGGCTCCACATTATCCAACATTTTTGCCATTAATATGTTCAATGCTATTCTAGTAATAGTTAAAGTGACTATGGAGGCATCACAGTGTTGTAAATAACCATTGGTTTCCACAGTATATCAAAATAAGTGGGTTTAAGAAAATAATGCACCAGCAACAACCCAACAAATACTGTAGAGTATTCTTAACCTGACTCCGCCAGATGGATTTGCTCCGCATATCCATCTGGAAACCTTCCGTAGAAGTAATTTTGGGAAGGGGCGAAAATACTGGTTAGCTGATTGGCCTATGTTGGTGATAGACGGGCCAAATAAACATATCAGATCAACGAAGCATATGACGTAACAGAGCGACGACGAAGAGCAGCCAATTGATAGATCAAACTCTTGCCGAAACCAGTCAGGAGAAGAGCAAAAACATATTTTCCTCTGAGAAAAGCCTCCAGAGCAGTGTTTTGCTCTTCTTTCAGTGAAGAAATACGCTAGTTTAATCGGCTGAAGCCGCCATGTTCTTTAGACTGAACGGTCGCGCTTCTCGTTGCGTCACACCTCAACCCGCCTCAAAGCCAACGCTGATTGGACATTCGTTTGGTGAACGGCTCCAAATTTTCTTCAATGGAGACTCTCCAGACTGATTAGCGAGTGAAATCTTGAAAGCTCGCGAGATCAGGATGGTCTCACGAGGCTAGAGTATTCTGGCTAGATTGCTGGCTATATTCAAATTTAAATTGGTAAAACTAAGTTAAAGAAACAGCTTTTAGTCTCATGGTGCTCTATGCAGACACTCTGGCTACACCAATGAATATTACCTCAAAACCACATGCTGAATGTGTAACGTGTCAGAAATAACCTGACATTCTTTTCTGACTAAGTCTTATAATAATTATTTGACCATTTAAGGATTCATACTTATAGACTCTGTTTAGAGTATTGAACTATCAACCTAAGGTGGTCAGAAGATAATTACGCATAAAAAGACTGTAACAGTTCTCTACATATACCCGCTATATAAAACAAACTATATACATTTTAGTACCTTTTAATTCTAAGAGCAGTGAATTATTTGCCTCTTTCTTGGGCTTTTTGTCACAGTTTCATATCATATTTTATCATATATAAAAGTTTAATTAGTTTTGTGCCACTAGTGGTCTTTATTTGAAAGCTTAAAGACAAGTAGGAGGTGAAAAAGAGTAGACATTTCAGCAAAGGTCTCCGGGTGGGAATAGAAACCTGGAATGGCTGCGTTAAGGACAAAGGCTTCCGTTATGGATTGGACACTCTATCACTAAGCAACTGCAGAATCCTAAATATATTTTTCTAATTTGATTATTCCATCTAAGTGCAATCCAATAAAAGTGGCCTAATATGTAGAAGTAATTGCTTTATAAATCTGGTCACCTCCATAAAGTATTATCAACAAGTGAGAACAAGTTCTCAACATGTTGAGGAATTTTGATCCACTTCTCTTAATAACAATATTTAAATTAAACTTTTATTGACCTCACATTGGAGAAATTTACCTCTGCATTTAACCCATCCCCTTGGGGAGCAGTGGGCTTTCCATCGTGTGCCGCCCGGGGAGCAGTGTGGGGTTAAGGGTCTTGCTCAGGTCTTGCAGAATGTTCCAGATTTACCAAAAACCTAATAAATCCAAACAAGTGTTTTGAGCAGGAATAGCTTGATTTAGGGCATCACCACAGCATCGGAAGGAGACTAAAATCGAGAGATTTACTTGGCCAATCAGAAAAAAAAAAATGTCATTAATATATATATATGGTACGGGACTTGTTTTGCCCTCGCAAGCCAAGGTCAGAGACTATGTGAAAGCAGCTATAATTTTCTAAAGCTGCTCTGTTCTGTTAAAATTTTGAACATGTAAAGTTGAAATTTCCTGCAGTTTTGGAGTTTGTATAATTCAAGTTGCACTTTTATTCCACAGTTGTAGAAGTAGAATAATACAAGTCTCCGGTTTTCATTTTTGCTGAGAAGTGGAACCTTCTATCAAGAAAAGCTTATTTCCGTTTTAAACAAGGTAATTGCTGTCACAAGTTTTACTGAAGTTTGCAATTAGTTAAGATGTGGTTTACAATCCCAGAATCTCCAGACAAATAAAAACTGACTTTTGTTAAAACCCGTTTAACAAAAATGATTTACAGATGTTGGCTTAGATAGGATTATATAGTCTTATTTCCGTTGAGTCCTGGAGTTTAACTCTCATTGTACTGTAATGAAAAACTAACCTTTAAGTGTTTTTAATTAACTTTTATTTAATTATCTTTAATGGCTTGAACAATCAAAAATTTATTTTAGCTCTAACTTTTTTTTTCAATGTAATGAGATTGTGACTGAATAGTTTTTAGGGCAGATCTCTGGAACTGATTATACCCTCGGACATAATTAAAAAAAGTCACTCAGCCAGACTTTCACCAACGTCACAAATTATGCGTCACCTTCTTAGTGGAGGAGCGGATTCTTCTGCTCTTGTCTGCTCTGCATGTCTGCTGCGGCACCCTCTCTTAGAATGTTTAAGTTGCTGCTCGTGGGTTTCAACCAAGTCTCTGAAGATGTGTATCAAAACCAGCTGGCTTTAGACACTGCTGGAAATGATTAATTCCTTTTTATACAACATCCCTAAACAACACATGGTCTCAACATGCTTTCAACAATATGCCCCTGAGTCTAAGAAACTAAACGTATTATCATTGGATACCTTTGGATATATGTTGACGCAGTTATTTCTTTGTGTTCCGCTGTAACTATTTTGTGTCCTGACCTTTGATATAAAGTAACCTCTAACCTCTCACATTTATGAACTTTGACCTAGCAGAGGTCAATTTAGATGCCATGTGTTATTGTGAGTACAGCCAACTAAGTATAAAAGGACACCCCAAAAGTCACACTATCTTGAAATGTTGATATAAAAGGGATGGAAATAACAATTTGGTAAATGAAAATTGGAAAAAGTGTTTGAAAAGATACACTATACTGTTCACTCACCCATACAAATGAGTAAAATAGGGTTTTCCAACCACTTACACTGCCATTATTGTGCATAAAATAAAGCAACATTGATATTTGGATCGTTCCTATCAACATTTATAAAACAACCGCTTGCATTTAGGAGCTACCTGTATGCCAGTGGGATGCTCTGATGTGTCAAGTAACAAAGTACAAATATTTTGTCACCTTACTTAAATATTAATTTTGGCTATCTATACTTTAATTTTATTTTATTTTTTAGAAAATGTTTTACTTCTTATCCTTTCATTTATTAGCAATTATCTCTACTTTCTACTCCTTAAATAAAAAAAAAAAATAGACTTAGTATTTAAAAAAAATAAAAACCATAAAAATAATTTGTTTTATCCAGACTAATTCTTTTGTCTGGAATTTGTTGTTCACAACATACCAAAATTAAGTAGTCGTTCATGATGATGCAAAGTAAAATTTAACACCGTTACCATTAGTAATACAACTAAGAAAAATAAGTATAAGGGAGTTATCATCTAGAATTAAAGAAAAATGTTCCTTTAATGGGATAGTGCAGTAACCAGTATAAGGTTTAAAGCATGTGTCTCTACCTTGATATACTGTATATATATTGTTTATTCTTAATGCACCTTTTTCCTCCTTGTTTGCACCTTCTTTAATTACTATTAATATGTGACCAGTGAATTTCTCCGCTGTGAGATCAATAAAGCTCATCTAATCCAATCTAAGTGTCCTTAGCATTTTTGGTGCATGACTTTTATGTTTTAAGTAGTTTTAAAAATGGTACTTTTGCACTTTTACTTCTGTAAAAAGCTTAAGTTGATACTCTAACTTCTACAAAAGCAGCAGGATTTATACTGTACTTCCACTTAAAGCTGCAGTCTGTTACATTGAGAAGAGAGCAGACTTCGACTGAAAATTTGAAGAAAAACAGGTTTCACGCCACTCCCCCACTATCTCTGCTTCACTCATGCCCCACCTCCAAGCTCCGCCCCTCTCACAGCATCTGCGCGGCTACCGCATGTGACTAGAAGTGTCCAAGCAGCGTACGCGGCATGGAGTGTGAACCAGTAAGAGCGATAACACTCACCTCCAAGCAGTTAGATATAAGATGCTGGTTATACCGAAGTTTGCCGTGTAAGCAGCTGTCGGCAGGGGCAGTAAGGGCAGTTTCTCTTTCGCTGGTGGCTGTCGCTCCGCCATGACTTCCACGCGCGTCCTCCTGATTGCAGCAGCCGGGCGGCAGCGGCAGGTTCAGCGGTGAGAGGGGGGGGGGGGGGGGGGGTTGTATTCAGACGCTCCTCTGGATGTGATTGGTTGTTTTGACTCGTCCCGAATTATTCTTTCCAGATTGAAATACAGGCAGTAGGCGGGACCAATTGAAGCAGTTTTTTTCACAGGTTACATATCACATGTACTGCTGTCTGGGCATAGGGACAGTTTTAGCCGATATGACAAAAAAGGGATTTTTAAAAACTTACAGACTTCAGCTTTAAGTAATAAACATAATACTCTTCACACCTCTGCTGATAAAATGACACCTGTTTTATTAGTCCAGTGGTGAACATGCTGTCAGTGGTATTGAAACAACGTGGAGGTCTTCTCGCTCAACATTATTAGCCTGTGACCTCACAAATGAGCTTCTGTAAAATGTCCCCTAAACACACTCCTATACTTTGTTGACAGCCTTCCCAGAAGAGATGAAGCTGTGGCAGCTCTTAAAGGTGAACCAATGTCATATTGAACCCCGTGGATTAGAAATGGGATATTGGATCGATTCAAATGCAAGCTGAGGCAAGTCAGAAAAAAACTTCTGGCTAAAATCTGAATGCATTTGCGTTTAAATTTATTGAAACTGCTTTTCTAATCTCTAAGTTTTTCATGGGTCCTCAAATATGCTAAAGCAACACAAACATTAATGAAGAATTAGCACAGATACTAATTTACTCATGCCTAACCTACCATTTTTGGGCACAATCAAATATTGTTGTCTCATCTACTACATATGTATTTATTCCAGAGTATTTTTGAACTTGCCAGTCTGGGTTCAGAAACAAAATTGGAGCAAAATAAACCCTGATTAGAGAAGTAAATTAATCTCTGATCACTATAGAATTCCTATTTGACCTCTCCTTGACCTCAGTGCACCTTTTTATGCTGTTAATTATTTTGTGCTCCTTTAACACATTAAACGTAATCTAGGTTTAAATGGTTCTGTTCCATTTGGTTGGCTCTATACCTTCAACAACTAAAAAAAGGTTAATCAAACAAAAAATATATTCTAAAACAATTTTAAAGAAATGTTTATGAATGTTCAGTGCAGACAAGTTCATTGAAATGATTAGACCTACTTTTCAGAGCAGTTTTGCCTTTTTTATGAATTTGAGCTAGCCCTGACATGGAGGAAACAGGCAAAATCTAAACCTTGACTGTTCAAAATAAAAGTCATAAATAATATTTGACAATATTTTCAATGAATGAGACCAATGTAAATTTAGAACCCTGTGGAGGGATCTCATTCCCTCACTGTTTCTGTCTATTAATATCAAAGTAATACGGTACTTAAAAAGGAAAAAAATTCATCACAGTTTATTTGAAAACCTTCTTAAGACTCTAAAAAGATATTTGCTAAGTTATAGTGACACCAAGATATAAAACAGGCATTAGATGAGGCTGTGTTCCAGGGCACACATTTTTTGGAATATATTTGCTGATAATTTTCTGTAATAAGCATCAGACAACCGTTTAATTTAAACAAACTAAAACCTATAAATATATATATATATATATATATATATATATATATATATATATATATATATATATATATATATATATATATATATATATATATATATATATATATATACATATAATTTTTGTGATCTGCTGCATCGATTCTTGATGCCAAGTATCGATTCTTAATTAACAAAAATGAATAAATTAAATACATGAAAGGTTGGCACACATCAGCCAAAAACAAGTGGAATACAACTTTCAGTCCAGTAGATGTCGCTGCGGATACTGCGACGAGTCATTTATAAACAAAACATGGAAACTGAGAAAATTTGCCCAGCTCCATCACATTCCAAGTCAGATGTTTGAATGCATTTGGCTTTGAAAACAAAGAATGTAAAAACTAAATTAATATAACGCACGTAATTTGCAAAAGGGGAAATGTCAAACATTTGAATGTTTCCATTTCATTGGTTTAAAGGACCACTGAGGCCATGTAAACGGCACTGTTATCTAAGGTTTTATAAATCCTAAGCACTTTTTGTCAGTGTGTCCACTCCAGTAATGGTAATATTTGTGTCCAGTATTTGTTTTCATGGCAATACCTTCGATAGTTGTTTCAATAAATAAAGCTATGTATGAATTCAGTTGCTTTCAGTTATTTGTCAATTGAAGACACTATCCAGATCATACACAGCCAGTCGGCCACTGGTAATAGCTGTATTTTTTTCTTACAGTGTTCAGTGAAAATATCGCGATGCATCACGATGCATCGCAATATTTCAAGAATCATGATGCATCGTGATAAAATCGCATCGTGGCATGTGAATCATGATTGAAATTGAATCGTGACTTCTTTGGCAATACCCACCCCTAATATATATATATATATATATATATATATATATATATATATATATATATATATATATATATATATATATATATATATATATACATATATATATAAATGGAACTGCTTTTTTAAAATCTAATTGTACACATATTTTGAGAAAGCATATCCTCATGTTGTTTCCTTTATATGAATGCTGAACAAGGTTTACGACCTCTCCTGTCCGGAAAACCAAATGTTCATGAAATGTGCACTAAGCAACTAACGGCTGCTTTCACGGTGCAGATTTGTGCTAAAAGAGTAGCTTTATTTCAACTAGGAGCCAAAATGACCACCTTTGCCTCTTATTATAGCTCCCTTCTTAGAGAAAGTAATTGTTTAGTAGGCAGTTGCGGTGCAGTCAATGTAGCTGCTTCCAGGAGAGGATGGGTTAACACTGTCCACTCGCTCATCAAGGACATGGAGCGGGTGCTGCTAAGAGCAGAATTCATGAGGATTATTCGGATATGCATGAATCAAACACAAAAACTATTTAGGCATGGTTTCAATTAGGGATGCACGATATTGGGATTTTGGCCGATATCCGATATGCCGATATTTTAAAACTCATGTAGCCGATAACCGATACCGATACCGATGTTAAAGCTAGACAAAAATAACTAGTCATTGAAAATAGCAGTTTTGTTATCCATTTCTGACACTTTGAAAAATAATATTCTCAAATATATTTTCATGTGCTGATATCAAATTGATTTTTAAAAATGCGGTATCGATCTATTTTACTTTCAAAATCTCGTGAAATTTCATTGTTCTGTTACAAACTCTCTTGATATTTTGCAAATTCTTGTGAGATTTTGTTAGTAAAATAGATAGATACCGCGTCAATATATCAACATATAAAAATTTCGTGAATTTTCGGGGGATTTCGTAGCATAACGATGACATATAGCAATATTTCATTAGTAAAAGAGGATGATATGGTGTTTTTAAATGGCAATATATCAGCATATGAAGATATTGTGATATTTTAATGTATCCATATTTTTTCCCTCGTCTTTGGAAGTTTTTAAGTCTGTAAAAAAGAAGTTTTTGAGGAAGAAGTAGTAGTATTTATTTTTTTATTTTTTTAGACTTTAGAAACTCAGAAGCTGATCAAATATCGGGTTAAATATCGGTGGGGTGGCCGATGTCCGATATTCAGTTTTAAAGCCGATACCGATAGGGGGCCGATTATATCGTGCATCCCTAGTTTCAATAAAGGAATAACAATATTGCATAGTCAAAAGCTAAAAAATGTGTTTTGAATGACATGGGTCATTTCAGTTTTAAGATTTCTAGTGAGAAAATAAAGCTTTACAAAGACAATGGACAACTCCAAAAACTCAGATGAATTTAGATTTAATTATTACATCTGTTTAGGGACCCCATTGACGCTAATGTAAAAACATTTTCTCAATAACTTTTAATCGCACTTAAATCTATGCAGCAAAACTTAACAGCTATTAAATGAATAAATGGTGTTCCGAAACCCAACAACTGCTATTTCTGTGTTTATTGACTGATTTGTATGCTGTGCACATGGTTTGTGCAGCACAGCTTTGAGATAGAGGGGAGCACACATTCACACACTGAGAGGCAGCAAACAGAAAGGCCATTATTTTGGGGCTGAATGTTTGTGTGATTGAGCTGATAAAACGTCAGAGGAATAAGAGTCTATTAGGCTGGCCTGGTTAGCTATGGATTTAACATTTATACGCACCTCTGTCCCTGGGTGTGTGGGTGTCTGGCAAAGAGAGTGAAAAATGCTGGAAGAATGAATGAGGGCCATAGACACATGTGGTGTATACAGTTTTTGCTTTCCCGTTATTCTAGTTGTTTTTCTCATCAATATCTCTGTGTTGTTGTGTATTTGAGGAGTGACATATTCAGTATGTAATTTCACATTTCTATTATATATATTTTTTTGTATTTCCATTATTCTGGTCCAAGGCAAATCCACAGAGAACCTAATGCAGAGCAAATGTGCACATGTGACACAAGTCACAAGTCAAATTGATGTGTGAGTGCGTGCGTGTGTGGGTCGGGTGGTGTGGGGTGGGGTGGGTTGGTGCATGCATGTGTTCGCTGACAGACCAAGGAAACCTTGCAGTCCTGTAATAATAGACTTAAAACACCTGGGAATTTTAGGTGCTGGGTTGTGATTGGGCAAGACAGAAATGGAGAAAATGTTTTCACATTGTGTTATTTGCTTTGTTAGACAAGCAGCATCATAGTTATTTTGGAAAATAACATAATAATTACTAAACTTATCTTTGCCTGGTGTGTGGGACAAAATAAAATACTGAAAAGGAGAACACGGAGCCGATGTAACAGGCTGCTGCATGCTCAGCGCCATTTTTTAAAATTTCAGAAAATACCAAAACAGATATAAATTCAGATTGTTAAATGATGCATGTGTTACTTCCAAATGGCATTGTAGTAACAGAGATAGGGTTAATATTTTCTTTTGAACATTTATACCGTTATTTCTATTAGGGCTGGGCGATAATTCAATAACGATATATATCGATCGATAGACGTGTGGCGCAATAGAAAAAAAGAGGGTCGATAAAAGTTCGATAAAAAAGAAACACAGTTTTCCTTCCTTCTCATTGTAGCCTAGCATGTAGGTTTAAACTAGTCACTGCTTCCTCCCAACCAATCACAATCGCGGACCCAGGCACGCCGTCACCAAGCGCCGCCCTCTCAAACCACAACACAGAGCACATGCAGATGTCGCAGCAAGGAGAGTCGGAGGAAGTTGTTCCAAAGAAGGGTTTTTGTAGTTCGGCAGTCTGGCAGTATTTCGGTCATGGCAAGTCGGACCAAAAACAAACCACAGTCATCTGTAAAATGTGTCGGGAACCAGTGAAAACCAGGTCTGATAACACAGCCAACTTTTTTTTTTTTTTATCATCTCAGCTGCTCACACCCGCAGGAGTACGAGCTGTGTAGGCCCCGGCGTGGCTCTCCTCCGAGGAATCTTCGGGAATTTCGGGAAAATATATATATATTTTCAGTTGTGGGCAGTTTCCCACGTAGTTCTAACAATTGAGATAAAAATGCTGATGGGCCAGAAACTTCAAAGTAATAACTCAGGTTAAAGCAGGAAACGGGGGCGGCGGTGGGGGGGCATTTATTTATTTGTTATAATTATTTTGGTCACTTTAGTTTATTCTTTGTCAGTATGTAATAACATAATCCAGGTCTCTTAAGTTATTTTTCTTTAAAACAATTCTGTTATGGTTAAAAAAGTTGGTTAAATAAAGATATAATTCGAAGTCTGTGTTTGTGTTTTTTATTAAAATTAAATCATTTAGCAATATTATAAAAAGTCCAGGCAGAGCTGCACATAAAATATGGTTTCAAATCTTTTCAATAATTATCGATATCGATCAATATGCATGTTTTTTTATCGCCCAGCTCTAATTTCCCCAATGAATGCATATATTTATAAAACTTTGCTTATGAAACACACTTTGATTCATAACTGACTCATGGCACCAGGCTTTCTCACCCAATATTCTTACATTTACTCACATCAGTGAGAACCTTTAGAGCAGCATAACTTGTCTTCACTGCAACAGTTCACATGATCTTTGATTTTGTCTCTCATATGTTCTTTGGTTTTTAACATGGCTTATATCTCTGAACAAATGGCAGCTATTGAAAATATATTATATATTTTTTTTTATAAGGGTGAGGAAGAGTGGTTTTATTGGGTTATGTTAATAAATTCATAAACCGACTACCTTATGAATTTGTCAGTTATGCTTTTCCAGAATATAAAAAAATGTGTCACATGCATCCTTTGTGGGATCAGAAAAAAGCCCCTCCAAATCAAGCTCCTTGGCTGAATTTCAACCCTATCCTTGTTTGGACATCGATATTTGACCAAAGCTGGAGGAAAACCCACTAAAGAGACCAACAAAAGATGGAAAGAGAAAGACACAATAACAAAGTTTAAGTACATAAAATAGACTAAATACAGTAAATGCATAATAAAGGTCTTTGAAATTTGTGGTAAAATGCAGTGCTATTCTGTACTTGTAAAACAGGTTGTAGGAATTAGTTTTGAACTGTAGTGCAGCACCCAACTACTTCTTATTGTTAAAGATCTTAAAGAGTTGCCACATGACCACAGGCGTAGTCAGAAAAAAGACATTAGGTGTGCACCAGCAAATACTGGGTTTGCCAAATTTATTTTCAACATTAAACCTCCACAAACATTCAAAAGAATGTATCTCTCTCAAATAAATTAACATAACACAGCACTGTGTCTGTGCAGTAATTAATTCAGAGCAGGAGGTCAAAACGTTTACATGTTAAATGCTTTCAACATAAATCAATAACTAAGTGATAGGAAAGCACACATTCTGTTCTAAAAAACAAACACAGCAAAACATATTGCTTAGAGACATTGCTGCCCAATGAAAATAATATAGTGAAATATAACACACTCATGTGTGTATTGCCATAACACAACATAACTACTCAGCATGCATGATCAAAGTTATTATTATTGTCCTGCTGGAGGTATAGTCGAGGTTTTTTAAAATAATTTATAAGGAAACTCTGTTTCTTATTTCTAATTAATTAGCAATAGTCTGCGCTCCTCGATGCTTGCTGGTGGGATGGGTCACAATCTGGACAGTAGGTTCCCACAGGTGTGCCATCTGCCTTTGTAGGGACACCTACAAATCCTGGTTCACCCATAGCTACACCACTGCATATAATGCCTTCAAATGATGCATTGTGGCTCTTCTATGTTATTGTGTTCTGAGCAAACAGACCTGTTATATATTTTAGGTAACAATGTGATGCATATACATGTGTACATAACTCTTGGTGTTAAAACTCGAATTTGTTTTTGCTTGTTCTTTTCAAGGCCTTAAAAATAACATTAGGCCTCCTTTTACCTGTGGCTAAGGGATCATTGAGTTTCAACCAACAAAATGTCCAAGTAGCTCCAGTGCTATCAACTGTTTTGGCATGTCTCTATTCTTCTGAGGCAGTGTGTGAGGTAGAGAATATGATGGTTATGAGTCATCTGAAATGTCTCCAATAGCAGATCCCTGGGATACAGAACTCGAAATACATTTCTTTACCCAGTTCATTTCAGCATTTTAGTTTCTGGATATTTCATACATAGAGCAGTTAGTTAATATTCTGACCCTAGGCAACAATTACTAGACAAATAAAACTCTAATAGCTGACATAAAATGGGGTCCATCAGCAGCCTTGTTTTTTTGTAGATGTCCAAATCTGCAAGTATAGACAAGAAGCGATCTGTACACCCATATGGTGCAAATTCCAGTAGTCGAGAGCGCACCATGTTTTTCACTAAGATTTCGACTACTGGGATCAATAAATTCTACAACTATGAACAACTCCCTAACTCAAAAACAACTGTAACATTATGAAAAACAAGGAACCGTTTTTCGATGAATCATTTTTTTTCCACCTAAGAAGGCGGAAACACTCATCTTTTTAGTGTCTGTGGGATTCATTCTTTAAGTCTACCCACAGAAGAAAGCCGACCAAAGCACTCAGCTGTGCCCAAGGCCTGCTCAGGCAATAGGTGGGAGGTCTGTCAGCACATTTATTCCCACTGTTATCTTCTTGGAACTCAACTGACTCATAGTCTTTTGTTCAATAGGTAATTTCTAACAGACATTTCCCTGTTTGAAATGTAGAGGTGTTGATCTGTTCTGATATGAGACTTGACATTTTATTGCTGTTTTATCACTAGATCGTTTTTAATTTCATGAGTGGTGCCAGTCAGTCTCTTTTGCAAAATATTCATTAAAAAGTTTGATTAGGATTTTTTTGCATTTCAGCAAGTACATGCTTAATGTTCTGTTAAACCATAAGCAATTTTCTAAAACTCAATGGATGTCTGGTGATTTTTAATGAGCACATGCTTGTGTGACCAGATGTTGATTACATAACTTTCCCTCTGACCTTCAAGCTTACAGTCTATACTAAAATGCTATGCTAAACGTTTTTTACTCACTTTTTTCCTTTCAGTAGTTATAACTTTCCCTACCAAATATTTTCCCATGTCTTTAATAATCTATGTGTGATAAAAAAACATAGATAAAAATAATTAGGCCCTCTTGATTACAAAGAGTGCTTCTAAAATGTTCTAATACATATTTCAATAAAATATTGTTCTCATCAAGACCACATTCAACAAAAGAATGTATTCTTTTTATGTCAGGGCTCAGAACAGAGGATACAGTAATCAAGGCAGACAGACAGATTTCTCAAACAGGTGTTTATTAAAATAAAGGTGGATCTGCAGTGTCTGCAAGGACGTCTGGGGCAGGGACCTCTGCAGGCGGAAAAACCCAGGTTAGTGACCACATTAATCTGACGGAGGATGATTACGAACGCATGAGTCACTAACCTGGTCTTAAAATTCAGTCCGTGCACAGAGGAAGAGGTGGATTCAAGCCGAACGGTTGCCAACACCATGTGAAGAACTCTGCTCAAAGAGTCCCAGACGATAAAGCCTTGAAGGCTGCAGATTAGGCAGGGGATCAGATCCAAGCAGACGAAGTAAGGCAGGATTATCCAGAAGGCAAAGGCAATGTCGGTGTTGAAGAGGTTCACAGGAGTCCGAATCAGAAAATCGTTGGTTGTCAGGAAGCAGATCCAGGTTCGGTCAAAAGGCAGAATCCAGCAGGAGTCTGAAGACAGGTCAGGCAAAAAGATCAGAGTGGGAACAAGCAGGCTCAGAGGTCCAGAGGCAGATTGGGATTGGGATTTTTCTCTTGTCACTGGAGAAACTGGACGGCGAGTGTTCAAAAATCAGTTTACACTGAAATAAGAATCCCTTGCATTTACTCGTAATGCCTGAGAATTTCTCCAGAAGTGAGGGGCGGAATTCAGGAAATGACGGAACAGGTTCTGACCTTTGAGGCGGATCTGGCTCCGGAACCGGAAGTTGAGCTGGCTCCACTCTGGGAGTAGCTTCTCTGCGATAGCCGGCCAAACTCTGCAAAGTCTCTTCAGTTACATTTAAACGTGTGTGTATCTCACGGAGGGCGTTTTCAAACCTCTTAGTTTGATGTTCATAACACTCACGTAGGGCGGTTTCCAGGCTCAGAATTTTAGTCTGTTGTTCCTCCAACATCCTCCGGAGTGTCTCCGCTGGGCTAGGTTTTTGGCCAGAGTGTTCTGTCATGATGGATAGAGTTTCTAGCCCAAAAGCAGAACACCACGGAGTCAGAATTAAAGTTCAACTGTTTAATGGAAAAACAGACACAGGATATTAGACTGGAAACAGATCCGGGACTGGTCACACAGGGTACACTGTTCTGTGCTTCAGGCTGAGCGTCTGAGGGAGGGAACCAGGAGGGTCCAGAGACAGAGGATCGGCAGAGGGCTAGGCAGCGGCAGGGCTTGACTTCAGACTAGTTGGTGTTCAGACCTTGAGGTTCTCCAAGTTCTCTCCTAGAGAACTGGCAGACAGGTTCAGACAGTTTGATCTTCAGGTTTGTTACTGAGAGCAGGCAGGCTGGTTTCTCTTGAGTTGCTCTTCCAGAGCTCCAGGGTCTCAGTCAGATTCTTCCTGGGAAGTAGAGAAGACAGAAAACTGATTAGGATTAAGTCAGACTTTCTGGGGGTCAGAGAATCAGGCAGGCTGGTTGGCTCTGGTTTGCTAACCATAACTAGCTTAACACTCTGGCCCAGAAGAGTAGCACTGCCGCTGCTTATATTGAGGTCTCCCGGATGAGCTGATCAGCCGCAGGTGTGGTCGTCAGCTTCAGCTCCAGGAGACCTAGGATGCCCTCTGCTGGAGAAAAGGTGGACAGATTCTCCAGATCCCAACAAGTGTAGAGAAGTGTGAGACGACAAGAGGAAACTGGGTGAAAAAAGGAAAGACTTCTGTTCAGAAATGTTCGCCAGAAGATACATTACTGTAATAACAGCTTTTTTCACACATTTCATTTCAATTAGCTGGTACTGAATATTTACTTTATAAATTCTTTCAGGTTTATACAGGTTTATCATGACTTATCCATTTAGTTTTGTTTGCATGAACTTTTAGCAAGAAATCAATTTTTTTTTCTATGATTTGAAGATGTTGCTTTGAAAAAAAACAGAGAAAATATTTTTTTTTTTGCATGTCTTTTAAAGCAAACTTAAAAACAAACAAACAGAAGAACCTGCTCCAAATTATGGAGCTTGTCTCACTGAGATCAAAGATCTCATTTACAACAGAGATCTGTCTTGATAATTACAAACAAAATTACAAAATATTATATGTTTCTTTGATGTATGTCTCGGAAAATGTCTAGGTCTTGGTTGGTGCAGTCTTGACTAAAACACTATGCTGTAGATGCTGTACTTGCTTTGCAAATTAAGACCCAAAAAATATAGGCAAAGGGCAGGTCTGAGTTGATTGGAGTGAAGACACAAGTGGTATAAATCGAGGGTGAGTGAGATTTACTATGTTCCAAGCACTCACAGGCAGCCTGATCCATACTGAGCAGCCTTTCCAAGCTGCAGTCAGAGCTGAACCTTTTTACATCCGGCTGCAGGCTGAATTCTTGCAGTATTTGTACAATAAAAATGCCCACCTGCCCCCACCCCTCATCACAACCTTCTACAGAAGGACAATACAGAGCATTCTGGACCAGCTGTCTCACTTTGCAGTGTGGAGGCTGCCGTGCCTCAGACTGGAAGAACGTGAATAGAGTGGTGAGAACAGCAGAGAGGATCATCTAGGCTCCTTCTCACTCTATTAAAGACATCTGATGACTTGCTTTGCAAGATCTAATAACTTTGTGAAAGAAAAAATTCTAAATTTTTTTTCCCACACTTGAACAACCGGATCTACACTAAAATATGTTTCGTTTGGAATTACCAGTGAGTTATTTTTAAACAGAATTTAGATGCAAACATTAACCTAGGGCTGTTGCAAGCAGCTCTCCATTAGAAGTATTGGTTTTAAGACTAAGATGCACATTTTTTTAATAACATCTGTCAGATTAAAGATACTGTTTCTTCTCATTACCTGGAAGAAATAACCAAAGTTACAAAATATCAGTCACCGTTTAGCAAGATATATAAAACCTATTGAACTTGTCTTTGATATGTTAAGAAAGCTCTGTCAGACTACTCATGTAAGTAAGTATTGAATGTACCGTATTTTCCAGAATATAAGATGTCGCCTTTTTCCCACGCTTTGAGCCATGCGGCTTATAAGAAGGTGTGGCTTTTCTGTTAATTTTTCCCCACAGTCAGAGGGGGAAGTGAAAATTTTATTTTAGCACAAGAACATGCTAACAGCACGCATGACTGAGAACAAATATCCAGAATTCACACATTTTGCATGTAGAGCTCCCCCTACACGTTTGGTGGGAGACAGTTCAGTAGAAATAAGTGGCTTATAGCCCGGTGTGACTTATAAACGTACCTTTCAAGTAAAAAAAAAAAAAGTATGTTGTCATGATCTTGGCACTGATGACTGGCTTAATTACTAACCCCTTTCACCTGTTTAACTCTGCCCGGTTTCTAATCGCTGCTCATCTTGTCCACCTGCTCCTGCTTCTATTCAAGGTGCTTGGGTCCTCTGTTCTGAGTCTTGTCATTAGTGGGCACAGCTTATAGTGAGGGATGCTCTATAGTCTGGAAAATACTATATTGAAATTGGACTGCATGCTGAATGCATCACAGACCAGTAATGTCAATTAAATGTCTTACTTTAAAGTAATAGGGGAGAGCTTAATAATGATCATCATCAGGATCTTTTTCTCATGTATTCATTTTACATTACACATCCCATTGGTACAACTTGTACCTAAAAATGTTGAACATATTATCAACTTGCAGAAAAAAGCATTGTTTATCTCTGAGCCATAGCCATCGTTGCTTCATTGGGACTTTTCTCACCCTGACACACACTTCAACTTTTACCATTGCTTTCCCATGTATCTACAACTATGTTCCCCCGTAAAATGGAGTATTTCTAATGCATTAAAATAATCCATCTGTTTCACAGTAGACATGCCTGTATTGTGTTTGTCATAGTATTAGCAGCTGTTCACTGACTCAAAGCAATGGGAAAACTTTGAAGCTCCCAGAGACCTTACAGACATATTTTCTTTTGGTACTTTGTTTTTTTTTTGTTTTTTTCCAAGCAGCTGGTCTAAAGATTATATTTCTTTTCCAAGTGCCTAATCCATGCAATGTCTTTTATGATTTTAATATATTTGAATTTTACAAAAAAATGCTTAATGAGAATTATTTTGTACATTTAAGGAAACAAAACATGGCCACAATATATTGTAAAATCTTGTGAAGCTGATATCAAATAATATACTATTAATGCCTATGTTCTTATCTCTTACTCTGGCATTTTTTGCAATGTCTCTTGTGTTCAGTGTGAGTTAGAGCTGACATTCAACTCTGATCAACTAACTGAATATTACATGACTATGTAAAATATGAGTTCATAGCACTTGGAACATATTAGAAATGTATTACTCCTTTGCTTTATGGGTATTACACATAATGATGTTGCAATGGGGTTCATATTTTCAATATATAGTTCAACCCTAGACAGTGAATAGGATAAATGAACAGTGATAATTTGTACGAGATTTCAATTCAACATTTAGACTTCATTATTAAGAATAATTCTGGATCATTTTAAAAGAAAAAGGGGTTAACCTTTAATTGTCATTAATCTTGTATTTTGTCTAATAGTCCATTGCAGCTGAATGTGGGTTTCATTTAGGGTAAAAACACTTTAAAACAAGCTTGGAATGTCAGCAAAACAGCCACTATAAGAGGCTAACCTAACTCCTTAAAAAGAGATATTGGCAGTAACTTAAAACAAAGCAAACCGTTTTTTTTTTAAACAGAACATTTTCTTAGTTTTTTTCTTAGGTGTTTTTGCTGATTCAGCACATCTAGTGCAAGCTTACACTAGTACACAGCACTGATAATGTATGTAGGAGTCAGATCTCTACCAATGAGTGGAATCAGCCTTTAATGTGGTAATGTGTCATTTAGGACCCATTAATTTATCTAACAACCTGCTTCCTTTTTAAAGCCATTAGAGATCACAGTGAATGGGAACCCACATTTCTTTTTAAAATTGATCCAGACCTAATTTTTTCCCTTCTCTTACAAGCCTTTGTGTCTCATTTGTTTTCATCTCATACATTGTGCTTTCTTCTCCACTATCTTGCATGTATTCTCTACATTCCTAATTCCATTATATCCCTATCTTATTTTCTACTTTTTACCCAATTATGTTACATATTTATCTGTAAGTTAGCTATTTTTTATGTATTTCCCTTTCGATCTCCTCCATACTTCTATGCTTAAGGGCCCATTTATAACATGTAGCCATTACCCACCGAGCTATTAGGTTAGCTACCAGCCAGATCCATTGGGTGAAAATCAATGTCTATCTAGGGAGCAGTTTGTCAGTAGGGCTACTGTAAAAAAATACCATATCCAACACACACAAGGTAAAATACATGTCTCCCCCCACACAAAAAGACACTGCTTTCCCTCTCCTTCATTCACGCCCACATTGCTACACATATACTGGTGAAAATGAATCCTGTAAGCACCTGCAACAGATCTAAACTTGACAGAGTATTGTAATCAATGCTTTATTGTATTCAGCCAACTATAAGTTACTGTTATTTCAAACCTGTTATAAAAGTCAAATTAATCTTCTTACAAATATTCTCCACCCACAAACACAGTGGCCTGACCAGGCATTTCTGGAAAAGGCTGAGAGCGACTGTATTGATGGCACGGGAAAAAAAACCCCAGCAAAATTGACATTCCCAATCTCATTATGCTTAAGACTTTCATAGTGCTGTAGTGACGCAGACACCAAATATTAGGGCACAATACATTCCCTAATGGATTCTGCATTTCTGCTTCTTAGTCTAACCTGAGCAATTCCAGTCTAAATGCAGTGAGTGAAAGTTAGGGGTCAGCTAATAGCTAATATGAATTCATTAGTACTGCTTAAAATGGATGAGCCCCTGACCTTTAGGTCAGGTGCAGCTAAAGCTGTAACATTTTTACATTTGTTTGGATTCTATTATCTATCTGTAGGAAGTTTAAGAAAAAGCTGAAATAAACTGTATTGCCATAAAGAACAAACCCTTACGTGTTTAACATGTAATGGAGGAATTATGAATCTTGTTTTATCAATGTTATTTGGTTAAATACTAGTTTAAAGATGAGAAAAGGCCTTGATGATTAGAACAACATATACATGGAACTTGAAATTGAACTCTTTAAAATTGTATTTATTTCTACAATGTTGTTAAATGAGTTTTATTTGTGTTTTATGTTTGAGCAACACAAAAGCATTCATCATTTAGAAGTAATAGGAAGATGGCATAAGGTTTTTAACTTATTTTCAGAATAAAAGCAAAACTATTTAATACTAAATGCATTTGTATTCAGTCGTTTGAGCCAGTATATTTATTTTCTCTCCTTTTGCTGTATTGACTCCTGCAAGTTCCCTAAGATTAAGTTCCCTCTGACAAACTTTGGAATTTACTTTTTATGGCTTTCTTCTTGCTACTCTTCCATAAAAGCCTGATTTGTGAAGTGAGCAACTAATAGCCACCCCTCCAAGGGATTCTCCCTCCTGAGCTGGAAAAATCTGTACCTCATCCAAAGTTTCAATGAGCCTCTTGGGTGCTTTGCAGACTGATGCTTTTGCCAGTGGGCTGCCACATCTTGGTAGGTTTGATGTTGGGCCACACTCCATATTTATAACTGATGGAGTGGGCAGTATTGATGAGATGATAGAGTTTGGAGATTTTATTTTGTAGCATAACTGTGCTTTAAATCTTTCGACAACTTAACCCATACCTTTCTGCCACATTCCTTGGTCTTCGTGGCACGTTTTGCCCAGTTATTTCCTCCAATAACTTTCTAAAGTTTTTAACAAGGCAATGTTATAAATGTTGTAATTCAATAACCCACATGAGGTATTATACTAAATGTCTGTTTTCATAAGCTAGCCAGTTGCCCGTGATCATATTTAGTGAGTAATTGGACTGATTGCTTGCATCACTTTCCAATTTGAAATAATTTGAAATGTTCAAAATGCAATTATTTTTACTTCATTTTCACGATCAGACACTACTTTTTTTTAGTTTTGCCACATCAAAACAAATAAAGTACATTTATTTTGAGGTTTTCATGTGGCCATTTTATTCAAATTTAGGAAGTATAATTCCTTTTGCGAGGCATTATTGTTGTTATATTTCAATTTGTTTTCAGCACATGTAGGTGACAGGAATTCCTTTTTATGCGTTATGTAAATAATTAGGTCTCACAGTGGGTTTTCTTCTTTTTTTTTTGCCCTTTATTGATGTTATTGAGGTTAAATTTCAGATCGCTAGCTTTGAGCAATCCTTAAATCTGAAATTTTTTTGCTAACAGAAAATATAAGGTTAAAAGTCTTGCTCTCATTAGACCCTGTTTGCCATCCACAATAATTTATCCTTACCCTGATTAAGAAGAAAACAATGAAGAGGTTGTGTCCATGTTTGTTAGCTATATGACATGATTAGTGGGAATTCCTTTAGCACATTTTTAGCAGATTGGTCACCATGGACCCACCCACTCACCTTGGATTGTGTGCGATTTCCTGTTTCTCCCATTGGCTCCCATCGGTCATTGGAAAAGAGAACACAGGAGAGATAAAGAAATAGGGGCTGAAATCTTGTGGAAAATCATAAGATCAGAGACAAAGTAAAAAAAAAAAAAAATAAATAAATAAGATGGATGCACAGACAGAGATGAGAAACATTAGCACTGTGCAGCGTGTTCAGTTTGATCTCCGCAGCAACAGCCTCATCCTGGAAGCTCATGCTCATCCATCTGGATTTTCAATTACCCACAATCCTTTGTGACCCTACTGGTTGCTTCTACAAAATGTTATTTCCTGGCTAGACAAATAGAAAACATTGTCAAGATGGAAAGCTAAGCACACATAGACACATTTGAATGTACTTTGACATAAACTAAGCATTTTCTTCATATGGTGCATGTGTTTCAAATCTCTGAGATAAAGCATATGTGAAAATAGTTAAAATGTGAATACCTAATTCATTAATTGCAATTTTGCTTATAAACCAATTCTACAACTCCTGGCACTCCTAAATATACCAACATATACTAACAATAGGCTTTATCTTATTTTATGTTAAGAACTTTTTCTGTTTTTGACATACTTAGACAGTGTGCAGAGATATTTTGGTTTACAAACTATAAAATGCAATTAAATAAGCCACTTAATGATTTATTAGATGGGAATTAGATTTATCTAGTCATCTGTCAATGTCTTCTTAGACAGACCATCTATCTAGCCTGGCCAGCCAGACTAATTTACATAATATACACTGCATATTACTCTGGAAAAGTGGGGTTAGAGCCTAGTTTTAAAGGTGAGACTTGACGCAAAGAGTTTAGAACCCCTCAGATAGCTATAGATGTGATCCAAAAATGTCTGTCTTCTGAAAAGAAAAGTTCTAACAGCAGCATGTTGTTGAAAATTAATGATGAAACACCTCTTACACACTAAAAGCCATTATTGCTCTATTGCCACAGAAATCTTCATTGTTATTGTGGCAGAAAAATGCTGTCCATTATGGGCCTACCTCCCATGCTGGGATTGGTCCGGCCTATAAGGAGCCTTACCAGACTGACTTACACGGTGAGATCAGTCTGGCCGGCTAGACTTCATTTTTTTCAGGATTGAGATGCAATCAGACCGATGGCCTGCAGGGTTACAGGAGTATTCTGTGAAAGTGTTTTCTCCCAGTAACATGTCTACCTAATCTTTAATTACATACTTGCCATATTTTGAATGGGTTTTTACTCCAAGAACACCCATAACATGGAAATGCATCAACTTTCAGACTCCTTCAGCTGCTCTGTTTGTTCTTTGGTTTCACTGTAATGCTCATCTAGGCATTATTGTCTCTTCAAGCTGTGGGGCCTTAGTAAACAGGTCAGTGTGAGCACCCTGAATGGCCTGCAATAATTGAGCTGTTACACCATATGACAGCTTTCACCTTTTCCAGAAAATGTAATATTTTATTAAATTAAGCAAAACTTTATGTCCACACAAGCATCGGTAAGCCTTGACCTATGTGACTGTGTCACTAGTTCACTTTTTGCTTTCTTCCAGCAATTGTATTAGGCCCTGACCAAAGCCATTCGGGAATAACCTTCAAGGGCTGTGGTTCTGAATAGGCAGTGACTCGAGCATTTATCTTACACAACTCCTATCATCAAAATTACATAAACACTATAAAGTTGAAAGTAGATATTTAGTAGATACTCCCTATCTTCGTGAAGTGAACTTTCAGAACAAGCTTTATTGGCATTAATGGTGTGCATAATCAAGGGATCTCCGCAAGGAAATAAACCAGGGTATAAAGGAACTGTATGTGCATATATATAAAATTGATTCTTTTATTACATTAGTTAAGATTACACTTTATTAGAGGCAACCTGTATTATGGGTTGCTGCTGGTTAAACAGAATTTTGATCAGAATTTTGTGGGCCTATTACTGATCACCAAAATTAGGATCTGATAATACCAATTACATTAATAAATCCATAAATTCTTTAATATGGTTGTCTCGTGTACATTGAGATAGTATTATTAGGTATTTAAATTTGGAGCAAGTATAATTAGTTGACTACTACTCTGCTTAAAACGCTGGCATACGCTGAACTTTCTATGTATTTTTTTCAATTTTGGGCGTATACACAGCGTACTCATAACGAGCCAAGAGCGTGTGTCCAATGACAGCCTACCTTATGCATAACACACAGCAGCACAATGCCCATGAAATGTCAAAAGCCAGTGTCCTGAGGGGGGTAGCAATGCACGTCGAGGCGCCCAGCCTGCACAGGAAGATTCTTTTGATTGCGGTATTAACCTAGCTGCTGTTTACCATCCATCCATCCATCCATCAAATGGATGGATAAAAAAAAAGAAAGAAAGATGGTTTGCAGTCGCAGCAGATTCAGCGTCATGTCTGCTAGGAAGTTTGTTGATCGTGGCAGTGGATGTGAACACAGGGAGGATCCATCCTGGAAATATGCATTGGAGATAAGTTCTTGACAAGTCATGTACAAGTTACTCATACTGTAGGTTTTGGATAAGCTACGCTACACCACGATTATGAGTAACTCACACGTAACATATGTGAACGATCAGATAATTTACCTGTAACTTATGGCCCACATACGCTGGCATAGATCAAAATTTCTCATTGTACTTGCTGTATGTTGACATGTGTCAACGTGTTTCAGTGTTCTTCAGCGTACTTCAGTGTGCTCTTAACTTATACAAAATGTACCCATAACTTATCCAACATATGCCAGCTTTTTTGTCAAATATTTCATATGTCAGGCATACGATGTCTAAAATGTCAAGGTGTGGCTGGGGCTTTAATTCTAAAGGGGGGCACAGCTGGCTGTCTCATCCTGTTTGAGGAGCTCTGTCAGCCGGTATTCTTGAAGTGTTTTCCCACTGCTCCTGTCTGAGCTCACAGACTTTATCTCACCTTACCTCTGTTGTCCGGGCGACTCGTCTCCCTGTTTCGAGCATTTTTAACCAAAACAGAAAGGGACCAATTGCAGAAGAAAGTTGTGTGTCCACTCAGAGTAAACCTCATCAAAAACACAACGACAATGCTTGAAATTGTTGTCTTCGTCATGGCCCGCCACTTGCCGGTCGTGGCTGATCATATGAAAATCAGCCAATTTCCTATTGACAGATGCAAGTCTACTCATGAGGATTACTAAGGGATGCATGAATCATGCAAAATACCACTGCATGCATTATTCTGATAAAGTTCAAAGTTGATTTTTCACAATATAGGTAAATTAATTATTTGTATTTTCTCTTGATAACAAAAATGGAAGGAGTGGTTTTGAGCTGTTGTTTTAAAATACACCCATATGAGTTGATTTAACTCACCTGCTATGGACTACACAAAAGAAATGAATTTCTTTCAGAACACAAATGTAGTGCTTACCCATTTATGAATATTTTCTATGAAATAGACCTTACTCAGATGACGCAGAATTTCCAAGCTTTAATCTCTATTGTTTTTTGGAAATCCATTACCAAGGCAACTTTGTCAGCTGCCTGCTCAGTTGGCCAGTGAAAAAGCTATGTGAAAAGTTCCTGTTTATCCCCATTGAAAAAATGTTACCAGCTGTGCTTTTGGGAGTTATTAGCCAATTTTTTTTTTCATGGAGGGCTTTTGCATGGAAGTAAGTTCACACAGTCTTTTCAATCAAAAGAAAATGTATTAAAATTCATGGGTTTACTGTGATGGTTTGCCCGTTCAAAAGGCACTCTAGCAATTGAAGTGTGCTTGATATTCCTAGGTTTTTTTTTTTCTTGTGCAGGTTATGTTTTCGTCTTAGTTTATATAGGAAATCAAACATGATAAAGGATCTGACAGATTTGGTATTTAATGTTAACTGAAATATACAATTGAAATAAAGCTATTTTTTTACTGTAACAAACAGCTTAAGCTGCTTCTGGATTCAATTCTGAGCAAAGCACCAGATGCTTTTATTACACAGGTCCTTTTTAGAGGCATAATATCTCCTGAGAAGAAAGTTATAAATATTGAAGTTATTTACCGCTTCAGCCGCAAGAGTGCCAACTGGGGGTAACCTTTTAATTCCCATGTAATATGTGAGTTCCCTCAATTTGTTGATAGCTGCCCTGAATTTATTCCCATCTTATTCCTTTGTTGATCAGACTCAAATTGGCTCTCTTTGTTTCAGGTGAAAAAAGTTTTATTTTGTTAATCTTGTGTGGATTCTGGGAGTTTGAGATTCAGTAGTGGGTGGTTTTTTGTGATCTACTTTAACATCACTCACCAGTTTTGTCTCACTGTTTCAATTCAATTCAAAAATACTTTATAATCCCAAAGGGAAATAAAATCTTGCAGTGCCTTATAGGCAATGTAAACAAGTTATTATAGATGTTGATTGTGGTAGGCAGGAAGGATTTTCAGACTCTAAAGGTTTTTATCAATCTTCTGATACCTCAGTTGTGATGACCTAGCAAGCAAGATGAATTGTCGCAACGTTAGTGAATTCAAAAACTCCCGAAAATACGTCTAGCCAGAAGCCAACAGATGCATTGGCCTATGTACAGAAATATTTTAAAACAAATGAAACGCAGTGATGTGTATGACATCACCTTGTCAACCAGAGGCGGAAGGCTGAAGCAAACAAAGCATGGCTGCTCTGGTTTTACTTAAAATATCTTCTATTTATTTTTGTACAAACGAGCAAAAAGACACAATTTTTGCCTTTGTGGATAGAAAAGATGTTTGCGTGTTCCTCTCGACCAGATTTGGTAAGAGTTTGACTTATTAGGTAACTCCGCTAGTTGTCAAGCACATCAAGAATGTGATGCATCTCAGCCACTACTGCTCCTTTGATTGGCTAAAAGCTACACATAGGAGGCAGTAATCCAATCAGCTCGAAGGATTGTAGGCAAGGCAAATTTATTTGTATAGCACAATTCAGTACAAAGACAATGCAAAGTGCTTTACATGATTAAAATACAGGAAGATAAAACAGAAACAAAGCAAGTAGGAAAAAATAATAAATAAATAAAAAATAAAATAAAAAATACAGAAACAAAAAAAGAATATTAAAAACAGTTGGATTAAGGAAAACATGTTTTTGTTGAACTGTTTAACTAGAATAGTCAAAGGCAATCCTAAACAAATTTGTTTTTAGTCTTGATTTAAAGGTGATGCAAATCCTACCTGAAACTGCTGGCTAAGGATAAGGTTAAATACAGTAAGATTGTTATTCACACTGGTGGTAATGACACCCGGTTACGCCGATCGGAGGTCACTAAAATTAGTGTTGCTTCGGTGTGTAAGTTTGCAAAAAAAATGTCGGACTCCGTAATTTTCTCTGGTCCCCTCCCTGATCTGACCAGTGATGACATGTTTAGCCGCATGTCGTCATTCAACCGCTGGTTGTCTAGGTGGTGTCCTGAAAACAACGTGGGCTACATTAATAATTGGCAATCCTTTTGGGGAAAGCCTGGTCTGATTCGGAGAGACGGCATCCATCCCACTTTGGATGGTGCAGCTCTTCTTTCTAGGAATCTGGCCACATTTATTAGTCCTCCAAAACCCTGACCACCCAGGGTGCAGACCAGGAAGCAGAGTTGTAGTTGTAGTTTAACACACATCTCTGCAGCTTCTCTACTGTTACCCACTCTTTACTCCATCCAGACAGTGTCTTGCCCACGACCAAAATCTAATAAATTAGCAAAGATTCCCAAAGGAGTAAATCATGATAATCTAATTAAAATCAAAATAACTCCAATTGGGGAAAAAGTTAAAACAATTAAATGCGGTCTGTTTAACATAAGATCTCTTTCCTCTAAAAGTCTGCTAGTTAATGACTTGATTTGTGATAATCACATTGACTTGTTTTGCCTTACATAAACCTGGCTGCAGCAAGAGGATTATGTGAGCATAAACGAGGCAACTCCTTCAAGCTATTTAAATTTTCACATACCCAGAAGTTCTGGGCGAGGAGGAGGAGTAGCAACAATCTTCCAGTCTGACTTACTGATT
Organism: Cyprinodon diabolis; assembly: GCA_030533445.1. Classification (NCBI taxonomy): domain Eukaryota; kingdom Metazoa; phylum Chordata; class Actinopteri; order Cyprinodontiformes; family Cyprinodontidae; genus Cyprinodon; species Cyprinodon diabolis. The sequence continues at coordinate 11,338,848 of CM060076.1, read as the reverse complement.
ACTCCCAAAACAGTTAATACCTACAACTCTTTTAAACATTTAACCCTTAATTTCCCTAATCCAAATTTCAAGGCAAGAAAACCTCTTCTTTTTGTAACTTTGTATCGTCCGCCAGGTCCTTACTCTGAATTTTTAGATGAGTTTTCAGAGTTCCTTTCTGATTTGGTATTAAATACTGACAGGGTCATCATAGTGGGAGATTTTAACATCCATGCTGACATTGAAGGCGATAGCTTAAGAGCAGCCTTTAATGCTATCTTAGACACTATTGGCTTTGTTCAAAATGTGAATAGTCCCACACATTCTCATCTTCATACTTTGGATCTTGTGCTGACATACGGCATAGAATGTGAAGAAATAACAGTATTTCCTCACAACCCTGTCCTCTCTGACCACTTTCTAATAACCTTCAGGATTACTTTAACAGAGTTCTCCTCCCCCAAAAGAAGGTTCAATTTTAGTAGATCTTTATCAGATGGTGCAGTTATAAATTTTAAAGAATCTGCTTCACTTTCTCTCTCCTCTGTGTCGCTGAGCAGTGCTGCAGAGTGCAAAAGCATAGCTTATTCCCCTTCACAGGTTGATGATTTTGTTGATGGGGTTGCTAGTTCTCTGCGTACTGCCTTAGACAACGCAGCTCCCTTGAAAATGAAAACCGTTGAAAATAGAAAGCTTGCTCCTTGGTTTAATGCAGAGCTGCATACTTTGAAGCAAAATGCTAGGAAACTGGAGAGAAAATATCACTCCACAGGCCTGCGGGAGTCCTTCCTAGTCTGGAAAAATGGTTTACTGCTGTATAAGAGGACCCTTTGTAAAGCAAGAGCAGCATACTTCTCCTCATTAATAGAGGAGAATAAGAATAATCCTAGATTTCTTTTTAATACAGTTGCCAAACTCACCCAGAGCCATAGCTCTGTTGAACCGTCCATTCCACCTGCTCTTAGCAGCAATGATTTTATGGGATTCTTTATAAATAAGATTGATCTTATTAAAAATAAGATCATAAGCACTCCTCTATCCGCGATTGTACCTGAGGTAGTCATGGAATCTGAACCGGGTTTAGACTGCTTTGATCCAGTTGAACTTTCTGAATTAGCAAAATTATTGTCTTCATCTAAGCCTTCAACTTGTATGTTAGATCCAGTTCCAACCAGGTTATTTAAGGAGGTATTCCCTTTGATCTCCTCCTCCATTTTAGATGTGATTAATCTATCTCTGTTACAGGGATATGTACCTAAAGCTTTTAAGGTTGCTGTAATTAAACCTCTGCTTAAGAAACCGTCTCTTGACCCAGATGACTTGGTTAATTATAGACCTATATCCAATCTTCCTTTCTTATCCAAAATTCTTGAGAAAGTAGTTGCCAAACAAGTTTGCGACCACTTACACCATAATTAACTTTTTGAAGAGTTTCAGTCTGGCTTTAGAGCTCATCATAGCACTGAAACAGCTCTGGTGAAAGTCACTAATGATATTCTCATGGCCTCAGATAATGGACTCGTATCTGTGCTCGTCCTGTTGGATCTTAGTGCTGCATTTGATACAGTTGACCATAATATTCTTTTAGAAAGACTTGAATATTTTGTTGGAATTAAAGGAACAGCACTAGACTGGTTTAAATCTTATCTATCTGATCAAATTCAGTTTGTTTATGTTAATGATAGATCTTCAACACGCTCAAAGGTTACCTGTGGAGTACCACAGGGATCAGTGCTAGGACCAATTCTCTTTACTTTATACATGCTCCCAATTGGTAGAGTTATTAGACAGCATGGGATTAATTTCCACTGTTATGCTGATGATACCCAGCTATATCTGTCTATAAATCCAGATGAAGCTAACCCATTACATAGATTACAGGCATGTCTTGAAGACATAAAAACCTGGATGACTCTTAACTTTCTGCTTCTAAATGCAGACAAAACAGAAGTTATAGTCTTTGGACCAGAGTCTCTGAAAAAGAAGCTGATTAGCCAGTCACTTCATTTGGATGGGATTAAACTGATTTCAGATAATAAAGTAAAAAATATTGGTGTTATTTTTGATCAGGACCTGTCATTTAAATCCCAGATCAAAGAGGTTTCTAGAATTTCCTTCTTTCATCTGAGGAATATTGCAAAAATTAGAAATCTCCTGTCCAGGGGTAATGCTGAGAAACTAGTCCATGCATTTGTTACTTCAAGGCTGGACTATTGTAATTCTTTACTATCAGGAAGTCCACAAACTGTAGTTAAAAGCCTTCAGCTGATCCAAAATGCTGCAGCCAGAGTTCTGATGAAAATTAAAAAGAGAGATCATATCTCTCCTATCCTGGCTTCTCTTCATTGGCTTCCTGTTAAATCAAGAATTGAATTTAAAATCCTCCTTCTCACATATAAAGCCTTAAATGGCCAAGCTCCATCTTATATCAGAGATCTGATTGTTCCTTATGTTCCTAACAGAGCACTTCGCTCTCAATCTGCAGGTTTACTAGTGGTTCCTAGAATTTCTAAAAGTAGAATGGGAGGCAGATCTTTTAGTTATCAGGCTCCTCTGCTGTGGAACCAACTACCAGTTTTAGTCCGTGAGGCAGACACTCTGTCTACTTTTAAGACTAGGCTTAAAACTTTCCTTTTTGATAAAGCTTATAGTTAGGGTGGCTCAGGTTATCCTGAGCTGTCTTTAAAGTTATGCTGCTATAGGCTTAGACTTTTGGAGGACATAGGGACCCCCATTTCATCTTTCTGCTTCTTTCTCTCTCTGTTCTCCTATTCTGCAGAATCTGTTAGTTCAATCTCTAACGTTCTGCTCTCTCTGCTTTTCCTCAGAGTAGCTTTGCCTCGTCTGTTCCTGTTTGGCTGTGACGTCATCCAGGAAAGAAACATCAGCTGTGCTGCTTCCATCAACACCCTTGTTTGTAGATGTTGGAGATTGGCCTGTTTTCCAGTGTGGTCCTGTTTCTCTGGCCGTGGCTGGGTGGATGTGCTCTCTTCATCCTCTGGCATGGGAGCTGCCTTGGAGCTCGTCTGCCTGGCTGTGTGTTTCCTGGACGGGGCCGCCTTTTACAGCTGCTTTTTGTATCTCTGCTTCTGTCTCCTTGAACCCCAGTCGGCCTCGGCAGATGGCCGCTCACACTGAGCCTGGTTCTGCTGGAGGTTTCTTCCTGTTAAAAGGGAGTTTTTCCTCTCCACTGTCGCTGCAAGCATGCTTAGTGTGAGGGATTGTATTTGAGTCAATGAGTCAATGCAATCAACTGGTTTTCCTTAGATAGAAAACTTTGTATCAATTTGACTGTATGATCTGGTTGAACTGTAAAGTGCCTTGAGATGACATGTGTTGTGAATTTGGCGCTATATAAATAAACTGAATTGAAAAATTGAATTGAAAGGAACTCAGGCTTTCCGCACTTTTACAGTTTTCTGGAAGTTTGTTCCAGATAAGTGGAGCATAGGAACTAAATGCTGCTTCTCCATGTTTAGTTCTGGTTCTAGGTATGCAGAGCAGGCTGGAGCCAGAAGACCTGAGTGGTCTGGAGGGTTGATACACTGATAGCAAGTCTGGGATGTATTTAGGTGCTAAGCCATTCAGAGATTTATAGACTAACATAAGTATTTTAAAGTCTATTCTCTGAGATACAGGGAGCCAGTGTAAGGACTTTAGAACCGGGGTGATGTGCTCTACTTTCTTAGTCTTAGTGAGGACACGGGCAGCAGCGTTCTGGATCAGCTGCAGCTGTCTGATCCACTTTTTAGGCAGACCTGTCAAAACACCGTTGCAGTAATCAATTCGACTAAAAATAAACGCATGGATTAGTTTTTCCAGATCATGCTGAGACATTAGTCCTTTAATACTGGAAATGTTCTTCAGGTGATAGAAAGCCGACCTTGTGATTGTCTTTAAATGCTTTTGGAGGTTCAAGTCTGAATCCAGCACTACACCTAGACTTCGTTCCTGATCAGTGGTTACTAGCTGAAGCGACTGAAGCTGTGTGCTAACTTTAGATCTCTCCTCTATTGGTCCAAAGATTATTACTTCAGTTTTGTTTTTATTCAGTTGAAGAAAATTATGGCACATCCAGGCATTGATTTCTTCTAAGCATTTCCTCAGTGCTTGAATTGGTTCATAGTCACCTGGCGACATGGTGATGTAAAGCTGTGTGTCGTCTGCATAGTTATGGTAGCTGATGTTGTTGTTTTTTATTAACTGAGCAAGAGGGAGCATGTAGATATTGAATAAGAGGGGACCCAGAATGGACCCTTGGGGAACCCCACATGTGATTTTTGTCATCTCTGATGTAAAGTTGCCTACTGACACAAAAAAGTCCCTGTCCTTTAAGTATGATTTACACCAGTTGAGAGCTGTACCAGAGAGGCCGACCCAGTTTTCCAGGCACTCTAACAGGATGGAGTGATCTACAGTATGTACTGAATGTCCCTCCCTTTTGTGAACACTCCAGATTGATACCGTGTGGAACTCAAATTGAACTGCACGAATCAATCTAGTTTATGCCAGGTTACAGTGATGGAGACTTAACAAAATAGTCAGGTCCCACTCCTGGACCTCCTCAGAGAAGCTGACCCAAATCACTGTGTCCATGAACTGGCTAATGGAGCCTGTAGAGGCAGCAAATATAGGGATAAGTTAATTTTACATGTATGGCATGTAAAAAATGAACCTATTAAATACTTGCACATTCTCATTTTGGATTAATATATTTGTATGTTTATAAATCTATGTGGTCTAAATTAATAGTTTAAGTTCATTTATTTAATGCAAATTAAAAGCATGTTAAGGCACCAATATATTTAAAGCCTCCCCTGTTTCGTCATAAATAGGATCAGAGCTCTCTCAGCGTAAATTAGACCTAGTGGCAAAGTTAGGGTGACCAGATTTGTGTTTCTTAAAAGTAAGACACTTTGCTTGTCCGCTGACTGGACCGGACCGGGCATTCGCACCAAGCCATCAGCTCCGGGGCCAGTCCGGAGCCAGCCTGGGACGGAGCGACCAAACCCGACTTGGTGACAGTATGCTTCCCCCTGACAGAGCAGGCAGGGGGAAGCACTTGAAAAGGCTTGAAATGGAATAAAAATTTGTATGCCCCATCTGGCTAAAGTAGTAGAACAATTTGAAATAGATTTGGAGTTAGTGGGTCACATGACCTGGAAGCTATTGAAGAAATATCAATTATTTTTGTAATAAAAAATGTTTACAAATATACAAACACTTAAAATGGAATCAAAATGAGTGTGCCTCATCAGACTAATGTAGTAAAATAATTTCACAAAAATTTGAGTCAGTAGGTCACATGACTTGAAAGCTATCGTAGAAAAGTCTCAGCTTTTGTCTTTAAAAATATCTTAAAAATTGAAAATAGCTTAAAATTGTATAAAAGCAAGTGTACCTTACATATGGTATCTATTGGCATGATTTTATATTAGTTTTGTCTTAGCTGGTCATAAGATAAGGAATTTATAAATTTTTGTTTCTCAAGACTGCTTGGTATGAAGATTTGTTGACGGTCCCTAACTGCACCACCGCGTGTGGGAGGAGGGAGCAGCTGAGAGACGCTGGCCGACATCGGAGTGCCACAGTTGAATCAAGCGTTTGCTAGATCCTGCCGACTGAAAGTCCAACTTCAAACCAATTTCACAGCAGTGCTGACAGCTCTGTTCTGCTGTACACTGGCTGCCCTGGCTTCCTGGCCTCGTCTGCTGACGGCTCGGTTCGAATGCCCGGTGTGTTTGGACTATGTGCTGCACTGTAGTGAAATACCTCCCGGACATTTTTTTTAGGTATGAAAAGTAGGACATGTTGGGAAAAAGAGGACATCTGGTCACCCTAAGCAAAGTGCAGAATGGATTAGAACTGCAAGCAGAAAACTTTATTTTTTCTATCAAAACTAGCTGTTCCTATAGAAATATCTATATAACTGGTCTTGTAGAGATTTAATTTCTAAAGATTGAGCTGTGTCATCATGTAGCTTTGTTTTTTCAAAAAACCTGCACTGTAACTCTGACTTTATCGTCACTCTCCAGGAAGTATTTTAACCTTTATAGTAGAAGCAATCTACAATATTAAGTGTGAAAAATGTAAATCAAAATTTTTAAATGTTGTTTTTTCCTGGAGTCGTTCTGCTCCAATGGGAATGGTTGGTGGGTTGCTGGAGAATATGGTGACTGTAGCGATGAGAAGATTAGATTGTGGGATCGGAGGTCAAGTTGCTCTCTCCTGTAAATCTACTCACTGGCATGTTTTCATTACGAGGACCAACATCTCCACTTTATTCCCCTGAGAGTGTGTAACTGTGTGTATGTGCACTGGCCTTGGTTGCAGGTCGGGGTGTAAGTACTTGGGCTATCACCAGTGGCTCCATCTTAAATCATACACAACCACAAGCATACACATTTATTCGCCTGAGGTGCTTGAGGATGATTTAACTAAGCTCTCATCACTGCCTCATCAGGTATGGATTGGGTGTGAGTATGTGAGAGAGCAGCTGGACCATCAGAGGATAGATTTACTGCCGACTGATCTGAGCTCAGCTAAATCACCTCAAACACTTATCTGGGAGTTATTGCACATAAACATTCCCCCCATCTTTGGCTTTTCCATTTTACAATCTTGCTTGAGTACTTTTTTATTTACCTTTTTTTTTTTTTTTTTTTGCTTAACTTGACATTTGTTAGATTTATGTTTTCAACATTTAGGTTAGCAGTAAATGTACAAATTTTTTTGCCCAAAGAATAGAGAGGTTGCTTGGTGTGTCTAATAGTTGTAGTCAGTTGTAAAATGTATGCATTAAAAAAATATCTTCAGTAATTGTAAATATGTTCAGTAATTGTAATCATCATTTTGTTGATGCACTATATCTCTTAATTCTTAAAGGGGGAACGCATTTTTTTTTACATTGCGCCCTTGATTTAACGTTATTACGTCATGTTCTACTCACCCATATGAGTTTTGTGTCATTTGGAGCTGTTCTGAAGATATTCCATTAGGTTATATCCAGGTAACGTCTTCCTATGGGCAACGACTTGAAGGCACAAACTAAACTGTTCATAATTTATTCTTTATGGTAGGCGATGACATGTAGGCGAATCACTGTCCCCCAGACATCCTCGGTTATATTTTTTATATTTATATATTTTAAAAACAAAGCGGCGCGTGTATGATTTAAAAAAAAAAGAAATTCCCCTTTAATGTGTTTCAGTAATAAAATAAAAGGAGAAAATCCAGTAGGCAAAACGTGTTAACTCAACATCAATAAGATATCACTTTGTCATCAAAAGTCTAGTAAATCAACTTGACATCAGTTTGATGTATGTCAATGGTTTTATTTATGTAATTTTGGTAATAGTTCAATAGCAGACTTCTTTGAAATTTCACTTGAATAATAGTATTGATGTTATTTTGACATCTTTTATGTCAAAAATTTGGTATAAAAATAACGGATTGTTTTAAACTCTATTGTTCTTTTGTTATTGTTGTTTTTATAAGTAGACAGAGAGGAACTAAGATTGGAGAGAGCACGGACACTTGCAGCAAAGGTCCCCAAAGCATCACTGCTTTGTGTGTTTTTTTTTTTTTTTTATAAACAAAAACAAATACTGCAGGTTTTAACAAAATATAAATTTTTTTCATCAAATAATTGCTCTGAATATACCTAAGAGTGTGTTTGTTTTTTCAGGTTGGAAACAATGTTATTTTCTACAAATATTAGCATTCCACGGAAGAAAATCCTCCATCTCTTTTTTATTTTTTGCAAAAATCTTGGGGGTTTGTAAAAAATAAAATTTTTCTTAACTAGATATTTATTCAAAATTATGTTGTCTTTTTCCAGAATATCACTCAGCATGTTGCCCTGATACCCTTTATTTATCTGGACTGATGGCTCTTTGGATAGTAATGGTTCCAGACCCCCGACTTAAAGGAATAGTACACCCAAAACATGATTAGCCTTAATTTTCTACTCACCCCCATGCTGAACAACACTCTGGAGTACTTTTTTGATATCTCAAATGCATCTGGAGATCTGGGAGGCTTCTTACTGTCTGCTGACATTCAAATAATGGAGGTCTATGGTGCCCGAGGCAGAAAGGTCCATAAAAGTCCACAAAAAACGTGTCAATATTCCTCCATACTGCTTGTCCAATGTATTCCAAGTGTCCTGAGTGGGTAGCGTCCATAATTTACTCGAAACGAAGTCATTTAGAATGTTTTTAGAGCATAAACAGTAGTGTATAGGATTTCCTAAAAGCGCGTTCACGAGTCTACGGAAACCGCGGCAGACCAAACCAGATGAAAGTGCGCATTCAGCGTCTGCTCTCGATAATGCAAGCGTAGAAGAAAAAATGTGCTGTTTACCTGTGCAAAGAAAGAAACAACAAAAGAAAAATGTCTGAGGACTTCAGTGTTGAGGAAGAGCATGAGTTCTTTGCCGAGCTGAATGCGCACTTTCATCTGGTAGAAAATGAAGGCTAATCATGTTTTGGGTGTACTATTCCTTTAAATGAATATGTAGTCAAACAGGATCTTCATCACGATTGCAAACTGATGATCCTGCGAGATGGAAAACACCTAAAAGAAGTCAATTCTGTTTGATATACAAGACAGTGTACAAGATCTTTGCATTTGTACAGTGTTTCATGTACATGACTTTTAAAATAGCAATTCTATAAAGTGTATTGTCTATAGTTATAGTAATCTATTTGGCATAATCTACACTAAGTTGTTGTGTTTTATAATTACCATAATCCTTCGATAATTCCCCCATGGCATTCTTTCTCAAATACATACAAGAATACAAAAAAAAAAAATTAAAAATAGAGATATATTTATTCCGATCAGAATGTGCATATTTTCTAACAAATCTATCTGAGGTTGCGGTGGTGATGCAGGGGCTAACTTCACGACCCATGAACAAGGCTTTGATCCTTCATGCAGTAGTCACAGGTTCTGTCCTGGCCTTCTAACCCTTGCTGCATGTTTTTCTCCTCTTTCTCAACAAAAGAAGACCTCTAGAGCCTAAAAAAGATTTAATATTTTATTTGCAAAGGTATGTCATGAAAATCAAATTAACATCGGGTTTGATATTGACTTATTGTCAAAATTAGATCAATAAAAGCATTGGCATACATCAAACTGATTTCAAAGGGTTGATGTCAAGTTGATTATCAGTTCTGACTAGAATTATGTCAACATTTGATATGAGTGTTTGATGTTATTTTGATGTTCAATTGATTTACCGGAACCCTTATCATTTATTTTATCTCCTTGATTTTATTTTCATTCCTTCACCAAGTGCTCTTATGACTCAAAGTAAAAGCCAGAACTGACTTCAGCCTTTAGATAGACTTAAAAAAAATAGAATAATAATCTCTTCAGATGGTTTTGTTTCCTAAACCCAAATAAAACAGACTCAGCAATAAAAAAGGAAGCAATGCTCTAACAATTTAATACCGATAGCCAGTTTAAAATCTTGAGTCAATCTGAAGCATTGACTTGAATCCCCATTTAGACATGATTATTATCAGAGCAGATAACTACACTTCCTAATTGTCCTGATAAATATTATCATTGTTTTGTCTACTGTTTTGCATATCAGCTGCACACAAAATAGTTGCCGTAAAAACTGTGTGATAGAACATACTGACAAGTTTTCCTTACATTTCTGCAATTATCACTGTTCTTGATGAGAAATAAAAGAAGAGTTTGAATTTTTTTTTGCAAAAATGTGGCTACAACATTAAAAATCCTGATTAAAATGATTTTATCAATCTTATTGACAGTCATGCATTCCTTGAGACGTACAAGTACAAACACATTTAAAAATAAAACTTTAATACCAAGTAACTTTTGTTACTGCAAGTTTATGCAATTGGATCTCTAGACACCAGTTATATTTCCCAATGTATCGACATTTACTGATGCTCTCATGAAACCTAAAGAACAAATAGTTGGAATTGGTTGGAATTTGAACCCAGGACAGCTGTGCCAGTGAGTATAGCTGATGTTTATGGTGCTTAGACTGCAATGAGTAAGAGGGCACCCCAAGAATTACTTCTCATTACAAATGTTTTCCTAAATGGAAAATAATTTCCCGGAAAACTGTTAATCCCTACTGGACAATTTCCAAGAACTAACTCTGCTGCATGAACAAAGGTCTCATATGTCGTCTACTCCAGAGTATCTGATAAGTCATCAACTCGATCTCAGATTTTTTGTATTTGGAGTACAGGTGTGGTCCAGTATCAGGTTTGATAGTTTGATAACCTTGAGTATGATTTCAAAGTATTAGGGTATAGAAAATTCATTGTTTTTATGTGAATATGAAGCTATTATTCATTGTAAAACAAATTTGAGAATGTTACAGTGTTATCTGTGCCATTAAATACCCCTTTGTTTTAATACATAAAAATCATATAGTTATGGACTTCTTATTTAGCAAAATATTATACATTTTTACCATTTTGCTCTGAAATAGTATAACATGCGGACTTTATAAACATAGATTATATTATTTAATTTTGGTTCAAAATTTAGTTACGAAGATATTAGTCGATCCAAGCTCAAATACTTTCACAGACATTGGAGAAACATCACCTAATTGTCAAACACTGGTCATCAATGAATATAATTTCTTAAAAGTATTGCAGAGGATGGTCTTTTCCAGGTAAATCATCAAAATAAGTGGTCCTCCTAATTGTTAATCATTCTGGTGATATGTTTACGTAAGGTCGACCTACGTGATCATCTTAATTTTCACTTACTGGTGGTGAGTCTGATATGGTGGAAAAATTGGAAATCTTTTGGAAAGTAAACTTGTATGAGCGATGCAAACAGCAACTTTTAAACCCAGCATGCACGACGAGAAATGGGCTTCTGCACACTCTCATACGCGTTAAATAGGCGTTTCCTCTTGGGAGCAGGTAGAGGATTGTGCATGTATATTTTTTGGTTTTTAAAGTGGAGAGGGTGGGTCTTTTTAAAAAAATCATGAAAATCCTCCACTATACCTTTAAGTTTCAGTATTATTTATTAGTTAATTTTTCTTAATAGGTCCATGTATTACCCCAGCCAGGAAATGGATAATATTCACCTTTGCCATAGAAATTGTACATTGCAACAATATCTGTTCTCAGCATTTTAACCATTGCCTCAGGGGGCTGTGGGCAGCTTGCAGCACCCAGTGAGCATTGCAGAGTTAAGGGTCAAATTCAAGGACGCATTTATCTGAGGTGTGAACTGGAAAACTTGCAGTCTTACCAGGAAGCCTGCTCTCTAACCACTTGCCACCACCTCCTCCATAACTGAAAAACTGGATTCCTTCTTTCCCCATTTTGCTTCCCATATCTGGGTCCTCACTTGGAGTAGCTTTCCTTTGTGGGTGCCTATGACCATCCTGTGTAGCTAACCTGCTATAACGGTCTTATAGATTGATCCAGGTCACTTTGCTTTTCTTCTTACCAATAGATAAATGTTATTTCAGCTTTGGAGAGGGACAGCTTTTGAAATTTAATGATTTAAACCTTTGTGATCAGAATTATTATGAATCTAAGTACTGAAACCAAGGGCATGAAATGCACTGAAACTGGGATGACTTGGACTGGTTGCTTTGTCATTCCTTACCACAATTAGTAAAATTGGATTTAGCCTGTCAAAGGACAGTTTTCTTTCTTCACTTTTGTTGTATCAATGTTATTTTTCCAGAGACCACCCATGAGGTATGTCTGCATACAACCAAGGCTTCAAAATGAGCTTAATTCCTACTAGCAACACCAGTTGCCCCCTGGGAAAAAATAACTTCATAGTTTAGAGTACATTAGTGACTTTAGCCTCCAGTGAACACGTCTAGGTCAATGTTTGTTTGTGTTTATCTAAGTAGGGTATTAACTGTCTAAAAGTTAGCCTATTTCCTGTTTAGTCTGAGTTTGAATAGTCTGGAAGAAAATGTCATGTGTACGGATCCAGCATTACACTCTTCAACACATGTTTGAGTAGGTGGTTAATGTCTGGCTTTTCTAGACATCTAAGAATGAATTTGCTAGGCTCTTATTTATTTCCACTCAGTACACATCTAAATACTAAAACAATATGTCTTCTATGCTCATATTTTTACTGAATAATATACAGTTGGATTAATACACGTTTGAGAAAAAAGAGCTAGCTTCTGCAGTTACGCTTCAAAATTGGAAAATGTTGATAGAGAAAATGTTTTTTTTTCTTGTTTTTTTTTTATTTTTTTAAAGAAACTTAAATATTATAGCTGTCATGTATTTAGTTAAAAGCCTCATTGCTTAGAGTAACCCACACGGAGAAGACACACACACACACACACACACACACACACAGTTAGACAAACTCTCAGGGCAGGAAGTCTTTGTGGGAGCAGGATGTTGATTTAGTTTTCATTACAGCTCTCCATAAATACCCTGGAGGTTGACAAAATAGCGGTCAGAGGATGTAAAGACAGAGGCAGATAAAAACAAGTTAAGATTGATATGCATGTTTTTATTTTTTTGACTCTGGACAAATGATACTGAGATACTTTATTTTTGTGCAGTGAGAAGGGAGGTTGCACTGAGTAAACAGACAAAGAAAGTTCAAAAGTATAAACTTGATGTCCAGCACTACTGTGATCATATTAATCTGTTGAAGGGCATAGGCCTTCTCAGTCACTAATAGTCTTAAGTGTCACTTTTTTTACATATAGTTCTTAATAAGCAAGATTTTCTTAAACTTTTATTAATGATCTTCAGAAATAGGTTTTTCCTCTTGTCCTTTGTTTCTGTATTTTGATATGACTGCTTTGGGTTTTGCATTTTTTTAAGGGTAATTATTATTATAAACTTTTTATATAATAAACAGGACTAAACCCAAACATTGTGTTCCATGATTATTAATGTTAGGTCTGTCAGAAGATTATCTGAACAGTTCAAAGAACATCTCAGGTACTATGAAAATCCTAGTTTGTTGAAATATTATACAGTAAAATAATGGATGACTTCAAACATTTAATGTAGATAAATAACAAATATCTTTATTCTCCCATAATGGGGAAAGTGAGAAGAAATGGGTTGATCAAGACTTGGGGGAAAAAGTTCGAGCACAAACCACAAGCAAAAAAAAAAAAAAAATATATCTAAAAAAAGAAAAGACATTTCACATTTTTAAATCTAAAAGTTAAACTATATGGACTTCATGGCCTACAGTATGACATGACTTTAAAAACATGTTTTCAAGTATTCTTTATTTCCTAGTTCACAGAAAAGCTGTATGTAGTTTTTTTATATTTTCATTATTGTCAAATTACAGACACAGATTTCCTGCAGTACTACACCTTGTAGATATTTGCCTAATTTTGTCACACATTGAATTTTAACACCCTAGCTAAACTGTTAAAATCCAATCTTCTATTTCCATTTTTATGAAAGGACAAGAGGAAATAGTTTCTATGTAGGTGTTTCAGGCTAAACTAGACAGTTAATCAATGGTATTTTTTATAAAGCAAAATCTATGGAAAGGTCATGCTTATTTTGCTCTCACTTGAAGAATAGTAGCAGTGTTTTATTATAGCCCATACTTGTTTCTGCGTCTGTATTTTCTATGTCTTAATATAAGCCTTTATTGTTATTTTAAAACTCCTTTTGAGTGTCTTTATGAAGGACGAGGCTCTGCATCTGTGTGTTAATGCATATACACACCTCAGTATGCTAATACCTGTAATAAGTGTTTTGAATGTTTGTGTGTGTGTGAGTTTTACAGGATTATGGCAGCCTCATCCCTCATCCCTCTCCCAGGCCTGACCCTTTTAAACGGCACTCAATCTTTCTCTGGGAATCCCTCCATCCATCTCTTGCCCTCCATCAATCTTTTATTTATTTATTTTCATTTCATCCATATCTCTCTCTCGCAGCCCAACACTCAGGGTGGAGGGTGAGATTGAAAGTTACGCAGGGATGCAGAGAGAGATGATCTTGTCTTTTTCAACCTTCTTTTTATTCCATCAAGCATACATGAAGCTTCAATACTCAACAATAACACATCCATCAAGCATGCAACACACACACACAGTTAAGCAAACCCTTCATATCATATTCGACCATTTGGAAAAAGCAAATAAAATCAAATTCATGATGAAATAAGAAATCTTTATGGGATGAAATAGAATATGCTGCCACCTCAAATCAGTGAAAAAGTGAAGAGTTTGTCTGCTGATATCATTTGGGCTGGACATGTTAAAGAACTATCTTTAGGACTTCCACATTTTTAACAGTTAACTGATGTATTTAGAACAACCAGTTTTGTCAGGACTTACCACATAACATGTCACCCAAACAAATTTTCTTTGAATTACTACAGCCACGTAAACATCTGTGGACGTCTATATGTTGTTGAACGATTTAGTTGTAGTAATGCTTTAATGTGCAAACCTTCTGGTGTGGAATAAAATCCAATGTAGTCCTTCATAAAGCACATAAAATACTACTCTTATGATTATCAGCAAGCCAGAGATGCCAACTCCCTATTGATTGCACTTGGTGCAAAAGCAATAGAGCATATGTTCAAGGTACAACTGACAAATAAGTTGTATATATTTATCTGGTGCCCACACATCAATTTTATGTTGCCCTTGGCAATTGCCTGCATTGCTCGTTTAAAAAAAGCCTGATTCTATTCATATATGTAGGGTTGATCTAGAAAGTAACAGTGGACTAATACAATTATATTCATTGATGACCAGTGTTTGGACAGATAAGGCAAAAGAAAACTTTATTTCATGAGTAATAGTGGTGATGCATTGTGGGGGACCAGACTCAACAAGGACAAAAAAAAGTTCCAAGTAAAAAATAATTCAATTTAATTCTTCCAAAAAATAGTAAACAAAAGAAAATTTTAATAGGATAAATAACAAAATTGGGCCCAATTAAACTGAGATCAACTGAACCTTAACTTAACACAAACAAATCTGACCTGCAAACAAAGAACTAAAGGCGGCTTAAATAAGGGATGGAGTAACCCAAGTCTACCACATCATGGAGGCACGACATAACAAAAGCAATAAATACAAAATTAACTAAAGCATTCTAAGAAACAAATAAAGCAAAACTAACTTACTAAATTACTACTTAGCAAAAACAATAATAAGTAAGTATTTAAGTGACAAAATTAACTAATTAGAAACCACTTGAAATAAGTCTCCCCCGTCAGTCTTTCAAAAAACAAGTGGTATGCTCCAGGTTTCCTCCTCCAGCTGGTTTGTATCAGCAGCAACTCAAACAAAAACAAAAAAAACAAGTGTAAAAAAAAGCATTCAGACAGACATTAACTAAAGTGTGCACGCATTAGAAAATACCTGTCTAAATAAAATAACCAACTTAAACATATCATCCACCACATGCATGATGCAATACATGACTATATTGGTGCTCCCTGAACTGCAATTAATAAAGAACTTGCGTTTGCAATTTTACATTTCATTTTTTATTTTGCAGAAACATACTAACATACTACACATACAACATACTAAAACTAGCTATAGTGTTTAAATTGATCCTACCCATGCCTCTGTAGATTTATCTAGTGTTTGGTCACAGAGGTAGCAGATCCGGCAGAGATAACCAGCTCCTTAGTATCAACACACCTGCAGGATTCTTAGGTGTTCCCAAATAAATGGAGATTCTCTTCGAAATGCATCCTATATAATCGCCTTAGACATATCAACCAAATTGAACGTAGCTCTATTTTAAGCTCTCTCTAAAAAGAAGGTGTGCAGTCTTAAGGATCATTGTCCCTCAGCTTGTAGTTATATTCCTGGTTCAACATATTTTATTCAAACTGTAGAATTGCCCCCTCAGTAGACAGGTAACTTTAATAGAGACCCTGTAATTGCTCAGGTATTTCATCTGTGGGCTGAGGCAAAGATGCATCAAAAACTCACTGAAAATAGTGATTTGAGGAATGGAGTTTGACACCAGTGTCAATGAAATATCTCTCTCCTAGTCATGATTCATAATTTTTATTACCATCAAAAAGGATTTAGTATATGGAGAGCTTTACCTTGTGATTAATGTCTTTTTTCACAGGAGGAAGAGCCTAATCACTACAGAGAAATTCCCAGTACCCTGATCCATCTGCTTGACATCACTCATTAGCAAGGCACCTAAATATGTAATGCATGTTGTAGACAAGCCCAAAACTTGGACAAAGCATTTTGCCCTTTTGTACTAGAGAACCATATTATCAGATATCAGCCAAAAACCCATCAGTTTGTGGTCAGATTGCTGATATTCAGAACACTCTATCAGTGTTCTGTCCAGTGTGTGAAGGTAGGATTTATGTGTTTGTGGCTTTGATTGGAAACTTTTATTCTATCACTAACCACAATTTCACTTTAAGGAAGCTTTTCTTTTGTATTAATTCGGCTCATAATGAAAACTTGGGGTTTTAACATTTTAGTAAAAACTGCTCAGTATTTTCATCTGCAAACAGCAATAACAACTAAATCATGTTGTAGGGGATGTTCTAAAACCAGTTGAATTTGACAATGTTCATTTTACACCATATTTATAGAGGCTAGCAGTAATATAATTGGAATGTTGTATATCATTTAACCTTCTGAGGCATCTGAGCGTATAGATTAGGAACAGGAAGGCCAACAAACAAGTTACCATGGTTATCAGAGCAAAGAGGATAGAATAAAGGGTGGTGAACCTGGTTTCCATGTGTTTCGCTGGAATACAGCTAAAGTCCGGCAGTTTTTGTGACCCCATCATTCAGTGAATATCAAATCCTATTTTTTCCCCCACATTTTACTTTTCTTTGTTAATTTGCTTTACTAGAAGCGGTACACTTTTGAGTTTTGTCAGAAGATGCCATGGCTAACGTTGCACTAACTCTGTGTTTAGGTCCACTCTGAGGTGAGAGTGCAAATTGCTGGTATTGCTGGTACTTGAACAGTTAACTGATTATTTTAAATGATTTCGAACTAACAAACACCAACTGCTAGAAAAAGCACATTACTATTTGCTTTAAGAGAAACTTATCAAAAGACAAGGTCAAGATTCAATAAATTCTAGTAGATGTTAAAGCATTACCAAGAAAAAAAAAACACTTTTGGCTACCCAAGTTATGTTATATATATATTATTATATATATTTATTTTGATTCTAAACATAGAGCTTAACCCTAATGAATGGTTTTGTTAAATAGACATTGAAAAGACGACATTACCTTCTGTCTAAACAATAAGGAATACTTAAAGATTAAGATATCAAGACACCTACATACTGTAGAGATATTTTAACCTGGAGAGACTCTAAGTGTAAATGCAGCTGGCACAAAGTTTTATTGACATAAAGAAATATATTTTTTTTTGCAGATGCAGAAGAATCATTGCTGAATGCAGTAGATCTACATTAGTAGGTAGACCTAGGTTAGAGACATCTTTGATCATTCCATGTTTTACTTATAATGTCCTACAGGATGGCCCACAGAAGAAGCAGCAATAATTGAGCTGTTTTTAACACAACAGGAAATTTTTTAAAATCCTTTGTTTTATATTTTAAATGGGAAATGTCAGTTTTTTTCAATACCCTTATGAAGAAGCAGAACTGACACATCTGACAAATTCGTAAAATATAACCGCATTACACCCAATGAGGCTAACAATTAGATCAAGACAAGGCAATTATTTTTAACAAAGTGCTGCTGTAAAAGGTGTAATCTAAAAATAGGTAGAAGAAATAAGAAAAATAAGTATAATGTAATGTGCTGCTCCTGATTATTACAAATATCAAATCCCATCAAGTCAATGTAGAATGAGGTATAACTGCAAAGATTTTAAACAAAATGATTGAATATTTTAGCTCTTAATACAATCAAACAGAAGTCATGCTACAGTGTTTTGATATTTTTATTCGTTGTTTCCCCCATCTAGATTGGGAGAGTAAGACCATGTGTGAGACTAACAAGATTTAAAAAAAGGCTTAAAGTATTAACTGACTCACATTAAGGTAACACATTTATTAAGGTTTTAGAGTCTACCTCATGCATTAGTAAGCAAAATATTTTCAATATTTTGAATCAGATTTTTAAATACACAAGATATTGGCTTGATTTGCTGGCATCGTGTGAAGTAAGGCTATGAAACTATATCCAAAGAAGCGGCTATTTTTATCACCCGAAGTTTAGGTCCTTATTATCCATAATGGTCATATGAGTAAACGATTGTATGCTTTTTAAATTATTATTTTTTTTTGTTTTGTTTTTGAAACATTCTAGATTACTTTTAATGAACATTTTATCAGAGTTGTCCTTCATGCCAAGGAATAAGTCATTCAATTCGATGATAATCCAGATCATAATCTGGATAGAGGAATTTCTTAAAAGATTCTCTAACATTGAGATAGGAATATTTGATGGTAACAGCAGTTCCCCACTAAACCAAGGGGTGGCAGCGGTGACCGTAGACAACCTCAGAATCTGACTCGAAAAGTTTGCTGGTACTTTACTAAAGAAAAACACAAGAAAAGGAAATGTTGTTGGTGTGTTAACAGGATCAATTGAAAAGTTTTGAATGGGTTATATAGAAAAGTTTTACCAGAAGTGTGCATCATGCCAAGGAACAGTTCACTAAAATTAAGTAATGATCCAGATCATGTGCAACTCCATGTAGGTCTGTGCTCTCTGTGCCTTTCTAGTATAAAAGAGGCTTAGATGTGCTGGATTTTATATTTAGAAGTAATCAACGCAGTTTATTTGGATCTGAAGAGAAACTTCTTTAGAACTAAGACTGTTTAAATTAAAGAATATGTTAGAAACCATGTGAGGTAAAGACTTAAGAGTGCTCTCCACTGTACTGCAAAGAGGTTTTGCAAATATCAATCTTAAAATCTTGAGGCATTCAAAAGGACATTCACAATGGGTAGATATAACTGAATAGGTTGCGATACAGTACTTGGAAAAGAGGTTTTTGTTGTGGTCATAATCTTCAATAAAAACAGGATGACCTTATCTTGTCTGCTCTCTCAGACCCTCAGCCCCTTTCCCGTTAGAAGGCCCTACCTCTTACCACACTGCATTTGTAAATAAGAAATATGCCCTTCTTGGTAAAATAAAGGTTTTGTATCGTAAAAAGATAAGAATAAAATATACCCTTTAGATGAGGTTGTATTGATTCATTTTTTCTGTTTTTCAATAGACGTTTTGTACACCTGAAGGCTGCATTTACATATACATGTCCATTTGGTGATATCCTATTATTATCTACAAGTTCCATTTTTCTGATGCTTCTAGACTTTTAAGGGTTTGTAGTTAGTCAAGATTAGTCAACAGTAATTGTGTCAGGGAAGTATCTCCACACCAGTTTGTACACATAGAATATTCACATTCATTGATTTGGTGGTGCGAACAAACAGTTAAAAAATACTGTGCATTCTTTTAGATAAATTACTGCTTCTAATACTCTTTGAAAAAAAAAACAATTTGTATAAGGATTATTTCTTTAATATATTTCTTGTCTATATTTAGTTGTACACCTCTTTGCTTGTCATGGGCGAATTTTGATTAGTAAATGATGGATAAGATCTTTTTCTGAATGCGGTGAGTTTATTATTGTCTTACTTATCTTTGCTAGCCCTTTATTTAAAGGTTTGTCTAAGACTTGTTCAGTTAAGATTCTAGGATCAATTTCTTTCTAAAAGGATCTAACTTTTCTGAAACATTGCTAAATTCATATTTAAAGTGCAAGATAATCCGTAGGACTCTTCAGTTGTTGTAACCAGCACAGTTAAAAACCATTCCATATGACAAATGGTATGGGATATTCTCCCACAACTTATTTTTCTTACTTTTGTGAAAAAAAAACAAAACATTTGTGTTGATAGTGTAGACCCTTCCTCCCATGGACCCTGACTGTGATCTTTAACAATGGCTCTTTTCCAATTTCTCTCGAAACATTGAAAGTGTTGGGTCGTTCATATTCTCTTCAGCTCACATGATGATATTGTTTTTAGGTCTACATACTGAGAATATCATAATTGAAGAAGGATTAGTTTTTTTTCCTTCTTTTTGCCAGGTAAATCATTTCAATTGTAATTTAATAAGTATTTTTGTTATTGTTAACCTGTATTAAGACTAGCGTTTATTTTTCTACTGGTGGCCAATGATTTTCTTATGTCAAACATCGGAAAACTGCAAACTCATTGGGTTCATGAGTCATTTTTCCATAAAAATTTCCCATGGCCTCTGGAGAGGAACAACATGACAGCTTTAAAGATCCTCCACTACACTTAAAGTGATATTATATAAGTTTTTACTTAAACAATATCTTTAAAATAGCGTTTTTATTTGATCTTTTATGACTAAAACATAATTTTATGACCAGACTGACACCACAGTAATTCAGCACCGATGCATCTATAACCCTGTTGCCTGTTTTTCCCAAATGTACTTCAGGTCAGCGGTTCCTGCGCTGTTCGACAGATGTGACGTGTTAAATGGGTGTGGATATTCAGAAGCGATTGGTATCCAGCACAACTCTGAGCAATGAGCAAAAGTAAAACAAAAAAAAACATTGTCAAGTATCAACGTCTGCTACATGAATGAGCAGAAGTGTGATTGTTTTGGCCACAGTCGGCAGTATCATTAGAAAACTTTGCAATGCTTATTTAACAGTGGTCACGAAGTGCTTTTGCAAATATTCATGCTTTATTAAAAAAAAAATTCAAATATTTCTACATCTCTATTTCTTTTCATCAAAGCCTATTCAGATACAGGGAAATATGGCAGGTTTTTTTTTTCTTTATCTCTCCCTTCTGCCTTTACTCGTTAGTTCAATAAATGTAGTTGCTTCATGTGAGGGATTTTCACAAACCAGCCAGAAAACCATTGAAATTTTTCAAAAAAAAGTCTTAATTTATTACAAAAAAGTGTTCAAAAAACGATACATTCGGCCCAAAAACAGAGGTCAACAAAACAGAATTCAATTCAGGCTTTACCATAAAGAAGCCAAGCACAAACTGAACTAACAAACAAAAAATGATTGAAACTTAAATAGTGGCTGATCAGACCAATGTTGACACACAAGGGGAATAACTGACTAACAAACAAATAAACTTAATTAAACAGATAAATACTGGTCAGACACTAAGTACTTTTTAATTTTACTAATTAACAACTATGAATATTTAAACAAATTTCCCTTCCCATTACAAATGGTTTGACCTGCTGATTAGCCTGCAACAACCAATTGAGGAAAGCTGGAGCTCACTGCAGCCCTCCACCAGCAGATCCAAAGGAAACTGGCAACTCAACGAAAAAAGAAATTAATCAATTGCATCTTGACAAAAAACACTACAAAAAGCTAAGTTAAAGTCAGGCTAATGAAGACATGAAATGTGCAACTCATTTTGAAAATGAAAAATGTAAAAGTTACCACACAACTTCAGAGTGAGACAGCAGGCTGTCACACTTCATAATGAGCCACTGACTGATCTGACTTTTGCTGCTTCAAAACTGGGAAAAACAGGATTGCCAACTTTAAAGCCTAAATTTGATTAACTTCTCAGTGTATTATTCAGTGTTTCCTTGTGTTTGTCCTTTATTTTAGTAGTTTGGAAATTCATCCATATTTTAGTCTCCTGAGACAAGGGGGATTTGTGCAATAATGGAATTTAGAAAGGAAATATAAAAAAATCTTGATCATTATTTGTCTCTCCAAATAACAAGTTTGGGCCTCCTAAGTAGCTGAAAGTTCTTGACTATCATTGTTTAAAGATTTAGATTTAGGACTGCTTGACAGATTGTGTTTATGATTAGCTGTGTCTAAGCGGGTGAGAATGTGTACACACAAGTGGAAGAGCCTTTCGGTATCTCAGATGTTCTTCACAGTTCATCAGCATTGACATCTGGCCAAACAGCTGGAACCGTCTGGACAAACACAGAATGTCTGCAGATTGAGTCACTTTTTTCACTTTAGTTTCCTTCTATGCAGACATTACTGTATGCATCTCTGTGCAAGATATCATAGACATCAAATAGTTGTTAAGCTTTATCCAGACCAGGGACATATTTGCTTATGTAGTATGTTTTTTGTGTTTGTTACTTTTAGGAAATTTGAACCATATGTATGTTGAGCTTTCCAATACTTGAATTTGAACAAGACTGTCTTTCACTCAAAACTTTCCAGTTTGGATTTTAATCAACATGCTGGTTACTGCTGTCTATTCAGAGCTGAACAAAGATACTTTGGTATAATTTTGAAGTCTGTGAATCGTATTTATTTGGCATCAAAGATTTGTATAAGAGATATACACATATATATTTATATATTGTTTTTTTTTATCTTTAATGCAAAATGTTTATATATCTTTTTAAAATTGTGTTATAGTTACTGCTGTAAGTGGGTCGCTCTGTCAGCTAAAGGCATGTTTTACATTGTCTATACTCCTTACGATCAACCGATTACTAAATTAGTTGACGTTTATTTCAATACTAGATTAATCACTATTAATCTGGTGAATTGCTACGGCCCTAATTGTGACCCATTTTTTTCCAGACTTCGACTGACAACTGGATTTTATCACAAATTGTTGGTCTTAATTACTTCTTTTGTTGAGGTTTCTGTAATTTATATCAATCTAATGTTTATTCTGTTTCTTCGTCTTTCAGCAAGGATTATCTATTTTATACATTTAGCATTGCCTTTACATTTGTTCTGTTGGCCTTTCGTAAAAGATACTCTTTTGTTCCCAATGCAGGGAAACTCGGCTGTTTGAGTCATCTCACTGTTTTGCATAAGTTGGAGAAAGATATTTTTAAGCCTAATTGCGTACCTTTGAATAAAATTGTACTTTTTCCCCGTGTGATTATGGAAGGCTGTTTTTGCCAAATCCACCTTTTAGGAAATTATTTGTGAAGTATTCATTATTTAGTCTCCATTGACTATAGTGACTGATGCATTCTGTTTGGGTAAAAAAAAAAGGCAATTAATCTGTAAAAAAAACCAAAAAAACAAAAACCCATATAATCATTGCCCTATCACTATTCCAGAGTTATTTTTTAAATTCAAAATATAGTCATGATTTTATTTATGCACAATGCCAACCTTTATGGAAAGCAGGATATAGTGGATAACTTTAATAACTCCCACTGTGGCATTTTTGCAATTATATACTGTATGGACATTTTTTTCTTCAAATTTTCTTCTAATTTTACATTAATTAGTGTGACTGTAAAAAAGGGTACTTTTCATACAAAAAGATTGTTTATTCAAAACAATTGTATAAAAGCCAACTTCTTTTTTATGCATATAGCTCTTTTTATTTTGTGTCGTCTGTCTCTTTTTCAGGACTTTTCCCAGCTGTGCTGAATCTGGCTACTATGGCAGACATAACAACGAATGCTACCTGTGGTGAAAATGGTCCAGAGATGTTCTGTAAACTGGTGGAGCATGTGCCCGGTCAGCCTGTGAGGAACCCACAATGTCGAATCTGCAACCAACAGAGTCCAAACCCAGTTGGTAAGAATGATTCTCAGCCCTAAAAGAGTCATAGTTGGGGAAGTTACACAAACTTTATTGCTTCTGACTGACTAATCAGCGGATATTTTGGCAGAGGTTAATCAAATGTTAACTCAGATTATTTATCAAATCAGCTGAAGAATTATTTGTAAAATGAAAAGATAACAAAGTAAAAATAGCCTAGTTGTTATTCAGTTATCCAGACTGTTGAACAGTAGATAAAATGTTCAATTAGGTATTTGGCAAAACCTACAGCTAAAGATTTCTTTCTTTAGTGGAACAGTTGTTTATTTACTGGTTTATAATTTGGAAGACATTAAAGTTATATATCACTTCTAAACTTAGTTTCAACAATACTAAGGATGGGTTAGGGCTGGAATGTAATGGGTTAAAAGCACAGTATTTACTGTCACAAGCAGGTAATTAAAAATTGAAATCTTATTGTTTATTGTATTCAGATGATTGTTTAGTTTAAGAGGTATATGAAAGTAGAAGAAAATCCTCCCTCACCAATGGACTAAAAATGTAAAAAAACAGACAAGGTTAATATGTTTTCTGATGATGTGACCTATTATCAACTTAAATCAGAATTTCAGTATTCTATTGTTTTCTAAGCAAATTTGTGCACAGTTTTGACAATCATTGTGGATTAGTTTCATTAGTAATTATAGTGCTATTAGCCAGTCTAAAATGATAATAAAAGTAACCACATATTTAGCTTTCTTATTAGACAATGGATTTATGGAAATTATATCGCAACCAATGTCGGGCAGAATTATCATCAAACTAAATAAGGAATTTTAAATTGTCTATCTTGTTTTTTACGCAGCTTAAAAATGTACAAATATACATTTCAGACATGTAGGAAATAAAATCTGTGCCTGATATAGTTTAATGAGATTGGCTATGTACAATTCTGGATTAGGACCAGACTGTAGAGATCGATCCTGCTTGATTCTTCTCAAATGGTTGGAGGTTAATCTGTCTTATTTTCTCAACTAATTTCTTGTGACCCTGTTGAATATTGGTATGAAAACAATCAACGTTTCTATGATCAGACCTCAGTACCTTGGCAATTCAAGATGACAGCATCTAAAGCCCCTGTCACTCCTTGACGATTTAGATCAGAGTACAGTATGCTTGACGTATGGAAAATCTGGCGAAAACGCTGGCATACATTGGATAAGTTATCATACGTTTTGTATAAGTTATGAGCATGCTGAAGTATACTGACACACATCAACATGCTCAAAATTCCTTTACGTATGCCAGTGCCTGGTCATACGTGGGCCATAAGTTACAGGGCAGTTATTTGATCGTTGACAAACGTTAAGTGTAAGTTACTCATAAGTCGTTGTGTCTAGCTTATGCAAAACCTATGAATAACTTATGCGTAACTTATCAAGAACTTATCTCCAAAGCATATAAACATACCTGATGTGTTCCAGGCGACCGCTGAGCGTGTTTCTAACTTACAGCTACTGTTTAATGGCGTATCGGCAGCGTTTTGGTATAAAAGGGGGTTCACAGGAGGAAACCGTCTGTACTCCTCTACACTTCATAGGGTGAGCAAGAAGGGCTGAACACAAGAAGGGGAGTGTGATGGACCCTCCCTGCCTTCATGCCCACGGCCACGGCCAACAAACTTATAGCACACATGACGCTGAATCTGCTGCAACCACAAACCCTCTTTCTTTTTTCTTTTTAATTGTTCTTTTTTTTTTTTTTTTTGCCGGGTGGTAAACAGCAGCCAGGTTAATACTGCGATCAAAGAAATCTTTTTATTCCGGCCGGGCACCTGTGGGCGCATCGCTGCCCCCCTCAGGACACTGGCTTGTGGACTTGTTATGAATACGCTAAGTAGGCCTATACCCCCAAAATTGAAAAAAAACAAAAACATACTAAGTTCATCATAAGCCAGCGTTTTAGGAGATTCTGGTACTTCAGGCATATGCTGGCTTAAAATCGTCAAGGCGTGACGGGGCCCTAATCAAAAGAATTTCTGTCCTGGAATCAGTTAGATTAAGTCACAATTTTAACTGATTTTGGCTGAGAGTAAGATCGCGACTAAGAATTATTAACACCTAGGATGTTAATTTAATTAGGCCACATGGTCCCTCAACACACAAAAATCACCTAGAATCCCTAAATCCAATAAGCATCAAATTTTACATTTTACAATATGCATAAAACAATATAGTGAAAAAGACAATATTCCAAATAAATTACACTTAATGCAGTCTAGATTCTATGTTCCCCTCTTTTTAGGAGAAGCTGTAAAATTAAAGTTGAAGGAAACCAATATCAGATGTTTTCTGAATTCTGTCCCTTAAGTTTAACTGGAAGCAGTTGTCATGTTTTGCTTTTTTTTTTCTCTTGAAAATGTCAGACATAGGCAGCAAGTTATTGACAACAACTTAAAACTACAGAACTTTACTTAAGGATATTGATTTGCATTTATGAGCACTAAAATATCTCCTATTTCTGTGTCTGCCATTAAAAATAAATCAAAGAATGTTTTTGTTGTGTGAAACTTTATTCGCCTTTTCCTTTAAAGCTTTTGTGTGAGTTGTACAGTACCAGCATCCAAACTAAGATTAGACACATTTTATTTTTTTAAGTATAAAACAAATGCAACATTCTGGTTTGTTTCTGTCTATGTGCAGAGCATCATCCTATTGAATATGCCATTGATGGGACCAACCGTTGGTGGCAAAGTCCATCTATTAAGAATGGAATGGAATACCATTATGTGACAATCACTCTGGACTTGAAACAGGTAAATATTACGCAAAATAAATATATCAATTAGACGTTCTACATCTTTGAGCATATTAATCACAACTACTGCAGTTAACCTAAACTTCTTCAAAGCCTTTGTGTATATTTGTTAGATTTTTTTCTTGTCATTGTGATATTTAAAAAAGAATCAATGGAAAACTATGTAGACATTTTTATGCTAAGTTTATATTTTGTTGTTAAAAAAAATTGTGAGCTTTTACAATAGAAAAAAAAACTATTTATTTTGATTCCATTTTCTCTCATGGACCAACACATGGAAACAATATTTTTTTTTTACATGCTTTTACAAATTATGAATGAAAAAGTGTAACATGCATTTATCATTCATTTAACTAGAACAAAGTCTGTAGTTTAATCTATACCTTTACCTTTAACTACATACCTTTTGAAATAATTCAAGGGTAGTAATTAGATAGCGCCCTTCTTAGAAGAGTAATTTTGAAGTCTTTCCAAAGATTTAATATTTGTACTTAATACCAAATCAGTGAAAATAGCTGCATAAATTATTGGGCTGCAGATATTATCATAAACAAACAAAAGCTGATGCTTAAACATGAAATGCACCAAAACAACTATATCTTCTCTGCATTCATTATACTTACCCATTGTAGAATTTAACTGCCAAAAAACAGAAAAAACTGTTGCCGTTTTAACCATCTTAAAATCCCTAGAATGGGGGCTGCTTGGTGGCACAGTTTTTAATCATAATTTCCTCATAGGGATAGGGTATTGTGTGATTCCTGTGTATGTGTCTATTCTCTCCGGGTACTCCAGCTTCCTCTTACATTCCAAAAACTCGTCTTTTCTTCTATAGCAGGGATTCCCAAAGTGTGGTGCGCTACAGGGTGTGCAAGACGAAGCAATGTATCGATGTAGAAGAATTTTTTTTTTCTACGCTTCATTTAAGATGCATTATAGAGGAAGTTATCCTTCTGCTTATTATAGTATGCAGCTAGTCTGTGGCTCTACTTTTAACTTACAAACGGATCTTATCTCATTTAACTCCATTCATCCATATCTGTCTTTATGGTGATACAAAATAGTAATTCTGTGCTTAATGGTACCATATCAGAGCACCTTTAACATATTTGCTGTTGCCGGTGCATTGATTGCTAAACTGTAAACAAGAATTCCTGTAAAGCTTTCTGTCAAAATATTTTAGCGCTTTTCTCTAATTGCCGGATTAGGGAATTTCACGACAAATGGCTGTTACTTTAACAGCTTAGATTCTCCTATCTGAGTTAAGAATATCTGCACTTCCTCCAAAGTTTACATGGGCTTTTTGGCTGCATCTATAACTACTGCTTGAGTGACCTCTGATATATCAGGTGAGCAGGAATAACTAACTAGGTTTGTAGTTGTAACAAAACCTTATTTTCAAATGGTACTTAAAGACAGCTTCAAAAGATGACTGGAGCCTAGGATATGTAGCCTTGTGCTGAGTTTAATCTCTCTACATTGTTTTCCTTTCATGCCTTGCATTACTTTGTGTTGATCTATCAAGTACTTTATAATTTGATGTTTGCGGTTGTAATGGGATAAAATGAGAAAAAGTTCTAAGTAGGGCTGCAAGTAATGATTATTTAGCAAATCGATTAATCTGTTGTTTAATAATCAGATAACCAAAGGTTCCTTAAAGATTTTTTACAGAATTAAACCAGATGAAACTAAAATGTTTACACTTGAGTTCTGGATAGAGCATACTGCTTGGAGGAAAAAGTTAGGTTTTTTTATGTAAAATGTTTACATATTTGATAAAATTTTGATATAATTAAAGATCTAAGTGGGTTTTTCAGTCAGCTAAAGGCATGTTTTAATGTCTCTACATTAAATTTAACGATTAATCGATTACTAAATTAGTTAACTATTATTTCAATAATCGGTTAATCACGATTAATTGTTTCAGCCAAAGCTCTAAGGGTAGAGCTAAAACTTGGGCTGAAACTACCCTTAGGGGAGTTTCTAAGGGTAGTTTCAGCCCAAGCTCTTTGGATGTAGTTTAAAGAGGTATGAGGTTTTAAGTTCAGCATATTTAAGGTGCTGCTGATGGTGATCTTTTGATTAGTCATTGCTTTATCTTTGCTTTAAATTAAACATCATGAAGAAAAAGTATTTTTTCCCTTTGAGACTGGCAATGTCAACAGACTTTAATAATGTTGGAAGCCTCATTTAACACAGCGATAACTGCACTTTAACACAGCTGGAAAGAATGTTGGTCGTGACCTTTAGTTTTTTTTTAAAGGAGTTTGCAATTAAAGATGTTGAAATTCTATTGAGGGCATAAAAACCAGAGCACCTTCATTTTCACATAACTGTGTTTTAGCTTGTCCCTTCTTCAAAGTCATTCATTAAAACTGAGGAATTACTGTTACCCTGTCTTTATTGTAAATGACTCTTTTTCTCTCCTTAGTGCGAAGTTACCAAATGCCATTTAAAATGTAAATATTTTACTTTTAATTGTTGTTCTTCAAGTATTTTATACATAGTTTATGCATTGATGGGAAACCACTCTGACACATCTCAGACATGTAGAAGGCACCTATAGAAGTAATCAGGCAGACGCCATACATCACTCTCTAGTTACCTTATTGTAAATGTCTTTGTTACTGTGGGAAGTAGCAAACTTACAAAGAAACAAACCTACGCAGACATATGGACAGATGCATAGCAACTTGAACTTTGGAAATTCTGTTGATGTGTATGAGTCACAGAACCCAGTATTAATTTATTATGTATCACTTTATTTTAACCTTAACCATCAGACCAGAGAATCTTCTTTCTTATAGTCAGAGAGTCCTTCATGTGTTTTTTGGCAAACTCTATGCAGGCTTTCCTATGTCTTGCACTGTCTTACTATGTCTGGCCACTCTGCCATAAAGCCCTGACAGGTGGAAGGCTGCAGTGATGGTTGACTTTGTGGAACTTTCTCCCGTCTCCCTACTGCATCTCTGGAGCCCAGTCACAGTGATCTTTGGGTTCTTCTTTACCTCTCTCACCAAGGCTCTTCTCCCACGATTGCTCAGTTTGGCTGGACAGCCAGGTCTAGCAAGAGTTCTGGTCATCCCAACTTCTTCCATTTTAAGATTATGGAGGCCTCTCTGCTCTTAGGAACTTTGAGTGCTTCAGAAAATCTTTTGTAACCTTGGCCAGATTTGTGCCGTCCCACAATTCTGTCTTTGAGCTCCTTAGACAGACTCATGATTCTCGTTTAATCTGACATGCACTGTGAGCTGTAAGGTCTTGTATAGACAGGTGTGTGCCTTTCCTAATCAAGTCCAACCAGTTAAATTAAACACAGCTGGACTCCAATGAAGGAGCAGAACCATCTCAAGGAGGATCAGAAGAAATGGACTGCATGTGAGTTAAATATGAGTGTCACAGCAAAGGGTATGAATACTTATGACCACTTGATATTTCAGTTTTTCTTTTTTAATAAATTTTCAAGTATTTCTACATTTGTTTTTCCTGTCAAGATGAAGCTGAAAGGCCCTCTCGCCATGTCTTAAATCTACAGTTTCCACAACAGATTTTGTATGAGAGTCAAATCTTGCTGAGAAACTCCAAAACATATTATAACTTTCCCTCGAACAAAAACTCAACAAGCTGATAAAACAAATGTACACATGGAGAATTGGAAAAATGCTGTTGGAAATAAAATCAGAACTGGGTAATCATAAGAAGGTTATTATGTCATTTTTGACAGAAAAATACTTATATTTCAGCTCATGGTTTTAATTTTTGTTCTGGAATGCATAGCAGGAATTTGTGCGATTGTGACACTTTACTAGGATATTTTAGGACAGAAAATTTAGTATAAAACCAAAAAAAAAAGAGTAGTCTGTTGCAATTAAATAGAAAATGAAAAGAAATAAATTAAAGCAGCATATAATTTAAATTAATGAGAATATAGTTGTAAATGAAGTAGTACATTACAAGGCATGGCAGTACTATAGATTAATATACAAATACTTCAGAAGAATACATCAAAATATTATGTACAACTAAAAATGTGGAACAACTACAATACTAATGTCTTCCTATATAATAAAATGTGATTAAAATATTGGATATGAATAATCAGAAAGGAATGGAGACAGATGAATTTGCACACAAATTAGACAAATAGTTTTCTGCATTTCGAATGTTGAAAAGGTCATTTTCATTTGTCTTTTAGTGATGGTAAATATCAGGATTTCTAACCGCATTTATTAGCTTTTTATTTATAGTCACAAAGAAAAAAAAGATAAGAAAAACAGATTATTAAAAGGAGTGTTACCTGTCAAACTTAGTATCACAATGGGACAGATTAGTTTGAGATTATCGTAGTGCAAGGTAGTTTAACAACAACATGACTATTGTTGCAAATATGCAACAAAACATTTGTATTACAGCCAAGACAGCATGCACATTCCTCCAGTGCCAGTTATTGCACATTCATTGCATACATAGGAGCCTTTGACAAGAACTTGTTACTGGTATGACAAGTCCTTGATGATGTATGCTATCATTGACTGTATACCTGTTGTTACAAACCTGCATAATATTTCTAGTTACTTGTTGTGCTTTAGTCCAAGTAACAATCTTAATCTTAATTTTAAAGATACTTAAAGATAAAGAAAACACACTGTCTTGTCTGTGTAAATTCTCAGTAATCTGGAAAAAGGCAAACAACAAACAGGCTTAAATTGAAAGGCAACCGGACCTTTGCTCAGTTTTTGATGACGTTTCAACACCTATCCAGGAGTCTTTGTCGATTCTGTTGGCTTAAACCAGAGCAACTCTATATTTGTAGAGCTGATGTATTTAAGCAGCTTGGCGGTCCATCCTCCTGCACACATTCCAAGTCAGTCACACAAGTTAGTCAATAACAAATTGAAAAAATGTTGCAGGGATCCAAAGTACTTTGATTTTGCATGCAGAATTTAGATAATAGTGTTAGACATGAAAACATTAATTCGTTCTGCCTGATTTCAGCTGCCTCGGCTGGAGCTGGTGATATAAAGGTGTATGATGAATCCTTTTTATGGGTTTGGCATTGATAAATAGGAAAACCCTCACATTCCCAAGATTTCATTCCAATAGAGCATTATTGTTAACGGAAGATTATTTTCATCAAATTTACAGCAACTACATGATATTAATTCAATTTGGACCTAAAAATATCTGAGGAATGTTTCCAATATCTTGCTAAATCTTTTCCACCATGAATTAAAACAGGTCTCTATACAAACCCTGTGCTAGGAAGGTGCTAGGAAGGTGCAATAATAAAGTGGTATACATCCTAGGTTTTTAGGCATTGCTGATGTATTATTGCTGCTCCAGAAATAATCAAGGTTTTAAAAATAAACTACTGTATGAAATAATATTTAAATTTATTTATATTTTGTTGCATACTCCCTGATCTTATTATCTTAACCCAAATTTCTGGAGTTTGGGCCATATACTCACACTATCCACTGACTTCTCTCTGTGATGGTAACGTCTTTAAATATGAGGCTATACGTGTGAGTGTTTCAGTAGGTGTTTTATGTATCTGTATGTGTGGTGCTCCATCAGTCCAACCAAAAGCTATTTACCCTCCAGTGCTCAAAATTTCCCCTGCGACTAAAGTCATCTCACTCAGAAAATGACAGTGCCCTTGTGTGCAAGTATGTGTGGTTTATCGCCTATGACATCAGCACTCTCATTTCCTCCCTTGTTATTGTTGAGCCTCTCTGGACAGAAAGACTAAATAATGAGAGAGAAAGTGGGAGCTGAGGGGCCATGTGTGTTGGCGTGTGTGCGTGAAAGAGACAGTTGATGTCTGTTTATGTTCGCCGCCACTTTTTCAGATGAATTCTGGAACTGTAATTGTGCGTGGAGATGCATCAGACCTGAAAATACACTAGAGGTTGTCCATAGAGACCTGCGAATGAGGGCTGTGATTCATTTTTAACCTTGTGAGAACTTTTAGAATAAAACAGAATAATTTTAAAAGCGTAAGTTAAAGGTTAATTTTTTTGTTATGTTTTGTGCCACCCTTTCAATATAAAAGCAAATTAATTACAGCAGATTTCATTTTTGCTGCCTGTATAGAACTGTATCTTTTTTTTTTTTGTAGATTCAAAAGAAAATTATTTTGATGAATATAGCTATTTTAACAGATGTGAAATAACCTGATTTATAAATATAAAAAAATATTTTGTCAGGATCAGACAGATGTCATTTAGACCCCTAGAGGGTCTAAATGACATGCAGCGATCAGTTTGATTGATGGACGGTGGTCAAATCAAGAACTGGTTCTCCTCTCTTGGGAGTGAAAGAGAACCTTGTCACGGGAGTCCTGAAAGGGGCTGCCACTCAAAAATATGTTTTTATCCAATGCTCAGAAATGCCCATCCACCTTCATCCTTCAAACACAAGCAGCACATTTTGAATATGAGATGGTGTTCACACAGCAAATGGACAGAAAAATGTTAACTTTATTTTTTATGCTTTACAGGAAATAGCTTTTTTATTTCTAAACATATTCTGATAAATTGATAAACTTTTTTATTCTTAGAAGGAACCTAGAATCAATTTGAAGGATGCCTTTCAAGTTCACTTTAACCTGGGGATGCACATACTTGGAGGAAGTAGAGTATTTGGAAACATTTTAATGTACTTTGCTTATTTATGTTTCTAATTGTATTATATGTATTGGTCTTTTTTGTAAACCAGAAAAAAACATTAAAGGAGTGCTTAATTAGAACAATTTATCATGAAAAGACCATTACAAACACAGGCTATTTGCATGATACTAATATCTTAGTGCTATGTTACTCTGTTGCTGGAAGCACTAAATGAAACTGAGCTGTTTCTTTGCTTTCCTAATGTCTGCCTCAATGATAGCTTTTCAGGAATTCACTGTTATTAGGGTTACTAAGAGTTCAAAGATTACTACTTAGATTAGATAGAAATGGGAGTATAAAATTAATAATTTCTGCATTAAGATACTTAAAATTGTGTTTTGTTTTTAACACTAACAGTCAGGGCTTGACATTAAACGTTTTGCTCACAGGTCACCGTGGCTGCTGGTTTACTAAAGTTAAGAGCCACTCAGTATTTTCACTAGCCAGAATTTTCTTGTTAAGAAATTATGTTTCATATGGTTAAAGCTGTTACTATACCATGCTAAAGTTCACTCAAAATAGATTTAGAACTTTTTAAAATGTAAATGACCCTTGTACATACTCATCAAACTACACGAAAGAATTCAGCTCTGATAAGGTTTGGTGTAAACCAGTGTTTAACAGTTAAATCCAGTTATTTCTGATCTAATCCGATACCTGGGCTGAGGGCATCGGCCAATATCCATTAGTGATATGATTTAATCTTTGAATGAATGAACCATATATTTTGCCATGTGAGTAAAGGCTTTAGCTTTGACATAATATGGTTAAAATGGGTTATATATTAAACACAGATATAAATTTACTATAAATACTCATTGTATACTCATTTTCTGATCTAATGCAACTTGTGATGAGTTCTCTCCTTCAAGATTCACTTATCCTGTATTTAGTTCTATTCATCTTGTCTTCTCTGTCTCTTCTGAAGATGGCATCTGCCAACCGTTACACTACTACCACCATGCTTCAGAGAGGCAATATGTTTGTATGTGTACAGTATTAGTCATTCAGTATTTATTCTAAGCAGCTTTCGGCCAACCTGCTAAGTTGACTTCTTATACATTATTTGAACAGCAGAATTATTGGTCCATTTGCCCATAAAGTTAAGCTTTCTGAAGTGCCAAACTGACCTGCTTATCCAATTTTTTTTTGTTTTTTTTTTTGTTTTTTTTACAAAACAAAACAAAAAATAAAACCACATAATTTTCCTTCTGCTTCATTTACTTTTGTTGCAAGAAAATAAAGTGTCCGACAGAAACACCGTTAACTAAGCATCTGCTGCAGCAAATTTCACTTTGTAGGTTTAATGTTGCAGTGTAGCTTGCATGGGAAAAAGTGAAGCATCTGGTGTTATTTGCTTGCTAAAAAGAAATTGAAAGCTTTAAATGCTAAATTAAAACCCAGTGTATGAGCAATGAAAGTCTACATTTATCATATTTACTTTTAAAAAGCTTTTTCAGCAGTATCGACAGAAGCAGATTCACACCTTCTTAACATACAGTACCTATATAAGAGTAGAGAAAAACACTCATCTTTTACCATTAAACAATTCAAAAGCTTGTTCTTCCTCTATAAGTGCATTTTGTGTCTACTATTTAGCTACAGCTTTACAGTATTTTAAATAAATGCTCTCTCTTTTTTCCTTTTCTCTGTCAGCTTAGCTAAAAGGCAGTTTTGCACTGAGATGGTAATGTGTAGATTTTCTGTCTGTATGCATTTCATTTTGCAGTGGACAGTGATTCCAGATGATCCACACACAAAATAACTGCGCCAGCACCTACTTTATTAGTCCAGTGAGATAATACCACATATCATTTGAGGTGGCCGTTAATTTTAATGTGCCTGCATACCAGTTTCATTGCTCTGATGTAATGTCCAGCTGTGACACTAAAACATTGCATCTTTGTATTTGCACCTGAATCCTACCAAAAACAACTTTGTTTCCTTAATCATATACAGATTCTGCTCCCCCTTAGTTGGGCTTTTGTTCTCTTGCGTGAAAGTTGTGCTGGAAAGTGCAACCTGGAGTTGGAAGTTGATGTCAGTTTGTTGAGCCAGAGAGAATTTTAAAACGTTTCCGTTTGAGTGACCTGTAAACACCAGCTGTTAAGTTAAACCTCTGTAACTCTGTCCAAAGCAAACTGAGACAAAATGAATCACTCTGTCTAATTGTAGACAACCCAACCATTCTGGATGTAAGCCTGTAATGGATTTATATGGCACTAAATATGCTTATTTGCATGGTTTTGCTTGAGTGTTCCCAAAAAGCTGGTCTACTCTTCATGTGGCTATCATGTTGAAGAGATATAAACCCCCAAATGTTTAAACTGTGTGTGAATAATTTTATGCTTTTGATGTGTAAGCACTTTAGTGAGAGGGCCCCATTGCCATCCCAGTCAGACATCTACATAATCATCTGGAAAATCATCAAATCCATACAGGACCATATCTATAAATAGCATCCAGAAAGTATCCAAATCATTGCAATTTTCCTTACTTAGTTACTATATATTACAGCCATGTTGCATATGGTATTGATTTCATCTATTTCCTCGAAATGTTACAAACAATGCCGCATCATGATAATGTGAGAGTGAGATTTTTGAAACCGTCTTTAATTTATTACAAAAATTAAAGTAAGAAATCACATTTACAGTACCTAAATGTTGACAGCCTTTGTCATAAAGTTAAAATTTGAGTTATGGGGAATTCTCTTTCCACGGGTCATGGTTCTGTCCTTTTCGGTTCTGTTTAAGTTTTCTTTTTTCGTTGGTTTTATTTCCATTTTGTGTCATTCTAGTTGTTTTCTGGTTGTATTTGAGTCCTTATGTATTTCTTGTTTAAATTCTGTTGCCCTCTTGTGTCAGTCTCCTTCGCACCCTTCTAGGTCCTTCTCTCCACACCTGCTTCCAAGCAGTTGATTACTCCATTCTTTGTTCTGTTTGGCATATATACTCCTCTTCTTGAGTTACTATTTGCTGGATTACCTTCATTTCCTCCTTAACCCATGTGTTCCCATTTGTTCTGGTTCCTGTGTTCCTTGATTAATTATATTTAGATTTGTGCTTCAGTTGTTGCAATTGTTCGTTAAATCTGCAAGAAACCACCTCAGCTTCAATCTCTGCATTTTGGTCTTTTAAAACATCCACAAAACGTTACAATATGAGGGCACAGTCAACATAGCATATTAGAGAGCAAATACCATGAAAGGAAACGTATTTCAACCTCCAAGGCAGGATTTATTTAAGGCAGAAATGTGGGTAAAAATCAACAGAGAAATCTGCAGCTTTAAAGAGCCAAATGAACATAGTTAAAAGTGTTCTTTAGAGCTGGCCAGTCATCTAAGCAAAGCAATCAGGGTGGAAGGGCCGTAGTTAGGAGTTGACCAAGAACCCCTTTGTTAGAGCTTCAGTGTTCCTCTGTAGAGAGAGGAGAACCTTCCAGAAACACAACCATCTCTGCAGCAATTGGCCTGTATGGCAGTAAGCAGATGAAAGTGTCTCCTTATAAAAAGGCCCATGACTGCCTGTCTGGACTTCAGCAAAAGGAGCCTGAAGGATGTCAAACCATACAAAACAAAAATTCAATTGTTTCAGAGGTGTAAATTAACAAAGTCATAATACTTTGTTACCTTACTTTAGTAGAAATATTCACTATCCATACTTTACTTTACTTAGACAACTTTTTACTGCTACTCCTTAGATTTTTTTGCAATTATCTCTACTTTCTGCTCCTTACAAAAAGACAGTTTTGTTTCATTTAAGTAAATTTTACTGTAGTTACATCAAAATAATTTCATTCAAGTTTCATTCAAACATTTTATTTGGGGTTGAACTCTGTACTGCACTGACTTGTTGTTCGCCACGTACCAAAATAGTTTTTCAAGATGGTGAAAAGTTAAATTTGACACTGTAAGGATTAGTTATAAAACTAAGAAAATTAAGTATAAGGAAGTTATCATCTAGAAATGAATAAAAATATTACAGTAACCAGTATATGGTTTAAAGCATATTTCCTTAACATTCTTTTCACACATTACTTTCACTTTTATACTTTAAGTGTTACTTTTACACTTTTACTTGAGTGAAAAGCTTAAGCTGAGTATTTAAAGTGTTAAACAGTAGGATTTATACTTTTACTTGAGTAATAAAAATGTATACTTTTCACAACTATAAATACTTTCCAATTCCTGTTGGGATTGAATCATGGTGAGATGTTTCTGAAGTATTTAACCTCTCTCTTTTCCTTGAGAGACTGACATCATGGGCTAGGCATCAGAAGCTTGTTGATGGCTCAAAAACTATTTAAATTAAACTATTTAAATTTGAAAGAGAGATGTTAAAATTCAACCGCTGTAAAAAAATAAATAAATAAATAAATAAAATATTTATATATATATATATATATATATATATATATATATATATGTATATATATATTCCAATCAAATATTTATAAAATATCAACTGCTCAAAAACAGTACCATTCAGTTCAATAATGAAAATCTGAGTTGAACCCATTAGGTTAATGGGATTTTTCATCATGTTCGACAATTCATCATCATGTTTTACTCATTCATGTGCTGCGATGCTCACAAAACACACAGGAAAGTGTGTAATCTCTACATCATCAAGCAACATCTTAAAGTAAAATTTTTACTGTTACCTTTTTTCCAAACAGTTTTTTAACATAGTTGCCGTTATTTAACTGCTGTAATTATAGATGGATAATAACTGTAAGAAGGTTGCTGTATTTGCCTTTCAGCATCATCATTTTATTAAACTATTAAAACTTGTACCTTTTGTATAAAACTCTTCCTCCGCTTAGTGATTTTGTTGATGTTTATTTCATTGTGCATGGATGTTACATGGCCTTTAACTAAACCTGATGAAACTCCCAGACACCCTGCTGCTGTGAACTTGTACGTCTTTTGCAAAAAAGGGGAACATCTTAAAAGAAAACACATTTAAAGAAAAAAAAAGGATTGCAGTACGGCCAATTAAATTTTATTCTGGCAGAATCTCAAATTAAATCTCTTAACTGTCAGTAAATATGCTGACTTGAAGTGACTTTATCTGCCATCCTTGTGATCTTCAGCAGGACAGTTATCAGCCATTTTATTTGTTGACGCTGTGTTGAGCTTCGGAGGCAGAAGAATTTCTCGTTTGATCTACATCTGATCAAAACCCAGAAAGTGACTCACTGAAAAGCCCCCACCCAGTCAAAAAATAAATCCCACATACAAACATATACACTGTATGATTTGACTCGGTTTATCAGGGTAAAACTGCAAGAGTTGCTTGGATCTATCAAAGTGTCGCTCAGATACACATTCACTCTCTTTGTCCTTCAACACACACATGCTGTATCCTGGTAACAGCGACTCTTTGTAAGTGGCTTGAATGACTGGTATAAGGTTACCCCAAAAGATATTTTCTCACACATAGACAAACACACACTGTGGTTTCTCTCTATTCTAATTGCTGCAATATGAAACTGCTTCCTACATCATCAGAAGAAAAAAATGTGGCTGCAAAGAAAAAAAAATGTGCTGGAAAAAGAGGGTGGTTACAAGGAGAGACATGGAGTCCGATCAAAAGCTGACTTGTATATATAATCTTTGGTTTTGTTTGCCTGTTGGTTTTCCCTTTATCTCTTCATACACATACTTTACATTCAATTAGGTTTTACTTGTCTTCTCACTTTCATTGTCTTGAGTTTGTAAGATGGTTTTCTGTGCCTCTGTTTTTTTTCTGTTTGTAAAAAAAAAAAGACTGAGGTAGAATTTAGGTGTTATAATTCATCCCACATTTATACGCGTAAGTTAATAAAATATTGCTGAACTTAAAATCTGCTATGAGAAAAGTTAGTTCCTTATTTAATCGCTATAGAGTACCTTGTAGAAGTATTCAGTACCATTGGTTTTTTACCAGTTTTTTGACATTCTATTATGAAGAAGAAAATCGAAGGTAGTACTACCTATTTCCACAAGCACAATGTGAAGTGAATATAAGAAATTGGGTCTAAACAGCTGTGTAGCCTTAAGAAAACCACCAATCACTAAGACAAATAGGAAGAAATTGTATAAAATGCTAGGACGCATAAGGAACTGAGGGTCTGCTGAGTCCAGCATTAACCTGTTCCAGGGTGATGGGTGTATCAGGGTAACAGAAGAGGCTGGTAAATTGATGCAGCCTTAATCTCTTGAGTCTACTGTAACAACCTTATGGGAAAATGCTATGATCTAGGATGGCTGTAGTTGGTCAGATCCAAGCTCAGCCGATTACCAAGATATTCCATCAATGTTTTATCTTCCCTAATAGCATAGTCATATTCCCAGATAAAAAAGCTAAGATTCATTGGGCTCAAATAGTGAATGAGACGTTCGTGGAGCATGAGTAATTATTTACTTACATGGATTGTCAACCTCTGTCCATACTTTAACCTCGGGCTAGGCAATAAATCAATGAATATCACAATAGACACCTGATTAATATCAATAGAAAAAATGTT
Organism: Cyprinodon diabolis; assembly: GCA_030533445.1. Lineage (NCBI taxonomy): Eukaryota > Metazoa > Chordata > Actinopteri > Cyprinodontiformes > Cyprinodontidae > Cyprinodon > Cyprinodon diabolis. The sequence goes on along the minus strand of CM060076.1, from coordinate 11,299,383 downwards.
CAGTAATTTCACTGAACTCCAATCCGGAGTCACTTGGTATTCTGGTGGATATAGGCAGAGTAAAGGCTGTTGTTTCTCTATCTATTGCAGCCAAACTAAGTAAGGTTGGTGGTGGAGCCAACTTGTTTTTAATGGTTAAAGGCTATCTTTAAATAGGGTAAAAGTTCCAGTTTGAATTCAGGCTTGTTTTCCCTTGTCTTTATTTGTGACATTTTTTTTTCTGTACAGCACTTTGGTCAACTGTGGTTGTTTTTGAAAAGTGTTAAACAAATCCAATTGGATCAGATTGGATTGTCTTGGTCCTTGTTTCAATTAGATAAAAAAAACCACATTACTTGGTGTTAGAAGTAATTAAGTATGCTTCAAGTGTTCTCACAGTGAAACAAGTGGTGGCTGTGTCGTGCTATGGGGATGGGTTTCTGCATCAGGATGTTGGACTCTGTTTAAAGTTGAATTAAGGGTGCATGGTGCTGAATGCAGGAATATTTTTGATAAAAACCTATGGGTCTATCTGATTTAACACAGAATGAAGGTTCAACTTCAAGGAAGTCTATGGCGAAAAGCAGGTATTCCCAAAGTGCGTAAGCTTCCACTAGGGGGTGGACTTGAAGAAAAATGTGGTCTGATAATTACAGAGTGAGATTTTTTTTCTCACACAATAAAGATGTGTAAAAAGACATTTCCTTTTTTAAACATTTATTAAACATTTTTTTTTTACTTTAGCAAATGAATAAAAATCTGTTCACAGGAAGATGTGCTTAAATAGAAGTCTTTTTAAGATGCATATTTTAGTAAGTTATCCTATGTATTGTAGCCTCTACTTTAACCAAACAGCTCTGCCCATGGTGCTGTGACTCTGAACCATAATTTAAATTCAGTTCTTATTTGATTTCCATAATATGTGTTATGATGAAGGGGTTGTGTTATTTAAACTGCAATTTTTAAATGTTACTGTTCTTAAGAGGTGTTCTGGTTATTTGAGGATGATTAAACATGTCACCTTTAATATGGCTATAAAAAAGCTTTGTTTAGTTGAAAAAGCTTTTTTTTACAGCGTTCCATTTTCATCGTAGAGGGAGGGGGGCTCTGCTAAGCAGTATGCTGAAGCAAACTTGAGTGGTTTAAAACATGCCTTAAATCATTTAAATAAAGTCAACCCAAGATAATTAAGATCTGCAATTTAGAGTTTAAGACTGCTGTTCACAAGAAAAACCATCCAACATAAAGGAGATGGAGTTTAGCCTCAAGATGTAAAAATCCCATTACCAAGAAGTGTCAAGCAACTTCTGGTTGTTGTTGCCACAAATGTTCCATCCATCCATCCATTTTCTTTACACGCTTGTCCCAAGTGGGGTCGCGAGGGGTGCTGGTGCCTATCTCCAGCAGTCAATGGGCGAGAGGCGCCACAAATGTTGACTTTGCTAATTACTGACTTAGAGGAAGGGTTAATACCTATGCTCACAGACTTTTTCTGTTAGTTTCTTCTATTTGTTTTTTGCTTGAAAATACTAATAAAGAAAAAAAAAACTTAATATGGCAATCCATTACCTCAGTTATTTCTTGAGTATTTTTACACTGAATTTGTATTTTATAAATCAAATCTCTTCTTTAGTGCTGTTTGCAAATATTTGTTATGCATTCAGCAAATATTTAAGAACATAGTATTACGGTAATTTATGGTAAATTTGGTCATATTTTAAGTCATGAAAAATAGGTTCGAGTTCAAACTGGAAAGGATTTCTCTAGAAAGATCTCAAGCAGCTATACTGATGGCAAACAATGTAACCTTCAGCTTAGGATTGTCATTGTCATTCTTTCCATTAGCTTCAGCTTTGCTGTCCAAAATGTTGTCCATCATGGCCTCTTTATGGCCTAATCAATTTCTGACCCCCCAAAATTTAGTTTGACCATGTGTAAAGTAGCAGGCATGCTGTTTATTTAAATTAACTGGCTCAATTGTTTACTACCTATGATTTCATGTACCTGAAATAACTTCCAAGTATAACTTTTATTAGTCATCCTTTTAAAAAAAGAAAAGAAATGTTAAAATCCTGACATGAAAATTCATACTCTATAACCCACCAATATTTATTATCCATATACTGTATGTTTTCAAGAAAAAACAAAACACTGTCTATTAATGTCTTTATTAATTTTTAGAATATTTAAGAAAAAATCTAATGTTCAGAAACTATGCTTTCTTGTCTTTGGGTAGCATTGTAATCATTTATCTTCTCTCTCTCTTCCAGGTTTTCCAGGTTGCTTACATAATAATCAAGGCAGCCAACTCTCCTCGTCCAGGTTTGATTTGTCTTTATGGTTCTTATTAAGATGGCAGTAGACTATTTTAAGTTTGACTGCTTTGATAATAAAACCAAGTGTGTGATAAGAGGGATATTTGGTTGCATATTTTCCGCCTTAGTCTAATGAACAAGTAAATCCATTAATTACAACCTTGAGAGCAAATGATCCTCTGAAGAAGAATTAACATAAATTAAGAAAATAGGCTTCCATTAAATCACTAATCCCTTTACTTTAGAGTTTATTAATAATAATGTTTGACAATCTTGGAGTCCTGCTAAGGTGCAAGATGAGAGTACCTTCATTTAGAAAAAAGTTCAGACGTTTATTTAGTTATATCCATCTTTCCTGACAGAAAAAGGCTTGAAGAGGGTCAACATGGATTTATTAGTTGTATATGTTTGCTGCTTGGTGCAGTTCAATCTATTATTTATCTCGTCTATTTACCTTTTCCATTAAATGTACTCCCTTCAATTCGCATGCAATCAGTCAGACTTAACAGTTGGTGTAAGGCTTTGACAAATATGAAATTAAACATTTTGTCAATTTTCCATGTATAATAATCAGCATGACCTAAACAATGGTTTCAGTCATCCATCACTGTTTGTATTGATTGTTTTCTCGTCTTCTTGTTGTCTAGTTGATCTATCTTATCATTAATGTTTTTGTCCACAGGTAATTGGATCTTAGAGCGTTCAATAGATGGAGTGACTTTTGAACCTTGGCAGTACTATGCCATCACAGACACCGAGTGTCTGACAAGGTTCAACATAAATCCGCGGACAGGACCTCCATCTTACACTAGAGATGATGAAGTGATCTGCACGTCGTTTTATTCAAAAATTCATCCTCTGGAGAACGGAGAGGTAAGTCCCACAACAACAAACTAAAACAAAATTAAAAAAAATCATTTTAAAAAATGCAGCAGGATTTACAATTGATATAACCATCTGAATGTCCTTGAAGGTATAGAGGATGGTCTTTTCTTTCCGGGTGGATAATCAAAATAAGTGGCCCTCCTAACTGTCAATCACTCTGGTGATATGTTTACGTAAGGCCATCCTACATGCTCGCTATCTTTTTCTTAATGCGCACTTTCAGCCGCAAATGTGTGGTGTGCTACAGTTTCAGACAGTCATTGAAACTCACCTTTTTCACCGCGGTTCTTTGAAAAAGGCTGAGGGTCCTAAGAGAAAAAGTGTCTACGAAGTGTATGAGAAGAAAAGAAATGTCATGATCAGTTTTACAAATCGGATCCAAATGCAGAGAAACCACTCAGAGAACACAGGAACAGTTTAACAGGTTTATTGAGGGAGTGATATAGGAGTTGGATCTGGAACTCAGTGAGCTGGTGAGCCAGAACTGGAAGTGAGAAGGGAAGTTCAGTGGTCAGTTCAGAGACCATGGAAATCTTGGAAGCACTTAGATTATGCAAGATTGGGACTCACGTTTGAGGGGGGCCTTGTTAGTCCTTGAATCCAGTCTGTGTGGTAAATCCAGAGAATAGTGCACACGTTGGAGGGCGGACAGGTAGACAAGCGTTGGACCCGGAGGAGTAATGGAGCAGACTGTCACTCGGATCTCCGACGGAACATTTGGAGGTTTTCCCCTACCCAGTGTGAACTCGGTTTTTCCTTCCAGGGAGGAGAAGGTCCAGGAATTCAGTAAATCTTCCTGCCGAAGAACAAAGACAAAGAACATTAGTCTCAGAGAAACGAAGCTTAAATTAGACTCAGCTAAACTCAGCTAGTGTACCCAAAACTGGCAAACACTCTGGCGTCGAGGTAGTGACAGTCCACTGCTCAAATACTCCTCCAGATAATGATCCAATGAGCCGCAGGTGTGCAGGGAGAGACAGCGAAGACAGGGCACCTCCTGTTGGTGGAAAATGGAGACACAAACAGGCCACACAAACTGGATTCCTAACAAGAAGAGCCTTAGAAGAGGCAGATATATCCCAGAATGCTTTGCACGGAGAGCTCTCTTCTCAAAGCAGTCTTGCATTTGCTGTCACAGCGGCCGGCTGACACTGCCCCACAGTGGCAACTAGTAATAAAGATGGCGCAGGCACAGCGCAGATGAGGAGGAGTTACATGACCAACGGAACAAAAAGCAGTGGTCTGTCTAAACGGTTAGTTAACTGAGTTTGCCATAAAGTTCACTTTATACTCCCCGCTGTATGTGGACACAGCAAGCTTGTATGAGAACAGCACATTTTAAACAGGGTGTGCACAAGGAGAAATGGGCTTGTGCATGCCCTTGCACTTGCATTTCTTTTACTCTTCAAGTGGAGAGGGCGGGTCTCTCCTCTACAATACCTTAAAGCTCCAACATTTAATTTTGGTAGTTGTTACATGCTTGGAAAATAACACAACTAACCTAACATAACCATAAACATGTCTTTACTTCATTAAATACTACTGGCATACAATTAAAATATTTAGTTTAATTAACAAAATATTTGTGAAGAATAGGAGTTTAAGATATTTTATTGATTCAATACCTGATTATTTTAATCTGTTTATTCAAATTGTATTAGTTAGGCTGGATCTTTAAATACAGAAAACCTTTTAAATAAATGTCCACCAGAAAAAGGGGAGAAAAACAAAAACATACCAAACATGAAAACAGCTCCCTGGTAACAACGTATCAGATAATCTGGTTGACTAGTGGCTAATTGGAGGTAATTGGATGTACTGAGAAGCGAATGTGAAGACAAGATGCTCTGATGACGTGCACAACCATTTAAACATTTTAATTAATAACACAAGTCTCATTCTTTTATTAATTTATTTATTTGCTAGGCGCAGACTCCCACAGCTTGAGTTTACCAGTGTTTACTGCAATGCCGCTTTGATCAGCTTTGTGTGATTGCATCCGGTATGAACAGAGAAGCAACCCGGCTGTAACTGACATTAATGAAGAGAAAAAGGACTGGAAAACACACAAACACCTTCCCATACACACCAACCTATAGAGGAAACAAACCAATCACACATTCTCGTGGCGTATACAAGCTTCTAATTGTTGATGTTTTTATGAAAGTCTGTGTGTGTGGATTTTACATGTGTGCAAGTGTATGTGACGTTCGTGCTTGTGTCCTGCGGGGGAGCGCTAGAGGGGGTGTAAAGCTGGGAGATGTCAAGAGCTGCAAGGAACGACGGAGGTGTGTGTGTGTGTGGGGTTGACAGCTCCCTAGCCGTCTGATCACAGTGAAACCATAATGAGTCGTAGGCGATGTGTCACTGCATCGCACACACATTCGCAATGTCACCCCAATGCTCACACACACGACAGCACACATATATAACTATCTTCTTCGTTACTTCCAAGTGTGGAGCTTACACCCATCAAGTGTTCCCCCTTGACATGCACACACACACACAAACCCACACACACTGTGAGACTTCCTTTGTTTTTTTTTTTTTTTGGGGGTTTCTTTTACAGATGCCAAATGTTGCTTTGGCCACATTAGAGAGACAGACAGATGGCCAGACAGACAATCAGAGCTCTACCCTCCTTATAATGTAGCTGCTTTTTGATTACTGGTTATGTGTGGGAAACATACGCAAAAAACATCCTTCAGGCTGGTTTAAATGTGGGTAACAGGTAGAAAAGCTTGAAATTCTACTCTATTTTATCCAGCTGTTTTCTTCTTGTTGTGTTGCTTTGATTTAAAACTATGATGGAAAACATTTTATTATTTTTATTAATATCTTTAATTATAAACTGTACTTTCATAGAGGTTTAGAAGTAAGTTTGTCATGTATGGATATTTTAACATTTTTACGGTGTTCTGTTGCCTGAGGAGCTGAAAACTATTTTAAAAACATTTTCTAGTTAAGGTCTTAGGCTGCCATCTTTTTTTTTTTGTAAATAATGCTAGTATTTCTTGCTAAGCTGTAATGGATTGTTCTAAATTGGGGGAAAAAGAACATTTAGGTTGGAAGAAATCTTGTCTGAAATAATAAACCTGAGTAAAGTCAACAACAGAAAGCAAAAGTTGAGATATGTCAAAAAAAATTTTGCATCTTGTTGCCTTGAATTCACAACACCATTTTTTACAGTGTAACTATTATTTTTAAAGACAAAAGCTTTAACGCTAGTTGGTAGAAAAGTGGTGAACTGTTACAGTACTATGACACATGTGGACAGAATTGTTGCTACGCCTTGTTCAATGAAAGAAAACCAGCAATGGTCAAAGAAAAAACTTGAATCTGGCAAAAGGAAAAATAAATACAAATTCTATGAAAATTAACAAATGAAAGTAACACACTGCTTTTCAATTATGCTTCAATGGAATTATTTAAATAAGCCCTGGAGAAAAATTATGGTACCGTACCATTAAAGGTATAGTGGAGGATTTTCCCGAAAATTTGAAAAGAACTGCCCTGTCCACTTAAAAAAAAAATGCACATGCACAACCCTGTGCCCGCTCCCGAGAGGGAACATATATTAAATGGCTGCAAGTGTGCAGAAGCTATTTAATGTGAAATGGATTTCACCAAATAGCACCCCACACTTTATCTGTCCAGTAGAAACTTCGTAACCGAGGCATCTTTTCGAGGCCCAACCTGTGCTTTCAGTGAACGCTATTGCATATAAGAATCTCCCAAAAACACTCTGGTCTTGGTTCTCCCTTCTGAGGCCTTTCTCTTCTTCTCATATTCAACTCTTCTTCTAGACTAGGGGTGTCAAACCGGTTCCAGAAAGGGCCGTGTGGCTGCAGGTTTTCTTTCCAACCAAGCAACAGCACACCAGACTCCAGTCATCTCATCAAGTGAGTCCAATTTGAACATAATGACTTGATGAGATGACTGGAGTCTGGTGTGCTATTGCTTGGTTGGAAAGAAAACCTGCAGCCACACGGCCCTTTCTGGAACCAGTTTGACACCCTGTTATAGACACTTTTTCTCTTACAACCATTGGCCATTTTCAAAGAACCGCGGTTATTGGCTTAAACCATAGCTCACCACACATATACGTCTGAGAGTGCGCATTTGAAGGAAAAGATAGCAAACTTGAGATGAGCACGTAGGAGGGACTTACGTAAACAATCACCAGAATGATTGACAATTAGAACCATTTATTTTGATTCACCAACTGTAATCCTTCACAACATGTAGTTTTGCAACTTTCACTCTGGCATTTTTTAAATATTTGTTTTCAGCAATGGTGTCCTCTTTGGTCATCTCCCATTAAGTCCACTTTGGCTCAAACAACATCGGATGATGTGATCTAAGACTTATATTCCTTCAGCCTGAAGTTACCTTCAATTTCTTTAGAAACTTTTCTGAGCTCTCTTGTTACTATTCATATTATCCGTCTCTTTTATCTGTCATTAATTTTCCTCCAGGAAGATTGGCTACAGTCCCATGGATCTTAAATTTCTAAATAATATGTGCAACTGTAGCCACAAGATCTTCAAGGTTCTTGGAGGTTGTCTTATAACCTTTAACATGCTTTTCCATAATTTTCTTTCTAAACATCTGAGAGAATCCTTCCTTCTCTTCCTCTGGGTCATGTTGAGTGAGGTACACACTATGTAACCACACAGTGCAGAAACTACCTTTATCCCTATTTTAAGGCTGACTACATGATTATAATATTGTAGACACGTGATGCAAACCAGTTTACACACCTTAATTCAACCTTTAGCCACATTATTTTTGGTCTTTTCAATCATCATTGCCTAGGCCTGTTTCAGGTGTTCATGTTTTAAAATCATTCTGCTGAGCAACGGGTTAAAAGGCCGACTTTTATTTGTTCTTTTCAATAGTACTTTTATTTCATTTTACTTTTGTCAGATTCAACTTATTTCTGTGACCACTTTGGGGGTTTTTCATTAAACTATGGGTACCTGCACTTCTGTCCATTTTTGTATTTTATTATTCAGTAATTTTTTCTGTTTTCATTATTGATATGTGATTGTTGCTGGTGCATGTGACCATGAAACCCTGGACGTGCATAGCTCAGCAAGAGGGCACTTTTCTACAAAACACCGGTGTTAAATTGGACCTGGTTTCCGTATCAGTTAGTGTTGTTTTTGAAAAGTATTCATGTTGAAAAACTACTTCTACACAAATATGTAGATGTGAACTACTTAAGCAGGTTTACCTTAAGCTGCTCTCTGAAGATCATTTCAACTATATGCTAGCATAAGTTTCCTCCCATCAAAGCTTTCCTGAAAAGCTCAGTCAACCCCTAGGGGAGGCATAACAAACAGTTTAAAGAGCTAAACAATTATGAAGTATCAGTGTAAATTTGAAAATGGTTATCCACCTTTCAAATAACCTTTAATTTAAAGTTTTAAATATTTAAGGCACCTTGAAGCCAAACTGGATCACTCTTATGCTCTTTATAGAATAAAAAGATGACTGGAGTACTTTATTTCATTTACTGATCACCATATATGGGGTGAAGCATACAGATTATTCAAAAAATGAAGCTAAACTGTAATATTCAACACACTTCACTTGCACTGTCACAAACGGGAAAAAAAAGATTTCTCACTGAAGAAACTTAGAGAGAAAATATGTTTTGTGTAGGTATTTGATAGATTTTAGGTCTCAAACAAGATCGGACCACCGATTCCATAATCTGGACAGACAGCCTACTAGGTAGATACCCAGCCTCTCCCACATTCTCATGTTTAATTTCATGTTCGGTGAAGCTTGCAGGTTATCAGTGGAGCCTGCACTGAAGTGTGAACAAACTGTTTTTATTCTGAAATCATTTTTCTGCACTTTGTATCCTTTGTATATAGTTTGGGTAGGAGGGAGTATTTGCAATGATTTTTAAAAGCATTACTGAGATTTATTTAGGAAAATAAATAAATAAATAATACCAGCACATGCAACAGACGACTTCTAATTTAGGTCATAGATTTAAAAACTATTTGCTAATCAAATATCAGATAACTCAGATGTCATTTATTTTATTGGAATTTGCAACTTACCAAGGCGTTGAAGCTGAAACTTTTATTTTGAATCTTGGCACCATGGCTCGATTCACTATATGTACACGTATCCCTCTGATTATAGATCCACACATCTCTGATCAATGGGCGGCCCAGTGCAGATGACCCATCTCCAACCCTGCTAAACTTTACCTCTGCCCGCTCCATCAGGTTGGTTTTCCAGCGAATACGAACGCTGAATGCCGACCTCATGACTCTGACACTCAGGGACCCCAAAGATATTGATTTCATTGTGACAAGACGGGTAAGAGAAAAAAGCACAACTCTCTTTTTATGTTCTGTTCTGTTCTCTTTTCTTTTTTTTTATTCTTTTTTTTTCAAAATAGCAAGATTTCATCTCATTTGTTCTTTCACATTTCTTTTTCTAAAATCAATGCTCAATGCACCCTCATAAATGTTGCACATTTTTTTTTCTTTTCTCTTCAGTATTATTATTCCATTAAGGACATCTCAGTTGGAGGGATGTGTATCTGTTATGGCCATGCCAAAGCGTGCCCACTCAACCCTGACACAAAGGTACAACACTCTCTGCTTCTAAGTCCACTTAACAAAACCAAGCAGGTAATGAAGCACTTCCACAGTACTAAACTAGAGCAAAGAAAACCCACAGACTTTTTTTATTTATAACCTCATATCAAACCTTTTGAATGTATGTGTATGTAAATGCCTTTAGGGAAGCAGGTGACACAGCAAAGGTTTGTCTCTTATGTGACTTCAAACACAGGTGTGTTAGATACCAGACATCTGATCTTTTTCTTTTTGTCTCTCTCTGACCACACACACACACCCACTCACGTCCACACACACACAGACACACACACACACACAAATGCTTAATCGTGTGTGAACTTTAGATGTCCTGAGGCCCAAATACGCAGTGTTACTCTGATGTGACACTGGTGTCTTGTCCCTCTGTGATGATCGCAATGAAAAGAAGTGATATCAGTAGTGTGTATGGAGCTCCAGTTTCCTACTTTTTCTCACCTCACCTTCAAAGGTTATGTTACAGAAGTGTTTACACTGACTAGAAAAGCCTTATCGGTTTGAATAACATTGATATTTACATGTCCTGGCAATTTTTTCTTAGCTGTGTTTTTTTTTCTCCTTTTTTTTATATCAAAGGTCTCTGTCTTCCCTGATTGCATTAAATTTACATTGCATATTTATTCATACCTACTGCACCTAAGAATTTTAAGTGATTATCAGATTGAATTAGGATAATAAATCACTTCATCAGCTGTTTTTTGAAGGACTCCGAGCTTTCATCATAGAATATTTTTGAACAAAATGGATCATCAAATCAAAGGAATACACCAGGAAGATCAGGTGTAAAATTGTGAAAAATCTACTGTTGATCTAGTTTATGAAATAATATGCCAAGCTTTTAAAAGCATAACACAGTCGAAACAATGCAGGTGTCTGACCCAGCCATTGATGACGTTTAATCTACACTGGCTTGGAAAAAATTTTCTAATAACCATACAAGACTCCAAAATGACAACGGTAACTGGGCAAAGTGAAGAAAAATACTTGTCGTGGAAAAATCCTGCCTTTTTGAAAAGGAGAAGCACCTGACAGACATGAAAGTAAGTTCGTAGTAAGGTGGTCTTATGGTAAAAGAGTCATGGATAGAAAGAAGACTACAGTTTAAAGATAACCCGCAATTTATCCAAGATAAAAAAAAATCAATAAACAAAATAAAAATGCACTAATTATCAGATTTCAGGTTAACAAAAAATACAGTACGTAATTTTTTATTTTTTTTTAACAAAAGTTTAATGTCTTATTTGCGATTAAGCACACAGGTCTGCATGTTGATAGTCTACTGTTTTATGTACTGATGACAATGGAAGACACATATATTTTTCCAGGAAAAGCCTCTGTCTCAAATAGTGGCAGAAAGTGAAAGTAGTGTCTGTTAAAAAAAATCACGTTATGATGCTTTGTTTTAGTAGATGTAGATAAAGGTAAAAGTAAAAAGCGAATTAGTACCTGCTTTATTTTGGAAATAAACTGTTGTGTAGTGTGATGAACAACTGCAATGAGTTTAAGCCAATTTTGTAGAACCCACCATGAGACTGGAGGCCAGCCTATACCCCTAATGTGACTGAAGGTGCTTGAGATCAAAGCCTTACTATTTTTGTGAGAAAGCCAAGGCTGCACATCACTCTGAACACACCATTTCCACCTTTAAAGACAATGGAAATAGGCACCATCTAGCAGAGTTGGGTTGATCTGACTCATGGGAAGATGGAGCGTAATATAGGTTGAACCTGGAAGAAATAATGATAGTTTAGATGTTCTCCATCCAATCTTTCTGAGATTGAATTTTGTGGTTGTAACACACAAAGTCATGTCAACTTACTTTCATATGAGCTAAACTAATTATGAATTTTTTCAAGGAACTGTGAAAACAACATGCAGGTTGGTGATTATTGTCTATTTTTAAGCCTTTTTAAAAATCTTATCTGGCCAGGATGTGGCCCAGCCGATCAAGTTTGTCAGTAATGTTGGGGAGATCAGATCGGTCTCCTTTCTTTGGACATAAGTTTAAAAAAACAAATGCAAGAGAGTTCAGGAAAGGTCATATTGACTGAAACTCTGTGTTCTCAATTTCTCATATAGGCTCGGCACTATTGTTTGGGCCACTCTGTAAGACTGGAATTGAAACACTACTCCAGACATTTTAAATTGAGAAAGCTTCCTTGATGGGAAGCGAAATGTCTTCTAACTTGGAAAACAAAGTCCAGTGGATTTTTTTTTTAAAGTCGTAGGAAAACGGCCGTTCCAACCGTTGCATTTCCGAATTCTCCTGAGTAGTGCCCGACTTTACACGAGTGAATAAAGTGAATGTGATTGGTCGTTTATCAAGAGGACGGAAGGTTGTTGTGGCGGAAGGTTCGCAAGCAAGTTTGATTGTGGCCCTAACCCTAACCCTAACCCTTGTGGTTTGTTTGAAGCATCTTGCTAACCAGTTAGCATCTTAGTGCTATTAGGTTCCCAATGGGAAATTCCATTGGGACCAAGTAGCACTAAATTGGTGACTTAGAAACGACACTGTCAAGAATTGCTATGGACAGTGAAAACATGGAGGAGGAGGAGAATTTTGTGTCGGAGGTCATACCGTACGTTTTTTATTTAGAGGAGGAAAGTGAGGATAAAGATGTTGTGGAAGGGGGTGCCAGAAGCTTGGTTTGGTGTAGAAGGCCTACAGCCGTACATGTTTAAGCCCTTTCCTCGTAATGCTGCCAGTTCTGTTAGCTCTACACCTGCCAATGACACAGATGTCCATCCCCGTGAGCACTGGGCCGGAACTCAATGGGAAAGTAAATTATGCTTATTTCATATTTCAACCTGCATTTATTAGCTGCAACATATGAATCAAAATGCTATGACCGAAATAATTTGATTGACAGATGATCGTTGATGCATGATTGGCCCAATTTAGGTGTACAGGCTGAGGTATAACCAACTGGCCTGCAAAAAATAGCGAAACCCCCCCCCCCACAGATTTTAAGACAGGATTTTTTTTTTATAGAAATGATTTTGGGACAATGTCGTCTGATAAAGAGTACATTTATATACATGTTTAAGCCAGAATCATTTGAAATCGAAATATGATTTCCCTACGATTCAGTTTTTTTACTTTTTTTAAATGACTATGACCTGGGTGACTGAGCATCTTTACCAGCACTCATCGCTATAGTAACTGGATGCCTGTTTTTTGGTTTCAGAGGAGAGGGGAAAATACCCAACTTCAAAGGATCCAAACATGGCCTTTTACTTTGCTTCTGTACTGCAGCTCATTTTATCTAGTGAAAATACGAGCACCCTCACACAATAACTCAATTCACAGAAAATCTTCAACTGAATTACTGGAGCCTGGATTTGGCCATCATTCTGTAACATTCAGCTTTTCGCTGGCCGTGTTTTAGTTTAGGATTTATTCCTCTCATGGGAGAATAGTAGGAAACCAATTTTCTATTTACTGTTGAGCTGGAAGGCCAACAATATTCTTTCAGTGCAACCTGCTCTCCTGTGGAGCCACTTGGTGTTTGTTTGGCTTTTAATGGTTTATTCCTGTTTAGATTTGTAGAACATTTTTAAAATTATAAATCAGTTTTAGCAAAATCTTCAAAGAATTTTAATAATATTTAACTTTTTCTGTTACTGATAATTGATGCTGAGGGGAAAGTTATTAGGCCTGAAACAGTTGTAATTGTTCTTTTTTTAATTGTTTAAAAGGGACAAATATTTTTTAGGCTTCTGGCCTCATTTATCCCAGTTGTACACTGAAATAAATTTCAAAAGATCTGCTGTAGAGGGTAGTAAACATTTATTAAACTGGAAATAGATATACAGTAAAAGATTACTTATTAAACGTATAAATGCAGGAAGCAGTGTTCAAATTTCTAAAAGGTATGATATTTAGGATTCTGTTGAAACAAAGATCATATTAGGTTGACAATCAAAATGTTGATGATTGGAATAGAATAAAGACATAGTTATTGTGTGTATTAAGGTGTATCGAGAACAAGGTAACAGGTAAACAGCAGCATTAAGATTTACAGGGGCAAATATAAAAGCTAAAAAGTAATTGAGAGATCATACCTTAAGATAAATAATAAAATTAATAACATAAGAATAAAGGTACAGTTGCTTGAATAAAATAAAAATAAAAAGCTTGGAGGAAGGATCTGCGATAATTCTTCTTTTTACATTGAGGTGCAGCAGTCTGTCAGCTCCCCAGTTCTTCATACAACAGCTTCATGCAAAGGGTGGTAGACATTGCCAAAATATGATGTTATTTCTGCTAGACTCCTTTTAGTTCCCAGCACCTGCCACAGAGTCACAAAAGCTCATTATTAGAAAACACTGGAGAAAATGTTGCATTTATCAGCCTGAATATGTGTAATAGGTGTGTTGATATTTAAATAATTCAAAACCAAAGGCCAAGTCAAGCTGTAAATGGCAAGGAGGTTAATGCGAAGTTCATGTAAGACAGCTGGATAAGTTACAGAAACCCAAGGCTTAGGACCAAGAAGAGTGGCTATTATTACCATTTAGGAACAAAAATCCCATCACAAATGCAACAAAAGAGTGTGACATCTTGTTGATTCTGAAGGTACAATATAAAAATGTGGTTGTGAAAACTTTTGATAAGGCTCAATTTCACCAGAGCAAGAGTAACTGATGTTAAATGCCTTCCACAACAAAAACCTATAAGGGAATGGAGTTTTTTAATGACTAATTATGTTCTGTAGAGAATTAAAGAAAATTTGAGATTCTGCCAGGTTATTTTGGTTGATGAGCACAATAGTGTTCCATTATAAAGATATTAAACGTGAAATGGTACTAGACTTTTTTAATTTACATAATATTATTAAAATATGAAGTAATGGAAATAGTTTTTTTTTTATTCATACAGGATATCCAAGTTGTGTATTTTTCTTTTAGGTAAACACATTTCTTTTCTTTCCAATAATTGGATTTGTTCAAATTGTTCATTTGATTGATATACCTTTCAGGCATGCTACCACTCAAGTCTCAATTATTTTACCAGGACCTCAACAGCTTGTGTTGAGGAAATTACTAAAGTGGAAAACCACAGAGTGCTCATTCTTTCTGTTCAGATGTGTAACAATCCCTTCATAATCAACTTCCAGTCCACAGAGAACCAATAAATCAAAACAGGCTCAACATCTGTTAAACACATAATGACTCTGTATTTCTTCTCCCTGTCTATGTAGAAGTTTAGCTGTGAATGTGAGCACAATACATGCGGGGAGAGCTGTGATCACTGTTGCCCGGGTTACCACCAGCAGCCATGGATGGCGGGGACCTTCCTCACCAGACATGTCTGCGAAAGTAAGGAAAAATGCTTACCTTATTATGTTGTGCTTTTCACAACACTTCTTCTGGTTTTAGAGTAGGGCTCCAAGAGTTCTGGTTGCTCATGTTAAGCTGCTTATGTTTCATTAAACTATATTTAAACCTATTAAATGGATAACCAGCATGTTTTAGAATCCCAAAAAAGTGTCTAGCAATAATTCCTTCCAGCCAGATGGAATTAGACTTAAGAATTACTGGCTATTAAAAAAATTTTCCTCTTACCTTCAACCTTGATAAACAGCAGTAAAAGGCGGATGTAAAAAGCTGTTTTTCATCAAACGGGTCATAAAATGTACTGCTCTGCTCAGTTTTACACAGGTTAATTTATCACCTTAGGTGTCTTGACAATGACATAACATTATCTATAAAGAAAGTTTCTACTGGAGTTGAAATTAAAGAACCAAATGTTAAAAATGGAGCAGCACCAAAGCACCGTGTTCTAGCTTGCCTTAAAGAACCTGAAGAGGTATAAGAATAGTTCCTTTTTTACTGCATAAATTTGGCATGACTTTTTATTTTTATCTATTTATGTTTTCAGAGTGCAACTGCCATAATAAGGCAGAGGAGTGCTACTTTAATCAGACTGTGGCAGATCTATCACTAAGCCTTGACATTCATGGTCAGTATCGCGGTGGTGGCGTCTGTACTGGCTGCCGGGACAACACAGCTGGAATCAACTGTCAAAGCTGCATTTCTGGTTACTACAGACCTTCAACGGTATGCAGAATATACCTAAACGTTTCACAAAGGTGTTTATACATTGTTTAGAAATGATCATTTTTTGCGTGTCCAGCTGAGTCCGGATGAGGAGGACCCCTGCATTCCATGCTCGTGTGATCCACATGGTTCTATCAGCCAAACTTGTGTTGCAGATGAAAGCCAAGCTTCACCTGGTAGGCAAACTATTTTTTACTCACTTTTCTTTTATGTTTGTCCATTCTTCTTTTTGAGACATAAGCACACACAGAAACACACATTCCTTTTACAAATATTTTCAAAATGAGACTTAGATTATCTAAACAGTGCCTTGTAAATCCTACCTGATATCCTTTGGAATTTATATAATTAGAGCTCTTGTTATATAAATATCTATGACAGTGTTAGACTATTTATATTAAGAGGTAATTCTGCTCTTTATAGATTTTTTTCTATCAATATAATAATAGTAGATCTATTTTAGGTCCTTCAAGGAGTTTTCTTTTCCTTTTTTGACCTCCTAGAAGTGTTTTCTAAGATGTGTGTTTGTCTATGTGTTTGATTGGCAGGTCAGCCAGCAGGGTCATGCTGGTGTAAGGAAGGTTTCGGAGGTCTGCGATGTGACAGGTGAGAGACCCGCATACTCACATACTGAGAGACACAGAAATGTAGTGACAGGTGAGCAGACCCTTTCGGCTCCTGTCTGCTCAAATTATTATTTGAAAATTCCCTAAAAGCTTATATTAAGTTCTTAGATCATGATTTTCCACTGTGAGCCCGTATTAATTTACAAATAGTAAATGTATATCATGAGATATTTTCCCCTGTGATTACTTTTTGAGTGGTTCTGTGGCCTGGCTGACAACTGAATGTTGTACCCTGGACAAAATTTTTTTTTACAAATGACTTTTTTTCATCTTTACCTTAGTTATAACCAAATCGAATTAAAAAAGATAAATGATTAAAAAAACATGATTTTCCAATATGTGAATATTCCATCATAGTATAATACTGTACTTATCATTCCCAGCTGAACTTGTTATAGAAACAGCATTTTTTTTTGTTTTATGTTTTATGATGTTTTATCGCTATCTCCCTTTTATCTCCTCTTTCTTTCAACCTTTCTCCTTTTTTACTCTTTTTCCTCTCCTGTTCTACTTACATTGCAGTGTCCATAAAACCTGAAATACTGCCTGCATGAATTATAATAAAGCTAATTATATGCATAAATCAAGCGGAACACAATAGCGATAGCCGTACTGCTCCACTTATGAAAGCAAAATCTGTTCGGCTCTTTTTGACATGAAGACAATTATTCGTATTGCCACATCGCCACACAGGACACTGTTAAAAAAAAAGAAAAGAAATAATGATAATGTCTGCAGTGTTTTATATGGATTTCATTTGTCATTAAATATTTTTTCATAGAAAAACTCCTGGAACAGCAAAACACATTTTTCTCCAAACTAGTTTTCATTTTGACTCTTATAAAATTATAGACCATAATTTGGCATGAGGAAAATTTTGATTATGATTGTTTTATATGTGTTTTCCCGAACCTCTGGTTAGTTCAACATATATGGAGTTGCAAGGTAGTTATATTATGTGCAAAAATAACTTTTACAAATGTTAAAAGACAGATTACTTTCAGGAGGAAGAGAAAAAAAACAGCATTTTTTTCCCAGTTGAAATGTAAAGAAGTTCAAATGACAATTAAACATAAGATAATGTATTGTCTTCTTTGTCTTTTCGATTAACAGGATGAATAAGTAAAAGCTTTCTCAAAGAGTGAAAAGCATGGGTTTTTTTCACAAAGAAAGCATGGAAAATGTTTTGTATGGATGTTAATGCATATGCTATGATCTGGTTGAACTGTAAAGTGCCTTGAGGTGACATGTGTTGTGAATTTGGCGCTATATAAATAAACTGAATTGAATTGAATTGAGACTGGCTCTGGGGACAAGGAACGTCACCTCACTGGCGGGGAAGGAGCCCGAGCTTGTGCGGGAGGTGGAGCGATACCGGCTAGAAATAGTTGGGCTCGCCTCTACGCACAGTCAGGGCTCTGGAACCCAGCTTCTTGAGAGAGGCTGGACTCTCTTCTACTCTGGAGTGACCCGCGGGGAGAGACGGAGGGCGGGGGTGGGGCTGCTTGTCTCCCCTCAGCTCAGCCGTCTCGTGTTGGAGTTCACCCCGGTAGATGAGAGGGTCGCATCCCTTCGCCTTCAGGTCGAAGGGAGGACTCTGACAGTTTTTTCGGCCCCTGGGCCGCACGGCAGTACAGAGTACCAGGCCTTCTTAGCATCCTTGTGGAGGGTGTTAGAAAGTGCCCCACCCGGGGATTCCATCATTCTACTGGGAGACTTCAACGCCCATGTGGGAAACGACAGTGACACCTGGAGGGGCGTGATTGGGAGGAACGGGCCTCCAGCTCTGAACCTGTGTGGTGTCTCATTATTGGACTTCTGTGCAAGTCATGGATTGTCCATAATGAACACCATGTTCAAGCATAAGGATGTCCATCGGTGCACCTGGCACCAGGACACCCTAGGCCGAAGGTCGATGATCGACTTTGTAGTCGTATCTTCTGATCTTCGGCCGCATGTCTTGGACACTCGGGTGAAGAGAGGGGCGGAGCTGTCCACCGACCACCACCTGGTGGTGAGCTGGATACGCTGGAAGAGGAGGAAGCCTGAAAGACTCAGCAGGCCCAAACGTGTAGTGAGGGTCGGCTGGGAACGTCTGGTGGAACCCTCGGTCAGGGACGTGTTCAACTCCCACCTCCGGGAGCGCTTCTCTCAGGTTCCGAGGGAGGTTGGAGACATGGAGTCCGAATGGGCTGTGTTCTCTGCCTCTATTGTCGATGCGGCTGCCCGTAGCTGTGGCCGTAAGGTTTGCGGTGCCTGTCGTGGTGGCAATCCCCGAACCCGGTGGTGGACACCGATAGTAAGGGATGCTGTCAAGCTGAAGAAGGAGTCTTATCGAGCTTGGCTGGCTTGTGGGACTCCTGAAGCAGCAAGCAGGTACCGTGAGGCCAAGCGTGTCGCAGCCCGGGCGGTTGCAGAGGCAAAATCTCGGGCCTGGGAGGAGTTCGGAGAGGCCATGGAAAAAGACTATCGGTTGGCCTCAAAGCGATTCTGGCAAACCGTCCGGCGCCTCCGGAGGGGAAAGCAGTGCTTCGCTAACACTGTTTTCAGTGGGAGTGGGGAGCTGCTGACCTTGAAGGAGGATATTGTCGGGCGGTGGAAGGAATACTTTGAGGATCTCCTCAACCCGACAGACACACCTTCCATGGGGGAAGAAGAGACGGGGTGCTTGGGGCTGGATTCGTTCATCAACCAGGCTGAAGTCACCGAGGTGGTCAAAAAACTCCACGGTGGCAAGGCTTCGGGGGTGGACGAGATCCGTCCTGAGTATCTTAAAGCTCTGGATGTTGTTGGGCTGTCATGGTTGACACATCTATTCAGCATCGCGTGGAGGTCGGGAACAGTCCCCCTGGATTGGCAGACTGGGGTGGTGGTTCCCCTCCATAAGAAGGGGGACCGGAGGGTGTGTTCCAACTATCGGGGAATCACATTTCTCAGCCTCCCCGGAAAGGCCTATGCCAGGGTGCTGGAGAGGAGAGTCCGGCTGATTGTCGAACCTCGGCTGCAGGAGGAGCAGTGTGGTTTTTTTGCCTGGCCGTGGAACAGTGGACCAGCTCTACACCCTCTGCAGGGTGCTTGAGGGTTCTTGGGAGTTTGCCCAACCAGTCCACATGTGTTTTGTGGACTTGGAGAAGGCATTCGACCGTGTCCCTCGTGCTGCCCTGTGGGGGGTGCTCCAGGAGTATGGAGTCGGGGGCCCTTTATTAGGGGCCACCCGTTCTCTGTACAAGCGGAGCAGGAGCCTGGTTCGCATTGCCGGCATTAAGTCGGACCTGTTCCCGGTGCATGTTGGACTCCGACAGGGCTGCCCTCTGTCACCGGTCCTGTTCATAACTTTTATGGACAGGATTTCTAGGTGCAGCCAAGGACCGGAGGGGGTCTGGTTCGGGGACCAGCGGATCTCGTCCCTGCTTTTTGCGGATGATGTAGTTCTGCTGGCTCCCTCCTGCCAAGACCTACAGCGTGCGCTGGGGCGGTTCGCAGCCGAGTGTGAAGCGGCCGGGATGAGAATCAGCTCCTCCAAGTCCGAGGCCATGGTTCTCGACCGGAAAAAGGTGGCTTGTCCCCTTCAGGTTGGAGGAGAGTCCCTGCCTCAAGTGGAGGAGTTCAAGTATCTTGGGGTCCTGTTCACGAGTGAGGGAAGAATGGAGCGGGAGATCGATAGACGGATCGGTGCGGCTGCTGCAATAATGCGGACGCTGCACCGGTCTGTTGTGGTGAAGAGAGAGCTGAGCGAAAAGGCAAAGCTCTGAATTTACCGTTCGGTCTACGTTCCTACCCTCACCTATTGTCATGAAATTTGGATCATGAACGAAAGAACGAGATCCCGGATACAAGCGGCTGAAATGAGCTTCCTCCGCAGGGTGGCTGGGCTCTCCCTTAGAGATAGGGTGAGGAGCTCGGTCATTTGGGAGAGGCTCAGTGTAGAGCCGGTTCTCCTCCACATCGAGAGGAGTCAGTTGAAGTGGCTCGGACATCTTCTTAGGATGCCCCCTGGACGCCTCCCTCGGGAGGTGTTCCAGGCACGTCCCACTGGGAGGAGGCCCAGAGGACGACCCAGGACACGCTGGAGAGACTACGTCTCTCGGCTGGCCTGGGAGCGGCTAGGGCTTCCCCCAGCAGAGCTGGAGGAGGTGTCTGCGGAGAGGGAAGTCTGGGAGTCTCTGCTTAGTCTGCTGCCCCCGCGACCCGGTTCCGGATAAAGCGGGAGACGACGAGTACGAGTACGAGAATTGAAATCAATAGGCTGGAAGGAAGCTGCTATTATGTTTCTGACCTCAACCATTTAATCAAAAGTGTGGGAATGATGGCCTAGTTGTTAGAGCAGTGCACTTGTGCTCTGAGAAGGTTGCAAGTACCCAGTTCGATCCCCACTCTGACTCTCTGAGCAAAAGTACTTCCAATTAACCCTGTAAATGGGTGAATATGCGATATATTAACTTTCACAAATTTAAATTTTTCATTAAGATATGTTAACTAATTTGGTTCTACATCCTTGACCATGATCATGTGCTAATGCCTGTTCATTGTTTTGTTTTCTTGTTTTTTTAACTGCACTGAGCTCTAGCTAGAACAACAATAGAACAATGTTGTTGTGTTTTTGTTTGGTGTGTATATCAGATATAATGTAAATATTCTGAAAATGTAATTTAGCAGGCAATTCTTTAGCATACAATTCATTTTTAAAGACTGGTCACACATTACCTTTTTTAGATGAACCATATCCTACACTTTTATGACTTTTTGCTGATACATGTGAAGTTACTGTATTTTAGTGTCTGTTAGCGTGCCTTACAAAGGGTTTCTGATTTTGATCAATGAGGCAGACAGAAAATACTGACAGGGATTGTTATTGTGACCAACAGCAAAAGTTAACAATTTTATAATCTCCTTCATTGTGGTTAAATTAATTTGTCTTCAGGTGTGCTATTGGATATATGGGGTACCCAAACTGTGAGCGCTGTAATTGCAGTGTGGAAGGAAGCATCAACTCTGACCCGTGTGTGACCCCATGTATATGCAAGGTTAGAGACAGACTCACACACAGCCTAACATTTGCATTCAAACTCATTATGAAAAGTACTTTGCCTTAACCTTTCTAGCCTTGTCATCATTATTTTCACCACATTAACACTGCAATTGCCTGCCTTGTGCTCATATTTGAAGACGGATCATAAACTCTCCTGCATGCACTTTTCTGTACAGGAACATGTTGAAGGAGAGAACTGTGATCGGTGTAAACTTGGTTTCTACAATCTGCAAGGTAGTAATCGACGAGGCTGCGAAAAATGCTTCTGCATGGGCATTGCAAGCCAATGCTCGTCCTCCACTTGGAACTTTGGGAAGGTAAGCATTTCTCATTTTTGAATTTCTGTCTCATGTTTAACCAAAGAGGAAGATACTGAACTTGCCTTAAATTAGTGTTTTTTTCTTCATATATATAAATTATTGAGAAAAAATATCGATTTTCCTAGAAGCAACACTAAAACCAACGTGCTGTCTTTGCACCACCATGTGCGACAAATCATTAGAATTGATGTGTATTCTTATATTATTATCAGTGCAGTGCAGGTCTGTTTAAATAAGCTTAAATGAACATTTTAGCCAGATAGAAGCTTGGCAGGACCCTTTAACGTCCCCCAGATGAAGCTCCTTAATTTACTGAGCTGATCAAAAAAACTCAGATGCCAGACAGGAAAGAGTCCTGGTGAATTTCAGAATAAAATAAAATCACCTACTTACACCTACATAACTAGTGAAAATAAAACAGCAAAGCAGAAACACGATGAAACAGAGGAGCTGTTGGGATTTTACCCTGCAGCTTCCTGAAAGCTTGTTTTTACAGCTGGACCTGTGGGTGGGCTGGGCTGGCACAGCGCCAATGGGATTTGTTCTCTGTGGCAAGACCCCATTAGATCAGGTCCACTGCAGTTCCATTGTCAGTAGCTGCATTTCCATTACTCATCAAATTGCAGAAATTGTAATTGTGAAAATGAATTAGCTGAATATTGCAAGTTTTACGGCTGTATCGAAATTCGGATGCAATGGAAACACATTTTTTTATAACATATGAGTTAGCTGGACCTTACAACCTTGTAAAAAGATGAAGCAGAAGACCGGAAGTGGTTGGAGAATGATGGTTTCCACTAGAGCCTCAGCTGAAATATGGATATAGCTAATGTGTTTGCCTTTGAATCATTGTGTGAACAAATGTATTTACATGCAAATATTATATTTGTTATTTAATAGATACCGGTACACTGAAATTGCAGAACTTTGGATTTACGAATTTAGCAGGATATCGACACAGCTTTGAGCACATTCGTAATGGAAATGCAGTCAGTGTGAGCCCTGCTTTAAGGCTAACAAGGGTCACTAAGGTAAAAAAAAAAATATATTCTAGTGACAGCAAAACAAAACCTACATCATTAGAATAAACCTCATGGGTGTTAAACTGTGGAGGTATTACCTTTGTACGTTCTGAGGTAGTTTAGAGTCTAAAACAAATAATCAATCAATAAAGCAATGGAGCCGGTATGATACAGGTGAAGGGAAAAGAGAAGGGTAGCCCATTGTAAAAAAGGTTTGGAAAGAGTTTAGGGAGGAAAGACAAGAAGACAAGTTTGAAAAGGAGAAGACAAGAGGTAAGAGGGGGGAGAGAGGTGAAGCAAAAGGAAAGAGTTTTTAACTGACAGGTGGGGTGGGAGAGGAGGAAAGAGGAGATGCTGACAGGATGACAGCTCTGATTTAGATACCCAGTGTGTGTGTGTTTGGGTACGTGTGGGTCTTGTGCCTGTGAGTGTGTTTGAAAGTAGAAGCCAAGGTTAGGTTAATTGTGAAGACGTGTTTCTTGCTCTGGAGCTCTCCCAGACCGAGATACACACCATCAGTCAGTCTCTTTCAAGATGGAAGTTTATGTGGCAAATGTAAAAAAAAAAAAAAAAAAATTGGACTAACCAAAAAAAGTAAAGATGCTTCTTATTTATTGCATATATTGTGCAAATGTGCACATTATTACTAATAATCACTGATGTTATTGATATAGACATAGCAAATGTCATATATTTTGGAATTTTGACATTCTTCCTTCAGTTTGTTATACACGGGCTGTGGAACCAGAGCCCAATTGGGAGATGAACCAATCTACTTGATCATGCTCTACGTTGTCGGTTACAGTTGTGTGGAGCATCAAATTGGGACCATTCACTGGTCTTTATAATTAAGCTCAGGGGATTAAAAAGCTTGGCTTCAACCTACATGACTATAATATATACTTAAGTTGAGTGCTACTGATCAGGGGACAACAAGCAAGTTACCTCTGTTCAAGCATAAGGGTTTGTTTAGTTTGAAACCAAAATATACTTTAGAATAACACTTAATTTTATCTTTGGTGCTTTAATATAATTTTCCATTGCAAAATAATATAAAGGAGCAAGAATCTGCACATTTTACATTAAATCAATATAGCCCAGTTATGTCGCAAAGTGAAAATTAGCATCTAAATTCTTATAAACAACATTTGCTTGAGTTATATTTTTTCTGTTTTCGCACAGGAAGAAGCATGCTACTTCTTTATGGCTGTTTCATAGAAATAGGACAATTCTGCAGATGCTGCTGTTCTTAATAGCCTGGTACAAGTAAACGCAAATCATAATTGGATTATTTGAGTTTGAATCCACAGAAAAGATGTAATACGTTTTCTTTTGAAAATCAGTGTATCAGTTAAGAGCTCGACACACTTCTGTTTCATCAGATAAAAAAACTCTTGAAGGAAAAGTCTGGTCAGTTTGAATTCTGAATATGACTGGAGTTTACATATCTGTCATAAAAACATGTGTTTCAAACCAATCATTAAAAAATATTTCTTATTATATTTTTTATACATTATAGTTATGAAGCTGTGTCCAGTCAAAGCTTAGAATAGAGGGACAAATACATTGCCCTCCTCTGGTAAGTTTTATACTGCAAATTTAAATAGTTTTAGATGTTCAGAAAGCATACTTTTTAATTCTGGGACATAAAATAACTATTATTATAGTAATAACAATCCTAATTTATCAACAACATGCTTCAATGTTGATACATGAGAACTTTTCAATGTTGTGACATTTCATAATATGATTTTAAAAATACAATTTCAACTGAACTGCATGGTGGTAAAAAAAATAGTAAACTTTTTTTCTGAATGTTTAAATTATTTAAGTTGCTGTAAATTATTTATTTTAAACTTAGATATTATCTTTTTGCTATATATTTAGTGTAGTGAGGCTTCTTGAGACTCACTGTGATAAAAACTCAAATTTAAACGCTGACCCCTATTTGAAACCTCGGCTGGCAATATAGCAGGAAAATAGAAAACGGTGCAATCCAGCAAAAGCCCTTTCACAAAATAAGCCCTTTCAAGAAAATGACTTCAATTATACCACCCAATTATAGTGAAAGAGTTTTTCTGCAGAATAAAGCTAATGACCTCTCTTATTCCTCTGTGTGATTGCTGTGTATTTAGGTGACCACTCTGGCCGGCTGGCACCTGCTTGGAGAGACAGGAGGGAGGGTGTGGCCTGTTCACAGAGAGACACCTTCTCATCTGACGGTCAGACACTCAGATATTATGAACAACCTTGGCTCCGCCTACTACTGGAATGCACCTGAAGTATATCTGGGAAACATGGTTAGAGCAGACTTCTTTACTTTACTGCTGTTCTCATTTTGTTAAACATGGAGTTTTCTCATCTATACTGCCAATTGACCAGGTGTTCTGGTTTGTAATTCTATGTTGTATTGCATCCCCAGGCTGTTCTGTTTAAGATCCTTTTGAAGAACCAGTGAATATATAAAAGATTTTCCAAATGATTTAGTTGAATATATATTTTCAGTTGGAGCACACTCTCGATAATGGTGCATATTCCTCTGTCATAACAGAATCATGCTTTGAGTGAGCAATTTCTGATAAACATGTTTCATAGTAATTAGGATTACACTCTCACAGTTTTAAAAATACGTAGATAAAAACATTTCAATGTTCTTATGACAGTGCATCATCAGACTTGCATAAACACATCCAATTTGGGATCTGAAAATAATGCCTCCTGGGTGGATGTCTGCTGAGAATATCCCCCTATGGGATCTTCACCTCCCTCCCAGCTCTTCTTCTCTCGATCAGTCTCTGCTAATGTCGACCGTTTGATATTGCGCTGTGGTTTTCTCTGGGCGCGATTGGACTTTTATCACTCCAGCTGGTAAATAGCTGCAGACCATGTTTCTGAAGTTGTTGCCCTACTACAACAACAACAGACCAACTGTGATGTTTGTCTGCGTGTCGTGGCTTAGAGGGATCTACCACTGAATTTCATTACATTGCACCCTGCAGGCCTGGCTTGTCATCTCACTTCTTTGTCTAACCGTCGATTCCACCCTCCCCCTAACCATCCCTCCATCCCAGCCTTTTTTCATCGGGCCTGCTCCTCTCACTCTCACTCCGTCTCTCCAGGACTCCCATTTTTCACCTGGCTGTTCCTAAATCATCTCCCTCCATACCCTTCTTACCTCAGCTCTCTTGTCTGCCTCTTTCTCTATCTCTCTCACTTGCTTTGTGTCTCACGGGGTAAACAGTGTTTCGCCTGTTGAACTCGATAATCAACTGTTTTTCTCTCACCGCCTGCACACATGCACACCTCGAACACGTAGCCACACACAGTAATGTTCGCATAGACTCCCAGGTCTACATAAGTTAGATAATGATGTGTTTTGGAGGCATTAGGGATGGCAGAGCAGAACCGCATGCCTCCTAACATGGGAAACAAACAAATTGGCAGAGTGTGTATATGTGCGTGCATGCATCCATCTGCATGCAATTGCTTGAAGCACTATATGCGCATACTGTATGAAAAAGCAGTTCTTTGCTCCACTCTGTGATTGCGCTACAGAGATGGATGCTCTTTGACTTGATGCGACTTTTTCACACACAGTGAAATGTCATTTTTGTGTGTCTCATTGGAAGTGACAAGCTGTGCTTGTTATAACAAGCTAGCAGTTGATGCATAAGAACGTAAATGTGTGTGTGATAATGTTCTGCATGGTCTCCAGTTTTATTAATGGCGTGAAGGCTCCTGCTCCTTGGCTGCTCGTCAGACCAGAAGCATTTTCAGATAATGCTCACTGAGTATTTTATTACCCATGTTGGTCCAAGGATTGCTCATCCACAAAGATGGCAGTTATTATTAAAGAGTATGTTGTTAAAAGAATATTCATACCGGGTTTAAAGTTTGTTTGACAGCAGTGAGGCCATAAGTAGGGTTTAATTTAGAGAGCCAAAAATAACCTCAGAATGTTGTCAAATGAGGGGTCGCACCCTGCTTTAATAATGAAAAATGTTACATTTCTCAGTCTCGCATTATCTTTTTAATGATTATTTTAAGAAGTTTCTTTCTTAATAAATAAAAGCTCACAATGTTGTACTGAAGCATTATTATGTGTCTGCATTAACACATAATCTTGGTTAAAACAAAAACAATGTTTAAATAAGAGGCAAATCAGATAAGCAGTGATGAGAAACTGGGCAGAATTAGACAGGTGAATGAAATTAATTACCAAGCCAGTCATCAACACCAACATCATGAGAAATTTATTTCATTCAATGAGAGATCCATCCATCCATTAATGCCAAGTGGGGTCACGAGGGCTGCTGGTGCCTATCTCCAGGTGTCTACAGGCAAGAGGCGGGGTACACCCTGGACAGGTCGCCAGTCCATCGCAGGGCAACACAGAACAGAACAAACAACTGTTCACACCTAAGGAGAATTTTAGAGGAGCCAGTTAACCTAACAGTCATGTTTTTGGACTGTGGGAGGAGGCCGGGGTACCCGGAGAGAATGCATGCATGCTCAGGGAAAACATGCAAACTCCACCCAGAACCTATCTTACCCTAATCTCATTTGTTTGTTTGAATTATGTGTATCATCATAAAAATATGTTTGCAGCAGAATATACCTAGTATATTTAGATATATATATATATATATATATATATATATATATATATATATATATATATATATATATATATATATATGTATTTATATATTTACAGGTCCTATACAGGTATACAGGTCCTTCTCAAAATATTAGCGTATTGTGATAAAGTTCATTATATTCCATAATGCAATGATAAAATTTGAACATTCATATATTTTAGATTCATTGCACACTAACTGAAATATTTCAGGTCTTTTATTGTCTTAATACGGATGATTTTGGCATACAGCTCATGAAAACCCAAAATTCCTAGCTCACAAAATTTGCATATTTCATCCAACCAATAAAAGAAAAGTGTTCTAAATACAAAAAGTCAACCTTCAAATTATTATGTACAGTTATGCACTCAGTACTTGGTGGGGAATCCTTTTGCAGAAATGACTGCTTCAATGCGGCGTGGCATGGAGGCAATCAGCCTGTGGCCCTGCTGAGGTGTTTTGGAGGCCCAGGATGCTTCAATAGCGGCCTTTAGCTCATCCACAGTGTTGGTTCATATATTTATGATTTCATCACCCTAAGCACAGGCTCCCCTCAGGGAGTCCTGAGCCCCCTGCTGTTTACTCTGATGACACACGACTGTGTCCCAAGGTCACCACCAATCACAAATTTGCAGATGACACCACGGTGGTGGGCCTATTCAGAGACGACAACAATCAAGACTACAGAGAGGAGGTGGAGCAGCTGGTGGTGCAAAGATAACAGCCTGATCCTGAACGTTAAGAAGACGAAGGAGATCATTTTCGACTTCAGGAAGAACCGGCCTAACCACGCTCCACTGCTCATCAACAGCTCAGCTGTAGAGGTGGTCAAAAGCACCAAATTCCTGGGGGTACACATCACAGACACCCTCACCTGGAATGTAAACACTACCTGACCATCCAAAAGTGCACAAAGTGCAAGTACTCCCTGCTTCCTCCACCCATCCTCACGACCTTCTATAGAAGCATCACAGTGAGCATTCTGATCAACTGTCTTACTGTATGGTGTGCAGCGCCTCAGACTGGAAGAAAGTGAAAGGGGTAGTGAGAACAACAGAGAGGATCATCGAGGCTCATCTTCCCTCCATAAAAGACATTTCATCCCAGCGCTGCGTGTACCGAGCCCGTAACATTATCAGTGACCCCTCACCCCGCCACCATGGACTGTTCTCCCTGCTGTCCTCTGGGAAGAGTTTTCGCAGCATTCGATGCTGGTCCAGCAGATTCTACAACAGATTTTTCCCCACTACCATCACACAGATTAACTGTTGAAAAAAATCTCTAAATCATGTCACAGACTCTGCATCCCACTGATAACACCAGACCAAAAATGCTGCATATTTACACTGTATATATTAATGCTCTGAACTTCTATATCAATATGTTTTTTCCACCATGTTTTTTTTTCTTCCACACTGCTGTCCTTTATGGAATGGAAATTTTCTACTGTCTAAAAAGCTGTACTAAACAACTGTTTTGTATACACTCTGTGTACACGAAATAACAATAAAAGTTGTCTTTTTCTTTAATGGGGATTATGTTAGAGGCAAAAGTCTAATTGATTTAATGCTTCCTCTTAATAAAAATTAAACGTTTTACCCTCCAGCTGATTCCAAGATTTGGCTTAGTGATAGCTTTTGTTGCCTTGAAATTAAAATCAGTTTTGAAACCAGCTTATAAAATAAGGTTCTCCTTACTTGTTTATTCTCCCTGGAGCATCAAACTGCAACATGAATCTGACCTTTTCCGAATAGCAACTCTAAAATCAGGATAGAGTAAAACTTTTGACTTGGTTATGTAAAATTATGGAAAAGTTATATTGCATTAAGGCTCTGCTGGGAACCCTGTGTCATGATTGGTTTTATATCAAACCCACATGCAGAACACAACGGAGGCTGGGTAAAAGTTTAACAGAGTTTATTTAAGATGTTGACACAAAAACATGAACTGGATCTGGAACAGGTCCGGGTTGGGTTCACTGAAGTCTGCAGAGATGATATTTTGATTAGCTGGGCAGGCAGATGATTAAAGAGTCCTTTTAGTTAATTTTGATTCTACCTTGACTGGGTCCAGGCTTTACTTGTGAGAGAGGGAACCGTTGGGTCCAGAGACTGTTGGTTCAGCAGAGTGCACAAGCAGCTACAGCGTCTAGCTTCTGACTTTGAATGGCAGACCTTGATCAGAGTTTCCAGCTCTTCACAGAGAGCAGCAAGGGAAATCCAAATAGGAATCTTCAGGTTTGGCTCACCAGGGCTGGAAGGCAGGTTAAGCTCACCCAGAGCTTCAGGCTTGAGACAGGTTTCCAAACTAAGGTCAACACTGCGGCGTTGAAGGAAGGTCTGGCAGCTGCTTATAAAGGGAAGGTCTCCTGATGAGTAGATGCGTCTCAGGTGTGCTGGAGGGCTCCAGCCCAGGAGACCCACGGCGCACTCTGCTGGAGGAAGGTGGTTCATCCCCAGATCCCAACACCCTGGAGGAATAGTGAGGTGGATAGTGAGTCATTTTTTACTCCTCCTCTCACTTTCCATGTCAAACCCACTCCTTGGCATAGGCAGTAAATTTAATATAATTTCACTCTTCTTGCACCTTCTAAGCAAAGCCTCTTTTTTTATGTCTTTTAAGATTGTTTTGGAAATAATTATTTTCCCTCCGCAGACTGTCTATAACTTAACGTGTTAAAATCGTTTGTGTTTATTTATTTATTTTTTTTTCATTGGCAATCTTTGTGCTTGGATTACTTTCCATCATCCATCCTCCCACATGTTGTATCAGAATTAGCTGTTACTCATAGCCAATAACAAAAGGGTCACTCTAATGAAAAGTGAGTCAGGTTCTTTATTTAAGTTTGAAAAGTGAGTATTAATAATTTTTCTTCTTCTGACCACCACTAGAGCCAATGACAGCGTTATCCAGCTCACAAGGATGCATGTCTCTTACAGCTGAGTGTTTGTTTTTCACTGCCCATAATTCCCCTCTCTCCACAGATAGTTATTCTCTCCTGCTTTGTTGTTTTTTTCATTTGTTTGTTGTGCTTCTTCCATTTTATGTATTTTTTCTTCCAGTCTAAGTTTTGAGTTTGGCTTTCATATTGCTATGCAAAGGCTTTCACAATATATTTCAAAGGCTGAAATCATGGAATTTCTTTATTTTTCTATTTACTGAGAAATATCAAAAAGGGTCAAAGAAAGTTAAGACCCATTAGTGGCTTGGGAACCATCTGGAGAACGTTTGTTCAAAGAAACAGCTTAGGTCAAGGAAACAAACATTTGTAAGTGAATTTCACTTAAAACGATTACTTGAAATTTTAGAGATGTCTCCTGAAACAGTTGCTCCATAATTCTGGTTAAAAACTTCATTTTGTGATGACAAAATGGGGAAAAAATATATATATTTATGTACTGGCGACCTGTCCAGGGTGTACATATATATATATATATATATATGAAGACATTTATACACAACTTGTGTTGGTTAGAATAGAATTCAACTTTATTGTTATTCCACTGTCACAAGTACAGAGCAAAGAAATTAATTCTCTGCATTTAACCCATCCCCTTGGGTAGCAGTGGGAGTCCGTGGGAGTGGGGGATCAAACTCACAACCTCAGGATTCAAAGCCCTATGCCCTAACCACTAAGCCGCCACTTCCCTACCTAACCCAGTAAAATAGATAAAAGTTATAAAATAATAAAATATGGAAGTGTGCAGGCATACTTGTGGACTAGGAATTCACATGCATACTACAGTAGGTAACCATTCTGTTGCTTGTTCCAATTTCAAATATTTTCTCATACTTGAGTTTGGAAAATGGCAAAAAGAGGTCAAGCAGAACAAAAAGCTGGATAGGTAGGGGCTGCTTACTGTCCTTTGGAGTCGAAATCTGTAAATTGAAGTAGATCAGGAATGAATGTTATTGAATAAAATCGTCCACTATGGCACCCCTGCAGGGCCTCTCTTGTGTGTGTGCACTTGCATGTTTGTGTGTGTGCATGCTCAGGTCAGCAGCCAAATGAGCGATTCCTTCCATCTAGTTTAAAAAGGTGCGTAATGATGCAGAATATCAGAGGTTTATGGAGGCGTAATGCCTACGTTTTACTTTTGCACTTACTCTCTCAAGGATCATTTCTTTATCTTTCTCTCCTCCTTTCCAGTGTCCCCTTCTCTCTGTTTTATAGTGGCATTATTATCTCACTCCCCCACCCATTACTGCTCAGGATGGAGCAGAATAATAAATTTCAGGATCATGCCGATGCAGCGTTTCCTCAGCTCAAGCTCATTTTGTGGTGTCAACAGAAAGGGTGCAAAGAAACTCTGTTGGACAACAAAGACTGTGCTGAATGTCTTCTCTTTCCAAGTTGAAAGCATTTTCATTTTTTTTTTTAGAAACTTACAATGATGTCAACTTTAGTGTTGGTCTGGTTGGTGTATATCGGCATGATGACAAAAATATGTTGGTTGAATATTGAGCATAATCACATTTTTTAATTCTTTAAAAGTTGATTTCTTACAAGGAAATGTCATACATTTATTTTTTGTACAACTGACAAAAAAATAAGCTAATATCACAACTTATTTATCATTAACATTGTTTCATAGGATTTTAAGTCAATAGAATAAGTCAGTAGAATATATTTGGTCTAAAAAGTTATGTGTGAAAATGACACCCTAAGGCTCTTTACAAGACAATCCAATGTAGTATTGTCAAATCATATGCTCAGCTCCAATCAAATGGGAACATTTTAACTTAAACTATAACGCAACAGATTCAAATTCAAATGACTGACTGTTTTGGAAATCTTCCGCTGACCGGTCAGAGTCGATGACTTTGTAGCACTCCCTCATCCTGAGCAAGCCTGTGGGGAAAGATGGAGAGGAACCACCCACTTTTGATGAGAAGTAACCTTTCTGTTTCATTCCTGACTCTGATGGCTCTCTGCTGTGACCAGCTGGGGTTCAGAGGACATTAGGGATAAGGAAAGAAAAAAAAAACAAAGAAAAGAAAGTTATAGCTCTCTGAAACAACGATTGCAGAAAGCTAATGACAACAATGACCCCATCAATGACTTTCTCCACGTTGTGGAAAAGAATAACGGATTGCACACTTCCTGTGATTCTGTTCATTAGGAAGCACTGTAAAGCAAAGTGGAACTAAGTCATCAAAATAAAATTTATAAAAAAAGAAAAAAATACACATTAATAATTTTAGCAGGATTCCAGTGGATTTGTTTAAGAAAGAAATAAAGCGAAATACTTTGGAAATGTAGCTGGAATTACTTTTTATGGGAAAATTTAACAAAGTGAGTAAATGGTCAATTGCTGGAAAAAGCCTGTGAAAAGCATTGCTAAGTCTTTAAGCATAGTTAAAAACAAAAGGACTGATCTAGGTAAACCTTCTTTGTGAAAAAAAAAAAAACAGTTTAAGGCAAATAATGCTTGGTTGCCAGAAAAATGGAAAACAGAACTAATAAGCATAGAACCACTAAACTGGAAGTATTTTTTATTGGAAAAAGATCAACAGTGTGTAAATGAAGCTGATGACAGAAATGGCATAATTGGTAGCTCAGCCCAACAAAAAGGGCTCTGGTGGATATAAAGGAAAAATAATATCACTGGGCCAAGAGTACTGGAGAAAAAAAAGCAATTAGCTAATAGAGGTAAAGGTTTATTCAGTAGATTTTGTCCAAAGTTAAACACAATTTAAGACTACTGTAGGTTTATCGTCTATGGCAGAGGTCATGGATTAGTGGACCGCGGTCCGCATCCGGACCCACCCGCTGGCTAATCCGGACCCAACCTTATTTAAAACATTTAGAAATAACCACATGTTGTCTGACGACAGTGTCTGAACGTCATTTGCACCGCTCCTCCTGTTTCCCCGAAATCCCACATCCTCCGCTCCGCCCTGCAGCACTCCAGACCTCCTGCGCAAAGCAAAGCCTACAGCCTCCGCTGTTCCTCCCTTATTGCTGCGCTCCAACTTATCCTTGGAGCTTGAGGAGAGCATGAGCTATATTATTATTAAGTTCAGGAGCAAAACATGCAGAAATTAACGCTTAATTTAATATGACATAAAAAAAATCAGCATCCAGCATATGTTCAGTTTCTGATGTCGATGAGAAATCTGCTTCCTGGTCTGTTGAAGTACCAATAGTTTGAATCCTATCTTTTAAAATGTTGAATTAAATTTTGAAATATATATAAGAAATATGCTGTAATTTGTAGTTACTGATCTGTTGTTACTATATTATAAATTTGACAAACCGGATCTTCTCGCCGTTCTTTATCCTGTTTTGTACGGTTGCAATAGCGGATCTTGACCTACCTGGACCGGAGCAGGGCCTGCACATTTAGAGGATGTTTGGCTCAACCTGCTGCTGTGAAGCAGGATTCTCCACCATGAACATCATCAAAAATAAATATTGATCCAGACTCACGAATGAGCACCTTGATATGTGCTTGATAATGGCTTTGTCTCAATTCAAACCCAGGTTTAAAGCCCTGCAGAGCCCACTGCTCTCATTAAGACAGAAAAAAATAAAATAAAAAAATGTTCAGTTCAGGTGTTTTATAAAACATGTGAATCAGGAAATTATCTATATACCAAACTGAAAGATTGTTGTTCTCTACTTCAAAAAAACACTTTAGATTTTAAAATGTAAAAAATGTTTTGTTTTATTTATTTTTTAATCAATGTAAAACATGAATGCATAAAATCCTCATTTTATTTCATTGTTAAATTCCTTTTAAAGTAACAGATTATAATTAAAAATGTCTCCGGACCTTTACTGGTTTTTGATTTTCTTTATTTGGACCCGGCTGATTTTAATTGATTACCTGTTGTCTATGGGATGAAAATAAGAAGGAAAAAGAACGAAACACAACCAAACGAAAAAAGCGCAACCCAACCTCTATGAATAAAATTACAATAACTCTAACCTATTTGTGTTTTGTTTTATTTCTTCTGTCTTTAGATTTCAGCCTATGGAGGAGATGTTGTATTCACTGTGTCTTATACAACACATGAACAAGAGCAAGGGAATATCAGAGTCACCTCAGAGCCTGACCTTATCATAGAGGTAAGTATTAAAACAAGTAAAGGTGAAGCATTTACACACACTAACACCAAATAAAGAGCAGGTCAACAGTAAACTGGAATGTTTTCCAATTTTTATGTGGTTCATTCTATAGTTTTTCTGTCTCAAAATGTGATGACAAAAACAAACTATGTTATTTTCCTGTTTTTAAAACCTAAATTCAAAAATTTAATTTTAAAAATTTATTTCATGTATTTATCTTTAGTTATTCAAATCAGAAGCAAAATTGAAGTCTATTGTTTTATCTGTAGTGATTCTGATATAAGTGATTAGAGGTTACAGTTAAAGCCTATGAAAAAAGGATTAATTTAATAGAAGTTTTTGTCTTTAAGTTAAAAAATGCAAAACCTTGGGTTAGGAAAAAAAAGGGGAAGGAAATGTTAAGTGGTTCCTGGGGTAACGGCAGCCATAACTCCCTTACCGTAAGATGAACATTATTTAAAAAAAAGCACAAAAAAAAAACGGCAAAAAGTTAATCCAAGTATTTATTTCTATTTTTTAAACCCATAAAGGCTTCAATGACCATTAGAAATGGTACCTACAAGGGTTAAAAACACAACTTCCACAGTCGGGTGTACTGTGATCATGCATAACTACCTCCTACACCCAAACTTAAGAAAAAAAGAAAAGGCACTGACAACAAGTGTCACCAAGGCCTGGTGATTACCTGGCTTTGTTTTTGCAGAAAGAACGGTTCTGCATGTTTATTTGTGGTGAACGTTAAATAATGCAACAAGAAAAGGTGGTAAAAACAGACACGCACATAGACACAACAGCCACATCATATGGAGAATTGCTGCACTGAGCAATAAAAAATGCAGATGGAGTCTTTTCCACCTTCTCTTTTATAATGAGCAGGTTGCAGTATGATGCACGGCAGCAATGAGCAAAGCAGCGACACTATTAGTTTACTGTTAATATCGTCCTCATTAAACAACTTTGTCAGTATGTTCCAAACTGTGGCATCCACCAAAACAAAGGGGCATTAAAAGCATAAACAAGACAAAAAGGCAAACCTGGTAGCCGTTCCTTGGGATTACATAGTAGCATATGATGATAACAGATTGGGTCATAAGGTTTTCAAATTAGTAAAAGCAATAAAACATTAAATAAAAAATTGAGTATTCAGCCATGTCACTATGATGCAGATATAATCCTGAATACCAAAATAAGTGTAGAAGGTAAATGGCATGTACTTATATAGCGCCTTTATTCAAGTTAGGAGACTTGACCAAGGCGCTTTACACTACATTCATTCACCCATTCACTAACACACTCACACACTGATAGTGGCAAGCCACATTGTAGCCACAGCTGCCCTGGGGCTCACTGACAGAAGCGAGGCTGCCGTACACTGGCGCCACCGGGCCCTCTGACCACCATCAGTAGACAATGCAGGTGAAGTGTCTTGCCCAAGGACACAACGACACTGAAAGTCAGAGTCGGGGCTTGAACCGTCAACCCTTCGATTTCAGGGCAAACTCCTACATCCAACGCCACTGTCGCCCCGGTACAATGGTCACTATGAAGTTCAGATGATCAGCTCAAAATGTGGCTTGGATTTTGACTGGATGAGTTCAACCTTACAAGACTTTAATCTTTCAGTCATAATTTATTTAATCTCAAGGTTTGTTGTGGTCAAAGAAGTGCCACTACATTTAAAACTCCTAAATAAGATGTCATAAAGGAAACCATGGTTCATTGGTGGACAAATGGTATCTAAATGTCATCCATCAAAATAATCTAAACCATTAGCCCTCCATCGCGGCTTTTGATTGAAGAGGTCTGTGGTGATTGTGAGGATACGCACCACTATGTTTTGCCAAAGGGAAATGAAAAGGTTTTATATTAAAGCTGAAAGTTCAGAATCTGAATTTATACGTACCTAGTAGTGTGTATAAAACAGTTTTTTTACCAGAATTTAAAAGGAGATATAATTGACCAGAAAACAGGAAGCCTTTGTGATGCACAAGTTTGTACAAAATGCAAAAAAAGGAACTGAAGTTATAAGCAAAGTGTTGCAAACTGAAACAAGTGATTAAAAAAAGATAAAATATCAAAGGATGAAATATGTTGTGAAATGCAAAAATGAAAACTAAAGGAAAAGGAGCTACAAATCGGTGAGCTTGTGTTGTTTAAAGGCATGTCAGTTTGGATGGAATGGAAGGAGGTGGAGAAGAGGACAAGTATCGGTCTTGTTGTCAACAAAAAGCCTCTTCATATGATGACAATAATGAGCCACCTACACACTGTCAGCCAACTTTCCCCCCTCTTCACCATCTCCCTTTTAGCCTTCATCTCATGTTTGTCTTTCTTTTTTTTTTAACCCCACTGTTTTCTCTGCATCTGATAAAAATTACGATGTTGATTTTAAATGAGCTATCAATATTCCAAATTTACGTAAATCTTCTCCAGACTGAATCTTTACAGATAAGTTAAAATACAAGATTTTACGAAATTGGGATAAATATTGATTTAGTTAGAAAAAAAAAAAAAAATACAAGTGACAATTTTTGTAACTGATGCCACATCAGTTGAGTTTCCTCTTATTTGCACAACCACCTATGATGCTAATATTATTCCCATGCCACTCCCTGCTCTGAAAAAAACAGACTTTGATTGTTTATTTTCGTATTTATTCGCTTGATACAAAAGTTAATTTTATAATTATTTTTTTCTATATATTTTAAGTTAAATTCATTGTCACTTGCCTCTTCATTTAATATAAGCTCCAATAACCTTTTTCTGTTTTAATGTATACGCATCCAATTGCAAAATAAATCCCCAACATTTTTGAATTTGCACTTAAGTTTCTTCTTTAGCTAGCTTTCTAAATGCAGCGTTGGAAATCAGAGATTTGCTTTTAATGAGTGAATTGATATTAGGGCTACTGTATGTATCAAATAATCAAACATTGATGTCTATGAGAACAGAGTACATCAAAAGCAAATAAATAATATACAATCAAATACATTTCTAATTATATTCTGCTTATTTATGCATTCAAGTTTTTTTTTTTTATAAGATGCTTTTCCATAATTTCTTAACTCTGCGCCTTATAGTCCTACAGCTACTTTTCTGTTTTTGTAAGCTAATACTGCTTTTTTTAATTAGTTGCTTTATTTTTGTAATTGCGCCCTCCTCCCCTATTGGAGGTTGTCAGTGAGTTATTACATGTCATTGATCCCTGGGCAACCAAGGATGGTCAGATACAAGATCTTGGCTCAGTTCACTGTGCATTTAGTTCATTTAAATGTCAATATGGCTACTGCACCTCATTACCTAATGGCACATCATTCAAACTGGGGAGTTTGGACTAGTTCTAATAGACAGACTCATTATAGAACTAACATATAGAAAAAGGATCAGTTTTCACTTTCATTGAACTGAACCAGAAAAAGAGAGAAAAAAAATTATATCTGTAACTGTTGTGTCTTTTCTTTAACAGGGAGGTGGGATCAAGCTTATAGACAAAAGGTTTGGCCAACCAGTATACCCATCCTCGACAAGTACCAAACACATTGTTCTCCTTCCTGAGAACTTCCTTGTCTCGGAGACGGAGCAGCCGATCAGTAGGAGAGATTTCCTGTTAGTGCTGGCCAATGTGACGAGTTTAATGGTGCGGGCCTCATACAGCACGGAAATGAGCGCCGTCTACAGGTTTGAAGGATACTTTGTTGGATGTTTAGTAATGATAATGGGAAGCACATGGTGATAGCATGTGTACTCTTTGTTTTTCACAAGAAAATGCAAACTAGGATGTTTTAGAAAAATCCATCACCATTAATCAAGAAAGAGCTATCTCACCATTTTGAAGCAGCACTAAGTAACAATTTTACCTTAATACATACTTTTCTGAGTCTCTATGATGATAATCTAAAGCCTCTTTCCCACTGAAATTAGCGAGTTACACAAGTTTTTCAAACATGACCCGGTAACGATCTGCGTTTGGCTCTAAAAAAAGCTGGGTCTGATCCGTCATCATGCTGGGTTAATGTTGATGATGTCACCAGTGCAACAGAAATCAGGAAAGTAAACCATGGAGAGCAGCATTGAAGGAAGCCATGGTATATTAGGCGTTCTTTATTGTCTCATTCTTTTGTCCCTTTGAATCTCTCTCATTAGTGTCGCCGCATGTTTATTGACAGCAAGCAGAGTTGTTTAGGCATTTTAAATCAGACAGGACGGGCGTAGGGTTTCACGTACGTCAATGATATTATGTAAATTAGCGGGTCGATCCTAGTCTGATATTCCCACTTTATGGCCATCGGGGCCGAGCCGTTTGAAGGTAATTTTAAACTTGGTCGCTGGTTCATTCTGCCAACAAAACTCCAATTGTTTCTGGGTTTAAAGGTGTTTTTTGGACAGTGGAAAGGGGTATTAGTTTTTTAAGAGACAATTCAGTGGTCTGTCATCTGTCCCTACCAGCTCTGATCAGAAAGCCACATTATCAAGTTTCTGTGCCACCGACCCAGTGGCAGTGGCTGACCCAGTAGCAGTGGCAAAACTGCCACTGAGTCGGTGGCACAGTAGAAGTCTGTTCTCATTCTTGCAGTAGAGATGAGAACAGCTTTACTACAACCTAATATAATGCTTTTTACATCAATAGCCACATGCCTCGCACTGTGCTAGCCACAGATTATTAGAGAAAAGCTTTTTTTTATTTTAGTGGTTTATGATAGTGTCAGAAAAAAAGGGCAAAGAAAACAGTTAGTAGCAGAAAGGAAGAAAAAATGAGAATCAGATTGGGATAGGGCTTGCAAAAGAGTGAATTTAGGCGAAACATTTACTCTGTGAGGAGACTTCAAGCAAAAACAAGGACTGATACAGGCCTGGTAATGTTGGTATTTGACCTGTTGAGATGCCATATTTGTCAGTGTTACTGTTGTGACCTAAGAGCGATTACTTTTTAGCCTGCATTTATAAAATATGGAGAGGCTGAATAATCCTATGCTGTTTATCTACAGTTTGTTTGAGAGGAATACACATTTCACTTATATAAAGGTGAACATTTTCACCATAAAAGCAACTTAATACTAGTTTATATGATATGGGTCTTTCAGTTACAGTTAGTTTAGAGAGTGAAATCGCTGGTGGTATTTTCAAAAGGTCCTGTAGGGGGAAAGAACTCTCATATTACCTAGTGTTGCTCTAAACTGGCAGTATAATAATTTTTATTTGTTATTTTTATTTTTAGAAAATTGTATTTAATTACAAAAATCAGTCTCCAATGTCACGTTGTTTTGAGCATTGTTGATGAAAGCGAACTGACACAAACATTGCATTAATTCTGCAGTGTGCAATAACTTAATTCTGCATTGGATTTCATCATCTCTGCATGCAGGATGAAATAAATGTACAAACCTAATATTGATTTCACTAACGATTCTTCAAATTTGTATCCAAAAAAAAAAAAAAAAAAATCGTTTGATTGATTAATTTGTCTTAATGGATGAAACTCATTGCTAGTGGGTTAGTTTTTCTTAGTGTATAGAACTGGGGTTATTAAACCTTTTAAATTGTAACCTGGCTTTGGATTTATTGCAGGGTTTGATATGCATAGATTGAATGCCGATGGGCATAAAAGTACATGCTTAATTATTTCATCTCTTTTAATTCTACACAGGCTTAACTCATTCTCAATGCAGGTGGCAGATTCTTCTGCCAGTGGAAAGATAGCATCAGCTGTAGAAATGTGTGACTGCCCTCCTGGATATGGAGGATTATCTTGTGAGGTAAGTGTACACAATATAAATAGTAAAAACAGCTTAACTCCAATGGAAAGTGCAAATTCACCTTTGAAATGTGTGTTTCAGACCTGTCTCCCTGGTTTTCGGAGGGTCCATGGTAAACTGTATAATGGTGTGTGTGAACCTTGCCAGTGTCACGGACACAGTTTTCATTGCCATGAGTTCACAGGGAATTGCCTGGTAAGATTATTTAAAAAAAAAAAAATTTGTTAATATTTAGAAAATTTTACAGAAAGCTACAGAAAAGCAGAAGATTCATTTTCTTGGGTTTTTCTAAAGGAATCATATGAAATATGATAATTAGAGGGTCAGAGCTTGAATGACAGTACAGCATCTAAGATTTACTAATGCAAAGCAAAAAGTAAAACTGAAACACATTGAAACCTAACTTTAGCATCCTATTACATGGATGCTAAAACGGGTGTTTACCGGTTAGAAATTGTGCTGCGGCATTCTGCACCAGCTTTACTCGTAAAAGAGTGACCTGGCTGACACCAATCAAAACAGAATCACAGTGGATGTGATAAAAGCATGGATAACGATTTCAAGATGGCGTCTAGTCTGGCAGGGCTTAATCTTTGACAGCCAACTCAACTGAGAAAAGGAGGATTTAATTACAGCATTTACATGTGCATCAAAATTGAGATGTTGTATTTTTTTATATAGGTCCAAAGAGTAAAGATCATGAGAAGAAATATTGTTTGGACTTTAACATCATTAAACTACATAATCGTAGTCTTTTTTATTTTTTTCATTTAACCTAAGGATTCAGAGTCATCTGTGTCCTGATTTAATCTAGACAATGAAATAGAGTTTGAACTGACCCATTATTCTTTAGAGAAAAACAAACTTGGCAGCAATCACAATACTAATAAAATGGCTTTTCCTAAAAATAGCCCTAAGTGAAAGTAAATAGAAAGTAAATATCAAAGGATCAAGAATTGACTCCTGGGGGACCTCCCAAGGGAGGGCAGCTGAAGCAGAGGTAATTGTTCATCATGACTCAGAAGCTCGTATTGGTTAGGAAGGACCTAAACCACTGTAGAACTGAGTCAGTTATACCAGCTCATTGCTACAGTATGGAGACAAGGACTCGTAGCCCAGCTGCAGTTAAATCCAAAAGCAGGGAAGAGAAATGCTAGTTTTGATGTGCACAACCTTGTCCCAGGAACAGCAAATAAAGCTACCACAGGGTTCTCTGGAAGCATCCAGAGGGGCAGGCTGTAAGTATTAAATGTTATTCTTTGTAGTTTAAATAATAACTGGGATTGTGAGACTTTGAAGCAATAACTTCACAGTAATATTTTGCTTAGAGATTATCATAATAATTAGTAATATTTTAATAAGTATTGTATGCATGTTTCACAGCAAAATGATAACAGAACCAGATTTCTCTCAGTATTTCAAAATATACATGTAATCTATTTTTCCATTTCAGTTTATTTTTTTTAAATTTTTTTTATTCTATCTAATAAACCTGGTGTGGTCAGTTAACCACGGCTCTAATCTGGTCTTTAATTGCCTGGTTTTAATCAGGGCCACCAAATTTAAAATAGCATTGCACTTGGAATTAAAATGGAACAAAAGCTCATCAGTGGTGGACTAAAAGTAATGAGCAGGATTTATCAGTTCGGTTAGAGGAATAAAATCAAATAAAACAGGCATTTGATCTGAAAATAGTTCATTACAGATTTCCAATTAATGAATAAATGCACCAAAAGTGGACACATGGTCATTGGTTGGGCCATTCACTTACTGAGTGTGATCAAAAACATTCAAAAATGTTGTAAATCCTTTAGTAGTTTTCTCAAAGGCAACTCACGCATTAAATCTCCAACAGGTAAAGCTTACTCATATTCTGCATAATTTCCCCCAAGAAGTCAGAAAACTCATTGAGAAAGTCTTTGTTGTTCTTTGGTGGCTGATAGATCCTAAAGGCAAGCAACCCAACTCAAATACAATCAGTATAAAGTTAGACTAAGGAGAGCTGCTCACACTCTTAATTAGGTTTTAAATTGTAGCTAAACCTCCTCTAGTTTGGACCTTAGATTATTGCGAGTAAACGTGTAAATGTGAGGCAACATCTTAGGACTCACTCACAGAGATCCATGCTCCAGCCACACAAAGAAGGTCCAGTCTGTGGGCCATGAAGAATTCCTTAATAATATAGTTATGTTTATTATGGATTTAATATCCATTTGGCTCTTTTCAATTTCTTTTCCTTCCGAGAATCATGCATGAAGCATGCATTACTAGTTTGCTCTGTCGGGTAATGATATTTTACTGAGGTACTGTCTCTGTTTCCACTATAAATTGGACTTTGCGTGTAGCCAAAAAAATATCTATTTTTGTCTGACATGACCAGAGCTCCTCTTTCCAAATGTTTGCTTTATGCCTAAATGTCCTTTGGCTGACATTCCAGAGAACCTCCTACTGCTTGCTTCTTGCCACACTTCAATAAAGGCCACATTTGTTGAGTGCACAAGAGGTAGCTGCCCTCGCAACCGTTTCTTCCGCCTGCGTTACGGATATCTGTTTTTCCTACAGGGTGAATATGAACCTCTTGGCTGATTCTCTGAGAAATTGATTTATACTCAACAGCGATCCAGTGTACTGCACTGTATTTATGAATTAGGTGACTTCCAGAGGCAATTTGTTAATAAGGACATCAGAGTAAAGGGCACTATAACCCACTACGTACCACAATTCTCAGATTTCTGTTTACGAAACTGAAAATCTAATACCAAAATTATATAATTGTATAATTTTACTTCTGGAAATTGTATTGGTCTGTTTCATTTGATGTCCATGAAAATTCATTGCAGTTTGCATTTGTTGCTTTGAGAAAAGGTGGAAAAAAAATGTTTAAATTGGTAACTGTTTCATCCAAAACATTCATAAAGTTGCAGGCCTTTCAAATATAGTCAGCTAATACTTTATTCTAGATGTGCAGTACAACCTTTGAAACAAAAGGTACAAATCTCCAGAAAAGATCTAGTGAAACTCATTTGGATCTGCCATCTAGTTGTCATCAGGGGTACTGCGGGGGGATGCACTTTCCTGCTGTTTACACACATTCATACATAATATATGTATAACAGACACATATATACCTCTGATGTGGATTTCCACACACTCACTCCTCGTTCTTCCCACAGCCTTAGGCTAATTCCGTCAGTTGACATTGCACTAAATACACACACACGAAAACCCAAAGAGGTGAGTACACATGGAGAACGCACACATGCACACCTGTGGGTTTGCATTACCGTATTATGGTTCATTATAGATGAGGATGTGTCAAAGGGAGACGTGCATTCAGAGAAAGATTGTCAGGGAGGCTATCTCTTAGATACACCAAAACACACATACACACACCGTCTGACATCCCCTCACTTACAATCACACGCGCTCATGTCCCACCTGTATACACAGTGACAGACAGGCAGACAGATGCATCCAAACACTCCTTCACTGACACCAGTGATTTGTAGCTACAGCTGAATGACTGACTGACGCTATAGACATATAGGTTAACACAGTGTGCATGTGTCAGGATGGGTTTCAGCAGTGTAAGGTCATTTGTTATGAGAAACGGATGATTTGGAGGATGTTGACATACTATCATTTTCCCAAATACAGAAACTGAGAGTTGTTGAAGCTGCAAAGGTGATTTCTGCAATGAAAAATATTTTATATTTGAGGAAACTGGTCAAATATAAGGAAGTGAAAAATCTATGAAG
This sequence comes from Cyprinodon diabolis, assembly GCA_030533445.1. NCBI lineage: Eukaryota > Metazoa > Chordata > Actinopteri > Cyprinodontiformes > Cyprinodontidae > Cyprinodon > Cyprinodon diabolis. The sequence goes on along the minus strand of CM060076.1, from coordinate 11,255,271 downwards.
CTACTGTAAAACATTTTTTTTATGTTTTCTCTTTGAAACAGTATGCTTTTCAATGATTTATCTATTGGTAGAGGAACTGCCTCAAAGCAATATGGTCCAAACAAGGTGGAGGATTTCTTCAGTGATGTTTTGGAAGTAGTTGTGCAGCCTGCTTTTGTTTATTACCAAATGTTTTGTCCAAATTACTTATAGTAATACTGTGCATGTCACTGCTTTTAAATGAGCAAATTTAAACTTGTGATATATTCACAAATAACAGTATCTATTCCTTTGAATGAAAAAGATATATCAAGTCCAATAATAATATAATAAAAACTAGATCTTGTGTCAGGTTGGTTTCCTGCATGATTTTTTTTAACCTTTAATATTGCATGTGGTCAAAATCATTTCTATGGATATCATGATTTACTAAAACAGCAGCGCAGAAATTGTTTTTGAAACTGGGGAAACAATAAAAATTTGTCTAGAAAAATAAATTCTTTCTATTCAGACCTGTTGTCTTTTGCTAATTTTAAGGTGATACAGTACCATGTCAGTTGAAAGCAGGTCTTCTGCAGGCCTCTCTCAGTAGCTGAACTCCTCACAATGTCTTTAAAGGAGCACCCAGCCCACCTACCAAAGAAGCAACTTTTTGCCACTTCTACCCGGGATCCTGCTCTTTCAGTCATGACACAAAACCCATGACTGTAAGTTGGGGTAGACTGACCTGGTATTTTTGAAAAAAGTCCTTTAATGGAGCTAAAAGTCATACTTGAAGTTGGAATATTACTATGAATACAGTCAATCAAGTTTCTAATGCGGAGAATACAAATATGTGAAATTGAGGTGATCTGGTCAGATGAGACCAAGATTGAATTTGTTGGTCTGTATGTAAAACCCCATTTGTTGCATCCGGATCTCTGAACAAACTGCCCCAGAATGAAAAAAGGTGTGGCAGAACCCTGCTCCAGATGCGGTTCTTTAATTGAGCAGGACATTCATTAGAGCTGGTTAAGTACTTTAAAGACTTTAAAGTGGCTGCAGGTTCAGATTTCAGCAGGACAAAAACTATAAACAGAGAGTGCTACAAAAGATACATTTAGATTAAAAGATGTTTTCGTACTTAGTATGACCCAGTCAGTCCAAGCTTTTCCAACATTTAAGTTGTGGCAGCGCCTAAATATTTCTGTTCAAAGATTCTTTCTGTTGAGTGTGACATAACCTGAGAAAAAACATTCAATGCATAGTTTGAAAAAAAATTACCTTGGAGCTTGAAATACCACTGAAAAGTAGATTTACAAAGTGTTTTCTCAACAGGTCTGAAGGCAAAGGGAATAATTTGGAAAGAAAAGTAAAATAGAGAAAAGAAGAAGTATATGTTCTTTGCAATATTATTATGAAATGCATAACTATTTAACAGACATCTAAGTATCCGTCATTGTTGTGAAACATCCTTTTATTCTTTTTGCTTTTTCTTACCCGTTTTCTTTTTTTAAGCTCTCATTAGTAAGGGAAATCCACCTCCTCTTACAGTTGGTTGCTGTTAAATTAGTTTTTTCTTCATTGTTTTTTTCATTAGCTTGTATTACAACATGATCTGCATCTTGGCAGTCAGTATTTACTCCTCTATATTAAGTACACTATGTCTTCTGCAAACTATGCAGTAAGGCAAAATGGATTTTTTTGAATATTTAAATAATTTCTAAATGTTAAAAAACTTAACATAAAGGTTTATCTTTATCTTTTTAAAGTGTAATGTTTCTCTTCTCTAGGACTGCATCCACCACACCACTGGCCATCAGTGCGATACTTGTCTACCTGGTTACTATGGCAATGCCACCCATGGGACACCTCAGGACTGTCAGCCGTGTGCTTGCCCACTTACTCTTCCTAGCAACAAGTAAGTTCTGGAGAACCCAGGGTTAATACTGCGGCAAATGTTACAGCCTGTTATTGCCATCTAGCTATATTTATAATCTCCAATCCAATATAAAGACTTCCTCATTTTGGCTTAGATATAATTGTTGTGACATTATATTAAAAAAAAGTAGATTGGAACAAAATCTATGACCAAAAGCATTATCACTGTGGGACTAAATGTCATCATCATCTAACCATCAAAATGTGTTTGAAAAATAAATGAAAAACACACTTAAAACTTATTGGAAAAAAATAACATGTACAGTACCATTTTTTCTGAAAGCAAATTCCATTGTACTGCCCACATCAAAAAGGTGGAAAAATGCAGGTCTGTCTATCTATCTATCTATCTATCTATCTATCTATCTATCTATCTATCTATCTATCTATCTATCTATCTATCTATCTATCTATCTATCTATCTATCTATCTATCTATCTATCTATCTATCTATCTATCTATCTATCTATCTATCTATCTATCTATCTATCTATCTATCTATCTATCTATCTATCTATCTATCTATCTTCTTATTTATTTCATAAAGGGTGAAAAATTAAGCTGTACATGAAACAAGGTCTCTAACTTCAGGCATCTTTTGTGAGAGTCAGTTTACTTCGATCAAAAGTAAGGAATTCAGACTGAATCTAAACCTTTTCAATAGATATAGAAACTTCAAGCACACAGCTATTCATGAGCATTAGAGATAATCCTTGGGTTTGTTTATGGTTTGTCTTTTATAAAAAAGCAAACCTTTGGGACTTTGATATTACCTTTTTGTTAGACATTCCTGCAGAAAATGTTCATGTTCATTTCTGTTAGCTCTATTCATGTTCCAGCATATGTGGCCCTTGGTCTTTGACAAAAAAAAAAAAACAACAACAAAAAAACAAACTCTCCCTCACCCACCGTGGCCACTCCCCCTTTTTATTATTATTATTATTCATGTTATTATCGACAGAGTTAAAAAGATTATGGATGTAAAGATGGATATTGGAAAAACAACCAAGAAATTACTTATAGAATAAATTCAGGCAGTAAAATAACGCAGAGTAAACACAATAAAAAACGTGTTCCATTCAGATCTTAGTGATATTGAGACACACATGCCGACACACAAGCACATTGTTAGCAGCAGCTGAGAATTTTCACACAGTCATGATGTGTCATTTCAACCAGGCTACGAGCTAAAGAAAGCCACAAGTCCCCCTTCCCCCTCTACCTCCCAGCATGGTAATAGTAATAATGGCTTGAAGTGTCAGCTCTGTAAAAATATTTATATAGCCTCTTCAGTGTTTGCTGTTTAGTAACAACAGCTTCCATGAGAATCTAATAAACCATAACATATTGGTGTTGCTGTAAGAGCAGGGAGCTTAACTAGACTGTCAATAGAAACCAGCTTAATACTTTAGTTTGGTTCGTTTTAAATACACCTGAGTTTTCACATCAATGGTGTTTTATTCTTCTATTTTGCAGAACTTACATTAAAATATTTAAATATTATATTATATTTATAATATTAAATAATATAAATATTTAGGAATAATTTTAATTGTTCCTTAACCTCGCTCTTTTAGCTGTTTAAACTTCACGAGTTGTTTTCCACAATTTCGGTCATAAATAAAATCAAGCCAGCCTCCTGTCTGCGGCACTGTCTGCAGTCAGTTACAATTTGGGAGCATAGCAGCGGAGTGTCTGCTGAGGGGACGGGGACGTCTTTTTGTTCACTGCTACACCTACACAGAGGTCCTGGTGTCGAAGTATAAATCAGCCTTAAGTATCTAGATGTGTGAAGCTAGCAAAAACCTAAAAAGCTCTGCAGTTGTGATTTCTCCAAGTGAAGAAACCCCCTTTCTGTACGTGTTTTGACACAAGAACGTTTTTTTTTTTTTTTTCCAATATACAGAACTTCATTGGGTTGGTCTATCATATGACGGCAATATAAAATGTGTTTTATACCATGAAATTTGGAAAACCCTATAAATAATGTAAACAGTTGTTGGCAGCATTAAGTTAAATAGTAAATACAGGAGCTTGTCAAATCTTTTGATATTTTTCTCTTTGACAAACAGTTATATTAAGTGTAGAGTTATAGCATTTGTTGAAAAAAATAATCACCTTTAAAAACACAAAAAAGCCACAATTACAGCTAGGCTTGTCTAGTTGATATACGTAAGAATATCATTTTGCAGAGAACTAGTCATCTATATAAATAATCAGATTTTATTTAAAGAATCGGCTTTTATATTTTATGCAAGACCATTTGCCAAAGCAGCTTATCTGGGCCTGGGTGAGCAGATCATCATGAGCCAGTCTGTCATCTAGTGAGCCAGTCTGGAGCCTGGAACCCGAGCCAGCTGAACTATCTATAGTTTATGGAAGTGGGAGGGCGACTGAACAGGGGGCAAATGACTATCACATTACTTTGGTTTCCTATCTCTTTATCCATTTAGGCAACAGTTTTTAGTTAGAGGAGGCTTTCATTTATTTAATCACTGCTTTTAGATGTAGATATGCTTGTTTGGCATTAAGAAATAAATGTGAGAAAGCAGAGTGAGAAGAACTAGAAAGTGAAAGCAGGGCTGAGGCGTGCCAGTGAGGTGACAAACCATGGTCTTAATTCGCCTGTGTCTTCTCTTCCTCGTCTTCTTCTACCTGCCTCTTCCCACACCGGGACAACGCTATCGACTTCAACAACAACTTCAACAACAATTACGCCACCGTGGAAACCTCAACAGCTTTAGTCCCACATGCCACCACGGTGAAGGAGGAGAGCTGCTCTGTGACCGCTGTCAGCCCGGGTACACAGGGCCAAGATGTGACAGGTAAACACATTTTACAATCAAAACATGTCATTAAAACCAATAAATATTTAATATCTTCTTTTACAGTTTCCTGCAATGAACCCAAGCTTTTATGTTTAATCAACTGGGCACTCATTATCTTTGAAGATTTAATTGAAATAATTAAACTTGCCCTTGGATGTGCAACAAAAAGGAAAGCGGTTATTCTTGTCAATTCAGGAAAGGTCCATTTGGGGAAGAATTCAATCTAGCAGTCTGTAGCTCCCGAAGAAAATGGAATGTGCTGCTCATTAACTGTATTGAGCACTATTTCTTATTGTCCAGTTGGCTGCCTATCCATTACACTTTTTATTATCCTAGTTGACTGACATGTTTGTGTCATTAGTTGTTGGCTTTATAAGCAGCTCAGCACTAATGAGAAGTATTTTGCACTGGATGGTATTTCTTGTTAAAACTGTAGGTCGTACTGTCATGTGATGATTGACTCTGTTTTTTTTCAACACCCAGGATAAGTAAACTGCAGAATATTTGTTGTTGCGTGTATCAAGCTTTGGAATCCAGACCGAAAAAGAGGTGTACTCACTATTTTGTTTTAAACAATTGAGTTAAGACTTTAGAAAAAGCTAACATACATACAGGCACGCTGTCCCCTTCCCGAAAGAAACCTCAATATGTTAACATTTTGTTCTGGCTTTTAAAGTGCAGATATTTGATTTTCCTTCAAAATGAATAACCTTCTTAATCGGCTATACCTCTATCTAGAGTCAAATATCAAACTTGAGCATCCCTAAACAGCTGCTATGATTGTTATTACTTTGAGAGCAACACTGCAATCCACAACTTTAGATATAGATAATTGGCCTGGGTCTAATTTTAGTGCTCAGTCCTGTTTCTCTTATAGACACAGCTGTTGGCTCAGTTTTGCATTAAAAACAGCTCAGCGTTCATCTCCTAGACACAGCAACCTATGGAGTTAGTTTACAGTTAACCCTTCTAACATGGAATGTTTTTTACAGATCAGCGCTTCTGTATGCTCCTTTTTTATGTCTGTTTCTTTCTTCTTGAAGCCTGCTCACACTGAGTATGGCTCTGCTGGAGCTTTCTTTCTGTTGAGAAGGGATTTTTGCTCTTTACTGTTGCTACATGCATACTTCGTGTGAGGAATTGCTCACATGAAGGGGGGGTGGTCAACAATTGACTGAAGCGATGTGTGCCACAGAAAATGCTGTTTGGTGCATTCTTTTAGCTGCCAGGGGCCCCACCATGAGGCTGCTCCCTTAAAGCGTTGCCTTTATTTCTGTGGAAAGATGGTAGCCACATTGGGGAAGGAGAGGGAAAAAATATATATATTTCACTTTATCCTTGACAGGGTACAAGTATATATATATAAAAACAACAATTTAGCACAATAAAAGTACATATAAAACGAGACATTTCAGCAGAAGGAAAATCTTGGAGGCTGGAGCCGCATCTGAGTTAATCTGGTATTTGACCATCAGTAATGTGTGTATGGGTAACTGCGTTCAATTTGTCCATGGGCGCTGTCCAGAAGCCATTGTGCTGGGCCCTTCCGCCACAACATTCAGGGGAGTTTTGATAAGAGGGAGACAAAAATCCAAAATACGCTTTTTGTCTTGAGAGCAATCTGCACAGAATTTTCCAACAGCCTTGAAGTCTTTTGTCGCTGGGCTCCACATGGCGAATCCAGTATTCCGAATTTGTAGGGCTTTTCTGTCTTGAAGGGAACACATCCAAGATATTTTCCCGTCTCACCTTTGAGTTCAACCACTGCATCAAGCTTGCACTCAATCACACCCAGAATACGGCTCTGCTCACGGTCCTGCTCGTTCACAGCCTTTGTGAGCATGTCAACTGCTGCCTGCAGCCTGATCAATGTCCAAATCGCAGCTGACATCCTCTGTAATTGTAGATACATCAGGTATCCTTCAAATCCAAATAGAAGAAATCTTGAGTATCACAAAAATCCATACATCTTCCACATCCTCTACTGACAGCATAGTCTAATTCACCATCCTCCAAGCCTTCCATGAGTCCATGGTGTAACCAACGAAGTATGTCCCAGCAAGACAGGACTGGCCCCCTTTTCCCTGTCTTCCAGTTGAGAAAACTTGAGGTTTCCCCGGTGGCTAACTTGAGTTAGAGAGGAGAATCTCCTTTAGTTGGCCAGCTGCACTCACCCTATTCCAAGGCGGTGTTAGAGTGGCTATTGAGTCCAGAGTTTTCCCTAGGTTCAGGAAGAAATCCCTCAGGGTGTCCAGACTGGGCTCTACTGGGTCAATTTTGGTTGGTTCCTATTGTCAGGGTTTGGTTGAGGTTTGAGGACCCAGATGCTGAGGAGATTTCTTGCAGTTTTAATGATGAAAAAAACAGAAAACAAAGGCAGGAATCCAAAAATCCAACTAATAATGAAAAGCAAACAGAACTATTGAGACATCTCGGGGAAACCAAACACGAGGAGCCAGGGAGAGACGAGAAACGTAGGCAACAGCATGGGAAGACAGCAAAGACAAGGAACTGACAAAGAGTGACAGCAGAGGGAGAGTATATGTAGCTGACTTAGACAAAGGCAGGGCTAACAAGCGGATAAGGAGCAGGTGTGAGAGGAGACGAGGGAGCCAAGGGGAAAGGAACACACACAAGAGGGCAACAGAGGAAAACAACAGAAAAACCTGAGAACATAAATCTAGAAACTACAACAAAATAGGAATTAACCAATAAAACTAGAAAACAAGGAGCAAAGTAAAGCACAACAGAACCAAGACCATGACAAATTGCATTGAGAGAGCAACTGACCAGGTCCATTGTTTGAATTTGGGTAATATCAAGAGAGGAGACTTGGAACAGCAAAGCAGGTACAGAACAGGAAGTTGCAGGAGCAGCAGGAAAATGTGACCACCTCCTTTGAGTCAGAAGAGACTCTACAAAGCCAATGACTCAATGCAATGAGCTGGATTTCCTTTGATACAAAAAAAAAACAATCTGATAATATATCTCACTTGAATTGCCTTAGTAAATTGCCCTGAGATAACATGTTATGAATCAGGGCAGTAAAAATATACTGAATAAAAAAAGATTAAAAGCGTAGAAGAAATTTTAACATTGAAATTTGTCAGACCAACAATTCTTATTTCAGCCTCAACATTGAAAAATGCCCTCTGAGCCTCTAAACAGTGACGTTTAACAAAGCAAATTTGGAAGAATGTCCTAGGTGCAATATTGTCCTTGAGAAACATACTCTCCACAAACATTACAAAAGCACAACTCCATTTCCTCATAAATCCTGTAATAAATCTGTTCACAAGATATATCCAGAAAGCCAGAATTTTATAGTGAAAACTCTTGTTCCAGTGACTTGTATACAGTGTGTCTGCCACAAGAAATCACTCTAAAAAGTTATTCAGCAGAGCACTTTATCCATTGCCTTAGGTGATTTATGCATTTGCAAAAAATACTAAGTTTAGTCTAAGGTCTCATGTTTCTGCCTTAACTTTTAAAAATGTAGATGTTAAGGAATTTGTAGGAGATGTTCTGTGTCGCTCACATGAATTACCTGAGAGCTGATGTTTTCACGTTTTCAGTCTGTCCAGTTCATGGATCTGCAAACTTTATAATTCAAAGAGCAGTTATTACCCCCTGAATAGTAAAGTAGAGTAAAGTATCTATTTTAATTTTTTTGTTTGTCAATTTTAGTTTATTTTAGGTTTAAAAATGAGGAAAAGCATAACTTTTGCAAACAAGATAAATGCATTTTCTTGTAAAGCAAAAAAGTGCTTCTTTTATTGTCATTCTGTGGAAATTCAACCCAATTATTCATGGAAGACTGTTAGATGGTTCGTAATAATGTTTAGTGAATGTCAAGAAGAACCATTTTGCATGATCCCAAATAGCTAGGTTTAGCAGTAGTTTTACTATTGATTGCACAAAAGAATTAAACTTTTCCAGAGAAAAATAACTTTAGCAACTTCTTAACATCTGGTTAAATTGTAAGATTCCTTGTTATGCCCAATGTACATTTGATGCGCTCTTAGCCTGTCTTCCATTGCTTCCAAAAACTGTTATTTGACTAAGTGATGGATGACATTTCTTTGTTGTCTACACCAAGGGTGTCTGTATTTTTTACTTCCAAATTGCCACATTTATTTTCCTTTTAAACATGGGCAATGCGTAGGAGCCTTTGAGTTATCCAGTTATTTTGCTGATATCTTATTTAAGGAATTTAAACCAGTACATTTCTTTATTATTTAAAATAAATCAAACCTTAAAATACATTAAGAGTTCAGAAGGAGATCATCGTATTGCCTTGTCTAGCGCTGTCTGTAAAGAGTTTATTTTCAATTCATCAGATACTGACTGTGTGCATGTCTGCACTAATGGGGCCGCCATGCAGCTGACCCTCTATTTTAAAAACCATTGCTTTATATAGTGTCAGCAGTGTTCAGTTCCACTTTTATAACCTTAACTCAAAATAATGCACTGTATGTTACCCGCTTATAGACATTGGGGATGAGAATATGATGTTTGCAACCAGAAGTAAAGTTGACATTCTTTATGATTAAAACATTGTTTTATGCCCAGACTGACACCACAGCAGTTCTGTGCTGATCCATCTATTAGCCTGTAGCCTATTTTCCTTGATTTACTTTGGGTCGGAAGTTCCCGCGCTGTCCGGGGGGTGTGACATCATGTTGAATAGGTCTGACTTAGCAAACATTTGAAACGTTATATTCAAGATGGATTTTGTGGATACTCAATAGGGAGCTTCCAGCTCAACTCAGACAAAATAGCAACTACGGGTAAGGTGAAGAAAATAAAATAAAAACATTTCAGAATGAGCAGAAGAGTGCTGCAGTTCTGTGTTTTGGCCACAGGTGGCCGTATAACTAGAAAACTCCATAATGCCTATTTAATAATCACTGGAGACCTATATCGCCATGAGACCGCCATGGTTTTTGAATTCTCCTTTATTACAAAACAAATTTCAGGAATTTCTTAGCAGCACTTCTTTTTCACTGTGCTTCAATGTGCTTTTCATATTAACCAAAACAGATCGAACCTTTTAATAAGCTGGGTAAATGTTGTGCATGTGTGCTTACTGATATCACTGATTGCTGCCAGAGTTAATCTCCAACATTGTGAATATTGAGCCTGAAACACCATGTTCCTGTAAAACTGCAGCTGAAAATATCCATGTTGTTTATACTTGGTGCTGCTGGTTGAGCTATACATAGTCTGCATGCCTCGCCTCTTCATGCTATCCAGAGAAGTAACTGTCTGTTTTTTTTTAGTCTTTTTATAAACCTTTGTTGCTGAGTGGCCCTCTGACCAACCTTTATTTCACACTTTGGCACCACATTACACCAATTTGATCTACTGTAGCATTTATACAGCTAATATCTTTCTCTTTAATGCTAACTTTTGTCAATATGGATTCTCACATAATCCATAGGGTCTGTGTTAAAAGAAATAACATTGCCTATCTAATGGCAGTGTAAAGAGGCAATCAGCATTGTTGTTTCTTGTTCTATTAATCTGATTGATACCTTTCTTCTACTGTTCTACTTTATCTGTGATGCTTTTGTTGTTGTTTGTCGTAATTAATTGTGATATGGCAATTTGTCTGTATTATGGGCTTTATAAAAATGGCTACTCTATTCATCACATGCTAATAGACTATCCTCTCACTGCTAAGTGGTTCTGCTTTTCAATTTTCTGCCCATAAACATCAATTAAAAAACAGCTGAAAAGCCTCTGTAAGCTACAACCTTGTTAGCCAAAACACTCTGTGAGTCATAGCTGCTTCTCAGGGTCTGACAAGAATCAAAATGGTTCTGCACATAAAGTATTTTAAATAACATAAACTAATCTGATCAGGTGCCAAGTAGGCGTTGAGAATATAGTTACTGTTATTTATGTTTGCAATTATATTTGTTGGCATTATTTAGCTGAAGGCATTAACAATGTGAGTGATAACTAGAAAGAAATGCATTTACCCCTTTGAATAACACAAAAAGGTTATATACACTCACCGGCCACTTTATGAGGTACCCCATGCTAGTAACGGGTTGGACTCCCTTTTACCTTCAGAACTGCCTCAATTCTTCGTGGCATAGATTCAACAAGGTGCTGGAAGCATTCCTCAGGGAGTTTGGTCCATATTGACATGATGGCATCACACAGTTGCCGCAGATTTGTCGGCTGCACATCCATGATGCGAATCTCCCGTTCCACCACATCCCAAAGATGCTCTATTGGATTGAGATCTGGTGACTGTGGAGGCCATTTGAGTACAGTGAACTCATTGTCATGCTCAAGAAACCAGTCTGAGATGATTCCAGCTTTATGACATGGCGCATTATCCTGCTGAAAGTAGCCATCAGAAGTTGGGTACATTGTGGTCATAAAGGGATGGACATGGTCAGCAACAATACTCAGGTAGGCTGTGGCGTTGCAGCGATGCTCAATTGGTACCAAGGGGCCCAAAGAGTGCCAAGAAAATATTCCCCACACCATGACACCACCACCACCAGCCTGAACCGTTGATACAAGGCAGGATGGATCCATGCTTTCATGTTGTAGACGCCAAATTCTGACCCTACCATCCGAATGTCGCAGCAGAAATTGAGACTCATCAGACCAGGCAACGTTTTTCCAATCTTCTATTGTCCAATTTCGATGAGCTTGTGCAAATTGTAGCCTCAGTTTCCTGTTCTTAGCTGAAAGGAGTGGCACCCGGTGTGGTCTTCTGCTGCTGTAGCCCATCTGCCTCAAAGTTCGATGTACTGTGCGTTCAGAGATGTTCTTCTGCCCACCTTGGTTGTAACGGGTGGTTATTTGAGTCAATGTTGCCCTTCTATCAGCTCGAACCAGTCTGGCCATTCTCCTCTGACCTCTGGCATCAACAAGGCATTTCCGCCCACAGAACTGCCACTCACTGGATGTTTTTTCTTTTTCGGACCATTCTCTGTAAACCCTAGAGATGGTTGTGCGTGAAAATCCCAGTAGATCAGCAGTTTCTGAAATACTCAGACCAGCCCTTCTGGCACCAACAATCATGCCACGTTCAAAGTCACTCAAATCACCTTTCTTCCCCATACTGATGCTCAGTTTGAACTGCAGGAGATTGTCTTGACCATGTCTACATGCCTAAATGCACTGAGTTGCCGCCATGTGATTGGCTGCTTAGAAATTAAGTGTTAACGAGCAGTTGGACAGGTGTACCTAATAAAGTGGCCAGTGAGTGTATATCTCTTAAATATAGTGTATGGTATAATTAAGCCCATGGATTATTAAACGGTCAATTTTCAACACATTTCATGAAAGCCTCAAATTTATATTGAATGTCTAGTCAGAAGTGGGTAAAGTAGCCAAAAGGTGAAATTATTAAAATAAAAAGATGAGTTGAATTATGTAAGATTTTTTTACACTAGAAACATTTTTACTCAGAGTGCAGATGACTAGAGAGGCATGGCTCTATTTCCTTGTGTTTTTGTATTTTTTGTCTTCAGTAAAATATTTCCAGAGTTTTTGAATCAGATGCCGGATGTTTTCCCCAAATAATGTTAAAGAAGTTAAAAAAAATCCTATATCCTTTATTATTGAGATCACCAAAATGGATGAGCTGTTCCTTGGTATCTAGTAAAAATTTCATTGAAATCTGTTCATAACTTTTTGAGTAATCCTGCTAACAGACAGACAGACAAACATAACCACAAAAAAAAAAAAACTCCTAGGCAGAAACAAAGATATCGGATTCAGGAAGAAGAAACATAGAAACATACACCTAATCATTTACAGCATGTAGGTCTTCACCAAAACAGCAAGGATATATGCACTTACCGGCCACTTTATTAGCCACACCTGTCCAACTGCAAGTTAACACTTAATTTATAGCAGCCAATCACATGGCGGCAACTCAGTGCATTTAGGCATGTAGACATGGTCAAGACAATCTCCTGCAGTTCAAACTGAGCATCAGTATGGGGAAGAAAGGTGATTTGAGTGACTTTGAACGTGGCATGATTGTTGGTGCCAGAAGGGCTGGTCTGAGTATTTCAGAAACTGCTGATCTACTGGGATTTTCACGCACAACCATCTCTAGGGTTTACAGATAATGGTCCGAAAAAGAAAAAACATCCAGTGAGCGGCAGTTCTGTGGGCGGAAATGCCTTGTTGATGCCAGAGGTCAGAAGAGAATGGCCAGACTGGTTCGAGCTGATAGAAGTGCAACAGTGACTCAAATAACCACCCGTTACAACCAAGGTGGGCAGAAGAGCATCTCTGAACGCACAGTACGTCGAACTTTGAGGCAGATGGGCTACAGCAGCAGAAGACCACACCGGGTGCCACTCATTTCAGCTAAGAACAGGAAACTGAGGCTACAATTTGCACAAGCTCATCGAAATTGGACAATAGAAGATTGGAAAACGTTGCCTGGTCTGATGAGTCTCGATTTCTGCTGCGACATTCGGATGGTAGGGTCAGAATTTGGCGTCTACAACATGAAAGCATGGATCCATCCTGCCTTGTATCAACGGTTCAGGCTGGTGGTGGTGGTGTCATGGTGTGGGGAATATTTTCTTGGCACTCTTTGGGCCCCTTGGTACCAATTGAGCATCGTTGCAACGCCACAGCCTACCTGAGTATTGTTGCTGACCATGTCCATCCCTTTATGACCACAATGTACCCAACTTCTGATGGCTACTTTCAGCAGGATAATGCGCCACGTCATAAAGCTGGAATCATCTCAGACTGGTTTCTTGAACATGACAATGAGTTCACTGTACTCAAATGGCCTCCACAGTCACCAGATCTCAATCCAATAGAGCATCTTTGGGATGTGGTGGAACGGGAGATTCGCATCATGGATGTGCAGCCGACAAATCTGCGGCAACTGTGTGATGCCATCATGTCAATATGGACCAAACTCCCTGAGGAATGCTTCCAGCACCTTGTTGAATCTATGCCACGAAGAATTGAGGCAGTTCTGAAGGCAAAAGGGGGTCCAACCCGTTACTAGCATGGGGTACCTAATAAAGTGGCTGGTGAGTGTATATATATATATATATATATATATATATATATATATATATATATATATATATATATATATATATATATATATATATATAATTTAGATTCCTAATCTAAAGCAGTATCTTACCAAGTTTAGCTCCAAAATTTATGAGGTACTGATGTAATCTTACATGCGTACCTACGTTGAACATAATACAATACAGAGTGCCTCTGTAAATTCTCAGTCATCCGGGTCATGGCAACCACAAACAGGCTTAAACTTGAAGGCAAGTGGACATTTACTCAGTTTTTTGAAGACATTTCGACACCTATGCTGGAGTCTTCGTCAATTCCATTGGCTCATACCAGAGCAAACCCCTGTTGGAGTACTTTGTTTTTTGGGATTATTGGAGCTTTTTGTTGTCCATTGGCTATGTGATTGTTCTTTTGAATCATAATAGACCGCCATGAGACAGGTTAGGTGTACCCTACTGATAATGTAATGTTGCAATCTCCATATAGTAGATTTTAAGAAAGAGTTCCCAAGAGTGGCCATGACTGAATTATAAATGCTTGGAAGCTGAAACTGCAATCTTCCCCTTCTGTTCAGTGATGGATATCTTGACTACAAAATTCAGAGTTTTGCCTGATTCTGAATTTCAGGCTCCAACGGTATTCTATCTCAATTCCTTCATATGAGTGCCTTGAGTGCATTGGGATATTGATGAGTGATGCAAGCCAAACAGATTGGTTTAGATACCAAAACCACAGGAAGTAACTTATTAGCAAATTGTGCGAGTTTTAGAAACTACTTAAACGTTTCTATTTAAAATGTAATTCCTATATTCAATGTGAAAAGTGAAATTGATTCTAAAAAGGCAAGTATAGAAATATGGACCTCCTGCTTCAGAATTTGCTTTTTCTCTATATTTTTGGTACAAGAATTAAAATACTTGTCATGTTTTCATGTTGCATCTAATATTTATTTCTACATTAATCAGAGCTACATGTGTATACCAAATTAATCTAAAGAAGTACATTTGAACTGAAAACAACCAACGAGATTCACATAACAAATAAGATTCTAAACACATGCACCTCCCCTGATGTCCCCTCATCCTCTGCTCTATCAAAAAATGAGATTGATTCCAGTACAGTTTCCCACTTGATCGGGAAGATGTGCTTCTTCTGACACACTACCCACTAAGCACTCACATGCAGACCCACTCCAACGAAATTCGACACACACATACACACACAGAATCTAATAAACCAGTTCTATTGAGTACCAAGGAGGGTCAGTGGTAATAACGGCTTGCTCCTCTTGACTCTTTCCCTCTCTCAGTTCTTTCTTTTCCCTCCTCTCTAAATTCAATTCTCTTTTCAATGTGAAGACCTTTCCACCCTCTCCATCTCCCTTGCCTTGCTAACGCTCTCCCTTTGCTGGCTTTCTCTATCCTTCTTCCCTGCTATTCCCCTTTTCAGCATGTAGGGCTTTATTTTGGCAAAGGCTTTTTATTTGGTTTTAGTGGCTCTTGTCCCTCTGCTGTGCACTCAGGTTAATATGTTTTCTCACATCTGAGGATCCTCCACTTATTATTCATATCAACAGTTTGAAAGGGGAACACTTTTTTAGAATGGTTCAGCAGTAAACACTTTTGCAACCTTTTTCTTTTACATCATAGGCTTGAATATAATTTGACTTTTCTTTCTTGAGTAATTTGTGCCAGGAAATGTGTTTCACAAAAAATGAAGACGCATAGAACTTTTTTGCATCTCAGACCTATTTAAACACTGTTTGGAATTCAGAAAACATAAAGGGTTTTTTGATTTAGTAGGGATGGTAAATCTTAATATTTATGGCAATTGGATTGGTATTCATCCATCTATTGTCTTCTACTCATCCAATAATGGTCCTAAGGGTAAAATAGCTTCCTTTCATAAATTAAGCCCAGTCCAGCTTCTATGGGCCAAGGCCACCTCTGCCTGAGTCACCTGGGTCTCATGGTTTGGGTTGCCTGCAGCATTGTCTTTTTTTTTTTTCTTTTATGCTGATGTTTTATGCGTTTCTCCTTTTTTAAGATGAACAAGAGAGCAATTAATGCTTCATATAGATTGTTTCCATCAACAGTAACACAATCAAACATTACTGCATGTCAAACTATGCTAAATTAAATTAGCAATAAGTAACAATACACCTAGTGTTTCAAATTGGAACAACACGCAGAACAGATAGTGACCGACCGTTCTCCTCCTCTTCGGAGACTGTGATGCAGGTTGATATTGTTACCAAGTCCACGTTTATTTTAAAAACAAGAAAAGAAATTTTAGAAATATACCTCCTTCCCTCGCTTCTGCTTGTCTGATGTGTGGGTTAGATTTAAACTGTCAAAATTTTTTCCTGTCTTCCATATTGGGTTATTTTGTTTTTCAGGTGTACTTTTGTATTTTTTTCTGTAGTAAGCAATGATTTGTCTCTTAAATCCTTGTTGTAAAACAGGTCTGTTAAAAGTTGAGAATGCTCTCATGAGCTCCATGGAGCACTTGTTTTTGTGGTCCCTAACTGCTATCTGGTGGCTTGTGATGGTCCACATTTCAGACAGGTCAGCTAGTTGAAGTAGAGCTATCTACCTGATGGCTACATCTTTACACTCTTATCTTTTGCATTTTCTTAACATCTTCAGAATTTTTTTCTGGTGTGGAGCATTCATCATCAGGCTAATCCGTCTTGACTGTATGGATGAAACTGAGTTTGGTGTTCATCCTCTCAGTGTCACTGAAGTGGTCAGGTGCTATGGTGTAGGGGGATGCAGTGAGAACAGCCAGTTATCTATTGAAAACCTGAATCACTCCTGAACATTGAGTCTGCAGTGTATTTCTCTTTGTCTTTTTTGTATTATATGGAAGAAGATGCTACAGTTTAGTTCAGTTAAATAGCCATAGACGTGATCATGTCCTCTCCTTGAGTTTTTGCTTAAAGCTATTCATGATAAAATATTTAACTCAAAATGGGTGGTTTTATTAGCCGTTGCAACTTCCCTTAAAAAAAGAGGATATTATTGCAGATGAGAAGGTAAGCCTCCAGACTGCCTCAAAGTGAATCCTGCAACTTCAGGGTGTATCTCTATTTAAAAATACCTGACATCAATATACTGTAAGTCATTAGCAGAGATCTGCATAGGTCGACTACCGGCTAATTAAGAAATTTAGCTATTTATTTAGTTCAGGTGTGTTGGGGCAGGGACACGTCTAAATCTTTGAGTTTGAGATGACTTCTCTAATATTTCTTTGTTTATTGCATGTGATACTCATTCTCATTCTCTCTTTGTTTCTGCTGCCACCTAGATGTTCCAATGGGTACTACGGCCTACCTAACGTACCAGGAGAATCCTGCCAACCCTGCAATTGCAATGGCAATCTGGACCTTTCTGTACCAGACAGCTGCGATCCGATCACAGGCCAATGTTTGAGGTGTCGCCAGGGTTACGATGGCTTGACTTGTGACACGTGCAGTGATGGTTACTATGGAGATGCCATCACTTTAAAGAACTGTCAACGTAAGTTGTGGACTATGATACTAATTATACTATCAAGTAATAAAATTAAATAAATAATTAAAAAAAAATTAAGCATTTAAAAAAACTGGGCCCATTCAGATAACATTTTCAAAGTTCTTTTTAAAGGCTTCCCAACTTAGCCTAAAAAAACATCTAATACTACATCTACTCCTAGATTAAGAGTGTGTTAAAGCTGGGATTGGTTCACACAAGGAACGATTAAAAAACAAAAAACAAATATGCTCTTTAAAGTCTTGAGGAGAGAAATGAACTGATTATAGAATTATACCGGATTAAGAAATGTGTGTCATGATAATGAGGCGTGGCAAAATTCCATTTTCAATCAATTTCACAATGAACCATTAAACAATTACACCAACAGAATACTTTGAATTGAAAAATGACTAAGGAGATTTGTAGCTTCCTGTTTTAAAGAACATACATTTTTTGTTTTTGAATTTAACTGAATGAAATTGACAGCATCGCTGACATATTCAACTACAGCACATTTGCAATAGGTGGCAGTATGCATCTGTTATTTGCAACCAAGAGGGAGGCCTTGTTAGTCCTTGAATCCAGTATGTGTGGTAAATCCAGAGAATAGGGCACACGTTGGATGGCGGACAGGTAGACAAGCGTTGGACCCGGAGGAGTAAGGGAGCGTATCGTCACTGGAATTTATGATGGGTACTTAAACGGAACATGTGGAGGTTTTCCCCTGCTCAGTGTAACTCAGTTTTTCCTTTCAGGGGGGAGAAGGTTCAGGAATCCAGTAACACAAGAAAGTTTCCTGCCGGGGAGCAAAAAAAAAAAAAACTCGTTAGACTCAGAGAAACAAAGCTAGCTTGGACTCAGCTAAACTCAGCTTGGCTAGAGTACCCAAAACTGGCAAACACTCTGGCGTCGAGTGAGTGACAGCCCACTGCTCAAATACTCCTCCAGATAATGATCCAATGAGCCGCAGGGAGGGACAGCGAAGACAGGGCACCTCCTGGTGGTGAAAAAAGGAAAAAACACAAAAAGGCCACACAAACTGCATTCCTAACAACTCAGTCACACTCTGAAATGATATAGATATGTAATAACGTTTTTTGTTTTCTCCGACACACGAAAACTATGTTAAAACCATCCATCCATTTTCCATCATGCTTATCCCTGCTGGGGTCGCCAGGGGTGCTGGTGCCTATCTCCAGCTGTAAATAGGCAAGAGGCGGGGTACACCCTGGACAGGACGCCAGTCGATCACAGCGCAACACAAGGACAAATAAGACAAACAACCATTCACACACACACTCACCTAAGGAGAATTTAGTAAAGTGCATTAACCTAACAATCATGTTTTTAGACTGTAGGAGAAAGCCGAAGAACCTGGAGAGAACCCACTCATGCGCAGTGAGAACATGCAAACTCCATGCAGCAAGACCTTGGGCTGGGAATCAAACCCACAATCTTCTTGTGCTCCCCATTGTCGCACTGTGCAGCCCATATTAAAACCACTTATACAGTATATATTAGATTCCCTGTGTAGGGCATTTGATGCCAGATAAATCATTTTTTCTCCTGTTGTCACTCTATTTTTGTACATAATTAATAATCATTTTTATAATTGTATTCAAAAAATTTATTGGATTTATCTCAACATCATGCCTTCCTAGTGCTCCTAAAAATATATTGGATTTGTTGTTTTCTTGAATTATTCAAAAGAAAAAAAAGAAAAAAAGACTGCACTGTGACCAAATCTCCAAATTTTAAACCTCAGCCAAATAGGATTTATGAGTTGATGTAACATACTGACTGAGCAGTTTGTTTGAGGACTTTAAATCCAATCCAAAGAACCATTCTAATGCACTTGTTATCAGAAAGAACTGATAAAATAATAATAAATAATAAGAAAGATACTCTTTTTCAAGACAGAAGATAAAGTTGGCTTCTCACATTTTCTTTCTTTTTTTTGCTGTTTTCTTAAAGGGTGACTGCAGGGTAGCTTTTGTTTCCCAGCAGGGGTGTTGCACTAAAGAGCACTTTGTCCTTATGAAACTTAGCTGAAATTATTTAAATGATACCTTTAATAGTCTCGCTAAAACATTGAGTAGATGGCACACCATCTGGAGTGTCGATGTGAGTGTGTCAAGTAGCAGCTGTGCCAGTAGGAGGTGTGATGTCTGAGCGGCCCACTGACTGCCAGCTGTGCTTAAAAGTGAGAATAAAAAACTATACCTGCGAAAAAGAAAAAAATAACACAGGAGTACAGTATTAGCAGCGAGGCAGAGAAAGAATGTACATATGGCACTTCTTCATGAAACTCTTTATTAAAGCTTGTTCTGTCGACAAAAGCAGAGGCACAGATAGGGAGACAGAAACCTCCCACAGAGCATCAGACAGGCAAAAAAGTGTGTCAGGAGTGCACAAAAGCAGCGAGACAGGCTGACAAAGGGTATTAATGTGCATTTGATAGTTCATTGTTCTGTAGTTGTTTCCCCTCTCCACCCATCTAAATGGGTATTGATTAATCAGGCTGATCTATTGCTCTGCTGCAGTACTGATCAGCGGCTTGCGTCTTTGAGACGAAGAGGTTGTTATTGATCCTGTACAAATGACAGAAGACCACCAAGAATTATTAAAAGACAACAACTCTCAATCTGCCTGTCTCTACCCGTCAGTTCCACTCTTAATGAATTTTATTGATTAGAAGAGAAGAGATCAGGCTGAGTCCATCTGTGCGCTATTAGAATGAAAAAAAACCTTTTCATTCTTTGTACATTAGTGTTCTCCCCTTTAGGCATTTTTTCTCTCTTTCTGCAATGCAGGCCGATAATGTCTCAGTATATTTCTTTTTCAAAAAGTTAAATAATGCTTGATATTCTGGAGCTAATCTAAACACCAAGCAGTATGTCTTGTGGGTAAATTATAAGAATATATAACAGCCTAAAGTGTTTAACATAAAAAAAAAAAATCATTTGAAAATTGTTGTGCATTGCTCTATGATATGGTTCCCCATTCTTTTGAAGCTGATTTATCTGTAGGAACTCAATAATTCACAAATACTTTGGCTCAAAGTTTTTTTTAAATGCTTTCAATGTTAAAACAGTTTCATTAAGAAAACATCCGTCTAGTTTCACCAGAGTAGGATTTGCATTCCTACTGAAAATTATTATGCTGAACCAAGACAATCTATTAAACAGTCAACATATAGGATGTTGATTTATATAATAATTTATAGTGATAATTTAATGATTTTAGATACAGGAAATATTTCCATAATGTTTGCATCCATGTTAAGCATTAGCACTGTTCATCTCTTAACATATGTGTCAAACTGAAGGTCCACAACAGCAATCTATCCAGCCTTCAAAAGCCAATAAATGGCCTGTTCTTATATAGCACTTTTCCAAGGTCTTGAGGGTTTGACCAAAGTGCTTTACACTACATTCAGTCATTCACCCATTCATGCAAACAATGATGGTGGCAAGCTACATTTTAGCCACAGCTGCCCTGGAGCTCACTGACAAGAAGCAAGGCTTCTGTACACTAGAGCCGCCATTCCCTCCTAACACCATCAGTAATGTAAAGGCACATCATGTCATAAGATAAGGCATATGTTGTTTTAAAGTGCATGAAGTGGCTTAAACTGCTAATCAAATTGAAGATATGATGCTCTTTGTGAATACGTTCATGAAATAAAAAGATACATTTATAGCTTATTGGCCATTTTAAAGACTTGGTAATACTGAAGTGGCCTGATATAGAAATTAGTTTGACACCACTGCTGCAGTTAGGTTACACATACCCTTTATACTAATATGATCCCTCATTATTTACAGGATTAAAACTTTAAGATCATATTACCATCTTAAAACATAACGAGAATAATTAAGCCTGTTCTCCAACTTGATGGCTTAAGAAAAGATTTTTAATAAGTTGACTCATGTTAAGGGATTCTATGCTATCATTATGGAAAATTAAGTTTTAATAGTTTTCAGTATATGTAAGGTGTCATGTTCACAAATAGTATGGGGTATTACATAATCCTACAATTTTATACATGCAAGAATGGTTTAGGCTCGGAAAAATGACAAAAACACAAGATGTAAAACCCAATTTACTTATACAATAATATCTGCCTGTACATCATTGAATACCAGTTGTCATTCACTATCTTATATGAGATAAAAATCTAATTAGTAAAGTTTATGTCAAAAACTGGAGAAAGTTATAAAGTGTGCAAAAATGTTTGAAGGCAAATAATTCAAAGTTGTTAAATAGTAAAGCAAAATAAATATTACAAATTATTCAAAAACAGTATAATAATATTGGAAATATGATATTAAAAACTACCTTGAGAAATGGGAATATGTGCAGCTGCTTTGTGATTAAAAAATAAAACCGAAAGAAAATGAATTTTCAATGCAGCATATTTAATGTCAACATAATTCTAGAAAACACATGGTTTTTGTACTGTAAACATGTAAAAATGTCAACCCATCAGCTACACAGCTCACAAACACCATGTTTGCCACATATCTTCATCCCTGCTACTAATCGGCTACAAATCGAATCTAGTCTTGCAACTGTGACATCCTGATATAACAATCTCAAACTACTGTACAACTAGAGATTCCTTAATCAGATATGGCACATACATTTTTTTACATTTGATAAAAAATAACAGTTTTTTCTACAGTCTGAATAATTTATCTAAAATGATCTTTAGGGACTCATAAGGCCTTCAATTTTAATTTAGACACATTTGGTTGATCCATTCACCAATCATGCTTATCCCTACTGGGGTCACTGGTGCCTATTTCCAGCCTCAATGGGTGAGAGGCGGGGTACACCCTGGACACGTCGCCAGTCTATCTAAGGGCAACACAGAAACAAACAACCATTCACACACACACTCACACTTAAGGAGAATTTAGAGAAGCCAATTAACCTAACAGTCATGTTTTGGACTGTGGGAGGAAGCCAGAGTACCCGAAGAGAACCCACACATGCACAGGGAGAACATGCAAAGTCCATGCAGAAAGACCCCGGCCAGAATTCAAACCCAGTATTCCTGCCCACTGCTACCACTGTGCAACCCCACATTTGGTTTATCCTTTATTTTTAAACTAATATTTACAAAAAGGTGGTAACATCACATCAGAGCTTATATTGTGTATCCTGACACAGCTGACCCATTGATATTACCAAGTCATTGAATACTCATGCTTTCTGGAGAGCAACAGTACATCAGAAGTACACCCAGACTTTCATGATATGAGAACAGATGCTTCTTCAAATTTGAACAATTTTCCTTGGATTTTGACAATTTTAACTTAAGTTTATATAACCTTATTTTCAAAAACTCTGATTTTACAGGTATAGGAAATAGTGCTACCACAAACTAAGAGTGGAGAACTGACAAGACTGCATCTGAACTGAAAGTGGTTGTGTGGGTCAGGAAGAATATACTGTAGTATGACTGACTTTATTAAAGATGATTATTTTTAATTGATTGCAAGCATTAGGGGAATTCCATGTTTTTTTTTATCATGTTGCATAACATCCACTTCCTCATCTGTTAAGTTAATGATTGTAGAATTTTGTTGCAGAGTATCAAGACACATTTCCACCTAGTCTTACTTATAAAGTCTAATTATGATACCCTGCATGACTTCATGTTTTTTTTTGCTAACTTTGAGCTTAAATCCCAGTTGATGAAAACTCACACCTACATATGCCAATCAACCCCTCAGACACACAATTAAAAGCTTCAACATCATAGCTCCCATCTGCTGCAAAAAGCTATTAGAAGCATAGATGAGCACACACACACACACACACTCCTAAGAACATTATGCATACACTCTGTAATAACATTAGTGCCACACGCCATATCACACAACAAGGACACACATGAGTACTAGTCTGTTTTGCCTCCTGCTGTTGCTTCAACTTGAATTAAGAGCAAGCAGAAGGACAAATGTGATTGTAGGTTACGAAAGAAAGCAGTTAGCTCACCACAGATGTCCACAACAATACATTCTGATACTCTGAAATATGCAGGGACACTAATACAGCCTGCAGAAGGGCATGCATACTCCGATTCACTACTGCTTTGCACCCACATTTGGGGATGTATAAACACAAACATATTAAAACAAAAAGAAAACTGCAGGTATTTGCTTATCTCTTACATTTTCACACCCCTCTACTGCAACTTTTTAGAGACCATCTGGACTCTGTGCTGTGAGTCCCTGCAATGTAAGCCTTGTTATGGTATAAAATGTGACTTTCTCCCATGTTCTGCATCTATTTTTAATGCTTAACATTTAGTAATAAACCATGTGGCAGATGAACACAGTGTTTAAGTGCTCATTGTTCTTTTACTGCCTTAAATGCTGCATCTTTTTCAACAAAGAAGCCTTTTCTTAGCAGTATTTGGAAAACTTTGCACACAGTAACTGTTAATCTGCTTGAACATATGTGTTTTTTTTTGTCTCTTAGCTACGAAAGAATTTTTAAGTAACTTTTAAGCAATTAAGCTGAAAATATTTGGTATTTGTGAACTTCTGGGTGTAATATTTTGTCTGTTCCTTAACACTGTTACTGTACCTAACATTAACACAACTTAATCCAACTACTGTGATTAAGAGAGTTGAAATGTGTGAGCAAATGGGTGAATGACTGAATGTAATGTCAAGTGCTTTGGTCAAGTTCTCTGACTTGGGGAAAAAATGCTATACAGAATAAGTACAGACCATTTACCTGATGCACACCCTTTTTCTGTACTGATGTGGCATGAGTCCCATTGGAATCCTGTTTTCAATTTAACCATTTACATAACAAAAATTTGATTAAAAAAACACTTAAACACTTTTCTTGTAAATACAGTAGGACACCCAGTCTAACACTGTGGGGCGTCTTTATATCCTTGTCCATAAGGCTTCAAAGTCGAATAAACCCAGAAATAATATCTATAGTAAAATGTTCCTTTTCACATGTTTCTTTTTCCTCCTTTTGCAGCCTGCCACTGCCACACCAATGGTTCTCTATCAGAAGTTTGTGACAAGGAAACTGGTCAATGCCAGTGCAGAGAAAATGTAGTCGGACTTCAGTGCGATAAGTGTAAGGTAAGGACTGCTGTTATTTATGGTCGCTGTTGGACTGATCTGGGTTCTATGTATCAAGTCGATACAAATGGTGTGATTTGGCCACCAAGTGATAAAAACAGCATCAGAGAAAAGCATTCATTATGTTATTTTTTAGCATTACTGGTTTAAATAACCAGTCCTACTTAGAACCGAGCTCTACCTGTGTCTGGGTTTGTGTATGGAGGGGGTAGTTTCTGCCATGTATTTGTTGACTTGTGGCTACAATTTCTCAGGAATATGCAATATTATGGGGAACTGTGTACCTGTCTAGGCATTAGAGTGAGGACCATTTTTCAACAACCAGTTGTAAAGTGAGGACATGTTGCTGTTGCCAATGGTTAGATTTAGGGCTAAGATGTCAATATGCTTAGGTTTAGAGTTACAATATTTTTAGGGTTAGGGCATAGAACGGTTTGCAAATGACTGACAATAAATGGAGGTCAATGAGATTCAACACATTGTCCTCACTACATATAGCAAAATAAGGATGTGTGTGTGTGTGTGTGTGTGTGTGTGGTCTTGTGTTACCTACAATGTGGAGGAGGTATTTTGTAAAATATCCTACATGCGAGGACTTACAAGTACATAGGGTAAGGGTCTGGATTAGGCCGCATAAAAGGAATGCAAGTCTATGAAACGTTCCCATATGTAATGAAAACAAAGGTGTGAGTGTGTGTGTGTGTGTGAGAGAGAGAAAATTTCCAAACATTGTGTTATTTCTAAACAGAAAATGACAGCAGCGGTCAAACAATAAGAGCAGCCACTCACTAAAACAGCCAAATGTGTTCCTTGCTTTTACTCTTTTGGAGGTTTCTAAAAGGTGTCTTTTATTTTTTAAATCAACCATGTTCAGATGTACTGTAAAATAAATGACAAAAAATATATATCTTCATCAACTTTGCTTCTCTTCGTCTGCGGCCCTGTTATCTGTTTCGGGACAGGCTTCTTTTTTCCTTGGAATTACTGTCTGCATACCTTTGGTTCTTCTAAAAGTTTGCTAATTATGACCAATTGTGAATTTTAATTGTGAATTTTGGTCAATGCCGTTACATTACCTGGTAGAGATTTGGCATCACTGGTTTAGACCAAATTAAAAATTATCTGTTACCATTGGATCGTTTATCATTTTATCTTTAAAGTCTGAGCTTCTTAAGATGTTTAATCATTTATTTTCCTCACTGCCATGTTATTCATTTTTCCTACTTTATTCTTGAAAGCTATTTATAAATCTAGTTGGGAAATATCAAAAGAGCTAAAGACTAAACACTGTCCTGCTTTTCCAAGGAATATAAGTGTATTAATGGTATCTACCTTAATATTTTTGATAAGTGATTGCAATCCTTCCTTTGACTTTTTTAAGCTTCAAAACATTGAATAATGAGACAGAAGTTGTTTTATATTAAAGCCCTGCTGCTGTCTATGCAAAGTTATAATCTTACTATTTATTTCAACAGCCACAAACAAATAGGACTGGAGATACTTCAGTAGCATTTTTCCTCATCTGCATTTTCCTAATTTTATTTTCACTCCTCACTTATTCTTATCAACCCTTTGCCCACCTCCCATCTATCCATCTGGATTGTGACTGGTCCAGGCTAACTGGTGGTGGGACGTTGAGCTCCAGGAATGTATGCCCTGCCGCTGCAGTCCTTACGGCTCCACGTCTCAGCGCTGTGACACTGAGGGCCGCTGCATTTGCCGACCTGGCTTTGTCGGCCGACGCTGTAACCTTCGTCGCCTAGGTTACGAGAGGCGGGAGACGCGGCGGCCTATTGAGAGCCTTCCCATTGAAGCTGTGCAGCAGAGGTGGGGGGGGACCTCCCGCACATCAGGGGGTTGTCCCAGGGGAGCTTACAGACCTCAGACAGGGGTAACACACCCTGCATGTGGATGGCAGTGGTTGTGTTTGCAGCAGCATGGGTGTTTTGGTTTTCATCTTATGTGGGAAAATGATTTGTTGTCTTTTTTTGTAAAGGAATAAAGGTGAAGACTAATATCAGTTGTGATAAAACAATAATTCTCTTTTCTGGGTATTTATGTTTGTTTTTAATGAAACAGCGTGTAGAAGATAATGCATGCTGTCTAACATTTTATACTCCAAATAGCATCCTGCATGTTGTGTGGTTTCTTGAACAATAAAAAAAACAGTAAGCTTTAGCGTTTTAATGCAAGAGCTACTAAAAATTAAAGAGACACGCATATAGAGATACATAAAAATGTCTCAATTTACTTGGTTTTTAAAGTTGTTTTCCCCATTAAATAACAGTAACCAAATTTCTTTT
This sequence comes from Cyprinodon diabolis, assembly GCA_030533445.1. Taxonomy (NCBI): domain Eukaryota; kingdom Metazoa; phylum Chordata; class Actinopteri; order Cyprinodontiformes; family Cyprinodontidae; genus Cyprinodon; species Cyprinodon diabolis. Next base: position 11,228,560 of record CM060076.1, on the reverse strand, counting down.
TAGAAAGAGTTTTTTTTTTACTTTTTGCTAAGTTTGTGCCTTTTACTTTTAACCATCTTAACATGTGCTGCTTTGTTTGTTTTTTTCAGGCTCAGACTCATGGTGTCACCACAGGTGGAGTGTGTGTTCCATGTCACTGCAACTCATTCGGCTCAAAGTCTTTCGACTGTGATGAAATGGGTCAGTGTCGTTGTCAGCCAGGTGTCACTGGACCCAAATGTGATAGATGCTCAAGAGGATTCTTCAACTTCCAGGAGGGCGGCTGCACACGTAAGATGAGAGCTTAAGTCTTCTTCTAAACAGAAAGTGCATTTGCATTATAGACAGTTTTTATTTAAAAGAAGTAACCTTCAGTAGCTATCTGCACAAACTATAAAATTTTTAAAGCATTAATCGGACTCCAAAACAACAGAAAAATTAGATTTTACCATTTACATTAACTATATCAATCATATATATCAGCATGCCAATAGGAAAATTCCAACATAGCATATAACTACTCAAAGCAGAAGTTTTGTCACATCGACAGTCGGTTAGGTTGCCTCATAAGGAGTCAATCAGCATAAACCAGTTAGATTAGAGTTTCATGCTGAATTTATTCAGAATATTTTGTTTGGTTGTTTGGTTGGTTGTTGTGTTTACATGATGCACACTAAGACTATGTTCACATTGCAGTGTGAAGTGACCCAAATCCGATTTTTTGGCTCATATGTGACCCGGATCTGATCTTTTAATGGCTGTCTGAACAACACAGATCCGATTTTTTCCAATCCGACTCATGCCACTTGGCTATGTGGTCCTGAATCCGATACAAATCTGATTTTTTCTCATTCGACCTGTGTCTGAACAGCCAGGTTGTATTCATCCGACCTGAACGTCATTAATACCCGACAAAGGTCACTATTCTGTGTCTTGCTACTGAGAAGCGGCAAGAAAAACAACAACCATGCCAGACGATGATGATGCGGAGAGCAGTATATATGTTTAACCATATTGAAAAGATTGAGTTTTTATGGTTGGAAAAGACCACTAGATACACGCCGGCACTACCGTCCATGTTTACTTCCGTAAACATAGAGCATACTGGCCTATGACATCATTGCGTCCTCTACTGCGCATGCGGGACACTTGCTTTGTATGACTGCAGTTCACACAGGATATCACATACAAGTCGCCTATATTTGGAAATATGAACGGCAATGGAAAAAAATTGGATTTCACAAAAAAATCGGAATTGAGCATCTAGGCCTGCAGTGTGAACGTAGCCTTAGTCTGATCTGCAGTTTATTGGATTACTATAGGTGGGCATACACTGTACAGCTGAGCTACAGCTCAAACTGTATTACAAAACTGCAGAGTTTAAAAGTTCACTACTCACGATGTATGTTATTACACTGTACAGCCCGACACTTTGATCCGATCTAACTGCTCATGCTGTAAGTTCTAAAACCACACATCGAGAGATGGCGCTGGTTGGACACCTCACTAGGGCGACTGAATTTTATATATATTTGGTTATCAACCGACTTTACGATTCTTGATCAGGAGATGATCGTGAGAGGCCAATTGCTCCTCGTTACCCCCCTGTATACTACACAATGCAGGACGCACGATGAGGCTGAAATTTGCCCTGATACAAGAAATTCTCACATGAATATAGAATCAGCCCGAAAAGGGCAAAAAATCGCACAGTGTATGCCCGCATTAATGTAAATACAACTGGAATTGTTTTAATGAATGTCTTGAAGTTCAGAAAAAAATATTTAATATGCAAAATTTTCATTATGCATGACTTTCATATTAAGAGAAGTTTGCTGTTATTTTTTCTTATACTTAAAACAACACAAGCAAGGCACAATAATAACACCAAGCAACCATCTAACCAAAAATACTATTTTAGTTTTGAAAAAACATGATAGCTTTAACTTAATATCAAGTCTTAAAATTATAAGTGCTATAAAGATACCTTTACATATTAGAATTCTTGATATTCCAATTTTTATCTGTTTGGTACAGAAATTTCCCTGAAGCATGTACTACCAAAATAAATTTTATGGCACTGTAAATCAAATTAAAGAAAAAATTGAATGAAAAAAAAAGAGGAGCACTGCAATTGCTCTCAACCAATTCTGTACAAGCATACATGTTTCTAATGAAGTTGCTCTAAAAATACTCCTCTTTACAATATTCAGTTTGTATATAGTAACTTTGGAGAGAAGATATCAAATGTAAGATCCTGCTCCTTTTAGAGATATATAATAGTTGGAACTTTTCTCAGTTGTGTTTAAAAAATTAAATATAAAATGTATCAGTCACTATTGGAAATTGGGCAGCATCTGTTAAGTTTGAAAAGTGATTTTGAATAAAATTAATAGTGTTTTTTTCTTTGTTCTAAATACAGTAAAGTTGGAATTACAAAGCTAATTTTTCTGGGGAAAATCTTTTAATTTAACCAAAGGTTACCAGTCTGAGGTTGAAAGAATATTTGCTGCAAGAAGCTCAGTCAATAGTAATGTCTGTTATGGTGTAAAAATATTTCTTTATTGTTTTTGTTTTTTTTTTCTCTATATTGTCTTAATGGTAAAATGGGAAGATGCAATTAGACCAGAAATGTTGCCAAAAAAGGTTAGACAAGATACTAAATGTAATTTTTTTGGGATCAATAAGTATTATTATAATATATTTTTTTACAATGAGAATTTTTTTGATTTCATTCTTTAACATTTTTTGTCAATTATTTCAGTTTTGTTCATCAAACATCCTCCAGAGCCTATCTTCTTGCCCCAGCATGCAAATCATTACACCTGTTTCTTTTTGTTAATCATCACAGCTGTTTCCACTTACCCAATCAGTGTGTGAACGGTAGCTTTAATGATCTTGTAAGCTATACTGAGTTTGTAGAATTGGATGTAATGAATCCAATGATATTGTATTTTGAATACCTTGGTTATGATATATTTAAAAATACTTATTGTGCCATCTACATTCTTTTTGTTTTATTGTACTCAGTGGGTTGGCTCTTGTTATTTTGCTATCTCACAGCCTGCCAGTGCAGTCATGTGGGAAACAACTGTGATGCGAATACTGGACAGTGCATCTGCCCTCCCAACACAATTGGTGAGAGGTGTGACCGCTGTGCACCTAACCACTGGGGCCATGATATCACAACTGGATGTAAGGTGAGACAGTTTATTAATCAAAATAGTAAGTTAGGGCTAAACCCCTTTATGAGGAAGACAATGTAAGCTAGTACATAAATAAGATTTGGTTCAAATGTACTGTATTTACATTTTAAGGGGAGTACCTCATGAAGCTCTTCAAAATAATGTTTACAGTGTGCAAGGCAGTGATCAAAACAAACCTGCATTCTATAGGGGCTTTACATTTTTGTGATACAGCTTTTATTATGCATTAGAGAGAGTGTCTTCATACAAGTACTTGGGAATATGGATAGATGATAAGCTTTCTTTTAAAGTACATATCAATACATTAGTGAATAAGCGTAAAGTAAAGCTTGGTTTATACTTCAGAAACAAATCTTGTTTTACCTTCAGTGCTAAGAAGAAACTTGTAGAAGCTACTTTTTTTCTGTGATTGATTATGGAGATATATTGTACATGCATGCTGCATCTTCCATCTTGTCATAGTGACTCAGTGTACCATGCATCATTACGATTCATTACAAATTCTAAGTCCCTTACTCATCACTGCATTGTTTATGATCTAGTTGGTTGGACATCACTAACAATTTGTAGAAAACAGCACTGGTATATCTTTATCTATAAAGCAATACTTGGTAAACTCCCACTGTACCTCTGTAACCTCCTCTCTGTGAGTTCTGGTATTTATCAGTTGCGCTCCTCTCAGTGGTTACTTTTTAATGTACCCCGAGTTTCAACTGAGTTGGGAAAAACGGCATTCTCCTACTCTGCACCTTTGGGATGGAATAACCTCCAGAAAGAGCTCAAATTAGAAACTCTCGTGTCCATTAATGAATTTAAAGCAACCATGAAGAATTTAGTGATGGAGATATGTGCTTGTTTTTCTTGAGATGCTCAATGTTTTTTAACATACTGCTCTGATTTTATTGTTTTATTTTTTTTTTTTCTATTTTTTTTTTTTTTATTATGAAAAATGTAATATGTTGTAAATATGTATGAACTTCCTGTGGTTTGGCTGCTACCTTGGTCAGGTCTCTCTTGAAAAAGAGATTCTGAATCTCAATGGGACTTCCAAGGTTAAATAAAAAAATAAATAAAATTAAAATAGTAATTTTTTTCTTAAAGTAGGTTTGATAATAAACCTGTACAGTAGTTCTGGCAAAAGAGGGTTTTAGGGTTTTATACAGGATTTATAAGGACCCACCGCATTTTATTAATAAATTATTAAAAACATTCCAATCAGAAATATGCCTTTTAAAGCTTGAGTCCTGACTTTTCTATTTCTACAACTCAGTATAAGCATTAAAGGAAGATACATGGCTTTAAGGTTTACGGTTAATAAGTTTAAAAATCTCTTTTTTATGCAATAAATGAGATTGTATTTTGCTAGATAGAATTTTTTTTTTTACTTTATAAATACCTAATTTACTCATGCCAAGACCTATTATTAAAGAATGGGAAAAAAAAAATCCAAAACCATACAATGCTTAAAAGAAACTTAAACTATATTTCACTGCTGTAGAATTTTTATAATGTTTATGAAAAAAAAAAGGTAACTTTCACTCATGTTTGTGTTTGTGGGAAAAAGGAGTGTGGCTGCAATGGGATCGGCTCAGAGACCCAGCAGTGCAACGTGAACACAGGCTGCTGCAAATGTCGCGTTTCCTTCAGAGGAGAGAAATGTGATGAATGTCAAATCGGGTACAGAGACTTCCCTCAGGTAAAAGGTCAAAATTAAAGATGTTTTATGCAGTACAGCCTCTGTGTCAACTACATGTTTCTGTCTTTTTTTTTTCTATGTTGGTAAACCACAAACTATGAGGTTTAATCCTTAGTCGCTTGGGTAGTTTGACTACGAATTTTTGGCAACATAACTTTTGTAGAATATCAGTATGAATTTTACAAAAGTCTATATGACAAAAAAATAAATTGAATGTGGAGGAGTTACTTACTAGTAAACTTTTTTTCATTTTTACAAATAAATGAATAAAAAAAAAATTAAGGTATAGTGAAGGATTGTGATTTTTTTTAAAAGACATACCCTCTACACTTTTGAAAAAAAAAAAAATGCACATGCACAACGCTGTACCCGTTCCTGGGAGGGACTGCCTATTAAATGCGTGCAAGAGAGAATGCACGATCCCATTACTCCTTGTGCTCGTTCTTTTTGAAAAGTTGTTTGCATTGCTCATACAAGCTTACTTTACAAAAAAAGATTTGCAATTTTTCCAGTACGTCAGGCACACCACCAGTAAGTGAAAACGGGGACGAGAATGTTGGACGGCCTTACGTAAACGTATCATCAGAATGATTGACAGTTTTTTCGATTTAGATGATCCACCCGGAAAAAGAACATCCTCCACTAAAGCTTAAAGATAACTCATCTGCTTAGATGATGTTTAATTAATTAAAACCTTAATGCCGGCCTATAGTAAAAATCACTGCTGAGCAAATGTTCTTTTAACCTTGCATTGTTTGTATTCACATTTTACAGTGTATCCCGTGTGAGTGCAGTGTTGCAGGTTCGGACTGCGAGACTTGCGACCGGGAGAAAGGAGTATGTGCCTGTGCTGACCGAACAGGGAAATGTAGCTGCAAGGTAAAACTACATGGTTCATCTTTGTTTGTGTGGGTCATTTCTTGTTTTTTATCCATTTGTAATCATTCTGATTCTTCTGTTGTTTGAGTTTATCCTTTTTGAAGCAAAGACAAATTATTTGGCACTGTTCAAAAGGTGAAGTTTGTGAGGTTTTATGTGATCGATTTATCATTTTTGTAAAAATAACATGTCCCTGATAATACAGGTATGGTTCAAATGAGAAAAACTAAAAACAAAAGTTTTTTTTCTTTTTCATTGATGTTGCTCTTTCTTGCCTCAAAACCTTTCAATAGACGTGAAGCATATATTCACAAACTACATAGACAGATAAGATCCAGAGTCATTAATGAATCATCACTTTCTGTGACAGGCTTCTATTTCTCATTAATTCAAGGCATGTTCAGGTTATAGAGAGATTTTCTCAGACAGATGACAATCTCATACACCACAGGTTCCTCTTCTCTGTATTAATGACAACTGATTGATAAAATTTAATGAGATATCAGGTAGTTTGTGTTATCGTCTTTCATAAAAGACATGAGTCTGACTGCTTGTCACTCATCTGTCACTTGTCTCTCCGTCAATTTGTTTTTTTTTAATGTTGGTTGTTAAAAATTCATCATAAATTAAGCGCAATTGAATTTTATCATTTCTACTCCTTTTTGAAACTGTTTTTATATTAATACATCTGCTCTTTTTTATTTTGAGAAACCTCTAAAATGCCACAATTTTATTGGGGAAAAAATAATTTACACTGTATAAAAAGACTTGTTCATTGCTTTTTTAGGCTAGCCAGGAGTACAGTTTTTGTTCAGGTGTGTATGAATCTTTTAAAAAATGAAAACGGTTATTTTTTCTGAATTTCTTAGTTTGTCCAAACTACTTTTCAACTGTAAGGCAGTTGAAAAGTCTGGTTCAGAATTTAAAATACTAAGGTTTTCTTGAAAGTTTGCTGGGATTTTTGCCCAAACCCTTCTTGGATCAGCCTGCAAATTTCCTGTGACACCTAGATCAGAGCTTTGTGATGGACAATTAAAACACTGACTCATGTTTTTCAGTATCCCTGGGGACAGGAAGTGTCCCGTAGTTCAAGTGTCCCATAGCTTTTACTTCCTGGTGGATGTCTTGAGATGATGCTGAAAAAGTTTCAAATGATGGTCTTTCTGTCTACCATATAAACTATCTTTAATGTAGAATTCTGGATTTCAAGAGCGTAAAATAAGATTTTGTAAATGCACTTTTTAACATCTAATTTTTACTTTTCACTAGATAAAAGTTTAAATGTAATAAAACTATGCTTTAATAAGGATATGGGAGAGAAGAACCTCAAAATTATTTAAAAAATAACAAATGAAATCTATCTATTTCTTTGTCTATCTTTAGGAAAATGTGGAAGGACACAATTGTGATCAATGTAAGTCAGATACATTTGGACTATCTGAAAAAAATCCTCTTGGCTGCAGCAAGTGCTACTGTTATGGACTAACACGCTCATGCACGGAGGCACGAGGACTCATAAGGATGTTGGTGAGTATTAAATGTTTAACTTGTAAGTTTTGATTAATATGAGCAAAGCTAAGCAACTCTTTGACATTTTTATTAGAATTTTTTCTTTTTAAGATTCTGATGATGCATGTTTATAGTTGTAAGAAAGGTTTGTTATTAGTACACCACCTAGCACAGTAAGGTGCCATAATCAGTTAGGTAAAAATTTATGATTTTTATTTGTTTCACTGGATCTTTGGCAGCATATGGAAATTATTTTTTTTTACATAGGGGTACGTAAATTTCTAAAGGAATCTATACTGCCTATGTTAATTTTTTTTTTTACATAAATTGCTATACCAATGTACATTAATGAAACCTTCAATTTTGCAAACTCAACAATATCTGAAGTTGTTTCTTTTGATAGGAAGTTACATTTTTGCTGTTGTATAATCTTGAGTGACACAGAATGAAAATTACATGTTACCTTAAATATTTGAAAGAGTGCATTTGACATAGTAACAGTACAATAAATGCACATTTGATGCAGAAAGGTATATTTTTAAAGCACAAAACGTATCACAGAATTCTTTCTCTTTAGTAATAAGTTGCAGTTTTTGTGCTGAATGTTTTAGAAAAGGGAAGCTTCATTTTATCAACAAGCGTTCATTTAAAGTTGACAAGAGCAGGATTCAGGCAGAGAAAACTGACAGAAAAATACATAAAAAATGGGAAGTTTATTGGAAAGAGAGATTTTCTCTGCCGTATTGGCAGCGTTATGGTATAAAAGGAGGTTCACAGGAGGAAATCATCAGTTCTCCTCCAGACTGCATCCCCATAATGGGCTTAGTGAGAAGGTGTGAAGGATCCTCCTTGCGTTCACGCCCACGACTACGACCAACCATCTTCCTAGTAGACATGATACTGAATCTGCTGCGACTGCAAACCTTCTTTCTGTCTTTTTCTTCTTTTTTTTTGGGCAGGCGGTAAACAGCAGCCAGGTTAATACCGCGATCAAAGACATTTTTTTATGCAGACCGGGCATAAAAAGGTTAAGCTGTCGTTGGATATAAATAAATAAAATAAAGAAAAAATGCACACAAAGTTCAGTGTATGCCAACGTTTTAGGAGATTCTGGGATGTCAGGCATAGTCTGTCTATATCGATAAGGTTTGACAGGGGCTTTACAGGGGTCATTCTTCAGTGGGTCATCCACAGCCTTGTCTTACTGCAGGCGCTCAAACTATAAGCTGTGGACGGTCTTTCTTCCTCTGTGCAATGTGGGACAGCAACGTCAAACTCCTCAACACTGAAATGGAAAACAGTCTGTTTTTTTTCTTTAGGATGACAGGAATAAAACAGATACAGTAGACAAAAAAAAGCCTAATAATTGGAACCAGCGATCAATCAGCTCTACAGATGGCATATTGTTGTCAGGGGTTCCCGGACAAACACTCCTTCTGATTTGTCTCTGGCTCGCCAACCAAAAAATGTCAATATCACATCAGCAAAGGCAGCAAATATGCCGCCAACACATACTGTACTAGATGGTCTCAGTGTTTTTTTTAAGCCACCTCATTTAACCCCAATAAAATGGAAGACCTGTCTCTGAGATTCAATTGAAAGATCCTCTAAAGTTTTTCACATATAACATAAAGCAATAGCACATTCAAACAGGAAAATAAAAAAAAGCTTATCAGTCTATTTATTTATAGTAGTAGAGTTAAAAAAAGATGATCTCCATTAAAAAATATATATTCGACAAAAGCAGCTTTAACCTGTATAAAGCAATGATTCTACATTCTGTAACTGTCAACTGGTAAGAGAGAATAATCTGCTGCAGGATTGTTGTACTCGGAACTTATAAAGATGTCAATGTTTTAATCAAAATGTGAAAATGTTATGGATAATATGTGCCTGGAATGAAAGAAAATATCATTGCATCTTTGGGGTCCTTGTTTTATACATAATACAGTAGTGGGGAGTAATTTTAATACATTTCCCTTTTAAATGCAACAATGAAACCCCAGACCGATTTGAAGAGTGATCTGTTGTCTGTATTTAGTTAATTTATGTACATTTTCAGAAGCATAACAGAATTTTATATCTACCAATTAGCTGTTATCTTGTGTCGGGCTATCCAATACAATCACACATTAGATACATTATACTTTTGGCCTGCAACATACAGTGTAAGATAAATAAAGTTCAATTTTCATAGTTTTACAAGACACTGCATGTCCTGATGTTTACTTTGTTTGTTCTGCTTTAAGCAGGTTTTGTTTTTGTTTTTTTCTTATTTCTGTTTTTTCTTATCTTAATCATACGGTTACACGAGCAGAGAGATGGTATCAGAGGCTTGGTAAGATGGGTCTATTTTCGTCCACTCAACCACAACCCACAGCCAATATCAAGCTCTGATTATATTCAAGCAATATTGAACTACAACATATGAAATTCAAAAGAAAAGGTTTTTCTTTTATCTCTTCTCCTCTGTGAAAATAACTGAAATGATGCCTGTATATCAAACAACAAGAAAGGAAGCAGACGCTGTACATTTCACTTACAGGTGCTGGTCATAAAATTAGAATATCATGAAAAAGTAGATTGATTTCAGTAATTCCATTTAAAAAGTGAAACTTGTATATTATATTCATACATTACATACAAACTCATATATTTCAGATGTTTATTTTGTTTAATTTTGATGATTACAAATGACAACAAATGAAAATCTCAAATTCATCATATCAGAAAATTAGAATATTGTGAAAAGGTTCAAAATTGATGGCCCCTGGTGCCACACTCTAATCAGCTAATTAACTCAAACCACCTGCAAAAGCCTTTAAATGGTCTTTCAGTCTAGTTCTATAGGCTACACAATCATGGGGAAGACTGCTGACTTGACAGTTGTCCAAAAGACGACCATCGACACCTTGCACAAGGAGGGCAAGACACAAAAGGTCATCGCTAAAGAGGCTGGCTGTTCACAGAGCTCAGTGTCCAAGCACATTAATAGAGAGGCGAAGGGAAGGAAAAGATGTGGTCGAAAAAAGTGTACAAGCAAGAGAGATAACCGCACCCTGGAGAGGATTGTGAAACAAAACCCATTCAAAAATGTGGGGGAGATTCACAAAGAGTGGACTGCAGCTGGAGTGAGTGCTTCAAGAACCACCACACACAGACGTATGAAAGACATGGGTTTCTGCTGTCGCATTCCTTGTGTCAAGCCACTCTTGAACCACAGACAGCGTCAGAAGCGTCTTGCCTGGGCTAAAGAGAAACAGGACTGGACTGCTGGTGAGTGGTCCAAAGTCATGTTCTCTGATGAAAGTAAATTTTGCATTTCCTTTGGAAATCAAGGTCCCAGAGTCAGGAGGAAAAGAAGAGAGGCACTTCATCCACGTTGCTTGAAGTCCAGTGTAAAGTTTCCACAGTCAGTGATGGTTTGGGGTGCCATGTCATCTGCTGGTGTTGGTCCATTGTGTTTTCTGAGGTCCAGGGTCAATGCAGCCACATACCAGGAAGTTTTAGAGCACTTCATGCTTCCTGCAGCTGACCAACTTTTTGGAGATGCAGATTTCATTTTCCAACAGGACTTGGCACCTGCACACAGTGCCAAAGCTACCAGTACCTGGTTGAAGGACCATGGTATCCCTGTTCTTAATTGGCCAGCAAACTCTCCTGACCTTAACCCCATAGAAAATCTATGGGGTATTGTGAAGAAGAAGATGCAATACACCAGATCCAACAATTCAGAAGAGCTAAAAGCCACTATTAGAGCAACCTGGGCTATCATAACACCTGAGCAGTGCCACAGACTGATCGACTCCATGCCACGCCGCATTGCTGCAGTAATACAGGCCAAAGGAGGCCCAACTAAATACTGAGTGCTGTACATGCTCATACTTTTCATGTTCATACTTTTCAGTTGGCCAACATTTCTATAAATCCTTTGTTTTTATTGGTCTTCAGTAATATTCTAATTTTCTGATATGATGAATTTGAGATTTTCATTTGTTGTCATTTGTAATCATCAAAATTAAACAAAATAAACATCTGAAATATATGAGTTTGTATGTAATGTATGAATATAATATACAAGTTTCACTTTTTAAATGGAATTACTGAAATCAATCTACTTTTTCATGATATTCTAATTTTATGACCAGCACCTGTATACCCACAAAGAAATTAGATGTTTCTGCCTTGCTTTAACTATTTCTGGAGGTCAAAGTCTATTGTCAGAGAAACTTTAAAAAGTATGTTGTTCTTTCTCAGTAAGTGATGTTTCTTTCAGTCTGTCTTTTTTATCAAAGTAGAGTGTTTTAATGGGTGCTTGTTATTCCCTCCAACAAACACCTACTATTTCAGAAAATTACCTTCTCTGGAAGCATAATCATGGCTTTTTACCATTTAGTTCTTAAAAAAAATATATATATATATCTCAGTAATAAATACACCTGTTATACATAATTTAAACAGCTCTTTAAATGTTTCCTCCTTTTGGGAGCTGCCAAGTTCATTTTTATGTAAAGTGGCATTGATGGTCTTTATTTTTTTTTATGATAAAAATAATTTAACTTTATTGATCTCATTTGGGAGAAATTTGCCTCTGCATTTAACCCACCCCTTTGGGAGCAGTGGGCTGCAATCATGGGGCATCTTGGGAGCAGTTTGGGGTTAAGGGTCTTGCTCAGGGACCCAGAATGGCAGTCTGTGGGATTGGGGCTCAAACTGTGAACCTCAGGATTCCAAGCTATATCCTCTAACCACTTTGCCGCCACTTGTGTTATTTTTTTTCTAGTAATGGAACTAATTTTGAAAGTATTTTGACATGAAATGAGCTGTAAACATTGAGAAAGAGGAGTATGACATACAACATGGTGTTCAGTTTTCAGAAATTAGTTTTAAAAAGACATTTTTGAAGGGAAAAGGATTACAGCACCATGGCTCTCAGTTCTCAACTCATTACCTTTTTTATATTTTTAAAACCGTTAGGAGCTCAGTTGAGACTTTTTGTAGTGATTCAAATTAGTCATCCTTCCTGTTCAATGGTTGTAGAAGCTTAGCCCTTTTCAGGAACATTTCTTTTCAGTTTAAATGAAGAAAAATGAAGCAAATGAATATTTCACTCAGAACTGTTTTGTGTGTGTTCTTGCTTTTTTTAGGACAGTTATTTATTTTACATGATTTTAAATTATGTGTGACTCAATACATCCTGTGTTCTTTTACAAATGGAAAAATATATAAATTTCACAGCTGTAATATAAAACTTTAAATACATAACTATTCATGACAATACTGTTTTATTTTCTTGTGCTACAGTTGACACTGAGGCCAGAGCAGACTGTGCTCCCCCTGGTGGATAAATCCAATACTGTGGAGAAGAGGACAGGAGTTAGCTTCCAGCACCCTGAGATCCTTGTTCATGCAGAATTGGTTGCAGGGACTTTGTCTGAGCCATACTACTGGAGATTGCCAGAGCAGTTTATAGGCTCTATGGTAAGGACTCTTTGCTTGGGTTCTTTGGATTGCAGCATATTAAAATGTTAATATTCAGCTCTGATTGTAATCAGACCATATGCAGTAATAATATGTTCCTATCAGGTTTTTGCTTTGTTTCAGATACCCACCTAATCCAATACTTCAGTGATTTCAGTGTCATGCAAAATTAATGTCACTTGTGCATAAAATAATGTAGTGCATTTGTTACAAATTGAGTCCTACTGATCTCACTCAGCAGTAATATTTTATGGACCCAATTCATTGATAACAACAGATATTTTGTCTGTTGTTATCTAAAGATATCTCTTTTTTTCTAAGGCATATAGCTGCAGTAACTTTCTTACAGTGCTTTTAATGTGGTGCAGTTTGGTAGACTTTAGTTCTCAAGGCTAATGATTATATATGTTACTGTGGTTTTATTTGAATTGATGGTGAAAGATAAATTGAAGCAGTATCAGCTAAGTGTGTATGCAAAGTTGTGTGAAAACAAAAATAAAATTGTGCTGCCCATTCATTAGAGAATGCTGGGTACTGTTGGTGTTTGTCATCCAACAGCACGCCCGCCAATGGGGGGCGGGGACACACTGCAATTGTCCTAGGCCCAGGACGGGGGGGGACAAAATTGACATGCTGACCATTAAAAATACAGGCATAGTGGCTCAGAGACGGATCATGCCGTGATCCTCATGGATTACAGCGTAGCCACAGTGCAGGATGGCTGATTCAGATCAACTGAATGTTGTGCGTTTAACGCAACACACAGAGAGAAGTCTTTCACAGAGTTGGCAAATTAACTGCCAGCATATTCAGTGCGCAGAGAATTCCCAAGGTATCTAACCTATCCTACCTCCCACAATGGACGGGATAACATTTTTGGGATTGGCTGATGTACAGAATATCAAAAAAGGCCATATTTAGCCTGCTGTGACTGCAGTTCTCCTATGGAGTAGAGAAAAGATCAACTAGTGCCTTAAATTCAATAGAATTTAAATATTCAACATAAAATGCAGAAAGCTTTATGAAAGATTTCAAAGGCATGAAAAAACCATACACACCAACATTCTTATTGGAAATGAAGAACTTGCTTCATATTTTCCTATCTCTACCTGTGACTGGCTGGAGGTAAGCAGGCCTTCGGTAAAATGAAGATAATGGAAAAACTACCTGGGCTCCAGGATGTGTGTGTGTGTGTCTGTGAATGGGAGAAGTGACTAAATGTAAAGTAAAGAACTTGGGTCAAGTCCTGACTTTAAAAAATGCTATATATATAGTGCAGGCCATTTAACACTATAACTCCCAAGGCAGTCATTTTGATGGTTAGATATTTTTGATGTAAAAGAACTTTATTTATATTAATCTTATGTTTGTCATGTTTGCTTTTTCAACTGGCTTTTTCTGTCTCTACATTTCTTTATTCTAACATTGTTTATTTAATAAAATAAAAACCTAAAACATAAATATTGTTATGAAAAACCGCTCGAATAATGTTTGTCATAAATGTGAAATGGTGCTGTGCAGGAAATGTGCGGTGGGATCAATCAATTACTGTAAATATATTTGTAAATATAATTTCAGCCTTCAAACCTGTGTAATAAAATAGACTTATATATTTTAAAGATTTATTTTTGATCACAATTTAGACTAAATAGTAATAGCATATACAACAGCCTTTAAAAAATGCCTCTTTTAAGGTCTACATATCCACAATGGGTTTATATGGCAAACTAGAACCATTTCAGTCGATGACCACATCACTACTCTTGCATCCCATTGGGAAAAATGCCACCGGTCAATTTGACTAACTGTGGTAGTTCTAGTAGGATCAGAATCCTGGGAGTCCTAGTGTTAACTCCAGTTTTCTCTTCCATTCAATTCGGTTTATTTATATAGCGCCAATTCACAACAGAAGTCATTACAAGGCACTTTGCAATTCAACCAGATCATACAGTCAAATTGATTCAAAGTTTTCTATCTAAGGAAAACCAGTTCATTGCATCGACTAATTTACTCAAATGCAATCCCTCACACTAAGCATGCTTGTGACATGACGGTGGAGAGGAAAAACTCCTTTTTAACAGGAAGAAACCTCCAGCAGAACCAGGCTCAGTGTGAGCGGCCATCTGCCGAGGCTGACTGGGGTTCAAGGAGACAGAAGCAGAGATACAAAAAGCAACTGTAAAAGGCGGCCCCGTCCAGGAAACACACAGCCAGGCAGACGAGCTCCGAGCCAGCTCCCATGTCAGAGGATGAAGAGAGCACATCCAGCCAGTCACAGTCAGAGAAACAGGACTACACTGGAAAACAGGCCGATCTCCAGCATCTATAAACAAGGGTGTTGATGGAAGCAGCGCAGCTGATATTTCTCTCCAGGATTGTGTCACAGCCAAACAGGAACAGACGAGGCAAAGCTACTATGAGAAAAAGCAGAGAGTGCATAACGTAAGAGATTGAACTAATAGATTCTGCATATTAGGAGAATAGAGACAGAATGAAGCAGAATGATGAAATGGGGGTCCCTATGTCCTCCAGAAGTCTAAGCCTATAGCAGCATAACTATAGAGATGGCTAAGGTCTACCTGTTCTGGCTGGACTTCACATGCTCACCTCAGGCTTCAAAGAACTTGAAGTACTGTAGAGTTTTACGCTGTTCTGCTGATGTGTGCTGCTTTTCATGGACTCACAGAGGGGTTCTGCAACTAATATGATACGTACAGAAGGAAAGGTTGTAGAATCTGGGCCTCAAGGCATTGACATGTCAGAAAAACATGTATTTTTGTTTTTCTCCCAATATACACTCACCGGCCACTTTATTAGGTACACCATGCTTGTAACGGGTTGCACCCCCTTTTGCCTTCAGAACTGCCTCAATTCTTCGTGGCATAGATTCAACAAGGTGCTGGAAGCATTCCTCAGGGAGTTTGGTCCATATTGACATGATGGCATCACACAGTTGCCGCAGATTTGTCGGCTCCACATCCATGATGCGAATCTCCCGTTCCACCACATCCCAAAGATGCTCTATTGGATTGAGATCTGGTGACTGTGGAGGCCATTTGAGTACAGTGAACTCATTGTCATGTTCAAGAAACCAGTCTGAGATGATTCCAGCTTTATGACATGGCGCATTATCCTGCTGAAAGTAGCCATCAGAAGTTGGGTACATTGTGGTCATAAAGGGATGGACATGGTCAGCAACAATACTCAGGTAGGCTGTGGCGTTGCAACGATGCTCAATTGGTACCAAGGGGCCCAAAGAGTGCCAAGAAAATATTCCCCACACCATGACACCACCACCACCAGCCTGAACCGTTGATACAAGGCAGGATGGATCCATGCTTTCATGTTGTAGACGCCAAATTCTGACCCTACCATCCGAATGTCGGAGCAGAAATCGAGACTCATCACCCCAGGCAACGTTTTTCCAATCTTCTATTGTCCAATTTCGATGAGCTTGTGCAAATTGTAGCCTCAGTTTCCTGTTCTTAGCTGAAAGGAGTGGCACCCGGTGTGGTCTTCTGCTCCTGTAGCCCATCTGCCTCAAAGTTCGACGTACTGTGCGTTCAGAGATGCTCTTCTGCCCACCTTGGTTGTAACGGGTGGTTATTTGAGTCACTGTTGCCCTTCTATCAGCTCGAACCAGTCTGGCCATTCTCCTCTGACCTCTGGCATCAACAAGGCATTTTCGCCCACAGAACTGCCGCTCACTGGATGTTTTTTCTTTTTCGGACCATTCTCTGTAAACCCTAGAGATGGTTGTGCATGAAAATCCCAGTAGATCAGCAGTTTCTGAAATACTCAGACCAGCCCTTCTGGCACCAACAATCATGCCACGTTCAAAGTCACTCAAATCACTTTTCTTCCCCATACCGATGCTCGGTTTGAACTGCAGGAGATTGTCTTGACCATTTCTACATGCCTAAATGCACTGAGTTGCCGCCATGTGATTGGCCCTCATTAGAAAATAAGTGTTAACGAGCAGTTGGACAGGTGTACCTAATAAAGTGGCCGGTGAATGTATTACTGTTGTGAAAAAAGGAGGTTATTTGGGAAATGCAGTACAATGTCTTTGGCTTTTCATTATTATTATTTTCAGAATTTAACAAAATAAAAGGGCTCTATTTTTCCTATCAAAAGGCTTAAAAGAAAATCTCTCTTTCACCTAACTAGGAACATTTTTTATTTATTTTTTTCTTTAGATCACAGCCTATGGAGGGCAGCTGAAATACGCTGTGTACTACGAGGCTAGAGATGAAACTGGTCCATCATCCTATGAGCCTCAAGTCATTATTAAAGGTGGTCCAAATCACAACATTATAATAACCCGGCACATCCCAGGACTTCAGATTGGTCAGCTCACTCGTCATGAGATCGACATGACAGAGGTACAGTAAGGAGAAGATGGTTGTGGGGCTACCTTGAATTTGGCAATGCAATCAGTACATCAAGACTGCAGAGATACAATTTATCTGCCTCTTTCTGTGTTAAGCATGAATGGAGGTATGAAGATGGCCGGTCTATGACCCGAGAGGACTTCATGGATGTTTTGTTCTACGTGGACTACATCCTCATAAAGGCATCACATGGCAGTCTGATGAGACATAGCCGGTAAAACATTAACAGCTGCTTTAATTTCTAAATGATTTATCATTGATAATTGTAAAATTGTTTGTTCTCAAGAAACAACTTTATTCTTTAAACAGCCTGCAAATGGTCTCAGTCCAATTTTTTATATTTAAACAATTATCAAAAGTTGTAAACACATATTTACTATGAATGAAATGTTGCCTTTCTTGCAGTATTTCAGAAATCAGCTTAACCGTAGCAGAGGAAGGAACGCCGACAGAGCTAAATGAAAAAGCCCATCAAATAGAAAAATGTGACTGTCCCACTGGATACTCTGGGCTTTCCTGTGAGGTATGCACCTCCGTTTTATGTAATTTATAAGGAATGGTTTGATATTTTATTTTCTAACTGGGTTCTTAAATTGTTGTAATTGGTAGTGTGAGAAGACGATCTGTGATTAATTCATTAACATATTCCAAGGCACTTTGTCTAATACAACATGTTTCTATGGAGACTGTTTCTGATACAGACTCTACACATTGGCTTCACTGTGGGTAGTAGTTCCTGAAAGCTCTTCAGGATTTCGTGTTAATCTCACAATATTTTTTTCCTGTTTACTGCCACTTTTTTTTTTTTTTTCAGAACAATGCTGATTTGTGTTGTTGGGGAAAATACAGGTCTATATTATTCAGAAAGTAAAGGTACTATTAAGATGAAGCCAGAGAGGAGCAAACTGAAGCTAACCTTAAAATGCTCAGGTCGTACAAGGCTTGCCAGACAGATGGCTGTGCTATTTGTAGCTGCCGTCGTTGCTAATAAAGTATTTTAAACGGGCATTTAGTGCTTGCAGAGGGAACAGATGGCTCTTTAAATGGACTCCATTAATTATTACTGAACAGGAGAGGCAGGGATAGAGATTTACCTTGCAAGCCTGCATGCGCATAAATATGCACGGATGTGTATGTCTGTGTCTAAAAGTCACTGGAGTGAATACGTCTTAATTGTGTGTGTGAGAGTGGAATCAGTCAACTGTAAACTAGGGAAGTTACCGTGTGATTGTCAGAGTCCCTGTGTGCATCTGTTTAGTTATGCATTCTAATATCAGCTTTATCGTGTGTTGGTTTGTTCAGTGTTTTTGAATATCTGCTTTGTTTTTTGCACAGGAATGTGCGGCAGGTTTCTATCGTCTCCGCTATGGGTCGCTGGTTTCTGTCCCAGCATCCAGAGTGCCCACAGCTGCAGGCATGGGCAGCTGTGTCCAGTGTCAGTGCAGTGGGCATTCCTCCACTTGTGACCCTGAGACTTCAATATGCCAGGTAAATGAGTATGCACATGTGAGTACTCTGCTGCTAGAGCCCATCACAGAGCCATATGTTGACTAGTTTTCAGAGAAACGAGTGTAATGAGAAAGTGAGAGTGGATGTGCATGAGAAGGTATGTCAGGTACAGTAATTAGCCTGGCGATAATTATCTACCACCTGGCTAAC
Organism: Cyprinodon diabolis; assembly: GCA_030533445.1. Lineage (NCBI taxonomy): Eukaryota > Metazoa > Chordata > Actinopteri > Cyprinodontiformes > Cyprinodontidae > Cyprinodon > Cyprinodon diabolis. The sequence continues at coordinate 11,209,757 of CM060076.1, read as the reverse complement.
TCGTTCATATTTTAAGTAGCTTTTCTTTTTCTTCTATACCTAAATTGGAAGCTATACTTCTACTTTACCTTGAAGTATATTCATTTCAGTAGAAGACAATTGAGACTCAAGAAGAATTCTGATTTTATTAGTGTGTTTGATTTTGATTTAGTTGTCTTTTTTTTTTACTTTCATTTTTGTGAGTGTATCGCAAAAGCTCCCAAAATATCATTTGGGGGAAAATATCCATAACCGTTGTTACCATTGTTACTGATGTAGCTTTTGTTATCATATCTTTTCACTTACCTACATGAACTCTTCAGCAGAGTGCTGTTCCAAGTCCCATCCCATGTCTGTTAGAATACATAGGATAGGCCTTAAAGTATAAGACATCTGATCAATGGAGCAGGTGGAAGAGTTTATTTTGCTTATTTGAATATTGGGGAATAGATGTGCCCTTCTGACCTTCTCTAGAATGAAGTGCAGCAGACCAGTAACGCAAAAGCAGCAATAAGCAGTTTAGTGGGTGTTTATATCTATGCACCCAAGCAGCGGGTGGAGTTGCATAAGAACTTGGCATAAACTCTTTCACTGAGAACAATATAGTAAGTTTACCTGCCTGTCTCCAGTCTCCATGGCAACTAGTCAATGTACTTAGCAGTAGGAGGCATCTTTCTCCACTACTTGCATCAATGCATGTGCTTTTAATTTACATATTAGACTATAAAGAGAAAAAAACTGCAGAACTCAAATTGTTAAGGCAACACGTGTCAACAAATATTAATTTCAGGACTTTATCTTGTGCAGTGCTGTGTGGAAGAACTTTAATAAGATATCTGTTATGTTCCTTTAAGGTTACACCTTCTCTTTTGTTTTTATACATTCTTAATTTTATTATCTTCTTGGGTGTCCTTTTTTCTCTTCCTACTCACGGCCCCTCTTTACCTTGCCTCGTTCTGTCTCACATGTGCCTAATTTCTCTACATGGTACCAATTTGTTTTTCTCTCTCCGTGTCTCCCCTCCCTCTTGTTTAATTTTTGTCTCTCTTTGCCTGCTAGACTTTTTATTTTTTCCTTGCCCATTTCTACCTCGTTTTCCATAACGGCATCATTAGCATCTTCTAACGGAGCAGACTAAATTGAAAACGCTAAACGAGTTTGTTTCTGTGGTAATTAGCAGTAACGAGAAATTGAGGAAGGTAATGGAAATGACTTGCCTCGTTAAGAAAAAAACTTTCTATTGTACCAACTAAAGTTCCCATTTTCAACAAACAAGTGGAGCACATTATAGGGGACCTCTGGGATATGAGGACTATAGAGAAGTGGTTTTGTGTACTATAGTTTTGTTTCGGTCATGTTTGGGAGGGGGGTTATTGTTGTTAACATTACTGAGTGCTTGCCTCCGTTTCTTTCTCTGTGTAATTCTTGGATACACATGTTGGAAATTCATTTTATTTATATATTTTTTCTATATTTCCTTTAAGAGTAACATTAGACTTTACTTGGAATGCTTATAAATGAAGTTAAAAATGAGGTTTAAAAAAATCTACCTGTTAACTGTAATAATGTTGTTCCCAACTTTCAAATAACACTTTATAATGACTATTTCTGCTATTTCAATTTTACACCAGTGTGTAAAATTGCACCTGTGCACAGACGACACATTGACTGCTTCTTTGCACACAGACTTACTACACCTCATCATGCAGAGGTGGGCCTGAGCCTCATTACTGTGTGGACAAATGTATCTCTTATCTGAAAACCACCTAGGCTAGATAAAAGTTGAACCATGGAAAAGGCAAAAAAAAAAAGCTGAGAAAATGAGAATGGTAAAGAGCAAAGGCCAATAATTTCTCTTCCAGCGCTGTTGAGATACTGAGCATTATAAAAGCTGTTGGAATCAAATGGGGCACTTCCTACTTATCTGTTAGATGTGTGAATCTGCATGTAACAGCTGTCAGTTGCTTTTTTCTTCCATCTTTTTAAACAAGAGAAAATTTCAAGTAGATGTAAAAAAAGATTTCAATGTAATTGAAATCCGAGCCCTGTCGAATTGTTGCAAAAAGATTTCAGTGAAAAGCTGTTGGAGGGCTTAATCCGAAGTTGCAGAGAAAGTGGAAAAATTGATGCGGGAGGTATTTCCAATTTGCTAAGATGTCATCTCAGGAGCTCAAATTATACTCAGTAGTTTGTATGACCTCTATGTTTCTTATGAGATAAAATGTTCAGTGTTTTCTCCTGCTAAATCCAGGACCAAGAATCACTGAGCTTAAGGACAGTCTGAGGTGCAACTGAATGGATTTAAACATGTTTTCCTAGAGATTTCCTATTGGATTTAGGTTGCGGGAACATGGAGGCCAGTCAATACCATCAATTCCTTCTACTGCCTGTATACTCTTGCCACATGAGGCTGGGTGTTATCATGCATCTTAGTTCTAAGGACTTCATCTGATCCCTAAGGATGGGGGGGGGATCTCTTTGTTTATCCTGCGCTGGTCTGTGAACTTACGCTCAATTTCTAAAAGATCAGGGTGCCATTGTGGAGCGTGCCAAATCTTGTGTTTTCTACTCAATTCCAGACAAACTGCCTTGTGCCAGTGCTTACCGAAGACGACCTGAGTGAAGCCTGCCCCCCCACCTTCTTCAAATCAGACAAAATTAGTGTCAAACGTTTGTGCTACGTTTGTGCTGGTTTGTGCAGCAAAAATTTTCGTTTGTGCTGCTACCATTTTAAAGATATAAAGACATTTTTGCCGCACAAACCAGCACAAACGGAGCTGAGTTCATTGACAACCATTTCGTCTAATTTGAAGAAAGTGGGGGGGCTGGTTGACCTTTTGACCTTTACATTTTCAATATATCTTCAAAGCCAAAGCAGCACAAACGAAACATTTTGCTGCACAAACCAGCACAAACGGAGCTGAGTTAATTGACACCCATTTCGTCTGATTTGAAGAAGGTTGGGGGGCTGGTTGACCTTTGATGACCTCTAGAAATATTTCTTTATATCTTTAAAATGATAGCCGCACAAACGAAAATTTTTGCTGCACAAACCAGCACAAACATTTGACACTAATTTTGTCTGATTTGAAGAAGGTGTGGGGGGGGGCAACTTCACTCAGGTCAGAAGACGTTGTGCTGTAAAGCCATCTACATAAATTCTGTTTCTATTGGTTTGGCCAGAATCACTTGTAGGGCTCTGGCAGTACTAATTTTACCTGCCGTTCCAATTAGGAGCAGATTTTTTTTGGGGCAAAACACATGACAATGAATAAGTAAATCATAAGGAAACAGATTTTCAAATTAGCTGACATCTTAGGATTCTCCTGACTTGTGAACATTGACAATCAAAAGGACTGAAAATCAAAATAAAAATCCTCTAGAGTTGTCTGATAAGCACAGTAAAACTTTTCTCAGTTTTCATGGTAGAAAATAAAACGTCAAAATAACCAAATTGCCTCTTTTATTAATTACTCTTTACTTTCTTACAATGAAGTCTACTGAAAGAAAAGGCTTGCTTTTATCTTTCTCCAGGTACATTTACTACATCAGAATAAAACAAACCACACAAACAGAACTCATGCTGTGTGGAAGATGGAAATTTTGAGTGGGTAGTTTGAGATTTTTGAAAAGGTAGGCATAAATGGTCTTCAAAATAGTTGCAAATTTTGTGCATTCATGTTGGTAGAACTGCCAAGACAACACGGAGGGGGATCACTGCGAACGCTGCGCTCCAGGATTCTACGGCGTCATCCGTGGTTCTCCAGATGACTGTAAACCTTGTGCCTGTCCCCTTACCAACCCTGAGAATAAGTAATGTTTCTTTTTCCTCCTTCTATACTGTTTTTAATGAGGAATCCATCAGTGACAATTTTTTTATAAGTTATTTTTTGCATTTGATTCAGACTGTTAAAATTAAACATTCTTTACTCACCAATGTGCTTTTTTTGGTATCTAGTTTTAGCCCTACATGTGTGGCAGAAGGTTTTGATGATTTCCGTTGTACAGCCTGTCCTGAGGGATATGAGGGGAAATACTGTGAAAGGTGAGACTCATGCAAAGAAAATAAATGTATATCATCATATAATTGTCGGCATAAGGATAAACTCGGACAGAAAATATTCTATGGAGCTCAAAAAACTATTTTCTGTCTGACCTGGAAAAGGATAAACTCAAACAAAAATCCATATATTTCAGCGCATACCTTCTAATGTAAAACTGAAAACGCTATTTATGTACAATGCTAATGAGAACCTTCAATATCAACTTTTTAGAATAAATTTTGTATGTTATGATTAATTTTGTATTATTTGTTTGAGGGCTCTCTAATGAGAATATCTCTGATGGTCACATTATAATTCTGTGTCACATTAAGATTATCTCAGATTAAGTTTTTCTTCAAACTTTAGTCCAGTCAAACCTTATGCTACTTAGGATTATACGAAGTATTACATCCAGGTGTAATTATATTATTATTAAAAAAGTGTATATAAAATGAGTTGTATTTCTTTGTGATTAACTCTTATTGGTCCCAGTCATTTGCTCTTTAGTGGTGCTACACTAGTTTTTTGTCCAACTACAAGGTTCTTTAGTACCAATGAAGGAGAATTAAATCCCATCTATTTCCAATGACAAATTGATTCTCTGCTATGTTGATTATCCTTTCCTCTAGGTGTGCTACTGGTTATCATGGTAACCCGACGATGCCAGGTGGTCGCTGTGAGGAGTGTAAGTGTTCCTCATGGGGGTCATTACCAGGACCATGTAACCCTGTCACGGGCCAGTGCCGCTGCAGGGATGGGGCTTCTGGAATCTCGTGTGACCAGTGCATGGATAGGCATGTGTGTGGAGCTTCTGGGATAATCTGTAAGACTAACTCTTTACTTACCGTTTATGTTTTATTAATTGTTTTCATGTTCTTAGTTTTCTTAGCAAGTGGAGTACAACAAAATGTTGACTCACTTAAACAACAAATGTAAGTTTGTTTTAGGTTTACAAATGCAATGTGTATGTATGTATGTATGTGTATGTATGTATGTATATATATATATATATATATATATATATATATATATATATATATATATATATATATATATATATATATATATATATATATATATATATATATATATATATATATGTATATATATATATATATATATATATATATATATATATATATATATATATATATATATATGTATATATATGTATATGTATATATATGTATATGTATATATATGTGTATATATATATATATATGTATATATATGTTTATTTGGTGAATTTGAAGATCAATCTTGACAAGTCAGGGATAAAGCTTTGGAGAGGTTTAAAGTGGGGTAAAGTGGTAAAGGTTTAATGTATCATGGAGCACTTTTCAATACATATTTCAAAAGTGTAACAAATCCTGGCCAACGTTGTCAGGAGGACGACTGATAGTTATGCAGTCCATTAATTTGACTGTTTCATTATTTTGACTGCACTATTATTTATATACTTAGATACCATAAAGGAAATGGATCTCCTTTTTGAGACTGACCTGTTTCAAGTAGACATGTGAGACAATACATAAGATATAAAAAAAAAGGACTGTGATCACTACAGCTCATTCAGCAAATAATCTTTGAGAATAAACTATAAATCATATAATCTATCACATAAAACACTGACTGAGGTTGTTAAAGAGGTGCTTAAAAGTGGTAAACGGTTGGAATGATGAGAGAATGAATAACTGGACATGCCACAGTCCATCACCAGACCAAAATCCAATTGATTGGATGGAAAATCACTGGGAGCAGCAATTTTATTCACAATGAATGTCCTAAGGTTTTTTTTTCCTCAAGAGGTATGTGATTCTATGGGAATTTGATTTATAGTGGTAGTTAAAATCAAGCACTTAAAAGTTGATTTTGTTCATTCATTAGAAATTTTTTTTATTATTTCGAAGTTAAAGAAACTAGGGGCAGGAATGATGAAAGAATACTCATGCATGTTCTGTTTTTAATGATAAAGCGTTAAAAATCAAAACCAAGCAGCTCACCCATTTTTTCTGCATTGCATTGAATAGGCTGTGTGCTACAAAATAGGTTGCAATTCATGGGGACAAATTTCCTTTTTCCCACTACAAGTCTTACGTATGTGACGTCAGTTGAGGCTACATGTGTGCGCCCGACAGCAATGATACAGAAAGTCGCAGTTGTTTCAGTAGTAGTGGTAGTAGACTAAGAAAGGACTGTTTTAAACACTCCGTTACTTGACACAGTGCTTGTTGCTGTCATGAAATATATCTGGTGGTGTTGTAGTAAACCATCACATAGTAAGCAATGTACCAGCCTCACTTGTGCAGGGCTGTGAATATGGAATTTCCGTTTCTCCATGCTCCTGCGTCGGCTTGGCTGGTGGCTGCAATTACCTGCAGAACCAGTCATGTCTCTTTTCCTCTTCCTGCCTAGGTCTTTTAAACTCTACTTTGTATTTAGAATTGTTATAAAATTCATAAACGTTTGTGAAATAACATAGCATTTTGTTTGACGAAAAGTAAAAAGTTTAAGACTTTTAGAAACCATCATGGGTGAAAATATCTGCTCTTTACAGTAGGTTGATGGGAGATAGCAGGATGGTTTATTAAACAGATATTACATGGCATGATTATAAAAACGTTGGTTCATTGCATAGCAATACTGTTCTATTTCCCAAAGTTGGATACTTTCTTTTTGAAGGGCTACAATTTTCTGTTTGCCACTTTTCTAATTTTAACCTTTGATGTAGCAAGTCTTTTTTATTTTGATCAAAAGCTTAAGTGGGTATTGTAAGCCAGATATTTACAATCACCTTAAAAAACTGATTAGTTTGGTGCAACTTCACATTAATTAATGATGCAGTTTCCACCAAAGCAATCCCATCTAAAACAGTTGGGAGCTTAAAAGCTTGAGATTAAAAGTGGATATTTTCTGGATGTCAAAGGTTTTTCTCTAAATGGTAAGTCCATAAAAAGTTTATTTGATTTTTTTTTTTTTTTTTTAAGTCTTTTTTTTTGCCATTGATATGTCTCACAACTAGTTTGTGTGAACCTACTGACCCTATCTAAATAGTATTATAAATTGTGGTAATTATACAGATTAACCTTAAACTGCAGAAATCAGAACAAAAGGAAAAAAAGAAAAGCCCATTTGCACCAAAGGTTTCTAGACTCCATGAACCCTTCAGTCTTGGTCCACTTCATTCATTTTCAATGGGGCTCACATATGAAATGTCACATGGTTTTGTAATCTTTGCTGTATTTTGACAATCAAATCCAGACCGAAGCCTTTTCCTTTAGTTGCCATGGGAGACATAATAATAGCAGAAGTCATACTTATTCATTAAAGCAATAATTTCAATGTCATTTGGAGCTAATTTAAACTTAATATGATAATAATGGCAGTGCCAATTTAGTACCATTAACATGCTTGGAAGAAAGTGTGTGAATGAGAACATAGATGAAAGGTTGTAAGACAGAGGCCAATGTGAAATTGCTGCTGTCAGGTTGGTGAGGACATTTCTTCCTCATCTCCTGCATGATCTGCATGTTTCCACATTGAACTTGTGCTCATATATTGGAAATGCTGCACCGAACTGATTGCTTTTGTGTCCAAACCATAATCAAAGCTCTTTGTTCTCACGACTGTATTTTTTTTTTTTCCCCAAGCTCTGGCTTTTATATCATTTTGCCAGGCACAACAAACCGCTTCTCCTGCATGAGAATATAAAGATATAAACATCTGCATCAATTGCAGAAATTCATCTTAAATATAACAAGTCATGTCACACAGTTTGTTGCATTATTAAACTTGCCTACATAGATCTATGAAAATATGCTTACAATACGATTATTAATCCATTAGATGCAGATGTAACATATAAGTATCCCCCAGCTCATGTCTAGAAGGAGACTTGGGGCCATAATAGATTACCTTCAGTGGGTCATTTAAAGGAGGTATCGCATACTCAGTATATTGCTTAATATATCAGCTTAAATATGATCAATTTATGTAGGTTTAAATTTGTTTTGGATATGTTGTCTTTTTTAATTTGCTCTAATTTAAATTTTATAAATAACTATATTGTGAGTAAAATACAGTTGCTTATTGAAGCACAAAACATGATGATAAAAATTGAAACACCTGAGTATTCTGGATTTTTCCTTTATACAGAAATTAAATATCCAAAGAAATATATGTTTATATGTAGTTCATCTTTCTCACGTCAGATAATTTCAATTCGTTATAGAAAAAAATAAATATGAATGGTTCGAGATATTATTAGGGTAATTCTTTTTTTTTGGATTTAAGGAGGTAAGGTACAAGTGAAAGTCAAAATTATGTCTGAAAAAGAATGCAGAATGTAAAATAATTGTTTTTTTTAAAGCACATTTTTGTTTGATCTAATTAGTAGTTTTTTAATCCAATGTTTTGGGGTTTTATAAGGTCTTACACAATGTAGTCGTGTGAAGTATTATTAGGTCCTTTGTTATATAAAACCTTTGTAATGTTACGACGTGCAAAGAGGCAGCGTCATTGTCCAGTATTGTTTCACAAGCAGGGATTCAGAAAAATGACAAAGGAAGGCAAAGCTATTAGCAGGACTATTTAATGTGTGTGGAAGGGTGTCATGATCAGCAGGTCTTGCTACAAACAACAGTTTTGTGTTTTGTCCAAATGCGTGTGCAAATTATGCATGGAACTCCCTGAATGCAGTGGATCTTTTTTGTGATTTGGTTTTGTCAGAGACTGATGGACTAGAAACAGTTTGAATTCATAAAATGGTGATTTCCCAAGTGTGGGCATATGCAATGGTTGTTTATTTTTCTGCAGTGTATGTTCATAAAGGGGCCATTTTCTCCCCATGCTGCTTTCATGTATCAGCAGCCTTGTCTTAATGATGCTACAACATAAAACTTGCCAAGCAAAGTCACACCTTATGTTGATTAGTTGACATTGATGAAATATACAGCAACACAAAACTTACACTGATACTTGGCAAACAAGACTAAGGTGTCAGTGGAGTTTACACACCAGCTATTTCAAACTTGTCTTTGTGTTTTTTCCTCTAGCCTGTGACGATGAGTGCTCAGGTTTGCTAATAAGTGACATGGACCGTCTCTATCGCATCATCACCGACGTCACTCTGACTACACCCCTTCCACCACCATATAAAGTCCTGTACCGCTTTGAGAACATGACAGACGAGATCAAGGTAAAGAAAGTTTAAACCTTTTTGGTTGTGTATATTAAGTCTGGCTAAAATTGGCCGATTCTTCACCGCATAGTGCATGACGCGCGTTAGGTGGCGCAAGCTGCTGCTTCACAACAATACCCAACTAACCTACCAAAATCTACTGAGGATTTTAAGAATAATATATTGTGCATAATCTTATATTCCACTCATCATCACGTTCATGTATGAAATAAAATATAAGCCTGTTGAACTGTGCATTTAATAAAACACAGCTCAACAGGCAGATTTTAGATTTAAAACTAAGCTCAACTATTAAATTGAGGCTTACTTAAGAAATATCTAAAAAAAATTCTTTTTTTTTGTTTTCTATATGATTAACAATTTAAAGGAACAATAAGTTGCCAAGTAATTTTCACCACTAGGCAAAATGTTAAACACTTTTAGGTAAAGTTAAGATCAATGTTCCTGCTAAGCTGCATAATTGCCCACTGCTCGCACATTCTTGGCGGACAACAAAATCTATGCAACCCATAATATAAAAATCAAAAAAATAAACTGTAAATCAATTAGACTAATACATTTTTGTGTACCATTATATATCCATGTATTATTCCTTTTACAACTTAAAGTCAATAATGAAAATATGGGACAGAACTGCGTCCCCGCCTAATTTTGTTACATAATATGTAGAAGCTGACATAGTTTTTCTTGCCATACCGCATGAAATATAGTAATAAAGATGTATGTAATGTATTCCCTGTTCAATTTTTTATTATGTTATTTTGTTAAGGCTCTTTTTTTTTTACGTTGTTTGTTTGTTTTGCTAAATTCAAGTATAATCTAAAGGAAAAACTTTAACAGGGGTCAATCAATCAGTACATTCTCAGGTATGATATGGGTAATGAGATCTCACAGCTTGTGGATATTTGTGCTACATTTGAAGCATCCAGTGCTGATTGTGAAAGGAGATTTACTTTAATGAATGATATCAAAACGGCATCGAGAAAGCTCTTAAATTGGCTTATTTGGACTACAATTGGAGAAGTGAGAATGACAGATGTGGAAAGAAAGATGTTTTTATTTATGGATATTAATCATGAAATGCTTATACTTTAATTTATAGCAGTCTAAACGCTAAAAAACTGTCGTTAGAGTTACAAGGAGACTCAAAGAGTTACTGAAACATATGTTTCACAACATTCAGCACACATTTTATTTTAAAAATGTGAATGTTTTAATGTGAACAAAAACTTATGTATAAAAGATATCAAGTTTAATTTCTTCCAAAGCCGGACCCTCACCCTGGCCAAAGCTGCAATCTCACATACTACACACGTTTTCTTTCATATTTCAGTTGGCAAAATCATTTCAATCAATAAAATGTTTTTTGGTTTTTGTTTATGTTTCCAATTCATTTTACATTAAATTAGTATTACTTTCAAATGTTTTTACTCATAAGTTAATTTTAAAAACATCTCAAAATCGTTTAAATTGGTAAGAAAAAGGTTTTACAGGAAGTCATAGATTTATTTAAAGATGATTTTAAGTATGCTGTCAAAAAAATTCATCATCTCATATTTTTAAGAACAATGTTACCTTAAAGGGACAGTTTGTAGGATTTACCTCCATACACCGGAGCTCGTCCGGTGTATGCAAACAAATAAACTAGCCATCTCTGCACTTTCTAACATTACACCAAAACGAACTTCACTGTTGTTTTAAATGAGCAAATCTAGCAGAAAGCCTGAAACCTCTGCGTGTCTTTGTAAGCCCTGTTCCCTAATAATCGTCTCCAGCTAGTAGAGGCCTGCGCAGGAAAGATTTTCCAGTCCCGCGCCCGCAGTGTTCAGTCCCGCTCCCGCAAAGAATTATGATTTTCAGTCCCGCCCGCACCTCTAATAGTTTGTCCCGCTCCTGCCCGCAAATCCTGCTTGATTCGGACGTTTGCCTACTGCTCAAGGCAATTCGTGTCATTAGTTTGAGGAATTAAACATGCTGTGCTTAGCTGAGCACATTACTTGCCGATTCTTCACTGCATGACACGCGTTAGGTGGCACAAGCTGCTGCTTCACAGCAATACCCAAATAACCTACCAAAATCTACTGAGGATATTGAGAATAATATATTATGCATAATGTTATATGCCACTCATCATCACGTATATAAAATAAAAATATAATAAGTTTTAATTAATAATTTTAAATTTTATTTTATTTTACATTTTAAAACACGTTTTTAGTTTGCGGGACTGCCGCTTATCACCGCTCCCCCCTGCACCGTGCGCTCTCCCTCCCCCCTGCACACGCAATGAGCTTTGAATATTTGTCCCGTGCTGCACTGCTTTGCGTTGGGTCCTGCACTTTCTTGCCAACTGCCATTACAATCCACAAGAAGAACGTTTGTGTTATTTAGAGGTAATCGGCGCATTTCATTGAGAGCTAATGATCTGTCGGCGTCCGACACATTGTTGTGTCTTCGCAAGTTGTGCTCCATACAAAACCTTCTGACACTCATTACAAAGTAATGTGGAGCTCCATGGCGGCTCAAAGCATCACTGATTTCAGAGTGTGTTTTTCCTCTCTCAAAAAGTTCAATAATCAACGCAAATAACAGTTCAAGTGCAGCCATTGCCTTTTGTTTAGAAATGGTTTGTTTTGATGCCGTCTTCATCCACTGTAAATAATTTTTCTTTGGCGACTTACTTCATTTCCGGTACCGCTACATATTAAAACAACAACCGTATTTTATTTTTGTTTAGATGGCAAAACAAAACTCAAACGCTGTTGATTTTCTATTAATTCTATTTTTAATTTTTTCGATTTAGGTTTTAAAAATGGAAAAATAAAAAACGGAAACGCCCTCCACCAACAGTATGTGTTCAGATACAGGTCATCACGACACACATCACGGCATCTCTCTGTGTATTTCTAAACTGCTATGAGTGCGTTTAGATTTTGCCGTGATGTTATTAGACTCTTCAAGAATATATACATAAAAGCAATACTTGATTTTTGGTAATAGAGAGCCAAATTTGTTGAACACTGCCCCTTTATTCATTTTTATTCACCCTGATTGAAATGAATGTTAAACAAAGTTGTTTCTTTATATTAGTATAAGAAAATTTAAGTTTGACATTTTTTCCTTTACTAATTATTAAAAAGACAAAGTTATCTAGAATTGGGAATAAACATTTAAGATTTTTCTCTGTGCAAATTGTTTTGCCCAGCATTACAGGTCTGGGTGGTATTGGAAACATTGCTTGAGGCCACATTGTGTTAGAGGATGCTTTGTCTAATACTTTCATCTCTCCATTTCCCCGTTGAAGCACATGTTGTCGCCTCAGAAAGCTCCAGAGAGATTACTGCAACTGGCCGACTCCAACCTGGGATCACTGGTGGTTGAGATGGACCAGCTACATAGCAGGGTACAAATCCTTTGGTTTTCTTTCAACTTTAAGCCTGTGTCTTCCTTTTTTTATCTCATTTTTTCCTCTCTGTGTAGCCAAAGACATGGCAGACATTACAGCTTGCATGTAGTGCCTCAGTCATTTTCAAAAGAAATAGCTGGAAATTACACTGGTGACAGAGTTCAGGTTTTTGAATAAAAAGCTAGATATTTTGTAGCCTTTAAAAGCTGTTGGAATTTTAAGTTGAATATTTTGTATCTATGTATTGCTTGTCTAGTTTGATACACAATCAATACATTTTTATATGATAGGCAGTATATTCCATAAATGTAGTCTGGACTGCAAGCCTGAATAAAACTGACCACCTCTCAGATAAGCAGTTTACTCCACAGTAATAATCTCACGTCATACATTTTATTTTACGGCTTTTGTATTGGTTAGAGCAACTTTTTTATTTTTTTAGAACAAAATGGATAGAGCACAATGTTCGATACCCAATAATCTCGTCAGTCAGGGTCTGCAGTGCACCTTAGAACTGTGTCATTTTTAAGTTTTTTTTGCCAACCTTCTTTGAGGCCAATTTGAACTCTTTCTCTCTAATTTCTAAACTCTGTTGTGATTCCTTGCCGTCTGGTACTTTCCTGCTGTTTTTTTTATTATTTCAACACATAGTTTTGAAATGATTCAGCTGATTTACTAGAGAGTCCTCTATCAGAAAGCCTTTTCAGCAGGATGTTGTGCTGCTCAATGCTGTTTTTTTGTTTGTTTTTTTATCTACACAACCAATTAATTTAGCTACTAATATGTAGTTATGAGTTTGGGGTATTGCAAGCTAACAAAGAAGCCAAAAGACCCCCATTCTAAAGAGACAGACCCGTTCGTCCAGTCCAATTTGCTTGTTTTCAAAGCCAAAACAAGGTTTTGTTTTTAGTCCTCTCTATGAAGCCTCAAACTCAACGCTATTTCTGACATTTTTTATTGTAAAAGCTTCCTGGATGGGAAGCGAAATGTCTTCAAACTTGTAAACAAAGTTCAGTGGATTGTTGTTGTTTATTTACCATTTTGGAATGACCATAAACGGGATGACTCAGAATCTTAACCAGCAATTCAACTACTGATTTTAAAATTATTGTAATAGGCCTGTGCCTAAAATCAGACCAAAGTCAGTTAAAATACCATTAGATGGTAAATTATCTTTCCCATCTTGCAATTGCTGGAGATATGTAAGGCAAGCAAAAGAACCCGAATATGACTACTTTGGTGCTGGGATTGACGTTTGGTGTGAAGACGCCATTAAACTTTCCTGATGCCTTTTTCATTGGCGACTTAGCTAAGAGTCAAGGCTTCAGAAGATTCCCTACCACTTAGCCCTCGAACCTTAGAGTGGCTTTTCTGTTGAATGAAACTTTCCTTTTTTCTTCTCTCCCTCCCTCTCTTTCTAAATGTGTATGCTGTCATGGTTTGCTGTTTGGTGGAGTTAACCAAAAATAGAGAAAATTCCCGATCACAATCTAACATTCATATTGTCAGACTACACACTTTTAGGGATTTAATGCCTGACATTTATTGACAATGTTAAAGCCCCCCCTCCACACGACCCTGTCAAATGGCAGCAGAACATATAATTATCATCACACTCCAAACTGTGTGTGTCAGTGTTAGATTGAGTGTATTTTTTATGTTTTTATACATGTCTGGATTTTATCCATCTCCTTCTGCTCTTGGGCTTATCTTTAAATGTGAGGTTTTTCTCATTTTAAGTCTTCTACTTTTTGTGTACACAGTATTGATTTGTTTATCTATTTATCTTGTGTCACTTCATAAATTCTCATTCTTGATTTAACTTTCATTTATTCATGTAATGCCTGTTTCTTCTTTGATGCATGTTTATGTTTTTGTGTAAACAGGCGACTAAGGTGTCCGCTGATGGCGAGCAGGTAGATGATGATGCAGACAGGATTCATAAACGAGCTCAGGACCTGGAGCAGTTCATTAAAGACACACTGTTGGGAGCTAAAGGTAAAGAATGAGCTCTCCCCTTTTAGCCATGTATTAATCCTGTCAATATTTTCTTAAAAAAATGATATCTATTGTTTTACTCTTTTTCTTCCTGTTATACTAAAGCTAATTGAACATTCTCCTGAACTGAAGCTCACATTGGGGAAATATAGAAAAGCATATTGTAGATAGTGAGGTGGTATTGGAAAAAAATAAAGTTTTTCAAAAATCTCAAGACTTAATGCTCAGTGAAATTCTGTTTACCAACTGTTGAACAGAGGCTTTGAAGGAAGCCAACCAAATGGTTCGTCTAATGGAGAAAAGCACCCATGAAATTGGTGCTGATGGACAAATTGACGGTGCTCGATCCAAGGTGTTGGTGCAAAGTGTTGCTGTAACTATCAACAGATTTCTCAAGCCATCACAACTGATCTACTTGCTTTCCTCTACTTCAGCACAGCCATTTTACCTAGTTGTATTGGCATTAAGCAAGTTACTGTAGAAATTAAAACAAAATATTGATCCTTTGATCTTTTTTCTTTAATAACAAATCTTCCGTTAAGTGGTACGTTAAGCTATTTTCCTTCTACTTATTTACCAGCATTGACAAGATGCTGATGCTATCTATAATATATTAGCTGTTTAAGTCATTTTTCATTTGCACCAGTAGAAAGTTGATGAAATTACTTAAACAAGGAAACAAGCTTTAGATGGAAAGCTAACAGCAGTTATCATTTCCTATTTTTAAAAAAAAAAGGTATGAAATCTTTGCCCTCACTAGTCAAAATTGATTGTAATGAGTAACTATTTAACATAAATTTGATCAAATTAGAGTTTCAAATAAAACTAAGCTATTTTATTGAATCTAGCCATGCTTCAAGAATTATGATCCCACAACAAGGTTTTTACTTGACTTCATTTAAGAAAAGGTCTCATAAAACAGCTATAATTCACTACTGCAATTTCTATTAATAAATTAAATTTTCACTTGTTACAGTAGCTGCATTTGCACATTGATCAGAGGCAACCCATTATTCCCCCAAATAAACAAAACAAAATTATACTTTTGAGATTTTCCCAAACAAAAACTATGCTATATGGTCAGCAGGCTTTCAGCATTGTATGACCGATTTTTGATATGTACAGCTTTGACACGCCCTAATTTCCCCCGGACACTTGACTCAAATGTTCAAAATTTTACAAGAAGATGGGGTTGGAAAAAAAATTTAGTTTGCTGCTTGACGCGCCACATCAACCAATCAGAGAAGCTGATCTGTAAGCAGGCAGGGAGACTGATGGGCGCTGCTGATGAAACAGTTTATTAACGCCTAAATTAACTTAAAATGTTGAAACCTGCTGGCAAAATATGTTAGCTTTTTTATTCTGCTTCATGCAGTTTGTACCACATACCTGGAAAAACTCTAACATCTACTTCCGGCCGACACGAACAGTAGGGAGAAATCCCCCAATAGATAGCGGGCCTGATGCAGCTCCTGCTGGTGGATTCCCATTGACAGAGCATGTGGGGGTCTGAGCGCCTCTGACAGCGAAATTATATTTTATTAAAATTTTATACACTTTACTGGATGCTCTTGAGGCGTGTCTGACCTTTATGTGTACAAGCATCAAAAATGAGGCAGTAGGTTATTTTCTGATCATGTGTAAACGCAGCATTACACTTTCTGATTGTTTGAATTAAAAAATGAAACATAATAATGTACCGAGTAGCTTTGTATTCAAAGACAAAATTTAGCTGCATTCAACCTCAAAATTTAGAAAATGAAGTCTAAATTTCAACATTTTCCAGGGCCCCCGGAACCCCCTACACAGCGCAAAGCCTAAAGATGCGATACATCAAGGAGTACGCACTATGAAATATTCCTAGCTAAAAACCTGATGTTCAGTGACAGTAAAGTTGACTTTTAAAATCTCAAACCAAGTTCCCTGTTTTGCCACAACAAGAATTATCTTGTGACATGATGGGTCGAATATATTTGACCCACATGCAGAAGCACTCACAAAGACCGAGAAAGATTTAACAGTTTATTGAAGATTTACTGTACAGAGATAGGAAAAGCAGTTCCTCAGCTTAAAGGAATAGTACACCCAAAACATGATTAGCCTTCATTTTCTACTCACCCCCATGCTGAACAACACTCTGGAGTACTTTTTTGATATCTCAAATGCATCTGGAGATCTGGGAGGCTTCTTGCTGTCTGCTGACATTCAAATAATGGAGGTCTATGGTGCCCGAGGCAGAAAGGTCCATAAAAGTCCACAAAAAACGTGTCAATATTCCTCCATACTGCTCGTCCAATGTATTCCAAGTGTCCTGAGTGGGTAGCGTCCATAATTTACTCGAAACAAAGTCATTTAGAATGTTTTTAGAGCATAAACAGTAGTGTATAGGATTTCCTAAAAGCGCGCGCCTGCGAGTTCACAAGCCTACGGAAACTGCGGCAGACCAAACCAGATAAAAACTTGTTTCGAGTAAATTATGGACGCTACCCACTCAGGACACTTGGAATACATTGGACGAGCAGTATGGAGGAATATTGACACGTTTTTTGTGGACTTTTATGGACCTTTCTGCCTCGGGCACCATAGATCTCCATTATTTGAATGTCAGCAGACAGCAAGAAGCCTCCCAGATCTCCAGATGCATTTGAGATATCAAAAAAGTACTCCAGAGTGTTGTTCAGCATGGGGGTGAGTAGAAAATGAAGGCTAATCATGTTTTGGGTGTACTATTCCTTTAAGGGAGGTTCCTGCGGTCTGGTGAAGCAGAAGCGGAAGCTCTAGGAGGTAATCAGAGTGGTGAGTTCAAGGACTATGGGAAAACTGGGCGAAAGTCTGAATACAAGGCAACTTGGACTCACAGCTGTTTTTGGGGAGGATTTCTGAGATCCCGTTTGTGGAGGCTTGGTCAGTAGAAGGTTAGTTTGTTGGAGGGCGGACACGCAGACTAAGGAGATCCTGAGGAGCAGTTGAGCAGACTGACAACTGGTTCCTGAAGTGCTCGGCGTTCAGATAAAGAGATCCGTCTCCTTTTCTCAGTGTGACGAGTGTTTCCCTTCCAAGACTTGAAGGGCCAGTGGATCTGGAAATTCCTGATGGAGAATCAAAGAGAAAACTCAGTTAGTGCTTAAAGAGCTCAGAAGAAGT
The DNA here is from genome assembly GCA_030533445.1 of Cyprinodon diabolis. NCBI lineage: Eukaryota > Metazoa > Chordata > Actinopteri > Cyprinodontiformes > Cyprinodontidae > Cyprinodon > Cyprinodon diabolis. The sequence continues at coordinate 11,191,987 of CM060076.1, read as the reverse complement.
TCGGACTCAAAGTGACTCAGCAAACTCAGAGGGGCTAGAGTACCCCATACTGGCAAACACTCTGGCAAGGAAGTGAAGACAGTCTGCTCCTTAAATACACCTCAGGAAGTGATGACCCAATAGGCTGCAGGTTTGAGGTGAGAAGAACTGGAAGCCCTCCAGACCAGCAGAGGACAAAGGCACCTTCTAGTGGGTGCAAGGTGGAACTGCAAAATAAAAAAAAACACGCCCCACAAACTGGAATCCTAACATCTTGTGTGAAATGGTTTCAAATTTCCTTTCATAAAAAAAACTAAAAATTGGTTAACACTGTTCGCTTGTTGAAGTTCATTTACTCAAGAGCTCTGCCAGTTCTCTTCTTGAATTTTCGGCGTGGGGTATGAAGGTGAAAACTGCATGATAGAGATACTACTGGCAGGTGTGCTTTCTTTGAGGTGAAATCAGTAAATCAGCAGTTATGAAGATGTCACAGAAATTAGGATATGTTCCTGGACTGGATTAACAGCTTTGTAATCATTAAAAGTGCTTTGTAACTGCACTCAGATGAATAAACCAGCAATCTTTGAGATCGGCACTTGATGACATTGCTCTAAAGAATTATAAAATTAAAATGTTTTGCTTAAATCTAGTTTTCTGATCTAAAGTTATGATATGATTTCCCTTTCCGTAATTTTGGAAAGAACTGAAATGTTCCATCACACTATAGAAGATCCCATCCAACAAACTGATCTTTTGTTTTTATCAGGCATCTTTTAATCAAAGAAGCACTGTCTACTCCTGCTTGTGTTTCAGATTTACTGTAACTAGTTGTATAGCTAGATAGACACATGATGATCTTTATGCTTGCTGAATAAATATTACCATTAACAAATGAAATCCACTAAACCATATCAGAATAGATTAAGTTTCTCTTCTAACTCAGTTCAAGAGCAGCCTCTCTCTACCTCTCAAAAATAGTGACCCCTGATGAGCATTGCTATGAACCTGAAAAAGTTAATGGTAACTGTTGGTTATTAGAATGATGATGCAAGTTTCCTGCTTAAAACAGTTCAGCCTTTCAATCTTAAACTTATTGGAATTGTATTCTAAGCAATTAGAATAATTTGTGGTGTAGCGTAATAAGCGTTGTTGTAGTCTAAGTTGAGAAATGCAAATGTTCTTTATTAACGATTGCACAACTGCCGTTTTTTTTATTACTGTTATGAAATTCTTGTGTTTTTGGTTGGAGAAAAGTTGACAAATCAACTAAATCTCACTTGCAGTAGTGAAATTGTCCCCCCTTTGCTGTTGCTCCCAGCTCTTTGGCCCTCTGCCTAATCACGGTGTGATTATTGTGTGTACTTGAATGTGTGTATCAAGGAAAGTGAAAGAGAGACTGTGTCCTGGCTCACTGAATGATTGAGAGTAGCAATTTGAGACTTAATTAGTGGCCATCACAAACACACAAATACACACCGATATGCAAATGCCTTTGCATGCTTTTGACACATTTGTGCAACACTGCACACAAAGACACACAATAGGCAAGAAAGTACTGTACACAATTTCCCCAAACATGTTTGCCAAATACCTTAATATGATTCTGTCCACGATTTAAGTGTTTAATTGGTTTTTAAATCTCACTATGTAATTATATGACTGTGGCACACGCTGTTGTTTTGTCTGTGCACACACTGCTAGAAGAGCCATGCGCACCCATACACACATGCAGTACAGCTGTTCATTAGCATGATGGCTTAGCTGCTGTCTTGGCTCTAATCACTTTATGTTTACACTTCAAATAAGTGAAATGCACCACAACACACACACCGATAAACTGTGAAATATTTTTACTTGTTTCAGTCAAATACAATTTAACGCAACAAATGTTCCCATGTGCACACATAGGTAAGAAAAAGTACTAATAGGCTGATGTTTGTTCCTGCACTGGTACATGTATACAGTCCTCATTAGTGTCAGACAGGCTAAGTTTTTGTTTCATCACTGATATCTCTGAGATTTATGGACTCTAATCTGAGAAAACAGAGTTGATTCAGAGCTGCTTACAGAAAACTGGCTTTAAATGATGAGATGAATTGCTTAAGATTGAATTGGATTCCAACTGTGATTAAAGGAGTAACGATGAGTAAAAAGGAGGTTTTTAGTCATTTAAAGGAATATGTTTGTTCAATATACAAAAATTCAACTTACTATATTGTGTTTCTGCTGGAGCTGTCATCCTTATACCATAAATGATTTCTGATCCTTTCTAATTTAATTTTGCTTTTGGACCTTAATGGCTGCTTCGCTTACTTTAGGTTTCTTTTTACTTCTTTTTAGTGCTCATCATTATACAATAAATAATAATGCTATAGATAAATATTTTTTAAAATGTGTGTCAATATTTCGAATAATATAGATTAAAGTTTCAAAAACTATTTGAACATTAGCATAGCGTAAAGTGTAAAATAAGAATTAAGGTGATTGTACTGAGATCAAATTTTTTGTCTTGATGTAATGACCTTTTATGAAAGTCTATAAATCTTTATTAAAGTCTCTTCAGGTGCAGAGCCAGTTTTGTAATTTATCAAATTCATGTTGAAGGCCAATAATAGAAAAAAGTGGGTGGGAATGGTAGTCTGTGAATGTACAAAATTAACTCAAACCTTTTAACTCTTTAGGTAAATTTATCAATTCTTGTCATTTTTAACTTGATACACAAAAGTAGTTCTGCACCTGAAGTTTATAGATATTATTCATAAGTTTGCATAAATGGCATTCTTTAGTATTTATTCTAGACTTTGCCAGTTTAAGTATCTTTGATTATCTCGTTAAAAAATAGAACTATTGAAATAAATAAAGCTGTTTATTTTCAACATATAACAGTTAAATATTATAACCAAATTTTAACATTGCTTATTCATCATCTTATTTTTTGTTTTATCATGACAACTGTTAATGGGTGGGAGTATCACACTGCAAAGCATAGTGGAAACAATATGTGGTGAATGCCTGAGGAGAGAGGTAATCGGACGTGACCCATTGCTGGGGTCAAGCCTGTATGGAGGCCTTAGCCCTCAAAGCAGCTGTTACAGGTTCAGTGGTTAACATTAAATAATATTAATCAGCTGATTCCTTTAAATGCAGTATTGCATCCATGCAGAGCTTTGCGTGTATCATTTATGAGAGAATCTGGATGTGACATGAGGTGGAGCATTGTACATAAACTCTGAGATTGTAATTATTATAGAATTTTTTTTTTTTTATCAGGTTTGTATTTTTAGCATGCCCTATTTTAGGGTGTTTGTGTACATACATATTTGTATGGATCCTACTCATTTGTTTTTAAAAATGAGAGCCCTGTACAGTTTCGGCAGCACATGCGTAAAACACACTACTAGCTAGGTGATCATAACATTATGCTCATTAAGCACTAAAAGCTTGATGTTCTACTTCTACTACGTAAATCCTATATTTATGAAAATGCACATTTCTCTGTAATCGCATACATTAGAATGTGTAGAATAAATAACTTTATAGTGGTGATAGAAATAAAGGTTTGGAGGGGTTTTTTTGTGGGTTTTTTTTTTTTTTCATTTAGAAAGACATTTCCATTACATCAGTAATCACAGCTTCATCCATTTAAGATTATAACTGAAGATATAAGCAGAGAGTCCAAGTGATTTTGTCCATGTTGCCTTTCTGGTATTTTCAACAGAAAATCACTAACTTAATTGTAAAGATAACAAAAAAATGAACAGAATTAAACAGTAATGGGGATTGCACCACCTCGAGTAATAAAAACCACAATTTTTTTGTGGTGTTGAATTTTTTTTACGCACTCTATAGTGGGTGTACATTTAAGTTGTAATAGTTGAAACATGGAATTGTGTTCTGTATTTTCACATTTAGAAAAGAATAGAATAGAACAAGTTTCAACTGCCAAAAATAGATGAAACGCCAAAGAGTATTTTTCCTATGGCTTTCACAACCACAGCTCCATAAACTCAATCTTCCCGTTGGCAGCCTCCTCAAAGCGGTCCCTCTGTGTGTCTCTTTACGTCCAGATCTCCAATTCAAGGCTGCAGAGTTGAACAGGACCCTCTCAAGGAAAGATGGAACCGCAGACAAAAGCCTTACCGAGATGAAGGAGGAGATTCAGGCGATGCTCGCCGAGATGAGAAAACGAAAGCTGGGAGGAATGAAAAGCATTGCTGAAGAGGAGGAGGAGTATGAGAGCACCCATCACCGACACGCACATATAACACACACATATTAGGTGTTGCTCTTCTCTCCCACAGAAAAACTTTCACTTTATTTTTGCAGACATTTTTTTTTCATTCTATAATGCATAGCTGTTACATACACAAACTTTCTCTACTTATAAATAAGTTGTAAAACTGTTATTAAGTATAAGCGAAGCAAGGGGTGCATTGTTTTAATTAAAAGTTGAATATTTTTTGTATAATTTGTCTTTTTGCTCAAGTTTTGTGAAGAAGGACAGGTACCACTTCTCTAGGATTGCATGTCATGTATTTCCTTGTTTCCTTTTCTGTCACACCTACGCTTTCTGCTGGGACCTTTTACATTCATCTTCATCTTTTTTATTTTGATACAAACTGACCCAAAAAACACAGGAATGCAGACCAGTCTTGAAATAACGCCATTCATTAAAAGCTAGGTTTCTAATACTGCATGTCTCTTGAGTTTCACTCTTTCCTTCAAAATAAGATGGTGGTTAATTTTGAAAAACAATCTTATAAAAGTTCTTATTTTCCTAACCTGGATTTGATTTCATTTTTAAATCAATCTAAAATCTACCTCTTCTGTCTCATTTAACAGTTAAATTAATGAAACAAATATTTTCTTATGGGTGCTTCTTTATTTCTAATATGTAGTTTTTTCCATTTTGACATAATTCATCAATGTAATACACTTATAGACAATTTGTAATTTATAGTTATTTTAAATGTTCTGCTATGAATATAGTCTTAGGGCAACATAATCCTGTGAATTTGGCTATTTAATAGAAAAATTATACATACAAACATTCCTAAAACTCTACTGATGTATTTTCTTGATTTGTTTCTCTCTTGATTTTGGAGATATAATGATGTAAGCAGATGGCTGCACATCAAAAAGTCATGTCTTTGCATTTGTTGTAGCAAAGCGTGTCTCTGTTTTTCTCCAGTGCTCATTAATGTTCTCTCATTCTCTCAAGGCATTCAGAGGAATTAGTGATCTATTTCTGCATACCTCTTTCCCCTCTTCTGTTTCAGCTGTAAAGGTCGATGAGTTAATTAAAAATATCACCGTAGGGGCACAAACAGAGAGGGTCATAAAATACATAGAACATGTAATGAGACAGAAGAGAAAAAAAAACAAAAGAAAAAGGTAGCTGACGGATGGATAGAGAAAATTAGTAAAATAAAGACACAAACAGAAATTGCTTCAGCCTCTGAGTGACTTTATTATTTGACCAAACCCTAAGGGGAGATTTCATCCAGTTCTCCTGTTAATAATAAAAAAAAAATGTTTGCCTTCATGAAAAGAGCAAAGCTTTCAGTTATACCATATTCTTTGTATATTTTCAATTGGACATGTTGCTAATATGCTATTTTTAAGCTAATTTGTTAACACGCTGCAAAATAGATTTTATGTAATTCACAGTAATTGAAACCATATTTCTAATGCAAAAGTGTGATTGATAAGCAATGACTAGATAATCTTTCCAATGGTTTATTACAAATTTTTTGGTTGTTTTTTTTTCCCCCTTGTTATTCCCTACAGGGTTCATTAGTTTTATCATATTCCATCATGCAATCCCCCGATCCTCAAACACTGAGCTTTTCCTCTGAGTGATATTAACTGGAGGACACTAGATCCTTCATGTGTTAATTTTTTATGTTAAAGAAGGAAGATTAGACTGTAATTAGATGTGACTGTAAACATGTGGCTACTAAATTATCTTAAATGCTTCCAGAGAGATAAAGATGGCTCAAAGTGCACCAAACATTTTTAAAATGTTGTAAACAAACAGTTACATTGCAAACGAGTATTTTAAAGCAAAGCACTGCAGACTTCCTTCTATACTGGTCTAACGCAGGATTTTAGCCATCCTGAAAGGCAGCAATCAAAGACTCTGTTAAAATACTTTAAAAGCCGCCTTTTAAAAATGCAGATATTTTTCTATACTGGATCAAATTCCCATTTTTCTTGATCAGTTACATTAACATCTACTACAAGCATTCACCCTCATATAACATCTTGTTTCACAAAAGTGATAACATTTTAAAGAGTTTTTTTATTGGAATTTGCCAATTATTGTTACCATTTATCTCTTTGGAGTATAGTTGATAAAATATAAAACACAGAAATCTAATAATTAAATTTTGCTCCACTTTGATATATATATATATATATATATATATATATATATATATATATATATATATATATATATATATATATATATATATATATATATATATATATATATATATATATATATATATATATATATATATATATATGTATTTTTTTTTTCAGTTATTATTGTGAAGTATTTTCAAGGTTTTTATCAAAATACTATATTTTGTTCTCAGACATATGACAGCACAGAGCTTATACTATTTCCAACATTAGATGAGGTTTGTCATTATAAACAACTTTAAATTCATCATAGGTTTCTTTCTGCTGTCATTTTGTTTCCTTCATAATTTCTATTTCTTATTTCTTTAACCCTTTATTGTCCAAATTTTAGTAACTAGGATATAAAAACAACTTTGCAGAAAGCATAGCAAAATTGTGAGGTCAAATTTAGTCTGCAGTCTGCAAGGTCCACCTCTGTCTTAAAGCTGAGTTTAACTGCTTTATTTATTATCATCTGTAATCTAATGTTACCTCCTGTAAATTAGGTTAAACAAAAAGTTCATAAGTTAAGTAAAACAATTAATGCACTATGTAAGAATATTCAAAAGCTGAGTTAAAGAGTTACTAAACTGAGTTAAAAAGTAAAACAAATGTAGGTTCTTGTATCAGTGTTAATGCTCTGAGGATTTTGTTGTAATAAATATTTTTCTCTTTTTTCTGTAAGTATGATTCATAAAAAAGAACTTTTTTTGGATTTATTTATTATTACTGCTATTATTTGCATGTTTAAAGTAATTAAGTCTTGTTCTGTCGTCCAATAACCCTCTTTAATTTAGAATTTTATAATATTTCACCAATTTCCTTATAAAGGGTTTAGGTGTTCTTTTGGGATTAGAAACATTAAATTTACTGTGTATTTATCAAATTGATTTGGAATGTAAAATATTAAACACAAGATTAATCAAAGTTATTTTAACGTAGCAGTGTGATTAAAAAAAATGTTTACAGTTGACTAGTTTTGAAATATTTCAACATTGCTAACATATTGATAAGTAATCTTTTCTTTTGAATCCTAATACAATCATGTAGCATACAGTATATTTGTAAATTAACTCTTTATTTCTCCAACAGTCTAGCAGAAGAGTTGTATCAGAAAGTCAAAAGACTGTTTGGTGACCCTCATCAAGCCACTGAGGATTTAAAAGCCGAGGTACCAGTGATTTCTAGTTCTCAATTTTGTCTTTAAATTTGCCAAATGACAAAAATTGCTTTCATATCTGTGTGTTTTAAAGATCAAAGAAAAGCTGTCTGATCATGAGAGGAAACTCCAGGAGGCTCAAGATTTACTGCATTCTGCCCAAGGAAAGACAAGGAAGGCTGGCTCACTGGCAGAGAACAACAAAGCCAACCTTACTCTTCTACAGGTGCAGCACAACTCAAGAATCATCATTATTTCTAGTTATGATTAAAGGCTGAGGATTCAGTTTTATTTTGCCAGAATTTTCAGTGAATCCTCTCTCTCTAAAGTTACAATCAAGATAATGTACTCCAAAATAAAGCTATATTAGAAGGCAGTCATAGTATTTCTACTCCACCAGCTGTCAGGCTTTGCAGTATAAATTTTAAAGTTATATTAGGTTTAACAGGGACATTACCTCAGAAGAATAGGCTTTCTTTTCGGATGTGCATACTGGACCTGCCGCTGAAACAATGATTCTAAAAAGCTTGTTCCTCATCTTTAATTGGCTTTATAATGTTTCCACTTCAGATTAAAACTTTAAACCAAATAAAAAACACATCCATCCATCCATCTTCTGTCACGCTTATCCCAAGCAGCGTCATGAGGGATGCTGGTGCCTATCTCCAGCTGTCTACAGGCGAGAGGCCGGGTACACCCTGGACAGGTCGCCAGTCCATCGGAAGGAAAATAAAATAACCCCAATGTCTGAACCGCTGTATAAATTTAAATCGCCCAGTATTATCAGTAGCTCGCGCAAGTCAAACACAAAGGTATAAATATTTTTCTCTGCATAAAATGGAGCCTAGGTGGAAGTGCAACTGAAGAATCTGATTGCTCTCCTACATCCACCTGCGACACAGCCAATCAGCTTTGAGCCACACCTCCACGAAAGCCAATCGGCATCCAAAGTTCATCTTAAAAGGCCTCCTATATGCATTTGTCTGGTCCTGTGCGCAGGCAGTGGATGCGCTGTGACTTCATTCAGATGACCCCATTTTAACCCACCTCCAGCCCCTCCTCCACCATCGTAGCTAAAGCTTCATCAGAGTGTCATTCCTCCCGGACTCTTACCCTTTCTCATCTCAACCGGCCCATTAGAAGACTGCCAAGTTGAGCCTGGTTCTGCCAAAGGTTTCTTCCCAACGGGGAGTTTTTCCTCTCCACTGTTGCTTCATGCTTGCTTATCATGGACAGGTTCTCTTAACCTGTATTATCCAACTGGACTTCAATCTTCCAGGTCCCTAAGTAAAGCTCTAGTATCAGCTCTAGTATCGCAGTCTACAGACTGACCAACTTCATCTATCTCCACTCCATCACCAGTTTCAGGTTTGGGTGGGAAACAGCCCTATTCTTTGCTTCTGTTTATGCATATCTATCAAAATTAAGCGCTATGTTTCCTGCCGAGGTTTAAGCGCCAAAGACAAAGTAATTGTATCAATAAATTTCTCCTAATTGTCTTTTCTCTTCGTCTGAGTTTTTCAGATTGAAATGTATAGATACTAAAAATAATGTGTGCTCTTCTCTTATGTTTATAATTTTTATCCATGAATATATGAGAAGAATAGACTTTTTACAATAGATTGCTAGTAAGTGTAAAACTAAAAAGAAAGGGATGTAGAGGGGGATACAAGGCCAAAAACACTATTAAATTGACTATTCAAAGTGACTAAATATTTTTTTTTTTATTTTTTTTTTTTGCAGCACTAGTGGCTTGTTTTTTTATGGACAGTAGGCTGACAGAAAAGGGGGTATAAGAGAAAGGGACATGCGGGAAATGGCCACAGGCGCGTCAAGGACTAAGGCTTCCATACATGGGTCATGTGCGGTAACTACTGAGCTACCAAAGCACAACCCCTAAATAATTTTTTACATTTCTAGAATTTCCAATGAAAGTGATGAGATGGAGTTCATTTGGTTTTTTGAATAGAAAAGTAATTTCTAAAAATAAAGATTAGGAGGCAAAGATTTTAATTAAGGGTATTTCTGCTGAAATGTATTACTTTGTATTTTTGCAGAAAAAGCGAGATGCAGTCAGCGGTGTGAAACAAGACACACAAAAGATCCTTGGAGAAGGAAATAATTTACTAGCTGAGGCAAATCAGCTTTCTGACAACATCAACAAGGAACTTGAGGTACCAAAAAAAAATTGTTGTTGTTGATTTTGACCTGGGTTTGCTGAGAAGAAATAAGTCATTTTATTTTGTTAAATATATTTAAATGTAAGCCTATGATCTCCATTTGTAGGAGTTAGAGGGGATGGAAAGAGATCTTGATCCTCTTCATGCTCAGCTGGATGACAAAGTTCAGGGACTTGCTGATGGCTTGAGTGATGGTAGCGTTGCAGAAAAAGTCGGCGAAGCAGAGGAACATGCCAAACAGCTGAATGAGTCTGCTGCCATTTTAGACGGGTGAATAAAGTACTAACAAAGCTCTGTTTTACCATGTAGTAATGGAGCCATAAGCTACACAGTGGAAAGGAAATCATGTAATAATATGTAAATAACGCATGTTTTTTTTTTTCTGTATTTAAAAGCTTGTTTTAAAAAGGGTTTTTTCTATGTAAAGTACTGACATATCCTAAAGAGAAAAAGGATTTTTTTTGTGTGCTTTCCTTATACTCCCGTTTGAAAAATTTAAAAATTTGAAGAAATTATAAGATTTAAGAGTTGTTTCTCGCCATTATTACAAAAGCATACATTTTATTTTTGATTGAAAAATGCATTTTTTTTGTCATAGGAGTGCATAAGGGTTGATAAAAAAATTATTTTTCTTGTTTTTATTTCCCCTTCTCTCTTCCTCTTTACCTCATAGCATTTTGGCTGAAGCTAAAAACCTGTCTTTCAATGCAACTGCTGCTGTCCATGCTTATAGTAATATTAAAGCCAATATTGATGCAGCAGAGAAAGAGGCAAAGGCAGCCAAACAGAATGCAAATGAGGCTCTGTCACTGGTAAGACTTCAGAAACGTTATCTTTTCAGTACATTTTAGTCTTTTTCCATGTTTTATGTTCATTTTGTTTTTATTTGTGTTTGAAATAGATTTTTTTATTAGATTTTATCACTCATACTTTTAATACAACTGAAATATACAGACCTTAAATGACTATAAGGATTACATCAAGTCATCGAGGTCCTTAAGGTGTGTCCTCTCAATATAATAAATATTTGTCCAAACATGTATCCTGAAAGGAAATGTTGGCTTGACACTTTGTTTGTGATTATATCCAGATCATAGTGTATTTTGTTCTTATTTTTTTCTAAAATATTCTTAAAATTTCAGTAATGATGAATTTCAAGTTTTAAGATTGATTTGAGGTGATTAAAAAAAAGAAAAGTTTAGAATAGATAGAAAAATAGAAAACTGGATGCCCTCTTTTTGTGCTGAATTTGATGTTAAGTGACAGATTTTGCATGGCTGCTTTTTCAGGTTTTGGGTCCAGATGTTCCAGTAAAGGAAGCAGCTCAAATTGCCCTCCAGAAGAGTCAAATACTGCTGAACAAAGCCAAACAACTTCAGAATGATGTTAAAGGTAGTGGCTTTTTACACTAATTTTACAATAATGTCTACTGGACTTGGATTATAAACACATGTAGGTCCTTTTGTTTTAGATTTTACCAGTGTCACTTGGACATAGAAAATAATCTTTTAAACATTGCAAAACCAATATTATTTATTAACAAGTTTCTCAACTTTTTTTTTCACAAATTAGGTTATTAGTTAGGCATTTAAGCCATTAAAGTCCTATTTTAAAGGTATTTTGGAGGATTTTCTTGAACACTCGCCCTGTCCACATCTCCACATTACACAAGAATGCACGTGCGAGAGCATGCACAAGCCTATTTCTCCTCGTGCACGCTCTGTTTAAAAGTTGCTGTTCTCATAGCTCATACAAGCTTACTGTGTCCGAACGTCCGCTCTAACCCCTAAAACCCTCAATCACTATATAGAGTGGGGACTTTATAGTTGACTCACTCTACTTACCGTTCGAAAAACAGATGATCAATTCCCCGTTGGTCAACTGCGCGGTCCCTTCACCATCTTTATTATTCGCTGCTGCCACATAATGCTTTGTGAGGAGAGCTCTCTGCGCAAAGCATTCTTGCATATATCTGCCTTTTCTGAGGCCTTTTCTTCTCATACACTTCGTAGACACTTTTTCTCCTATGACCCTTGGCCTGTCAAACCGTTGAATTTATAGTGTCTCCATAAAATCAATAGTACTTTAAAGTAAACTACCACAACAGTGTCTCCATTTTATTTTTACAACATGTTAATGGTCTTTGCAAAAGTCTGTTTTCCTCTGTAAATTTGATGCAAATAATATTGTTCATTAAATGGAAAGAGAAGATCTCCCATTACGACAGAGCTTGACATATCCTTATTTACTTTGTGTTTAGAAAATGCAGACAATGTGGCGGGACTGAAGGGGAGAGTTAAAGCAGCGAGAGACAAAACCAAAGGCCTTCTGACTGCTGTTAATGGAACCCTGGCTACACTCAACGCCATGCCCAATGGTAAGATTGTTCAATCCTCAGTCATAAAAGGCTTGCCTGACGGCATATAAATCACACATTTTAAAGAGAGAGAGAGATGGTGGATCCTTGTCATTACAAAAAAAAACACTGTTCTCTGCAGTGATGGGGACCATGGTCTCTTCCCCCTTGAATGAAATCAAGGCATATATGTATCAAATTGTCTTAAAGCAGTTAGGTTGTTGGTAAAAGTAATATCCCCCCTGTAAAAAAAAACATATATATATATATATATATATATATACATGAGTGATACCGCAAATACAAGAGCCATACCGGCTCGGACGTCGCCCGGGTTAACAAGGTCCGCGTCAGTTGCTAGGGAACCAAGGCAACTTTATGACAAATTGGCTACTAGAACAAGACATAGATGGACTAGAGCAGAAAACTTGGTACTGATGAAATGCTACTATACAAGCGTCCCCAGTGAGAGAGGTGACATGCAGAGACTATGGGAATTATGGCAGCTCCAACAACCATCATCCACACTGACAAAGAAACAACTACTAACTCAGTGTTCTAACATCCGCAAACGGCAGCTCCTATCACAACTAGAAATTGATGAGGTACAACTGACATGCTGCAGTAAGGAGGAGTCAGGACAACAGGTCAGTAGGGAAATATCATCATCCCAACACACAGAGATTGGGTCCCCAGCCCCAACAACAACAAGCCCACTAAACGTAAGGGCGGCTGACCTACGGCGGCTGATCATGACCAAACTGGATCCCCTAGTACGACGTCCAAGACTGCCAAGGCTAAGTGACAGAGTACCCTCTGAAAGTCTTCTAGAAGATGTAAATGCAGCACTACATACTATCCCTACTAAAGACATAACTGAGACCAACGAGCTGACCTACGCCACAGCTACAGTGATCCTAGAGATGCTTGGCTATAAGATAAACACCACAGGCCACAAAGCAGAGCCCTCATGGAGGAGAAGGCTGGAAGCCAAGATCAAGGCAACACGAAGACAGGTTAGTCAGCTCTCAGACCTGCAGAAAGGTGTAGGGAAGAGGTTACCTAAGTACAACAAGCTGTCCATTCCTGAGGCTCTAGAAACTGCCAAACAAAGACTCGCCGCCCCGGCCACCCGCCTAAAGAGATACAAGGGAGAAGCAGAAGCCAGGAGAATAAACCAGGTGTTCTCCACCAACCCATCCAAAGTGTACTCACAGTGGCAGGGTAATTCAAGATCAGATCCACCCAGGGCTGAGACTGAACAGTACTGGAGAAACATATGGGAGAAAGAGGCATCCCACAACACCAATGCTCAGTGGCTAGAAGATCTTAGAACAGATCACAGCAATCTCCCAGAACAAGAACCAGTAACTGTTACAACGGCAGATGTCCAAGAAAGAGCGGCAGGTATGAAGAGCTGGACAGCACCAGGCCCTGACATGATCCACGCCTACTGGCTGAAAAAACTAACCGCACTTCATGCACGCCTCGCAGCACAAATGAACCAACTGCTGATGGATGGGACCCACCCAGAATGGTTAACCCAAGGACGGACAATCCTGATCATGAAGGATCCCCAGAAGGGAACAACCCCATCCAACTACCGGCCAATAACTTGCCTATGTACAACATGGAAGCTCCTGTCAGGCATCATAGCGGCTAAGATGAATAGGCACATGGCTCAATACATGCACCCTTCCCAGAAGGGAATAGGCAGTAACACCAGAGGAGCCAAGCACCAGCTACTAGTGGATAGAGCAGTCACTCGAGACTGTAAGACCAGGCAGACAAATCTTTGCACTGCCTGGATTGACTATAAGAAAACCTATGACTCAATGCCACATACATGGATACTGGAATGCTTGGAAATGTACAAGATCAACAGGACTCTAATAGCCTTCATCAAGAACTCAATGAAGCTGTGGAAAACAAGTCTGGAAGCCAATGCAAAGCCAATAGCACAAGTCACCATCAAGTGCGGCATATACCAGGGTGATGCATTATCCCCACTGCTGTTCTGCATAGGCCTGAACCCCCTCAGCCAGATCATCACAAAGACTGGCTACGGATACCAATTCCGAAGCGGAACAATCATCAGTCACCTCCTCTACATGGATGACATCAAGCTGTATGCCAGGAGTGAGCGAGACATCGACTCACTGATCCACACTACCAGGATCTACAGCAACGACATTGGGATGTCATTCGGACTGGACAAGTGCGGTCGCATGGTCTCAAAGAGAGGGAAGATGATCAGAACCGAGGGGGTTGAACTACCAGAAGGCCACATTACAGATGTGCAGGACAGCTACAAATACCTTGGGGTGCCACAGGCTAACGGAAACCACGAGGAGATGGCAAGAAAGACTGCCACAGCTAAATACCTACAAAGAGTAAGGCAGGTCCTGAAAAGTCAGCTGAATGGGAAAAACAAGATCCAAGCCATCAACACATATGTCCTACCAGTCATCAGATACCCCGCTGGTATAATAAACTGGCCAAAGGAGGAGATAGAGGCCACTGACATCAAGACAAGAAAGCTCCTCACAATGCATGGAGGTTCCACCCCAAATCCAGCATCCTGAGACTGTATACCAAGCGTAGCGAGGGAGGCAGAGGGCTAGTGAGTGTCAAGACCACTGTCCAGGATGAAACAACTAAGACCCAGGAGTACATCAGAAAGATGACCCCCAAAGACAAATGGCTTGGTGAATACCTCAGGCAGGAGAAAACCGAAAGCGAGGACAAGAAAGAGGAAAGAGAACCATCATGGAGGGACAAGCCACTGCACGGCATATACCACAGACAAATAGAAGAAGTGGCTGGAAAAGGCTGGACTGAAGGACAGCACAGAGGCACTAATCATGGCAGCACAAGAACAGGCACTCAGTACAAGATCAATAGAGGCCAGGGTCTACCACACCAGGCAGGACCCCCGATGCAGACTGTGCAAAGATGCCTCTGAAACAATACAGAAAATAACAGCAGGGTGTAAAATGCAGGCAGGAAGTGCATACATGGAACGCCACAACTGGGTAGCTGTCATAGTGTACAGGAACATCTGCCATGAGTATGGGCTGGAATTTCCAAGGTCAAAATGGAAGACACCTCCTAAGGTAGTTGAGAATGACCGAGCTAAGATCCTATGGGACTTCAAGATCCAGACTGACAAACAGGTGATGGCTAACCAACCAGACATCGTGTTGATCGACAAACAGCAGAAGAAGGCAGTAGTGATAGATGTGGCAATCCCAAGCGACAGCAACATCAAGAAGAAAGAACACGAGAAGCTTGAGATATACCAAGGGCTGAAAGAGGAGCTAGAAAAGATGTGGAAAGTAAGAGCAGCAGTGGTGCCAGTGGTAATTGGAGCACTGGGGGCTGTGACCCCCAAACTGGGAGAGTGGCTACAGCAGATTCCAGGTAAAACATCAGAGGTCTCTGTCCAGAAGAGCGCAATCCTAGGAACAGCTAAGATACTGCGCAGAACCCTCAAACTCCCAGGCCTCTGGTAGAGGACCCGAGCTTGAGGATGACACATACCACCCCACGAGGGGTGAGAAAACTGTTTTTTTTTTTTGTTTTTTTTTAATATATATATTAGGGATGGAACGTCCAAACTGTTCGGTTCACATGTGTTGCGTTCGGTTCATGCGCTGCTCCTTTTTCTCATAGGCGAAGTGTGTACACTCCAGAGCAGAAGGTGGCAGTACTGCGACCAAAGCCAACCACCACTAGTAAACAAGAAGAAGAAACGAAGCAGCGTAGCCGGGTGTAGCAGAAAAAAAATCAGTTGTTGTGGAGAATTGTGTGGGTATGGCGAGTGGGAAAGAACAGGAGTTGGAAGACGCGCCAACAGCACTTTATAGGTCTGCTGTATGGGACCACTTTGCATTTAGTGTGACCTACGATGACGGCGGAAAGAAATTTGTGGATAAAAACAGTGTGCAAGCATTGTGCAACACGTTTTGTTTATGCTAACAGCAACATGACCAACATGTCAGTCTAACCCCGAAATCCCACATACTCTGTCAGCGCTCCGCTCCGGTCCAGACCGCCTGCACAAAGCAAAGCCTACAGCCTCCGCTGTGGCTCCCGTCCGCTCCGCTCTGAGTTCCTTGGAGATCGTAGAGGGCATACGCGAGATGATTAAATTCAAAGCAGCAAAACATGCGGAAATGATCCAGGGTTTCCGCGGATCATTAAAAATAATTACAATTCATTCATTTTTGTGATTTTTTCATTAATTTCATAAATTTTTATGGGATATCGGGGTAACAATCAACATATACCGAACCGAAAACCGTGACCACGAAACCGTGAACCGAACCGAACCGTGGATTTTGTGAACCGTTCCACCCCTAATACATATATATATATACACACACACACACATACTAAATTGAATAATTAGTTTTAGACCAGGCCGATTGTAATACAGATGTCAAGCTCAGAGGTATTATTTTTTTTATTGTTTGATTCCAGTCTGCACTCTGAAAATAAAGGTTTAAAACCATCAGCCTTAGTCATTAGTATCTACAATATGTTTTACTAAGTGAATTAGTGTATTAAATAGACTTTTAAATTATATTGTAGTTTGGAACAAATATCTTTATAAAGATGATTATTTAGATCTGTTAAGTAAGTTTATAAATGTACTGAAATTATGACACATTTCCTCTATATTGCTTAGTCTATATTGGTGTCATAGCCCAGGTGCACATTTTTTTTTACCATTTTAATGTTTGATAGTGTCCATGCTATAGATTGTAACCCATTTCTTTACAGCTACCAGTTTGTAGAGAGAAGCCTACAGTGAAGAAGTTGCACTCTTCTCTTTAGTTAACTTTATGTTTGCTTTAAATGTCTGTAAAATGACTAATGCTTTAGTATTGCTCTTTGTGACTCACCAACACTCATTTTAAATGTAGGTCAAAGGTTAGTCTGCAGCAGCCGAAGCAGTTTATCTGTTAGTGTAGTCATTATCTGGATTGTAGGACTTTTGGGTGATGTTCTGATTTCTCAGCGCAGAAAAATAATGTGCATGGCACTGTGAACAGCTTTGCAAATACACTAACATTGGTTAGTTACATCTGAAGTAGAGATGTACATCTTTTGTATGATTCTCGTCTGCTGTAAGATTTTTTGCATGCATGAAATGTATACGTAGCTATAACTGGCACCCTGATAGCAGCCTTTTTTTTATTCCCTCTTTCTTACCCTGATTGTGTTATTGGAATTGTAACATCCCTTGTTTGCTGTTATGAATTAACAGTTGAAATACAGGTTGAACACAACTGTCATGTTAGATTTAAAGACAAAGTAGTAATCAGGTTTTATTCAAGCAAAAAGTTGCACGTCTTCTTTAAAGAAATTTAAATTATAGCCATCCTTTAAAGCTATGGTACTTGTTAATTGATGTTTGTGCATTGCTTTCTTCACAGATACATCATCTAAATTAGCAGCTACAAAAGCAGTAGCAGCTGATGCCAATGCTACAGCAATAGACGTCCTAGAGCGCCTTGCAGATCTGAACCTCCGCCTTGGAAACCTGCAGCTGAACTGCAGCGAGTTGGAAGAAACTGTTGACCTAGCCAATCAGATGATCCAGGACCCTGAAAAAAACAGTAAAGTGCATTATTATTGATTATCTGCATTAACTCACAAATCATTCAATTATATATGCTTGATTTTTAACTGGGTTAATTTACATTTGCTATAATTAAAAACTAAATACAAGTAAAAACTTTTTAATAAACTTTAACTGGTAAATTTACCTAAATTTTGATATATTTCTTCTTGTTTCTCTTTTTTCAATCCCCACAGCAATCAGTATGTATATTTCACTTACCTTAATGGAAAAAAAAAAAATTATGTCGTATTTGGTGCACCAATACTCAATAAAAGTGTATTTTTGGATTTAAGACCTCGAATCTGCTGTTTTTCACAAAAAGAAAATCCAAAATTTCAGTTGTCAACATCATATGTCAATCTGTTATGTCTTCTTAACAGTTGATAAGAATTTAAACAGATTTACAAAGCTGTATTGATGCACCATACACTAATTTTGTGGCTGCCTTTAGTATCTGTACCCTATATTTGCTGCTATTAAAGCCTCCATTCAAATGAGCATGAAATCTCGGCTCATCGCAAGGCTTATAACGCCTTTCCAATTTTTAAAGTTCTTTCTATTACTCTCTTACACAGTCTACACTGTCAAATTAAAGTATTTCTCTTTGAATGCTAAGCTACACTAATTTCTTTGGCTCTCTTATGATTCACTTATCTTCGTATTCTTTCTTCTTATTCTTCTTTCCTGCAAGCTTTTGACTTTCAGCTGTGGTAGTTTTGAAGTATTGTGCCATTGTTTTTACTCGTTTTCCTCCATCTATCTCTACTTTTAGTCCATGCTGCAGGAGCTAAAGTAAAGGATTTGGAGGATGAAGCTGACAGGCTGCTGGAGAAGCTGCAACCAATTAAAAAGCTTCAAGACAATTTGAGGCGGAACATCTCACAAATAAAGGAACTGATCAACCAGGCCAGAAAGCAAGCAAATTCAGTATGTTATTTTGACATTCTCTATGTCATTGTGGTCAATCATTGAGGAAAAGGAAGAATTTTATTGAGAAATTTTTATTCCTTTGAGACAGTTTTTTTCTTATGCACATGTGGAGCGTGAGTCCCCACGAACCAGCGTGGCCATAACAAATGTTTGCAATAAAAAACATTTTTTTTTATATTAGTCTTATGTACAATGATGTGTTTTATAAACTGAACCTTGAAGTTTGACGAGCTACAAGCTATATACATGTTTTTTTGTAAGGAATCATGATACCCTCTTATTTAAAGAAATTCCAATAAAAATGGAGAACCACCCTCAAATCCACTTCTTTATATTATTGACTTTGATTTTTTTTTTTTCTCTTAAAGGTTTTTCAGATTGTCAACAAAAAATCCTTAAAGGGAAAAAAAATAAATAAATTAACTCCTTGTTTCCTGTTTTCTAGATCAAAGTTTCTGTTTCATCAGGTGGTGACTGTCTCCGTAGTTATCGCCCTGATATCAGAAAAGGAAGGTACAATACTATCATCCTTCATGTTAAAACCACCACACCTGATAACCTCCTTTTTTACCTTGGATCTGCCAAATATGTAAGTAAAATTATTTTTAATGGTTTGAAAATGCACAAATGTATCTTTTTCTAACACGTTATCTTAAGTTCTAGATTATACGGTACCCAATATATAGATGTGATTAATGTAGGTTTATGTTGTAATACGTTTTTTGCTGTATATGTATCACTCTTGAAAATGTCCGGGGGTTTTTATGTGTTCTTTTTTTTTTTTTGCTAACACAAAAACATGTATATAAAAAGACAAAAACAAGTCATGTCTTAAACTTGAAAAAGAAATAACAGAGCTCAGCCTACATCTAATCCCTTTGTGATTTATCTAATGTTAGAATAATTAATACATCTTGACACATTACCCCCTAGAACCCTTAAAATATAACACAGCACTGTTTTAAAGGTACTAGTGATAGTCCCTAAGTGTGTGCAGTGTATTTCTGTGTGTGCGTGGGTGTGTGTATGGGTGTGTTGGAGTGGAGCAGCAATTAACAACAAACTTGTGTTACTCTCAGCTTTTCCCTGATTTCCCCAGAGGAATCTTTGCTCTGCTTCATCTGAAGGGGGCGTCTCAAACACATATGTGTTTGGGTCTCTCATGGATATTCTAATTTAGTATAAATAATAATTCAGTGTGTGTTTTTGTTCACGTCTTACATTTTTACTAATATTGAATGCAAGTTGAATAATAATGTTTCCCTGTGATCTCTGCTAATGAATAATCGCCTGTACTCTAGAGAGACTAGAAAGAAAGTGTGTTCACTTGTGTGTTTGTGTGATTTGTGTTTTCCAATGCGACTCACTGATAATATCTAATTGTCCATAAGGTGATATGAATAATTATTTTTTGCAGTTCAAAGATGGCAGAAGAGGCTGCATGCAAAAATTCACATATCAATTTTTTTTTTTTTAACTCATACATAAGTGATAGGGTTGTTAATCAAAATACAAAAAATCCTGTGGAAAATCCAGTTAAAGGGGCCACTAGAGAGAACTTCAGCTTTTGTAATCTTGAAATAGACCTGAGCTGGGTGTGAAATCCCTTTATCATTCTCTTTTACATTTATCTCCAGGATAAATGCTACAATTGGTTCTGTTTGATGGGTAACACATAAAAATTGGGACCCTGGTTAGTATTTCTATCTTATTTCCAACAAATACCTTTCTATTAAATGGTTGGAAGCTGATAAGTTTCCAAATTCCTCCATTCATAGGGAAACATAATCCTTTAAGACGGTGAGATTTGTGTTGTCTGCGATCTGCTTGCATGACCAATGAGGGTTGCGTACTGCATGTAACCAAAGTTCCAAGAAATCTGGATGACCGTTAGGAGAGGTACTAATCACCTGGCTATCTACATATGTGCAGCACAGAGGTCAAGAATATATACTAACAAAGTCACACCATTGGACGTGTTCTAGGTGATGTCAGTGGGAGGCTTATATACCTGCTGCAACTAGCACTTTTCTGAATGTAGTCGCACGACTTACGGGCAACTGTGGCAGTCATCCTGAAGTTAAAAAACTTTGATTACATTTATAACCCAAATATTATTTAATTCCTCCTAACACAGGAAAGGACAGTTATTACCTCTTGATGACACAATGACAACAAAGTCATTTAAGAGTCCACATTTACTACACTGTGTGCAGAAATTACGCAAGTTGTATTTTTGAGGATTATTTTTATTATTGGGCCACAATTGGGTTCTCAATCAACCCAAAAGCCTCCTTAATATCAAAGTTTCATATTTTTGGGAGTTGATGTGTTTTTTTTAGATTTGGCCATTTTATGAGGATGTTTGTGTGTGCAGGTAAATATTACTGTGCAGAATTATTAGGC
This sequence comes from Cyprinodon diabolis, assembly GCA_030533445.1. Lineage (NCBI taxonomy): Eukaryota > Metazoa > Chordata > Actinopteri > Cyprinodontiformes > Cyprinodontidae > Cyprinodon > Cyprinodon diabolis. Next base: position 11,170,934 of record CM060076.1, on the reverse strand, counting down.
AGTGTAATAAAAAACAAATATATACCCATCTCACCAGTTTATTTTCACCAGGTAAACCAATATAACAACTCAAATTTCAGAAATAAACATTTGCAACATTCAAAAAAAAAATAATCAGTGACCAACATAGCCACCTTTCTTCACCATGACGCTCAAAAGCCTTCCATCCATAGATTCTGTCAGTGTCTTGATCTGTTCGTGATCCACATTGCATGCAACAGCCACCACAGCCTCCCAGACATGTTCAGAGGTGTACTGTTTTCCCTCGCTGTAGATCTCACATTTCATGAAGGACCACAGGCTCGCGATGGGGTTTAGATCACGTGAACAAGGGGGCCATGTCTTTACTTTTTCTCCTTTTAGACTTTTTCTGGCCAGCCACGCTGTGGTGTATTTTGAAGCATGTGACGGAATATTGTCCTGGATGAATATCATGTTTTTCTTGAATGTCTTCCACAAACTGGAAGTAGGTCTGGGAGTTGATATTGATTCCATCATCAACCCAAAAAGATCCCACAAGCTCATCTTTGATACCAGCCCATACCAGTACCCCACCTCCACCTTGCTGGCATCTGAGTCGATAAGGAGCTTGTGGCCCTTTACTGATCCAGCTTGGTGCCCATCCATCTGGCCCATCAAGGCTCACTCTCATTTCATCAGACCAAAACACCTTGGAGAAATCAGTCTTCAGATATTTCTTGGCCAAATCTTGACATTTGGTCTTGTGTGTCTTGTTCAAATGTGGCCTTTTTTCAGCTTTCCTTACCTTGGCCAGGTCCCTGAGTATTGAGCACCTTGTGCTTCTCAGCACTCCAGACATGTTGCAGCTCTAAAATATGGCGCAACTGGTGGCTAATGGCTTCCTGGCAGCTTCACGCTTGATCCTTCTTAATTCATGGGGAGTTATTTTGCGTCTTCTTTTTGATCCAGCTTCAAAAGCTTGGCAGGTTCCAAACTGCTGCACCCCTCTGAAAGACATCTGACAATCTTTGACTTTTCAGAGTCAAATCTATTTTCTGACTCATTTTGCCAAAGGAAAGGAAGTTGCCTAATAATTAAGCACACCTTATATAGGGTGTTGATGTCATTAGGCCACACTCCTTCTCATTACAGAGATGCACACCACCTGATTTACTTAATTGGTAGTTGGCTTTCAAGCCTATACAGCTTGGAGTAGGACAACATGTATGAAAAGGATGATGTGGTCGAAATACTAATTTGCCTAATAATTCTGCACACAGTGTACATATCAGTGGTCAACTGTGCAGGCAGACAACACCATGACAGCCACTGCATGAGAAGCAGTTACATTCGTCCTGTAGACGTGGGAAAGTGTAAAGGACGAAGCCCAGGTAGCTAAAATGTAGATGTCACTAAAGGTACACCTCTTACTGCAGTCCAGGAAGTGGAAGTCCCTCTGTTCCTGCTGAGCACATAATTAAACCTTCGAGAGTTCCCATGAGGGTACAAATGCAATCCTCAGGTGCCTCAAACATAAAACACAGTTCAAAAAGTGACACACTAAAGAATCTGAACCGACGCACCAACTATCCACAAAGACATGTCAGGAAGGGGTTACAGAAACAAACACCTTCAATAGTGGAGGTAAAAGACCTCCAGTGGTTATTTTAAATATCTGAATAGCCTCGGCATAGGGTAGCACTATGGGTCCAACCTGTGACCTTTGCACCAAACAGCTTCCATCTGTTATATCATAAAATGACAGGTAAAAAGGTGACATACACATAAAAAAAAATCTTTTACAACTGCCCGTTCACAAGAATTTAATAAGGAGTCTGGCCTTTCAAAAGTGAAGAAGAATGCCAAATGCTACCCTTCTTCCTCCGACGAAGAGCCCAACAATCCTAGAAGAGTAGCTTGTGCACACAGCATCCACAGCATCCTGTCCCAGCAGACTGTCAGATTGTGAGAGTGAAAACCACGTTACATAATATTTTGTTTCACTTAAGGCAAAGAGGTCCACTTCTGCTACATCATTCTTCTTCCGGATACTCTCAACAACAACTGGGTTCGGTCTCTACTCTCCTGTGGTTTCTGACTGGAGAGTAGATCCACAGCATGATACTGCATTACACTCTGACATTGTTTCGCCACAGTTAAATTCAATACCTTTTCTTTCACACAGCCACTGGAAACAGAAATGTAGTTAAATCCAAATGCAGGGGACCGGGAGATCAGGAATTTATCAAACTATGTTCCTTTATCACGCAGGTCCTCATGGGAAACATTGTCTTTCTTCAGACAACACTGGGGGGAGCCAAAATCACTCAAAAATTAAAGTTCTTTACTACTGTCTTAAACTGTATTCTGCTTTAAACCTACAGTACATATAGACACATCATACTGCATTCCCCTAAATAAAACCAGTTTCATAATTTTCCTGAACAAGTCAGACAATTGGAAAACAGTTTGTGTAATAATCAATTTCAACCAGCTAATTTTTTTTCATTGACATGAAACCTGAGATTCCTACACTATAATATTTTATAGACCATAACTTCAGTATGTTTCTTCTGTACCCCAGGTTGATTTCTTGGCCCTGGAGATGCGCAAGGGGAAAGTGAATTTCCTTTGGGATGTGGGTTCAGGTGTGGGAAGGGTTGAATATCCCCATCACACAATCTACGACGGTAATTGGTACCGGATAGAAGCGTCTCGGTAAGAAACATGCAGGGATGCATATGTGATTGTCCTTTTATTAGTAAATATATTGGCTATAAAACATATGTAGTCCAATTTTATTCACTTTCAACAAGCTATAATAATAAGACAATAATTAATCAGATTATCACAGATGTCATTAACAGGAAGGTCAAATAAAAACAGTTTTTCTGCTTTCAGAATATCTGCCGACATTTTCTAAAATATATTTTGTCTTTCCTTACCTCTTACTCACATTATTTAACAAGTAGTGATCAATAGCAACAGAGACCAGAACAGCAGCGACTCAAAATATTTTCTTACCAATGCCAGTGTAGAAAAAAACTTGTTTTGACACCTGGGAAATCTAGAGTGTTTAGTCCTGTCAGCCTTTGGCACATCATTTCAAAGATCTTCTCTAATCTATTTTTCCCCTCCCTCTATAAGCTATGGTGTCGTTGTTGTTTGCACACAATCTCATTGACATGAAGGAAGAGTATCACCTGCTTCATGCATTTTCCATCAGAAAGACTACCCAAAGGTGTTTACCGATTGGATCGCAGACTTTTCAGTCTTTAAAATGTTCTTCTGCACGATGTATAATGTTGACTCCACCATGAAAGCAAAGATGTGGTTCAGCTCAATGCCTCCATAGACACTTGTGTTGCATTTATCAGTGAACTTCTGGTTATTATCAAACCCCTGTAATGTTTCTCCTCGTTTTGCTCTGCAGTAATGGTCTGAATGGTACCATATCAGTCTATCCTTTGGACGGTCCTATGGCTGGCATGATGCCAACACCCGCCAGTGCCAACTCACCCACAGCTTACACCATCTTAGACGTTGACCAGAACGCCTACCTGTTTGTTGGAGGAATTCTTGGCACTGCAAAGGTATTTGTTGGTAAAAGGCATTAATCTGAACATACAGTAATTTGGCTGTACCTTTTTTTTTTAACAATTTATTGTTTTTTTTTCTGTCCTTCAGAAGGCAGAAGCAGTGAAAACATCAACATTTACGGGCTGCATGGGAGAGACCTTCTTGGATGGTAAACCTATTGGTTTGTGGAACTACAGAGAGAGACAGGGAGACTGCAAAGGTTGCGTTGTCAGGTAAACAAATTGATATATATCAAACTAATATATCATTTATGTTTATTTACTGTTTTTAGTTGTTGTATTACATTTTGTAAATTACCAAACAATGGAGTCTTCTACTTACCATCCTTCTATCTCTGATATGTAAAGCCTTTTTTGGAAGGTGGGTGAAAAAATTAGAAATTGCATCCAGCTTTGTTCTTTAGTCCTCAGCGAACCGATGGTGAGGGGACAGTTCAGCTGGACGGGGAAGGCTATGCTGCAGTTGGACGACCAACAAGGTGGAACCCAAATGTTTCCACGATAACCTTGAAGTTCCGCACTTTCTCCTCTGATGCTTTGCTCATGTACCTGGCCACTGAAGACATGGTATGTTTGTGAAATAGAACTTTTCCATCTTTTTCTGCATTTCAGGATTTAAAAATAAAGATTATGTAAAATTATAATTATTATAATTATAGTTATTTGTAAAGAATCACAACAAGCAGGATACAATCATGAAGTGAAACAAAATGTATTGGATGTTTTGAACTTTTTTAGCAAATAGAAACTGAAAAAAATTGGTGTGCAAAGTTTTTCAGCTTCCTTGATTTAATAATTTGTAGCCCCATCTTTTGCTGCGAAAACAGCTCCAAGGCTCTTGGGGTTTGTCTCTCAGTTTTGTACATCGAGAGACTAATTTTTTTAGCCATTCTTTCTTGCAAAACAGCTGAAGCTCAGTTAGGTTGGATGAGCCTTTTTGAACAGCAGTTTTTAGTTCTTTCCACAGATTCTCGATTGGGTTCAGGTTTGTACTTTGACTAGGCCATTCTAACACCTGGATATGTTTATTAGTGAACCATTCCATTGTAGATTTTGCTTTATATTTTGGATCATTGGAAGATAATTTCCATCCAAGTATCAGGTCTTTTGCAGAGTCCAACAGGTTTTCTTCCAGAATGGTCCTGTATTTGGCTCCATCCATCTTCCCTGTCGCTGCTGAAGAACAGCAGGCCCAAACCATGTTGCTGCCACCGCCATGTGTGGCAATGGAGATTTTGTTCAGGGTGATGAGCTGTGTTGCTTTGGTTTTATCTGACCAGAGCACCTTCTTTCAAATGTTTGCCATGTCTCCCAGGTGACTTGTGGCAAACTTTAAACAATTCTTTTTATGGCTATCTTTAAGAAATTGCTTTTTTTCCCATAAAGACCAGATCTGTGTTGTACTATGAACAGAGTCTCTTACCTCAGCTTTATATCTCTGCGGTTCACCCAGAGGGATCATGGGTCTCTTGGCTGCATCTCTGATCAGTCTTCTACTTGTTTGAATTTAAGATTTAGAGGGACGGCCAGGTCTTTTTAGATTTGGTCTGATACTCCTACCATTTCAATATTATCACTTGCACAGTGCTCTTTGGGATGTTTGGAAAATATATCTTTATGCAATTCGGCTTTAAACTTTTCTGAATCAGTATCTCTGACCTGCCTGGTGTGTTTGCTGTTCTTCATGATGCTCTCTGAGCCTTAAAACGACCTCTGAGACGATCACAGTGCAGGTGCATTCATACGGAGGCCTGGTTACACACAGATGGATTCTATTTTTCATTGTCAGTCATTTAGGTCAGCAATGGATCATTCAGAGATCCTCACTGAACTTCTGGAAAGAGTTTGCTGCACTGAAAGTAAAGGGTAAAAAGTATCCAATAAATTTCATTCCACTTCATGATTGTGTCCCCCTTGTTGTTTCTTCACACAGAATAAAAATTGTATATCTTTACATTTGAAACCTAAAATGTGGCAAAAGGTCAGAAAGTTCAAGGGGGCTGAATACTTTTGCAAGGCGCTGTAGGTGTTTATTGTAGAGCTGCACAGTATAACAAAACATCTCATGGCAATACTGGTGTGGGCAAGAGCTTCACAAATGACTGTTTGGAATATCTGTTAGTTTCTAGATTCCCAACTTCTTGCACTGCATACTAATAAAACACATTATTGGTAGCCTGTTGCATGAAGTGTTGCTAAAGACCCTGGCATGTGTTCGAATAATATTATAACATTGTGCTTTAAATGCTTTTTTTTTCCTTGTATGCAGTTAACTTAGGAAAAAATAAATAAAGTAACCGACTCCTACAGCTATTTTTATTGTGATGTTCTTTGCAGAAGGACTTCCTATCTCTGGAGCTGTCGGAAGGGAAGGTGAGGGTGAATTTTGACCTTGGATCAGGAGTTGGTAGTGCCACATCAGCTAACCGTTACAATGATGGACGCTGGAAAGCTCTCACCATGTCAAGGAACAAAAAACAAGGTACTGCTGGGAATTTGTAAGCCTTATGTCATCAGACCAGATAACAGTATCAAGAGTGATATATAAGGAAATGTTAAGGACTCTTTTGCTAAAACTCCTTTCATTCATCTTGTTATAGCTGTTGTGATTGTTGTGGATATCAGCCAAGGTACTGAGGAAAAGATTGTGGCCATATCCAAGGGTTCGGCTACTGGTCTTAATCTGAAGGAAAATCAGAAAATATATTTTGGTGGTCTGCCAACGATTGGAAACTACAGGTACTTGAATATATGCATATGTGCAAAATGGTGTTTATTCTGTTCAACAGAAGAGGGATCTAAAACGGCTTGAGAGATTTGACTATTTCTATTGTTTTTCCTCTTACAAAATGTCAATTACTGAAGTTACAGGAATCAACGATTCAAATTAGTTGCAAAGTTTGCTAATGTCTTTTGTGTTCTTTTTCAACAGCATGGCAGCCAGGTAAATGGATAAATACTGTAGATCCTTTTATTGAGAAAAAAGTTCACAGCTAGTTTATCACTGCATGCTGCTAGCAATGCTGAAAGTGCTGCACAGATACTGCATATGATTTGTTGGCTTGCAGATAAAGGCCTTTTCTGCAAATCACTTTTCTGTCCTTCATTAGCCTGAATTTGATGTTTGTTCCAAAATAAAAGTAGAGCCTTGCAAAAAGCAACAACACATCCTGTCATGGTAAAAACACAAAACTGAGAGTATATTATTGGGATATCTTTTGTTAGATAAAGTAGCAACATGCACTTGTATACATTTTCTTTATTCTAATACAGCCATTGCTTTATTATTATTTTATTATTGTTATTATTACTATTATAACTATTATTGTTATTATTATTATTATTATTACTATTATTATGATTACTATTATTAGTAAAAAAAATAAAAATAAAAAATCAAAATCCAGTAGAAGGAATTGCCTTCAGGTGTGACTAGTGACAAGAATGACAAAAAGGAGGAGAGACAGGAAAACTAAATAATGGAAGTTGCTAAATAGAGGGGTGGTACTGGAGCACTTGACATTGGAGCAGGATGGCAACCATAAACATACTGTACACTCTGAAATACAAATTAATGTTTTAGATCGAGCATATGTGCCAATTTATCCACCTTTTGCTTTACATACGGCAAAACATATTTAAAAAGAAAATACTGACTCCAGAAAATCTGAATGAATCTGAATTCTCATATTTCTTAGTATATAAAAAATGTGCACATCATGCTCCTTCCACTACAGAATAATCAAGCAAATCTATATTAAAAGCATTGCTTGTTTATTTCTGTTTGTAATGAATTTTAGCCAAGATCACTTTAAGAGCCATTGTGGAAGGTGTATTGACTTTGGAGCCAAGGTCTCAGATCCTTCACCTATCACATGAAATTCAAGAAAATACATTAAAGTTTGTGGATAAAACAGAAAATAACAAGTTAGAGGAACACTACTTTTTATAGTACGCTTGGTACCTGGGAAAGAAAAATTCTGCAGGACAAAAAAATTATCAATAAGAATTTTTTTTCTTTCCTATGATTTCTGTAACCTAAACTTTGATGCCTAAAGTCAAAATCCCCTAAATCCAAATAGTGTCAACCGTAATCAGTATGGACAAACAACATATTCAGAAAACTCTTTTTGATTTCCAGACTTTCGTTGGCTTCCAGATGCTGTATCATGATGCAAACATTTCATGGCTGCAGTAATCCAGCTTCACTGCTTAGAGAAAAAGTCCAATGAGTATTTAATTTCCTTTACTAATATTCTGATTTACTATGATGGCTTTTTTCTTTTTAGGTCAGAGGTGATTCTGAAAAGGTATGCAGGTTGTCTCAAAGACATAGAAGTCTCCAGAACTCCATATAATCTTCTAAGCAGCACTGATTATACAGGGGTTACTAAAGGATGTAATGTCGAGGTAAGATAAATCATTGGTTTGTGGCCTATTTTTGACTTTAAAATCTAATTAACATCAACCAATATTTATGTTAGACAAATGCTTGAGCTCATAAAAAAAGTTTGTTAAAAAACAACATAACGCTAAAGAAATGCGAAGAAAGGCCTTGAAATTTGTTAAATTATAGCGCTGCTTCATTCTAAATGCTTCATTTTCACCCAAGCTCTCCTGTTTTCATGTAAGTACATCATTGATTCTGCCATTCACCTTTTGATCTTATTAAGGGAGGACATGAAAGCAGAGGCTAGTTCAAGCTGTCTAACTATTTGTGTTTGCTTCTCCCACACATGTAAGGCAGCCTTCACAAAGACTTCTATGCAGCTGTATCATCATGCATATAAAGCCTTTCCTTGATCAGAATATGTAAAAGGTTAAAAAGATTCTAGGTTGAGTGTTTAAGTCAGTTATTTGAATGTGAATCTGAAAGTTTTAAGTTTATTATTTTTTTATCGTGGGCATAGTGCTGCTTTTACAGTCAAATTGTAAAGATTTATTCATATTTTGATAAAAGAGATTTTAGCAGATGAGCAATTTTTTAAAAAGTTGTATCCCAATACCTAAGTTTTCAATACCTATGTTTAATTGTGAATTGTTTATCAATACAATATGATTTGCTTCTCTCTTTTAGAAACTCTACACAGTGAGCTTTAGTAAACCAGGATACATGGAGCTGGATGGCCTTTCTTTTGCAATCAATACGGAGATCAGCTTATCTTTCAGCACTCTATCAGACACTGGGATTATATTGCTGGCAGTAGGAGGGACTTCACCAATCAGCAAAGAGGTTATCTTTTTGTTTCTTACTTAAGCAATACTTTCAAAAGAAATTGAACAGATTGTGATGTTTGTTTCACTTAAATAAGGAAAAAGGCTTTAATACCATATTTTCCGCTCATCTCACTATAAGCCGCGTCCACTCATTTTTTTTTTTTTTTTTTAAACTAGAAACTTAACATATAAGCCGCACTGGGCTATAAGCCGCTGATAGCTGCTGAGCTGTCTCCTACCAAACCTGTAGGGGGAGATCTACATATCGCCCCTAGAGGAGGGATGAAGAATGCTAGCTCCCGTTTGCTTGTTGGCTCGCAGCAGTAAGATCTTCTACTGAAAGATCGTGATTCTTCTGCTATTTGTTTAAGCTCTGCAAAATGTGTGAATTTGGGACATTTGTTCTCTGCCGTGCCTCGTGCTAGCATGTTCTTGTGCTAAATGAAAATTAGCCTCTTATTTTTTTATTTCCAATTTGGACTTCCCCCTCTGGCGGTTAGGAAAAATCAGCATAAAAGCCACTTCTTCTTATAAGCCGCTTGGTTCAAAGTTAGGGTATAAATTAGTGGCATAGATTTCTTTATTTATTTGTTTTTATTATATCTATTTATCTAGGACTGTTCCTATAAAAAACAAGAAAAGATTTTGCAAGTATCCTTTGAGTCTACAATGATATTGGGTGTTATGGAAGCAAGTGATTCTGGTTGAATTGTCATGGATAGGAGCTTTAAAAAAAAATTCTCATCTTGATCTTATTTCTAATATGCTGTAATTTTCTGTGCAAATTTAAAAACTTTTTTTTTTTTTTTTTTTTTTTTTTTTGCTAGTATTTCAGACTTTTGAACCATAATTCTCCAAATGATAAAACTAAAGCACAACTGATACATTTTTTAGTAAGACATTAGTGTATAAATTTGGCTATACAGGTGCTGGTCATAAAATTAGAATATCATGAAAAAGTAGATTGATTTCAGTAATTCCATTTAAAAAGTGAAACTTGTATATTATATTCATACATTACATACAAACTCATATATTTCAGATGTTTATTTTGTTTAATTTTGATGATTACAAATGACAACAAATGAAAATCTCAAATTCATCATATCAGAAAATTAGAATATTACTGAAGACCAATAAAAACAAAGGATTTATAGAAATGTTGGCCAACTGAAAAGTATGAACATGAAAAGTATGAGCATGTACAGCACTCAGTATTTAGTTGGGCCTCCTTTGGCCTGTATTACTGCAGCAATGCGGCGTGGCATGGAGTCGATCAGTCTGTGGCACTGCTCAGGTGTTATGATAGCCCAGGTTGCTCTAATAGTGGCTTTTAGCTCTTCTGAATTGTTGGGTCTGGTGTATTGCATCTTCTTCTTCACAATACCCCATAGATTTTCTATGGGGTTAAGGTCAGGAGAGTTTGCTGGCCAATTAAGAACAGGGATACCATGGTCCTTCAACCAGGTACTGGTAGCTTTGGCACTGTGTGCAGGTGCCAAGTCCTGTTGGAAAATGAAATCTGCATCTCCAAAAAGTTGGTCAGCTGCAGGAAGCATGAAGTGCTCTAAAACTTCCTGGTATGTGGCTGCGTTGACCCTGGACCTCAGAAAACACAATGGACCAACACCAGCAGATGACATGGCACCCCAAACCATCACTGACTGTGGAAACTTTACACTGGACTTCAAGCAACGTGGATGAAGTGCCTCTCTTCTTTTCCTCCAGACTCTGGGACCTTGATTTCCAAAGGAAATGCAAAATTTACTTTCATCAGAGAACATGACTTTGGACCACTCACCAGCAGTCCAGTCCTGTTTCTCTTTAGCCCAGGCAAGACGCTTCTGACGCTGTCTGTGGTTCAAGAGTGGCTTGACACAAGGAATGCGACAGCAGAAACCCATGTCTTTCATACGTCTGTGTGTGGTGGTTCTTGAAGCACTCACTCCAGCTGCAGTCCACTCTTTGTGAATCTCCCCCACATTTTTGAATGGGTTTTGTTTCACAATCCTCTCCAGGGTGCGGTTATCTCTCTTGCTTGTACACTTTTTTCGACCACATCTTTTCCTTCCCTTCGCCTCTCTATTAATGTGCTTGGACACTGAGCTCTGTGAACAGCCAGCCTCTTTAGCGATGACCTTTTGTGTCTTGCCCTCCTTGTGCAAGGTGTCGATGGTCGTCTTTTGGACAACTGTCAAGTCAGCAGTCTTCCCCATGATTGTGTAGCCTATAGAACTAGACTGAAAGACCATTTAAAGGCTTTTGCAGGTGGTTTGAGTTAATTAGCTGATTAGAGTGTGGCACCAGGGGCCATCAATTTTGAACCTTTTCACAATATTCTAATTTTCTGATATGATGAATTTGAGATTTTCATTTGTTGTCATTTGTAATCATCAAAATTAAACAAAATAAACATCTGAAATATATGAGTTTGTATGTAATGTATGAATATAATATACAAGTTTCACTTTTTAAATGGAATTACTGAAATCAATCTACTTTTTCATGATATTCTAATTTTATGACCAGCACCTGTATATTTCTTAATATTGATAAAAGAAAATGCATGTTATATTATTTTTTTTCTTAGACTTTTCCTTTCATAAAGGCATTACAGTTGTAATTAAATAAAAAGAAATTAAGGTGGAAAAAATTATTTTCAAAAAAATAACCCCATGATTATGTGAAATTCTTACACAAACACACATGGATGATTTTTGTATTGAAACAGTCACCCAGTGGAGAAAAAAAAGAACTTCAAGGATCTAACTTTGTTCTCATCAATTTTTTTTTTCCTTTTTTCTATAAAGCCTCGCCGTCCAAACTTAAATTCAAAGAGAAGACGAAGACAGTCAGGAGAGGTAAGTTCATACTGGATCTGTTCCCCTAAGTTATTGATGCTTACATGGGTGCTTATTAATTTCATTTGTATTTGATGTTGGCTGATTGAGTTGTTTTTGTCCAAATTCTGCACTTCATTTATACCTACTGTATAAAGTAGGTATAAATGAGTCAGGGGGAGTGTTGGCCTAGTGATTAGAGCAGTGCGCGTGTGTTCTGAGAAGGTAGCAAGTTCCCTGTTCGATCCCTACAGTCTGCACTCTGGGTCCCTGATCAAGGTCCTTAACCCCACACTGCTCCCCGGGCGCTGCACAATGGCAGCCCACTGCTTCCCGGGATGGGGGAGCAATCCCCAACGGGATGGGTCAAATGCAGAGGTGAATTTCTCCAGAGTGAGAGCAACAAAGTTCAATTATTATTATTATTATTATTATTAAAGAAACATCAATTTTAAAATCTGCAGAAGAGTTTTTTGTAGCTGTGATGTTTGCAGCTGAAACCATCAAAGATAAAATGAAGCAGCTTGATGCAGCCGTTTTTAATACAACTTTGCTCTAAACAAATTTGATGTCCATTGGTGAATAAGAATGAGTTTTTATTCTTTTGGTAGCTTTACAGTCGAGGTTATTCACTTGATGAAAAAGGAAACTAAGTCTAACATGTTCATGTTTCTACCTCTGTGTAACTTCCTGTGAAGTCCCTTTACATTTCATTAATCCATGAACAATGTTATAGCTGTGTCAACATACAGTTCTCTTATGTTATATTTCTATCTATGCATTTGTTTTTCTTTTATGTAGATTAGAAACTTTAAATTTAATGTGCATTTTTACCCACTGATCACACAATGGAAATCACAGATTGAGCGCAGGATGAGAAGAATGAGGATAGGGTTACCTAGAGCTTATCCGTCATCAATGGTTTTTGGGCACATAAATCTATTTTTACAAAGTATGCTGGCAGGCACAATGTGTGTGTGTGTGCAGGTATGTGTGTGGAGAAAGGTTAAGCGAGGTTAAAAACACCATCAACTCAACTTGGCCTTGACTAATGGCTGGTTAGAGAGGGGCAGAGGGAGTGAAGAGGATAGGGAGAAAGGACAAATCCAGAGGGTGACTGTTGTAGAATTTAGAAAACCGAAACTAAAAAACATACAGAAGCATGCAGAAGATTCTTACAGCTTTGAATAAGTCGACACAATATTCTCATACATGTGCAAACAAGGCTTCATAAACAAAGTCAGAAAAAATAAATAAATACATTTTTAGTAGGGATATTCATTGGAATTAAATAAGTAAAAAAATAGATCCAAAACTGGGTTAAAAGAGTGAGTTCTTTACTGCTTGAATAAATAGTAATTGGTAAACTGTATTTGTATTTACAGCTGGAGACTTCAGATTTTTATCTCCTTGACAGAATTTGCAAGAGTTATGAGTTGTTCATTGTTGTAAATATTGGTCTTCCAAAAAATACACATTGTAGTGCATTTTTTGTTTTACGACTTACGCTTTTGGCCTCTAGGGGCACTAGACCTGTAACTTTCACGTCTAACGCCCCTAGTGGCCACAAGCACTACAGCACTGTCACAAAAGTCAACGCAAATTTTGATTGATAGCTGTCTCTGCCCGTATTGTTCTTCTATCAAACATTGAAAATAATAAAGATATATGACTGTATACCAGGAGCAAAGTGTTAACTTACCAGGTTAATAATAAAGTTAAGAAAATAGAATCGGCTTTACATCCGGCTTCTTCTTTCAGGATGCACCAAAAAACTCCTTTCAAAGATCGACTCTTGTTTTTCTCTTTTTAGCCTCCTTAGAAGGTTAAAAGTGTTTCCTTGCCTCAGCAATGACCAGTAGTCTAACAGGAGAAAAGATGGTAGAGCAAAAGCCTTATCTCCATGACTATAAGAGCCTGTGCCCATAAAACGAGACGTTCCTTCAGGTCACATGACCTGGCCAATGACGGTGCGTTGTCTTCTAGCTTACATAGGTGGTATTTCATGAGGGGAGCCCCGCTCATAGCATTGATAGTGTCAAACCCTGTATACTGGCCTGAGGAATCATTTAAAATAACTCATATGTGTTAACTCTTTAGGTCACAAACTCTGCGTTGTGCCTTTAAATCTTCCAATCTGTGGCTTTACAATTGATTTGTCTTTGTGAGGGTTGGGTAATTTAAATTAAGGATGTAAATAGTTTTGTGCATTTTTTATATTCATATCACAAGAATCTACAGTTGAGAAGTATTATGTCCCCTTTACTGAGGCACCCCTTAATGAAATCCATTTTTATATTTTGTTTCAAAGTGCTGTGTCATGCTGTCCCAGATTTGTCTGTTGTCTTTTTGATCTAGATTGTTCAATAATGATCTTATGATTGTTCACTAGGAAACTTTTGAAATTTTTTACAGAGCAGATAGATTTATACTGTGACTTAAATTAATCAGTTTGGAAGGCAATTGATTGCTTTGGATTTTAGTTCAGGCTTTCACTGTAAAGGTTGATAGAGAATTACCCACTTCATTTTTTTTTTATTGAAAAAACAATTATACTTTTTCCTGCATTTCAAAAATGGGAGCAAGTTTTTGTTAATTTCTCATCTAATATCACAATGAAACACCTTAAATTTAAATTCTTCATTGAATCCTTGTAAAAAAAATTATGTTCAAATGGTGTGCGTAAATAATTCTGCAAGATGCTTTTAAAGCCTGAGAGTTGTTCCACATTTTTAATGCAGAAAGGTTTTTGTTCCTATTGCGTCTTTTTTCGGTCTTTAAACTTGTTGTATACTTTAATTTGAAATATATTTTTCACTTTTTCTTTCACACCTCCACCTTCCTCAGATACACTTGACCACTCTGTCCATGTTTGTGCTCGTTCATCCCATTGTATGAGTGTATGAGTGTGAGATGGTGAAGCAAGAGCCATGATGTAGCTACATCTCAGTTCAATTTGTCCCCAACCTCAAATTGAAATTCCATTTTCAGGTGGTAAATTGTCCCCCACTTCGCCCTCTGGCACACAGTGAATTAAAATTCAAATTAGCCTGACCCTGCACCGCTGCTCTCTAGCACCTCTGTGGCTGTCTTGCTCCTTTTCTCTCACCCAATCTCTATCTAGTTCACTGTTTTGCTCTCTGCCCTCTCATCTCTCCCCCCATTATCTCCTCCTGTTGGCTCCTCTCCTCTCTTTTTATCCTTTCCTCCTTGCTTGCATGTTGTTTTCTTTTTCTCCCCAGTCACCCTTTTTTCCTGTTTACTTTTTAAGCCGTTTGCTCTTTTTTTCTATAATTTCCATTCCTTTATTCCTCTTTTATACTCTACAATTAAAGTTTGAGGCCGTGCCTTTTCTGTATGTAAATAGAAATGTCCCTGAGAGATCTAGTGAAGGTTAAATTAGATTACTTGAGCTGACCCTTTGAAAGAAAAAAAAATGATTACAACTGCTTTCAAATGTAGGCTTTGCTTAGTTTTTAATAATTTAAATTTGACTTTTTGTATTATGCTATTAGGCTTTAGAAAAAAATAGTGAGAGGTTATCAGCTTTTGAACACTGAAACAGTCAAAACATCAGAACTCAATCATTTTTGTCTCCTGTGAATCTTATTCTTTCTCTTTTGTGCTCTGAGTTTAAAGGTTTGTAAATATTTTCGCTTCACTGTCAACAGGGATCAGTTGAAACTTTAGTGGAAAAATAAATGTCCAACTCGGACCATTTATTGTCTATTAAACCCATTAAAAATATTTTATCTGTTTCATTATATGAAATATTATTGATATAATTCTCTAACCAGGACATTGTTTGATGTGACTATTGTTGAATCAAAACAAAGATTTTAATCACTTGTATAGATATTGTCTAGAATTGTTAATTTTCTTGTGATATTTGTTTAATCACATGATGTAAACTGTTAGTTGTCTGCATGTTTCACCCCAATGTTTTATCTCCAACTCCTACAGCCCTACCTTTTAGTTATGCTTAACAAAGGCTCTCTGGAGGTCCTCATAAATACTGGCAGTCATACTCAGCGTCGTGTCGTCAGGCGGCCTGACCAAGGAAACCTGAATGACGGCAGGGAGCATTCCCTGCGCATAGAAAGGCTGGCTGGAAGGTAAATGCATCATTTTCCTGACAATATTTTTCCGTTTTAATCTTAATTAATGCTCAAATTTATGTTTGGGTTTTTCTGGACTCTTACAGGTCCTTTGCAGTCCAGGTAGATGAGGAACCCAAGAGAGAAGCAGGGCTTCCAAACGACCAGCTAATGAGACTGCGGCACATTTTCCTTGGTGGTATTCCACCAGAGGTGGAGCGGACATCTAACAGAGTCAATATCCCATTCAAAGGATGCATATGGAACCTTATGGTTAATTCAATGTACGTAGTTTTTTTGTTTTTGTACTATTGTCAGAATTTTTAAAAAGTTAAAAAACTTGATGGTTTAGGAAAAAGCAGCCCTTTGATAGCTATGTTTTAATCAAAGTCAAATTACTTTTGCATCGAAAACACATCATTCTAGAGTTAATTAGGAAATCTACCTAGAATCAATTTCTTTGAATGGTCTGGGTACTTTTGCCAAGTTTGCATCCAAACAAAGAAACCTCACCTAAAGTGGCTTAACAAAGTCAGTTTATTTGAACAGACTGAACTCCTAAGTTATGAAAACGTCTTGGTTTAAACTCACTAAAAAAATCAACTGCCGATTTCGCAGAGATTGTTGGTGGAAGGAATGCCTTGGAGTCTTTAGTTGTTCCATGTGTATCTGTCTTGGTGTTTGGGCCATGTCTCAGCTGATGGGAGACTCAACTGTGTGGCTTTAGATCCTGTAGGTTTGTTTAGTTGGTTTGGGGATACAGAAGCTTTGGTAGGCATTTCTCTTTCTCGACCTCTTAGGCTATGTTCAAGTTAAAGTGACCGAAATCCCATTTTTTTGCCCATATGAGAACTGTATCTGATCTTCTCATGACAATCTGAAAAACACAGATATGATTTTTTCCAGCGTAACCTAGGTCACTTGGCTATGTGGTCCTGAATCCGATACATACAGTATCTGATCTTTTTAAATCTGACGTGTGTGTGTGAACAGTAGGGGTGAGTATTGGCATGGGTGTTGCGATACAATACATTTCAGGATACTTGGGTCACAATGCGATATTATCACAATATTACAATATCACTATACATTGCGATATTTTACCCAGCTATCAAAATAAAAAGTAAATGGAATTGAATTTTGGAATCTGGCTGGGCCACAGAAAAACATTTATTTTGCTTCAAGTCAGGAAAAAAAAACACGATGGTAAAAAAAAAAAATTATCTGGTAAATCTGTAAGAGCTCATTTAATTGTTTGTTTTTTTTTCACTTGTCTTTTTCTCCATGCTTCTCTCCAAAATATACACAAATCTTTACTGCAGGTATCGGTTCTGCACAGGGATGTTCTGTAACAGTTCAAACAGTTACCTCAGCCATACGGTTTGGAAGGAAGCTTGTGTGCATCCAAGGAAGACTTATTTTTTAACAGGTTTCAGTGCACAGGCACGATAAATCTAATCAGTGCCCACCCCCCACCCCCCGTGAGTGCAGTAAAAATCATGAATATAAAACTCATTATCTGTGTGTTTTTTACTGATCACTCTAAAGCTTATCACACTGAAGCTCGGAGCATTGAAGTTGGTTTTTAAATATCATCCTTTGAATAACTGCAAATCCAGAATAGTTATTCAGATTTTTTCCATTACTGCTCCCTTCTTATCTCTAAATATGGCCGAGAGCCACGTAGTAATTTGGAGGTGTGAGTCTTTCCCTATAAAAAGGAGCCTTACTTCAGCAGGGGTTTCAGTATATATTGATCTTTGTAATCAAGCCAAAAAATATTAAAGATATTTTTGGTTTGATCTATAAATGTTACCAATAAACACTTTGGTTATAAGCTCCCCATATTTTATGTTGGAAGGCCTAGAATCATTTTCAACCCAGGGATAGGGAGCCACTCCTGAGCCATGACTTAAAATCATAAGCAAAGAAAAATTAACAAAAATACTATGCTGAAAGAATTTATACAAAGAGTTGAATTTCTGTAATACCAATTAAGATTCTCAGCAGTGCTTATTTAGAATATTGTAGTTTTTAAATTGTCATATTTTACATGCATGTATAAACACCTATGACTTTTTTTACTTCTTTTACAAATAATGTTACGAGAAAAGGGTATCATGTCCAGTCAAGAGTTCTTCACTGATGGCGGATGCGGATGGGCCCCGGCCACAGGCGGGGCCGCCTGTGTGTTTTTCCTGGGTGGTGCTGTCGCGGTGGGTGTTGCGGCCAGTCGCCGGGGCTTGGTGCCGGGGGTCGGGGCGTGTTTCGGTGCTCTGTGGGGCTGGGGCGTTTCGGTCGGTGCCGTGGGGGGGCCGGTGGCCGGCTGCCGGCTGAGCCCGCGGACTCGTCCCCGCGGCTCCCCGGGGCGCCGGCATGGCGGTGGCTGGGGGGCTTCGTGGCTGTCTCTCCTCCTCCCTTGGTGGGGGTCTGATTTCCGGGGCTGGCCCCTCCTTGGTGCCTTCGCTCTTGGGGTCCCTTTGGGCGCCTGTGGCTTTGGGTCTCCCGGCGCTGGACTCAGTGCTCTGGAGGGTGTGCCTCTCCGGCTCTCCACAACCACTATTCAGCATTTTTTCTATGGTTAAAACTTTACATGCACAAGTTCACCCTCACAAACAACTACAGGTGCTAGGCTTCAGGTACTTAGAGATTCACTTCCAAACAGAAACCCCACATTCATATCTTCAGGTAACACAGAGTACATTTCAGACTTAATAATATTACTTTAGCGATAGTTTCAAGGTGTTGCTTTATTGTATATCTCGTACCGTGTCTTTTGGTTATGCTGTTCTTTTTTCATCTCGTTACAGGTGATGAAGCAGACTGAAAATGTTTTGTCATTGTCTCCTTTCTATCTCCTCTCTCTTTCATCTTTTGTCTTTTTTTTTTCTCTTTTTCTTTTTCCTTTTTTTTCTTCTGTTTTTCTGCTCTACTTACATTGCAGTGTCCATATAAACTGTAAAACTCCCTGCATAATTATAATAAAGCAATTTATATGCATGAAACAAGTGGAGCAGTATGGCAATTGCCATACAGCTACACTTGTGAAAGTAAAATCTGTTGGGCTCCTTTTGGCATCAAGACAATTATTCTTATTGCCACCTTGCCAGACAAGACACTGTAAAAAAATAAATAAATAAATAAATAAATCCCAGAAACAATGAATTGTTGAATAGAACTGTAAAATGCTTCCTGTGTTAAGAAAATAATATAAAGTCTGAGTGTCTTATCCTGTTATGTTGCTTCTCTTGGCTCATCTTACCATGTAGTCTTCCTTTTTATTGCATTTCTATGTTTCAGTCTCTCAGATTTCTCTCAGCCGGTTTCCTTTGAAAATGCTGAAATTGGTCAGTGTCCAAACCTCGCTCCTCCACCACCTCCCCCTCCTCTACCAGAAGAAGAGAAAACTGAGGAAAAGAAAACGGATTTAAAACCACTCCATCCTACAGTCCCCCCAGCTCCTGGAACATCACCTCCTAGTGGTCCAGGGGTAAGTGGGAATATTCACACAGTTAGACTAGTAGCCACTGGCAGAAAATTTACTATACATGCAGAATAGAAACTAGAGGTGATAACTTCAGTTTATTAATGACGATTTTCCACATGTTTAAGACTAGCGCATTTATAATTGTAGCATTTAAATACTTTATGACCATATAATATTTTTATTTACTCATGTCATTTGAAAAATAATTTATGCTTATTTGAAGGAATGAATAGATGCCGTGTCCCATTATATTATTTACTTTTCACTGTTAGAGGTGTAACTCAAACACAAACATGATCCTATTTCTTTCTGATGAAACACACCCATGGCAAACTGTGTGCTTCCCTGGAGATTTATCACACAGCACTTGTACAGCCCATTAACTCTTCTTTATGGTCGTTTTAGCCTTGAGTCACTAAACTCCACCTTTGGCAGCTTGTCAGGCGGTGCAGAGCCATAGTATTACGCTAGGCTAACTGTGCATGTCATTTATATTTTATGAGCGCACAGGAGCCAAACACTATGCTCTAACGTTTAGCAGCTATGCTAAGAACCTGGCAGCCAGTGAGCTATTCAATACAAACTCTTTGAATTGGGAAAGACAAGAGCTCTTTAATAAATATCTTGCATTAGCCACAGGTTATCTGATACTCACTTTGCTGCTAAACTACACCTCTTAAAGGACATTGATCATGTAGCCAAGAGCCAAAGAACTGTGCCACCTCAGCTATAACTCAGGGGTTTGTTCCTTTATGGGCTGCATGTTGCTTTTATGATATAGACTGCACAATGTGAGAAGGCATAGTTTGTAAGACTTTAGTGACTGGAATGTATGGTTTTATTGCTGCGTAAATGGAAAGTATTTTTGTTGCACTTTTAGTCATATCAACCACTCAGAGCACTTTACACTAGAGCCACATGTATCCATTCACAATCAGAAATTTGCACACATTTATTCAGTGATCAGTAGGGAAACGTCAACATGTAGCAGTAGAAGGCTGGACTCACACCCACACCTTTTGGATTGCTAGACAACTGCTCTTCCACTGTTTTTATTCACAATCTCAGTTTATATCAGCAGTATTAGCTGTGCAGTCAGTTCTAAAGACTCCCTTAAAGGATACTTTCTAAACTCAAAGATCCCAGGAATGATCATAACCAATCATCAAAATGTGTTGCTTTTAATCATGAAATCAAATTGCTGGATATTTATCAAATATCCAGCATAATAAATCCGTCATATGTGATAATATTGAAAGGTCAACTTAACCTAACTGGAGAATGTTTTTGTTTTGAGGCAATAACACAAATAATCATTTTAACTACATTAATCTCAAAGTCATTCCAAAGATAAATGAGTGGATTTCTCTTATTATTTTGAATGCTCTTTTGAAAACTGACATTCTGTTTCCAGTCTGGTTCTAATAATGTGCATTTTTATTGATATCCTTTTTAACAAACAACTACTGCAGTCCCTAGCTTTGTTTGCAGTGTTTTATACTGTGGATCACAGTACTCTAGTCTTGAAAGCAACACACTGGGTTTGTATTAAGAGTGCAGTTAATGCTTTATCATTTCTTTCCGCCCAAGCCCCTCTTCCTGTAGGATGCTCTGGGATCATATCTTGGTCCTCCCCCTTTCTTCTCTATAACTGCCCGCTTTAAGCTCTTTTCTCAAGCCCTGCATACACTGTGCGATTTTTGAGACCATTTTCCTGTCGTGCAACAAGTTTAAGGATAGGGCTGACTTGGCCAAAATGTGATCACTGTAGTTTACAAGGGGCTCAGGAGCTCCTGATCAGAAATCGTGGGTCGCAAGAAAATCAAACTGCTTAAATATTTTGTCGTGCCTCATGAGTGAATTGCATGTTGAAGCGACAAAGTCCCCGGATGTTGTTTTCGCCCCTCCCTCTTCACCAAGCAGGCATTAGAGCAGACTTGTGCATTCTTCAGACTGACAGCTGTCCCAGCATGCACTGTGGCAGAGTACAACTTAAAAGTTCTGCTTCTATCGGTCTATAAAACTACATTTTAAGATGATTTGAAGTGAGAAAAGTATAATTTTTAGCTTTACTTTATGGCCCCTTTACTGATTTAGTATGTAATTTAAAAAAATGTTTCAATGTTGAAATGACCATGGTAACCAGCAGACCTCCAAGGCTAACCACAGCCAGATTGTGTGTGAAGTACCGCTGGCTCCGTTGGCAGTTTCTTATTTGGCAAAATGTTCATCTGATTTCCATTTATCTGACTGATTACTGTTTTTTATTTGCAAAATACTTGCTGAAATACCATAAAATGATAACATTTAAATAAGGTATTGTATATAGCCTATTCAATACAAGTACAGATAGTTGCACAATTTAATTATTATTACCATACTAAAAAAAAAAAAAAAATTCTTGTTAATATGATGTAAAATTCATATCCAGATGAGCTGTGAGTTCACTTCTGTTCCAAATCACACAGATTTTGTTCTGCGTGCTCCCGTTCTCTCACAGTACTTACTTCCTGTGTTCTTGCCAATATGTGACTTGGAGACAAGAGGAGTCCATATTTGCATTCTTATGAATTGAGAATCGACCTGATGTAAACCTTCATCTATTACAAACTATCTCTGTTTATTGCCTTGCATGTTGGGATTGTTCAGGACTCATACCTGTCACTGAGGATGTGAGCAGTCCGAGCGTTGGTGTGTACATTCTGTGAACATTCATAGCCACTTGTTAACCTTTGAACTATGCAGATGGTTCGCACAACTTTAGCTGGGGCTGCAAGCAACGATGAAGAATATTGTACAATGTGTCCCGGGCTTACAAAACATGGTATCTCCTTTGATTTAAGAATCTCCCTGATTCACCTGCCTCTAATTCATTATATCTATTGCTCCATCCACCATGTATTACATTTCTTTATTGACTGATATATTTTTTGTTTCTACGACAGGAAGATAGAGGTTACTGTTTTGCATTTTTTTTCAGCCACAATGATCACTCAGCCAACTCTATTGTTTGCTTCAGGTCACACCTCAAATAACATTTATACAAAGCTGGGGGTAATTATAAATTCACAATTTTCATTTAATAAACAAATATCAACTTTTTTTGCTAAATATTATTCAATAATGGCAAATTTTATACCTAAGACACCTTTTTGACACCACTGCACAGTTGCAGATGTATCCTTTAACATAATTAAAATAAAAGGAAGCTTTTTGTGCTATGTGAAATTCTGAGAAACCAAATTTTTCACGTTACAGAGATCTTTACAGTTTCCTTCAGTCAATTGTCCTATGGGTTATTTTAGTTAAAAATGTGCTTATTATATTGGAATTAATTATTTTTTTATTATTTCTGTCTCCATTTAGCAATAAGCTTTTTGGCATTTCCTAATGACATTGCTTCCATTTGCTGTTTGTGTTTTTCTGCTTCTATGCCTGTCATTAAACTTTTTCTATTCTTACACGGCTAACCTGCAGGAGCCCACACCCCCTGTCCCAGCTGCTGCCACACCCATCTCGCCTGCTGCTGTAGCAACACCCACTGCTAAACTGGATCCCATTATAGACCCGGTATACACTCACTCACAAACTAATGCATACTTCTCTTAATCTATATTAATAGTATATTTGGCAACATGGGCTTGGGTTAAAATAACTAGATAAATACAGTTTCAATGTTTTTTTTTTATTTTTTAAAGAAATTTAACATGCTGGTTATTACTGCACGGTCACTCCACATTTAATAAAAATATTGATATTACACCCAAAGTGATGTATGTTTACAGAAATCCTTTAAAATTTAAGTTCTGTATTTTCCTGTCTGTACCTCTGTAGAATTAGGGAAGTATCCCTAATGCTGTAAAGGATAATCAGAAGAAATTGATTGAATTTAAGAGTAAGGCAGTATTTCATTGCAAACATAAAAGAAATGATGATTAAAAAAAATATTTAAAGAATGATAAAAAAAATGTTCTTGGCTGTAGTTAAATGAAAATATATATCAATCAAAATCTGATAAAGTATGAACACTTTTGGGTTTAAATGTATATAGGGCTGATTTGACGGCTGTACAATTGACACCACTACCTCGCAGCAATAAAGTCAGCAGTTTAAAACCCAATTGTGACTTTTTCCCTGTGTCTGGCCTTTAAGCACCATAAAAAATTAAGTGTACTTAGGCACTCTGAACTGTCCCTGGTTGTTTGTCTGCTCCATGTGTGTCTTTGCTGGCCATTGTGAGAATGTGTTTTTTTTTGTCCAGGATGTACCCTGAACATTAGCCATTAAATAAAACCAGTAGCCATCTGGCAAACTTGCAATGATTATTTATGTTTGGATAGATTTATTTTAGATCAGTGATTCTCAAACCTGCACCTCAAGTACCATTCACCTTGATGCTTTAGACATCTCTCTGTTGGATTATTTTAATTCAAATCATTGCATGATCTTAGAAGCCTCCAGATGGCTCCTCAGTACAGTATCAACCTCATTCAGATTTACTCTCCGGCACATGCTCTGAGGGCCATCTTCAGCTAATAATGCCTAAGACGAGGCTTAAAAACCAGAGGGGACAGAGCCTTTTCTGTAGTTGGCCCAAGACTTAGGAATACATTGCCTCTCCATATACGAAGAGCCTCCACAGTGGAGTGTTTTAAGCCTCATCTTAAGACCAAGGCTTTAACATAGCGTAATTGTGTGGTCCTCTGTGCCCTTTTTATTTATTTATTTTAAACTCTTACTGCATTTTTGTGTGGCTTGTGGCTTTTTGTTTGTTTTCATGTATAGCCCTTTGGAAACATTTTTTGTTATTAAATGTGTTACCAGTGAGGAAGATAAGTATTTTTACACCCTGCTAATTATCAAGTTTTCTCACTTAAAAATCATGGAGGGGTCTGGAATTGTCATCGTAGGTGCATGTCCACTGTCAGACAGAATCAGAAAAAGAATATCCAGAAATCATAATGTGTGATTTTTTTTTTTTATGATTTATTTTTATCATACAGCAGTATTTGAAAACCTAAGAAAGTCAATGTTAATATTCGGTACAGTAGCCAGAGGTCAGACATTTCCTGTAGTTTTTCACTAGGGTTGCACACATTGTAGTAGAGATTTTGGCCCCCTGCTCCACGCAGATCTTCTCTAGATCAGTCAGGTTGCTGGGCTGTCGCTGAGAAACAGAGTTTGAGATCCACCTAAAGATTCTCTATTGGGATTAGGTCTGGAGACTGGCTAGGCCACATCGGAACTTTGATATGTTTCTTCCTTGGTTATCCTGGCTGTGTTCTCCGAGTCATTGTCATTTTGGAAGACCCAGCCTCCACACATTTTCAATGCTCTAAATGAGGGGAGGAGGTTGTTCCCCAAAAACTCGCAATACATGGCCCCGGTCATTCATTCTTTATTAGTGCAGTCACTCTGTCCCATGTGCAGAAAAAGACCCCCAAAGCATGATGCTACCAACCCCGTGCTTCACAGTAGGGATGGTGTTCATCATTCTTCTTCCTCCAAACACAGTTAATTTAAATTACCGGTATGACCAAAATGTTCTATTTTTGTCTCATATGACCACATGACTTTCTCCCATGACTCCTCTGGATCATCCAAATTGTCATTGGCAAACTTAAGACGAGCCTTGATATGTGTTGGTTTAAGCAGGGGAACCTCCCGTGCCATGCATGATGTCAAACCATGACTTCTTAGTGTATTACCAACGGTAACCGTGTAAATGTTGGTACCAGCTCTTTTCAGGTCATTAACCAGCTCCTCCCATGTAGTTCTGGGCTGATTTCTCACCTTTCTTAGGATAATTGAGACCCCATGGCGTGAGATCTTGCATGGGGCCCCAGTCCAAAGGAGTTGACAGTCACGTTTAGCTTCTTACATTTCCTAATGATTGCTCCAACACTGGACCTTTTTTCATCAAGCTGTTTGGCAATTTTCTTGTAGCCCTTTTCAGCCTTGTGGAGGTGTACAATTTTGTCTCTAATGTCTTTGGACAGCTATTTGATCTTGGCCATGTTAGTAGTTGGATTCTTGCTGATTGTATGGGCTGGACAGGTGTCTTTATGCAGCTAACGACCTCAAACAGGTGCATCTAATTTAGGATTCTAGCTGATGGACAGGCATTCAAATACTTATTTACAGCTGTATCATACAAATTAATTTTTTAAAAATAATTCCAAAAAAAGTAAAAAAAAAAAAAAATTGGATTTTTTAAATTCTTTAGATGATGTCTCTCACAGTGGACATGGACCTACGATGAAATTCCAATTCCAGACCCCTCCCAAATCTAAGTGGGAGATAGCAGGATGTTCAAATACTTATTTTCCTCACTGTAAATAAAGTAGGTTGGATTAGAGTGGATTGGATGGAAGTGATGCAGAAGCCTGCTAATCATTCATTTATATCAGTTCACTGTGTGGTAATGAGGAGAAATCTAAAACATTAACAATGGATAGCAAATGGGAGGAGAAGCAATGTTTGCTTTTTCACAAGGCATGACTGCTGAATAGCCATTCAGGTTATATAAATGTACATATTTATCCTAAATTGTAAATTTATGGATATCAATGATATTTATAAAATTCTAAAGAAAAACATTTAAACTCTTTGCAGAGTATGTAGATGCTCAATAATTTCCTCCCAATCCTGCTGTCCTGTGTTGGAAGGTCTTCTACATGCTTATGTGCATACACGCACTTCTGATTAAATGTTTTCTAATTCTATTGGTGTGACCTCCAATGACGGGGCTGAATAGAAAAACTGCATTTCTATTGTTAGCTTAATGGGAAGATGCAGAATGGACAAGAAGGAATGATGAAAAAAAATAGAAGGAAGAAGACAGAGTAGACAAAAAAGGTACAGCCTTGGAGGAAATGATAAAAAGAGGGAGAGTCTTTCTGAACAGAACGTTGCTGGTCTTTTGTTGGCTTAATGGAAAGATGGAAGACTAGAGCTCAGAAAGAATCGAAGGAGAAGGATTTCTGAAAAAGTGACGTCTCCTTTTAGACGGTGAACATAAGAAAGCAAAATGAAAAGGGGGTTGAGGAGGAGCAGCAAATATGAGGACAGAATGAGAGGTGAGAGTCAGCTGTAACAAAGCAAGGTCACAAGCAGGGGATATCTTTACCTGAAAAAGAACAAGAGGGTTAGCCACTGAGACATATACTCTTTAATTATATTTTATGTTTCTCTCATACATTCAAAGGAAGAAAGAAAATTAGCTGCATCTTTTCATAATATAGTTATTACATGCAGTGTCTCCCCAAATTGTTCAAAATTCTTCACAACCACGAAGTTAAATGTAATTTTAGCAGCATAAATACGTGCATAATATTGAACACAAAACAAACTGATAATGGTTTCATAATGTTTATACAAATAGCGTGTGGTGTAGATTTTTATTTGCTAAAATTTACTCTAACCTTTAAATAAAATCATTTGCAACCAAATAATTTCAGATAATAAGAGGCTGTGTATCATCCAATCTGTGTAAAAACTGTTGTTCTAAGGAGAACTCCAGGGTTTATTTGAGAGAAATGGCATTATTGGCTATAAGGAGCACATCAGATGTTTTAGGAGTTTTAGTGAAAAGGATTACAGGAGGTTTAAGATGTAAATCCACATCCCAAGCTTTGAATATCCAAAAGATTGATATACAGAACCTGAACATGAAAAGTAAAGGACACATTGCAAATTTCACAAGATGAATTCATCCATTTCAGTTGTCAGGTGAGGGAGCAAAGCATTAATCAGAGAAGAAGGATATGGGTTAATTTTTGGCCTGTTTACAGAAAACCTTTTTCTTGTACACTCCAAAACTTTCTCCCTCATGTACAAATGGCAAGAAGAAAGCCATTATTGAAAGTAACAA
Source organism: Cyprinodon diabolis (assembly GCA_030533445.1). Taxonomy (NCBI): domain Eukaryota; kingdom Metazoa; phylum Chordata; class Actinopteri; order Cyprinodontiformes; family Cyprinodontidae; genus Cyprinodon; species Cyprinodon diabolis. The sequence goes on along the minus strand of CM060076.1, from coordinate 11,143,860 downwards.
GAGAGGAATGATTAAACAAAGCTGTAAAACACTATGGGGCACAATATTTAAAGCTGTAATGTGAAATTTTCAGTAACATGTATTGGTCAAACTGCAGCGACCCAAACCGCCCCCGCATCTTCACAACTTTGTCAATTGATGACGAGGAATGTTTACATTAGAGATGCACAGATCAGGACGATGGTCCTCCTCATGGTCGGCCACAGCCCCTCTTCACCTTCAGAATTCTCTTTCCCTGGCAAACTAATCAGATCCATTAATGTGCTCCTCCTGAGTCACTGCTGTGGTTCCTTAGAGGTACCAGTGGAAGGCAGAGGTGGTTGTTTCTTCCCGGTTATGGAGCTCTTTCCTCCGCTGCAGCTGTCTGAGCTCCAGAACATTGCTCACCTCATCTCTGTTGAGTTGATCCGTCCTCCTTTCATGGGCACTCTAACCAAAACAAACTTAGACCAAGTGCAGGAGAAAGTAAAGTAGTTTACATAAATAATTATATAAATAATATTGTATAAGTTTGCAGGATATAGATTTTATAGATCCCTACAGGCATTAATTTCTGAGCTCTGCCTCCATACAAAGGTGACCTGATCCTACGTAATTAAAAATAACTTCTATGGCAGCAGAACCATAAAGCTTGAGTTTCTGCTGCAATCAAATCAGTGACTAAGATCTGTGTCAAATCTTTAAAATATGTGGCAACAGATGCTCTTCATACATTCTGAGCATAAGCTATTTGGGAAAGAAGACTTGGTAAACCTTTCGGTCATTAGATGTGAAAAGTTTTGTTGAAAAAATATCCTCAAAAGACTTCAAGTGGTAGTAGTAGCAACTTATTGAGTCAGACTGAATTAGTATGCATATAACATTGCTTTGATAAAGGTTAATTAAATATAAGGTATGTGTTTTTTCAAAGAAATTGAGAAAGTTTATATGGTTAAAGAAAACTGTGCTCTAGAACCAAGGCAAAACTAGTTTAGTATATTGTGGAGAAAGAGGTTGGTACTTAAGAAAGGTTTTGGAATGGGACGCAGGCTGGGGGAAGGAAAGAAAAAAGATGGCAGATACAAAAAGAGAACATTTCTGTCTATTACAAAGATAAGGAAATTTGAAAGCAGGAACATAGAAATTCTTAACAGCCACAGAGGAGAGGTTAGAAATTCTTCAAAAGAGATTCTTTTTTTTGTTAAAAGTGGGGACAGATCCAGATAAAACTACTTAAAAGCAGAAAGTTTAAACAAGGAGACAGAATTTAAAAAGAAGTACAAGGCAGGAAGATGGTTAGAAAGTTACAGCAATGACACCTTGTGGTCAAAAGCAGAGCTGCAATTTGGGATAACTAAAAGAGAATATTAATTCAAGAAAACTGCTGAACAAACACCATTGGGAAAACATAGTTAATTTTAAAATATAAGTAATTTTGTTCATGAAATAAAGAAAAATGTGTAGAACTTGTCAGAAAGCTTAAGGTACCAAATAACAAAAAAGTAAGTTGTTAAAACAATGCCATTACTGTCACTATTCAGGTTGCTTATTGTACTATATGATGGTCAGAATGGTACATATAATATTTTTGTGTGCATTCATCCTAAGCAGTTCTAGCTGACAGTCAATCTAAAATATTAACTGTATAAATAGCTGTTTTATAACCAATGTTGACCCACAAATGCTTCTGTTACTTCCATTTCAGAAGTATGGACCCAATTAGTGTGATTGGCAAGTGTTGAACCCAGGTGTTAAGGCTCCTGTTGACAGGAGGAAATGGGTGCAGTGTTGTGAGACCCTGTCAGTGGAGCTGACATGTTATGTCCAATCTCCAGGACTCGTGTGCATCAGCTGTGGCCCCAACATCACTCGAAAAGGCATATCAGTTTGGACTGACCAGGAATAGTCACATGAGCTTCACCTTTGATGACACTAAAGTCAGAGAGAAGTAAGTTTTGAAGTTAATCATTTTCTGGGTATTTTGTTTTCTTTTTTCACATGCTTGAATTTCTTTTTTAACAAACGTTTACATCTAACAGGACAAGAAGCAACATTACTTGTTCTGAGGGTATTAACTCTCAGAACATGCAAGAAATGGTTAAATAACCCCACAGATATCTACTTGTCAAATGTTGCATGTAAAAAATGCAAACCCAGTGAGAGATGGGTTTTGACTGGATAAGATTCCTATAAACACATAAAAATGGTCAGTGGTCTGAAATCTTGAAGAAATAAACAAGTCATAAATGTAGTCCCTTTATGCGTGTGCATGTATGGTTCAAAACCTGCAAGGTTTATAGTCACTCTCTAGACACAAAGCAAACGTTTGTGTTTTTTTTTTTATCTAAGAAAGGAGAAATTGCATCTATTTTAGTGTCTGACTTGTTGCTTTTTGTTTTGCAAATGTTCAACCTTCCTGTCCTTAGCACTGACACTGTCCTACAAAAGTATTCATTCCCTTAAGATTTCCTGTCTTAATGTCTTATTACGACCACAACATTCATTGTATTGCAGTGGCATTTTATGTGATAACCAAAAGAATAGTAAAAAAGAAAAATCCTGGACTTTATATCAGTGCCCAGTCAAAAAGAATATTTAATTGCCAATAAATATATTGGTATTTACTGTATTCGTTATGTTACTGGCTGCAGTTATTACACTTTTAAGTCATTTTAAATATATACATATTACCTTAACAGCGGACTTAGACCAAAAAATAAGGACAAATCCTTTTTTTATATCTTTGCTGTGGTCATTTTGAAATTGATAATGGGCAAAATGATGACATACTTTGTTGTTACAGTAATATAGAAGAAATATACTATAATCCAAAAATGTCCTCAAGTCCAAAAGAGCCAGTGGTGTGCATGTTTTGGATGTATGAGTCAGGAAATTATTAATCTTGAAGAGAAATTTGATAAGACTGACTCATTCCTTGTAAGAAATAAATTCTACAGAGCTGAATTAATCACTGTATAACCTCCTCAGAGTAGCATCATATTCTGCAGAGGCATGGTAATGAGCTATTAATTATATTCAAGTGCACTGAACTAGGTAGAGATTTAAGAAATTTAGAAAGAAAGCACAGTGTAATGGATACTGGAGCTTCACTGGGGCAATATGCAGCTGATTTCATCAAATGTTTCTTATTTTTAAATCCAAAACTTGACAGGAATGGCTCCATCTAATGCTACATTCAAAACAATAAGATCTATGGAAATCCTTAAAAACAGCATTTTTCGTCCCCAATATCTAAGAGGTGGTGTAAGCTCTAAGAAATGGATGAAAATAAAATCAAATAAAAGTAAGGCACAAAAAGCAGTAGACATAATGTCCCATCATCTCTCTAATCTGTCAGATCAACACATTTTAATCCTCCACAATCTGGTAAAATCCCAACAACTAACCCTCCTTCGCCTTTCAAAATGAGATCATATTGAAATCATTAAATGTGTGCAAGTAAAATCTTACATGAATACACAAAAAGCATTTTGGATAGATTTTATTGTGAACGCTGAAGAGTAAATGGATTCAAACGAAAATGTCTGCTTGTATGCTTTGTCTTAGGCTGCTGTTGGAGTTTGAGCTGAGGACAAAAGAGCTTTCTGGCCTTGTGCTCTATATGGCGAGAATAAACCACGCAGACTTTGTTTCCATCCAGGTATAGTTCTTTGGTTCAAACACAGTCAATCAGACCAAGAGTTTATATTGTTGAAGTCAATAGGAAATTAGAGTTCTAAGCACTCAGAAAAAATACCATCATTAGACAATGCAGAAGACTTGAAGACAAAAAAGCTGCAGTATATTGTACAGAGTTCTTCACATGTTTACTATTATTTATCTCCGCTTGTAGATCAAGGAGGGACAAGCTTGTCTTGGTTACGATCTTGGTCATGGAAACATTTCTGGTTGCGTTCCCTTCTCCATAAATGATGGTAACTGGCACAATGTAAGTCTCTCTATGCTTTATTTATTTATATATATTTATTATGTGTGTATTCTGGTAAAACATTTATATCTTATTACATATGCAAAAAAAAACTGTATTTTTGATAAATATCAGAAAAGTTGTGAAAATCAAACCTGGAGTGATGCGTCTGTCAAATCAAGAAGCAATATACATGATACCTTGGGTAACCTTGACGGCCTACTGGTTAGGGCATTGTGCTTGGAATCCAGAGGTTCTGAAGTTGACTCCTCCCTCACACTGCCACTCTGGCTCCCTGAGCAAAGACCCTTATCCCCCCACTGCTCCCCTGGCGCCGCACAATGGCAGCCAAAGGGAAATGTTAAATGCAGAGAGTGAATTTCATTGCTTTGTACTTGTGACAGTGTAATGACAATAAAGTTGAATTCCATTCCAATTCCATTCCATGAAGAAAAGAATCTATTTGTGTTTACATTTAGAGCCCTATTTTGAAAAGGTTTGTGCATTTTATAATCCAGGCAAAATTACAGTATTTACCAGACTATAAGCTCTACTTTTTTTTACTACGCTTATAAGAAGGAAGGCTTTTCTGTGGATTTTTCCTAACTGAGAGTAGCAGAACAACATGCTAGCAGCAGGTACAATTGAGAACAAATGTCCCAAAGCCTCATTAAAGCTGCCCAACCAATGGAGAGACTGGGCTTAACGCCTGCAGAGCTGAAATAAAGAGTTGGCGAAGCCCCATCTTTCAGTTGAACCTCTTACTGCTGCGAGCCAACAAGCTAACTTCGTCCTGACTTCAGGGGCTATATGTAAAGCTCACCCTACAGGTTTGGTGGGAGACAGTTCAGTAGATATCAGCAGCTTATAGCCTGGTGGGGCTTATATATGTACGTTTCTAGTTTTTTCAAAAAATGTAGTGAGTGCGGCTTATAGTGAGGTGTTCTCTATAGTCTGGAAAATATGGAATTTTCATTCACAGAGCAGATTTTAATACAATTTGTGTGTGCAGTTCTGCTGTCAGAGCAAATGTTTTGTGTGTGTGTGCAGTTCAATTTCAAATAACTGCATATTTATGGTTAGAGAAGGTTAATGCATAAGTGTATGTATAATTATAATTGAAAAAATGAAGAGTTCCTTCTACATTTTGATGCATTCCCATTAATATATGTACAATAACTGCATGCTCTCGCTGGTCGTATTAAGTTTTTTGACTGCATCTTTGCACCTTCAAAAGGTTTTATTTTCTAAAGAGTACAAACTGTGGAGAACACTATTTTAAAAAGAACCATTAAATTGCTGCTTAAAATGTGTTCCTTTTGCATTTTCATTAAACTTTATTGCTTTTTGGTTTAATATGCTTGATGCTTTTTCTCTTGTTTGGTTAGATCCGTGTGCAACGTACCAAGCAGAGAGCTGTGCTGGCAGTTGAGCGTAAATATACAAAACAGTTGTTTAGTCCAAAGACGGTAAGCACTGCCTTTCACTAATCAAGCTTTGATATTGAGGCAGACTTAAGTGCCTTTATTAAAGAACTTTGAACCTTTTGTTTTGTCTAAATGTATTTTATGTTTTTTTTTTTTTTTCACTGTTTTTTCTAAACCAGGCGGACCTTTTAGATGTGGTTGGAATGGTGTATGTTGGTGGATTACCACAGAATTACACCACAAAGCGCATAGCACCAGTAAGTACTTATATATTTTTTTTTTTACATCAATCAGCTGAATGTGGAGGGATAAATAAATACAGTTATAAATGTGTAAATCTTTTTGTTCCTGTCTGCAGATCGTCTACAGTATTAATGGATGTATCCGGAACTTAATGATGAGCGGAGGTCCTGTCAGCGCTAGGTCAGCTCCAGCAGGTATGGAATAATGCATATTTTTTAATTCAACACATTTTTCTGTTGAATTGCAGTAAATCTAATTAAAACATATTTTTCCTCTCCTTCCTGGGTCCTATTGAAGTAATTGAAGACTTTAAACTGGACATGTCTGCACCCAACTCCAGTCACATGGTTGGACGATGTTTTGTTGCTACTGAAACAGGAACCTATTTTGATGGCTCTGGATATCTGAAAGCAGGTGAGTTCACTGCAAGAAAAGTTGGCCAACAAGCAAAAAAAAAAAAAAAAAAGTTCAAACAATTTATATGCATCTTTGAAATAAAATACTAATGCTAAAGATCTTTTATTTTTCTCCTTTTAGTATCCTCCTATAGAGTGGGTCTGGACGTGTCAATAGCACTTGAGTTTCGAACCAGCAAAACCAGTGGAGTTCTCTTGGCAGTCAGTAACCAAGGCAATGATGGACTGGGTTTGGAAATTGTCGAAGGCAAGGTAGTCTAGCTTCTTCCCTCTATCTCTAAGCTGGGGAGTGGTGGCCTAGTGGTTAGAGCATTGTGCTTGGGTCCTGGAGTTTCTGAGTTCAAGTCAGAAACTTGTCAACCAGCCTGTGGAGCAGGTTGACAAGTTCCTTCTTTCTGTATGTCTGCCTCTGTCTCCTTGAACCCCAGTCGGTCTCAGCAGATTGCCGTTCGCACTGAACCTGGTTCTGCTGGAGATTTCTTCCTGTTAAAAGGGAGTTTTTACTCTCCACTGTCGCTATAAGCATGTTTGGTGTGAGGGATTACCTTCTGACTGTATGTTCTGGTTAAATTGTCTCTGTAAAGTGCCTTCAGATGACATACGTTGTGAATTGGTGCTACAAAAATAAACTGAATTGAAGTCCCACTCATTCCCACAAACTGGGATTCTGAGTCCCTGAGCAAGCCCCTTAATCCCACACTACTCCCAGGGCACCACACGACAGCCCACTGCTCCCCAATGAGATGGGTTAAATGCAGAAAGTGAATTTCCCCATTGTGGGACAATAAAGAGATTTATAATTATCCATTGGAATAGTCTATATATAATAGTGCTAGTCTTGTATGTAGGCTTGATGTAATTTGTAACATTTTGTGCTGGACAGCTTAACTAATACTGTTTTTCTTGAGACAGACTGACTACTTGATTTCTGCAAATAATTAATTTTCTGGCTCTCAAAGTCCTAAATTTGTCCAGATCTTCAATGATAGTTTTTTAATGTATCGGTTTCTGTCATTCTAGTCTTCTTTTAAAACCTTTTTTTTTTATTGTATTAATACTTGCTTCTATGTAAAAATGCAAAAATCATGTTTTCCTTTAGGAGAGACATATTGCACACCATTTGTAGTCCTTAAATCAATGTGTAGAGCCGTTTTATTGTGCCAGAATAAAAAAAAAAAAAACCTGCTGGTGTAGAAAGCTAAAATATTCAGAATTTTTCCAGACTTAATGGTTAGTAAGAAAAAAAGCAGGAGATTGTAACTTTACAAAGTGACAGGTGAATCACATCCACTATGTTGATCTGATTAATCAGGCTTTTCAGTTTACCTGCAGCTTCCAAATGGTTTATCAGTCGTCTACTCTAATCGCAACATCTGTTCAACAGTATCTTTGTGTTAAATGTGTTTACGTTTTAAAGTGTGTTATGTGGAATTTCTGTAGCACGGAGCTTGTAATAAAATCGTTGTGGTGCAGTTGCAGGCTAACAGCTAATCAGATTTATTCCTCATTTTTATCTTTAAGTTTTAACTTGGAATAGATATACTAGCCTTCTATATTTAAATAGGTTTGTAGTTTTAGATGCGTCAACTACAGGAGGGTGAAATGTTGCCCATAATTCTAGAAAAGCTTGCCTTAAAATATGAATCATTGGAGGATATCTGTATGTCCAAGATTAAGTTGACCATAGGTTGAAGGTATAAACTTGTCCCTTGATGGTGGGATATTTTAAAATAAAGGCAAGAATGGCAAAACACTATTAGATATGAAAGGTTTTTAATCACTTCTAGTTTGCTGAAATTAACAACAAACTGCCCCATTCTCCAGTGTACTTTTAAAATAATGTTCTCTCTTTTAGCTGCTTTTCCATGTTGACAACGGAGCTGGCAGAATCACTGCAGAGCATGTGCCTACAGGCAAGAGCTTCTGTGATGGCCAGTGGCACAGCGTCACTGCCAACAAGCTTCGCCACAGGCTGGAGCTGGTGGTCGATGGGGAAAAGAGCCAAGCAAAGTCTCCGAATGCTCGCTCCAACATTTGCGATACCAACGACCCCATCTATGTTGGAGGATATCCTGGTAGGGCAGCTGAAACCATTCAGTACAGACCGTCCAAACATTCCTAACGTATGCAGCGGACATAACTTACCTGTAAACAAATTTTCCCTCAGCTGGAGTTCGGCAGGCAGCTCTTTCTACCAGCTCTTCCTTCAGGGGCTGTATGAGGAACCTGAAGATCACTAAGGCTTCTAAGACCATGGATGTGCAGTTTAACAAGGCCCTGGAGATTAAAGGAGTCCAGCCTCTATCCTGCCCTGCTGGATCTGCCTAATGCTACCATTTTCATCCAGTAATGCCTTTCGCAAAAGCTACTTTTATCCTATAAAGCATGGAGTTTATTACATTTAGGCAAGATCTGTGTTTGAAGCTTGACTGAAACCCCATATCCCTCTCTTTGGTACAAGTAGTTTAAAATACCAAAAGCTGTTAAACGTTCAATGGATCTGTCTTAACATTTCTTTTAAAGGAGATAAGGCATGAGATTCCTTTAAGCCCCACAATCTTAATCTGCTGCGCCTCCAACTAGGGCTTTAACCCATTTGATGTATCTATTGGCGTCAGCGTCCTTATTACAGTGTTATTCATGAAGCAGGATGCACACTTCTAAAGTCAACTTTGCTCAGTTAAATTATAGAAGTGTGTGTGTTGGGAGGGCAATGGATTTTAACTTCCATCCTCAATTATCAAGGCTGATTAAAATAATGTAAAGCTTACAAAGTCATGTCTGTTTATTTCTGTGTGGGGTAAATACATTTAATATTCCTGGTTGCTTTCTGTTTCTGATCAAATATGAACAGAAATGAAGCTCCTGAATTTCTGGCTCCCATTGATTTATTTGACAGATCACTTAAAGATTCCAAAAAAAATTAAAGACGAACCACTGGACTTTGTTTTCAAAGTTTGAAGATGTTTCGCTTCCCATCCAGGAAGCTTTTTCAATTGAGAAAGGTCTTTCAACTTGGAAAACAAAGTTAAGTGGTTTGTTTTTAACTTTTTTTGGAATGACCATGACCTGGAAGACAGAAAATCTTCACCAACATACTCCTTGAATTATTTGTATAAAAGGCCAGGTTCAGGTCATATGGTCCATTTTAACTTCTGCACCACTATGGACTCTAAGAACATTTGTTAGAAGTTAAGCGAGAAAGCTTGTGCTGCTCAGCAATGATTTGTAAATGAAAGAAATACTGAATGACCGTCAGTAACCGAGCTCAATGCAAGTGCTCGTTTAAGACTTTACGTGAGAAAACAGATCAGATGTCAGCTACTTAATGTTCTAAAAGCACGCAGGACAAAAATGAGCAAACATCACTGTTAACACACCATGCTGTAATGGATTGAAATAATGAATTACCCTGCTATAGGACCTGCTAAGTGGCTGGGGATTTGTCTTTTTTTTTTTTTCTTTCCTGCTGATGGATAAAGAAAGCAAATTGGCAAATTAGAATAAGAGACTGATTAAGGCAAGAAACAGGATCAAACTCTAAGCAACCAACTATGGTATAAATGTTACAGCATACAGGGTTGATGGGAAGAGATCAACATGTTACTTTCTGAACCACATGGCCAGCAATGAACAGAAAACTGAAGTTGAGAAAATTTGAAACTTGTTGAAAGCTGCAACAGGCTTGAGATTGGAGGGAAGATTTGAATTTTAGCAGCATAAGCCTAAACATACAGCCACAGCTACAACTAAAATATTTACCTAAAAGAATCTGATTCGAATGACCCAGTGAATACTGGGATCCAAATTAAACAGAATCTATAGGATGATAAAGATTGTAGTTCACATATTCATTCTGATGGGACTCAATGCATTTTGTCCTAAGTTCATAATTATAGACTACTGTACTTTGTGCTGTCATATGAAATGCCAACAAAATACACCAAGATCTGTGACTGGTCAGAACTAATGAAAGTAGGTTTGATACAGTCTAAAATTGGCTTTCCAGGGGTTGTATACGCCCATTTGAGAACAAAAAATGTTGTATGACAAAACCTCACCTGTGGTTTGTTTGAAATGTTTACATTCACTGTCCAGCTTGAGTAACGCTTTTCATCCACTGGAGGCCAGAACATAGAGGGCACCTGATAAAAGGGTTTAATGCAAGTTCCATGATTTACAGAAAATAAAAAAATACTATCACATTTCAAACGACAGCCTTTGTTAACCTCTGTCAGCTAATCATCTACCTGAAGGAAATACGGTACAGGAAAATATATGACCATAAAACAGTTTCAGAGTTGAATGTTGATGTTCTTGGATGAACATTGAAGTTGGAATCTCAGACTTGTAGGTTGTTTACCTGCACCAGCAGATCAAATGCAGTAGAGGGCAGCATCTACCTTCTGTAACAGCAAATCAGATTCCTTTACTTGAAAGTGCCTGCAATGTCCAGAACCAGGCACTTACTGCTACTGTATGTTTACCTGGAGACTCCAATTACATAGAATCTGCAAGATTTAGAAAAAGAGGAAAAAAAAGGTTCAAAAATCAATTTTCATTGTGCATTCCTTTTTATTATCATGGTCTCTTTACATAGGGTGAAAAGTTGGTAAGACACCAGCTCACATGTTTCCTTTGTGTCTTGAAGTGGAATGTTTAGAAGACAGAATAAAGCAAACAATCCACAGAACTGGTAACAACTATTTGAGCTTCTGCAATTCTTTTACATGGTCAAGAGCGCAATGATGCACCTGTGAACAATTAAACAGCTAGTTTCAACATTGGGTTTTTATTACAACCCTTAGGAATGTCCAAAGTCTGGTTTTATAAGAGGAACATAAATATTCTAGTTTTAATCATTTCCATTGATCTCAACTTTTTAAAAAGCCCTCAGACAATTCAGGCAACAGGTTGTCAGTCAGTAATTTAACAGTTTAAAAAAAAAAACATTGCAAGTATTGATTTCTCCAAATGAAAATATCTTTGGAAAAAAAAAGTTTAAACTGGCAAAATTTTAAGATTGTGTTGATTTAATGTCTCAAATAGTCACTGTTTGTGTTGCCTCCAATAGCATGGGAAGCTTTGAACTCATAGAAAAGGACATTTAGTGAAAAAGGCTCCAAAAGCGTCTTCGAGGTTAAGAAGAAAAAACCATCAGACTTTATTTACCACTCTGTCCAGGACAGGACAGATGTCTAGATACACTCAGCGCCGGGATGCATGTCGGTCAGTGATGGTTTTTATCTACTTAATTTAACCTGCTCTGTGTTTGATGTTGAAGGCATATACAACATAAAATGTTTCTGAAAAATATAGGTTAGAAATGAAATTTATTTAATCCACACAGGGTCAAAAGTATAAACACTATATCTAAATAGATCAGAATGTTCAATGTTCTGTCTCTTACTAGGTTATGTATGGATAAATTAATATTGTATAGTGTATATAATATTAGGAAAATATTTCAGGAATTCACTTGTATTATTCTCCAGACTATGGCTTGGTGGATAATGAAAATGCCAAAATTCTGTGACTCAAATAACATTTTCAATAGATCAGTAAGAAAGGATCATTCTAAACAGAAAGGTCAACTTTTTAAAAAATATATTTAATGCAAATTAATACTACTGAATGCATTATTGCATTAATACAAAGTGGCATTGAGGCAAGAAGTGTTAAGGAATCTCAGGTGGCTTTATAATCAAAGACAAAGGTCATAAATTGTCAATAGGGTTTCCTCCAAAGCCTGTTAAGATGCTTATTATTTAACAATTGTAAATCAGTTTCTATGTTCATTTTGGAATACTTGGTGAAATGTGTGCATTATACTCAGAAGCTTAGACTGCAAATATTAAATGAACTCTACCAAATTGATCAAATATGTAGGCAGGAATATGCAGAAGCTAACTAATTGGTACATACTCGCTGTAGGATGAATTATCAATATGGGCTGTATGCTTAGTTTAAACCTCTAGGTATATTTTTAAAACAATGTGGATAAGAAAAAAAGAAAAATAATGATCATATTTTTCTCCGTAATTGCTGTCGTATTGTTTAACTTATGAAATAAGAAATAAAAAATGATAATGTTTGATATTCATGGTAATACGATTTCAACTACTGACTGGGGCTGTATGGAGACAATTTTAGATCATAATCTGGTCCTGCTTTAAGGTCCGCCATGTTGCTGAAATAGACAGTATATAGAAGGAATTAACATGTTAGATAATACCATTTCACTTTGGTGGAAATTCAAAATTTTTCTGCTGAATACTTCTATGTAAGGACATAAAAGAATAATGTCAGTTGCTTGCTCAAATTAAGGTCCACTAAGTATATCACAAAGTGCATTTTGATGTAGCCTCAAATTAATGATGCTTTTTTTTTTTTTTAAGTGAAAAACATAGAGGTAACTGTGATTCTTAAAAGTATTTGTAACCCAGTATTGAAAGACCCTCTGCCTGAGCAGCACATTTCTTATTTTTGCTTAAAAGTCATAGATACAAATTCCTAATCATTTTCAACATATACTAAAATGTTGATGCACATCTGTACCCGTCATCTTTTCAAGTTTCGATCACTGTAAACCTGCCTTTCTTCCTTCCCTTTTTACATCCTATAGTGAGGTGAGATAAAACACCAAGCTACAGCAATAATCTAAGTCTCATTTCGACATCAGTCAAAGTATTCAAGCATTCCAAGTAAATATCACTGAAAGTAAAGCGTTCACCTCCTCAGCTACCATAATAAAATGAGTGCAGTTAGAGAAAAAAAAAGATCTCACTCAGTCTTGTTCAATACTGGTTTCAGAACCAAATCCTCCAAAGCTGAAAAACTGTAGTGTAACAGCACCCCCTGGTGCTAACTCTGGTGATTGATTGCATGCTGTTGGTCCTCCCTTTTTCTGAAGGTGCAATCCAGATGTGTTGGGTTTCCATTTCAGCAGTCTTGGTTTGTTTGACACCCTCAGCCTCCCAAAGCTGCAACCACACAAACAAGAGTCCTTTTCCTAAAGCTTCTTATCTGCCCACCTCTGCTGTGGGTAAGATTGGTCCTATTCGGGATCCAGACCTCGTCAGGATGACTGCATTAGGCCCGTGAGTCGTTTGCTTGTAAGCGATTTGCCCTGGATATAGACAGAGAAGAAAACAGATTGATTCTTGTTCTAACTAATTTAGACATTTAGTTGGGACCAAAATCAAACTTTAGGAATCGAATAGTTTAACATGTACTATCAGACATGCTCATCAACTGATAGGGCAGAATAGGAAGTAAAGAAAAAGGTTTGTATCAAAAACTATACTTTATTACATCTACTGATGTTAAATCTCATTTTTTTAATTTCTAAAAATAGAAAATCAGAAATAATATTTACATAACTATTCACACCTATGTAAATTGAGTTCAGATTTAACGTGAGGTGCATACGGTGCATCCTTAAGATGTTCCTGCAGCTCAAATGGTGTACACCTGTGCTAAAAACATAGCTGGGAAGGATTAAAAAAAGACGCCGCAACTTAAGGTGGATCAACAAAGTATTTGGCAAAGGCTTTGAGTACTGAGAAAAAACATTTAATTCATTAGTTTTCTTTTTATTTATAAATTTGCAACAACCTCACATAATAAGGGATTGATTTTTGCACTTGAAGGAAAGATTTGAGAGTAAAGATTTAAATCCATTGAAATAATACAGTGTTTGTATACTTTCCAGATGCACTGTATATTAAAATAATTTGGGAAATGAAAGTAAAATGGGTTATTTTAATAATAATCATTTTAACTTATTATTGCATAGCAAAGACTTCAGGTTATAACGTGGAATAAATAATTCATTTATAGAGCAAAACAAACAGCTCAAATGCAGGTATCTATTTATCCCATTAATTATTTCTTATGCTCTAAAACCGTCCCAATAGTATCCTTTATCGCAATTTATTTTCTCATTGTGATACTTCTAGACAAAGCAATTAGTGTCACTGATAAGTCAACTAATCTAAAATGTTTTTAATGAGACCACTGTTTGAGTTTTCTCATGTAAGGAGACAAAGTGCAGCAAGTTTTAAAGGGCAAGCTAAGTAAAATGTTATTAAAACAAATTGTGTTGTAAAAAATGATAAATACATGAATGTTTTATATAAGAACCTAACAGCAGAACCTCCCTCACTGCATCCTGCACATACCGTAAACACATTATCTACTTCTACCTGGATGTTCCAGCAGCAGCATTCAGTTCAGACCATTGGTTTGTTTTTTAATTAAGTTTTAGGACAAGCAATAAGGCTCTTACCACACTGCGAGTGAACTTCTCCAGGGAGGTGCGTCGCCCCTGCTCCGTTTCAGGCTACAAGGCCAAAGAAAGAGCCACACAGTTAAACTCCTTTTAGTTAAAGCAGAAAAACAAACAGGATTTTTCATTAAATCAAGTGATTAAAAGTTAGACATAAAATAAATAATTTCAATGAGAATATAATGCTTAATGTCTATATTTAGCCCTTATCTGTCAATACTATACTCAAGCATATTTTACTAAAAGTACGGATGCAAGGGTGTGTCTGAGTTTTACAGTTGATTTTTTGATTTGACAGAATAATTTTTTCAGTTGGAGTTCTGCAACAGAATCCATTATGGATTTAGTCAGAGCCTGGCAACCTCTAGCTTGGTTGTTTCACAACATAAATACAGTTTGATCAAAACCACTACAATGTTGGCTGCATGGTTTGTCGTTTCTTATGCTAGAACATAAACATCTGTCTTTTACAGCGTCTTACAAGATTTTTTTCAGGATTGCCCTGTTTTGGGCTCTACAGCCTGATGCTGCCATTAGCGTTTCTTTTACAGTGCTGCTTGTATTCTCAGGGTTATATGCAGTGCTGGTCCTCTCAAACTAAAACATTTTGGATATAGACCAAATAGTTTAACTTCATTTAAGGCTTCATTTGACCAAATCATTTCTTTCCAGAAGTTTGCACAGTTCCCTAAATTGCTTGTGGCAAACTACATAAATTACTTCAAACTGATTCCTCTAAATTGTTTCTTCTTGCCTTTGATCAATAAAGAATGCAAGACATGATTATCAATAGATTATCCTAGGTTACTTGTAGATCCTTCCACTTCCTCTAGGGCTACCAAGGGCCCATCAGTCGGCTTCTTTGATTCAAAATCTCCTTAACTAACCTGTCAATTTCTGTGATAATTTTCCAATTTTGGTTTGGTTTCATCACCAAATTCATCCACTTCTCCAGAACATTTTTCCCTCCATATATACCATGTGGGCCTCAGGGACTTTTTAATGCCATTTGCTCAAACATGTCCTCTAACAAATCTCTAAAGCCTGTCACACCTTGACGATTTAGCCAGCTTATGCCTGATGTATGAAGAATCTGGCAAAAATGCTGGCATACGTTGGATAAGTTATGGGTCAGTTTTGAGCACACTAAAGCACGCTGAAGCACCCTGGCACATGTCGACATACGGCCAGTACGTCAAGAAATTTTGAACATGCTCCAAATTTTTGGACGTATGACAGCGTATGCCATACGTGGGGAATAAGTTATTTGATTGTTGGCATATGTTAAGTGTAAGTTACTCATAAGTTGTGGTGTCTAGCTTATCCAAAACCTATAAGTAAATTGAGCAGAACTTATGTCCAACACATATCAACGTATTTGATGTGTTCCTGACAACCACTGAACGTGTTTCTAACTTACAGCTACTGTATAATCACATATTGGCAGCGTTTTGATATAAAAGGGGGTTCACAGGAGGAAACAGTCTGTACTCCTCTAGAGTTCATCCCCATCATAGGGTGAGCCAGAAGGTGGTTGTGATAGATCTTCCCTGCATTCACATTCTCGGCCACGACCAACAAAATTCCTAGCAGACATTATGCTGAACCTGCTGCCACTGCAAACCTTCTTTCTTTCTTTATCTTTTACTTTATTTAGTTCTTTTTTATTTTTGGCAGGTGGTTAACAGCAGCTAGGTTAATACCGCAATCAAAAAAATATTTTTATGCAGACCAGGCACCTCTTGGCACACTGCTGCCCCCCTCAGGACACTGGCTTGTAACGTTTTATGCGCATTACGCTGCTGTGCGTTATGCATAAGTTAGGCTGTCAATGAACATACGCTCTGGATTATGAATACTCTATGTATATGCCCAACATTTAAAAAGTGCATAGAAAGTTCAGCATATGCCAGCGTTTTTGGAGATTCTTGGCATCAGGCATATGCTGGCTAAATCAAGGTGTGACAGGGGCTTTAGGCCAATCTGACCACGTCATGGTCCACCTGATTCCTGCTTACAGACAGAAACTAAAGCTCTGCAAACCTGTGGTGAGAAAATTAAAGAATTGGACCAGTGAGGCTGTGGAGGATCTTCAGGCGTGTTTGGGTTATACTGACTGGGACGTCTTCAGGGCTGCTGTCAACAGTCTGGATGAGTTCACAGAGGCTGTGACATCATACATCAGCTTCTGTGAGGACTGCTGTATTCCAACACGAACCAGGGTATTACAATAATGACAAAGCCTGGTTCACTGGCAAACTCGGAAGACTTAGGTTGGACAAGGAAGAGGCCTTCAGGAGCGGAGATAAATGCAGATTCAAAGATGCAAAATACAAGTTTAGCAAGGCGGTGAAAGAGGCTAAACGACTGTACTCTGAGAAGCTGCAAAACCATCTTTCTGCCAACGACTCTGCCTCTGTCTGGAAAGGGCTTAGGCAGATAACAAACTACAAGCCTAAAGCCCCCCACTCCATGAACGACCGACAGTTAGCCAACGACCTGAACAACTTCTACTGTCGTTTCGACAGACAGAGGGACAGTCATGCATCCACCCCCCACAACACCACCCAACAGATCACCTCCTCCTCCTCAGTGACAACTCTTTCCATAAAAGAGAGAGATGTAAACAAAATCTTCAAAAAACAGAACCCCCGGAAAGCTGCTGGACCAGATTCTGTCACTCCATCCACTTTGAAGCTCTGTGCTGATCAGCTGTCTCCAGTGTTCACAGACATTTTTAACACCTCACTGGCGACATGTCACGTGCCAGCCTGCTTTAAATCCTCCACCATCATCCCTGTCCCCAAGAAGCCAAGGACCACAGGACTTAATGACTTTAGACCCGTCGCCCTGACCTCTGTGGTC
The DNA here is from genome assembly GCA_030533445.1 of Cyprinodon diabolis. Classification (NCBI taxonomy): domain Eukaryota; kingdom Metazoa; phylum Chordata; class Actinopteri; order Cyprinodontiformes; family Cyprinodontidae; genus Cyprinodon; species Cyprinodon diabolis. The sequence goes on along the minus strand of CM060076.1, from coordinate 11,126,712 downwards.
ATGAAGTCCTTTGAGCGTCTTGTGCTATCACACCTGAAATAAATCACGGGCCCCTTCCTGGACCCCTTTCAGTTTGCCTACAGAACCAACAGGTCTGTAGATGACGCTGTCAACCTGGCCCTTCACCACATTCTCCAGCACCTGGACTCCGCAGGAACCTACGCCAGGATCCTGTTTGTGGACTTCAGCTCGGCCTTCAACACAATCATCCCAGCTCTGCTCCAGGAGAAGCTCTCCCAGCTGAATGTGCCTGACTCCACCTGCAGGTGGATCACAGACTTCCTGTCGGACAGGAAGCAGCACGTAAAGCTGGGAACACAGTTCTCTGACTCACAGCTCATCAGCACTGGTTCCCCCCAGGGCTGTGTTCTTTCTCCTCTGCTCTTCTCCCTGTACACCAACAGCTGCACCTCCAGTCATCAGTCTGTCAAGCTCCTGAAGTTCGCGGATGACACCACTCTCATCGGACTGATCTCCGATGGTGACGAGTCCGCCTACAGGTGGGAGGCTGACCATCTGGTGACCTGGTGCAGGGAGAACAACCTGGAGCTCAACACTCTAAAAACAGTGGAGTTGGTTGTGGACTTCAGAAAGAGCGCAGCCCCAGCTACCCCCATCACCCTCTGTGACTCCACCATTGACACTGTGGAGTCTTTCCGCTTCCTGGGAACTATCATCTCCCAGGACCTAAAGTGGGAGCTGAACATCGACTCCCTCACCAAGAAAGCCCAGCAGAGGATGTACTTCCTGCGGCAGCTGAAGAAATTCAACCTGCCCAGGACAATGATGGTGCAGTTCTACTCCTCCATCATTGAGTCCATCCTCACTTCCTCCATCACCATCTGGTACGCTGGTGCCACCGCTAAGGACAAGAGCAGACTGCAGCGTGTCATCCGGTCTGCAGAGAAGGTGATTGGCTGCACGCCTCCAGGACTCTGAGGCGTGCAGGGAAGATTGTGGCTGATCCCTCGCACCCCAGTCACAAACTATTTCAGTCACTACCCTCTGGCAGGAGGCTGCAGTCCATCAGGACCAGAACCTCCCATCACAAAAACAGTTTTTTCCCATCTGCTATCGGCCTTATCAACAAGGCCAAGACCCACCTGTGACACTGGACAATGTTTATCTCCCCCATTCAGGATTTCTGCGTTACATTAACGCACAGTCTACTGTTTGTATATAGCTTCTGTGTATATATATATATATATATATATATATATATATATATATATATATATATATTTATATATATTCTATCTTATTTTGTTATTTTGTTTTGTTTTTTCTCTGCACCAATAACACCAAGTCAAATTCCTTGTAAGTGCAAACCTACTTGGCAATAAACTTGATTCTGATTCTGATTCTAATAGAGGAACTGTATTTAAACTTAAAATAAATATTCACTAAATAGGTAATGGATAAAATCAAATGGATGCATTGGATTTTGTTTGTGGTATTAAAGCAATGGGGGATAAATGCAAATGACATACAAATATCCCTTTCTCTCTACTTAATCATGAGCTGCTTGTGTTTGATCCATCATAAAATCCCATAAAATTACACTGAAATTTATGGTATGAATGTTTCAAACATTTGCAAAAGCTAAAGGACCCATAAACAGACAACATGCTCACTTTCTTCCTTGCCGTTAGCAGGTCCTGGTACACATTGGAACGTAGGAAACGTGGGTAGCTGTCACTTTTCATCAGCTTGTATATGTGGTCCTTAATGAAAAGGAAAAATAGAAATAAAAGTAAAATGAGATGTCTTTACAAGAAACTGGTGTAGGTAATGAACTCATCTATAGGTCTGAGAAAATAGCAAACCAACAAAAAAGGTTTTAAAAGAAAGGCAATGTAAAGAGGAATTTAAAGAGGATTTTTGCAGGATAAAGAGGGCTGCAGTGCATTGCCGAGCACTCAGCAGGTCAAACCTTTTCTTTATTAAAGTCTTCGTTCAGAGGTCTGTAGCAGAGGAGAAAATTGGATAGACAACCTCAGGCATCTCTCCCCATACTCACTGAATCCTTTATCTCTCAGAAAGGTATATTCTCCACATCCACAATAAAAATCTCAAGCTCATTAACTCTGATAAAGCATGCATGAAATACAAACTAGACAGACAATAGTGTAATACATAGATATAAAAGTAGCATCCCTGACAAGAAACACTTCAATACATATGTTCTTTTATTGTAAATATGTACATTAAATTAAAACCGCAGCCTCCAAAAGTTATTTAAAGCAAAGGACCTCTGAGTACCAGTTTTGACCTATTTGGAGTCTTACAGTATGTGAATCAGAAGGCACATAAGTACTCCAGCATTGGTCAGCATTGCTGCACTTAAAAAAATAGATTTAGTTGCCTTTAAGGTTGTTTGAAACTGTATATCATGCTGTAAAGCCACAAATTGATATTTTCCATCTCCGAAAAAATAACTGAATACCAGTTTTCAGAGAAGCTCTGCCTCAGCTATAGATCTGGGACAGACTGACTCAATGACCTCATCTATAAATGTTTCTATTCTGTCCAGAGTGATGAATATTAAAATGAGTAAAACTCCCGTTTCACAATTTTAAACTAAGCGATAATGTTGGTTTACATGATCGGATTTGCTTCATTTATCAGGTTACCTGCAGAGCCATGCGGTCCAGCCCTGAGCTATATCAGGTCTTAAGTACGGCCAAGTGCTGGCATACCAATGGTATTTCAACCAGAACTGGGTCAGGTCTGGGTCAGCTGATGATGGCAGTGGATATACCATGACATTAACATGGTGGTTTGGTATATGTTGCCAAAACATGTACATGCCATACAAAAGCCAATTGTGGCTGAGCTTCTCTTGCCCATAATATGTGCTGCTTGTAAACCTAAAATTAATCTTTCTTACCCATTTTTTTTTTTTTTACCTTCGACAGCACCTCACACATCTAGTTTAGTATTTCAGGACTTCATAAGAAAATCTTGATTGTGTGAGGGGAATTTTGATATGTTTTAATCTACTGTTATTCAATTCAAAAATAGTTTGTGTCAAGAGGGAAACTAAATACTAAAGTAACCTAATGTTTTTTTTTCTTTTCAATGAGTTGTTTAAAGGAGATACGACTCTACAACAGATTTATAGACAATATGCAGCATCTTGTTGAAAGCAGTGAAGGACAAGCCAGCGTCTAGAGGTTGTGTCTAAAGTCTATTCTGTCATTCAGGTGATCACCAAGGTATTTATACACCACCTATACCTATATTAACTGAATGGATGGTTGTAGAAATTTGTCATTTTTGTGGCATTTTAATACATATCAGCTGTTTAAAGGAGCAAAGAGCAAGCTCTAGAGTTTATGCAAAAGTTTGCCCTCTGTGGTGACAAGTTAAAATTGGACAATGGGAGAAGAGGAAAAACATCTGCATCACAGGTCTTTTGTTTAGGGAGAATGTCTTCTGGGGTAAGAACGTAAGGTTATGAACAACCAAAGAATAGAACCACTAAACACTGCGTCATGTATTTTATGTAAATGCATGGGGGCGAAAAAAAAAATATATTAACAATGCCCTTAAATGTTCAAGTATTATCAAGAGTAGCAATTTTAGCATATTATTTACATTATAGAGCATTATAGAGTTCTTCTGTTATGTAGTGGTTTACGTATGTGTGACTGTTACATGGTGGTTGCATCAAAGAGGGCTTTGAGTTTTAAAACAAGTGTGTAACCAAGTCCAGATGACTTTCTGTAGCAAGCCCTAAATAAATGAAAAGCCAAAATGATTCCTCATCAGATTTAGACTACATTTTTTTGCGTTAATTGAATTACCACATGGTTTATTTAGGTGGGATTTGAGCTGACATCTGATTTTGTAGGCAAGAGCTGGGCCAGAACTTTTTTGCTATGTGGGTTGAAGTGATGGCAAACACACTCGATCAAAATCTTAAAATCACCTGTTAAACTGCCTGTTTTAAATCAAATTGTCTACATTGAATTACCTGCTCAAAGATTCTGTGATCAGAATCTGCTGATTGTTCCTCATACAAAACTGGAAGCTAAAGGACACTGACCCTCCATCTAAATTGCACAATTTGTAGGTTCACCTTTCCAGGGCTCAACAGAAAGAATGCTATCATGGGTAGGAGAGGAATTCTGGAATGCTTTGCCGAACCCAGACACCCTTCACCCTTCCAGATATTACTTGATGGAAACACACATTGATGATGCAAGTCAAATAGGGACTACGGCTTTTCAAAAAAGATCTGAGGGCAAAGTTCTCAATTATAAAACCAAAAACGTATAAAAGTGTGTACATTTGCATACATTACCCTAAATTAACATGCAAGGATTAAACCACGAGGAGCTGCGCATTATAAGCTTTAAAGGCACGACGTAGAGTACACCACGACCCATGCATAATGCATTTAAACCGTGAAATTAGCACTTGCATGCATTCTTGGAGTTTTTAATTCACTTATACCATGATTACACTGAGTAAACATTTTATGACAAAGGTTAATTTGATTTAATAAACTAGCTTATTACTGTATGTCTAAGTATTTTTGTTGGCCTCGATTTATTTTTTGGCAAACCAACCATTCAAGATACCATGAAGAAATTGAAATAACACTTGCATACACAGTATGTTGCTTAACTATTTAACTATAGAGGCAAATGTATTTGTTATTTTTGTCCAGATATATATTAAAATTCATTGCAAAATACCTACTACCACAATGCCTCATATTTATCTGTTAAGTCAACAGAGTATGGATGGTTTATCCATTACTATGGCGCTCGTAGCAAATTAATAAGACATCGATTTAGCTTGCCAACTAGGTGTGTGAATACTGCAGCAACAAGCTTAGTGAAGCAGAGCTTTTATAGTATTGTTACCTACATATTGCCCATGAAGTAAAAGAAAAATAAACACCCCACCCACTTGTTAGGATTAGGATGTGTGAGTCAGTTAAACCCTAATAATATATGCCCGTTGCGTGTCAGAACTAATGCTTTCCCAAGTAGTTTAGCTAATTGGGACAGTTCCTCCGTCCGGGTAATAAGTCATCTTCATTATGCATGTGGCAAAGATTTGGGAATGGAATTAGAGCGATGTCCTTGATCTAATAACATAGTGTAATATCATGATTGGCTGAAGGTACGGATGTCTCCTTATTAACAAACGTGTGTGATGTAAAGATGTGGCTTACTGGAGTTGTATAAAATGTTTCTTTAACAGTGATTTGGGGCCACTTCACAAAATGTGAGCCCAGTTGGTAACTAAACAGAAAAAAAAACATCAAGAACATCCGGTTCTTCAAAGTCAAATGGGGTAACGACATATCTGTAACTACTAATTTGAGCATAAATTTTATATATATATTACCAAAAAAGAAGGTTGTTCGATTGGATGCAGCATACCAGGAAGCAGATTTGCAATTTGGATTAAAATAATGATTTTAAGCTTAAAAGTTTTTTTTGTTTTTTTTTTTTTTTATCAAGTCTAAGAGCGCATCTGCCATCTTCAAAAGAAACTTCTTATTGCAGGCACGGATAAAGACATGCTGATTTTGGAATTTGAGATCAAACCAATTGTTTATGATCTGAGTTATTTCTATTACAAAGACCCACAATGAAAATTTATTTGGAGATAAACTGCATGTGTGATGAATGCTAATGGTAAGTTTAAATTATGTCATATCAAATTGAGGGTTCATTACCGCATGTTTGCTCCTATGAAACATAATGCATGCTCTCTGACACCAAGAAACTCAGAGAGCAGCAAGACGGGAGGAACCATAAAGGCTTTAAGCTTCAATTTGCGCAAGCGGTCTGGAGCAGAGCGGGGCTGTTATGGAGGATTTCAGGGTAAGAGTGAGTCACACCGTATTTTATAACAGCGATGGAATGCGGCTCACCCAATAACATTTGAAAATGGGAAACAACCATTTTATAAATGAAAATAAGGCAAGATTACAATTCTCACTGATCATGGTATAAGATGAAATAATGTATTTTTGTTAAACTCTGAGTTGGGATGATGCCTATACATCCATGGGAATAGTGGGAGGTTCATTTACTAAATGTACTATGAAAGGAAAAATCCTTTCCTCTCCCTACCTCATTCCTTACTGCCAACACTATTCAGACAGCACTTATGGCTCCCGCCGCCGCACTTCTGCTTTGGTACTTGCCATTTTTGACTAAGATTAGCAGATGCTGTGGCTTCCTTTAAAGACCAGATAAGGAAAAAATAAATAATAAGTTTTAAATCTGCTTTTCTTTAATTGCATATTGTGTACTGTTTGTTGTTTTTACAGTGTTCTGATAACCGATTCTTAAATTTTAGATTTGAAATGTGCTATATAAAGTTTAACCTATTCAGTCTCTTGCCCTCGTTTTCTCTTTTTTAACATTGTTTAGTTCTACTTATAGCCTTAAGTAAATATTTTAATTTGCCTTAAGAAATTATTTTGGAGTAAATAAAACAACCACTAGGCTTCAGAAAGCAAGAAAATAGTCTAGTGTTTTAACAGAAATCTGGCATAAAATGCTTTGTGGTAAAAATACAGTTACATATTTTCTAACAAAACCAAAAAGCACCCCTTTTCTTTAGACACAATAGTCTTGTTGCAAACTCTTTGTTTGCAGCAAGACAACGTGACAGTTGTTCATCTGCCAAAGTCTACTGGCATTATCTCATTTAAGTGATTTCCAAACCTCTAGCCACTTAGTGAACTTCAGTGGGTCTTATTTTCGTTCCTATGTTTTCCTCCTACCTGTGCATCCTCATAGCTGTACCGTCCAGGGTCTTTCAAGTTCTGGCTGGTGATTTCATAGCTATGTGAGTCCAGGTTGATAGAACTAGGAGCTCCTTCTGCCAGAAACTCAGCCCAAATGTCTTGCACCCTTTGTACAACATCCTGCTGGGGAACCCTTTTCAGACCCTGTACTGCTAACCAGAATCTGTAATACAAATCACATAAGAAAAAAATTGTTAATTTTGTAAAGACCATTTGATTTTATCTGCAATGATCTTGAACTATATACGAAGGCAAAAGTAAGGAAAACTTAAGATGCACATAATTAACTGCCTCAAGGATCTTATCAAAAGTAACATTTTAGCAGTTACTTATTATTGAAAACGTTTAATTTGTTCCTAAATAAGTTAAGTTTTAAGTCCTATACTTTAAGCCTAGCTTTATACTTTAAGTCTGAAAAATACGTTTTCCGATAAGTATTGTATAAAAAGGAGATTTTATAGACAAATCCCATATCCAAAGGTGATTTCTGAGGGTGTCCTTGTTGCCTTCAGATTCATTGAGTAGCTAATTGTACATTTTATGGTTGAACATCTTAACCCTGTAATGCCAAATGTATCATATTTGATACATACGGTTTCTGAAATGTTTTGCGTCTGACACCTTTTGCATAATTTAATGGTAAAAACTTTGCTGAAAATCCTATTGTACATAATCAGATATACCTGATAACAGAGGGCAGAAGACTACACAAAAAATAATTTTGACTTATCGCATAGTAATAAATTATTAATATCAAACATTTATTTTTGTTTTTTCTTTTTACATATTTTGTTAAAAGGCCAAATAAGGACTTCAAACCAAAAAAAGTAATTTTCTGTTTTGTTTTATTCTTGGATCGGGCTTTAAATGGTTAACTGTGATGTTCAGTATTTACTTGATAGTCGTTACATGCCTTTACCTCTTCACCTCATAATGAATATTAGTTTGTACTTTATTGATTTAATGTCTTTCTGTAAACAAAAGCTCACAAAGTGGATTTAAACTTCTGTCGGGGTCTGGCTGTGTTTAACGTTCTTTATGTAGCTGTCCTGGAGAGAATTTTTATATTAAATCTTTAAACTAAACTGGGTCTTTCATTAAGAAGAATGCTATTCTTTGTGTTTTAGATTTTATAGTTGCACCTATCATTGGCTTTATTGGGGTAAGAAGAGATTGAAAAAAAAGATTATTAATTTTCTTTAGGAAGCCATCTTGGACATTTGCTTCAGTTTATTATATATTATACTGCATTTAAAATATACTTAAAAGACAGATGAAACAAAAGTTCAAAAGATCAATCAGTAGGTTTCCAGCTTGATCCGACTTTACTTGTGACTAAACTCTCAGAAATGGTTTTTCTATAATAAAATGCATCAGAGGAAAGTTGCACCTCGGCCTAATAAAATATGTAACTCCTTATGTTGGCGGTTGTTACTGTAGGGAGAAGACAGAGTTACCTTATTAAAGCTCCAAGTAAGAGAAAAAGAGCTTTTTGATTTTTTTTAAAGATAATTAATACTTTGAACAGAGTTCATGTGCTCTTTTAAATCAATTTGAGCTCGGGACACAAAGGAATAGGAATTACTGACAGCATTTTTGATATTTCAGGGCTAAGGTCACATTTTCTTGTAAGACAGAGTAGAAAATGTTTGTTTTACTTTTAGTAATTCTGGCTGCAATAATTTCTACTGTACAATGCCAAAGACATGTCATAGTTTAAACTTTGCCATCATTTTGTCTGTTTTATAAAGCACTTTCATTACATTGGGCCCACAAGGTCCTTACACCTCATAAATATTTAAACACTGATCATAATAAAATTAACCTTATATATAGTGTTCTGTAGATCTATTTATATTGTTCAAAAAGGAAAACTGTCATTGGTCATTTTTATTAATAGAAATATAAACCCTGAGGTTAGAAATCTGTTTCACTTTCTGACTGGTGCCTTTCATGACAGCCATACAAATAGTTCTTTATTAAGAGCTTTTGGATCATTCCTTTATCATTCTTATTTTCTTACCTCACGTTAAAGCAGCTGTATAACAGCATTTTCTGATTTGAACAATCTGAACAATCAATGCTTCAAATATATTTACATCACCTCTGAAAACTTAGCTAAGCAGAAATATGTTGTGAATCCACATTTTTAGAGCAATCCGACAATCTTTCTATTAAGGTGATTAATCAACAGAGAAAGCACAAAGCCACAGGATGACTACTTCTAATATTACTTTCTCTCTCTATTGATCTGAGGACTTAGCAATATAGAGTAAAAGCACCTCTGGGGTCTACTTCTTTGATTCACTCTCAATTTCTCTACAAATGCTTCAAAAGCTCCATCATAAGACCAACTCACAGAAGAAAAAACACAAACATTTACAGCTGTTTTGAGCATGTGAGGCAGAACATTGGTTGTGTGTAAATCCTTATGTCTAAATGAGGGATGAATTTAATATTTTCTCTGCAAATCAAATAGCTACTCCTAAATTAACACATTTATTCACTTGGAAGTGAAAACCAACAACCTATGAAAAATAACACGTTTGGGTTTCTGTCTAGCCGTTTCTTCTTATATACATATGTGGCATTGTGTCTTGGAGTGTCAATTTGTTTATATAGCGAAAAAGAAACTAAGATCAATGTACATAATTAATAGCGCATTAATTGATCAACCTGAACTGAGAAAAAGACTACACAAGAACATTGTGATCAAGGAACTTTTTTCTCAATGAGAGACACAGTTTTAACAATAATAAGCCAATGCACAAGAGCAGTATGACAAAAAGAGCATCATTGCAGTGCTTCCACTGTGCTTCAGCAGGTATGCGCTGGCTGCTCATCAAATTATCAGACTATCATCTAGGATGAGTTAAGTTTATTCTTAAGAAAGATTATTCCCAATAGAGAACTCCTTTATTCCAAGCTTCAGTCAGATTTCACAAAGGGTACAGTTAACTGCATCATTAACATACAAGCACATCCCCTAAACACTGAGTGATGGGGTAATGATGTGGGCCTCCTTTGCAGCCACTTGACCTGGACAACTTGCAGTGACTAAATTCATTGTTAACTCTGCAAACCAAAATGTAGCACAGTCTCATACCTAAAGACTGACAATCGGTCTTTCAACATAATTACCCCAACAAAGCAGGTTATGTACCTGTCAAAAAACTCAAATAGTCAAAAAATGTTACACAGAAACCTAATTATTACTAATTATTCATAATATATCTCAAAACTAAATCATCTTTGTAAAGGAAGTCAGGTCACAAATTTCTTACCAAAAACAAAAGGCTGTACAGGTTAACTAGAAAATGATCCTCAGCCACGAGAAGAAATGGCTGTAAATTGTAGTAAACTAGAACATTTATCTTTATAATATGATTAAAATTCTTATGTTTCAAATGCTCATGTTATTTAACAATGCTTTCAAAAATAAAACCTAAGAACAATATTTATTCATACTGGCTTTTGACAACGGTTTCAGATATATTAGGAAAATAATCTCTTTGAAAAACTCTAGTTGTAAAAGTGCTTAGAAAATCCCAATTTATTCTATGATTTAGGAGATTATCCGAGCTTCCGTTTTCCCTCACCTAAGATTTTCTGAGCTAAACTCTGACTCTAGGAACTTGAGGAACAGGTCCTGTCCAGCTGGATCCTTTAAGGCCTCATCCAGGGAGAAACCCCACTTCTTTACCCTTTGCTGACTGGGCTCTTTGCTGGGAAAGACAAGAGGAGGGAAAGGGGGAAAAAAAGCAGTTTAAAACTTTACTTTCACAAATTTATTTCAATTATTATTACAATAAAGATTTAGAAGAGAGTTATACCAAAGGGAAGCAGATTAGAATGTTTAATAAATTGAAAGATCAGCAATGGTGACGTAGAGCCCTAGAAATATGTTCATAATGTTAAATTAATAGGTATTACTATCTTATTGGGCAAGCATTTATTTGATTTAGTATTTAGTTAGAACAATTAATTTGGTTTATGACTAAATATGTGCTCAAAACATTTTATTTTATTTTTTTTTGTTATTTTATAGATTGTGTCATAATGACCCTTTAAGAAGGACACAATGCATGTTGGGAGTTAAAGGTTCTTGACCTGCACAAAAGCGAAAAACTCTGTTCTTTTTAAGGGTGCAACAGTGATATATATATATAAATAAATCAACTTAAAATAGTTTTCCTTTAATATGGGACGGATTATATTCCTTTGTCAAATGCAATCATTTCAGATAAATTAATATGCATTACGCTCCTTGATTATGTGTCCTCTCTAATTTATTCATTATTCGCTTAGGCCAGCAGTTCAGAGCACAGTTCAAATTGTTGAGAGTAGTGTTTACCCTCTAGATTTCCATTTATATTTCATAAATAATTCAGGTAGCCAACAGTAATATCACATAGCTGTGTGAATTTTCAAAACAACAAAAAAGTAGATCAACTCAGTTTTATTTATTTATTTATTTATTTTTTTACTTATGTTCCCAGCTGTAGACATACAAAATCTGACTCCTATTGGAAATTCATATTGTTGCAATGACAACAGCTTTTAAAAAATGTTTTCCTGTTGCAGTTAAAAATGCCTAAAATCCAGTCTTGAGACTGGAAACCTGATGTAAAATGTACTTATCAAGACAAAATAATAGATACAGAGAAGGTATTAATTTAATTTTATTAGGACTGTATGTGGGGGCAAGTACATGCTAAATAGTGGGGACATTTAAAAATCAAATTCCCAGGAATATTCACAAGATGAGGAAAAGTTCTCTTCTTAGGTTAGTTTATGATTAAGTTGTGAACTGAGTTTAGGTTAGGTTTAGACTTAGACAAACTTTAGCCTGACAACTGGACCTTCAAGACAATTGAACCTACAATAATTTTGTAGTATATACAACATGAAATTATGTTGCCTTTAGCTTCCAACAGTAAAATTAACATTTGCATCAAAGTGCAGCAGTGTTCATCATGTAAACAGTATAGGAGAAAAGGAAAACCAGTTGAAAAAAATAATAATGGTGAAAAAGGGCATTAATATGGAAAAATTCACTGCAGTGCAAAATAAATATGGTGCAAAATGCAGTACAGGGTAAGTTATGTTGGCATTTGTTAGGATTAGGCCTGCAAATGAATGTGAAATGAATGGCACTATAAGGATAACAGGACATGCTAACATGTTATTTATGATTAAACCTACTAAAACTGTACTTCTTTCAGACAGACTTTTTTCTATCATCTATTGTTAGGATTCCTAAGTTTTTTAAAAGGCTGAAACTAAATGCTGAGTTTAAATTGTGTTTTTAAAGGTTTACACGAACCACAAACTTTAGTTTGTGAAAAAACAAGCTATACCTGCATTCAGGCATTTCGATTCCTCAACCACTTTAACTATTTTACTATCAAATAATTGTCCAAATTTCTCATGCTAATAAGATAAAATCAAAATGCATTGGTGGTAAGAAATAGTAAAAAATATTGTCAATGTTTTTTTTTACTCAGAAATGTAATAAAGCAATAGTCCACAAGTTTGAGACGGTTTAAATCTTTGAACACCAAACACTTTTTGAATAAGAACGAATATAGGGTGACAGGAAACATTAGTTTTAGAGAAAGAGTTCCATTTGTTTTTTGTTTTGGAGCAGCAAAATTATAAGGTCCACAGGAGAGCATTTTGTGTTGCAACAAAACAAAAAACAAAAAAAAGACAAGAAACAAATATTTTTAACTCTATTTTTTAGATGCACAACCCACAAATGTAATCTCCGTCTTTTTGTGAGTTTCTATATTGTAAATGTTAGCAGGCTTTAAAGCAAAAAGCAACCGCTTTTACTAGTGTACCTCATCTCCAGATCCCAGAAAGTGGGGTCATCACTGGTCCAGGGATTGGATGGTTCAGGTGATGTCACAAACGGGTCATACTCCATGAACTGCTCAGTGTAAATGATCAGACTGGTTTACAGTACAAAAACACACATGAATGCATGTTAACAGGGTGAGATCAACATTGATATACAAAAGAACCAAGGTTCATAAACTGTGGCACATCAAGGGATAAAGACTTGGCACATAAATAAATGCCAACCCTTCAAAAAGATTGATTCTTTAAGTACATTCATCTTTGTTTCACTAGAAAACGTGCTGTATGTGATCGACATATTTCAAGAAACTGAAGTATGACCACATTAAGATGACAGAATAAGAGGTTTCCCGCTCATTTTTCCATGGGAATTACAAAGAATCAGTTAATGCTGCTCCCCACAGGCGCCCGAAGCGCCCGGCCTGCATAAAAAGAATTCTTTGATTGCGGTATTAACCTAGGTGCTGTTTACCGTCCGCCCAAAAAAAAAAGAATAAAAACAAAAAAGAAAAAGAGAGAAAGTTTGTAGTCTCAGCAGATTCAACATCATGTCTGCCCCACGCTGGCATACACTGTCTAAATCGTCAAGGTGTGACAGGGGCTTTATGCCCTTTTTGCCCTCTTTTGGTTCTTAATAAAGCAATAATCGTGGTTAGATTATTTTTTAACAAACACCCTATACATGCACATGCAAGCACATACACAGACTAGTAAGCATGTTTATATTGACTGAGAAAGTTTAAAAAAATCATTTAGGTGTCTTTTTTATGCTGATATCTATAAAGAGAATGTTTAAATACAGAGTAGTGCCATACGAAGGAAAAAGTAGAAACATAAAATGATTAATGTCCAATAGCATCTCCCATGAATCATTTCTGTCAAATAACTAAACAAAGTAAGAATGTCCTTATAGAGAAAGTGAATTGTCTGTTATTGAAACTGTGAGTTACTGGATATTTGAGGAGTTTCCCCTGAAATCAAGGCAAAAACTTTATTAAAAGTGGTTCCTTTTCAAATATTTATTCTGAATTAGCAGATTAATCACAGACAAATTTTATTCCATGAGTTTCACAAAAAACACTTCTAAGATCCAGATTTATGTTCCTCTCCAAGTTTTCTAAAAACAGTATAACAAAACCAGGGCTCCTAAAGAATGATCATATATCTTTTATTAGGGTAACAGTGGAGCATATGTTTAAAAACTACAAATATTACGTAAAAAACTAACTTCAGATAGCATTAAGCTGACATCTCTTCTAAACTTTGTGGCCTGTAATAACCAGTATTTAATGTTCATCATGTTTGTGGAGTAGGATTTATTTTACCTTTCAGCAACCTTGGACATTTTCAAACAGTGTCGATCTAGCTGGGTGTTTAGAAATAAAATCTGTGGATAACCCAAAAAAAGGCATTATTAGCTAAAAGGAATGCAGAATGAGAAATAACACTGAATGTGCCCTTTTTACTGCACTATGGTAAATAAATAAGATTGTGTTAGACTATGTTTGCACAGCAGGTCTTGATGCTCATTTCTGTTTTTTTTTTCTTCCAAAAATCCAACCTTTGACGTGGGCTTTTATACTAATAATCAAATATTACCACTATCAGACGTTAATCTAGACGAATAAGGACATCAAATCAATCTGCAGTGGCAGTTGAATCTGGGCGGCACTCAGCAGCGCACCATTTACTGAAGTAATATTGGATGTAACTGTCATTAGAAGTGTTCCATAAAGCTTTGTTTAAAAAAAACAACAAAACTCTTGGGTGATGAGGGCAGGGGTAATAGTCCCCATCACCCCATCAACACAGGTACGAAAAAACAACTATTACAGCATACATTCACAAAGCAATCTAACTACTGCTGCTGCAGAGACATCTGTGTCAATGTGTAGTGGGAGCCCTGGCAGTAATCCAAGTCAGATAAAGCACAAAATAACCAATCAGACAGCAGATAAATTGGCTTTGCATCATATTTAGTACCACATGTCAAAGTTGCCCAAGTGTATTGTTTTTAGGGTGAAAAGATTGGAATCGGGCCATTTAGATGGCCGTAAAGAAGTCGATGTGAGCAATACATATGCCAAAAGTTCAGATTTGGGTCACATCTGTCTGCTGTGTTAACATTCTTTTAGATTTACATGACAGGGAGCATCCCCTGTTAGTACTTTTAGCCTATTACATTTATCAAGAGAGAATCAGTCATTCAGCATCAGAAAGGCATGGATTTAGTTAGAAACATATAAATGTGACAGAAATTCTTACTTCTTTTTCAACATCCTCTTTCGTTCCTTTTCGGCAGTGATGAAATGAACTGTGTATCGGGCTCTGTGACTGTGTTCCCTCCTCCACCACCCCGTACACTGACTGGATCATAAAAGAACAAAAGATAGACAAGATAATGCCATTGAATGTGATGTGGGAATTCCCTCATTGTCACTGGCAGGTTTTACATTATTGCAGCCTCAGGCTTTTAACTCCTTTGGTTCCCTTCCACTTAAGGAATCAAACAGGGAAGCATTTTGCTAAAGGGAGGAAAAAAGGAACTTGAAGTCCGCCTCATATTAGTCCAGTTAGGTTTATACCAAACAGCTGTCAGAAGGAAAATCAGAATCCAAGGAAATCTCTTAGTTGTAGAGTGGGGGGTGGGGTTTGCTGTAAAACTTTGTCAAATAACTACCTTCCTCTTATGTCAGCAGAAAACAGATTGCCTAAAAACAAGGTGGGAAGGAAACATTTGAAAGATGCAATGCAAAACTTAAAATACAAGTGAAAACTTTTGAAAGGTCCTCATGTTCCCCTTTTTGAAAGTCAACCTGGACAACTGCCTAACTGCTTGTTCCAATGCATTTAAAATAACCTATTATACTGTATCTAATTAATGAATTAAAGGTAGTTAAAACACATTATATTATATAGATAGCATTTTTTTACATTAATGAAAAGTCTCCCCGGCCAAGGGATTAGTTACTACATACCTTCTTAACTCTGTGTGGATCCTTCATGCGTCTACATTTTCTGATGTCCATTTCTGTGGTGTTAACACATCCAGGCTACAGGAAAATGAATAGAAAATATTATTATGCCAATTCTGTTAGCAGGAGTTCTAACAATGATTCAGTAGAACGTTGGTAAAGTTAGTATCTGCTGTTAGACATGTGGAAAGATAAGTTGGTCAGCATCGCAGAAAGCAATTTACCACAGGTCTGTGGACATCCCAGAAGGCTCTTTCCTGGCTGTCAAGGATTTTTCTTTCAGTTTTATCCTTCTTTCTGTCGATCCTGGAGATGATATCAGTGGGAGACAGAAACAAAGCTTCAATCTTCTCATGTTGGACAAAAGATTCACGAAAAAAAGGATCATGATGAACAGTGGTGAGGCTGTTAAGACTGAAATGTTTTTAATTTTACGTAAGAAGAGTATGTAGTGATTATCAGAGGCTTTTAAAATCATCACTTTCACATGAACCACAATCACGAATGCTTGTTATGTCCATAAATCTAAGTATCTGCACATAAGATGGATGCAAATTTAAGTGGAACCAATTTAGCAGATTTGATGGCTTTTTCTGGTTGTATTAGACTTGGTTGTTCTGGACCACATTGGCGTCTGATACTCAGAAGCACTGTAATGAAACTTTAGTTTTGAATAAGGTCCTTTTGTGGAAAATAAACTGGTGGCAATGCTGGTTGTAAAACAGGCAAAATGACTGAAACTTTAAGTAAAAGCAGGAGCAGAAAACTGAGCAAGAAATTATCTAAATGAAACTCTGGGAGAAATGAACCGAGGGAAAAATACATCAATCCAAAATAACTAGCAAAGACCAAACCAAATTAAAGCACTAGATTGAATGAACTAGAAAGTAAATGGCAAGAAGTAAACAAACAAAATTAAAATACGGAAAACTCCTAATCACAAAAATGAAAGAATGTGGCAAGATACATTACACAAAACTAATAAGCTTAAGACAAAACCAAAATACAAGAATCTTACGGAATAATAGGGAACCAACATACAAAACTAAAATAATCAAAAGATTTCCAAACTATGATGGATTGTGTTTTTTCATTTTTCTTTAAATTCACACAGCTCTTCTTAGCTAGTCCTATTCAGCATTTTTTTTTCTGTTTTAATTTATTCAACAATACCGTCTTGCACAGAACCATGCATGTCTGTTTCTTATAAATATTTTTACAAAAGGAAACCTACAGATTTTAATAAATTGTTATTTTACCTTTATTGTAAATTATTTTAGTTCATGTGTGCTATTTTCTTATTAACTTACTTGACCTGGGCCTCAGCCTGCATGTAGATAAACTCCCACTTTCTTGCAAAGGCCCTCTGCAGTCTTGCTAAGTTTTCCTGTTGGGAGAGAGGCAGTTACTTTATACCTGAAATGTTCTACTCAAGTCTCTAATTGTGGGATAAATATTTTATTAAAAACAATTGTGGTACAACAGTATTGTTAGGTTTATTCTTTATACATCATGTGCATTGTTATTCTGTTATCCAGATTAGACAGTAGAGGGCCTTCCTTCACATTGTGGATGTCACTGTGTGTATGGAGGTCATCTTATCAGGACAGCCTTCATGTCTTTAGAAATACACAGGATACGGGCACATCTTGGAGCCGGCCTGATAAAGGGGAGCTATCTGTAATTCTTGGGCATAGAGGCAAGATGCATACAGGTCAGGGCATGGATGGCGTGTCAGTTTCTGATACGGAAAGCTGAGCTTCCACCTGATGTAAAACTTGGACTCATGAGGTATAAGCTGGAGGAGATGACCCTGTTGGGGGCTCAATCTTTGCTCAACTTTGCCGGACACTCGCTGACGTTTTTGAGCCCACAGCTGTTTAAACTCCAAGCAATTTCTCTGTCATGTAATTACCTGATCTGGAAAAAACTCTGTTACTTTTTTACTCCTGTTTTGATAGTCCTTTTTTATATGGTTCTACGCAGTTTGAGTTAAGAGTAATAAATAACTTGCTCCCAGGAAAAGAACTGGTAGGGAAGTTCTGAGGCGCAGCCGCTATCAGGGGGACATAACTTCCACATATTAACAGTATACAAAGATTTAATCTCTTATCACATTGTATTTTTGCCCAAAAGTTCCTCAAACCAAAACCCATAAAAGTTGAAAGTAACATTTCTCCACTCACCGCCTCATAATCTGCCAGCTCCAGTCTCGTCTTATTTTGCATGGTTCGCTTGCAAAGGTATATAGCTGAGAAAAGGAATCAAAACTAGAAATTATTAGTGAAAACATTCTCTTAACACATGTATAGGTCCTTTCATATGTGCTGTCTTAATTATATGCTTAGTCACCATTAAACAAGGTTAAAACTAATTCTATAAACTTGTTCGACAAACGTTAGAGATGTAACTTCTAAAACTAATTTAACATGATTGTAACTCAGATATAGGCCAAGATTGATTTAATTATCTGCGGTGGACTGGCAACCTGTCCAGGGTGCACCCCGCCTCTCGCCCGTAGACAGCTGGAGATACACACCAGCACCCTCGCGACTCCGCTTGGGATAAGCATGATTGAAAATGGATGGATGGATGATTTAGTTATAACAGCACTAGACTTTACCAAAACCTATATCTTTTTTTTTTTTTTTAAACTAAAACCTATAAATGCTGAAGCTGAGCAAGAGGTCTGTACCAGGAGTACTTCGAACTTGGAGGTGAAAGACATCCAGCAGGTCCAGAATGAGTCTAAGATGCTTTTAATTCCAAACATGTAACCTGATTTACAGGCAACTGAGTAAACGAGACAAACATGAGTATGTTTACTGCCAATTTCATTTTTTGTTTTTGAAATCCCAAACCTTTAGAGATAGAAACAAGGCTGTTCTTCATGCTTTCTAATTTCTCATACTGCCATATTCAGTTATTCCTAAGCCAGATTTCTGTGGATCCTTTAGCCTCACAATTGTAAGTAATAACATCCAGCTTTTAAAAAATAAGTAAAAACATTAAATGTTTAATGAAATTAAATCACTTCATCGCCTCTTTTTTATATTTCTGATAAATCAACCTGCTTAAAAATCCAAGCCAACCCAAGAGCTAGACTGAGGCTCAAGAGACAAGATTCCAGCTTTAACGGTGTTAATCTGAGACCTCATACTGATCTTAAATATAGCTTTTTTTTTTCTTTATTAGAATAACATATTTGGTCAAAATTTGATACAATGCTGTTCTTCACTCAAAACCCTTAAAAGATTAAAAACAAAACCTTCTTTCTTCTGATTCAAGCAAGTGCACTACTTTGTACTGACCAAGTAAAACCATAAAGTACATAGAAGTTACCAATTGTAAATGGCTATGAATACTTCTGTGAAGCACTGTACAACCATGTGAGTCTTGCATAATTTCTGACAGCTTATAGAGGCCCGTGTGAAAGCAAGGATTGTTTAGAAGCAGAACCAGTTCTACCCTAACTGCTTCTTTTTGAGAAATAATGGCTTCCTTAGAGAGTCAAACTCATTCCTTGTGTAGCCGTTAGGCAAATTAACCCAAGTGTTTGCATACTAATCAGAACATCCTCCATATCGGAAGAATCTCTACATGTAAAAACCCCACATTTAAAAAGTACTTTGTCAAAATGATACTAATTGATCATTATCTTCAGTCTCCAGCTATTTCCTTCCATCATTAAAATCTCCAGTGGAACCTTATACACAAACTAGTGCAGCCTTTTGAAATCTTTACAGTATCTGGTATATGATATTGGGATTACATTATTTTTTTTCATTCTTTTAAAATAAGTCAAGTTGCTCATCTTGCCATGTTAAAATTAAAGTAATGACACAAAAATAAGTTGGAATAAGCTATTTAAGGAGGTTCCATAAATTATATGATTTCATCTTACATAAACCAGTGACCAGTGTTTTCATGAGCTGTATGCCAACATCATCCGTATTAAGACAATAAAAGACCTAAAATATTTCAGTTAGTGTGCAATTAATCTAAAATATATTAATGTTCAAGTTTTATTATTACATTATGTAAAATAATTAACTTTATTACAATCTGCTAATATTTTGAGAAGGACCTGTATATGACTAAAGTGACATAAAAATATTCAAAGAAACCTTAAAAATAAATCTTTTAGTTATAATCATGAAAAAATTACTAACAATTAGTACATCCTCGCATATATTCAGCAAGAATAGATTGTGGTCCTCCCAATAAAAGGTTAATGCCAAAAAAAAAAAAAAAAAAAAAGTTGAAGTTTGCATTTAATCACTCAAAATCCAAATTAAAATAAAACATTTTAGGATGATAAAGAATATAGCTATTCTTACCATAATCTGTGTTTTCTGGCTCCCAGCAGTTAGATGGCCAGAAATATGGCGCCTGGAAAAAAAAAAAAAGAAAAAGGAAAGGCAGTGAAAAGTAAAAAAAAAAATGTGAGCCAGTAATAATTTAGATAATCTACTAGTTAAATTATATATATATATAAAGATGAAATTACTATCAACATTTCAACGTGACCACTTTCAAGAAATTAATAGATACTGTAAAACAGACAACAGTACCTACGATGGGGAACAAACAGAGACCCCAATTGACTAAAGAAAATTACATTGTGCAAACTGTTATATCTGTGCTGTATGTCAAACTTTTAAGAGTTTTATTTGAAAATTAATGTTAAAAACATGTATACTTCTACATTACAAAACACTATTTTGTTTCCCTCTTTAAAACATCCTGATAACCATCATTCCTGTGCACTCTCTTCAAATCTTTGTGTGCTTCTTTGTCTTGCAACTTTTTTGCTCCACTTAAATCAGTATTGACATGTTTATTAATGTTTTCGGCCTCGTTAAACACCGCTTGCTCCTCCACTTCACTTTGAAAGACAAGAATGAAGGTCAAAGCACTGTAGGACACTGATGTCTACTTTAATTAAACTAGTGCTCTAGTACTCTAGTTCTCTTTAGGAATCTACTCTCCAAGAAGCATCTACAAAGAAGATGTTATGCAACGATATAAATAATATTTCGTTTTGTAGGTTAATAGTTGTCAATTGAGGGCATACACAAGCTTTGTTTTTGTTTTGTTTTTATCACAAAAGAAAAAACATTAAAGAAACCAACATATCTGTTTTTATTAAAACTGTCTTATTTGAAGCAAATTATGCATGTGCTCTTTCTTTAATGTATAAAAATACCACAGTGATCAAAATCCAGTCCATGTTTTTAATACAACCTTAGTGCTAACACACGAAGGCATGCCAGGTTCATATCCAGTCCGTATTCCCACCTATTCGCTGTGCCAGATATTGAATAAAGACATTTCTTACAAGGTATGTCATTTCAATTTCTATCTTATCTGATCTGCACCAGGATAATTCTTTGTAAATTATTGAAGATTTTAAGCAATCTAATACTTGAGTTCAGGTTTGTCTCCCAAACACATAGGAGCTCCACAAAACAAAAAAGAACCATTGCATTTTATTTTTCAAAAGATCAGCCACCCAAGGAAAGACCAACCACATTCAGAGAGGATGTGCAGAACAACTCAGTTATCCAGGATTCATAATAGGAGAACCACAGATATGTTCTCATTTTATTATTACTTATCTTATTAATTTATCCTTATTTTGGTCCATTGAATATGCTAACTTAATTTCCATCACATTTGCCAAATGAAACACCCAGATAAGGGCCGTCTCCTGTCCTGGTGAGTTGTTATAAAATTTACAGCCTCCTAGAAGGTCTGAATTGTTTAGCTGCTTTGTCAATTATAAGAAAAACTAATAACATAATGAATTAAGCTTTTTAAATCCTTAGCCTAATACCAAATATCCATACACAGTGAAGTTTGCATGGGATTCGATTGCACTGGTTCCTGTATTAGGAGCCCATACTTCTTTACTCTGAAAATCGCCTGGATATAGAAAATATATATTGTGAGAAAAATGTTCTACATAACTACAGATCACTTATTGTTATTCAGTAACATCTACTGTGCTATAAAAAACCCAAATTCTGACACTAAGTTAAATCCTCTGAAAACACCCAACCTATAGCTGCACCTACATGTATCCTCTGAGCCTTTTGATCAAATCCTGACAGGGTTTCCTGTCCATATCATTTTAAAATCTCACCTCAAGGTTTGGTGAATAGTTGGCAGCCCTGCATAATCCTGCAACCTTTCAATCACATATAAACTTCACTTTCATAACATGTTTTTTTTTTAACCCAAGTAACGAATTTAATGTGTTTTCCAAACTTTTTAGTATCCTTTTTTAAAAAAAAACGATCACTTCATTGCTATTTTTTGTTTTCACTATTGTCTGCCTTGCAGAACTTATGAATTAAATTTTACTGATAAGTGAGTACCTGAGCCCTATCTGTAGACCAAAATAAGGTGTGTGACAAGCAATGCTTCTTTAATTCCACTTCGTCCACTTTAAAGGGGCCAAGTGCCCCTTTACATAATTTAAGCAACTCTGTTTCTCCAGCTTTTTCTCCATACACATACAGTACATTCCCTTTACTACACAAAAGCAATAAGGATTAATTTCACACTAAGATTTTGAGTAAATTTTCAACTTTATAATACTTTTGACATGATTTGGTTGGATGGTTTTGTGAGGACCCAAATGCAGAGGCAGGGAGGCTGAGGTGAGTTCTTGCAGATTTAATAGAAAGATCACAGGTAGCAAAAACAGGAATCCAAAAGTCCAACATAAAAATTAAATACAATTCTAGTAGGAAAAAAAAAAACACAAGGGAGCAACAGAGGAAAAGCAAAGAAAAACCTAAGAAACTTAAATCCACAACACACCAATAAAGCTAGAAAACAAAGAAAAACATGGATAAATGTGAAACTTAGAGAAAACCAACAGAACCAAGATCGTTACAACTTTGTAATATTGAAGAGAAAATCTTGCACAACTGGACTTTATTACTTCTTCTATTACTTCTTGTTGGGTCTTTGTTCCTCATGTTGTCCATGTCTTCCTATAACTAATTTACTTTTGCTAATGCTACTAATAATTTATTTATGCTACTTTTTCTCTGAACAAGGACTTTACTGTTCTTTAAGAATAGGCACCTTTGTGCTGGTCATAATGAGCAGCTTAAAAAAAAACATGACTTTTTCTTGTGTTAGTTTGACGTTTGGTCTCACCTGAAAGCGATATAAAGTACCATCGTCTTTCAGGCACAGGACATGATCAGAGATGGGGAAAAAGTATCCCTGAGCTGCAATCAGACTTCCTATGTGCATGGCCTCAGCTGCAAAAAAAAAAGAGAAAAGATTACAAGTCAAATGAATTTTTTTTTGGTTCACATAAAAGGTGATATAAGTGAACAACAATTAAGAGAAAGAACATCCGAACAATAAAAGATCACTCTTACGTCACTATTTCTAAAAGCTTAACTGTTTCTAAGAGCTCCTCTGTCATTTGATTTCAGTTAAATTACATACATGTTAAAAAATAAACATTTTACTGGAGTTCACTTTCTCTTTCCATTTAATACATTTTTATACATAAAACATACACTCACCGGTCACTTTATTAGGTACCCCATGCTAGTAACGGGTTGGACCCCCTTTTGCCTTCAGAACTGCCTCAATTCTTTGTGGCATAGATTCAACAAGGTGCTGGAAGCATTCCTCAGGGAGTTTGGTCCAAATTGACATGATGGCATCACACAGTTGCTGCAGATTTGTCGGCTGCACATCCATGATGCGAATCTCCCGTTCCACCAAATCCCAAAGATGCTCTATTGGATTGAGATCTGGTGACTGTGGAGGCCATTTGAGTACAGTGAACTCATTGTCATGTTCAATAAACCAGTCTGAGATGATTCCAGCTTTATGACATGGCGCAATATCCTGCTGAAAGTAGCCATCAGAAGTTGGGTACATTGTGGTCATAAAGGGATGGACATGGTCAGCAACAATACTCAGGTAGGCTGTGGCGTTGCAACGAGGCTCAATTGGTACCAAGAGGCCCAAAGAGTGCCAAGAAAATATTCCCCACACCATGACACCACCACCACCAGCCTGAACCGTTGATACAAGGCAGGATGGATCCATGCTTTCCTGTTGTAGACGCCAAATTCTGACCCTACCATCCGAATGTCGCAGCAGAAATCGAGACTCATCAGACCAGGCAACGTTTTTCCAATCTTCTATTGTCCAATTTCGATGAGCTTGTGCAAATTGTAGCCTCAGTTTCCTGTTCTTAGCTGAAAGGAGTGGCACCCGGTGTGGTCTTCTGCTGCTGTAGCCCATCTGCCTCGAAGTTCGACGTACTGTGCATTCAGAGATGCTCTTCTGCCCACCTTGGTTGTAACGGGTGGTTATTTGAGTCACTGTTGCCCTTCTATCAGCTCGAACCAGTCTGGCCATTCTCCTCTGACCTCTGGCATCAACAAGGCATTTCCGCCCACAGAACTGCCGCTCACTGGATGTTTTTTCTTTTTCGGACCATTCTCTGTAAACCCTAGAGATGGTTGTGCGTGAAAATCCCAGTAGATCAGCAGTTTCTGAAATACTCAGACCAGCCCTTCTGGCACCAACAATCATGCCACGTTCAAAGTCACTCAAATCACCTTTCTTCCCCATACTGATGCTCGGTTTGAACTGGAGGAGATTGTCTTGACCATGTCTACATGCCTAAATGCACTGAGTTGCCGCCATGTGACTGGCTGCTTAGAAATTAAGTGTTAACGAGCAGTTGGACAGGTGTACCTAATAAAGTGGCCGGTAAGTGTAGATTCATGTAATGTATTGTGATCCAAGTGATGTCTATAGAAATGAAATGGTTGTTTAAATTAGATGAAAAATGTATATTTCCTAATAACATCAAACACAAACCCTGTTTTCAAACATACCTGAATCCTCTAAGGACAAATTCTTCAGCAGCCACTGTACTATATCTGCACCTTCATAAAAAACATGAAAACATTTACATAGTTGGAAAACATTAAAATGGTTGTGATTTGTCTAAGGCAAAAGGAAATAAAGAAGCAAAATAACTGCTTCAATTTTGGCAATTTCTGTAAGCATTTTTGAGTGTTTTCTTTTTTTTTTTTTTTTCTCATCTCCCTGAAAACATTTCCTATAAGAAAAAATGCAAGCATGTTATACAACTTTGGGGGGAAAAAATCAACAATAAAATTTAATGCAGAGTAGATGTTGTGATGTGCTGACCTCACATAAATTAACCTAAAGCCTAAAAAGCCTCAGTTTTCACTGCAGAGAATCTTCTAATTTATGCTTCCCTGCTGCTCTCCTGAATGAGATGCTGTTTAATTCGCCATCATTCATTTATTTCCCAGGCTCAAGCAAACAGATGCAAACATTTCAGCTTCTTGACTGCACATTAATCCAATATTGTGGTAATTGTTATTTTTTATGCTATTCTCATATTCGATTATACCTCTTGCATTGAATAATGACAGAAAAATGGTGGAATGTTACAAAGCTTTGTTTAAGACGTTTCCTAGCCTCCCACAATGTGTCCTTGCTGCATTTTTCAATCATAGACTATAGACAAGGCAGCCAACATAGTGTTCATACCTATCACAGATTCTCAAGATTGTTGTTTCTTAAGCATATTTTTAATCCTTTATCAGCATGCACAGCAACACACTGACAGCACTAAAGCAGATGAAATTTGATTGCCTTGCTTAAGGGTCCTTTGATAAGAGGACATTGCTCATTCCCTTCCTGCTCTCACACTTTCTTCTCCAAACACTTAATTGTATGTTGTCCTCCCACCTTGTTTTTTAGTTATGCAGATATTTTGCCTTGAATTTGGTACAGAGTATTGACTGAACCACAGTGAAACATAACTAAAGCACAAAGGTGTGACTCAGCAAGACGTCCATTATCTGTTTTGATGGTATATTAATATTGCTGCCCCCTACTGATTGTGCAGTATAAGGTACAGAGACCCAAAATGCTGTTTGCCTAAGCTTCCAGGTAAAGGAAACACTTAAAGAAATATCAAATAATGTTGTGGTCCCAAATGAAAATTGCATGTATATTGAAATACTCAACGAAGAGTGAGGGGAAATGTTTGGTATAAATTGGTGTACAAACAAAATAACTTTGACTGTTATTTTTGAAAACTCGCAATGTTTTTTATTAATATAAGGCAGTACAACAACAATCCTAAAACAGCTTGGCTGTTCTGGGATGAGTAAACCACAGTATCGATAATATAAATAACAGTTCTGGATTAGATCAAACTAATAAGAATCCCTTTGAAAACTGTACAAATTTCAGGCGTAGTTTGACAAAACGTCTTAAAAAGTAATCTATTCTTCAAACTGTCTTCAGTTTTTTCCCTAAACTTTTATTTCAGTAACAGCATCATAACTTTGTGACAGCACAGTTTTCTTTGACTTCACAAACAAAATTATTAACAGGAAATTGATTTTCTTCACAGAAGTTGAGGATTTTCTTTTTTTTTTTTTTCAAAAAAAAAAAAAGGACATTGTTGCTTCTCCACCTCTGGGATTAATCTTTAACAGACATCTTAGGTCTTTTTCACAATCATTTTCTACTAATTACTAAATTGTTTGAAAAAAAGAGAGATTTCACAATAATGTGAAATCTCTCCTAAATTCCATGAGTTTATTATAATTATTTAAGTAAGGAAACTTATCAAAGAGGAATAAGGATGCGACCGCCTATGTATAGTTTTAACACTGAATATATGCAAAAGGGCGACAGTTGTGTCGGGTGCAGGAGTTTGCTCTGCAGTCGGAGGGTTGTCGGGTCGAGCCTCGGCTCCGGCTTTCAGTGTCGTTCTGTCCTTGAGAAAAACACTTCACCTGCAGTGCCTACTGATGGTGGTCAGAGGGCCCAGTGGCACCAATGTACGGCAGCCTTGCTTCTGCCAGTGAGCCCCAGGGCAGCTGTGGCTACAAAGTAGTTTGCAACCATCAGTGTGTTAGTGAATTGGTGAATGACTGAATGTAGTGTAAAGCGCTTTGGTCAGGTCTCCTGACTTGGAAAAGCACTATACAGAACATTTCCAGATCGATCTTTGTTTATTCTAGGGATGCAAAATGTTTTTCTGGAAGACCTAAATATAATCTTACAGTATCATAGTTAAGTATTAAGATGTTACCTTAAGATGTATAGTCCAGATTACCTACAGTAACGAAGGGAAATTAGCATAGGTGTCAGTTTTGCCTTAAAATGCTATAATATAGAGAATAGAGTATTTATAATTATAGGACCCACTAATGATGACGCATCCAAACAAAATGAAACATGTCATCTCAGACACTGGGAGCAAAAGCTTAAAAGCTAAATCTGATGAACTCCTCAGAAAAAAACAAACACAAAAGAAATTACCATTAACCCTAACCCAATGTTTTTCACTAATGTACCCCTACAGGGGTACCAAAAATTCTCCATCACTCCAACACTGTCATTTCTGCCACTTTACGGCAATCTTACCTGTAACAACACTGGGGATCTTTGTCATGAAACTCTTGACGGTTCTGATTGGAACACCGTCTGTCTCGTCCTGGATGCGACTGATAATGTCTTCAATCTGATCAGATAAAGAATCATAGAGAAGAGAGACTGAGAAACTGTTCTAATTTATCAAGCCTGATCCAATCACTACTATTTATTTGTCAAATTTCACTCATGAACAATGAATCTTATAAAGTGTAGGCAGAGTGGTGGAGGCTGAAAACCTTTTATTCAATCTCAGATATTACTTTGGTCTAAATCTAATCAATGTTACAAGTGTTTTCTTTCTCTCTTTTTAGGGACTTTTAGTAATGCTGAGTAAAAATAAAACCTTTCACCCAAGCTTTGCTTTCAAACTGGATTAATTTCTCAATCAAAATCACGTTCCATTATCTAGGGAGTTTTTATACAGAGTAATGTATATCTCTGTAATATTTGCTCTGAAATACAACACACTGCTATTTGAATGAAACCCCTGTATTTGGTTACACAGTGCTAGCATTTCACAGGATAAGCAAACACTACCGTGGATTATGCTTGTCTGTTTATCAGTGCAAATATGAAGCATTAAACATGTTTTTCACTTTGTTCTGAATAAGAAGATACTTTTGATGTACTTTACTTTGATTGCAAGGTTGAAGCAACCTCTCTGCACAGATGCTTTTTGTCTGTGTCAGAGAGTGGGAAGTGAGAAGATGGTCGCTTTGGAGACAGCTATCGCAAACTACCACAGCACTCAGCAGCTATATTTAAACCCTGAATCAAATGCTGACCTCTGAGGATGAGAAAGGGATCTGTTTTTTTTGTTTTTTTTCTCAGAACAAAAACATGCAGACACCAAGCTCTAGATGAGAACATTCAGGTTAACCTGGGGCTTGTTAAAAGTGCTGTTTGGCAAATCTGCGATTTCTTATATAGTATCGAGTTATGATCCATCTGTCCTAATGGTATACTGTGGGATATTACCCGAAAAACCTCTAAGCAAAGAGGACATAATGGTCAGCCACCTGTACCATCCCAAAAGACTGATTCCAAGAGGAGGGGCAGCAGCTCTATGTGAATTATGGTCATTAAAATCGACATTTAGAGTTCATCTAATGGTTAATTGGAGGATGGTCTTTTTTCGGGTGGATCATCAAAATAAGTGGTCCTCCTAATTCTAAATCCCTCTGGTGATTCATGTATGTTTACGTAAGACTGTCCTACATGCCCGTCTCCATTTGCACTTACCGGTCTGACATAGTGGAAAGGTGCAAATCTTCTTTCTTATTTTGTAAAGTATGCTAGTATGACCATACAGCAACTTTTAAAAAAAAGTGTGCATGAGGACAAATTGGCTTGTGCACGCTCTTAGATACATCTAATAGGTGTTCCCTCTCGGGAGCGGGTACAGGCTTGTAGATTTTTTTTTTTTTTTTTTTTTATATGTAGAGGGCGGGTGATTCAAAAATGTGCAGAAATCCTCCAATATACCTTTTAGTATTTGGTGAACGCATTGAGAAACATTGCAATAAATTATTGTCAATGATTAGCATTAAAAATGAATATTTCAAGAGAAAACATACGTTTTGTAACACTTTGTATAAGAAGTAATCAAGATGTTGAAAAAGCAGGAGATGTTTTTGGAACTTCAAAGTTAAAATTCAGTAAGCAGTCCTTTATAGAAAACAGTATATAATGCGGTTACATTTAAGTACCATTGTTTATCATTTTGAATTAATCTATTTATACATTCCTTAGTTTAAGGTAACCTGCAGTTCTGTGCAAAGAGTTAAAACACACAAGATTTTTTTTTTACATGTTCTGGTTTACTGATAGTGATTTTTTAGCAGAGTTATTAATGAAAGAGCAGCACCGTTTGTTTTTTCTTGAAAGATTTTCCAATACCTTACCTTACGTTGAATTGTTGTTGAAAAAGTAATTATTTCCATTAAAAGTAGAACAAAGAAAGGATAGGTCAAATACTTCAATAATATTCCTCAACAGATCTACAGCAAGCAATTTAAGAGAACAAAGAAGTGTGGGCAGGGTTTTTTATGAAAAAGATTACTGGCTAAAATCCAGTTTTTACACACAGTTCCTTTATGCAATCCCAACAGCCACCCTCACAGCATCCATTTGTCTGACAGTTGACAGGCAATATCCTGACAAAAGAAAAAATAAAATAAAACGCTATTATGAGTAGAAAAAAGTTTTGCTAACTGCATACTCAATGGACAGTTAAGGAAACTGAGGATTTTATTTTTTTATCTCAAGTTTGAGTACGCTTATTCTAGTATTTATGACTGAGAAAAGCTCTTGGTGATAACTGCACTTCCACAAGATTTCTCACCCAGTAAAGTGCATTTCTCAGGTAAAGAAATGCACTTTGCTTTTCTTCGCTCATGGACGAAAAGCTTAAAGGGACATTTTGTTCACTTTTCAGCAGATTTCTAACCAGGTATGAAGTTTAAAAAGACTTCTGCTTTTACCTCAGACCATCAGACTGCTCTCATCCTCTTCGCCTTTTGTTGTCCAAAAAAGAAGCCGATCATCACAAGCAGAGGTACAGGCTTCTACATGCTGTGCTTCACAATCAGTGGATTATGATGCCAAAAAAACCCAACCCTGTTGGTGTCGAGACATATGGCTTCTTTTGTCCTTACCAACAATTATTTCCCCAAACTGAGCAACTGTGCACACCCAGTTTGCGGCAAATTATAGCAGAAACTACTTTGATTAGATTAAATAAATATCAAACCAGTTTTCACCTTTGAAGATAGCTGACAATAAGTTCAATATGAGACAAATAACAGTCACCTAAGGAAGAAAACAATAAAGATAATCTGTTACGAAGTATTCAGGAAAGATGAACTACACATTATAGTATGTCTTGCTAGGTTAAGATGCTTTGCAAATAAATTCAATACATTAGATTTTTTTTTAATGCAGAGTATACATCATTTTTTAAGACGCCTTTCCCAAAATCACTGTTTATCAGAGAAGTATATGAAGTCCTGTACAAACCGTCATCAGCATGATGCTGATCCCTACATTTATAGAGTTCCTTAATGGTATCCATTTCTATTTTTACAAAACCTATTTTTATATTGTATGAATTGCAGATAAATGAGTTAGAACTGATTAATTACTAATATCTGGTGTCTTTAAATGGAAAGATGAGGAAATATGCACCCCTCTAACAACATTCAGTTTAGTTAGGTTTAGTTTTTAAAGGAGCTCAGACTACCATAAATCAATGCATTGGGTCACATGACCCAAACAGTTGGGGATCCAACCCTTTTAAGTAGGTATGACTGTAATGAACTGATGGTGTAACTTTAAGCAAAAACATAACAGATTTCATGGAATTATGGTATTCTGATTATAGCTCTATTTCAGAAATGTCTAGAATAAAAATGAAATGTTTCCAGTATTGTGGGCTGATCTTCAGCATAATATCCATAGTCACAGTTAACTTTAACTTCTGGAAGTGTTTTTAAATCAGAGGGGTCAAGCCAAAATTAGACAATCACAGCTCTTAAATTGCACATTATACTTATGATTTTTGCACTTATGGAAATCAATCACAAAGAAGCACCAGAAATCACGAGTAGGAATAAGTGTATACAAAGTGCATAGCTACAACTACAAAAGCGATTTGGTGTTGTCACTTTTGAATAAAAACTAATCCAATACACAATCCAACTCCAAAACGTATTAACGAAGTTGTGACTACCACAATCACCAAGTTGCAGTAGCCGTACATTATTGCCTCATCATCATGGGCTGTGTCCGAACGTCCGTCCTAACGCCCATATACAGCCATACATAGTGGTTACGCCATTTTTTGTTGGGGGGGCGGAAACAAATATGGCACAGGCATCACTACTGACTATTTGGATAGTAGTGATCATCTGTCCAAATTGCCAGCTAACTGAGTCACTATAGAGTCCACTATAAAGTCCCTGCTAAATATAGTGATTGAGGGGTTGGGACGCACATTTAGCCATGGTTTCATTTGTTTCACTAATGCCTGAGGCAGACAGCATAAACATAAACAGAGGACAAACTCCTTACTCAAAGCAGTTACAACCTAGTCAAAGCATTCCATTTTAACTGACATTAATGTGTTTAATTGTCTAGTGGTGTGGGGTTCGAACCCTATCTAAAAGGGTTAAGGGGGGCAGTTCAGGGACCTCCCCTCCTTGCTCTATCATATACTGTAACATGTAGAGGTAACAGTTACAGGAGAGCATTGGGGGGAGGGGTTATGGAGCTGCTCACAACCTGAGCTCTCTCTGACAGAAACCCCCCCCCAAAACAATTTAAAAAAATAACCTCGTCAGCCAACCATGTAACAGTACATCACACAAAGGAATGAAATTGTGTTTCTTCAAAACTTCAAACATGCAGTGTTAAAAACTAAATTTGACACACAACAAACATAGAAAAATATTACATCACTAGACATGAAGTGCAATAGATATCAACATAAACAGATAAACACAACATATAGAGACAGTTGGCATACAGTGTCCAGACTATCACAGTATTCCAGTAAATAGTAAAGTTGAGATATGTTACTGGATTGCAATATTACAAGTGTAATATATGTACAATCCAATATGTAAAATGGAACAAAGCAAAGGGCAGAAAAACGGCATTCTTACACACCCTCCCGTTCCCTCAGGTCAGCTGATCAGTTGCTTCTGAGGGTCCCAAAGACAAAATGCAAGCTCAGAGGAGACCGTGCTTTTTCTGTGGCAGCTCCTAAGCTGTGGAATGATCTGCCTCTGAGCATAAGACAGGCCTCTTCTCTTGCTGTTTTTAAGTCCCTTCTTAAGACTCATCTTTTTTCCTTGGCTTTTGGCACAATTTGAGAGGTTTTACTTTGTTTTATTCTCTTTGTATACTAATATGTATTTTACACTTGTTTTTTTTCTATTTTATAATTTTATTGTATTTTATGATTGTGTACAGCACTTTGGTCCTGTCCGGTGCATAAAGTGCCTTATAAATAAAGTTGGTATGGTATGGTATGCTAGAGACAAAATAGTTGTGTAAATATATGTTCTTCAGCAAAAAAAATAAAATCTTGTTCTGCAGGAACGGTGTGACGGAAAACTTCAGAGGTTTGTGAAATGTGACTTATATACTAACTACATACAACATACAGGGGTACACCTTAGACTTAAACCAAGATACATAGGTGAGTTTTTGATAACTGCATCACACATGTAACATTGATATGTTCCAAGTGCTGTATATTAACCTGAATAAAAGTTTAATATATCTCAAAGCTAATGGCTACTGGAGTCAAAATTTACCTACATACTGATTTGGTGTCACAGCTCTCTTTTATTACATCTTTAATCCCAATATAATGTGAAATACTGATGATTCTTTTTAACTATGCTTTTCCTTCACTCTCTCCATTTGTGGGAAAAGCGAGTCACTGGCACAATAAACCACAAGGAGTTTCTCTGATTACATTTGAGCTACAATACAGCTCTCCAGACTTTCAGAAGTATAACATTCAAAACTGACTAATTTATCTAATAAAGAGATTTAAAAAAGAAGTGTTCTCCTCAGCAGGTCACATCAACACATGCCAAGATGTCATAACCACCCATATGCAAGGCTCAAACGTTGCATGCCCTCGTGCAGCGCAGACCAACATAGGTACATGCCACTGTAAAACAGCCCCCCTCTGAATCCTTGAGCCTGAAACAGCTACAATTAGCCTTTCTGGGCACTAAGAAAAATCTGGGGGAGAAAAGACTGTCTTCATAATGAAGCAGGTATACATCGTGCTGAGAGAGAAAATGTCAGCCATGAAAACGTGGGATAACAATTTTCAAGCTGTGCTACCTGGGCACTATATTTTAATGGAGAAAAAGAAAATTAGCTCCTCTGAGTCATGAGGTTTCACATGCTGGCTGTTCGATGCTGAGAGCAGGCTAAAAAAAAAAAAGGAAAAAAAGAAGACATAACTAGAAATCAAAGCAACTGCTTGTAAAATAAACTTGCAAAACAAAAAACAAAAAATCACTCAATAACTCATCATTGAATGGTTTAACTCTTAGTGAGCTTTTAAACCAATAAATCCTTAAGATTCTCTCATCAAATCCAGACCATCAATCCCTCTAATTTCAGTATAAATAATAGGTTGACTCATCATGCTTAGTTACACAACATCTTTAGAGAGGTTCTTAAAGAAATGCTACAGGCAAATCCAAGCAGCGAAATCACATTCGAAGCCAAACTTAAAACCTACTTTAAACTGCCAACACAGTTAACCTAGTGATCTTCCTTTAATAGTCCATGAAGAAACTCAAAGATTGATAATTGGCAACATGAAATAGATCAGAATTAAGCTCCTGAACATATGATGGTGGTGTTTTTTGTTTTGTTTCATAAATACAAGGATGTGATTAATCTGCAAAAACAAAATATTACACTTCGGACTTATTTTCTGACTTTGCTCTTAGTGTGGTTAAAAATATTTTGGCAAGATTAACCACACCTTCATGCAGAAAAGGTGATACATAAACATACTTAAATTTTAAATGTCAACTAACCAACAGGCAGTGGCTTATGTAATATTATCCCAAACTACATCATTCACTACATCTGCAAATTACATGCAGAAGTTCCGGCACAATCAACTGATTGGGGCCTGCTTCTTAGTGCTTTCAATGATACTTACACAGAAGACTCACAAAAGGTCAAGTGTCAACAAAAGAAATAAGAAATTGGAGTTATTAAAGAGAAAAATTAAGAGCAACAAGTATTGATGGAGGGCTTTTTAGCTACAATTGCAGCTGCATTTCTTTCTGCCGGGCTTATTCCAGGTGGAATATTCACAAAAAAATAGAATAGAAAATCCCTTTATTGTCCCACAATGGGGAAATGGTCAGAAAAAAGATTATAGAAAAAATGGTCATAAATGTGGACCTTAAAAAAGTGTATAAGAATATTACAATAGTGAAAAGTTAAAGAATAAACAAAATACTGTACTGTAAAGTGTTTTAACAATATAAATACTGTCATGGCCGTGGGAAAGGGGGGTGCTGGGGGTGCTGCAATACCCCTTAGTGACGAGAGGGAGACTTTTCTTTTTATTTATTAAAACTACTTTCCACAATTTTATAAATTTCTTAATATTTTGGGAAATGATTTTGACTTTTTTTATTTTACTATTACATGCATTTGTATTTTATATTTTAATAATTTTGAGGCCTAATCAATACAAGATCACCGAAGTTGCGTTGTCATGGCGACGTCAAGCAAGCTCATTGGTCACTGAGGTATCTCACTTGCGGCAGCAGATCAATTAATTTACATAGTCATTAGACTATGTCTAATGTCTAGAATGCATTTCTAGACATACATTGTTCTACACATAGAACTATGTATGAATGTATTTTTTTTTGGAAAAACCACCACTAGTAAAGAAGAACACAAGTACCTCAACCACGACAACGGATAGCGGCCGGAGTGAGGAGACTTTCCACGTGAAGAGTGCCTCTGATTGTAGTTACACCAGTAGGCGCAGTTCTAGCACCCGCAGCACAACCTATGGTGATTGGATTAGACAAGCCCTTCAAGCCAACATCCAGTTTCAAATTTTCTGCATGGCGTTGATGTAATGAAACATTCAAGCTCTGTGGCAGTGGCTTAGTTTGCTAGATGGCAGTTACATTTCATTTGTCTAAAAGCAGTTGGAAAATAAACCCCTGACTACTGTGCACCTGGAGAATAAATAACTACTAAACAGCTGTGGAAATTTTACAGTAATCGATATTTTAAAATGGCAGCGACATTAAAAAATGTGCAAAATGACAGCATCTTATTCTACTGACTAAGATAAAAACTGTGCAAAAATCAGCATTAATGTAACAACTTATTGAGGTTGTTGGCAACAGTAAACATTGAAGAATCAGAATAAAAATAAATATTGTAGATTGGCAGTTTGGGGCCTTCTGCTTTAAATGATCATTAACACCCTGAGGAAAGCTTTCAAAGGATAGTGGTTACATAAGTTTGTCCTGGAAAGGTACCACAAATGCTTTAGCCTTAGAGTGCTTCCAGGTCCCAATCAGAAAAGAAAAAGCACCTCACTGTTCGATAGGAGACAGTCTAAAAGCAAAGGTCAAGTTTTACTAATGCAATGACAAAAAAGAAAGAAGAAATGACTTAAGGGGTCTAGTCACGAAGCATGACTAAGAATTTCTATGCCTCTTGTTCATATAAAACCCAGTTGACTTGGTATTTTTTCTTTTGGTCTTAGTAAACTTAAGCTCCCAATATTAAAGATGGAGCTGAAGCTTAAGAACCTGGCAAGCTAATGGATGTGTGAGTAAATACTGTCAGAAAATGATGACGGGATACAGCAATGTTTATGTGGGCTGATCACATAGAGTGGAAAATATTTGCACCTCACTCACTTTATTAGGAAAAGCATTTGGCTTGCATTGCCTAATCTTAAGATGAACATACTTTTGGGAATTTTGGTGTAAGCAAGGTACGTGTTTTGGCACATTTAAAGTGCCTATTTGCAGAATACAAGTTATAATCAAGTTAACATTTTCTTTCTGACATCAGCATTTTTCTTCAAAGCCATTTTTTCCTGCAGTTTCCTGCATCCTAGTCTAATATTTAATGCAAGATAATATTTCTTATTTAAGATGAGAATTACCATCCAAAAAACGAAAAAGGTAAAATTGTAACAAATATATTAAATGTGGTAACTTCAATCGAAATTATAGCTTGTATCATATTAATGCTGACAGTTATATATAAAAAAAAAAAATCAGATTTTCACAGGCTGTGTGTAATGACTCATCACTGAGGTGGTAAAAATGATTGCCTAAGAAGTGCAAAGGTTCACATCTGAAGGTCAGATGTGACCGCTATGTGACAGTGATGATGAGTCCTGCTGGTTTCAGGTCCGGTGCATCTGGCTGCATGGTGATATGACTCTTAATGGACGTATAATGACAACAGGATAGTTTTATTACAGCTGACTGCCAATGATTTGCTATCTGACAGCTGATCCCAACCCAAAGTAATTTATCTGGCTTTTCAAGTGAAGGTTAAGATTCGTCTTTGCAAAAATAAAACTTCAAACCTGTCCCTAGCAGTTGATTGATTTGAGCAGGGGGAAAAATGCCAGCATTCTTCTACTTTTTGACGTTGACAGATCGAGAGAAAGGCTGTACTGAGCAACGGTGTGCAGCAAATTAGGATACAGAGAAAATGTGGTAATTTGTCACAGCAAATGCCCTATGATTCATCTGAAGTGGCCTGCGGGGAAATAAGGATTTTTTTTATATCTGCATAATAGTGTGCATGGCTTAAACAACCTTGAAGCAAGTGTTTCAAGTTTTAATACAAATGCAGCTTCTGACACCAACACCACACAATAAAATAAAATCAGTTACAATGAGGCCAAGTTTTGATACCTACTGTACTCAAATCAAATTCTGCCATAACAGAAACTTCATTTTATAAATTTTTTTTTTGGAATGGATAAACATGCTGTAATTTATAACTGTTAAGTGAATAGACAGTTAATGCATGGCACCTTTTTCCTCCAAACATATTAGAACTTGAAGAGAGTGGAATGCATTTGTCTCCATGATTCAAGATGGATCTAGTAATATTCTTTCCCATTTTCCAGCTGTGTCAGAATGAATGTAAACAGTACATTTTAAAGTCATTTTTTTTTTTTTTTTTACATTCACATTTGGATTTTGCCTTCGACTTTGATTAGAACAAAGTGACATATTTAAAATCTATGACCTAAACCCTTCCATTGTAAGTCTCGTCCTGTGTTAAGCATTGCCGTCTTACTTAAAGGAGAACCTTTTTAAATTTAAACAAAGTTTCATCTGATGATGCTTTAACCAATCTGCTTTAGGCTTGGGTGCTGTGTTCGTTGCCCTGTGCAGTAATTGTTTTCTATAACATATAGGATATTAGATGCAGAGCATAAAGTCCAAATTTCATATACTTGTACCAGAGTACCATTGAAATGTTTTCCATGTAACTCTACTGGGCTAGGAGAAAAAAATGGGGCCTCTTTTTAAAAATGGCTTTTCTGCCACCTTTCCATGGTCAGATTATTTAATTGTACGTGTAATAGTTGACCTACTGATACAGTAGATTCTCCATTTTGAGCCAAGGCTCATATCGTACATGGTTCTTTTTTGTGCTTCTCTAATAATATCCATCCCTGGATGGTCAGATGACCTTCATTTCCAAATGAAGGTAAGGCTTTCTGTGACATATGGGCATTGTCTATGCTCATTTAAACATATTTCAAACATTATCCCTGCTCTTTCTCATGTCTTTTTTAGGTCTTCACAATACCTTGGTTTCTGTAATGTCTATAATATCTAGGATTGGTGAAAGCAGCTAGAGGGGAAGGCCTTTAAATCTTGGAGAGACCACAAGATCTCCTTTCAAAACAGACTGGGACCATTGGCCTCAGAATGATATTTATGCACTGCATAAAGCTACCCACTGTTTTACAAGGGATGGGTAAAAAAACAGGAGACAAGATTTGTTTGACTGTATAATCGGAATGATAAATCAAGATTATTATGTAATAAATCTGAGTGGTTACAAAACAGCCATTTTATGCTGAGTTTGAAATGCACATAATTTATTAATTAGGTGACTTTTGAAGGAAATTAGTTGTAACAGATTATATTAAGACTAATAGTGTAAATACAAATGTGTTCCATATTTCTAAACCTTGCTTTTATTGTAGACCTTTCCAACCTTCTTCAAAATAATAGTGAGCACGTAAAAGTGACAAAACACAATCAACCCATTTTGAGGCGTGTCAAAACAGTATTCCAAGAAAAAAAAAAAAAGCAATTATACCAGCAAATGCCCGTGAAAAACAAGAGTGCCTACCAGACAGCTGAAGGTTGGTCATGCAACAGGAAGGTGACCATCATATCAGAAAAGCTAAAATAAACAAACATTACAGATACAATAGGCCTTTGCAGCGCTGTCGCTGCTCGGGCCTAATCAAAAAGAAAAAAGAACGATTGCCACTAGAAACAAAGATAGAAATATATCCATATTGAAATCCTAAGAGAAAAATATGCTTTTAAGTGTCAAACAGTGTTTTAGCAACTCCTCTGGGCGTTTTTAAAGTCCTTTGAGTCTTCCTGAAATATCCCCCTCATTACCATTACCTGAAGCGTGCAGGCTTAGAGGTTTGCCCAAAGATTGACACTTAATGGTCTGTTGATAGCTCATGTCTACTGCTAGTACTAGTCTTTGCAATTCATACTCCTCTACTGGTACTTCTGATACAGTACCAGATTTGCAGAGCACCTGGCAGAGTTTTATGACAAAGGAAGACTCGGACAGACAAAAGAAAACCCTCACGTTTTTGTGTAAACTTTGCCCGGGAGTTAAACAAGTCTCCAAGTCACCCACGTCCATTTCAAATTTAGAGCGACGTATCAAGTTAAAGCATCCGAGCTATCTTGGGAAATATCTGCAACTGAATGAGGAATGTAAGAAATAATTTTTGATACAGATCTTTTTAGCAGGACCTGAATGTACTTGTATGTTTCTGAAGTTCTGTTTAATTTGGCCAAATAAAGGCTTCACTACATCGATTATTTTCCAATTCTTTTAAGATATTATGATCACATATTTAAAATGGTGAAACATGAGGTTACTGTTGTGTAGGATTGTGGCTTAATTTACTAAATGAACTTGAACTAGTTAATTTATAGACTAGTATGGTTCCAGGGTCCTACTTAGGTTTAAACATTCATGATCCATCAGAGACACTAGACTGACATAGGAGTGTTTTAAAGGCTTATGAGAAATGAGCCTCAGTACAGCAAGAACCATGTCCATTGGGTTTTAGATAAAACTCTTTATCACATGAAAATGAAATTCCAATACTTTTATGTGAACCAACAACACCATTTAAAGTAAAATAGGTAGCTTTTGGTAAATAGTCAAGCACAGAAAGCCAATTAGTTCAGAAGAGTTTCAATCGTTCTTTTTTTTAATTCCTTCTAATTCTGGAATATTTACAGTAAACAAGAATCTCAGGGAAACTCTTTTTTGCAAAATAAAAATAAAATATTCTTTGTCATTTTATAGTTTTGCATGATAGTTTCAAAAACTATTAATTTCTCTTTGCAGCAATTATCTTTACTATCTACATAAAGTTAATCAAGAATTTTGGATTTGTAAATTAAAAGGTTTAAGCCCGAGTTCTGTAATACACCACTTTAGATTGTTCCTCTTGGAAACATGACCAAAGATGCTAATTTACAAAGTAATCTCAGAGAAACCGCATTTCAATTTAAAGTACAGCGTAAAGTCGCAGTGAGGAATTTTTCCTGCCGGGGTGGATTTTATTTCACCTCCACATGAGGTTGTTTGCATACTGTAGCTGGTGCCCACCTGCTAAACAAACTGAGTGAATCAGCACAGAGCACTCATTAACAACTTTTTACTACTGCAAAAAGGTAAATTGTTCCAGATAGACACCAAAAATATCAACAGTGGAAAAAAATAATAGTCTGACTCATTTTTGGCATGATTGGATGCTTCCGGAAGCTTTCCGAGAACTCCAGCGGTGGTTCTAAAAAATCTATACAGGGGTGCCCAAGGGATTTCTAGAGGTGGCCACATAAGCATGGTGCCTGAATAGTGGCAGTTCCAGAAAATTTTCATAGGGCTTGTCAGGCAGGGGCCAATTTGTACAGAGGGGTGTCTGACTAATACATAATATATATAACTAAAATATATAATAAATAAACCAACAGGAAAATGAACATGCACAATATCTAAATTTGCCAAGACAGACCAGAGTTTAATTTGGGTCCTTGCTAATAAAGCCATTTGCATATTTATACATTAGAGCGTTTTAAATGCAATTATGGTTTTATATAATATATACATCAAATGGGTTGAGCAATGGATTTTTTCTTTATAGAGGATTCCTAGACTACTGCAGAGAAAAACTCTCCCCTATAAAAACTAAACACTAATTCAAAAAAAAAAATTCTGTATTAGTCCTCTTTATTTGTA
This sequence comes from Cyprinodon diabolis, assembly GCA_030533445.1. Lineage (NCBI taxonomy): Eukaryota > Metazoa > Chordata > Actinopteri > Cyprinodontiformes > Cyprinodontidae > Cyprinodon > Cyprinodon diabolis. The sequence continues at coordinate 11,086,527 of CM060076.1, read as the reverse complement.
GTATATTATTGTGAAAGATGTTTTGCTACATTTTTGTTTTCAGTTAATTGTTAATATACCAGGTTTAAAAGTTCAAAGTAAGAAATTCCACATGATGGTATCATTGCAACCACCATCAGGGTTAGAGGAGAAATACCAATCACCTGATAGGGGTGGTCACAAGGGTGGCCAATGATGGGCTAGAGGTGGCTATGCCCCCCCTCTAGTTTTCACCTTAAAATTGTTCAGAACAACATGTTTATTAAAATTGTCAACATTTCCACAGCAGAATGAGCAACAATATGTTCAAACCTCAGATGGAAACATGCAGAGAAGCATTTTGAGTTTATTATGATGCAGCTGCGAATATCAACCCTGAAACCTCCTACATACTTTTTTTTTTTGGGTTTAAATATTTTGAGTTGTTTTCAGAGCAAAACTGCACAAATAAGTATGATTTAAAAAATAATTTTACGTTGCACCAACATCCTTTGGTCTCTTTGGTGAAAAGTCAGGCCATGACTAAACAAACCAAAAACAAATTTCCTTTAATAGATTTGTTTTGCTATTAAATTGCATAGAATAAAATGCATCGAATATTCCAACCTAAACTTAGTTTAAACAAATTCCCCAAATGACCTGTTAAATCTCCTTAGAAGAATAATATAATGCATTCGGGACATATTTTCTTCAGAATAGTTGCAATTGTGATTTTAAAAGCTAGTTTATATAACAAAGTATTATCCGCTGCATAATTTAATATGTAATGTTTTGTTTAATAACATTACTGAGGTAGGTTTTTAGTAAATTCTTGTTTTTTGTTTATAACGAAGCAACGCTTGTTTATTTTTTAGTTTTCATATACAGAAAAGGCTTCTGTCTTTTATCACAGGGTAACACAAAAACACAAAGAAAAAACACTGACAGACCCATTTGCACACATTCATACCCAAAGACAATTTTGCATAATAAATAAAAAAAACCTAACAGTTTAGTTTCGGAACTGCAGTAGGAAACTAGATAAACTAGAGAACCAAAATGCACAGGAAGAACTTATTCAGTTAAAAAATACTTTATTAATCCCAATGGGAAATTAAAAGAATGCACTACAAGAGGAACTTAGACTTAGGACAACTCTTATTGTAATTTTGTATACACAGACTGTATAAAAAATTAAATGTACAGCTCTCATGACATTTCCATTTCTTAAAATGCAGCAGTGATCAAATGTAAACGGTGTGTGAGAAAACATGGTGCAAAAAAAAGCATTGATATAGTAGTTCAGAGCATTAGATTTATATGGTGCAAATATGCAGTGGTTTTGGTTATCAGTTTGATGCAGAGACTGTGACAGAGTCTGTGGCATTTTAACCTAGGGCCCTCCTGCTAAAAGGTAAAGTTGCTATTAAATGCTCAGCTCTGCTGGCCCACTAGTTCTGCAACACATATGATAAAAATCACATCCAAATAAAATCTCAGAGGTCCAATTAGAGATGAGTCAACCTGAAAACCTTTGTGCCTTATACTTGCATTTAGCACAAATTGACTAGCCCACTTCATACATACTTCAATTATCTTTTAGAGGGGGAAACAAAGTAAGAAAGGAAGCAATCCATCAGCGTTAATAAGCAAGCCTGGAAAACAAGTTTCTTCTGCTATTGTAAAGAGAGGCTCCTCTTTTTTTTTTAAGTTTGCATTACCATTGTTTGCTTTGACACATCACCATAGAGGCGAGTGTGAGATAGTGAACCACATTCTTCTTCTAGGCTCCTGTGTTCCTTTTATTTCTTGGTGGACACACTTCTCTGAAAGAACTGAGGACAAAACTTACCAATCTAAAAAAATGAGTTACAAACACTTAAGATAAATTTGTTTGTGTTCAAACAATCAAGTGACATTACTAAAACTTAAGACATTTTACACCAGTTAAATTCTTCTTCCTGCTGCCCCTGTGTTTTACCCACAGCTTTATTTACAAAAGTATGCCTGTCATTACTTCTCTTTTAACTGGTATAATAAATATGTCCCCTCTGTCAGGTGTTTTCTCCCATGCCCTAAGAAAAATTACAAACTGCTCTTGAAAAAAGGCAACTTAGTCAAGCTGCTGCTGTAGAACTACATGCCCACCTCCACCTCCTCTTCATCAGTAAGATTATTGAAAAGGCTGTTTCAGTAGTTTAAACACCTTTCTAACGAGGATCCATCAGTCTGATGCCCTTGCCAAGGTGTTCAATAAAATCCATTTAAATGCATACTGTGAAAGAACCACCGTGCTGGTATTACTGGACCTTACAGACTGTTGATCACTGTTTTATTAGAGTACCTGGAACAATTGGATTGTACAGCACTGGACTTGAAGAACAGAGATTTTTTGTGTCAATCTATCATTTTAGACCAGAGAGCACATTATCACATGTGGGATTCCCAAACGGTCCATCTTAGGATCCCTACTATTAAATAACATGCTCCATATAGCTAGGAATGTAATAAACATGAGTTACAATAACCGTGAAGATGACACAGTTATACATTATATCAACTGGTGACAATGAACCCATTCAGGCTCTGGGTAAATGCGCTCGAACTCATCGTCTCCAGCCTTAACCGGGACCTGGTTGCGGGTCTCCGCAGAGACTCCCTGATTTCCCGCTCTGCAGACACCTGCTCCACCTATGCAGGGGGGAAGCCCAAGGCGTTCCCTGGCCAGCCAAGAGACATAAACCCTCCAGCATGTCCTGGGTCGTCCCCTGCGCCTCCTCCTGGTGTGATTTGCCTAGAACACCTCTGGAGGGAGATGGCCAGGGTGCATCCAAAAGAGAGGTCTTAAACACCTCAGCTGACTCCTTTTGATGTGCAGGCAGCTTTACTCCAAGACCCTCCCGGATGACCGAGCTCCTAGGCCATCCAGATTGCTGCCATCCACATCCTCTATAAAACTAAGAAAGAGGAGCACATCACCCGGTTCTAATGTCCCCAGTGTATCTTTGGAAACAGACTTCTAATTGCCTATAAATCACCAAATAGACATCAAAAAACATAAAAAAATATATTGTCAGTTTATCAACCAGACATTTCAGGTCTTCTGCCTAATGTCTACTTTGCATAACCAGAAAAAAATAAGGAGGAGCTGCATTTAGTTTTTATGCTTAATTAATGTGGGGAAAAAACCTGGTCTCAGTCATGTCACTGCAGAGTACTTTATTTTTTTCTGTCTGATCATGTACAGCACTTTAAAACATCTTACTACTGAAGTGCTATACAAGTATAATAGCCCTGCCTTTCAGTGATTCTCTGGCTTAAGATAAATAAGGTCACATAGGAGTGGAGTACTTCTTTAAACTTTTCAAATAATAGTAGGTAGGACTGAAACACTTAATTGGATTAATGGATTATCAAAAACTTTTCTTCTTTTTCTTCTGTCAATATTCTCTATCTAGAACTCCTCAACTTTCACCTGGTTTAATTCTATAAAAAATATTATCCAAGGAATGTTTTGCTTCCAAATTATTAATGAAATAATCTAAATATATATGTGCTATATAAGTATAACACCCCTGCCTTTCAGTGATTCTCTTGCTTAAGATGAATACATATTGTACATATATGTACATATTCTACCTCAGTGGGTAAGCAGATTTTCAAATGCTGCTTTCAACAAGGAATGCTAGGACAGCACTTTGCGAAGGAAAAAATGTGTGGTGCTGGGGGGGATTTGTAGACAGGAAGTGCAGATGATCCTCATCACAGAGCTTCCTTACTTTAAAAACATCCACTAAAAGCATTGAGTGTGAAGGCTTTCTTCTACATAGGCTTCATTAAAACTTCCGCCGAGGACCAGGAAAGACACTTCCAGTATAGTTACACAGCAATTAACTGTGATGAATCAGTAATGTACAGTCATTGCCGCTTTTCATACTACACTGAAAAGCCGTCTTGAGTCCACTAATCAATTTCTTACAGCCGTTAAAAAGAGCTACAATATTTAGAGAGGATATGGCAAAAGACTTTATATTAAAAATGTATGAGGGCTATGCAGACTGAATATAATGTGAACTCACAGAGTTAGAAAATACACATTTCATCCCTTCTGTTGCTTTCGCTGTTGCTGGTATTTTTTCTGCATAATGTCAAATAAAGAAAATTTAAAAAACATCAGTTACGTTTAATGAAAGAAGAGATTTGCTGGAGAGTTGTGCCTTGTAGCTAAAGCTTTATTCACTGCTGTTAAATCAGGCCTGAGCAGTCAAGGAAAGCCTCAATGTTGGAAAGTAATTTCTTTTCAGAGCAGTGTACAGACAGATAGCAGCATGCCATTACCAGGCACAAGGAATGTTCTGGACAGTTATTCCTCAGGGAAGTCATGGAGAGATAACACACACACATACTTTCAGTCACTGACACACACGCACACATTGTCCATTTGTTGCAGTCTAAAGCACTTTCTGACAGTGTCAAAGAAAAAGAACGATTGAAAGGTTTTCTCTGGAGTAGGAGTTAAAATGAAAGACTAAATCTGTTCAACAATCAACAGCATAGCCAAATGTCCTAAAAATTGCAATTTCCAAATGCAATTTTTGTCAACTTAAATTTCCAAATAATCTAATTTCCAGAGCGTGCGCTGCATCTTTTTAAAAAAGCCCAATGCACAAAACAAATCTTGGGGCACTAAGTAGGAGGCAGCTGTTTAAATCTCTTGAATTGTTTTGGGCCAGATGCCAAAGTCTTTCATAAATTTAAGGTCAGATCAAACAAAATTATCTTAATCCAATTTGGGATTTTCTTTTAACAATCTAAAATCCTCTGATTATGTTTCAAGTACAAATATATAAGTGCTACTTTATTAGTGATTATTGATGTTACATTTTCATTTATAAGCCTGAAAATGTTAGTATCAGTGATCTGACAAACAACTGTCTAAATATATTAATAATACATAAAAGATGTATTATTTATGTCTTATCTAATTGTTTCACATACAGGTAGAAATCTTTGTATTTAGCAAAGAAATGAGAGAAATTAGGCATATTTGCTCATTGGTCTAACTAGATTTCTTCCTATGTAATCCTTGGTATATGTGGAATATAAATGAATGGTGGTGAGTAAAAAAAAAATATTGGTTCCACCTTCAACCCATTGCTGACACTATTGACTGGATATTTTACTAGTCTGCAGTAGTATACCAGCGCAGCTACAAAAATCTAAATATTATAGGATGTTTTGTCATTCATGTCAGAAATTGAAACTCATGCTATAGCTTTATCACACACAACAAAACATGACTCTTAACTTTCTGCTTCTGAATGCAGACAAAACAGAAGTTATAGTCTTTGGACCAGAGTCTCTGAAAAAGAAGCTGATTAGCCAGTCACTTCATTTGGATGGGATTAAACTGATTTCAGATAATAAAGTAAAAAATCTTGGTGTTATTTTTGATCAGGACCTGTCATTTAAATCCCAGATCAAAGAGGTTTCTAGAATTTCCTTCTTTCATCTGAGGAACATTGCAAAAATTTGAAATCTCCTGTCCAGGGGTGATGCTGAGAAACTAGTCCTTGCATTTGATACTTCAAGGCTGGACTATTGTAATTCTTTACTATCAGGAAGTCCACAAACTGTATTTAAATAGCCTTCAGCTGATCCAAAATGCTGCAGCCAGAGTTCTGATGAAAATTAAAAGAGAGAACATATCTCTCCTATCCTGGCTTCTCTTTATTGGCTTCCTGTTAAATCAAGAATTGAATTTAAAATCCTGCTTCTTACATATAAAGCCTTAAATGGCCAAGCTCCATCTTATATCAGAGATCTGATTGTTCCTTATGTTCCAAACAGAGCACTTCGCTCTCAATCTGCAGGTTTACTAGTGGTTCCTAGAATTTCTAAAAGTAGAATGGGAGGCAGATCTTTTAGTTATCAGGCTCCTCTCCTGTGGAACCAACTACCAGTTTTAGTCCGTGAGGCAGACACTCTGTCTACTTTTAAGACTAGGCTTAAAACTTTCCTTTTTGATAAAGCTTATAGTAAGGGTGGCTCAGGTTATCCTGAGCTATCTCTATAGTTATGCTGCTATAGGCTTAGACTTCTGGAGGACATAGGGACCCCCATTTCATCTTTCTGCTTCATTCTCTCTCTGTTCTCATATTCTGCAGAATCTGTTAGTTCAATCTCTAACCTTCTGCTCTCTCAGCTTTTCCTCAGAGTAGCTTTGCCTCGTCTGTTCCTGTTTGACTGTGACGTCATCCTGGAAAGAAACATCAGCTGTGCTGCTTCCATCAACACCCTTGTTTATAGATGTTGGAGATCGGCCTGTTTTCCAGTGTGGTCCTGTTTCTCTGACCGTGACTGAGTGGATGTGCTCTCTTCGTCCTCTGGCATGGGAGCTGCCTTGGAGCTCGTCTGCCTGGCTGTGTGTTTCCTGGACAGGGCCACCTTTTACAGCTGCTTTTTGTATCTCTGCTTCTGTTTCCTTGAATCCCAGTCAGCTTCAGCAGATGGCTGCTCCCACTGAGCCTGGTTCTGCTGGAGGTTTCTTCCTGTTAAAAGGGAGTTTTTCCTCTCCACTGTCGCTACAAGCATGCTTAGTGTGAGGGATTGTATTTGGGTCAATGAGTCAATGCAATCAACAGGTTTTCCTTAGATAGAAAACTTTGTATCAATTTGACTGTATGATCTGGTTGAACTGTAAAGTGCCTTGAGATGACATGTGTTGTGAATTTGGCGCTATATAAATAAACTGAATTGAATTTTTAGTCTTGGAGCAAGCAGATAAAAATATTCAAAGAAGAATCCTACACATTGGCTACTGATGCTGGATTCAGGTTGCTGTTGAACCAGACATGTCAAAAGTGTCGGAATAGTAGGAAAAAAAGTAGACTGTTGCTTCAGAGTCCAAAGTCCTCTTTTAAAATGAAAGATTTTGCATTTTATTTGGATATCAAAGTCTCAGAGTGGAGAGTGGGAAGAGTGGAGTACTTCTAAATCAACTTTTCAAATAATAGTAGGTAGGGCTGAAACCCTTAATTGGATTAATGGATTATCAAAAACTTTTCTTTTTTCTTCTGTCAATATTCTCTATCCAGAACTCCTCAACTTTCACCTGGTTTAACTCCATAAAAAAATCTTATCCAAGGAATGTTTTGCTTCCCGGTTATTAATGAAATAATCTAGAAATCGAAAGATTAATAGATTAGCAAAATAATCGTTAGTACAACAATAAACCACTAAGCTGTTTATATTGTGTATAAAGCTGCACATTTTTTTTGGGGGGGGGGGGTGAACTACATGTCAGTTACTGGAATTAATGGGGACATTGTCTCAACTGTCTGCAGCCTGTGTGTAGCAGAGCTGTCCTTTTGTAATAACTGTCCCATATAAGTCCACTGCTTCTCCTGCTAATAACCCAGAACATATGTGGACAGCTATAGATGAAAACAAATTAGACTGCGATTGGTCGATTATGCTGAATATTTTTTAACAATTCCAACCAATTACATTGAAATTCACTCAATAGACTATTTCACAAGACAGCCTCATTTCTGCACTGCAAAGTCCCTTTCTCAAATAAGTTGTTTACAAGAATGCATTTCATGACAGAGAGTAATATCAGCTACATTGATCATATCTAATATGTTTTAATGCTAAGAAGGGAGCTGATGACGAGTTTGCTTTGATCAACAATCAGAAACATAATATATAAACTTGCAGAACAGATACCAGCCCACTGTAAGATTCTTAGGAGACATGGATTTGTAGGGTTGTGATGTAATAACATCAGGCACCTTATCAAGCAGAGCTTTTATACAAGCATTATCGTAAAATTAAGTCTAAAGTCACAACTTTTGTTTCTCTCATATGGTGGAACAATTTCCCTCTTATTGTAAGAACTCTTTGAACACGAAGACCTTTTTATAGGATATATTTTTTAGTCCTGCTATTAATTCCAGTTTTGCAGAATTGTTTGGGGGGTTTGTTGTGTTTTTTTTAGCTGTTCAAAAACAGACCTATTTTTAGTCTCTTCCAGACTATTTTTAGTCTTTCTTAAGCCTCTGTTTTTATCCTTTTAAATTTATTAAGCTGTATTACACTTTTGTCACTTTTAGTGAGTAAAGTGCTTTGTAATGATTGACTGAGCACTCTCATGAGGAAAAAAAAAGATATTCAAATAGCATTTTTCTATACAGAGAATATTGGAAGGAAGATTAGCATGTTATAAGCAGAATGCTGCAATCATGCTTAGACACTTAGCAATCTACTTACACTACCTTCTATGAATAATTTCAGAGATATCAAATTAAAGGAAAAATATTGACTGTCATGTTGATTCACTATTAGCACAAATTGAACATTTAATTAACTTAAAGTGAAAAAAACAAGATTAGACCATGCAGTAAGATGATTTCAGTTTATGTTATTTGACAGGACATCTAATTTTAAAGCAGTGGTTGTTGCCAAGATCAAAACATCACTTGTAAAATTGGATCTTCTTATATCTTAAACAGTTTCCTAGATTCTGTTTAACCTCAGTGAACTCTCATCTGAGAATTTCTCATTTGCCAATTAGAAAGTTGCTGAAAAGCATATTAATGCGGTAATTAATTTTAATCTTAACCAATTATCTGTCCTCCTTTTGAGGTTCTGCAATTATGCAATAAAGAGTTATAAGTGCGACTCTCACTCAGTTTCTACTTTCCTGAGTAAAAGCAGTTAAGAGAAAAGCATCTTATGTGGTTTGAATTGTATTGAACTGTTTTGAAACACAAGATATCCCAGACAATTTCATGTTGAGACCAAAGAAGTCACTCCACTGACCGATCTTTTTTCATTTGATAAAATACAAAACGGAAGTTGCTGCTGGCTGCTCTTCTTAAATCATGATAATGAATAAGTCTGTGCCAGACAATTTCCCCATGTGAATCTAAATTAAAATAAGAGTTGAACTCAGACCAAATTTTTGTTACATTTATCTAAAATACATAAATTACAAAATATTTGTCAAGCATTTATATTTTACTTCACTGACGGGGAATGTACCCAAATTAGAGAATAGTTTAGATGTTTCCCAGTTATGACCACGTATTCTTGCACTCAAAACAACCTCACCTGGGCATGCAGGTGGGGCAGTGGTTAGTGTGCACAACCCATGTTTGGAGGCCTTAGTCCTCAATGCAGGCGACCCGGGTTCGACTCTGGCCTGTGGTCCTTTGCCGCATGTCTCTCCCCCTCTTTCATACCCCCTTTCTTGTCCGCCTACTGTCATACAAGCGAGCCACTAGTGCCATAAAAACTCAAAAAATAAAATAAAAATTCACCTGTTAATCACAAAATCACTGTTCTTCTGCTCTTAAATTTACTTTACATTTATTTGATCTAATCCCTATTTTCAACCTATGTAGCAGGATTCATAGCACTAGGCTGATAAAAACAGAACCTCTAATTAAGGCATGGCAAACTGCTACCTCTGTGTTTTGTTAATGTACAGCCATCTGCTACTGCATCAAACTGTTACTATATGAGGTAAAACACAAGATCTGTTTCAAATTAGAACATCTATAATAACACCTGATAATGAATATGTACCTGTCACGTTGTTCTTTTATTTACTGATAAGTATCTCACACAGAGCTGCAGCTTCTGTCTCACATACACTTAAATTACAAACAGCTGTGAGGGACCGGAAAACCCCCGCTCTATATTCTGTTGCTTTTCAAAGTAAAATACATCACATAGCATTACACCACATCTCCCTTTCTTTGGGACAAAAGGGCAGACTGCCTTTGTCCCAGCAGGTCTTAAAAGTTTATCTGTCCTTTTGCTGGAGGACCTGTTCTGTCCCTGATTCACACATGAACGTAAAAAAAACCCACTTAACTAAACTACTTGTTTGTTTTTTTTCTCTTTAACAAATACTTACTTTGAATATCCGGTTCCTACTAAAGTATCTTAAAGCAGATCAATTACAGCATTCACATCTTAAGAAACAAAGTACAATCACATTTCTTTTTTTTTTTTTTTTTTTTAAGTCAGATTTTTTTTTTTCAAAGTCTCACAGGGTTACCAGTCTCTTCGGTGGTCTGACCTCTCTCCCGGCCCTGGTCCGCATGGTCCCTGTAATGGTAGGTGCTGATGTTGCAAGTGGGGCCTCTGGAGTAGGCGGCTCTTCACCCACCTGTGGTTTAGCATCGACCAATCCGTTGTTGTTCTGCAATGGCACCAAATGGTATCGGTTTCTCCTCAGAGTGTCTCGGGGCACCTGAACAATGTAGGAGCGAGGAGTGCTATGTTGTGATATCACTGTTCCCTGGACTCGCGCATCAGTGACCCACACATCCTCTCCAGGTAAGAGTGGGCCAGGATCCTTGCCCCGTGGCGCTTATTAAAGTATCCAGCATCCTTCCTCCTCTTCTCTGGCCCCCAATTCACTATAGTCTGGCAAAACGGGGTTCAGCAGGGTCGGAAGAGCGGGGACAGTAGTACGGAGGCGGCGTCCCATCAACAGCTCAGCTGGGCTATATCCATTCCGCAGGGGGGGTTGCTCTATAGGCCAGTAAGGTGAGGTATGGGTCTGACGCTTTCGTTAACAGGCTTTTCACAGTTTGTACAGCTCTTTCGGCCTCCCCATTACTCTGAGGAAACTTGGGGCTGCTTGTGATGTGTACAAAGCCATACTTGGCTGCAAACTCTCTAAAGTAGCTACCTGAGAACTGGGGCCCATTGTCACTTTTAAAGAATTCACAAATGCCATGGCGGGCAAACATGGATTTTAACTGCAGCACCACCTCTGTGGACGTTGTGGCAGACAGTAGTGCAATTTCTATATATCTTGAGAAATAGTCCACAACTATCAGGTAAGTCTTGCCCCTCAGTGTGAACAGATCAGCACCCAAGGTTTGCCAGGGTCTCATGGGCATTGCTGTTGGCATCAGTGGCTCTTTTATGTTCTGTCTCTCTTGAATGCAGGTTTTGCATTTCAGCACCATGTTGTTCAACTGGCTGCTGAGTCCTGGCCACCACACTGTCCCCTTGGCCCGGCTTCTGCATTTTGTTACCCCCAAGTGCCCCTCGTGTAGTCTTTGCAGCACATCTTCTTGCAGTGCTGATGGAATGACAAGCCTTGTGCCCCGTAGCAGTAGACCCTCGTGTACAGTCAGCACTGCCCTGTCAGTCCAGAATTGTTTCAGCCCTCCTTGTAGTTCACTTTTATCAGTCCAGCCATCTGTGCAGTACTTAATCAGGGTGGAGCAAGTGCTGTCTGCCTTCAGATGCTCGTGCAGACTGGCCAGATAGTCCCCACTGACAGGAAGGTTGCTGATGACAGAGTCAACATATATGTCAGTGTTCTCTAGCAGGTTTGTGGCTGTGTGTGTTTGAATGGATCTCAGAGGAGCACAAGATAAGGTGTCAGCCGTCCATAGGCTTTTACCAGGGATATGTTTGACTATATAGTCATACCTCAGAAGCTGCATCCTGAATCTTTGGATCCTGGGCGGGAGCTCATCCAACGCTTTGCCTCCCAGCAGACTCACCAGCGGCTTGTGGTCGGTTTCAAGTTCAAATTGTTTTCCCAGGATGAAACAGCTGAACCTTTCACAAGCCCACGTCGCTGCCAGTGCCTCCTTCTCTATTTGGGCGTAGCGTTGCTCCGTCGGTGTCATGGAACGTGATGCATACGCCACAGGCGACCACCTGTCACCAGTCTGCTGCAGCAGGACCGCACCTAGGCCGAAAGAAGAGGCATCAGCTGATATCTTCACTGCACTGTTTGGGTTATATAATGTGAGCACTGGTGGGGACGACAATTCAGCTTTTAGTTGATCGAAGGCGGCCTGTTGTTCCTTCCCCAGTACCAGTGATTTTTCTTGGACAGCAAGTCTCGTAGAACCTTGTGCTTTTCAGCCAGGTGAGGTATGAAGCGCCCCAGCTGATTGACCATACCCAGGAAGCTCCTGAGTTCACTGACATTTTAAGGTGGATCGATCCCTTGTACTGCTTTCGTCTTCTCTGGATCTGGTTTCACCCCGTTTGCTGAGATCATCTGACCCAGGAATTTAACTGTGTGGCGTGTGAGCGCACATTTGTCCATGTTGAGTGTAATGCCAGCCTCTTGTGCTTGTTGTTGATGCTGTTGACCCTGCTTACAAGTTCAAGCTGTTGAATAGCAGGGCGACCCAGCAGTGCAGTGTGCAGATCTTTAACAACGTAAATGTCCTCTTCAGCTGTCATTTCGCCTCTATGCAGTGTCTCTCTAGCTACGCCCAGGACATTAAGTATATTGCCACCAGGTCCAAACAGTGGGCGCGTCGATGTCGCCAGGCGGATCACATCTAGCCCCCCAGCAATGTCACGGTACACCTCGACTGGCAGGGCAGTGACATCTGCACATGTGTCTATCTTAAAGCACACTTTTTTATCTCTGACTTGAAGTTGCACCGTCCATGGATCTTTTCCAGCATCCACAGCACCAAGAAAAAAACTTTCCTCTTCATCTGCTGTAACAGCATTCAGAGAAGTTACACTGTTCCTACATACATTACTGTAATGTCCTTTCTTTCCACAGCGATGACACACAGCATCAGTAGCAGGGCATTCTGCTTTTCTGTGTACCGGCATTTTCCCACATCTATAGCAGGCCCTTGTACTTTGCTGCGCTTGTGCCAGGTTTTTATCTGCCTGGTGGCTGTGCTTGTAGCAGCTTGGACGGAAACCTCTGCTTTCTGTAGCCATCAGGTGTAGCATGCACAGCATCGACATTGGAGCATCCACTATTTTCTCCTCTCAGGTCCGACTGCTGTCGTCTGATTTCCTCTGCTAGCCTCGTCTTTTCTATGGCAGTTTGGAGCGTGAGGTCTCTGTCTAGCTGTAACTTTTCGGACAAGGAGACATTTCTCAATCCAACTACCAGCCTGTCACGAATCAGCTCCTCATGTAACTGTCCATAATTACAATGTTCAGCTAAGTTGTATAGAGCAGTGATGAAGGAATCCACTGTTTCTTCTGGCAATTGCACGCGCTGATTAAACTTGGCTCTCTCATATATGACATTCTTTTTAGGTACAAAAAATGCATCAAAGCCTGCTTTCACGTCTGCATAGTTGTTCCTAGAATCTGCAGTTAGCGGTAGCCCCTTTAGCACATCTTCGGCTTCATCGCCCATGCAATACACCAGCGTATTTACCTGGTTTTCCTCTGGCGTTGCGTTTAGGTTACTTGCAAGACGAAAGCGGTCGAATCTCCTAATCCACCGTTCCCATTCTTGTGGCTTGGTGAAATCAAATGGCTCCGGAGGTTGAATGGTGAACGTTGCACTTGGCGTGGGTCGCCCCATTTCTGTCTGGTTGTCTCTCGTCTCGTCACCAGAGCTACTTGCAAAACTTTCTTTTAATCCGCTTCATGCACGATTTCTCCTCTTAGCCCTTTTCTTCATCTTTCTCCATTCATGCGCAGCATCCCACTTCTGACACCATGTCACGTTGCGTACCTACTTTGGTCATGTAATTATACTGTAGAAAAAAAAAATACTGTATGTGTTTACATCCACATTGAATTTGCACAGTAACTCCATTTGCTAAGTGTTAAATAAATTCTGTTTTCACTCACTAGTGTCAGAGTGAGTGACATAGAGGTTCAAATAAATTTTGAGAAAATAAAAATATAAACAATACCAATATTAAGTTTATTAAAAAAATCTAAACTGTATTTGTGTGTTTTTGGAAGCAATATGATAGGTTTAATTGATTTTAAGAAAATCCAATTTAGGCACCTTTACAGGGTTACAATTTTAGGGCCATTTGTCTTTATAGGCTTCCCTGACCACTGAAAACATTGATGGAAATATCTGCTTTCTATTTAGGAAAAGAAACATGTGTCTATGAAAGAATTGCAGAGAAGATCCAGCATCCTAATTTAAACTGGGCACCTATTTCCTAACAGCAATTAAAAATCGGAAACTAATTTCCTCCAAAACCAAGTTGCACAGAAACATAGGAAAATTTATAGAAGATACCTCAGATCAAAACAGGGGCAATAAAACATTTTATTTCTTGATCAGGAGCAAAGTTTGTAAATAAGAATCCTAGAGAAATATCTTCTGCTTTGCAGTTAATTACTTGAGTATTTCTTCTCCTGCAGCTTTTAAAACTAACATTTCTTCTAAATATCAGAACTATTTCTTATAGGTGCAGGAATGAGTACAGCTGTGACTGTAGGGCTTAATGTGATCCCGAGTTTGGAAAAAGCATTGTGGTTCATAAATGACAACACAATGAATATGACCTTCTCATTAGGAAGCCTATGCGACATTGCTGCAGCAGTGACCCATGAGGCCGGAGTCGGATGAGAGGGCAACGTTCTGGTCGGTATGAGGGAAATTGAAAACCTCATTACAAGAAAGCATTCAAGCTGGTATTGAGAGGAAATGACAGCACTATTAACCACCAATGCCACAGGGGAAAAAAAAAAAAAAAAAAAAAGCTTTTCACTTGCACACACACACTAAACGCACAAAAGGACTCCAATATAAACATGATTTTATTTCATGCAAATGCTGAGCAGTGTAATATTACATTACCGTTATCTCATTCCTCATTGGTTGATTTACAATCAAACTATTAAAAAATATATTCTGAAACAAACTGCATAACTCTTCCAACACACCTATTTTTAATATTATAATATGAATAAATATTGTCATGGAATTTCAAAAATGTAATTATTTGCTTCTCAATTACTCACTTCTCTGCAAATTTATACCTATTCAATTGGGATTTTCCAGACATACAATAGTAGCCAACAGAAAGGAAAAGTTCTACTTCTTGTGTGTGTTTCCTTTGTTTTAGGGTAGTAGAGTAATAGGGGCTGAATAAAAATTTTCGGACTTGAAAAGATGAAATCTCTCAAACATGAGCTACTGTCTGCTGGTCATTTACAAACACCTAAGTTTGTAGCAGCAGTGTGGCTAAATGAAGAAAAGTTCCTTGGGATATGAACACTTTGGAACACGCTAATTGTATGAGTGATTTGTTACTGGAGCTGAGAAAATGAATTATAAGGTTATCTGTTCTATATTAGTTGGTGGATGCAGAATATATCCTAAGGATTATGGATTTTTGCATCCTTGGGAAAGGCTTATTGGGAATTCAACTCACTTTCCTTTTTAAGACGGCTGTGCAGCATCAAAATACAAAAAATAGGTCCAACAACAACATCCTAACGACTCAAACACACTATGATGGCACTCATCTGACATTGTTTGGGTCATCCTTACACTGACAGCTTTGACAAGTCCAGCAATTCTTACAGATGAGTTGCAAGAGAGGTCTGGTGAGTTAGGAGGCAGTGTTAACAACCCCTACTCAACACTGCAAAAACACCCCAAAGCAAAATTCAGCTTTTTGAGGCACCAGTTAGAAAATGACAGAATTCGTTCAATCTCTAAATGTAGTTTATTGGATGGATCTCCTCCGTTATTAGTCATTTTAACATTAAATAGAAAAAAAATACATATGAACTAAAGAGCTAGAGCAGACAGATGGACATTTTTCCCTTTCTGCAGCTGTTCTCACATGTACTTAACAGCAGCAGATTTACTGCTAAAGATGCACAGTCATCAGACCTGTATCCCTACCTCCCTGCTTTACACTTATGAATGCAAACTGTGAGCCCTTAAACCTGTCTATCATTTTGACAGACATGTTTACATTAGAAGCCTTTATGTCCATGATGCATAAAGTATCATACATTTTTCTTTTAGTGGCTTCTATTTATTGGTGGACAATGTCAAGTAAAGATTTATCATCCTTTACATTAAGCCCCTGAGGACATGAAGATTTTTGTGGAGTAATTATTAAAGATAGGACATTTTGAAAGGCATACTGTAAGCTTTTGACTAAAAGGAAACTAGAATTTGGACTGTGGATTGTATGAGCAATCAACCAATTAAATAAGGTCAGAAACAATGTCTTATCTCTTAGTCTCACCTGCTGTTATAACATTTTGCGAGCAAACTATGCTGGAAAACTCTTCTGAAAGATACTCAATAATTGTGCCGTTTTACTTTTAAAATTTACATTTTAAATACATTAAACCCATGTTCTGAGAAACCTATAAAGTAAAGAAGACTAATAAATTTTCATGTGCAGGAAACTAGCTGCACAATATTGTTGATATGTTTGTGTAAAGAAAGGTGACACAATTCTGCAAGTATTGATAGAAAGTGATAAGGTATTGCAAACTATTGTAAGTTTTACTGGATGATTAATAGTCTTATTACTAAAAAGTCTTTCACAACTAATTTCTCACATTCAATCCATCTGAAACATTAACATTTTATGGTTACAAGTCCTGTGTAAAACATTACATGCTGGATTCATTTGCAGGGATTTGGGATTAATTGGCCTGCATCTTCCAACCATTACACTTGGCTTCATTGTAGCATTTCTTAAAAGATTGTGATGCTACCCGGTTGTTTAACATGTAAAACCAATTGCGAGTTGAATAAATATTTAATAAATATTTAAATCTGAACCAGTTTTCATTGATTATATTAAACAACCCATCAATAAGTTTAAACACACTTAACTAAATGTATAGCAGTGTACTGATTAAAAAACAATATTCTACTATAATACTACTTAAAAAAAAAAATCAAACCAAATCAAATTGCCTCAAACTGCAAGCCTCTAAAGCAAACTGACAGCTCCTCTAGTAGTAATCAACTATACTTTTTAGTGAGGAGCATCATCTCTTAGGAAAACAATCCATAAGATATTTTAAAAATGCTTTAGAGCCAGGAAACCAGGAAACCCCAACAAGTAAAGATGTGGTTGTTACCACACCTAAAAAGTTGCAGTAAACCTTAAGGCTAAAGGAGTTTAGGGACTCAGTTATGTTACTGAAATGCACAAACGAAACTGGGAAACACAATAATGATCAACTGAAGGAAAATACAACAACTTACTTCTGTCAAACATTTCTCATGAAGCATTAGTTTCATAGGTTGAATCTGACAAATGCATTTTAACATTTTAGGCAGGTATTTGGCTGGCATTTACCACCTGGTATGTGATTTGGAATTTTTAATATGATCAAAAAAATCTTGTAACTATAAGAATAAAATTACCTCACACTATTAAAGATAAATGTAAAAAATAAATAAATAAATAAATAAAAATAAAAAAACATTGTAACTGAAATACATGCTAAAATACTAAATTCACAATTAACAGAGGGGAAATAAATGGAAACAAACCCATTTTTCTGCACATGAAGGTGATTTACCTGCGATTATTGAACTTCTAAAAATATTGTTACCCTTCAAGTTTTGAAGTATTTCTGCAGTTAGTTTTTTGCTAAATGCATTATTTTGCCTTGAAATGACATCTGTCAGGTTCTTATTAAAATATTAACACAAAAAACAGGAACAGGAATAAGGTATAAAAAAGCCACGAAACACATCTCTACTTTCTTGTTGCAAAAAAACAGCTTAAAATCAATCTCAGCAATCTGCTGAGGAAGCGTTTGGATATAGACCACATTAAAATACCAAAGGAACAACACACAAAATGAGATTATTTTTGTAAGTTAATCTGTCAATCATAAGCAATCAAAAGGTGAAAATTAGCCTGCAAGAATATTGTTTTGAAGAAAGACATTTACTTTTATTCTTTTGGTTATTTTTCTCCCAGTTTTCTTGATCTAGAAATATTAAAAAAAATATTCTGAGAAATGGATATTTTGGATATCTGAGTATAACAGATAACCGATATCTGACAGTTTAATGAAAGTTTTCTCTTAAAGGTTTTTTGTTTCTCCTTTTGATCAGCTCACCTCTTTCAGCTCT
This sequence comes from Cyprinodon diabolis, assembly GCA_030533445.1. Lineage (NCBI taxonomy): Eukaryota > Metazoa > Chordata > Actinopteri > Cyprinodontiformes > Cyprinodontidae > Cyprinodon > Cyprinodon diabolis. Next base: position 11,068,718 of record CM060076.1, on the reverse strand, counting down.
CAGCTATTCTCCCATACCATCGACTGATGGATATGTATTACTTGCTTCGGGGATTTTTGTCTTAGTCTAACCATCTAAATCCCAACATTGCTTTAACTTTTTTTTAAATATACGAACAGCGGCTAGGCCATCTTATAATGCGTATCAGCAAGTTAATAACAGAAACTTTAAAATGCAGCGACTTAAGATTTTTAATACAAATTTCAATTCATCTTTTCATTAGGGGGCTTTCAGTGGATTCTGTTTTGCAATGTCTATGGAATGAAGGAAGGTGTGCATTAAAGGAAAAGCCTGGTTAGCAAGGAATAATCAAGAGTCTGAGACCGGCCATTTTTGGCCAAATATTGTAACACCTCACTCCTGACATCTTCCAGCAGTGATTTCACTGTGTGGTAAGCCGAGCGCAATTCTCCCTGCTTTACAGACAAAAATCAATGGGAACTATTCCGTAAAAATTCAAAAAATATCCACTGGACTTGGTTTCCAAGATTTGAAGACGTTTCGCCACCTCTCCAGGAAGCTTTCTCAATGGGAACTACGAGTCAAATCTGCAATCAACAATTATTTAAAATTTTGCGAGGCCTTCATCAATGAAATTCGCGAGAGCTATAGTTAAACTGCCAATGCCCAAGTCCAAGTGCATGGCAGTTGGATGTTGTAATACATCGGGTAAAAATGAAAAACTATATATATATCATTATTTAACCTATTCGATTCGTGATCCACCACAGGTTCGTCGTTGGATTGCCAACTTGAAGAGGGAGGATTTCCCATCTAACTTCTGGCCAGAGAAAAAACACATTATGTACCTTCAAAGAAGAATGTTTTCAAGATGACTTGTATAATGGCGCATAGTGACAAACACCAGATAAAGTATTGGGACGTGCTCAACAGCCGATACCGCACCGTGACGTCACAAATCGGTAGGTGGCAGTAGTGTTCTTTGACAAAAATGGCGGTCTCCGGTAAAGCACATTCAAATAAAACTATTCTTAGATAAAAACACTTATTCATTGAACAGTATGTAATAATTTCATATTTAAAATACATTAAGAAGTTTGTATTCTGAATATGACTGGACTTTTCCTTTAAAACTTGGAAAAAAAATAAAGTCTTCAATTCAAAATATCAGATAAAAAAAAAAAAACAGCAAGTAGTGTCATTGGTAGACCAGGATCTCAAATATCTTCAGTAAAAAATGGATTGGGCAGGGAAAAAAACAGATGTGGCATTAAAGCCTAAAGTCAGGAAGACATAAAAAAAGAAGGTTTATAGACCTGAAAAAGCCCTTTTTCATACTATAATATATCAGACTGACAAGCCAGGAAAGTTTTATGAATATCTTACTGTCAGCAACTTAATAGGCTAGAGGAGAAAAGGAGGCAGAGATCCATTAAATCCATACTTATTTGAAATATGTTAACAGATCCTCTATCATCACTTCTCAGAACGTGTGGGTGTGACATGTAAAGAAATGGCCCATTATTCTGACACATTTATCTGAACCTTAATCTTATTCTTTATTCATGTCAGTTATTTTTGTCCTGGCTAAGATAATATCCAAGACATTCTCCTAGTGTATCAAAAATCTACCAAATCGCACCTGTAGCACAACTTTGAGTAGTTAAAAACACACTTTGATGTAATGTCCTTAAAACAGATCAAAATGAGGCTGAGTATTGTGTGTGGCCTCCACATGTCTGTATGACATCCCTACAAAGCCTAGGCATCCTCCTGATGAGGTGCTGGATGGTCTCCAGAGGAATTTCCTCCCAAACCTGGACCAAAGCATCAACGAACTCTTGGACAGTCTGTGGTGCAACGTCACGTTTGTGGGTGGATAAAGATGTGATATCCCAGATGTGATCAATCGGTGGTCAAACCACATGAGGTTAATGCACTGTCCTGCATTAGGAGGAACCCAGGTTAAACAAAGCAGGAAAAGAATGAATACCAAACTTTTCAAAACTCTTTTAAATCTTTTTTTATTGTAAAGTGAACAAATGCCATTTCTCAAGGCGAGTATGGACTCTTGTCCTCGCCAGGTATGTTCTTGAGAAGAACACAGGAAAGTATGGACTCTGTGACCTTGTGTCAGAGGTCGTGGATGAGTCTCCTCCATCATACATTATTTAGAGGCGGAAAGCGGGGACGAAGATGTTGTGGAAGAGGACGCCAGGGCGTCAGAAGCTTGGTTTGGTGTAGAAGGCTTACATGTTTTAGCCCTTGCCTCACAACGCTGCCAGTTTTGTCAGCTCTACGCCTGCCGAAGACACAGACGTTGATCCCTGTGAACACCGGGACTTTATTTCAACCGTTGCGTATATTAGCTGTGACACAGACAGATGACCTTTGGCATATGATTGGCCGAATTTAGGTGTTCAGGCTGATGTATAACTAACTGGCCTGCATAAAATACCGGGGGGAAAAAACAAACAAAAAAAAGATTTTCAGACAGGATTTTATTAAAAATTTTAATTTTCTAACTTTTGGGACAATATGGTCTGATTAAGAGCACATTCATATACATGTTTAAGCCAGACTGTTTTGAAATTCAAATATGACCTCACTAAGACATTATAGTTGGTAAAGAAGGAGGGGCGAGAACAACATCCGGGGACTATGTCCGTCCTCTGTCTTCTTGTTCTTCTGAATTGGAACAGTACTAGGGCTGAGGCTGATGGTGTTTTTCGAGTACATGAACACATGAGAACGCACAAGTACACATTGAGAAACGGCATAAGGCTACACTCATGAGAATACATGAGTGTAGTATTGCCATGAGTGCAATAAAGGTGACAAGCACTCAGAGCATGAACAAATAAAAGCCAATGTAATTATATAAAAGGGGTAGAAAGAAATCTAAACAATGTATGTATAAAAAATCTATCTGCAAAATCTCTTATATTAAACAACAAAGAATACTAAGTTAAGCATATTGTGCAAAATAGCAAAAAATAAGAATCATATCAGATTTATAGTCTCCAGACTGCAGATATAGTTTTACACAGCAACATAAAAACCTTTCGATAAATCAAATACCTTACACATCACCTTATCTGACTCATAAACCATTTTAAAAAACCTGTTTAATTTCAGATTGAACCATTCACATATATTTATTATATTAATCGGCACTTTCAATATTCACCACTCTTCGGTGATAAGTACCTTTTCCTGTGATCATGGAGCAGCCGGCTTGCTTGGTCTCGCAATAAATTACCGGATATGTAGGATATAACGGACCAATCCTTCAAAACGGGCAAAAAGAAGGAGGCATTTGTCAGCCACATAATGAGGAGTCTTGGAATCCGAACAAGCCTCGGCACCAGGCTATGATGTAATCTGCATACGAATCTGGCCTTTGAAGGACGCAGCCCCTGAATTCGAAATCAGCCTAGCCTAGGATTTCAGATCAGAAAATGATATAGTAAAAAAAAGTGACCGTCTTTGAGCCTCACAAAAAAATAAAATAAAATAATTAGGGGCAGACAGGGTGGGTAAACGCAGCGTGTTCGTCTCCCCTAAAAACTTTCAAAACTTAAAAAACTTCACAGCGCTCTCTCTGAGAATCGCCTTATTGCCTCAGGCTATGGGGTTCCATTTGTGCCAAAAATGTGTTGATGTGTGTTATGACATGTCTGTGTGTCTAACTTTCAACAAAATACTGCATTAAAGTTGGTTCTTCCTATAGTTTCTTTGGTAAAATGTGAGAAAATCAAATTATAAATGAAGGTAATATGAGTTAACCCGAGTTAGAAGAGGATTTTACACAAATTAAATCAAAGCATCTAATATATTCTATATAAACACATACACACCCTTTGTAAAAGCCATAAGACATCAGGTTCAAAGTTTGCGCTGCCATTTTATATAGACCTAATGGAATTAAGATAAGTAAACAACAATTACAGTAAAATGGTCATATTGTTTTGAATATGCCTACATTAATAAACATCACCTTTTTTGCATACACTTAGAAAAGTCAAGCAGGTCCTTGAACTCTTGGTTGCCAGCAGCTGATGGCACATCAACTGTTCAAATTGGCTGACTCACTAATTGCACTGTCACTCTGCTGATCATATTACCCTTGCACTGACTGAACATTACAGCAATCTCTCTCCATCAACAAACACATCTGTTATAGCTTTTCTCTTTGCCTAGCAGCCCATTAAATATGTATAAATGGTTTAGTACATTTTTTTTTTACATTTAGTAAATAATTTTCTAAATACTAAATAATTTCTAAAATACACCATTTGTTTCTTGTTTGCTGCTAAAAACCTCTTTAATGCTTTTAAACCACCTACCATAACAGTCCCCATGTGAAATGACAGGGGAGGAGAAAAAGACAGTTAAATTGACTTTTGTGACAGCAAGAAGAAAACTGTCAAAAGTTGCTGCCATTTAAATAAAAAAAGCAATTACAAAGAAATGACTATTGCTTATGTTGAAACCCTGTCAGATCATTTACTTTTGTAATGCCAATGTTATAAAAAAGAAATTATTTAAGGAATTATATTTGATGAATCTCTCCATCATCATGCTGTACTTATAATGTATTCCCCTTGTATTGCTTCTTGAAAACAGCAGTTTTCAAATAATTGTTTTAAAAACTTTTTTTTTACAAAACAATGTTTAACTAAATTGAGAGCCCAGATCAAGTTTTGACAGCTATATTATCAGGTGTGGTTTAGCTAAATGAAAAGTAGAACAATAGTACAACTAGGTCAATAGTACAACTAAATTAAAGTTCAAAGGTTTTTCTGAAAATGTTGCAAGTCCAACATCACCAATCATATCAATCACATTCCACCAGAAAAAGCATTAAAGGAATAGTACACCCAAAACATGATTAGCCTTCATTTTCTACTCACCCCCATGCTGAACAACACTCTGGAGTACTTTTTTGATATCTCAAATGCATCTGGAGATCTGGGAGGCTTCTTACTGTCTGCTGACATTCAAATAATGGAGGTCTATGGTGCCCGAGGCAGAAAGGTCCATAAAAGTCCACAAAAAACGTGTCAATATTCCTCCATATTGCTCGTCCAATGTATTCCAAGTGTCCTGAGTGGGTAGGGTCCATAATTTACTCGAAACGAAGTCATTTAGAATGTTTTTAGAGCATAAACAGTAGTGTATAGGATTTCCTAAAAGCGCGCCCCTGCGAGTTCACGAGCCTACGGAAACCGCGGCAGACCAAACCAGATGAAAGTGCGCATTCAGCTCGGCAAAGAACTCATGCTCTTCCTCAACACTGAAGTCTGAGGACTTCAGTGTTGAGGAAGAGCATGAGTTCTTCCTCAGACTCATTTTTCTTTCGTTGTTTCTTTCTTTGCAAAGGTAAACAGCAAATTTCTTCTTCTACGCTTGCATTATCAAGAGCAGACGCTGAATGCGCACTTTCATCTGGCTTGGTCTGCCGCAGTTTCCGTAGGCTCATGAACTCGCAGGCGCGCGCTTTTAGGAAATCCTATACACTACTGTTTATGCTCTAAAAACATTCTAAATGACTTTGTTTCGAGTAATTTATGGACGCTACCCACTCAGGACACTTGGAATACATTGGACGAGCAGTATGGAGGAATATTGACACGTTTTTTGTGGACTTTTATGGACCTTTCTGCCTCGGGCACCATAGACCTCCATTATTTGAATGTCAGCAGACAGCAAGAAGCCTCCCAGATCTCCAGATGCATTTGAGATATCAAAAAAGTACTCCAGAGTGTTGTTCAGCATGGGGGTGAGTAGAAAATTTAGGCTAATCATGTTTTGGGTGTACTATTTCTTTAACACTATATAAAAAAAACGTACAAATAAATGTACTCTCAATTTGTCTTGGCTCAGAACAGAGGACCTAGTAATAAAGACAGACACAGATTTCTCAAAAAGGCAAAAAATTTAGGTTAGTGACCCCCGTTAATCTGACGGAGGATGATTACAAATGCACGAGTCACTAAACTGGTCTTAAAGTTCAGTCCGTGCCCAGAGGAAGAGGTGGATTCCCCCCGAACGCAGCCCAGAGAGTACCACATGCTGAAGCCTTGAAGGCTGCAGAACTGTAAAGAGATCAGATCAGCAGACGAAAGAAGGCAGGACTATCCAGAAGGCGAAGTCAAAGCTGGTGTCGAAGAGGTTCACAAGAGTCCAAGCCAGAAGATTAGAGATATGAACAAGTATTGTAGGGAAATCCAGGATGGTGTCAGGAATTCAAAACAAATTGAATAGCCTTTGGGTTTTGGTCTACTTTTACAATCTGTACAAAAATCTGACTTTACTTTCAGTCTTTACTTTAAGTCATTTTTTCATTCAAATGGTACTTTTTTTTTTGCAATTGGGCAATACCTACAGTACTAAGCCGAGACTTGGACAGTAATCACAGGACAGAACCAGAAATGAATGAAAACCACTATGAGAGTACTTCAAGCAGCAACTCTGTTTTGCAATTTTTCTACTCTGTTCTACATTTAGAACAAAACTGAAAAGAGATCTTCCTGAATCTCATGCTGTTTTATAAGCCTTCTAAAAAAATAGTTCATCGTTTCCTGTTGAAGAACACTCTGAAAAATATACAGACATAACAGCTCACAAGAACTTCAGCATACCAATTCTTCTTCGGGTTGCAAGGGAAAAGAAAAATGAAATCATTAAAACATAAAACCTTCTGCTGCTCAGTTATTTAAGGCAGGACTCAACCTTTGGCAGAGTGATTATTTACCAACAGAATATGCCAGGGAGTATTGTGTCTGTAGCACAGAGTGTGTTACAGACTGAAACGGAGCTGGTGCAAATCATTAAAAAGTAAATGGGGTCAATTTGTACAACTAAAATACAAATTAGTCAGAGGAAGCACGGTGTAGCTTTCAGTAATGAGTCATATGCAGACATGAACATACCTATGAAAGACTCCCCACAACAATTTACATCCCTTAGTGTATATTATGCTATATTCAAAGAAATGTGCCTGGAAGAATGGTCAGGTTTTTTTACCCCAGAGAAGTAACAGAAAAAAAAAATAAATACTTCAAAGTTCTTGCACAGATATTTGCTGTGCAGGATGTTAATCCTTAAAAGAAATCCTAGGTCTTTAAAGCATTAATATATTTTGAGGATGATGAATTTTCGGATGCATTTTTTGCTATATTTAATTCTTTAATAATTGACTTCTTGTTTTGATATACGCGCTACTACCATTATAGTAGTCACTCGTTCCACCCTTGCTTAGTTGCACACTATGACAAAAGGAATTTCTTTCTGAAATTTAAGTGAATCTGATTAAGCAAGTTTTAAAACCTAAATAAGGGAGATTTTTTTTCTTTTGTCTTAAATTTTAATTAACAACACATTGAGTTTCTTCCAGATTTCCTACTTTCAGAAGTGCTAAGCTGGAACCATTAAGTGTTCATTTGGCATTAGCTGTTCTACTATTTGGGTCTCCTGAGGCATGCTCCTTTCAACCAATTTTCTTTAGCCTCTTATTTAAAGAAATCACAAATTTTCCCTCAGATCTTAAATAGAATGCAATAAAGGACATCAGGATGATAACGTTATGGGACTTTTGTTTGGCATTTAAAAAAAAAAATGTACCAGAAATTTTTTAATAGAGGCAGAGGGAAAACTTCTCAACTCCAGTCATTTAATCATTCAGTTTCCCCTTTTGAAAACATGTGCAATGCTTTAAAATAAAAGAAATAAAATGTTCCCTGCATTTTTCAAACATAGGCTTATAACTTTCCTTTTTGAAAAAAAAACTTATAGTTAGTGTGGCTCAGGTTATCAAAGCCATCTCTATGGTTTTGTTGTTATAGACTTAAACTGCTGGAGGACACGGGGACCCCTTTTCATCATTCTGCTTCATTCTATTTCTATGCTCCCATTCTGCAGTATTTGTTAGGTTAACCTCTAACATTAGGCCTTCTGTTTATTTTCTAATAATAACTTCATCTTGTGTGTTTCATTTTGGCTGCAACTCCATCCTGGAGAAAAATATCAGCTGTGCTGCTTATAGATGTTGGAGTTTTGCCTATTTTATAGTGTAGTCCTGTTTCTCTGATTTGTGAATACATACACACATTTAGTGATGAAAGAACTTATTTTATAACCTCTTATATTTGTTTTTAGCCCTTTTATTCTAGTCTCTGATCACACAGTGGTGAAACTTAAGGATTCTGCCAAACAAATGATTAAAATTTGTGTCAGGTATTTTAACAAATGGATTACCCGCATTCTAACCTCCAGCAGTGATTAGTAGTGGCAGCGGTGTCCAGGAGCAAACTAAAATACCCAACCTTAAAATTTTATGTCAAGTTTCAGCTGCTTTCATTTTTCTGTTCTAGGGAAGTACTGCCACCTATTTTTTTCCTCCAAAAATAAACTAAAATATAATTTCTTCTGCAAGTATTTCCTCACACTATGATATTCATATGTTAAATTATTGATGTTTTGCTCTGAGAGCTTTTTTAGTTCATAATGAAACATTTAAGTTCTATCAAACAGCTGAAATAAAGACGGAAAAGATGTAGCCTTTCCACATATGCCCCATGGGTTTTGACAGAACTGAATACAATATCAAAGTCTCGCATTCCTTCAACTGTAGTGAAATTCAGTGTCACTTCCATCCCATCATGCTGCCAAATGTCATCCTTGTTATAGGATTTCCCACTCGTCTTTAAGCTCTAGGTTGACAAGCTCCTTCAGTGGGAAATCTTTGCACTACTTTTATTATTTTGCTGGAGCATGGGGCTTAACACTACTTGACCAAAAACAAACCAAACCAACCACCCAAATCTAAAAGGGTCACACACTTGTATTTTGTTGAAATGCTTTTAGCTTTGAGAACCTCCCCTGCCAAAAAAAAATAAAAAATAATGTTTTGATGCACAGTCTGACAAACTGATCAAGCTTAAGATGATGGTGGGGAGTTAAAACAAAAGCTCATCAGGCGCTGAGCTTCCAAGTTTTCCTTGCCATTTTCCAACTGGAGCTCAGTCATAATGTGGCCTACTTCTGTCTATGGTAAAGTATTAAATCTGTGAACACTGAAATTATATTGCACAATATTCCATCTATGGTGAACAGTGAAGGAGAAGACAGAGGGCAGTACAGAAAAGAAAAAAACAGCTGGCCCTCAAAACAGGGACACTCATACACAATAAACAAACATCAAAACAAAAGCAACTATTTGAATAAAAACAGGAAACAAGCTTTGCAATAAAAAAAAGGTCTAATCAATTAATCATGTCATTGACAAAGAAATACAGATATTGCAATTCTACTTAAGGCGCCCAGAACAGATTCTAAAAGAATACAGAAATCATTTTCCTGACAAGATGCATTAATACATTTTTTTCCTCATTGAATTCAAATTAGATAGGAAAGATTATAGGTTTATAAACTGTAATTAAGCTTTCAAATGTTACATTAATATGTAGTTCAGTACAACTACCAGAGGGACCATTTCAAGTAGCAATAAACATTCATGATGGCTTCAGAGGGAGAGAACATAAGTGAACAAACACCATCATAAAGAATATAACGAAGGAGATGGGTCGAGGATAGGAGACATTCAAAGTAGGATTATATTATAAAGCAGTATATAAAGGCTTTGGACATCTTGGACAGCACTGTTTGTGGAGTCATCTATTTGCTACTATAACGTCAACAAATCTGCCCTCACTGAATGTGTGGGAAACAGAAACCCTAAACGTTTTGCTTTTCTTTTCATGACTAGGCACAAAATCATAGTTCACATGAGAACGGAAGATGAAACTCTGGTGAGATAAGACTAAAACTCAACATAAAGGCCTAAAATGGTCTCTTGAAAAAAATAAATACATCTTGGCTGTAGATTAGAATACCTGTCTAAATGTTATAACAAATTAAATGCAAAACTCGATGAGCATAGGAAAAGGTCATTCTCTCTATAGTATATTTGCTACAGATATACCAAACAAAGTACTTACTATTTACATAAGGGGCGCTGAACATAATAGAAAGATAATTTTGTAATAAACTTAAAAAAATAAAAACCTTTCCAACTGACAGTTAAAATGTCTTTACCTAAACATCTAAAACAAGAGATTCAAAGTACATGTAGAGATCAGATTTCCTATATTAACTTTATAGCTTAAATTTACTTTTTTTTTTTTTTTTACAGTATCCTGTCTGCCGATGTGGCAATAAGAATAATTGTTTTGATGCCAAAAAGCCCAACAGATATTGCTTTCACAAGTGGAGCAGTATGGCTATCGCCATAGTGTTCCGCTTGATTTATTATTGATTTATATTATTTAATATTATTGTTTTTTTATAATTCATGCCGGGAGTGCTACAGATTTTATTGACACTGCAATGTAAATGGAACAGTAAAGTAAAAAAAAAAAAAAAAAAAAAAAAAAAAAAGAGAAAAGATGAAAGAAAGAGGAGATAAAAGGGGAGATAAAGGGAGATAGCGATAAAACAGTTAATAAAAATTTAAAAAATTAAAATTTCCTGCAAAAACCTAACTCTAGATTTCTTATAAGAACATCCTTATAACTGGCAGTGCACAGAAGGACAAGAACATAAGAGAAGAGGAGAGATGGTATAAAACTCCTGTTGGTAAAGCAATAATGTCTTGGGGTTAGTTGTTATTAATGTCATGTTTAGCTTTGGCAAACCTTTTGACATTATATAGTTGGTTGCTAAGAGGCAATGAAAGCAAGAACAGTGTTGATGGACTTCTATGGGTTAAATGTACAGAGACAAAAAGGCATGCAGCCTCTGATTGATCAGTGCAGACAGAATGAGAGACTGTGTATTCAGACACTAATGTAAAAACAATGTGTAGTCTTTCTTCTGGGCCATTCATCCGATAAAAACTGACTGTGTTTTTCAACCCTGTGAGTTTTTTATGAGTCCATTCAACTTCTCTAATGGACTGGGCTACATGAGGAGCATGCAGAACAAAAGTTCACATTCATTAATCATTACCTGCCACTTGGAGCTGCAGCCTTTCACCACATCCGTTCATTTTATCACATTCAGCTCCCTCAGACTAAAAAATCCATTTTATCTCTGTAAAACCTCAATGCAGCCTTTTCCTTCTCCTGCACAGGTATAAAGCTTAATGCATTTGTATTATTATATCTTGTGTGACTATCTTTGAAGTGCCTCGCCATGGGGTAGGAGTCTGGAAGTTCAGTGAAAGATCAGCAAACTGTGTGAATATAAATATTAAAAAAAACCCAGCAGGTTGGATATAATAAAATGTTAAAATTTTACATGTTAATGTAGGTGGCATAAAATCTGAGTCAGCGCTAAGCACAGTATCCGTTCCATGTATACACAAATACTCAGAACTGTGCATGTTTGAGACTTCTGGAAGCAAAAAGAACAAGCATGCCAATCCATTTATCTATGCCATTATTATTTTTTTTGGTGGTTATTTGGATCAGTTCAAATTGGTGCTAATTTGAAAACAAGCTCCCAACTCCTTTCAAATGTTGTAGTCTGCATATATTTAGGCCTGGAGGTAAAGGGTTTAGGAAAAACACTGAAGTCTAAGGAAAGATTACATTTCCAGACTAGTCTGCTTTGGCTTGAGCCCCAAATTGCCAAATTCAGTTTTAGATCATTTCAAGTAAGAGAGCAAAAGTATGTCACTGGAACCTTTTAATTTTACCTGGCCACTTCTGTTTCCACTCTGGGGTTCATAACAGTGGTGTTCATGCAGATTATATAAGAAACTGCAAAATAACTTCTACTCCTACTTCAAGAGTGTTGACAAGTGTGGGCAGAAGAGGCTCATGCTTTGTTCAAATATAATATCCCATAGCTGATCAACAAAGCAGATCAATGACCTTCTTTAAAGTGTATTAATGCTTGGCAAATTCTTTAATAGCTGGTGTAGCAGACATGCAGGGTGTTTATTCAATGCAACTCAGATATTAATTGATAGGGAAACTTTCAAATTGTAAGATTAATCATTCTGTGAAGCTCAGTAAAGCGCAGCCAACAGCTCAAGGGTGATCCGAGAAGGGCTACGGTTCTTGCGAGTACTGTAAACATTAAAAGATGCCTGAGAGAAGCCAAGCTATCAGCCCTGTGAAGTCTGTTGAAAAAAAATTGCCAGCTCTGAAGAGCAATTCAGCAAGTGCACACTGATAAGCCTAAATAGAAATTCAGCCACATTTTGGGGAATGATGAAAGCAAGATTATTCCCTTTAGGTCCAGAAGCTGAAGAGTTTGTCTGAGGGTCCTTAAATAATGAATATAAGCCACAGCGAGGAGAGCTGTTCTTATCCCAGTATTTCCTCCTGTGTTTTCTTCACAATTTCAAATTAAAATGTCTCAAGTGGTGGTCAGCAGAACCAAATTCCTAGGATGCACATTACAGACAACCTCACCTGGACTGTAAACACCAGCTGAATGGACAAAAGGGCACAAAAGCACATGTACTTCCTGCAGAGAATGAAGAGAGCCCACCTGCCCCCCACCCATCCTCACAACCTTCTACAGAAGCACCATAGAGAGCGTTCTGACCAGCTGTCTCACTGTGTGGTATGGAGGCTGCATTTCTGGAGACTGGAAGAAGGTGAGAACTGAAGAGAAGAATAGCAGGGCTCCTCTTCACCTCCATAAAAGACATTTCATTGCAGCGTTGCGTGTCCCGAGCCCGTAACATTTTCAGTTACCCCGCACACCCACACTATGGACTGGTCTCCCTGCTGCCCTCTGGGAAGAGGCTCCGCAGCATCCAACGTAGCTCCAGCAGATTCCAAAACAGCTTCTTCCCCACCACCAGACAGATGAATGTTGAGGAAAATTAAAATCCTGTCAGACTCTGCATTACCTTGACAACACCAAACCAAAACACTGCAAAATGGCACCATATGTATTTAATGCCCTGAGCTTCCATATCGTTTTATTTGCACTGTTTTTTCTCCCACACAGTTTACATTTGATCACTGCTGCACTCTAATGGAAATGTCATGAAAGCTGTATAAAACGAAATTACACTGTGTGTACAAAATGACAATATAAGTAGTAATCATACTACAATATACAAAATATCACTAAAACTTTACTTTAAAGGATTTTACTATCATCAAATCCCTTTTCAATTGTTTTTTTTTTTTTTTTTTTTTTTTTAAGAGAGAAAGTCTTTACTTAAAAGAAACCCTCAAGGAAGGATTACGGCCAGTTTATCTACATTTATAATTTGCATTTTATTTCATAGCATTTATACTATGAAACAGCATTAAAATCATCTTAAAGGCATGTAAGTAACATTTTTTAATTTTAAAACAACCTGCACAGTGTGCCCAAAAGAAGCAGAAACCACACAGACACACAATAGTTGTTACTGGATGAAGGATGAAGCATTAAATATAGAGCAGTTTGCAAAATTTGTAAAATATGTCTCGTTTCCACTCACATACATTTAGAAAAATTTTTTTTTTTATATAATAAACAGTTTATGATGATTTTATAGGCCAACTCTGAAGCTGAGACAAACCTGTCATAGTTTTGGTGACTTTCTTTGAACATAATGTTTAGTCTCTATTTTTCCCTTGGTTGGAAGCTAAAAAAAATGAAAATAAAAAAACAGGTGTCACCAGCTCGGGTTATAGCAGCTTTGTGCATTATTAGCACAATAATAACTGCAGGTGTAGTTATTCACAGCTCAGCTCAACCGGTAATCAAAATATTAACACCTTTATGAATGTATTCATTTCAGCTCTGCAGAACTCTCTGCCATCTCCCTTTCTTACAATCCGTTTTTTGCCTAATTGAGTCTGAATGTGGAGAGGACATGTATGTGCATGCTTATTGTGCATTTGGGGTCCTTTGATGTGCCGTCCTTTGTAATTTCAGCCAAATCAAACAAGAAAGTAAAGAGGTTGCACAATGTCTCATTACAGCCCAGGAAACGGCTGCGTCATTGTTAAGCTAATAGAACAAAATGTTAATCCAGTTGAGGCTTAAATATCTGGGAGATTAATTAGGGATAAAACGATTTCCTCAGCGGGACAGACTACTGTGTAAACAATGAATTTTTGTGCCTCAGACCCCCAGATAAACAAAATGCTTACTTATCGTTTGCTGTTGAGATGCTCATTATTTGCGGTTAGTCACCATCTGAATAAATACATTTTACATGCAGCACACAGCCATGCTAAAGCAAACCCTGTCACACCTAAACAAAAGAGGCTGTAATCCAATAAACCCAATGAAAGACTCAAAAACATTTTCTTTTATGTGCCTTTTTAAATAGGTTCTAATTAAAATTTCACGTTGCTGGGATTCTGGCCATGAATCTGTTATGACCAATACCTTTGTGCAAGTTGCTTTCTTTATCCCTGGCTGCAAATACAAGCTCATTTGCAACTTCAATAAACTGAAACTAAATATAGCAGCTTTTAAAAACAGATATGACATTTTTCAGAGAGATGGGGGACTGTGCACTTTGATATTGGATCAAAACTGTTTTTTTTTATTTGAAATGAAACCATTTTGCCATAGCTCGATATAAATAAAAGATAACTTTCTGAGCAGTTGTGGGAGCATTTACACAATATTTAAAACTTGGTAGAAATGAAAATAATAGTACGTAATAAATTTAGGGCTCACCAAGATTTGTCAGTTCGAGGAAATGGATGGAAAACATGCCAACAATCAATGTCACACTTTGTGAATACGGTCATTTCAATCATTAAATATGCAAATTTATGATTGGTTATTTAAAAAAAATTACTACTATGACCTTACATTTTGATGAGCTAGGAATATGTATGGGGGACCATCTCTACCATATTTAAAAATACAGAAATAAATGCTCAAATAAATAAGCATACAATTCAAGTTGCATACAAATCTCCATTTCTTTTTTTTTTTATTCGCCTTTGTAATAATTACCTTATTTATATATAAAGCACATATATACACACACATATAAAGCCTTAAATGGCCATCTCCATCTTATATCAGAGATATGATTTTTCCTTATGTTCCTTCTTTGCTCTCAATCTGCAGGTTTACTAGTGGTTCCTTGAATTTCTAAAAGTAGAATGGGATTCAGATCTTAGATCTTTTATCAGGCTCCTCTCCTGTGGAACCAGTTTTACTCCATGAGGCAGACACCCTGTCTACTTTTCAGGGTAGGCTTACAACTTTCCTTTTTGATAAAGCTTATAGTTAGAGTGGCTCAGGTTATCCTGATGGACTGCTTCCTCCAGATTCTGAAAAACTACATTGTTGACATCTGTGTTCATGTGTGCAGCGAACTGAAACATACGTTCCGTCAGAGCGTCCAAACGAAAAATAATAAAGTCAATACTTATAACGTTAGCATGGTTTTCAAAAACAGTTGCTAAATGCCTCACCTCACTGACAACTTCAGCGTGGGTATCCATATTGGTTGTGAGTGTGGCCGGTTGTGTGTAGATTGGACCGATGCAGTAAAATGCTTACCAACCAATGGGCAGAAGTTGACCCTCTAAGAAACAGTTCTTCCTCATTTGCATAATGAGGCAGAAATACATACAGAAATGCAAAAAACGACATGTAGAAATAAATGGCATAAAAGAATAGGACAAAAAAAAATACAAAGTATAAATAAGGCAAAAATATAACATGCACTTAAAGATTACATAGGTGAATAAATAAAGAAGCTGTCAAGAGATGTATACATTTATGTCTTGCTGTATAATTTAATTTCTACCAACATTTTTTGAATTTTTGGGGCAATTATTGTATGCTTAATTATTTATTGAGCATTTATTTATTTCTGTGTTTAATTTTAAATATAGTAGAGCTGGTCCTCCATAGAAAAAATGTCTTACACCTTGCTATTATGTGTCACAGAACCTCAGATTCTGCCCACATTGAGCTCATTGATTAAGAAATTTTAGTCTCGACCGAATATGTACTTTAGGTAATTCAACATTAAGCAGGTCAATTACACTTTCTTTTTTTTTTTAACATTCTCCCTTCAGTTTGTTTCACTTGTATTTAATCCAGAGTATAAACAAATTACCATGGGTTAACAGACTCGTTCATTTGACCTAATTCCCAAAGTTACAAAGGCCACTCTAGTCAAGTGGAGAGCAAGTCTATTTTTGACAGATAACAGAGCAAATCATATAAATTGCTAAAGCTATATGCATCAGACATGAAATCAGACATGAGTAAAACCAATATGTGCGGGACTGTCCAAAATAAACTGATCCAATACAGTGTACACACCCAGTTTAGTCTGCAGAATCCCAGTACTGTCAATGGACGACAGATTGGACACTAAGCACAATCAGTGTGAAGTTAGAGTAAGAATGACTGTTTATTATAATCTAAAAAAATAGCAATCTCCATTTTTTAGACAATGTATTCATAAGAATGATGATGATCCCCCCCCGGTACTTTAAGCCAATCTTTGATTTAAAGCTGCTGCTACTTTTAAATCAATTAATTTCACACTCTGCTTAGTCTGCTAAAGAATAGCTGGTGTCTAAGTCTTCATTTTGAATCAACAGCTTTGAATGCTTGCACCATACATGTCATTCTAAAACAGCCAGAAAGATTTACAGAGACAGCCTAACGAAAGCTTCGGCAGAAGCAAGGCCAGGTTGAGTTCCTCCGACACCTGCTGTCCAACACAACCAGAGCATGACAAATACATTGTTTCCTCAATAGATTCACAAAACCAATTCAATCTTTGCTGTCACTTTGGGGTAAAAAAAAGAACGATCTTACAAGAAACTCAGAGAGCCTTTCGGATCAAGTTCATTCAAGTGCATCTAGTTGTAAAGTTGTCTTTTTCTCCTTGCAGCTCTGGTGCATTCCATCTCAAACATAACCTGACACGCTAAGCAGCATGTTTACATCCCTGGAACTAACCATTTGGTGGTAGATTAAAATAAACAAGATTACATCTTTAATAAAGGACAGGAAAATAATTCATTGATTACATTTTAATCTTTACAAAAAAAATGAAAAAAATATTTGTGCTTCTGATCAATAAGAGCTGTGGAATAATTGTTCTTTTTTCTCAGAACCAAGAGAACCTGAACACTGAAGGACTGCTGGAGGGTGTGCGCTGAGGAGGATTAGTTTGGAGTGACTTGAAAGAAACAGGAAATCTGTGGGAACTCAGGATGTCATTTTTGCAGGCCCTGGGAAAATACTCTCTCCAACATCCAGGCAGACGACCTCCGAGCCAGCTCCCATGTCAGAGGATGAAGAGAGCACATCCAGCCTGTCGCATTCAGAGAAACAGGACTACACTGGAAAACAGGCCGATTTCAAACATGTATAAACATAGGTGTTGATGAAATGGGTTCCATGACTGAATTCTAAAAACAATCTTCCCCCTCTGTTCAGTGATGGGTTTTCTCTTTTCATAAAGGTAGCTTCCCTGTCACCTCTTTCCAGTTTAAAGGCCAGAACACACCAGTTGCGTACAACTTTTTAATCTCCGACCCAATTTTTATCCATGTCAGACTGTGTGAGAAAGCCTCCGACTAGGCAGGGTGGGCAGATCTGCGCTGATTTTTTTTTTTTTTCTCCCACTTCCGTCTCTGTGCTATACAGTTTTAAACAATTCCCCACATTTGCCTTGGACATACTGTAATATGAAACTTTTTTTTTTTTTAAGCACCACTGCATTCTGCAGTCTGTGCAGCATCTCAAACCAGAACTGATAGACAATGTTTCAATGCCCATGTTAAAAATATACTGAGATTTACATCTACACAAAAGAAAAAAACAGCAGAAAATGCTGTGGGATGGTTTATATCCTGACTGAGGCAGTGAGAGGGATTCTCAGAGATAGTTACAAAAAAAGTTAAGCAATCCACTTGACTTTGTTTCCAAGTTTGAAGACATTTCAAAAAAAAAAATTGTAAAATTTGAATTGCGATTTTACAAAAACCGTAAAAGATATCAAAAAGCTGACTTAAACCAAAATAGCAGAACATTTCAAGAACATTTTAAAAGTTGAATGGTGTTTCTAGCTGAAAGTATGCTGTAGTTAAAGTTCAAACAGGCTGAATTTTAAGCAGGATTTTGCTGAATTCTGAGAATTCTACATGCATCTCAAGGAGGACCAAAAAACGCAGAAAATGTTGAATATCGTGAAAACTACTAAAAAATATCTTTACCAAAAGACATAGCAGAATTCTCCTGAATAAGCTGAACGTGTTGATACCAAAATTGTTGAAAGCGGTTGCAAACTGCAGAACTAGTTAAAGGCAACAAAAAAAAAAAAAAAAAAAAAGGAAAAAAGGTTAAGTGGGAATGACTATAACCTGGGTTAAAATAAATAGTATCCTTTAATAACCAATATTAGGTTTAAATGTGAAACAGGGGTCAAATAAAACATTCTGAAAGAAATAGGGAAACTATTTTGGATTGAATTTTGTGTCAATATATGTCTACTGTAATATTGTTGCTCTTTTCTTTTCAACAAATGGTAAGCCAGCAGTTTAAATGTATTTTCTGGTCTGTGGTCATAAACTTGCACATTTCTCTGCTTTCATAGCCGAACCTAGCGCTGGTCTTAATGTCTGTTCTATCAACTGTAAACACATTGTGAGCGTTACACCAGGTCCACTGCTAGACAAATAAGTATATAGGGAGAGAAACAGAATAAAACATTTCATATGTAGTGATACCCCTTGCTTCAGCAACACTAACCCTTAATAAACAAGTGAACATGAAAACTAAATGCAGAAGCAACAAAAATGTGAGACATGATCCCATGTTCTGCCCGTTACATGTGTCCTAATTCAAAAAGGACTAGCTTGAAAGGCAGCATTAAAGTCTGTTAATCTAAAACAGACTTTAATGGTTCTGTCAGAACTCCTGTTTTTGTGTTTGTGTTTCTGTGTTTGTCTCCCTTCATCCACCAGGAGGCGCCTGGTTCCGGTCCGCCTCCTCATACACCTGCTGATGGTTTCCTCGTTAAACGGAGTGTTCTTAAGCTGCTGACTACGCCAGAGTGTTTGCCAGTTTTGGGTACTCTAGCCAAGCAGAGTTTTTGCCGAGTCAAGATGAGCTTTTTGTCAACATGAGTTTAACTTTGTTTTTTGTCTTTGCCTCTCGGCAGGAAGTCATCCTGCAAACTGGATTTCTCGGACCTTCTCTCCCTGGAAGGATCAACTGAGCTTCAAACTTAGCTGGGGTTCAAACAGGAGGTTTGAATCCACTTTCCCCAAGAGATTGTTTGAGCTTCTCACTGAGAAAGGGATTATTCTCCACTGCGACCCGTTCAAGTACCGCAGGAAATCCTAGTGGCAGTCAGTTTCTCCGTTCACCAACTAACAACCGCATACTGGGTAAATCCTGTTCCGCCCTCCACCGAATCAGACAAACACTGGAAACACGGCACACAGACAGGAGTGAAGGATTCAAAAACTTCTCTGGAAGCGTGAGTCGGCAACCAAATCCTCTTCAAGTTCACGAGTCAAATTCTCCACTGAGCCTGAACTGACCGCTGTGTCTTCCCCTCACTTTACAGTTCCGGTTAAGCAGTTTTCAGAGCAACACTTCTCCCCCTGTTTAACCACTTCAATAAAACCCATTAAACCTTTTCCCTGGTCTCTCTGTTTGGTTTTCAGCATTTTGGGTCAGAACTTTGTAACATCATGACAGGTTCTACAGACTCTGAATATGATTGGTTTTGGTAATCAAACTAATGAGTCCTCAGGAAAGCAAAACTCGCCATGATCATACGGACCAGTTTACTCTGTAAAGTCAGACCAAACAAAGAAAACATGTAAAAAAAAAAAAAAAAAATGTATTCTCAAATTAAAGGATGAGTCCTAGTTCTGCATTAAACACATTGTTGCATTTCCCTCAATGTACAGTTTTCCTGTTAAATCCCACATAAAAACTGCCCTCTTAGTTAATAGGGGTGTCCTGATACTATTTTTTCCCCCCAACCATAAAGTCAGCCAGGTAAATTAAAGGCCCTACCAAAGCCATTATAAAAATCTTTTTTAGAAACTAATCCATAAATTTGTAATCACTTTTGCCGTCTACATCAATGACGGATTAAACCCCACAAGACTAGAATTTTTTTTTATGAAACTGCAGCATCAAGTCTTTTTTATAACAAAACATTTTTGAAAAATTTGAACAACAATGAACAATTTATCAGTAGAATGTTTTGATATTTATTATCACTTGCGAACAACTACTGTGGAAAACCTCTTATAATGATGAAGACCAATTTGTCAATTTCAGGAAAGCATTGCTCAAATTTTACAAATATATTAAAAAACAAGAAAAAAAAAGTGATGAATAACAACATCATCATTTTTAACCGCGTCGATTTCAGCTCCCCCAATTAGCCTCTTCCCATCACCTTGATGTGATTAGCTTGCCATTTTCTACCTGCTCTGTTGCAAAGTGCGCTTCTCATAAATCTTCAGCCAGCTGTGCTGTGAAAACATGTGCTTAGTCATCCACTAAGTGAAGAGAAGGATGCAAAGCTAAAGTACAACCAGCCATAAATGAGCAGACAATTACCAAGGCAGTATGAGCCTTTAGCAGTGGAACACTTTGCAGGCACACATGCCTTAAGGTGGTCAAAATATTAAAAACACAGAGTAGGAATGTCTTACACTTTTGTCAGCCTATTTATACATTTTCCTTTTATAATAAACTAGGATAATCCAGTTAAGATTGTCTATAGCTGAATTATCTGCTTGGACACATCGTCAATCTCAGCTGTGTTGAGGTTTGGTGAGCAATGATTCATGTCTGTTTCCTGGTCAGCATCTCTGATATTTGAAACTACCTAATGCCATGGATTGCAGTTAGAAGGCATGACTGGAATATATGGTATTGACTTACTTCTAGTGAATAAAGAGGAATAAACACTAAAAGGTCTAAAATAAAAAAGACTGGAAAAAAACCTATTGACTTATCTTACAGCATCACTACATAAAATGCAATTAAATTGTGTGAATCAATAACAAGATGAGCGTTTCTGGAGTTTCCCTAGAATATAAGCATAAACATGACCACCAATATTGGTAGATGCACAGAAAATGTCATTTTTACTGTTCATATGTGCAAAATCCATTTTTGCTGTTAAATCTTTAGTTCTTATGACTGTGACCATAAGAAAAAGGAAAACAGGGCAACATTTAGATTTTATAAGTTTGATAAGTAAATTTTTCATTTTTTAGTGTTGACAATGCTATTCTTTAAACTTGCAGACTTCATATATTATCCTTTGTGAGGGGGAAAATACATTTCATATACGACATCTCTGTTATAAAGGACATGAGATTTAGCTTTGCTTGTGAGACTCAATATTGTGTAATTCAAGAGGATGATGGCAACACAAAAGCTAGATCACGTAATAGAAGTGTCAGGCCTTTAAGTGACTGATTTGGCAGTTGGCAGGCAGTGCAATTTCTAAAACCCAAGAACACTTCAGCAAAATCATTGAAGTTGTTTTGGCCCTTGGCTCGGTTCCAGATGGAGGCAAGGATGGGCAAAGAGCAGCCATCAGTTAAAGTGCAAAGAGGTCGGTCCTCATGGCAAAGTGCAAAAAGGTGATCTCAAAGTAAAAAAAAAAAAGAAAAAAAAAAAAGGTATTTTTCCATCTGTTTGAGGTAAATCCAAATGTTCTTTCTTAAAGTGACCTTTTCACATTAAGATCGTTGATTTTTGTTTAGCAAATATATTTGCTTCTTAACTTACTGTTTTGGGGTTTGGTGGAGAGTATATCGAACAGGTTTGAGGGAGAATATTGACTAGAATGTCGTATGACACATTCTGATCAGTCTAGCTTTTCAAAGGGGCCGAATGTCTAGTCTCATTAGCGGGAGCCAGATTCGTTAAACAGTCCAAATGGTTATATTAAAGTAAAACATTAGGATTAAAAAATAAGTTTATCAGCGTGAAAAAATTGGTTTAGGTGTCCAAACCAAAACTATTGTGAAATTTAGTTCGAGATTCTTGAACTGTTCCAAAATGCATCAAGTTACTCCCCTTTTTACCGAATCTGGAAGTAAAATACATTTTCCACATTTTAAAAAACACAGGATGGTGTTTGTTTTTTTTGGATAGTGTTTCCGTTTAAAAAAAAAAAAAAGACCAAAGAGTACCATTAAAATCAGCATAATAGATATGTCTGTGCATGGATATTTTTGATAACGGATCCTTAGAAATATTGATCAAAGTAAGAATGACTACTCTCCATTGC
Organism: Cyprinodon diabolis; assembly: GCA_030533445.1. Taxonomy (NCBI): domain Eukaryota; kingdom Metazoa; phylum Chordata; class Actinopteri; order Cyprinodontiformes; family Cyprinodontidae; genus Cyprinodon; species Cyprinodon diabolis. The sequence goes on along the minus strand of CM060076.1, from coordinate 11,046,517 downwards.
GTAAGCGTGAAGAGTGTGAGCGGATCAATTTAATCATATAGTGAAGCATCAGGTCTAATTGTTTGATGAAGAAATTTCATGCAGATAACCGGGACTGTTTTGTAATCACATCTTAGAAATTTAAAACATGGAAAACAAAATGAAAACAACAATAGATATACAAATTCTAGAGTACACATCCACACGTTTTTTTGTAATTTACATTCAAGCAATTAAACGGTCAAAAAAAAAAAAAAAGACCTCCATCAAAAGGCAGACAAGCTTCTGAAAAAAATAAAACCTTTGAGCTGGTTCAGTGAAGTTCAGCACACAAAGCCAGCATTTTCTAGTAGCCAACAGAGAAATGAGGGGGAAAAAATAAAATGTATGAGTGCAAACAGGCCAAGTAAAACGGTGTCCACTTCAGAAGCTGCCAGTATTGTTGGAAAAAAAAAAGATGAAAACCCATATGCCAGAAGTTAAGCACCCCTGTGCTTGGACAATAAGATCCATCCACAAATTCACTGCATCTAATTTTCTTTCCTTAGACACATACCCAGAAATACACACAGGCCCAGGCAGTGTCTATGAGCAGATAGTGGCTGACAGGTTTGAATTCATGCAGGAAAATGTGAGAGTCAACAATTGGCTCTTGTCAACAGCGATGAATCTCCTGAACCTAATATAATATCCATCCATATGTATGCTGATGGGAAAATATGAATTGCTGAGATAAAATATTTGCTCATTTAGAATAATCTGCAGTTTAAATAATGTAAGTACTGCAATGATCCTCTGGAAAACAAAACAGAAAAACGATACACAGCTTTAATAAAAGCTGCAGACAGAGCCTATCCAGGCACTGGTGTTACATATGCAATCAAATATTAGGATGTTTCTCAGATCTGTTTAATGTTTGCTTTAATTCAGATATTTAAAAAAAATAAACATGTTAAACAAGGCACAGGAAAAGGGTATACAAATAGGATTTGTAACAGGATAACAGGGAAGAATGAGGTGGTTCACCTTGTTAACACCCTCTGAATAGCAGATCAAATTGCTCCCTTTTGGAGACAGGCTTCATTAGCAATTACTCCCAAAGATCTGACCTAGGATCAGTTAGAGCCTGACTTTAACTTCCAAACGGTAAAAACTGATCTCAATGGTGTAAAAAGGCGAGCTTTCAAGTAGGATTTTCGCTGTTAACATAATATGAGAAAGATCTGCAGGACATTCATATTTAATAGCAAACGGCCTTTTGTGTAATGGCAAATATTCAGAGACAACCAGTGTAACTTTCTGGCCACTAGGGGCGCTAGACCTGTAACTGCCTGTATTTTGCTTCTGCTAAACATAAAAAATAATAAACATATATGACTTTATGCTGGGAGCAAAGTGTTAACTTACCAGCCTGATAATAAAGTTGAGAATCAGTTTTACATTCGGCTTCTTCCAGCCTGCATCAACGAACAAACTCCTTTCAAAGATCGACTCTTTCATCACACACGATCGTTTTTAGCTTCTCTTTTTAGCCTCAGAAGGTTTAAACTTTTTCTTGCCTCAGCCATAACAGGTCGAGCAGTCAGAAAAATAGAGCAGAAGCCTTAACTCCATGACTATGGCTGTGTCCAAACGTAACCCTAACCATTATATAGGTCTATATATAGATGTTACGCCATTTTAGACAAGTGTCCGAACATCTAGTGTATAAGAAAGTAGTGGGCTCGAAATTTCACACAATGCACATTGAAAAGTCGTGATCATCCATGGTGACTAGACGAGCAGATCTATCCCGGAATGTTTTGTGAGAGCTCTCCTTGCAATGCATTATGAGATTTGTTGTGACAGTGGCAACAAATAAAGGTGGCACTGCACGGAAGCTAATTTGGAATATTTGTTTAGTTAAGTTGATGGCAGCACGAGCAGAGACCGTGGGGGTGTGTATTGCGCATGCTTGCTGAGATCTCATCTTAGGGATTTAAGACCACGTGTTTTCTAAACAAGCTGTGTAGTCGTCATGCTAAAAATTGGCATTTTTCTACGTCTAATTCGTGGGTGATTTTTGTTGTGTTAAAAGCTCTGAATAACTTATTTCTGTTAAGCTTTAGTTTCACCAAAGTATATTTAAGTTTAGGAAGCATTTTAAGTACTTTTTACATTATTTTTATTGGTTAAATGTAGTGTTTGTTAATGTTAAGTGTACCTTTTCCTGGGTTATCAAGGGGAAATTTAAAAAGGTTGGTGGTTAGAGATGAACGCCGTATCTGATATTTTACTGATGTAAAGGATGAGGGGGGAGTATTGGGTCTAGAAAGATTTTATGCTCTTTGGTAAGGTGATAATTGCATTTCATGTCATGATTTAATAAGGCTTGAAAGATGATTTAAAAACCTATGCTGTACTTTGTTAAATTACAAAAATCATAGATAGATTCATAGTTGAAAAGGATTTTACATTTTTTGTTTTACATAGGTTAAAGATGATTACATGTACTACAAAGTGTTTTAAGTTGGACAAAAAACTTGCATGTAAAACATTACGGTGGTAATGTGAAGAATGAAGAGAAAACAATTGCTATAGCTGTAAGAATTGATAAAGTTTATTTGGCTGAATGCAATAATAGTAATATTGTGTGCAGGCTAGGTTTTTGGTTGTTGTTGATAAAAAATAAAAAAGCTGGATTAAACTGGATCAGATTCCATGGATTCCCTCTGAAAGGAGATGTCGAGCCTGTGCAGAACTGAACCTCTGTTGAACTCCATTCTTCTCACTGATGTGAAATTCACAGTGGTAACAACATATACCGATAAACGAAGAAAAGGAAAAACCTGAAATTGCAACATACTTTCACTTGACTGATGACTAAAAAGGACAACTAAAATATATTGAGCTCAAAGGGAGAGGGGGTTTTGATTTTTTTTTTTATATACACTGGTTGTTATCCATATTGTTGTTGTACATGTTAAATTATATATTTTTTTATTCTTATCTTTTGCAAAATAATAACTGCATTTGCTAATTTCCTGCTTCCAGCTGCGTCATTTTGCACTCATTTTAACTTAAAGGCCTTCTGCCGTCATACTGCCATCCTACTTTAAAACTGAGGCATAAAGTGTGACTTAAAAAAGTAAACTTACAAGTAAACAGGGTTTGAGAGATGAAGTCTCACAGATTGGAGTTCTTTGTCTGTCAACTAGTAGCACCCACATAAATTATTCTCTCAAGCTTAGAGAACAACCTTGTCAACCTTTGTCTTGTATTCAGAGTAAACCTGTAAAGCAATGTCCATGGAAAGAGAAAACCGTTTCTACTCCAACATTGCAGACAAAAAGGTCAATAGAAGTCAAATTTATTACACATATTGCCGTTACCACACCTTAATACAATCCAGAAGAAGGATTTTCCGTCAAACAAAAAGCACCCAAAGCAGGCAAAAGAGTAAAGAATAAACACTTTCATTTTCTAATGAGGAAAAACTTAACTGTCAACCAATAAATCACATCTTTGGAGGGCTAATAAAAAAAATGGAATCAAAAACTGAATCCCATGCAGTACAACAACCCTTCACTGCAAAGCCGGTTGGGTTGTAAAGAAATAAGCTATATATCTAATATCTAATCCTCAGGACCAACATTTAGCTGGATTTTTGCCATCCTAAAAGTTAATGAACAGACCCTCATCCTCCAAGACCAGAGGTGCCTGAGCTCATTTCTATCAGAACTGAATTCTTTTGTGATAATTAAACACTTATGTCAAAAATATGCAAGTGCAATTAGTATTTTATGCCTTAAGTTGATTTTAAGGCCCCACTGGAATAAATTAGAGTCACTGCACTGGTTTCATCAGGAAATAAAAATGACTGTAATGCTGTTGAAACAGATAATAGCAATAAGTAACACTAAAGACTTAAAGGTTACATAATAAAAAGGTTACTTGCATAATAAAAAGGTTACCTTTTTATTAAGTATACTTTGCTTATAAAGAATTTAGATCGATCTAAAATGTATGATTATAAACAGTAATAGTGAGTCCTCACCCTGTGGTCTAAACACACTTGTAAAAAAAAAAAAAAAATCTAATCTGAGGCAGTGAGATGTACAAGACAGTATGTAACTTTAATGCATTTCCTCCCCACATCTTAGTCTTAGCAAAGTCCTCTTTCAGTGAGATAAATGTTATTTTACCCTCAAAGAGACAACAGGACTTGAACAACATAAATTGTGGTCTGAAACACCGTTAGCCCAGACAAATTCATTTTCTCCTCCAATATACTCAAGCACGCCCGAATTCCCACACAATGCATCTTTTGATGCCATGCAGTATGAAGCATTTAAAAAAGTTGATATAAGATGTGCTTTTTAAGAAAAAATATAATAAACTTGATTATAAGAATATGCATTATAACCCAATAGGCATTGATTTCAAACAGATTTTATCTGCATTTATAAAGGCTTATGAACAGCTCTCAATGGTGCCGCAGAAAGATCTCCACACTGGATGTTGCAACCAGGACGGTACCGCTGCGGCGTCAGCTGCAGAAATGGCAAAACTCGCCATTGTTGCAAATAAATATCCCTGTTCATCATTCATTAGCCTCTCTATTTTTGCTCTGAGTTTCTGTTCCCTCTAGTCAAGTTAGAGTAGCTTGGTAGTTTGATTTATTCTCAAAATTTTCCTGTTTGGCAGGAGCCTGATGCAGAGACAGCTGCCACATCAAGCTAAACTTCCCTCATGTTGAACCACACCCACACTGCACAATGGCTAATGCAAGTTCCAAGTTAATTTGAATGGTTTCCTTACAGCAGCCGCACTGCCTCCAATTTGAGCTCAGCATTATATCCGTTTACTTAAATCTCTGCTCATTTGCATGAAGGAATCAAAATCCAGACCTTTATGACAAGATGCATTTGTGAAAAAAGGGTTGTAAATGTGTTCACTCTTCCTGTACTCCAAACCTTCCACCCATAAACTAACCCATAACCAGCTGCAGCAGTGACTGCTGTTTCTTCATATCTGTGGTAAATAAACATGAGGGTTTCTCTGCATACATCATCCTTGCTTTTAACAAATTCAGGTTAAATGTTACATTAAAGCAACACAATACCAAAGGTTGCTACATCTTGAGGTTAATATCACACCCCACAAACCTTTGACACAATTTCCCTCCTCCTCACAACCTCTGATTCATGTCAGCTGGTTTTCAAGTTATTTTCCTTCAGACATGGAAGTTAATATACTTATCGTATTCTACCAGTTAAAGACAATTTTTAAATGATTGACAGCATTTAAAAAGGTGCTGTAGAGCAAAGAACAAGAGAAACCAGTGGTGTCTAATAACCAATTTAAAACTCCAAAACATTTTAATTGCTTTGTGTGTTTGCTGTCCTACCTTTCTGTAAACAGTCATGTTGGGGTAGTCATCATCTGGGTCTATAGTACTCATGGACCTCATTGACAGAAGTGGTCGAGCCGTTTTGATGACCTGGTTTGGTTCCTCTGAGCCTTCATCAGGCTCAGTGGTCTCCACAGAGCTTGGCAGCTGCTGCTCCTCTTCCTCCTCCTGCTGCTGCTGTTCCTGCTGAGGTGCCTCAGCCATCACCAGTGTCTTTGTAGCCTTTAAGTTATCCTCTCTTATTTATCAGTAACAGACTTCTTTCTTTATGTCCTCCTGTGGTCTTTCCTCAGTGTCTGAAGGATGCTGCAGGGAGAGACACATTCATTGAATCTTATATCTTAATTGTTTTTCTTTGGCTTCTGTCAGGAGGCACAGGATGGATGAGATGGATGAATCATAAATTCTACCAGTTCTCTGTTAAACCTTCTTTTCAATCAATCAGATAGCTTGGTGCTCAAGATTTTTTTCTTCATCTTTAAGCCAATTCATTCCAAAACCATTATCAGCACATAGGATGCTACATCTTCCCTCTGATATTGCCTAGACAAGAACATCAAACAAGCTTGACAAGTTTTACTTAGATAAGTTTTGAAAAAAAAGGGTCAGATATTTACTTTATTCTTACAATTTCTAGGATTATTTTAAACCTGCCAGGACAAATCTAGATGAGCTAAACCTAAACATTTGTCATTTTTCCAGCCTTACAAAATGCTTTAACTTCTCATTAATTCATATTAATTTGAGCCTGACGTTTTGTGTAAAGGCTTCACTAAATATTACTAAAGTAAGAAAATAGAGAAAATCTATTACTGCAGACTGCTCAGACTAGAAGTTATTGGTATTGTAAAGAGCTGGCTTCACAGTTTGAAATTTATTTAATTTGTAGAAACTTGGTAAAGGAGGAGTTTATTAAAGAAAACTATGGTTGCCTGCAAAAGTTTTCTAATTGAACTGTCACACCCAATCACCTTTTTTTGTTTGCAAATAATATTGTGTATTTTTAATCAAAGAAAGACCTCATGCCTGGACATAGAGTATCATATGCGCACAAGTAAACAAGGAACTAATGGAGACAAGTCAGTAACAACAAGCAAAAGTGCAAAAAGAAAAGAAGAAGTGTCCAATATTAAAAAAGCAAAAAATAAAAGCTAAATTGCCAATAGGGATTATATGAGAGTGGCACTCAGAATACAATATGAACGTTGGAGTTCAGTGAAGTCGGAGCAAAAGCCGCTTAAACTTTCATTTTGCTGACAACTTGATGGACTCACTCAGGCAGTGCTCACTCAGGCAAGGGTGTGTGCCAGCAGATGGTCCTTTGTTTCTGATCCTGATTTTATTCATTGTTCAAAAAATTATAATGGGACCAAAGTTGTGGTTTTAACAGAATCTTCAAGTTTACCTATCTGGAGGTGAAATCAACAGATACAGCAGTCGTCCTAAATTATTCCTCCTACTTTATGCATTGCATCACTACCATCACCAGATGCAAAGCAGGCATTCACCATGAGAATACCACCAGTCTTAATACAGGGATCTGTTTTCTAAGGATTCAACTGCAGGCAGTTGACAGGATGCGCACGAATAAACAAGGAATTGATGGAGACAAGAAAGTCGGTAACAACTAGCAATAGCAACATATACCAGTTAAAGCTCATACTAAGACTTGCTTGTAGAGATATTAAGTTTTGGTGACATTACTCATGCTATGACCCCCACTAATAGTGTAAGTTTTAAATCAAAGGAATGATTAATTCAGAACCCACATCAAATGGAGAATGTTTAAATGTCCTTTTTAAGCAGAAGTAAACAAGAGTGAGTGCCCCATTTCATGCAGAGCAACTTTGACCTCAGCGCTACACGACTCGTCACTGGCCTTGAACCGGACGGACATGCAGTAATTACAAGCTTCAAAGCCTGCCGGCCAAAGCTAAAATGAAATGCAACTTTGCTGAACCCTTCAAGTTTTGAAGCACCAGTGTGTCGTTTTAAGGATTTGTATTGAAAAGAAACAAGAAATTTAAACTTAAACTGACCTGCCATCTTATAAGAAACTAAAAAGGTTTAATGTTTGCCTCCAAACTATTCACATTATATACTTTAAAACCATTTGATGGACCAACTCCCATGTCCACCTGTGCCCTGACCTGTGTCCCTATAGGTAAGACCGGTAACGACTTCATGCCTGCAACAACATATGATGCCTGGATGCCAAATTATTAATTTCACACTTCACTAAAAAGATGTTAAAGACATCAGAAGGCTTCTTAATTGTAAAGAGAATACAGAATTCTGATTGTCAATAATATTTTGCAGACTCGCAGATTAAGAAACACAAAGGAGCTAAAGGAGAATAAGGGCCCCACAAGAGAATGGTGTGCATGCAAGAAGGTTATTGTGAAAAGCAGGTTTTCAGTTTTCAGGTAAATTAAGTTTAGTTAAGAATTAACCAAAAGGGAAGGCAGAAAAAAAGCTGGAGTTTGCATGCAACTTCAACACACATTTAAGTTCCTGTCAGCTGATCAATGCTTTCTGCCAGCTGTTGGTTCCTCTGAAATTCTCAGAGACGATAAAAAGAAATCAATGTTTGGAAATTACTACAGAGAACCTTACATTGACTTCCAGTCATAATTTAACCCCTTTTATAGCCTAAACCTACCCATTACCAACACAATGCTAGCCTAAACTAAACTTCATTAACACTATAGTACCTAACCCCCTGCACCAGAAGAGACCTTTCCTTCATCAGTACCAGTAGACTGGTCCTCACAAATTAGCATGCTACAGGAAAATTGGCCTTAAACAGTCTCCACAAGGTAACAAATACACAGGCACATACACAGCAGGCAGCAAAGCTTCAGAGGGCTGCTTACTATGAAAGGAAAAATATTGCCATTTGTTTGCAATTGCAAATTAGATGGGGGCTGAAATCACCACTGAATTGATGGCCTCCAACCTGCTGTCATTATTCCAAACGTACCATTAGTTTGACAGATGTCACAAAGCTGAAGCTCACCAAGACACTCATACCTGCTCTGGATCCTGGTGATAAGGCTTAAATTTTGATTGATCCATCCTGCTCCCAGGATTAGATGTTGGCTTGTTAAACTGTGATCAGGATCAGCAGACTGACTTCTATCCCTCAGTATGCATGCCAAGAAAATGTTCCAACTAAAATACTCACCTTTATCAGTCGAATTTGAATAGCCTTTCCTTTATCAGATTTGATTTAATCCACTTTCACCTTATTTTCCTTGTTCTAGCCCAGAATCATCCTTTTTCCAGCTGCAGGGCATGTGAAATACTATTTTGTAAGTAGAGAAGGGTGCAAATGCCAAAACTCTCTAGCCCTTAAAGGTGGTCGTAGAATGCAAAACAGTTTTTATTGTCATAGATGAATAATGATAGTTCAGAGGGTGAAATGGACGTTCAAAGTTTATCGACATTTCGAGACCTCCTTTTTCTGCAAATCTCACAATCCCAAACTTCCACCATAAAACAGGCGAATCCAAACGATGCTCAAAGTTGATGTAAACTCGAGGATGTTGCCTTATTTGGTTCTGGCCTGTACTGTCACTTCATTCTAGGGCTTTTAACCTGGCTTGCATTAGGGCTCATAGACCAGCAAGTATGCCATTTTCAGCCCAACCAATGTTACACACGGAGACTTTAAGGACCAGCACCAAATACCCTTTATAATCATTTTATGACCCCTTAAAAAGGTTCTAGAACAGAAAATCCCTTTATCCCCAACAATTAAGGAAATTGTGGTGTTAGAGCAGCAAAGGTTATAGTAGATGTGATCACAAAATGTGGGCCTCAGAAAAGTGTATAAAAAGGACATAAGAAAATAAAATAAAGTATTGTAATGTACAGTGTAGAATGGCTAATATTATCTGGAGTCCAATTCAGTTCAAATAAACAAAACAATAAAAAATGACAATAAGCACTTCTTAAAAAGTAAAATTAGCGCTACCTCCCAACCTTAGTGGACCTATGTTTAATTATTCCACACTTGGCACGACTCCCAGACAGAATAAGATAAACTCAGTATGTTATTTTTACTGTTATGAGTAAATTTCACTTTTAAAGACTAAATATACCCAGTTGTTTCTGTCCTTGTTGCATACCAGTTATTTAGATTGTATGTTTAAACCTTGATATTAACTTTAAAAAACTGACAATGTTTATTTCTACATCCACAATTGCTGTTAATCACTAATGTCCTTTCCTTGTTGCAGTAGTGTTGATTTTTTATAACAGAAGAGGATTTGAAGTCATATTTTAAGAATCCATATGCTAGACGGTGCTTAAAATACATAAAAGTACTTGATTTGATTGAGCTGATACAGCGCCAAACCTATCACTTTAAAGCTACCTAAACCTAAAAAAAAAAAATATATATAGCTTGTACAACCTAAAATCCAGATTTCCATCTCCTTTTTCTAAGTCTCAGTTCAAATCTATCTTTAACAAATTCCTCATCTTCTCAAAGATCGCATGACATTTCCCCAGAACTTCATATCCACATCTGAAAAGAATAGATTTTGAAAATAAACTTTAAACTGCTGAAATTAGCAGCATTGAGAAATGTGGGTTAAATCTTAATAAAACACATGTAGGCAGGCAGGTAAACAGACTGCTGATACCATGGCTGACAATACAACCTTTGTTTTCATTATTTAATTCAGTCATAAAACATAAGAAAAACAAAGTTAGGTGTGTTAGAAGGCAGCCTTTTATCTATTTTTTTTTATTTTTAAGCATACAAAGGACTATAGCTACAGGCAATATTCATAGAAAAACATGCTTAGTGAAAAAGATGTTGACATCTGGATTAAAAACATCAAACTATACATCATGAAAAAGCAAACAAAATAGGCCATTTATGTCAAACTTATTCCATTTAATCACAATGAAATGTGAAATACTGTCAAATTTTCCATATTAATGTTTTTCTTGAATGATTTGATTGAAAATCATGTCACAGGTGCTTTAATGCTAAATACGTTCTCTGAAAATCATTTTAAAACCAACAACATTAAAGCTAGTTTAAAAAAAAAAACAATGTTTGTCTAAACACGAAACAAAGCTCGACACTAATTGGACATAATGAACTTAACACTGCACGCCTCTCTAAAACAAATAGCATACATTGATGTGACTTGCAGCTCCAGTTTTCTGGCTCAAGAGAACAAAGCAGTGTCAAACACAGAAAACTGCTACATTAATTTAGCATGCACGTCTCAGATTATTAACCCGATGACATCGGATCCCCATCCGCAGCTGAATATTTCTTCGCCCTCCCATTTTCGTCTCAACAAATGCCATGATGACAGTGAGAGGAAACCCAGGGAGATTTCCAGCTGTTTATAAAGTCTTTTTTATCCTTATCCCTCAAGACCCCTTTGCAGTGCAGCACACTCACAGCTGGTGGTTTCTGCAGCACCTATATTCACCACCTCCCAGGCAAGATTAAAGTTTAGCAATTCTAACACCATGTTGTTGCAAATCAAGGTAACCATCCATTAGAAAGGTGTTTGCCCCCTTCCTGATTTATTTATTGCATTCTTGTTACACTTTAGTATTTCACAACAAACAAATCTAAATAACAGTCAGAGGACACACAATTGACAAAATTCCATTTTTTTGAGAGTGTTTTTTTATTATTAAAAAGGTGGACAAAAACTTATATAGCTTATCTCTGCTTTATCCCACCTGGGTTCACTTTCTCTAGCCACATCCAGGCCTGTAGAACCTGCCTGATAAATGGAAGTACGCAAAAAGCTGGATATCATACTGAGATCGAAAAAAAACATAGAAAATTTTATAAAAATTAAAGTTACTGAGATCCATCAGCCAGGAAACATTTCTAAAGCTTTGGGAGTCCAGAGAACATGGAAGAGCAGTCATCTACAAATGCTGAAGACTTGGAAGAGTCTTGGTCTTTCTCATGAGAGGGCAGCTGGCCAAAGTTATCCCAAAAACACGGCTCTTCAAAGAGGTCAGAGAAATGCAGGCCTCACATCCCTCATTGAAGATCAGTGTTCACACCTCCACCGTGACAAGACTGGGTAAAAACTGGCAGCATGGCAGGGTTCAAAGACCACAACCACCGTTGCGCAAAAATATGTTTCCAACATTTCTTTATGATCCAAGACTGTGGGAAAAATATCATTTTTTTTTATTAAAATAAGTGCTTTTCTTCGTGAAATGACGAGGCAAGTGACACTTTGCCACTGGAACAACACAATTTAGATTTTAAAAAAATAACATACAACTGCATTGGCTTATTTCAATTGCATATTATCTAAATATCTTATTTTAAGCGTAAAAAATCTCATTCCATTGGTAAATCATCTTTTTTACCTATTCAAATTAAGCCTAAATAAAATTAATTAGGGAAATGTTTAATTATTTCTAGGTCGTCTTTGCAATGTTAACTTGTGAATGGCTGAAGAGGATCAAAATAAAGACTTGAGTGGCCTAGTCAAAGTCCTGACCTTAATCCAGAGCCGTCTAATGACCTTAAACATAAAAAGGGTGTTTTTGCTTAATAACTGTCTTATGTTTATCAAATATGAGTGTACCAAAATTCCCTCGAAGCTCAGAATAACTAAAGGCATAGTATTCAATTTTCCATGCAGATTAAGAATTTCTTGTCTTCTTCAATAAAAACTGCATTTTGTTTTGATACGAGTCGTCTTTGACTTGTTTGATGTTCTAAAACATTCAGGTGTGACAAATATGCAAAAATTGCAAAATAAGAATATAGTTACCAGCAAAATTAAAGCATCCATCTTTATTTATAAGACTACAAATTTTGCAAATATGAAAAAAAATTACAAAATAATGTTAACTATTCAATTTTCAACATGGTTTGTTTGGGATATCAGAACAGTTGCATTTCAGCAACATACAGTATGAACATGTAGGATCCAATATGTCCAAATTCATTCAATGATACATTTTGAGCCACAAGGAAAATTAAGAATTATTGCTTCAAAGATTTGTGAGCAAATGTAAACATTTTGGAATGTGACAGAAATCATCAAGAGATGAAAACTGCCAAATGTCAAAAACTGTAAGACCTGCTGAGAATAATTAAAAAATACTTCATTGATCCCAAAGAGAAATGAAATCTCTTAATCTCTTGTAAAAGCATGTTGGCAGTCTATAATGATCCATCACATCTACAAGTTTCTTAAACATAAACTGTTCAACTTCAATTTTTAGAATTATAATTAATATTCCTAAATTAAAAAGTAGTCATTTTTAACGATCCAGGAAAGCATCCTGATAACACAGTGAGCCAGTCATCAGGTCATTAACTAGTAAGATTGCAAACAAAATGCCAAACACAGCTCATAATATTTTTGCATCATTAAAAGAACAAACCAAGGACAGCAGAAGTAGAATTATACAACATTTTGATAGAAAACAGACTCAATCTGAATGAATTACGTTGTTACTCATCTTATTTCATTCTTAGAGCCAAAGTAATTCTGAGAGTTTTGCTTAAATTACAAGTGTTTGATCTTTCCAAATAAGCTAAATTTAATTACAAAAAAATATATGTACCGGTACAGTAAATCTGCATTCAGAGTTAAACGGTTTACTACATTCTAGGGCTGAAGCAATTAATCGGATTAATCCATTACTGAAATAATTGTTAATTTAGTAATCAATCATTAACTGTAAAACAGACATATACAGGTGCTGGTCATAAAATTAGAATATCATGAAAAAGTAGATTGATTTCAGTAATTCCATTTAAAAAGGGAAACTTGTATATTATATTCATACATTACATACAAACTCATATATTTCAGATGTTTATTTTGTTTAATTTTGATGATTACAAATGACAAATGAAAATCTCAAATTCATCATATCAGAAAATTAGAATATTGTGAAAAGGTTCAAAATTGATGGCCCCTGGTGCCACACTCTAATCAGCTAATTAACTCAAACCACCTGCAAAAGCCTTTAAATGGTCTTTCAGTCTAGTTCTATAGGCTACACAATCATGGGGAAGACTGCTGACTTGACAGTTTTCCAAAAGACGACCATCGACACCTTGCACAAGGAGGGCAAGACACAAAAGGTCATCGCTAAAGAGGCTGGCTGTTCACAGAGCTCAGTGTCCAAGCACATTAATAGAGAGGCGAAGGGAAGGAAAAGATGTGGTCGAAAAAAGTGTACAAGCAAGAGAGATAACCGCACCCTGGAGAGGATTGTGAAACAAAACCCATTCAAAAATGTGGGGGAGATTCACAAAGAGTGGACTGCAGCTGGAGTGAGTGCTTCAAGAACCACCACACACAGACGTATGAAAGACATGGGTTTCTGCTGTCGCATTCCTTGTGTCAAGCCACTCTTGAACCACAGACAGCGTCAGAAGCGTCTTGCCTGGGCTAAAGAGAAACAGGACTGGACTGCTGGTGAGTGGTCCAAAGTCATGTTCTCTGATGAAAGTAAATTTTGCATTTCCTTTGGAAATCAAGGTCCCAGAGTCTGGAGGAAAAGAAGAGAGGCACTTCATCCACGTTGCTTGAAGTCCAGTGTAAAGTTTCCACAGTCAGTGATGGTTTGGGGTGCCATGTCATCTGCTGGTGTTGGTCCATTGTGTTTTCTGAGGTCCAGGGTCAACGCAGCCACATACCAGGAAGTTTTAGAGCACTTCATGCTTCCTGCAGCTGACCAACTTTTTGGAGATGCAGATTTCATTTTCCAACAGGACTTGGCACCTGCACACAGTGCCAAAGCTACCAGTACCTGGTTGAAGGACCATGGTATCCCTGTTCTTAATTGGCCAGCAAACTCTCCTGACCTTAACCCCATAGAAAATCTATGGGGTATTGTGAAGAAGAAGATGCAATACACCAGACCCAACAATTCAGAAGAGCTAAAAGCCACTATTAGAGCAACCTGGGCTATCATAACACCTGAGCAGTGCCACAGACTGATCGACTCCATGCCACGCCGCATTGCTGCAGTAATACAGGCCAAAGGAGGCCCAACTAAATACTGAGTGCTGTACATGCTCATACTTTTCATGTTCATACTTTTCAGTTGGCCAACATTTCTATAAATCCTTTGTTTTTATTGGTCTTCAGTAATATTCTAATTTTCTGATATGATGAATTTGAGATTTTCATTTGTTGTCATTTGTAATCATCAAAATTAAACAAAATAAACATCTGAAATATATGAGTTTGTATGTAATGTATGAATATAATATACAAGTTTCACTTTTTAAATGGAATTACTGAAATCAATCTACTTTTTCATGATATTCTAATTTTATGACCAGCACCTGTACATACACACACTTATACATACATAAGCATTTTGCAGAGGTAGTGGTGGCCTTGTGATTAGAGCATTGTGCATGGGTCCTGGAGGTTTTGAGTTTAACTCCCTCAGACTGCCACTCTGGGTCCCTGAGCAAGACCCTTAACCCCACTCTGACAATGGCAGCCCACTGCTCCCCAAGGGGATGAATTTAAATACAGGGGTAAATTTCTCCAATGTGAGATCAATAAAGGCCAGTTAGTAATCAGGTCAAAATATTTAAACACCGAACACTAGAACACCATTACACTGTTGCAGAACTCTGCTCTGCCGGTTGACTTTTATTACACCAGGTATAGGTTATTTTAAAGCTTTCTATGGGCAACTGTGCCGGCTGCAGGAGTTTGCCCTGCAATCAGAGGGTTTCATGGTTCAAGCCCTGGCTCTGGTATCAGTTCTCTTGGGCAAGACACTTCAACTCCATTGTCTACTGATGTGGGTCAGGGGGTACGGCAGCCTCACTTCTGTCAGTGAGCCCAAGGGCAGTGGTTGCTACAATGTACCATCATCATTGTGTGAGTGACTGACTTTGGTAAAGTCTCCTGACTTGGAAAAAGTGCTATACAAGTACAAGCTACGTACCATTTAAATAGCTGGAATGTGCTGTTATAATGCAACCAATCTAAGAATAAACTGATTCCTAATTTTAATCAGTTCTGAGATACACGCAGTATTTAAGGAAAAAAATACTGCATGTAACACACAAAGATCTTGCAATAATGCGTCAACATTGTGGGGATGAAATGTTTTCCAGTGGTGCATGGAGACAGTATGACAAAACTGAAAGCATATAAAGACATTCTAAACTAAAGGCTTAGACAAAAACAGCATAGTTAGAGAGGCAGAATATGGATACCAGTTGAGGAGTTTTGCATTGCTTTTAAGAGTGGAATTTGTTTTCTATATATTTAATTTTTTGTTTTGGAATTTTATGTGGGAGGGGGGGCAACATTTTTGGCTAAATTAGTGCTTTTAACGGATTGTTCTAGCAAATGGTATATTTTAGTTAGCATATTTCACATAATGATATGCAATAAGTAAGCTGACAATTTTAAAAACATTCCATTCAGAGAAACCGATTTCCATTCTTGAGGATGGAAATTGGAAAATTTGCTTGGCTGCACTAAATGAAAATAGGAACTAATTAGTAACTACCTCGTTATTAACTCCCAATCAACTATTAGTGTTAGGTAATATGCTCAGCTTTATTGCTTGATCATTTCAAATATGAGGAACGAAAAATGTAATTTGATTAGAAGAACTGTAAAATGAAAATAATTGCTCTGGTTTTCAATTTTGAGCAAATCTTAAGTGTGGTGTTTTATTTCTAATCCCTCAGTCAAAACATGGTAGAATCACCTTTTGTTCCCATTAATGCAACATCTTGGAGGTTGCCTCTGATTGGAATATTTTTGTTGAAATAAATTTTTTTTATGTGGCCATTCATACTACTGATTAAACGGAACTGCCAGCTCGGGGCACAAAAGAGAACCTCAAGTGCAGAAGGGAAACATTGACGTCACCCATAATAATGGATGTAGAGGGTTCAATAAAGCTTCACTGGAAACAAGATAAACTACTGTTGACGCTGGAGTAAGGGGAGCCAACAGTATCATGACCACATCATAAGTTGAAGGATGGCATAAGATAAAAAAAAACAGTGCATAAGTATTAAGATAAGAGCCACTAACGGAGCAGAGAGTGGTGATGCGGCAGCAGAGAGGTCTATAGATGTTTAGTGGGAGCCAGAGACGTGACGTTAAAGAGGGATAAAATGTATGACGGTTCAGACTGCAGATGCTTTGAAAACCACTGAATATACGTCTCATTATGTTTCACATATGAAAGCGCAATAAAAAAGGCAAGTTAGATAAATTTAGCGAACAGCTGAAGCTCTCCATTACACAAACAGGAACATATGAAAGTTTTAACGTCGATGTGTCACACAGAGCAAACAGGAGTCAATGTATTTTTGCTGATATCCGTGAGGTGGTCTCTATGCTAAAAGACCAGGATGGGAAGCAGACTTTCTCTTACTCCCTATTTACTGCCAGGCCAGCACTATTCAGAGAGTGCTTAACAGCTACCGCTGACATACTCCTGCTTTGGCTATAGAGTCTGTATGGATTTGATGTCATTCAGATTAAGCCAGAGTTTTATTAAATAAGAAAGAGACTGGACAAAAATGGCACCCACTGGCATACAAAGGAAACATGAAGACCTGTCTATAATATTTCTAGTTTTACAAAAAAAAAAAAAAAAAAAAATCTTGTGTGGACTGAGGGGGAAAAAAAAAAAAGTTGTTTTATACAATTTACAGGAGTAAAACCAATGTCCTGTATATTTATATCCTGTATAGCCCTTCTGGATAGAAGCAAACCACATTTCCTTGCTTTGTACTTCAGACAGCGTAATGACAAAGTAGAATTCTATTCTAATATAATAAGAGGAAAATCTACTGTTAATATTCAATTATTAATAATACATTTAGTCTAAAATGTAGATGCATGATTGGAAATCCCTTCCCTGAACTTCTGCTTTTAGTTTTATTCTATTTTTTCAAAAATTGCTTATCTTCAATGACTCCTCGGTGGCTGAATTCCATGCTACTCTGAAGATCTAAAATCTAGTTCATGGCTAGTCATGATTTATTCATTTATGAAATAAATTCAAGATCGTCATTAATTTATCTTAGATATCTTGAAGCATTCATACAGTCCATGGTAAAAATCAGACAGATGTAACTGTAACCAAGAGGTCTAGTCAATCAACTTCAGATTTTTGAAATGAAAGAGCAGTGAGGCAAATTATATGCATCAACAACCTGCCATACTGTTACTTTTTTCCAGATCAATGAATACTTCTTAACTTAAATTACATCATTAGAAGAAAAAGACAAAAAAATAAAAATTAAACGGTATCCTTGAGAGAGGCATTAAGAGGAAAGAATGAATGGAAATAATAAAACAACTGAGCAAATGAAGAAGGATGAAGCAGCGGAGGGATCGTAAGGTGAGGAGGGCCAAAGAACAGCCTTTTGTAGAGAAATGGAGGGGGCAGACCTGAGGACATTTAATATATTCAAATCTACCCTCATAAGATCAAATTAAATAAAAAATACAAAAAGACACAAAGAGAAGAAAGGAGAAATGCTATTAAAGAACTCTGACAACTCAATTAAATGGCACCCCATCACCAAACAGGACACTTAGAAATGCTTTGCTGCTGCAATAAAATTAGTACTTTCGTAATTTTATTAACAACACACACACACACACACACACACACACATATATCCCTCTATCCTTGTGGGGACTTTCCATTGACTTCCAATCATTTCTAACCCATTTCTGCAGCCAAACCATGACCCTTACCCTAAATCTAACCATTATGGGTTCATAATCCCACCAATCCCTAACCCAGCCTCAACTCAATTTACACTTTAGTCCTAAACACCAAAGCCTGAAACAGCATTTGTACCCATGGGGAGCAGACATTGGTCCCCACTAGGTACCAAAATGGGGACGTTTCATTGACCTACATTCATTGTATACAACTTAACCCAGACACATACCCCAAACCTAACCATTACCAACATACAGCCTACCTAACCTCAACTGAATACACCTTAGTCCTAAACTTAAGCTCAACTCAAAGAATAGAACTTTACCATATGGGGACCAATTGAATGTCCCCATATGTAGATGCAATTCCCCACAATAGGATCATTTACAAAACACTGCCCCCACATTGCAGGTTAAAAATAAAAAACAAGTCAGTGCTTTCAGGAATGTATGATGGTTATATTTGAACAAGAATTCCAGTATGACAATCTATTTTTTGCCCAAAACAATTTAAAACAACTCACTATTACTAAATGTAATGCATTTAACTACCATGTGCCATTAAAAATAAATAAACATATTTTTATGTTAGATGTTCTCTCCTAACAGGACGATCCCCTCCCTGAAGGCACCGCAGCCAGAAGCCTCATCCATCCGCTCAGACAAACATATCCACACAAAAAAAAACTCTTCACATCTATAGAGAAATTGATCAAAACATCTCAGAATCATCCACGGTGACTGAAATGAGCAGCTGAAGTTAAATAAAGCCACGACGATCAACATCACAGCGCAGAAATCCTCCAACATCCCGCTGTTTCCTACCGAGCGCATCTCTGTCAACATCGCACCACTTGGTTTTTTTTTTATTATCATTTTCTCCTGCCAATCTTCCTCACTCAAGCGCACATCGGTCTTTTTCCCCCCCTCCCTCTGAGCCTCTCCACCCCTGGTTCTCACCTCTCAGAGCCCGCTGATGTCCACCCTTTGCTGGCAGCTCTGGAGACATGGAGCGCATCAGCAGCGCCTGGAGAGATAGGGAGAGTTAGAGGGAGGGAGAAGAAACAAGCTTTACACTCCCACCAGCAGAAAACTGCTTTCATTTAACTGGGTTTTAGCACAACCCGCCGGAAAAAAAGTTCAGAGTGTTAAAAAAAATAAATGTTTAAAAATTAAAAAAATAAATAAATAAATAAAAAGACCTTTTGGTAATCATGTTTGGGGAAATTTACTTGAGGTGTCTAATAAAAAAAAAGTTATTCCTTCTTCTAATTGATATTACAAGGTCACAATATTTCATTATATACATATATACACACATATACACACCACAGAGAGAAATATCGGCTGTGCTGCTTCCATCAACACCTTTGTTTATAGATGTTGGAGATTGGCCTGTTTTCCAGTGTGGTCCTGTTTCTCTGACCGTGACTGGCTGGATGTGCTCTCTTCATCCCCTGACATGGGAGCTGGCTCGGAGCTTTTCTGCCTGGCTGTGTGTTTCCTGGACGGGGCCGCCTTTTACAGATGCTTTCTGAATGTCTGCTTCTGTCTCCTTGAACCCCAGTCGGCCTCGGCAGATGGCCGCTCACACTGAACCTGGTTCTGCTGGAGGTTTCTTCCTGTTAAAAGGGAATTTTTCCTCTCCACTGTCGCTACAAGCATGCTTAATGTGAGGGACTGCCTTTGAGTCAATGAGTCAATCAAATGATAGAAAACTTTAAAACAATTTGACTGAATTATCTGGTGAACTGTAAAGTGCCTTGAGATGACATGTGTTGTGAATTGGCACTATATAAATAAACTGAATTGTGTGTGTGTATATATCTATCTATCTATCTATCAGGGGTTGACATTAAGGATTTTTACCTGACTTTCACATTTAATTTGCCCAGAAACAATTTTTACTTGCCCAGTATAATGTTTGATAAATATAGTTCCTAATATTCATTTTTGTTTATATATCAATTAAACATGTTTGTTTTTTTAAATGTTTTTGTAATTCAGTATTTTTTAAGTGTTCAGGTTCCTGGTGTGTATATGCATGTGTCAGATAATGAACTCAAGCATACATTACCGCGTTAACATGCTTTTCAATCCTTCCTGCACGTTCTTTTCAAACTAAACTTTGCTTTAAACTGTTGTGTGCTTAAAAAAAAATTTAAATTGTAATGTTAAAAATCTAACAATTGCCCGACGGGCACATGCAATGAAATTTGTACTCTCCCAACAATAAAAACTACTTGCCCCGGGAGATCAGCCGATGGTTAACATCGAGCCCTGTATATATATATATATATATATATATATATATATATATATATATTTTTTTTTTTTTTTTTTTTTTAAAGGGATTTGAACCTTTAACAAGGTTTTATGATTTTTTTTTATGATATATTTATATCGTCCTTTTTGGTTTCCATAAGCAAGTATTGTTTTGTCTGTTTTTTAATTGAAGGTATAAAGTAAGAGAATAACAAGTAATAAAACTTCCTGTGAGTGGAGGTGTTACAGGAAGTTATTTCAAGCTTTGTCTTTTTTACCAGGAAGTGGTGAGATATCCACATCCTTACAAAGACATTGCCAAGTTGATCAAAATTTTATCAAATAATCTAGAAATACCATGACTGACCTGAAAAAGAAATGTAAACACGGTGTCACAGAAAGTGCTGGAAGGACCCAAGCTGAAGGCAGCAGATGAAAAAGCAGCTCATCCTGTAAACTCCCATTAAGAATAAGAAAAAGAAAGCTGCAAGGAAAATCTCAAAGGAATCCTAAATATTAAAAATGACAAATTGAGGAAATTATACAACAGAATCAAATGGCAGAGAGGCTGAGAAAATGCCCCCCACAAATGAACAACAGCTGTGTTATAATTAGTAAATGGAGACCAGCTGTGGCAGTGCAGTATCAGAGAGGATGGTGTAGAGCAGGATTTAAACCTAAAAAATACAAATAAATCAAAGGGTTTTAGAAAAAACATCAGAACATTAGAGTTGACCAACTAAATGAAGAGTAAAAAATAATTTAAAAAATAAATAAAATTAAAAATTAAAAAAATAGTATAGAAAACTAAGGATAGATTGATGTTATAATTGTGACATCAGCAATTTTTTTCACCCGATTATAATTCAGTTATAGAATAAGAATATAAAAAGGATAAATAGAGAAAAGTTATTTAAGGACAGCCTTTAGGGATTCTATAATAACACTAGATTCACACACAAAAAAAACTGTTCAAAGGAGCAAAGAGTTCATGCATTTACTGAAGGTAAAATGAGTTTAGACATTTATTTGGAAACAAAACCAATGTGTGCAAAACAGAAACAAACAAAGCTTTTTCTAAATCCATTTTTACACTTCACAGGAAACTGCTGGAGGAGGATTGAGACAGTTAAAATGCAGGACTTTAAATCTTTAGAGAGAATAGAAATATGTTTAAATCTAAACCGGGAAAAAGTATACAACAGATAAAATTTGGGTGCAAAAAAGAAAAAAAATGCCAACTGTAAAAACAGTAACTATGAAACATTGTTTTTTATTTTCTTAATAAGCTGGTTTCATTTTTTTTTTTTTTTTTACATTCTTCACAATATTATCAGTGTTTTATTTTCTATCCTGCATTGATGCTGGATCTGAAAAACATAAAATAGTCTTTATGTAAAAAAGGAAATTGATTGTTTATTAACTTTATCTTTTTAGTCCTGCAGATCCAAAGCTGCAACTCCAATCATGAAAAAATCCTAATCAAGCATTGCGATAACAGAAAATGCTGTACCCACTTTGATGTAGCATGCTTTAAGCCAATGTCCCTACATGTGTAGAGCTGAAAAGTTTCCCAGCTGGACAGTAAAAAAGTCATTTGTTCCTAAATGCTGGTGTGTGATTTGTTTCACCGAGATGAACCCTCTTGGTATGGCTGAATTTATTTCCTGTCAAGCAGCAGGCTTCGTCAGGGTCGCAGATGGTGCAGAGAGTTTTCATTATTGAAGCTTGATGTTGTCTGTTTCAACTCCAATGATTCAGGTACAACACATGCCTGATCAGACAGATAATATTTGCAGCTTGAAGTAAAAATACCCCACACATGTTAACTCATAAACATCTAAATTTTACAAGAAACATAAAGTAAATTTAATATTTAGAACTAAGTTAAAAGGGAAATGGCAAATTTTCTAAGATGTTGAAATAGGCACTTATACATTTAATGTTTTTTTCCCACAGTCCAATTTTGAGCTGTTGCCAAACAATGGATTTACTGTGACGTGTAGCAAAAAGAGATTTAATCATGTTTCATCCCTTTTCATCATCAACAGGGTTTACAATTTTAACTATTGCATGCTTCCCTACCAAATATGTGTCTCTGTTATAAAAAAGAGTGAAATTTATTTTCCTTTCTCTATACTACAGAGCTGTCAGTAGTGTAAAGAAGGTATTTACAAAACATGGAAACATTTTAAATTTGTGTCAACTGTGATAATAAAAAATTAAACACATGATTTGTTTCAGTTTGCAGAGGATCAAACTAAAGGTGACTGTTTTTGTAAAAGATCTTTTCTAAATATTTGGAAGGAACATGTCTTAAAATCAATGTATTAAATATTTGTTTCTTGTTTTTACTAGATTTCAATGCTGAGTTCAGTGCTGTTAAGCATAACATGCTAAATGGGCAGAACAGTACGAGTTCTGTTCTGATATACTCCAAAAATGGGTAAAATCTTCTTTGATCGTTCACAACTAAATTCTATCATTTGGTCATCTTAAATTGGAGCATAAAGCATGCAGTCTACAGTGATAGACCGCACCCTAAATGCACCAGGGAGCGTTATCACAGATTCTTCCT
Source organism: Cyprinodon diabolis (assembly GCA_030533445.1). Classification (NCBI taxonomy): domain Eukaryota; kingdom Metazoa; phylum Chordata; class Actinopteri; order Cyprinodontiformes; family Cyprinodontidae; genus Cyprinodon; species Cyprinodon diabolis. The sequence goes on along the minus strand of CM060076.1, from coordinate 11,023,599 downwards.
CCCAGCAGCTGTAAGATTTTATAACCACCACTGTTCCCAACAACATCAATAAGTTGTTAGATTGATGCTTATTTTGCACAGTGTCTGTCTTAGTCAGTTAAAAAACATGCTGCACATTTTAACATCTCTGATGTTGCTGCTATATATCATTACTGTAAAAATGTCCACAGCTGTTTATTGATGATTTACTCTCCAGATACAGAGCATTTATATTGTAAAAACACTGTATAGTTCAGTACTTACTTGTTCTGTTATTTTTATACACTTTCTAAGGTCCACATTGTGTGACCACTTCTGTTAAACTTTTCGCTGCTTTAACACCAGAATTTCCCCATAGTGGGGCAATAAAGGGATTTTCTATTCTATTCTATTCTTCAAGACGCCAGAATCGGGCCACTCGTGTTCAACATATACAGTATTTTTGTCTAAATGTGTCACATCTCAGTGTTTTCCCATGAAAATATGTTTTTTTACAAAAATGTAAGATCCATATACGATCCTTCCAGCTCAAATTATGAAGAATCAAACCTGCAATAACTATGCCAAGGACATACATTTTTATATTTCTGTGTCACTACTTTACAATAACCCTCTATGGTTGCAAAATGGGTCCGAAATAATCACGCAATATATTGGTCAAAATACCAACTGACCTACTTGAACAAAGACAGAAGCTATATACACTATATTGCCAAAAGTATTTGCTCACCCATCCAAATTATTGGAATCAGGTGTTCCAATCACTTCCATGGCCACAGGTGTATAAATTCAAGCACCTAGGCATGCAGACTGTTTTTACAAACATTTGTGAAAGAATGGGTCGCTCTCAGGAGCTCAGTGAATTCCAGCGTGGAACTGTGATAGGATGCCACCTGTGCAACAAATCCAGTCGTGAAATTTCCTCGCTCCTAAATATTCCACAGTCAACTGTCAGCTGTATTATAAGAAAATGGAAGTGTTTGGGAACGACAGCAACTCAGCCACGAAGTGGTAGGCCACGTAAACTGACGGAGCGGGGTCAGCGGATGCTGAAGCGCATAGTGCGAAGAGGTCGCCAACTTTCTGCAGAGTCAATCACTACAGACCTCCAAACTTCATGTGGCCTTCAGATTAGCTCAAGAACAGTGCGCAGAGAGCTTCATGGAATGGGTTTCCATGGTCGAGCAGCTGCATCCAAGCCATACATAACCAAGTGCAATGCAAAGCGTCGGATGCGGTGGTGTAAAGCACGCCGCCACTGGACTCTAGAGCAGTGGAGACGCGTTCTCTGGAGTGACGAATCGCGCTTCTCCATCTGGCAATCTGATGGACGGGTCTGGGTTTGGCGGTTGCCAGGAGAACGGTACTTGTCTGACTGCATTGTGCCAAGTGTAAAGTTTGGTGGAGGGGGGATTATGGTGTGGGGTTGTTTTTCAGGAGCTGGGCTTGGCCCCTTAGTTCCAGTGAAAGGAACTCTGAATGCTTCAGCATACCAAGACATTTTGGACAATTCCATGCTCCCAACTTTGTGGGAACAGTTTGGAGCTGGCCCCTTCCTCTTCCAACATGACTGTGCACCAGTGCACAAAGCAAGGTCCATAAAGACATGGATGACAGAGTCTGGTGTGGATGAACTTGACTGGCCTGCACAGAGTCCTGACCTCAACCCGATAGAACACCTTTGGGATGAATTAGAGCGGAGACTGAGAGCCAGGCCTTCTCGTCCAACATCAGTGTGCGACCTCACAAATGCGCTTCTGGAAGAATGGTCAAAAATTCCCATAAACACACTCCTAAACCTTGTGGACAGCCTTCCCAGAAGAGTTGAAGCTGTTCTAGCTGCAAAGGGTGGACCGACGTCATATTGAACCCTATGGATTAGGAACGGGATGTCACTTAAGCTCATATGTGAGTCAAGGCAGGTGAGCAAATACTTTTGGCAATATAGTGTATGTTTTAGATCTATAAATACAGGATCAGAAAATCTGCCAGATTTAATGGGGTTAAAGATGAGCGAGTAAACCAAAGAACAAGACGTCATCAAAGGATCAGACTAAACTACTAATAAATCAGCCTACTGTATAATAGAATCAAATCTTAACCTGATTAGAGGGTTTCCTTTTATAACCCCTAAATAAACGGGTGCATACTTTTATTTTCAGTGACTAAACTATATTGTGACACTGTGTATACATGTGGGGGGGAGAGGCAGCTTCAGCGCATCCAAAATTCTGCAGCCTGAGTTCTTCCCAACAGTCAGACAGGGGAAGATGTGACAACAGTCATTAAATCACTGCTCTGAGTCCATGTTTTAAAAAAAAATAACATGTAAAAGCTTGTTGATGGTCTATGAGGAACTGAACGACGTTGAGCCTGAATATATTTCAGTCACTGGTCATATGTGAACATCTGAGACCTACTCACTCAGCATTTGAGAACTAAAGCTAGGGCAGGGTTTAGTTTCTAGGTTCTCCAGCTCTGGAACAGAGTCCATAAAACCTGTGGAAAAAAAAAAGCAAAAACTTATTAAATATTTTCTCTCTGTTATTTAATAATTTCTCTTTTTTATTTTAGAATTGGATTTTTTTTTATCTTTGTTTCCTTTTTTTTGTTGCTCCCATTTGATTTCCAGTGTATAATTAGTGCTATAAAAACAAATCTTCCTTTCCTTAAAGGCTTGCAGCAGTTACCCTATTGTGATGTAATCATTTGTTCATCACAGAAACATGCATTTGTGATACAGTGAAGGCTGGAAAAGAATTTGCTGTTCTTTTCAAACCCTATTGTCTCAGTTTTCATAAACAGTTAGTAAGAAAGTATTATTTTAGATCTGCAGAAGGCAGATATTTGAATAGTTGAATAAGAGCAAAAATCAACAATTCAAATCAAAACCTTAATAAGTTCTGCACTGGCAGAGGGATGTCATTATAAGTCAATATTTGAAATATATTACAATGCATTTGAAACAGCAAGGCCTGATCGCACAACAATGCAGCCTCTGACATTTTTAGGGACACCATCAGAGGGACAAAAGATCATTTAAGCTCATTTTCACACCACGATGAAGGCTTTCTGTACAAGTAATGATCAGAGGGAGTGAAAGGTCAGTATTTTCGGCGGTTACAGAGTTCAGTATTGGGAACGAACGTTTGTTTCATTAAAAATTATGGTAAATGCTTCAAACATCAAAGACCATTAAACCTCTTTCATTTATGGCTTTACAAATACTGGAAGATGGTGACCTTCACTTGAGCAGCTATACTGAAAGTTTTAATTTAGTGTACTGAGGCGTAAAAACAAATGTTTTATAAAGTAGCTAAACATTAGATTCGTTTAAACAGGGTAGCTTTGCTTTACTAAGGAAGTTTGCTTTGCAGAAATTAAAACTGCTAACCCTTAGATACAAGCATGAATATATTTACGATTTCTCTCAGCTTCTGCACTTAGGTAGTTTGCCATTTCTAATGCATAAATGAATACTACCAGCCTGTTAGCTTTAGCATGGTTGTTAAATGCAACAACGTCTCAAACATTAATTTCATTTTTTTCTATTCATCCCTCTGTTGGGTGTAATCTTCCCTAATTTCTCATCCTGAAAATGTGCAATGCTTACAGCTCAGCTTTTCTGCCGTTTTGAACCCTTAGCTGTGGTCGAGTGCTGAGGCACATCAAAGCAAATGATGCAATGATGGGCCGAGGGAAGAAACTGAGAGTTCATACAGCCTGGGGGGGAGGACGGTTACTGTGTGAAACCCAGTCCCACAATGAGGATGTCAACAGACAGCCCATTTACTGTGATTCAGGCAGGTTATTTTCCCAACCGGTGGTGCAGACTAAAAATATTTGCTGCCCTGATTCAATAAACCATTACTAGGACAGGGTATGGGGGGTTCGGAGAGCTGAGGGCTTCAAGCAGCCAGCTGTTTCTTCTTTTTTGGGGGGGGGATTTTTAATGTTCATGCTGATCTGTTCTGTGCAATTGAAGGAAAAAAGGCTCAAAAATCAATACATGCACTTACCCGAATACTGTCGTCAAAAACAAAATTGATACTAATGGGCCAATCTGCTGTGTTGGACGCATTCACACACAGACGCACACTGCATCCACTCCATGGATGGAAGCTATAAGATTCTCTCTGGACTGAATTATTGAACAGTAAACAGGAAGAGAAGTTCCCACTGGATTTATGAGAGTATAATTGTGTGTGTTTGCGAGTGATAAGTGTTGGTAACGGTAAAAAGCTGCTAGAAGTATGTCCCATATCAGTTCATCTTCTATACCCAACATATGAACACGAGCAAATATCTAACAGCATTTTGAGGGCTGCTTGTGCAGAAGATCATGCAATGACCATCCCTTTTTTAAATTAGATGCCTTGCAAGGTTTTCATACAGACTTTTTTCGTGTTTTGTCTGGTAGTAGAAAAATAACGCAAGCTTTATAAGAATCTTTTGCAAAAATTAAGGAAAGAAATGTTGCATGCATTTAGACAAAAGGTCCGCGGTAACTACAGAGAAGCTGAAGAGATCCGCAGGTGAAGGAGGATGGATTTTACATACAAGCAGTGTAGAGGACAGACTCGTTTCTGAAGAAATTTGCTCCGATAGATTAATCTTTTATCTACCTGCATGTGTTAAATTACCAGAACCATCATATGCATAAAAGGAAAACCACTTCTAAAAGAAAGCCATGGCAAGACCCTTTCAAATGCTCTTTAACCAAATAAGATCAAGAAAATTTTATTTTAAGCTGAAGTGTAATTTGGAAGGAAACTATTCGAAATTACCCTGACCACATCCTGAGGATGAAACATGGTAGAGGCAGCATCATGTTGTGGGCATCCTTTTCGTAGCAGAAATAGATGGACTAATTAGGGGTTAGATGTTGTGATGCATTGAGAGAATTACAGGATGACATAGGAAGTTACATACCAACAGTATACTACAGGCACACTTTGCTTTACTCCAAAAAATGGTTCATCTTTCAGCTTTTAAAGTGGATAAAATATTTTTCATTAATTTATTACAGATTTTCCCAATAATTGCTTTCTAATAAGAGATTGGTGTGACTGAAGGGATCCCAGGGCACAGCTTTGCTTGTAGAGACACCTGTCTGTACTGCAGGGTGAGTTATGCAGGTGCAGCAGCCTGGAGCGACTGCATGACCATTATTCCACATCCAGCAGAGCGCTGCCCTGATATTAGCCGACCGAATACTGAATGAAAAGTTGGCCAATCATTCCACCCTCTGCAAGCTGCTCTTCTTCCATACACGAATTCTTCTTTTTTTTCAAAAGAATGATAATATTTATTTGTTTAAATAAGTAAGGAAACATTTGTTAGAAATATAGGGAGCTTTTGGAAAATTAAAAGAAACATGACAAGCACAATTTGATTGTGCTAATCCTTCCACAGAGGGAGAACAGTAATGATCCAGCGATGGATGACCTTTTCCAAACTCCGCATTATTGGTAGATCCCTTCTAACTGTGAACAGAACGATTTTAATCTGACCTGATACATAAAAAGTGGATAGATGGTTTAATATCTTCTTTAAATTTAGTTCCTATGCTCCACTTATCTGGAACAAACTTCTAGAAAACTGTAAAAGTGCAGAAAGCCTGAGTTCCTTTAAATCTAGACTAAAAAGACATTTGTTTAGGATTGCCTTCTACTGTTCTAGTTAAACAATTTAACTGAAACATCATTAGTTCAACTTTTTTATTCTCTTTAGTCCAACAGTTTTTAATGTTCTTTCTTGTTTCTGCATTTTTTTTTCTACTTGCTTTGATTTTGTCTTATTTTAATCACGTTAAGCACTTTGCATTGTCTTTGTACTGAATTGTGCTATACAAATACATTTGCCTTGCCTTGCCTTAAAGAGCAGAGGATTCTGAGTCAATCAAACATCTTTTTCATATTTAACCCATCTAAAAAATATATATAATGTGGGAAATATATTGTATCTATTGTTTTACTATCTTCCTTTGGAAAATTGCATTCCACCCTAAAGCAGATGTTATAGATGGTTTAACGTGTTTTCAGTTTATTCTTTTTATCATAGAGGCAGTCATCAGCCTTGTAAATAGATTGGTAGGAAATCAAAGATGTGTCTGAGAGCATTATGCTGCAAGCCAAGACAGAATGGTGGCTGACGCGAGATGTGTAAACCCGCAAAGGAGCTGATCCCGTCTGGGATGACGCTGAAGCAAGGCTCTACCATGGAAGAACGAAACACCTCGACTTTCTCTGGTCTCTGCTCTTGAGTGCTTGTTGAGAGCCAAAGAGTTGCAGAGACATGAAGGCGTTTTATGTGGGCTGCTGGAGTGTGTGGGATAAAAGCACTAAGGGTCCATACGCAATACATGGGAAAGAAGAAAAGAGTCTGGAGGTATAGGTTCATTGTTCTGCTAAACAGGAAGGGTTCAGTTCTTTTTAGACAGAAAGCAGGAAGGAGCTGATATTAGTATTTTTTATTAAAGGTTGAAACAAAAAAAAATATGTGTAAATAGTGTATTACGGGATTTGTTTTTTATTAACACAGTTTTTAAATTTCTATGTTGCTACTACTTAGATGTACGGAAGAGGATTAGGGTCACTGAAAAAAAAAAAAAGTTAACTAATTTTAAAATTTTATTTCAGTTTAGTATGGGGAAAAAAGTCGGAATTCTGACTTTTTTCTCAGAATTCTGACTGAATTCTAACAATAAAAAAGTCAGAATTTTGAGATTAAAGTCAGAATTCTGATTTTTTTTCCCCCCATACTAAACTGAAATAAACTTTAAAAATCAGTTGACTTTTTTTTTCCAGTGGCCCTAATCCTCTTCCTTATAGATGCCTTTAAGTCCAAATATAACTTATTCACTTATATTTGCTTGTAATATGATCCACTAGCTTCAGGCAGCAACAAAACATCTTACCTTAAAAAAAAATAACTATGCATCATATCCCTGCTTCAAAGCAACATCTCAGAAAACTTTTGCTCTAAATTTTGTCCCCGCCACTTTACAATCATAGTTGTTACAGGCTGCAATTTGCTTCCTGCCACCAAACAAGGATGCTTTCAAACAGAAAGATGATTGAATTTTTGATTATAGCTGATATTTGCAACTATTGTCAAAAAAACAAAAAAAACAAGCCCAACACAATTTATAGATGATCCAGCACAATTTAAATGAATCCTAATGCTTCCAGGACAATCTGGTCAGCTCATAATTAGATCTAGATACACATAAAGTCCAATTTGGTTCTATTTACTGTGTAGCGGTGCATTTATCTCTGCTGGGTAGTTAATCCTAATTTGTCTATCTTGTAGCAAATTGTTCAACATTTAATCAATAAATGATTCAGGTTAGCAACCTAATGAATAATGTAAACTAGAAGAAGCTACAAAAGGCTGGCTTTATATTAACTCTAACAGGCTTTTAAAAATAAAGTAGAATTATTCTGCTTGCATCTGTTTGGGATAATTAAGCCTAAAACACTTTATAAACATGGTCCAGGTGATTTAAAATGAACTTTTTTCCACCTGTGCGGTGGATAAACCATTGCGTCCTCCTCATTAAACACCTTCTCTGTACCGACCCAGCAGGAACTCAACCTCTGATGACAGAAAAAGCTTTGAGCATCACTGAAGATGGGCTGAAAGACGATCTCACACCCACCTGTTGGCATCACTTTCACAACTGCAGCTCTTGTTTGCAAATCATCACTACAGTCACAAATTTGTCAGTAAAAGCTTTGGTTCAGAAGGTTTACGCAATTCATTGATGGCATACTGTGTTTGCAGGTGCAACTAGTTGCAATCAAGGCGGTCTGCCAAAACTATATCATCACTGCAATCATAAGAATTAAGAAAGCCTGGGAATGCAGAATGAAATCAGGCTTAATCGTGGTCTTTCTTTTTGCTTAGCCTTAATTTTTGGTAAATAGAAGCAGTTCTGGACCTCCGGCTTTTGCTTCCCCCCCCAGGAAAAAAGCAAACATGTTATTTTAGTATGATTGGATGTATATTTATTCCAGGCCAACAATCTCATCAAAGATGATTTTCTTTCAGAGAAGTGTGCAATCACACCCAAACTCCGGTCTGTACACCTGATTGTGCTTCTGTTTTGCTTGTGAGGTATGAGGCTCACAGATCTTCAAAGGGTAACAAAACTGGACTTAAATCAGAAATATTTCTTCAAATTAGAAAAAGGTATTTAATGTTACATTTGGAATTTCTATTAAATCTTTTGTCCGTTCTATAGTGCAGGTTTTATTTTCTTGGATCAGACTAAGTAGTCTAACCTGGTAACAGATTATGTTACCAACATACAGTATTCACACCTCTTGAACATTTTTACTAAATACTAGCAAAAACTTAAATGAAAATTATAATAGATGCATATCAAGTAAGCAGTTCTGTATTTCTATTTAAGTTGAAAAGTGAGAATTTTACAAATTGTAGAAAACTGATTTTTAAAAAAATACATTTTTTTTATTATGCAAGTATAGTTTCCTTTCCTCCATTCAAGCAGCAGCTGCATACTGAGAGCAGGAAATTCAGGTGGAGTGATTGTTTCTTGCCTTGGGAGCAGCTAAAATCCAACCAGATGAATCAGTGAGAAGAACAGTGGGAGCCTGAGGCCTCCACAGGTCAGATCCAACTTCTTTCAGCCACTCCTCCATGCAAGGTATATTCAGACAAGACCAGCACAGGAGAGAACCGATAAATCCACTCTGCCTTTCTGGCTGAATGAGCCGTTATCACCACATCAGGCACAAACGACAGGACGTCAAACTAATATGGCATTTATTTATTTCAGAAACTTTTAATACTTTGATCACTGCAAATGTCTTGGTCATACTTTTACATCTTACAAAGACAATGAATCTGGGATGTAAACAGTATATATATATATATATTTTTTTTTTTCAATCGTGTAAAACTTCTGGTCAAATCTTTAAGGTGTGGGAGCTGATCAGCATACAGCTAAGTTTGCTCTTGGAAGAGGAGCGAGCTGACAAAGCAGCGCAGCCTGCATCTCTGAGCATTAAGTATCCTCCCTCTCCTGCTGCAGTCACTGAACTCTCAAGCTGTGCGTGACAAGCATCCCGACGAAACATGCAACATCCCGTCTGTTCTTCCCTTTTGCCACCTGATCAGTGGTGCATTCAGGGTGAAAAAAAAAGAAGGGATTTTGTTTTTATGAAGGGAATAAAATTAAGCATCTCTATTGATGGATGGGAGCTGCACGGCAACATCTAGACAAAATTGCACTGGAAAGGAAAACAACCCTTCTTATATCCGAAACATGTGAACACTGTGCAAAGGATCTCCATAACAGATCTCACGAAATGGACCGAAACATCTTTACATTCACATTTCAAATATGCATCAGTTAAGCAAAAAAAAAAAACAAACATAAAGAAAGCAAATGAGTAAAATAATTCAACATTCTCTCTCACACACAAAAAAAAACTTTACAGGTTTACATAATGTCATTCTTCATTAGAAAAACCAGGTACAGCAATGAAACGAATGATGCCACTGATTATTAAACATGGAGGTTGGAATAGGGATTAATCTTTGTAGAGTAAGAATTTCCCATGGGCTTATTTCAATATCATATAACACTGTTTAAATCAGAAGAAATGCTAATTATCTACTGGTATGATTATAGCTGTTAAAGATGGACAAGATTCTTAAAACAGAACCGATAGTGATGCTGAGAGTCCTCTCTCTATTGGTGTGTTGGTTATTAGAAAACATATCTTATCCTTAAGCTTGCTTTGTTCTACATTCATGTTTCTCTAAATCTATGGTAAACACTGCAGGGTGGTCAACTCTATAATCATACATCTCTACTAAGAAAGTTCAGGCATTTTCAGATCAAATCTGGGTTGAAGAAATACAGCGACGGTACACACACCTGTGAAAATACCAGCTTTTAGTGGCACGTTTAAGAACTACCCCATTAACATGTCACCAGTCTGTGTTCCTTAGCTGCAAAACACATTTTTAAGACGGAAACATATTTTCTTTAAATATGTGCACACTTTAAATATTCTTTTGATTCAGTTTCAGCTTTTAGTCTTGAGCACTATGCCATAATTTAAAGTTATAAATGAGAATAAACACTGCTTTTATAATAGAAGTTTCCTTAAACTGGCTCATTTTTTTTGTTGTTAAAGCCTTTATTTGTTTAAAGGTTAGAGAGGATCAAACTGTACCTGGTCATCTGTCAGATGGAAAAAAAAATTGATTAAAAAGACACCTTTCCAATGAGTACAGGTCATGTACTATCAAATCACCCAGAATAGAAAGTATTGGGCGAAGCATCACTTTTCTTCACAGGGAAAATAAACCTTTGGTCAATGTGTATTTATGCATAACTAGTCCTACTTTTCAGTTTTGACCCAAAACAGTCAAAATTCTGCTTTAAAGCTGGATAGTGAGATTTTTCGCCATCTGGTGGATTTAGGGATCAATTGTAATGCAGATAAGTCAAGATGAAGCTAATCCTGCTGAATAAAATGACAAATTTTGACTGAATATCAGCATCATTAATGTAAAGATATGCAGTCTAATGGAACCATGGATGTGGCAGCCTTTTTCATTTCCAGATTTGTTTGCTTTTAAATTTAAAGCATATGGTTTTAGGTTTATCATGGTTTCCTAATGTTATGACACAAATCTACCGTTTTAACAAACTAGGGTAAAATCAGGGTTCCATTGTGACTCTTTATTTACCTTCTTTATGTTTAGAGGCAGATTATCTTCTAATATTTACTTTTAGGTTTGTGTGTCGGAATTCCCCCACCACTAAAAGGAATGTGAAGGCACACATATCCAAAAATGTGTGTGAAAACACTCCGTCTCACTTTACTGACCTGGCTCCTTGCCTCAGACACATTTAATGCCTCACGACAGCGAACTAAAATCCGTGTGAAGGGGGTTTTAACAAAAAGAAAACGGGGTGTTGCAGTATCCAGATGAAGATCAAGAGGCTTTCCCTTTTATCTGCTCCCCTGATGCTGTTTCAAAGGCACGTCCCTGTTCTGCCTGCGAGTAATTGACCTAAAACAAGTGTACTGTAGGCACGGCTGGGTAGACTTATGGACATTCTCACTATGGCAACACGTTTCACATCCTTAGAAGATATACTCTTTACCATGTGCAAATGTACTTTCTGACAATATTTTGTCCCCTTGAACCTGAGGAAAACTGTAGACGTAATGGACAAAAACAGACACATCTACACTAATTCTGCTCCTTTTTGTTTAAATAAAAATCTACCTCTGATTGTCTCTTACTGCTAGCTGCTTATTATTCTCATTCTATTTCTAAGAGTTTTTTTTTTGGAATCAAATCATGAAGCATTGGGGGAAAAATTAATTAAAGAAAAAAATACAGGTGGTATGCAGCACATTTACAAATCATGACGTTTTCACTGGTCACCACTAGATGGCACTGTAAGCAACACAACAGCAGGCTTGGGCACCACGAATACAACAAAATGCAGAATAAAAAGCATATAGTCAGGCTTTAGGTAAAGTTAGGAAAGAAAGCCATTTAAATAATATAACTATTGAACATTGGTCTTTAAGAACTAAACACTAATATCAGTTGTACTGTACGAATAGAACAACTCATTTATTGGAATTATAATACAAGGAAATAAATTAACGTGGGATTAAAAAGACTCCCTTCATTCCAGCCAAAAAGTGTCCGTTATCTTAAAATCAGCCGGCTCTCCTCGTTCAGGCAGTGAGATGATGAGTCCTTGTTTTCCTTTTTCGTAGAGGAAGGTGATGAAGGCTCTTGTGCAGCTTTTCGTTCTTGCAAACATACAATATCCATATTAGGTGGGTTTTTTCTCGACTCAAGGTTCTTTTCAGACAAACCCAGGAGTCCGGGCTTCTTCCTATTGCTTTTAAGACACGTAGAACTGAGATGGACCGATTAGCACTGGATCAGTCTTGGTTTTATGGCACTGCTTGCCAATGGCTTTTAATACACTCCTGTTTCAGGTGTTAGTGTGTATAAAAAAAGATCTGAATGAAGGGGGGGTAAAACGGAAGATAAACATGACTGAAGCTGGATGTCCAGACATTTTAGATGCAAAGAACAAAAAACAGATTCAACCTTTAACATGCAGTTGAAACATCTCTCTTGAACTATGTTGTGGATTTAGATCTATGTGTATTTGTTTGCTGCTGCAGCAGATCTGTGACGCACGTCTGTGTGGCGTTTAAGTTGTCCTCTTTTAAGAAGGGGTGCCTGAGCGACTCCCTGCTGAGGCTTCTTTGATTTGGCACAAACAAGGTTTGCTTTTTCAGAGCAGCTGAAAGATGTTTTAAAAGAAGTGAGAGCAGGAAAATGAACAAATCGATGTGTAAAAGGCCAAATGTTGGTCTGAAAGGAGGAGAGCGCCACAAAGGAGACGGTTCTTCATTTCGATCCAATGGAATAAGTGCAAAAGTCAACATCTTGAGAATGAGGAGGAGGAGATCTGTTTGGCCATTGAATGAAATAGGGGAAGGCAAACAAGTAGAAACGAGTTCCACAAATTTCATCCTCCAAACATAACAGGAAAGTTCAAAGAAGTTGAGGGGATATCAGACCAATGGAAGAATGCAGAAGGGGTTTAGAGGTTCCCCGTCTGCCTCTTCTAAATTCAGTGTGTAGATGAGCTGTGTGTGCAGCAGCTCAGTTCATGTCAATGGTGTTGAAGACCCACTCTGTGAACTTCTTGAGCTTGGCAGCAGATGTCTGGGACTCCTCCTGAAGTCTCTGGTTGTCCTCCCAGAGCCTCTTGATCTGAGACTGAAGTCGCATTTTTTCTTCCCGCTCCTGCACAAAAAGAGAAAAGTCAGAGAATGAATCCAGTTCTCAGGGTAGAACTGCATGTAATTAAATAAAACAGAGTTCAAATTAGCTTGTTGTTAAACGAGCCAGCGGGTGGATGGAGGTCCCTGTACAATGCTATGCAGAAGTATTCATGCCTGTGCACTTTAGTCAAACTAGAACCACAGACCTTAATGTGAAGGAATGTTGCCTAATAGATCAACAGGTATCATATTTCCGAAGTGGAAAGAGGAGGACACATGATTTTACAACAATTTTTACACATCAAAAGCTGATAAATTGGTGCTTTTGTATTCTGATAGATTCAATACTTTGTAGAACTATTTGTACCCTCAGTTACAGCAGAAGCCTTTCAGGGTTTGTCTGTACCAGCCTGACACGTCTACACAACTGACTCGTCTTTGGAAAGTAGGTCAGCCTCGGTCAAGTTGAATGGAGAATGTTTGAACATCTGAATGTCTTGATACACATTCTAAACTGAATTTAGGTCTGGACCTGGTCTAGGCCATTGTAAAAAATGAAGGCATATTGATCTGAACAGTAATTTTTAAATGTGTGGTCACCATGGGGTAAATCTCCATCTCTGTCTCGGCTTTTAAAACCTTTAACATACTTTCTTTAAAAACTGCTCTGTATTTCATTAACCCAGCCTGGCTTCTCTCTGCTTGATGAAGAAATTCATTGTCAGGTCATGAGGCTGCCACTACTACGTTTCACTATAGTTTAAGACAAAGTTCAGGGACAGTTTTCCACAAACTATTTAGTGTTTAGTTCAAAATGTTTCAGTTGATCGATGACTTTAGAAAATAATCTCCCTTCGAATTGGTATAAAATAACTGCCTACTTTCTAAAGACCGGTAGGGTTTTTTTGTGTTTATATAAAAATATCATCACAGAGAGTCACTGCTACACTGAAAAGCTTTGAGGACAGATTTTAATCAGTTTACATTGACAACACAAAAACCTTCAAGGTCCAACATGAATAAATTTCATAGCTTATTAATTCTATAAATAAGAACAAAGTCTGTGACTCTTACAATGCCCATTATCAATGTACTAAAAATAAACTAAATTATTGTTTATCAGCTGTGTTGTGGTTAAAGTATAATCTAACAAGTAATCACAAAAGAAAAACTTGTTTATGTATGTAAAACATTTCCAAACTAACATTTCTAAAAAAAAAATTGTTCCAGCAGATTTTTATTATATTCAGGAGAAATTATTGTAAAACATGTATTTCCAATTAAAAGATTCAGGTTCAGATAATCCTATACTGACTTTAGATTATCATAGATTGTGAGGTAATAACCTTCACTAGAAACAAATAACTAAATAAGGGGTTCAGTGTTTTGTGCGGTATCTGATACTGAAACAGTTTCAGAAAACCTTTTATATGACAATTCAAAGAATAAGATATAAAAATAAATCAAACTTAAAATTTGTGTCTTTTAAAGCTATTTTGATGCTCATCTTTTAGGTAATAGAAAAGAACAGACAACAAGTTCTAAGTACAAAATTGTTCTACTATACCTGTATCTAAATTTATGTTTCTAGACCTGAAAATAAATAAAAATAAATAAAAATCCTCAAACGATTAAATAATACACCGTTGATAATCATTTTAGAAAAAGCAACAAATTAGGTTTAAATCAACCAGGTTTCTTAAAGAAGGTAAACCTATTAGAGCAATCAATAAAATAAAAAATATTTCCGATGATGTAAAGCTTGTGCTTATAGAAGCAGCATCAATAACTGTTTGGGTTGTTTTCTTAGCTGCCGAGCTAAACAATCATTTCAACCATGAACATAAAAAAGAATCTTAATTTACTATGAATACTGGAATGGTTTCTTCCATTACTGCAGACTGAGCTGAATACTGAATCACTAATATTACGATACTGTGTAAAACCAATTTGGTTTTCTATTTTCCCTGAAATGGATCCAATCTTGTGTTTCTGATTCCAATCAATCAAGTTTGAACCCAAACTAAAAGTAAAACATGAAGAATTATTTCTGTGAAAATAAGTTACTGTTTGTGTCTCACCTTCTTCAGGTCCTCCTGGAGCATCTTCACCATGGCCTCCAGCTTGGTCACCTTCCTCTCCAGCCCTATGTGACCCTCACTATAGAAATACAAATAAATCCCAGTTAAAAAAAACAACAACAAAAAACAGATGAGCCTTTCATGAAGCTCAGTTCATAATTTCACAGAACAAGAAAACACAGTCAGACAACCGAAGTGGTGAAAACAGACTAAAAAAGGCTGCATGACTCGACCTGGATGAGGGTCGTGACAGTGGCGCAGGCTGCAGCTCGATGTGCTGAGGTATGGATGCTGCACTGCTTCGGTGGTTTGAATCCCCAAACACATAACTTCTCTGGACTGGAATGAGAAAGGAAAGTATGAGGTTTTTTTTAAAAGTACATCAACAGAAGTCTGTGTGTTGATTTGCTTGAAGTGGTAGAACAAGTGTTTGTATTTTACTGTAATGTGTGTTTCTCTCATTCTCGAAGGTACTGGCCACATCCACCAGGTGAGTCCACTCAAGAGGACTGTCTCTACCTGAAGATGGGAGGGGCATCAGTTCCTGAGGGAGGGGTCCCCGATGACGCTCCACCAAATCCACCAATGATGTGTCAGATGCTGAAAGATCCCCTGTTAATTCAAATTGTAAAGAGGAGTAAATTTAAAAACTGAATTTCACATTTTTAGATATTTTGCTTTTTTAATCAAAGGAGGGCAGCAATTACTCCTCTTTCATTTTGACTTTTCTTTTTTGACATTTAAAACTTAAGTCAAAGAATTTTAATGAAAAACACAAAGATAAATGAAATAAAAAGTCTTCCTTACCATGGAGTTTGACTCCTAGCTTATAGGAAGGTCGTCTGAGGGGCACTCCCCGAGTGGTGGGAGAGCGAGGAAGGGTGGAGCAGCTGAACAGGACATCCGTACTGAGGTTGGGCTCAGTGATGGAGTCGCTGAGGGAAGGCAGCCGCTGACCACGATAGATGCTCTCGTCTGACAGTGTGCGGTGCAGCGAGCGGCGGCGGCTGAGCGGCTGGCTGGGAGGGGACTTCTGGCCGTGCTGGGTCAGATCGAAGGGTACAGGGTGAGGCTGGTGATGAGTTCATAAAATCCTATTTTTGTTGCCTATCTGCTTGTGTTTGAAGATACCTTTTCCTTGTGTTTTCGTGGAGGGGGTGGAGTGTCATGAGCAGGGTGTCTCTTCAGATCTTCCTCCACAGTAGATTTCGCGTGAGCCTGGGGGGAGTGCATGTCTCTAAGAGTCGGCCTTGCTGTTGGGCTTGGGGCCCCTTCTCCACTTTCCCCTGGAGATTTCCTAAAAGCAGAAACCCAAAGTAATTAAGAACAATCAGACAGTATATGCAAATCATGTGGGAGGAAGCACATATGCTCAGAAAAATCCATTCATGTAACATATTAAAGTTCTTGCTGTACATCTCTCAGCCACGTGGAGGCGATCAAGCACCAGCTTTGTTGTTACTAATGGGAATATGTGATGGAATTTATATGTAATAAATCATGAGTCAATTGGAAAGTTTAAGGGTTATTTCGACAGTCCAACTGAAATAAAAAGGAATAGAACTAACCCAGACTGTAAATATGAAAACTCAAGAAATAAAAGAATGAGGTAATAATAAAAGGCTATTTTTAATGAAGATTTATTAAATGAAGCAGTAGAATCCGAAAACCAAATCTCAAACATGTACTAAAATGGTCAAACATAAGTTTAACTATAAAGAAAAGACAATAGCATTATTTAGTATAATAGAAACATCTGTGAAGCATTTGGTAAAACAAAAATGATGCAAGTGGTAATCAATATACCGTTACATATGTGACTGTGTCACTTTCTATCTCTTGTCCTCATAATATACTTTATATCAAATGGAAAAAAAAGGCTCCACCGAACTCAACATGGCAGCAAACCTCTGTTAAAATCTAAACTGAAAGTTTAGTTGTGAAACTCCTGCGAATAATAATAAATAACCATTTATTTATTTTTTTCATGCCAGACCTTAATTATTCCACAAACAAATGTCTGGCAGAGGGAATCATGGCTGAAGTCTAAATATTAATCTGCCTACATCTATCTATATTTTACTCTGGAGGTTTTTCATAGCAGGTCTCCCACTGCTATTCTTGTTCATGCAGCCTTGAGGATTCTTTTGACTATTAAAATGCTCTAAAAGAAATGATAAAATTATTTCAGCACAGACCTGCATGTCCACCTTCAAAGATCTTATATAAAAAACTTATTTAAGAAGATCCCCTTTATTAATATTTGTAAAACACCAACATGACTACTGTATCTTGAAGTTATGTCTATGTTTTTGTATTATTTAATCTGATAAATTTAACACTTAACTCTTAGCTTCCCCCTTTTTATAGCTTGTGCACAAAGTGCAGCCCCAAATGGCCAGCCAGTCTATTTTACAAAACGTGATCAATACCCAAAAGTATAATTTTGAACATTAATAGAGCTTTATTTTGAATGTTCTATATCTTAGTTCTAATTCATAATTGATCTCTTCCAAGTTACTTAACTGGTTTGTTATGTTGTGGACAGCAACTAAGCCAAATTTCAAATCTGTAGTAGTAAGCATCGTTAAACTGTGACCCATTTTTTATGCAAAAGGTTAATTTGGAACATCTGATCCTAATTGGGACCTAAAGTGCCAAACTGGAATATTTTAATTTTATGACAAATTTGAGCATAAAAACCATTTCTAAAGGCAGTTTTACACAAATTCTCATTCAAGCCCTTTCTTTTATTATATTTTAAATGTTCAGCTTCAGAGTTCTGACTATGCATTTCGTATGATAATTCCAGTTATTTCTCCTCTCCCTCCTTAGAAACATAAATAAACATCATATTTTCAACTCACTCTTACACTTTATTGCAAAGCTTATCTTATTGGTTAAAAAATCTGTCAATCAAAGTTTGATCTGTCACTGAGTTGCTGAGTTCCAGCTGCGTAAAGGCTACAATGATGCGCCTTGGAACGACGTTTCTTATGTTAGGGACATTTCTGACGAATTGTGGACTGAGAAAATAACTTGTGCTTGATTTTAGGAGCAAGTGGATTGGTAAATAAGCCCATGTAATGTACATAATAAAAAATGGTGGACATTATGTCAGAAGGTACAGGGAAAAAAAGTGCTTTTATGCTAATATATTTTAACTTTTCATTGAAAAATAACTAGCTTTGGTGGATTATTACGACACCTGATTTTATTTTATGGGGAATACAACTGGATATTACTTTTCTGTGGAGTGTTAAAAACAAAATGAGCCCTTTCATGCCAGGATAGAAGGTGTTTTGGAAAGCCAGAAGATGAAAATAAGGTAAGAAGTTGTAATTTAATGACAAATTAGTGGTTATCAGTAGAGTATAGTTGGCTTGAGATTCAGGTGGTCGTTTTCTTTAGGATCGCTTGGTTATAAAGATGTACAACATGTTAGGTTTTGTTTACAAATAAGCTGGCTGTTAGATGTGAAACAAAATGTCACATCAAAATGACCCGGCGCTGGGCGGTGGGAGCTAAGCAGTTAATGTTTTCACCAGAGTTTCTGACTAGATTAGAGATTTAACATTCATAGTTTCTTTAAATTGTCTTTGGTGAAAGTATCTATTATAAAACCAAATACCGTAGACAGGTAATTTCTGCTTCACTGCGCAGGTCATTTTTAAACAAACCAGAAAGAAGTGTTTTTAGCTTCAGCTTAAGGCTGTAGGTGATGACTTGAAGCAGGAAATCAAATCATATGTTAATATAGAAAAAAACTGAGCAAAAATGTTCAAACATGTTTTAGTGCAACATGTGACCAAAAATTTGATGAAATGTTAAGATTTGCTTTAAGATTTTCTGTCCATCATTTGCTCATCCTTACTTCCGTGTGTCTCCAAAGTCCACAGAGTTGATGGTGGAGCCTGGCTTCCTCCAGCCAATCAGGTATTTGGACTGAGCTCCCTGACGGGGGTAGAAGCTCTTGGGCCCGGGTGAGATTGAAGATTGAGATGAAGGGGAGGTGGCTGAAGGCGATGACTCCTCCCTGGGCGAACTGTGGCCAGAGTGCCTGAAAAGAAACAAAGACTGATTATATATTTTTCTCTTAAAATTCTCACTATGTTTAGAAAACCAGAAGTAAATGGTTCCCGTTTCCATAAAGTAAAATCTACCATCTATGAATATGAATAGCAGCAACAAATCCTTAAAAAGTAAAAAACCTTGCAAAAGGTTCAGTTTTTATTAAATTTTAAAAGCAAACTTTTTTTTATTTCCTTCAGTAATGTGCAACGGGCCACCTTAAAATACTCAATTCTTTAAAGTGAAGAAAATCATCTACAGTTTTAAAATAAAATTTGAATAGGAAGGTGAAGCTTTTATAATCAACCCCTTTCAGTAAATGAATATTAATCTTCCTCCTTTATAACAAACATAATCAGGAAAACAAGGTCGAACTTTAAGTAAATTCTTCTCAGTTAAATGAACGGCTGTTCTGTTCTTCTGTAAACAGCTTTATGACGAGCAAGGAGCACTGCAGGCAGGTCAGGAGTAAATAACTCCAAGTTCTTCTTCCTGTCTGTGTATATAAATTCAAAATGTTCAAGTGGAACACACAAAAACAGAAAGGGAGGAAAGAAAATGGCAGAAAAAAATAATAATCAAATAAAACCAGGGTAAGAAAAGAAGCAAAAAGTGAAAGAAAGGCCAGAAAAAATAAGAGAAAAATTTAGATATTGAAGGTTAAACAGCAAGTAAGGAAATTACATAAGAAAGGAGGAACAGAAGAGATAAGATAGGAAAGAGGATGCAAGGGAGTAGGAAACAAGGAAGGAAGAAAAATACAGAAGGAAGAACTCTGTGGAAAGTAGAAGGAAAAAGCAAAAAAGGGTCACACCAAAGGGTAAAATGAAGGAACAGTAAGAGGAAGGATGTAGACAGTAGGATTAGAAATGAGGTAATCATACAGATTAGTCAAATTTTGACATTAAAATCCTCACAATTTCATACTGTGCTATAACCCTGTATCAAAGGCTCCATTCAGAGCAAAGCAGGAGCTGCAGTGGCTGGGAAAAGCTCAGCCTCCAAAGGAGCTGGACACTAACATCAGACACATGTTTAAAAAATAGAGATTTAACATGTGTCCCTTTTCCTCCACTTCACAAGCATGGTTACTTTATTTACTTGATGATATGTAATTATCAGAAAAAGAAAACTTGTAGAAGTAGTTTTACTGCACCATACTTCCTACTTTTCCTCTTGTGAAATATTGCTGCACCTTTTTGAGTAAAATCTCTAACTACTCTGTGCACTGAGTAACTTTAGCTGTTCACATATCAGGTTAACATACAGAAAAAAAACATATATTGTCAGCTGAAGTACAATTCTCTCTGCAGGTATTGGTTTAATACAATTTTTGTTGGAGAAAACGAGTATCTGAAAAGTATTTCTTCAGTATGATTTTGTTATTTTGTAATTATTTATTTATTTGTATTTTATTTTATTTTAGTCTTTAAAATTTCAGAACTTCAACATCATATTCTCAATCTGACCACAGCATTCCTAAACATTAAATCAGATGTTATAATGCAACAATTACTCAGTGCCTCAATAGCCTCTTTACAAAATACATTTTTTACTTTTCTTAAGTAATTTCTTGTATGACTTTCTAAAATGTTGAAGTAGTGCCTCTCTTAAATGGTTGCGAATTGATGTAACCTAATCAAATATAAACAGGTGCATTGTGTATTTATCATTTGGAATACAATATAATACAATCAGTCTAACAACAGCACAAATGATGCTCAGGTCACTCATTCGCTTGATTGGCTATAATGAACCTGCTCCATCAGGAAGAAACACAAACTCTGTTATGAAAAGTAGGACATGTGTTCCACATTTCCTGAGGCCTAATGTGGAAGGATAAGAAGGAATTAAATTTGCTCTTTATCCTCGGTTTGAAGAAAAGTCTTGCTGAGAAGGAAGCTATCTGGTACAGTATGTGATCTTCTTGGCTGAAGAAATTTTGGCACAAGTAATGAGAACAGGAATGACACTGCAGTGGCGAGACACGTGTTGAGATAAGATATGAAATAAATGAGTCAAATCCCCCCCCCAAAAAAAATAAGCTCAACTTCGTAAAAAGAAGAGATAAAACTTTGATTTAATTTCACACATTTATGAAACTACTGTTGCTTTTAAATATACTTTGACTAATCTACGTGTTTGTTTAGGCTGATTGTAAGCAGATAGTTAAATGATGGCACAATTATAAGGCAATAAAACAGTAAAGAAATACATTAAAGAGTAAAAAACAGGTCAACAATTTCTTCATTGAGTTTATAACTTTAAGCAGCTTGTGTTTTACCATCTGCTTTAGATTCTTACCTCTGGCTGGATCATGTGTCTGCCAGCAAACCCAGAACCACAACCTTCGCAAGAATTATTGTTCAGTTCGAATAAAGTTGGAGGTGTATTTCACATATAATTCAACCAAACACTGAATTATTCCCAGGTTATAAGATTTATTTTTTTCCAGCTACTTTAAAAGATCCCATTCTCAGGTCTTGATTATTACAGAGGGGTCAGTTTAAAACAGCATGAATGGAAATCTCAGGAATGTGAGTCCTCTGCCAAACAAAAACCGATTGAGCTAGTTGTGTTGTTCAGAACAGCCTCATCTGTGTAGGGGATGCAGGATCCAGATGGATTGCCATGTTGTGTCCAATAAAACATGGAGAAACATATAGATGAAAAAAAAATCTTTGGATTTACAGCAAACGACAGCACTTTGCTGCTAAAATGGTCTACTATTAGAGGTCTGCCATAGTTTGAACACATATTACACACAGGCCTCCTAAAAATACAACCAATTAAAAAAAAAAAACATTCATACAAAGAATATAATTTTCTATTTTTCCGAAATACAAATGTACATTTAATTGCACAAACTGACCTTGAATGTGATCCACCGTCACCCAGGCTGAAAGTACTGCTGTCCCTAACCAGAAGATGGGTTGGTGGGCTTCGACCCACCGATTCATGGCTTCTTTCTGCCGGAGGACCTGGAGACTCAGCAGCAGCAGGTGACCTCTCCAGCATCCTTCGACCCCCCTCAGTCGGACTGTGCCACGGAGACGAAGAGCGTTCCCTGCTTTCTCTGCTCCCACTGGGGGCCAGCAGGGAGGCAGTGCTGCCATGGTGGGAATGGGGATGGGAATGATGGGAGGCTCCGTAAGAGCCAGTGTCGATTCCACTGTCGGCTGAGGCACCCTGGAGGTAGCCTCCTCCTCCCAGGCCGTTTGGTTCCGGCTCCCCCTGGTCGCCGCTGGACCCTCCTCCTGTTCCCAGGTCATACCATTTGTCACTGTCACTGTGGCCACCACTGGAAGCGGTGCTGGACAGAGTGTTACTGCTGGAGTGACCAGAGTAAGGGCCATCTGCCTGCCAGGGCAAACAAATAAATAACTGACTTTTAATTTCATTTATATAAAAAATACATATAACCAGAAAGAAAAACATTTCACAAAATGTTTTAATTCTGACCTGGCTACCCTTTTTTGGTGAGAGGTGGATGACTTGTTCCTGCCTCTGGATGCGAGGAGCTCCAGAGTAGCTCTGGCCTGACTTGGAAGCTGGGGCCTCTGCAAGAATGTCAAACAAAGCAGCGGTTGGTGACAAACATGGACGGGCCCTGCAGCACAGAAAGGCTGCTGACAATTCAATGCATCGTTATGCGTCAAAACCTCACAGCACTCACTCCATTTTCATTTTGCCTTCCCATCATCTATTAACAAAATCCCAGATCAGTTGTCATTAAAAGTGATGCAGATAAAAAAAAAAAAATCTCCCCCTGCTGGCTCTGCCTGGTCTGAGAGAGATGTGCAGCATGACAGAGTCCTGAAGTAAACCCTGGCATAAATGGGACTATTGTGTAATTGTCTATCTGTTATGCAATGAGAAATAGAGAGCAGGCAGTTAATGAGCACAGCAGCATGAGATGAAGAGAGAGCTAGTGGTGGAAAAGTAACATCTGTTGGGATGAAACTGAACCATAGTTTCCATCTTATTTAGAATATTTATTACTTAGTGGTGTTGCACTGGAGTCCACAGGGCTCTCTGCACTAATTAGAGCTGGGTGCACATGTGTAAACCGGATGGTTTGACTTCTTGTGGATTTACATTTAATGTGCTGCAAATCCCGGCTGCTTTCCACATATTCTAGCTAACCCAGATAAAGTTAACTCTTTGATACCACCTGTAATTTTAATAAAAATGCTCAGCTTAATTAATCATGCAATCAACATAAATTAAAGAGATAAGTGCACTTTCTCTTTAACCACCTTCAACATTTTTTACGTTTCTCCCTGTTATAATCACTGACATCTAGCTATTTTATGTGGATTGCATTTTAACAGACAAACATAAGGTGGCATCTAACCATAAATCTGAAACTTAAACACAAAAAAAGCGAAAAAACGAAAACCTAAAGAACTGTATAGGTCTTTAAATAGCCTTTTTTTGTAGTTTGGATTATCAATTACTGTGGCAGTGCATATCAAAAATATTCTGTTAATATGCCAGGATTAGGCAGAGGGCTATTTTTCATCTGCCTCCCAACATAGACTGTAAAAGCCACCCAATAAAACCTAAAACTACATACTTAGACTAACAACAAAACAATTACAGTACAGTGAGCTAAAATGTATAGAAACACACAGACCAAGTACTAGGTTAACAACGTACTGATACATTCATGTGTTTGCCAATTATTTGTGGATCTAGCAGCATTGAAATCACATGCACTGCCACCATATCTATTTGCTATCATGTTTGATCCTTTAATAAATGTTTTTTTTTTTTTGTTAAAAATTAGACCATTGTAATATTCTTAATCATTGTGTCGTTTTTATTGTCTAAACAGAGAAAAAGCAATATAGGTACATAGAGGCCTCAAAAAAATTCAGCAGCCCATATTGGAGATTGGTTAGGCTCATCTCAAAATAAACATGATGAGTTGTCCATTATCAGAAATGAATAGATCACTCAAAGGTGTAAACCGTCTGTCATGCAGCAAAGGACAGTTGCTTCTGATAATGGACACCGCAGAGGGCTTTCTGGTTCTGGTACGGTCAGGCATTTTAGTTTTTTCCCTGAAAACCCAAAACCAAAAAAGGAAATTACTTCAGTTATCCTGTTTTTTTTTCATTTCCAAATCAAAACAGAGCCGATTTGTCTTTTCTGTCCCCAGTGTTGAGACATGAAAATAGAGAAACACTTAATGAAGACAGCCCACTTTGGATTTTGTCTATTCCCTCTGGCATTTTGTTGAAAGTTGAAGACAGGTTCTGGTAAGCTGGTAAATATTTTATAATAAAATCCATAATAAGCCTGAGGAAAAAGGTCACTGAGGCATAAAGTTGTCAAGTGAATAAAAAAGGGGAACTTTTCAGGTTACGACGCGATAGTTTATTATTAAAACATGGAAACGCCCCTATAAAGGAGGGGCTTGCATGTGTTCAGATTTGCAGCGTGGCAAATAGCGAGAAGAGGAAAATGAAAATATAATTTATATTAAGTGTGGTTATAAATTAAATTAAGCCTTAGAAGTGGCCAATTTATGAGGACATGAGTGAGGAGTTGATGCACAATTTAAAGTGTTTCCAGCCTCGAACATGGTCTTCAACATCCTATCATGCATGAGATGTTTTGTTTTTTTTGCAAAATACCAATGGTCCTGCAGTTTGTGATGTAAGGCGATCTTATAATTCTGTCCAGCTCTACAATCAGAGTTCAAATGTGGCATTGGAAGAGCGAAACAAAAAAACACAATTAATGTCAGCAATAATTCTCATTGAGCTGAATAGTGACTTATTAAAATTTAATTAAACAATGTAATACAACTTGTATATATTGGCCTCACTACGCATGATAAATGATTGTGAATCAGATATATGCTTGTCTAGCACTGTCTCCTTAAAGGATGGAGCCATTTAGGAGCAAATCTGTCTCACTGAAGATAAAGTAAAGTTTTCACGGTATCGTTCAAACGCCCCGTATTGCATTTTCATCACAGCAGACGTACTATCCCGATAAGATGCTCCATTTAGCAACTTTGAAAGACGCAATTCTTTTTGCACGCCGAGTTTGATTATTTTGTACATTTACTTGTGCTAGAGCTCTGAAGACTCATCACTTTTAATTCTGCCAGTAATGTATAAAGCCTGTGTAATTTCAAGTTTAGCTATCAGAAGACATATGTTACAACCCCGGTGTAAACCCCTGTAGTTCACTAGAAGCAACATACAAATCCTACGTCCTATCTCTGCGCAGGTGGGTTAAATAGGTCTACCGTGTGGCTTAACTGTATTCCTGTGTACAACGATAAAGTTGAGTGATTATGTAAAAATATTAGGGATGGAACGGTTTATGAAAACCCTCCGAACCGTTCGGTTCGACTGTCTCGGTTCGGTTCACGTGTGTTTCGTTCGGTTCATGCGCTGCTCCTTTTTCTCATAGGCGAAGCGTGTACACTCCAGAGCAGAAGGTGGCGGTACTGCGACCAAAGCCAACCACCAGTAGTAAACAAGAAGAATAAGAAGCGAAGCAGCGTAGCCTGGTGTAGCAGACAAAAATCAGTTGTTGTGGAGTTTTGTGTGGGTATGGCGAGTGTGAAAGAACAGGCGTTGGAAGACGCGCCAGCAGCACTTTATAGGTCTGCTGTCTGGGACCAATTTGCATTTAGAGTGACCTACGATGACGACGGAAAGAAAGTTGTGGATAAAAACAGTGTGCAAGCATTGAGCAACACGTTTTGTTTATGCTAACAGCAACACGACCAACATGTCAGGCTAACAACCGACATATACCGAACCGAAAACCGTGACCACGAAACCATGAAACGAACCGAACCGTGGATTTTGTGAACCGTTCCACCCCTAAAAAATATATACATTTATTTTAAATGTTTTTCTTGATGAGCACATCTCCATAAAATATATTTTCCTCCAACATTTCTAGCTTACAGGATCTGCATAAGCCTTTGATCTTTCATGTTCCATCAATAAAACACATAGCGTAATAAAGCTCATGTCTTTACAACAAACTATCACGGCATATGTAAAAATGTCCACTTTTTTATTCACGACAGCTCTATGCCTCAATAACGTTTTCTTTGGGTTTACATTATGTTACGCGCTTATTTTGAATTTTATTTTGAAATATTTAACAGTATTTCCAGACCATCTGAGAACCTGTCTCTCTCTTTCAGCTCATAAGAACAAAATGCCAAAAGGAACAGACAAAATCCCAAAAAACAGGCTGGTTTTTCACGCTGTTTTTCATTTATCTTTTCATAAATGCTGAGGACAGAAAAGGAAAATCATCTTTGTTTTACGTTTTTTCTTTTATTTCGAAATGAAAACAGAAACAACAGAGTTAATTTCCTTTTCTTGAATTTCAAGAAAAAATGGAATAGCCTGAACGTAAACTGACCTTTATCCAGCTTATGCCATGGTGATTTATGAAAGTAATAAGTACTTAATCAATTAATATGTTAATGGGCATTTTTACCATAAAAATTGTACATTTTTTTACAAGTAGCAGCTGAGGGGATCATTTAATATATTTTGTTGTAACATGTTACTCAGGCAACCAGCTTTGACCGTAGAACCTGCAGCTCACCTAACCGCATCTTATGTCAAATCACACAAGATATAATTTCAGAGGGAACCATCAGGCTATTTGACCGGAACTAAATGAAAATATACAACAATTATTCTATTGAGCTAAAATTAGCCTGCTGCAGTAATTTTCATTAGGAAATGGTCTTGAAAACAGCGTTTTTTTTAAACATTTCCCTTCCTAATTGCAAATATACAAAACAAAACTGTCTGTTGAAGGACCTTGAGTCAGCACTATGTGCATACTCTCCCTCCAGCAGACAGAGAGCGCAACCTTTGAAGGTGGAGAAGGAGTAGTTATAGAGAAGTTTGAAAGAATTCCCAAACAGCAGGAGTGTGAAGCCCAACAGGCCGGTGGGCAGAGTGTTTTCCACCCCATAAAATGCAGCATCACTGCCGCGCTGGTGTGTAGCTGCAGGTGGATTAGCACAACATCAATCTGATATTTTGCATATTAAGGAGAGATATGAACAGCCTCTCCTATTATGAAATAAAAGAAAAGTAATAGGAGTGGGATCAATTAGCAAAAAGCCTAAAGAGAAAGAAGAAAGAGGCGGGCATGAAAGAGAAGAAGGTAAATAAACTCTTTGTTTCTCTAAAGATTAAACTGGAAATGCTTAGTCACAATGCTATCATTTTAACATTCAACAAATAGTAAAGAATAAATACATTCTAAAATAAATTAAAAGGCAGCTTCACAAATTGATGTTTAATAGGAGCTGAAAAGAAATGTGCTCAACACTTTTCAGATTTTTAGGCTAAAAGATAATTTGTAAAACACGTAACTGGGGGTGAAACAATTAATTGGATTAATCATGATTAAGCAACTAATTTAGCAATCGATTGTTACCTGGAGTATAGAGAGTGTAAAACATGCCTTTAGCTCACAGAGCAACCCACTTAGAGGTAGTCTAGTAAACTAGCCCCACCTGCCAGCGGCCAAAATCATTTTAGCCCGCGAGTGGTCTAGCCTCGATCAATAACCCAGGCCCTAGAACTGGCTGGCCAATCATATCGCAGAGATGTGTTTTGGATTTCTGGATGCAAAGCGGGTGGGGTTTCTAGGGCATGACGATAAAGCTGTGTGACGCTGGAGAAAGCAAAACAAGGAAGATAGCAACAACTATTGAACAGTTCTCGTTTGACTCAGTTTTGGAAGAATTAGAGTAGGGGTTTTCGTTGAAAAGTGAGCAAGAAGAGGCTTTACGCTCATTCATTTTTAAGAAGGACGTGTTCGCCGTTTTACCGAGAGGCTGTTTGTTTACACTCCCCCACCAGCTTTCTGTCGCGTTTACTACGTCACAGTCAGTTGCGCTCATTGGTCAGAGCGTTGGCCAATAGGCACAGACATGGTTTGAAAAACAACGGGTTGTTCTCATCAACAATCTTGCAATGTCCCATTCATCAGGGCCAGACTAAATTACAGATTTAATCTCACATTTAGTCTGGTTCAGCAGGAGGATTAGGGCAACTGAAAAAAAAAAAGTTAACAGATTTTTTAAATTTTATTTCAGTTTAATATTGGAAAAAAAAAAATCACAGAATTCTGACTTTAATCTCAGGATTCTGACTTTTTTCTCAGAATTCTGACTTTAATCTCAGAATTCTGACTATAATCTCAGAATTCTGACTTTTTTCTCAGAATTCTGACTATAATCTCAGAATTCTGGCAGCTAACAAAATTGTTAGCATCAAGCCATAGCTATGTCTGTTTTAGAGACTAGCTCTCCTGTTTTAATGACCTTCTGCTCCTCCATTAATGAGAGGACCCCTCGGGCACGTAAAAAGTTGCCTAATCCGGTCATTTTCCACCAACGTGTCACTGGCCACTTTAAACCAGTCAGATCTTTGTCAGTGAAGCTGAGTGCTCCCACATTTCTTCCTTCATGGTGCCCATCTACATTAAGATCCCAAATTCTGAGATTAAAGTCAGAATTCTGAGATTAAAGTCAGAATTCCCATGTTCTTTTTTTCCCATGTTCAACTGAAATAAAATGTAAAAATCTGTTAACTTTTTTATTTTTTCCAGTGGCCCTAATCCTCTTCCATAGTAACTATATCAAAATTGTAAAAAAAAAAAATATATAAACTTTTTGCATTTAAGATTTTTTTTAGTCTGTTCATATGCTCCTCAAGTAGAAAAGTTTCAGTTTTACCTGGTTTAATTTCAAAAGAAGTCTTTTTTAAAGAATCTTTGGCTATCCGATTATTTATCAAAAAAATAATTGACTGATTGACTTGACTTGATTATAATTGGTTGGCAAAGTAAAGGTTAGTTGCAGCCCTACATGTAACCCTTTTCTTCCACCTTCCAACTATGCTGTACTTTTTGTTGATCTGCCATAGAGTAGCATAAACATGCATTGATTTTCAGGGTTTTATTTTAATCTTCAAAGGGTATTAATACTTTTATTAGACACTGGACAATATAATCAGGAGATAAAAAGAATCTCCAACAGCAAAACCAGTGCACTTTGTATGACTTCTTATATTTCTGGATAGAGGCTGGCCATGCTAACCTTGCTGAAAACTACAAGGTCAGGAGGTAAAAATGGGAGGCAAAGGAAAAGACAGAAGTCCAAACCAAACCACAACAGAAAAAGCTTTTTGAGGGCTGGAATCTTGGCTGACTTCAGCTAAACTTCCCCAGTACGATCCATTCCTCCCTAACCAGTCCTGACATAAATGCTACAAACAACCCCAAAATGACAGACCGAGGCCTACAGCTGTGATTGTGGTGGTCGGCAGCAGGTTGAGGACATGGCACAAACTAAATTTGGTTGACAATCAAAGCAACATTTTGCTTGGAATCAGAGGAAGAAAATCTGATTTTGTGACTTTCAAAAAATATAAAGCAATAAAGAAGTAGACGAGAGTATTCTTACAGAATCAAAGGGAATGAAAATATTAAAAGATGAATGAGAGGAAAACTGGAGAACCAACGGAAAATGAGGAACAGACAGGAAGGAGGGAAGGAAGGAAAGGCACACAATGATGTTGTGTTGACAAAAGAGACAGACGTGTCTTCCGTTTCTCCTCTGCCTTTAATAAGCCTCAGAATAGAAAGGAAAGTGAGAATCCATTCATGCTAACTTACAATTGAACTAAAAAAACTTCTCCACCTTTTTGTTTGAATAGACATTAAGACGTCTGTGAAGCCCAAATAATTCCCAGCTTGCAGGGGGAGAGGGGGAGAAATAACAAGGCCAATGAGTGTTGAGTAAGGCTGCTGTCAGAGTTACATCTTACGCAAGCACTATTCACATTCTTCACCTGATACCTGTCATCTCAAAGGTTTTAAAGCAGATAAATTTAGAAGATTTCTTTCGTTTGCTGTCTCCCCCTTCATTGCATACATAACCTGCACCCACTCTTTGCATGTTTAAAATCACCATTTGCATATATTTGCATTCAGACATATATCACAGCAGTGTGGCTCATGTGGCAGGACTCTGCACATTTGAGATGGTTTCTCTAGTTTACCTGTTGACCCTCGTTCACCTCCACCCTCCTCCATTCTTGACCAGTTGGGAGTGGATTTCCCGCTGGAGCCACCCTCTCCAGCCACCTCTCTTCTCTCTGATGACATAGGAGAATGTCGGCTGCTTGCAAACCTATCAGCACAAAAAAAGATTACTCGAGAAAATACTTTTTTAACATATTATAAATGATCAAAAAGTAGGGCAAGAAAAAAACAGTAACACATAACCTGCCTCTGGGTTTTAGTGGGTGGAAGTGAAGTGAGAGCACCTTACTCTGAAATATTACAGCTGTCTAACAAATACACTATATTTTCAATCAAATTATACTGCAATTATATTTTTGGGACTGAAATATCTAAGTCTATGTATTCCATATCCACCACATGTGAAAACTAATGATTGCTTCATTGCTTTTATACCATTAAGATAAACACTGGATGAATAATGATGACAAAGTCAGTGCTTCAGGGCAAGTTTACAGAATATATCTGTGTGGAGATTGGATATGAAACATTAGAGAAATTACTGTTCAGGCATGGACTTCTGCCTCCAGTGAGCAGAGCTTCCAGAAGCATCACTAGAACATGACAGGTTGCTGGGAGAGCTGCGGTTGTGAGGAGAACGACCTAAAGCCAAGGAGGAAGCCAGGCTGTAGCTCTCACTTCCAGGAGACATCCTGGAAAACAACCAAGCATTTCAAAATAATATAAATGCATAATTGGAGGGAAAATATATATACATTTCCAGCCATTTTTAGTATCCATCTACATTTTCAATCCACGTTTAGAAAGCTAAACAGCTCTGACCTCTTGGAGTCCAGAGGTCGACCGTCGCTGCTGACACTGCGTGGAATGGCAGCGCCTCTCTCTAACCTCTCAGCGGAAAGGGTCTTTCCCACCGAGCTGCCCAGGCTGACGGCTCGGTTGGGTGTGTGCGGCTGTGGTGAAGCAGTCAGGGATTGCTGAGGGCTGCTGGATGTCCTCTGCCACTTGTTATTGTTGCTGCGGAATGGGAACTTGTACTCGAAGGAGCCGCTGTCTGTGCTGCTGCCTTTGTATTCAGACACCGGCACTCGATAGAGCTCTGAGCAGCCCCTAGAAAAACAGGACAAATTGAGTTAAAATGTTCTTCTCTATTGACATAGTTTGGGGATTTGGGACTGTTAAACGGTGCATATAAAAGGTCATATTTGTTGTATTTCCTTGGAGCCTCAGTTTTTTTCAATTTGCATATAAAAGTTTTTTGACTGCACTCAAAAGCTGGAGCTATAACAGTGGATTGATTTTATTAGTTAATTAGAAAAGGGCTTCAGACATGAAGTGGAAACTATCCTGAAACGAATTCAATTAGGTTGGAAAAGCATTTATTTATGATCAATCAGATTTAAATTACTGACCTCAGAGACTCTTTCACTCTAAAAATTTGCAACCTAGAATCAGACCTTTGATGGGGATGCAACCGAATAGCAGTAAGTCTGTCTGCATGTCTCCCTCTTACCTGCGTGGAGTTGCATCATCATGTGGTGGGATGATGACAACACGAACTGTCACCGAATTTCTGAGCAGGTCAATCATCTGCTCGTGGGTCAGAGTTGCAACAGCGACTTTGCAGATTTCGACCAATCGGCTGCCCTGACGGAGTCCCGCCTGCCAGGCGTATCCATATGGCTCCACCTGCGAACAAAAAAGTTTCACTGTATTGCCCTAAAACTAAAAGCTTACAATCAGAGGTGCAGAAATGAACACTACCACCTTTTAATTTGTTTTACAATTTGCTTAACTAGGTTACATAATTTATGAAAAGGAAAACAGATACAATCTAAATACAATGATTGGCTTTTTTTGGTTAAGCTGGAGAAACTCTGAAGAACTTAAAATGGATTTAAACAATGAAAAAAACCTAAATTATGGCTTTTGTAAAAACAACTGGTATCCGAGCCCCAAATAAAATGTTGAAAAGTATGTGACTGTCGGCATCCCTCCTTGTGAGCCACCAGGCTGCAAACTCCACCACAAATGTTCAACTATCTCAGCCTACTCTTGTTTGGACGGCCCACAAAACTCTCTTCTAGGAATGTGCACAAACCTGGAGATTCTCTTGCTGTCTTAATGTTTATCACTTTTCAGCATCGTGAGACCTGCTCCAGTCTGACCTCTCCAGAATTGTCAGAATAATTGATATTTTCATTGAGCTGATACTAAGAATATTACTCTAAGGCTCCTTTGCATAAAACACAAATTAAAACTGATCCAGTGACATATCCCTAAATTGTCCTGTACCACTGAGACATTTGGCCCCTCCCATTTCTGGAGATGCTGGAAGCTTAAAGCTACAGTGTGTAATTTTCAGCGACATCTAACGTCCAGACTGCAGACCGCAGCAACATGAACATCTCCCTAAGGTTAAGAGGCTGAGCTCGTAGATGATGATAAATAACATAGTTATGTATAATATATTACATTTCTGACTGTATATCCCTGTAATTATTACACACTGTAGCTTTAACCTTTGCTAACATGTCTATTGCAGCCAAAACTCTTCTTATAAGTTAGATGAACAGGAACAAAAAAAATGATGCTTTAAGCTAGATGCCCTAACGCTCTAACTGATGCTATTACTCTTAGGTTTGAGAGCCATTTTAAAAAAAGTAACGAAAGCTCCTTTATCTGCAACAGCCTATTAGTAAATATCCCAGATGACAAAAATGTACCATTATCCTTTTAAAGCTACAGTGTGTAATTTTCAGCGACATCTAACGTCCAGACTGCAGAACGCAGCAACATGAACATCTCCCCCCCACCGCTTCTCTCCCCCCCCCCCCCCCCCCCCCCCCCCCCCCGCTTCTCTCCCCCCCCCCCCCCCCCTCCCCCCCCCCCCCCCCCCCCCCCCCCCCCAACAGTACGGCGAGCGTTACGGGACAAAATGTCTTCCACGACGTCCGCATCACCTACCTTCTCAAGTGATGAGGTTTGTTTACATAGATAATTTTACAGATAGTATTTCCTTAGTCTGTGTGTTCAGTACCGTCTCAGTTCATCTCTCTCAACTTGCCGTAGTTACTTTCGAGCGTAATGGGCGATCTCGCAATCGCTAGTTTGTTGGCTCTGCGCTGCCGTAGCGCAAAGATGTCTGCCTCCATGGCTGCGAGACCCGCTCCAATGTAATTATAAATAACGAATTCTAAGGCAACGCAAATATTAAGGTTAAGAGGCTGAGCTCGTAGATGATGATAAATAACAGTTATTTATAATATATTACATTTCTGACTGTATATCCCTGTAATTATTACACACTGTAGCTTTAATATTAGCTAAACAAACAATCAAAGCCAATTGATATTGATTTGTTGGTCACGTGAACCTGCTCTGTTTTACTACAATACAATAAACCCAGGAAAACATCATTAAGGCAACATCTCATTCACTTACTAAACAGGAAGACTACACAATAAACCAGTGTGGCATCCTCCATTACTCCTCAGTTTAGTTGTAAAGCTATTGTGTGCTAACGTTGCTAATAATAACATAGGTTATGGTGGAGCCAGGCTGAGGCAACTAGAACAGAAAATAGTGGCAATATTATATTCAGAAAAAGTAACAGAAAGGTAATAAGTGCATCGGGCTGCTGCTGAATATATCTGCATGGGCCAGATCCTGGTTTACAAACTAAATGTCCATTAATTTTAATAGAAAAAACTGATAATCATCTTCAATTAAATTATTGATGTTTATTGTGTTTAGCACAATGATCAGGCCTCCTTATTTACACTTTTCTAAATAAGAAAGATATTTTTGATATTTTCAAAACACATTTGTACATGGACAAAAATATGAGAAAATACAAACACTTTTTTGTGAAATTACTCACAATTACATTATGACCAAATGTGCAATGATACTTACAGTTTTAAAAAAGATAAAACATTTATGATGGAGAAAAAAATACCTCTGCCACAATGCCTTCGTAGTTAACGTGGAAGCCAAGCTGCCCCAAACCATTTCGGCGAAGCGTCATCTCTGTTGTCTCACAGCCTTTAGTAAGAAACTGGACAAACAGAAAGAGAGAGAAACATCCATTAATCAACAGGGTAAATCTAATTTACCTAACCTAAGATAATTAAAACTTTAAGAACTGTCACTGTAATTGTGTGGCTCTGTAAATATGGTTCTACTGAAGTTTAAGGAATTTTGAGATAATATAAGTAAGCCGTTAGAGAGTTTAGGGAAAAAAGCATGAGGTCTCATTGAAAATACAGCTTTCTAAATTAATCTGCAGTGAACAGATGTGCATGAAGGAGAGAGCTCTCTATCAGTGAAACTTGACTATGTGTGAACACAAAGATGTGTTAACATGAGGGAAACTTTCTTGAACTTCTATTTTATCCAGTGACTCCTATTATTCAGGTGAGGATGGAAGAGTGCGTAGAAGCAACTGTGCTTCATCTCACTAGATCTAGAAATGGGAAGACTGAAAAAAGAAACTTCACCAATAAGCACACAATGGATCAGTAAAAGTATGTCTAACTTCATTGTTGGCATTCCTATTAAAATGTATGTAAAGAAGAAAAAACTAAAACAATGCTAGCCTAATTTATTTACATCACACAGAAAAAATGAATAAAAAAAGCACATGTGCATGTAAACATGCATGCATTTATGCATTAAAGCCAGAAGGCAAATTAAGGATTTTAAGCTCTACTGATTATACAAGAAAAAACATTTTTCCTGACCAGTTTCCATGGAAACAGCTAAGAAGGAATAAGCATCACTTCACTGTATGTGTAGGTGTATGAGCCATTAGCAGAATGTTGTCCAGAGGTGTTTCTGAAACTCCCCTCAATAAACTGAGACCCATGAAGAAACAACAGGCTAGCAGGCGAAAGAAACAAAAAATGTTTCATTCTGAAAGACTGACCACCACCAGTAAAATGTAGGAGAGCCTGTGAATAGGTCAGGGAAGTACCAAAAACATATTTCTTTTATTTGGTGTTTGATCCAATACTGCATCATTAGTTTCCTCTTTCTAAGATTTTTCAAATGCAAATTTAAAAGGTATTTCTGAGTAGAACTGAATTAAACATGCAAAACTTTTACGATGTATAAAATGTACTACTATGTGCATGTTATATATATACACTATATTGCCAAAAGTATTTGCTCACCCATCCAAATTATTGGAATCAGGTGTTCCAATCACTTCCATGGCCACAGGTGTATAAATTCAAGCACCTAGGCATGCAGACTGTTTTTACAAACATTTGTGAAAGAATGGGTCGCTCTCAGGAGCTCAGTGAATTCCAGCGTGGAACTGTGATAGGATGCCACCTGTGCAACAAATCCAGTCGTGAAATTTCCTCGCTCCTAAATATTCCACAGTCAACTGTCAGCTGTATTATAAGAAAATGGAAGTGTTTGGGAACGACAGCAACTCAGCCACGAAGTGGTAGGCCACGTAAACTGACGGAGCGGGGTCAGCGGATGCTGAAGCGCATAGTGCGAAGAGGTCGCCAACTTTCTGCAGAGTCAATCACTACAGACCTCCAAACTTCATGTGGCCTTCAGATTAGCTCAAGAACAGTGCGCAGAGAGCTTCATGGAATGGGTTTCCATGGTCGAGCAGCTGCATCCAAGCCATACATAACCAAGTGCAATGCAAAGCGTCGGATGCGGTGGTGTAAAGCACGCCGCCACTGGACTCTAGAGCAGTGGAGACGCGTTCTCTGG
Source organism: Cyprinodon diabolis (assembly GCA_030533445.1). Taxonomy (NCBI): domain Eukaryota; kingdom Metazoa; phylum Chordata; class Actinopteri; order Cyprinodontiformes; family Cyprinodontidae; genus Cyprinodon; species Cyprinodon diabolis. The sequence continues at coordinate 10,987,850 of CM060076.1, read as the reverse complement.
AGTGACGAATCGCGCTTCTCCATCTGGCAATCTGATGGACGGGTCTGGGTTTGGCGGTTGCCAGGAGAACGGTACTTGTCTGACTGCATTGTGCCAAGTGTAAAGTTTGGTGGAGGGGGGATTATGGTGTGGGGTTGTTTTTCAGGAGCTGGGCTTGGCCCCTTAGTTCCAGTGAAAGGAACTCTGAATGCTTCAGCATACCAAGACATTTTGGACAATTCCATGCTCCCAACTTTGTGGGAACAGTTTGGAGCTGGCCCCTTCCTCTTCCAACATGACTGTGCACCAGTGCACAAAGCAAGGTCCATAAAGACATGGATGACAGAGTCTGGTGTGGATGAACTTGACTGGCCTGCACAGAGTCCTGACCTCAACCCGATAGAACACCTTTGGGATGAATTAGAGCGGAGACTGAGAGCCAGGCCTTCTCGTCCAACATCAGTGTGCGACCTCACAAATGCGCTTCTGGAAGAATGGTCAAAAATTCCCATAAACACACTCCTAAACCTTGTGGACAGCCTTCCCAGAAGAGTTGAAGCTGTTCTAGCTGCAAAGGGTGGACCGACGTCATATTGAACCCTATGGATTAGGAACGGGATGTCACTTAAGCTCATATGTGAGTCAAGGCAGGTGAGCAAATACTTTTGGCAATATAGTGTATATATATATATATATATATATTTTTTTTTTTTTTTTTTTTTTTTTACCTCAAGACGTTTGATCACTTCTTTGAAATCCTCTGTATTATTGCCGATGCTCCTCAGAGACACACATTCTCCCCGCTCATAGAAAATCTTTAAGGAAGCGGGACTGCTGAGTGTCCAGCCAATCACATCCTTAGTTGCACAGTTGAACACCACAGCTTTGGCCTCCTGGTCCAAAAGAATCAGAAAGTCATTGGAAATAGCCAAGAGGGCCTCGATTTCTCCTCCGTTTCCGTGATCTTCAGCATAAACTGGCCAGGTCACCGCCCCGAGGCTGCGCAGCTCTGCTCCTTCATATGGCTGGGTCTTCTCCTTCTTTTTATGAGCCAAAGAAATGAAAGGAAACTTTCCTGATGGATCAATGGGGGTGCTGGTGGTGTGGCGTTCTGCCAGGTCACGCAGGTACTCCTGGCGTGTTCGGGTGGCCATGGCCCGAAATTTATGGGATTTGTGGGCAGCGTTCTCAGCATTAATCACTTTGGCCAGCAGGAACTCCCTGAACACAGATGACTTGGGAAAGGTCACGCCCTCTGGGATAGGGGGGCCGAACGAGGGCATATCTTTGGAACGGGTGACTGCCACACTGAAAGAGAAAAAACTAATAAGTCTAACAGGAATAGAAAGAAAGACCCGAAAACCGAATCCTTCTTTAAATCTGTACTTTCGCCTGGTCTAGATTAGGAAATTAGTGCCCGAAAAATTTATTTATTGATTTGTTACGGAACAATCTAACAGTAAATCCCTATCTAAAATTGGAACCATTTATGAATAGATAGCTTAACCTCACAAGCTTTAAGATGTTTTCTTACCAAGCAGAGAAATGTATTGTTTTTTAAAAGTTATATTTTGAACGTTTCTTCTTCTAATTTAAACATTACTTTTCCAGACAACTTTTTTTTTCCCCCTCAAGATCTCTTTTTGACTCTAAACTGTCTAAACTGGGTTTTTTTAGTCAGTCAAAAATACCTTTTGTTTATGAAAACTCTTTAACCAGAGAGGGAATCTCTGGCCCATTCGTAACCATGATCTAAGAAGGTTTTAGAGGTTAGAAGGAGCAGGATGATTTACCTTATTCTTGAATGGGTGCATCAAATTATAGATTTATTTTGGTCATTACTGCAAAAACCAAAAGTTGTGTTGTAATAAAATTAAAATATAAAAGACAAAAGGCCCTTTTTAATGGAAAGTTTTCTTTTTTGATAAATAAGAAATGAGAATCATATCTACATCTAACAAAAAATAAAGTTTGAATTATAAAAAATTCTGGAGATAAACAGTTTTCTACACTTCTATCTATAATGTATCCGGAATTAAAAACGCAGTAGAGCGGTGCTCTGGGTCACATGACCCGTTCAGGGATGGATCCTACCCTCTCAAGTTACACAGGCATTTTTTTGTGATGAGCAGCCTGCATGGAACATTGATACTTACCTAAAAAAAAGAATCATAAAATCCAATAAACCTAACCATTTGGTCAAAAGTTCCACAGCGTTTCTTTAAATTAAACCTATCTAATCAATAAATTATACATTTTTTTATAACACCTTTGAATACTGGAGTATTGTCAAATGTCGCTGTTTGTTTAATGTTATATTGTGATAATCTCAACCTCATACTATGCCTGTTACATATTAAAGCGTGTATGTAGTGCATTGTGCCCGTTTTTTCCTTAAGTAAGACCCTAGAAGGGACTCTTCAGGCAGTCTGTCCTTTCTGGCATGTCAGGAATTCAACTGAAAAACCATGAACAGATTGGAAAAAAAAAAAAAAACAAGGATGCACCATGACTGCTTTTCCAAGCATGTTGCCAAATGTGACTCCTGGGTGGGAAAAAAAAAGAAAATCTATCTGAGAAAAAGTGAATAAAAGGCTGACAGAATAGGGAAACAATGCAAACAGGTGGGGGAATGAGAAACAATAAAACACTACAAAGCTGGCCTGGAAAGCTTATATTCCTACATGGTTCAACTTTTCTAGAACTCGATCACAAAAACCTATCACAGGTGATAATTGCAAGGTGACAATAGAAGCACTGGAAGTCCGAGCAACCATCCCACACAACTCCCCGCTGACAAGCATCCGCACACATGTTGACACTCGGATTAATCTCACTGCCTAATAAGCAATACCTCTATCCCCCACATATTTCTAAACATACCTTAGAGACCCCCTGTCTTCAATAGAAATGTGTGGTGTTCAATTATGCTTGCCTTCGAAATGTTGACAACTTATTTCCCACATTTCCTTCTTTGTGAGAGACTGATATAAAAAGAGGAAACATTTTTCCTTGGCCAAAATAGCCTTCCAGGATGAACAAGAATTGATTTTAAACAAATTCAAACAGGGGAAAAAGCTAGCATGGTAAAAGTAGTCCAAGTCTACTCAAAAAGATTATGCAGAAAAGCAAGAAAACCAGCAGCCATAACATGGCCATCACTGCCCATTGAAATAAAAAAAATACAAAACAAATGTGGAATGGAAAGGAAAAGTTAGCTTTTATAGCTGTGATGTTTACTGTTTACTACATATAGGAAACATATAAATCATTAGGCCATGTCCACATGAATTTCACAAAATCACAAAAATGGTTGAATGCCACTTGTGGCAGGAAGGCACAGTGTTGGGAAGCTTGGAAAGTCTCTGTTATGGACATCCTTGGTAGTCCAGCCCATCAATTCCCTGTCAGAAACTATGGTCGATGTTTCACAGGAAGCTACAGTGATCAATGTTCCTAAGGTAGGACCACTGATACTGTAAATGTTGAAAGCATAATTTGGCACCTGTGACCTAACATGATTCCAAACTAGTTAATTAGAACATATTGGTGACGCCCCAAGATAGGGCGTAAAAACAGTTACAAGTATAATGGAGGATTTTCACGAATCTTAGACGCGTCATCTCCACTTCATAAAAAAATGCACATGCACAACCCTATACCCGAGAGAATGGCTGTTAAATGCGTGCGAGAGCATGCACAAGCCCATTTCTCCTCGTGCACGCTCTGTTTAAAAGCTGCTGTTTGTATCGCTCATACTTTCCAAAAGAAGATTTGCAATTTTTCCACTATGTCAGACTCAGAGTGACAATGGGGATGAGCCTTACCTAAACGTATCACCAGAATGATTGACAATTAGGAGGACCACTTATTTTGATGATCCACCCTAAAAAAAGAACATACTCCACTATTTAAAAAAGCTCATGCTGATTATGATGTTATACCAACACTTTAGATTTAGATTAGATTCAACTTTATTGTCATTGCACAGGTACAGGTACAAGGCAACGAAATGCAGTTTAGGTCTAACCAGAAGTGCAATAGCAGCAAGTGCAGGATAAATAATGTTAGCAATGTTCCCATACACAGAATTAGTAACAATCTAAAAGATTTTTGACAACTCCTACACAAGAAATCGACAGTAATGCAGCTATATATGCTTGCAGCTCTTTAAATGAGTAATGAATCATAGGGTATTTCAGAGAGGAGAGATGAAGTGGGTTCACAAGCAGTCAGAGTAAAAAGAATTAGACCTTTCAATCCTATTCTCTTCCATCACTACAGATGCTGCTAAATGCATTATACTGAAGCTCTGAAAGCACTTGGCTGATCTCAAACACCTGTGAGTAAGTTGAGTCACGGCCTATGACTCATGCAGGACAGAGCCTGTGATGGTGATATACAGTTAGGGGAAGAAAAGCAAAGAATAAGACCACATACAGAGAGATGAACTAAAGGTGAGGCTGAGGATGGTGAGGAGGAGAGGAATAGAATACAATTGGAAATGCTGAACAATGAGGCTTCTTGGGTATCTTCGTGGAAGGGAATCAAAGAGTTAATTCCTGTGGTTTGAGTGATTTGTGGGCTTATAAATATCCAGAGTGTGGGCAGTCTGCCCTTCCAGAAGCCGCAAACAGCTGCCCACCAAGCCAGGCCAAGAAAAAGAAAAGCAGAAAGAAAAAGTCAATACCTCACGCTGTGGGAAGTTTAGAGGTGGACAAGTGTTTAGGGGGATAAATGTGGGAAAGGTGCATGAAGTTTACCACGTCTCAGTCTTTATGGGACAATTCAACAAAACAAAAGCCTTTTAAGGTTAGATTGCTTTACCTGAGAAAAGAGGAAAACTGATTTAAGAGCAGACCCATCAAGAACATTTTTCATATTTGCTAAATTTTGACTTTTATGTCATCACATATGAGCTTATGTTATATCCTATTCCCATTTCATATGATCTGGACAGTCTTTCCCGATGAGTTGAAGATCTGCTTTGTTTTGATTCAACCCCTGCCCAAATATGTACACTCGTCTTCTTATAAATGAGAAGATGAGAAATGAGATTTATGAATCACAGACGGAAGACAAAAGGATTTGTTCGACATCCACTGTGCCACAGGGCTTATTGCTCACGTGTGTTTATTTGTTGATGCTTTGTATTCAAGTAGCCACATGGGGGAAGATTAACGCTTCGCACAACTTGCTCACACAGCAATTAAAAGCAGCAATGATTGGAGTCAAATGGAGTCTGACCAAAAAGAACAAAACTAGATAAGAGTGAGGTAAATAAACTGAATAACATTTCTTTTGATGTTGAACAATAAAGCTAAGGCTAGGTGTACTGATTACAAAACTTTTGTTAAGGAGAAAGTCTGGTTTTGTGCATTTTCTAAATATTACACATAAAAAAAAGTTGTTGTTTTTTTACCTAAAGAGAAGATTTTCTACACTCATAGTTTCATAATGGTTTGCTGTTTTAAAGTACAAAACTCTGGGCAAGATTGCAATAGTATCATTCTTTCAGCCCTCATGAAATATGGTTAATAAGAAACAACAATCAAAATAAAATAAATCCCCCAAAAATGTTTTATTTATCAATATTTTTGTGGTGTATTTTTATTTTTGCACTAGTTGCTTTTTTTTTTTTGGTAATAGGACAGAAATAGGATGAACAAATGACCATAGGTCTGGACTCGCACGCAAGGAGGACTAAATATAGTTAGTGCACCCTACCCATGCACCCCCGCTATGCCCTATATGAACTATTTGAAGTTTTTTCCCATAATAATTTGACTCCTCCACGACCAGATTTGGGGATGTTTGCAGTTGCTTTGAGTATGTTCATCATGCAAGCCTTTTTTTCCCCTAATGGAACTCATTTCAGGTTCTTTTGAGAACTCTTTAAATCCCTTATCAGACACCAAAACTAGTCAAATCTCTCTCAACGCCTCAGATGGCTCTTTCAGTCCTACCATGAGGTGCATTTTTACCTCAACATTACAAAATACATCACTAAAATAATATCAGATGTTCAAACTGGAGAAATTTTTTTTATTTACACCTAAATAAATACCAATGTATTAGTTATCAGAAATAATTTTCTCATTAGAATTTGCCAAAAATGTACTTCATTCCGTTCCAATTATATCACTTGAGTCTTTCAGCTTTGTTAAAAGCTATAATTAACCCACATGTAAAATTATTTGTATTTGTCCTATATTTTAATCATGTAAAGCACTTTGCATTGTCTTTGTACTGAACTGTGCTATACAAACAAATTTGCCTTGCCAGGTTTAAAAAGCAGTCTTTTTGTTTTTTTGACACATGACTATATCTTTAAAAAATGGAGCTAAAATGCTATAAATAAAAAATGAGCAAAGGGAGAGAAAGAAGACTGTATCTAGAATTACATTACACTGTGTTTCTGAAGCTCACCTGTAGGAGCTGTTTTCAGAGCAGGGGTTATGAGCCCGCACAATCACAAATACGTGCTGGAAGTGAGAGCGAATGTTTTTAGGAGTGAAGGGAAGCGCTCCAGGTTCCTGGAACACGATTGTTACGATGTCATTCCCTATGTGCCGCTTCCGCAGCAGCTGCACAAGGTCGATGAGGAAAAGAAAAAATAGATTAGAAATTAAAACTTAAGAGACTTCTCAAAGACAGCAAGCTCTTTATAGTTGCATTCCAGTAAAATAGTACAACCAGCTACTTAATCCTTCATTTATAGAGGATGTCACAGGATCAGGGAATACTCTTAAAAATCAACATCATTGTGTGGAAGCTGTTACGCTTCCTGTTACTCCTTTCCATGAAAGCCTTTTATACCTGTTGCTTATTGTTGGGTGTGTAGGGAAGCATTGTTGACACGTGGAACATGATCTCATAATCCTTGTAGGTGGTATACAAGGAGTGGGAGCCTGTTGAATCCGCTGTGGACAGACCAGGGTAGGTTCATTTCTCAAGGACATAAAAATAATAAATTAACATATTTTAAAATATTCAGCACAAAGACAAAAAAAATTCAAAAATCAACAAAAAAAAAATGCTTTGATTTTAACACTTACAGCATTTACAAGGTACAACCCAACATTCCTAAGACTTCCACATTCAGATTTAAATTGGCTGGTGATCAGATTTTTGATCAAAAGCTATGGACTATGCTTTAACAGTCCACAAATAGTAAAAAGAAAATAAGGCTTTTTTTTTTTTTTTGCCTTTTTAAGTTTTATCAGCAAATCTCACAGAGAAACAGCAAATTTACACAGATGGCACACAGGACTTGTCTTGCATAGTTAGAAACGTTGGAGCAAAACTATGAACCTGGAATATTCCAGGGAATTAAGTTGTGGTTTTAAAAAGACTCAGAATGAAACAACATTTGGCCGTGTAAGTAATCGGCTATGAAAATCTTGTTAAAAACAAAAAAAATTAAAAAGTGGTAAGATGAGCAAATAAAAAAGTTTACAGCACAACCCCCTGAAGCTAGATTGTTTACCTTGATGCTAACGTCCCATTTACCATTTTAGATTTCTACATTTTATTTAAAAAATGTATGTCTCTGTCTATCAAAGAGCAGCATTACATTTCTGTATCCACGCTCATTTTATTGCTTAGCAGCTAAAAATAAAGGTTAGATTTTTGTCATAATCACAAAAATACATACTCTTGGTGTCCAGCTGAGCTCGATACTTGTTGAAACCTTTGAGCCTGACCCTCTCGCCCAAAAGATGGAGGAACTCTTCCAGCGCAGGACCGGCTGCTTCATTATTGTACATCTCCTCCTCGCTGCTCTGGCCTGCCATGCAGTACATCACCCCCACCTTCCGTTGGAAACTCAGCTGCACAGAGAACACAATGAAGAAGACGAATCCGCAAAATTACCTTGTAGAAGTTGAGACAAAGTCACATTATTGACATTTCAGGCAGAACTTGTGTTGGCATTTCAGGAACAACATTAAGTTGTTCTGTTGTGATTGTGGTGCCATTTCCCCCCCAGAAATTACGTTGACATTTTAAGAGATTTTCGAAATCTGATGATTGCTCCAGGGAGCGACCATCATGATCATGGAGGAGCCTGTTTTGTGCTTTGAGGTTCAAATGTTATTCTGAACCTCAAAGCACAAAATTTATTAAAAAAAGCTAAGAATAAAAAGTTATTTTAGAGAGTAAATTCCTCATAACAGGTTATGAATATAAAAATGATAATGCTAAAAAGGGCCTCCTCAATATGGGGGGGTTCACCTACAGTAGAAACAACTGATGAAATATAAAAAAATATTTGTTTACTTGACAAACCATCTTGTATTTAATTGGTCGACAAAGTTCTGGTCGTAAATAAACCCACAGCATCAATGATCAATGTGTAACCAGACCTGCAGAAATGATCGTACCGCAGTAGCATAATCCTCACACTAAAAAACTATTTTATAAGTACTTTATTTTGTAAAAGCAACAAGGATTTACTCCCAGCATCATTACAAAACAACAGCTACATTTATTTATCTTAAAATTCTGGGGAAAAAAGGAGTTAGTAAACAATCAATGACATTCTCATATAAATATCGAAGTAAGATGGAGGCGTTTAGGCTCTATGTTGACCTATATTTAAATTGTCATCTCATATGATAACCATTTAAAGGAGAGAAAATGTATCTGTTGAAATTTCAGTTAGAAAACTGCAGAAAAAGTGACACCTGTGCTAACCAAGTGTCTACAAATACCATTAGAAGCCATCCATGAGTCATCTAGTCATTTGGAAAGCATGACGGGTAAAATAGAGAAATATTTTCTGTTTCACAACCCCTAAAAAAATGTAATAAAAATAAAAAACTCTAGTTTGCCAAATGCTGCTGATAGTGGAACTTTTAAACACACCTGGTATTTCTCCAAGTAGGTGGGCATCTCAGGGGAACTTCTGTTTGTCATATATTTATTATTTCATCATTATTTCATCATTCAATACCTCGAGCAATGTTATAGCATTGGGTTAGCAACTCTATCATGCTAAAAATTGTGCTGTGGTATGTTCCAATTATGGGTTTCAACCAGAGACTTGAGATATGGCTTTTTATCAAGATATTCTGTAGCATTTATTATGAAAATCATAACACTGACAATACAAAAAGGTAACAATGTCTTTGGAGTTGTATGGTTTAACAGTTTGTAACTTTAGATACAAATACTCTTCTTAAAACAAGACCTCTGTTTAAATAGGCTTTCTTGCTGCTCCATTTACATAAAGAAGGGGGATTTGTGATCCACATGAGCTGGCTTCATTAAATCATATATTTAAACATGTACACATTGCTGAGGTCTCAGTTTTCTTATCAAATTATATTTTAGCCGTAAAAGGTTAATGAAGGCTATTATAAATATATTTTTCAGTAAAAACATACAAAATGTCCCTCTATTTTTTTTAAAAGTAATGGATACTACAGCTTTCAAATGAGCCTTGTTTCATTATTATATAGCATAAAGTGTTACATTTCCATACATTTGAAAAATGTATGGCAAATGTGTGAGAAAAAAATCAGCCCAAAAAATATGTGAGATTACTAATGTTATAAATGCTTTATGATAAATGTTTTTTTATGTAGTGAACTGCAGGAAGAGTTGCTATTGTCATGGCAATGGCTAATGGGTTTCCTAATAAACAAACAAATTCACTTCGATAAGACCCCCATCCTTGGTTAGAACTAAACTGTTAGTTGGAGATTTTGCTACTGGTGCATGATTTATGTTATGAAGCCTGTAAAACGTTACCATAATACTGTCATTAGGAGAGGCAACCTGAATAAACCCTCCATTTTTAATAAACCGTTGCAACATTCCAAGAACACTTTCAAGATGCATAATTAAGAAAATGAATGGCCTTCAATGTAATCCAATAATTAACTCTCTGAATTTGTTCATTGTGACTACTCACCCCCTGCTCATCTAGCTTCATCAGCTGATCCGTGACCTTAGGCGTGTTGAGTGCCAGACGCAGGCAGTGAACATTGAGCTCAGGGACCAGATATTCCAGCACTTCTTTGAGAGGCAGACCTCGGGCAAGACCATGCTTTGCTGTTGATGGCACAGCGTCCTCAAGAATGGAACCACGCAGGGTGTTAAGCTGTAGACAATAAGAACATATGTGAGAGGGGTTGTGCTTTTTATTTTAACTCCAGATAAATGTGCTCTGAAGATAAAGAGAGGTATAATGGCTGTCTAGCTAAAGAAAAAAGGGGAACAGTGTGCAGATTTCAAATCCAAAGTCTCTAAAGCTTCAGGGTCAGACAGACACAGGGGGGATTTCCATAAATAAATGAGGAAGACTGCAGAGTCCAAGGCTGGAATATCTAGGATGAAGAAATCAAGAGTGCTGGCAGTCTCCATCTACAGGCACTTAAGGCTGTCTTTGTTTTATGTTTGGTAGTGCCTGTGGTGGTGTAAACACACAGTTTAAAATCAAGTGAAGAGGAGAAATGCTCTTAAATAGAGCGATGGACAGTAGTAAAGGACAGTAGCCCTTGATGAACAAAACGGTCTCAAAGCCAAAACATCCCACTCACTCCCACACACGTGTACTTTTAAAGAAAATAAAAGCTACAAATCTTTTAAAAAAATATTACGTATGATAGAGGGATGCACAGTTATAATCAAGATAAGAAAAAAAAAACATCACGATTGGTTATTTGTCATCCTAAGGGATCGCCAGGCCAGTAACTCATGTTATGCTTTAATGCAGGGACTATGCTTTAACTTTGATACTTTAATATTTCTGGTCTAAATTCAACCTTTTAAGTCATTCAGAGATGAAAGCTGACAAAGACTCTGAGTGGGCGTTCAGCGCAGCGAATGAGCACATGGATTTTTAGCACTAGTGTGCACAAACTAGCGATTTAGAAAAGACTCACTCCCTAAAAAAATGGCTGATTGAGAACACAAAGACTAAACTGGAGTAAATGCATCAAAACATGAGATAAAACATTCAATGATTTGAGGTGGTGGTAAAGCAGAGGCACCAGAATCTGGAGCTGACAACCATGAGGCTTTTACATCGAACCCCTGCTGGGTGAAGATCCTGGGTGTTAACTCCTACACATTCTGAACTCATAATAGCTTCTCTGTAACATCCTTCTGAACAGAATGTACTAAATATTGACACATTTAGAAGACACATTCATGAACATTTATACAATAGCTGCAGCTAATAATATAGCAAATCTAGATAAACGGAAAGCTAAGATAAAAACAAACACTAATAAAGAGACAAATCCAGCAGAAAACACACCACACAGAAATGTATTTTTGTATACACTCTGTTGTACAAAATGATAATGAAGTCTGTCTAAGACTAAGAAGAGTTTTTTTTTATAGTTTAATGTTATTTTACCTCACTCGTTCTAAAGATGACCCTGTAGTTATACTGCTGGCCGTGATCCTTGTGCTCCTCCAGCTTCTCTCTCCTCAGACTCACCGCCACTGGGCCCAAGTTCTCATCTACCCCCAGATAGTTCCAGTGCTCTAAGGTTTAAATTGAGAATACATTTGAGATTGGATTAAGATGACCACAAGGAATAAAAGGGTCTCTGTAATAGAAAACAACTAAAAGAGCAAGGCAGATTATGACAGTGCTAAAGTTGCGTGCTCTTAGGATTCTTTAAAGTTGAAAAATCAGAAGTCATACGGTGGCATCATTAAGTTTACATACATTTACCACAGATTTTTTAAGCATAAATGGTAGACATCACAGAAACATGTCTGTTTCCTGTCACTGTCAAATATCCAAGTAGCTCAGTTATTCCAGAAGCTCAATGCTGTATCCTTTTATACGTATTGCTTTGTCTATATTTCTAAAAGTTTCATTAAATCAAAAACAACCCCTTCTTCTCAGCAGGAACACCTCCCATTCTGTTGTGATACTAAACCTACTTCATTGTGAACAAGGACACTATGTGGAGTTCATAAAACCTCCAGTTTATCACAAGCTTCAGCTTAGATGGATCCGGGGTTGTAGCTGAACAGATGCAGTTCTATAGCCTTAACTTAAATGTTGGATCCTTTAGTGCAGCTGTGAACAATGAATCAAATTCTAACCCTTCGTGACAAAAGCAGCAAGTTTTCCAGCTGGTTTTCCAAACACTTTAACAGCAGAAATCATTTTTTACCAGTTCAGTTCCAACTCAAAACGGCAGCTTTTCTCCAGGCTTGACAAACATACATCGAGTGTTAAAACAACATATGTATGTGAAAAACAGAAACTGCTAAAAAAAAAAAAAAAAAAAATAAACGAGTGTTCAATAACTAATAACTAAAGAAGCAGCACTAATAGGAAGCAGCTGTTTATAGACTAGTATTTATAGATTTATCAGAGATATAATAAGGTTCCAAATGAACCCTGACTGTAGAAGACCTTAGATCTAAAAGGACAGTTAAAAAAATAAACTTAACTTAAATCAAAAACTAACTTTTTACCCAATTGTGCATGCAGACTAAGAACACCATTTAATGGCAGTCAGAGCTCCCCTTAAAGATGAAACCTAACTAAGCTAAAAGTTTTTAGCCAACAATACAGATATGACACCTACCAGATCAGTCATATCTTTGGTTCTCTGATGTAGGATTTAATCTCGGGGGTGAATGTGGCCTTGTGCTTACATTTAACTCCATTACTTCTCCATTCGTTGATCCAAAGTGGTCTGCTATCAGTTCTGATTTTGCAACTATACATTGTTGCCAGAGTAAGCATTCATCACTTAAGTTATTTTAGATAAATCTGGACACTTAATTTCTGAGAAAGATCCTCTTTAATACCTTTAATGGTGACCTGTGATTTACATAAAAAGTTTGCATGACCCCTAATTTAAATGCAAATGAGTTAATTACTACGTGTTGCATTATTATTCCACCTCTGAAAAAGCCTTAAAAAAATCACAATTAAAGAAGAAGAAAAAAAATTACAAAGTTATCTGTCCAATTCTCTTACCTCTAAGATAGAAATACTTTCTGTAGTAATAGGCACCAAGGTCAACGTGTTCCATTATGTATCTTTTGGACCTGTCAGCATGGTGACTTTGCCCATCTTTAGCAGCCTCCAACACCGCCACTCCTGCATTAGTGAAATGGGTAGTCAGAGTGGCTTCCAGGGGTCCTTCTTCTGTGCTACCAGGGGAACTGCTGGAGCTCCCACCACTACCAATGCTGCCCTGCTGTAAGTTAGATCAAAGAGAGGTGGTGAAGCAACCAAACAATGACACCCAAACAAATTTCTTTAGCAAGTCATAAATATGAATCTGATAATTAATGAATAAACATTTGTTTTCCTGGAAGCATCTTACCTGTTTAGCAGGTGAAATGTTCCTCTCACCCTCTCCCCCAATTTCATTTCTAAAACAAGGGCAGCTAAGAACCAAATCATTGCTCTTATCATCTCCAGGGTCCATTGCAGGGTTGGTACCATGCCCTCCAGTACCCTCCTTGCTCAGCTCTTCCTGTGAGCCACAAGGGGAGCCGAAGTTTCCACTCTGGTTGGAGGAAAGAGAAGATGTGGCTGAAGCTGCGGCGGCGGCCGAGGCACCAGTAGTGGTGTTCTTGCGTTTAGAGCCACACTGACGGTTTTGGATTGCCTCGTTGAGGTCGAAAAGTAGAGACTGGACGTCAAAATGGGCAAAGCCTTTTTGGCACACCCATGGTTTAGGAGGTGGGCCACTTTCATCACCTTTCCCCCCGTCTTCAGCATCTGAACCAGCCCTCGATGTGTCACCATCTACCTTTACACTGCGCAGCTTGCGGAATATAGACTCTCCACCTGTTTCTGACTTTGACCTTCTCTTTAAATGCTTCTCCCGCTCCTTCAGTCGACTGGCAGGACTGCCTCGTGCTGGACCATCAGGCAGGTCCAGGGCGGCCTGTTTAATGGGGGCCACAGTAAGGAGTTCTGACAGTCTTTCTGGAGCTGGGCTTCTCTGATCGGGGGCCTCAGCGGACTGGTATCCCTTCAGCATGTCGAAGAAACTCTCTCCTGAGACACCGTGCTTGTCTATTGAAGAGGTGCTGCCATATTCACGGTGCATGGGTGTCCATCCAGAGAAAGACCAGCCCTCATTTCCCTCTCCGTCCAGCTCACTGATTGTTATATCACTGTTACTACGCTGGCGAATGCGTCTCATCCCTTTACGAGGGGACCCCAGATAACCATCAGGTGACAGGAAGCGATTGTCCTTTCCTTTGCTGTGCATCTTGTTCTTGAGTGTATTCTGGATGTTGCGTAGCATTGATGAGTCTTGTGGGCTTATCAGGTGTCCTAACTTAGCAGAGAGATTGCTGTGGGCTGTGACAGCTGACACATTTCCTCCTCCTCCCCTTTCTCCACCACCTGATCCACCACTTCCACCTCCTCCTCCTCCTCCTCCTCCAAGGATCCTTTCTCTGTCTCCACTTCCTGAACCCGAAGAGCTAGTGGTGTTTGTAGAACTAGGCGAGTCCGTCTCCACCGTGATGTGCCAAACACCTCCCCCTCCTCCATCTTTTCTTGGGGGCCAGTCAGCCACACGAGCTCTAACCCCCATCTTGGGGACACCAGGGTTGGTGCCAGCTGTTGAAGCAGAGGAGATGTGGGCACTTTCGCTTCGAGGTGGCGGTGCCCCTCCATTGGGTAGTCTGAGGCGGCGAGTATAGAACTCATCAGTAGCTGGCACCGATCCCCCAACTGAGCGCTCTGTCTGAGAGCGCTTCAGACTAGTCATGACGAAGAATGGGGAAGGGTGTGGGGAGGGGAGATGGGAGGGAAAGGTAAAGGTAGGATGCGAATGGGGTTAGATTTGGGTCAACATGACGCCCGCTGAGTAAAGAGCAGAGGAAGATTCACATCTGGTTCTGAAGAAAGAAAAACAGTCAAAAGAAGGAAAAAGCCAATTAATGGGGACGCAGGAGACTTCAAAATTGATAATTTTTCATTAAAAAACAATAAAGCAGCAGAATAAAAAAACATTTGAACATAAAACATATTGCAGAAGGTCTCACTATGAGCTGTTCAACAATTTCCAACTATAGACAAAAGCCTGACCGTGTAACACCAATTTCAAAAGGCAACATTTTATTATAAAAAACATTTCTTTCAAGATTAGGATTTTGTACCTTATCAAAACCAAAGGGATAAATAAATGTAATGAGTTGACACTTTAATGTCTGTAGTCTTTAAAAAGCCATCTGCACTCTGTTCATGTGAGAAGAGAAGTCAGCTTGCATTGACTGTAAAACTGGAACCCAGCGACTGAGAACAGTGGGACAGACAGCCTGTAGGAAAAAGAAAAAAAAAGAAAAAAAAAAACAGTCAAACTCAAGGTAATACAATTTCATACAGGAATATCAAATCAGATTACACAATATTTCATTGTAAAATGCTTTTTATATTAACCTGCTGAAAAGTGGCGAATTCAGGTTTTATTAGATAGCTTTTTTTTGTTTTTGTTTTTTTTAAAGGCTGCATTCCTTTGTTTGATTTTTTTCGGATCTAGTAATTCCTTAAGCAGATGCATTGATTCTTTTTTCATTTACCCAAATTGTGTTGTGCATCACTGTGAGAACAATACTTTTAACTATGCAAGCATCAGGTTAGTAGCACCATCTTTTCTAATCTCTATCATACACACGAAACATAAAACAAATAGAATGTCCTCATTAATGAATGTTAGAAATCAGGAGAATCAAATAAAGAGTATGTTGATGGTCAACAAGGTAAAAAGGTGCGCAGCTCATTAAGCCAGTCAAAACAATATGACATGTTTTTTCCTCCCGCAGACATGCAGCTGGGCTGCAACTTCAGGGTGCCAGACTGTTCGCTTTCCAACTGGTTAGTCCATAATGCTAGAACACATCTTTTCAGTCACCATGGAGATAAGCGGTTCTTGCAGAGTCCATATTTCTTAGTCCTGTGTTTAAAAGCGAGTGTGTGCATGGAAGGAAAAAAAAATAATGGAAGCTACTGATTCCCTTCCTTACTAGAGAACTCATAATGTGGTTGTCAGAGCTTAGAGTTGGGTCTAAAATGCACAAATGCACCAATGATTCATAGAATATTTTATGATCTTCCACCTCTCATGAAGGTGAAGTACTCAACAGCAGTACTTGAGTGAAAGTGTTGATACGCAGTCAAATCTACAACTAAAACTTTACTCAAGTTAAAGTATTAAAGCACTCACTTTTGAAAATACTTAAGAAAATATAAATTTTATTTTCTAATCTTAGTAAATTTCTGTGTAATTTTGAGAGAACCTTGTAACTGTCAGAAGCCACCTGATGTATTGGTGCGTAGAACCACCTACTACAGATTCTACACCACCTGTAAAGAACTTCAGCATGAAAATACTAAAAAAAAAATAAGACAGCTATTGTGATTATTACTTCCTATTTAAAAGCCAACGAAAAAGAAAATAGGAGTCTCTTGATTCTCCTCACACTTTACAATGGAATAGAGGTTTAAGGTTTTATCTATTACCACAAAGAAACTGCAACTGTGATTCTAGAATGCTTCCTACTGAAAAAAAATTGGACACATGGCAAACTCAAAAGGCTTGATAAAATGTATAAACTACAATTAATATCTGCTTGGAATTTCTCACATTTGTTGAATGTCATTATATATCTCTAAAGCAGCGGTGTCCAAATTCAGTCCTAAGGGCTGCTATCTTACATGTTAAAAATTGCGTTTCAAGAAAGAAGAACAGCAACAGCAGGATTAAAAAACTAAGTTGAGCTAAAAGGAACAACTAACTAGCTGCTTCCTCAAAATGGAGTGGTAAAATATTTGACTTTGAAAAGTATTGCATCGAAATTTATAAATATCCCCCCCAAAAAAATAACCAGGTTAAGTAAATATACTCTAAAAAAGAACTTAAGAACAGTAATCAAGTAAATGTACTTTGTTACGTTTCACCACCGTTCCACACATAAGAGTGTTTCTGATGTCCTTAGGGCAACAGAACCACAACTGGCATCTTCAAACTCATCCAGTCTGGGGGCAAGGCAGGCTTTTAGCTAGCAATGCGTACAGGCATACACTGCAAAAAATTAAATCTAAATAAGTAATTTCTTCTTAAAATAAGTGCATTTTTTCTTGAATTAAGGATTTAAGTGAGACCCTTTGCCAATGGAACAAGACAATTTACACTTAAAATAAGAAAAAACAATTGCATTGTCTTATTTCAAGGGCATTTTATCTAGATACCTTATTTGAAGAATTAAAATAGTAACTCCATTGGCAAATCATCTTATTTACCTGCTCAAATTAAGGGTAAATACCTTTAATTGAAGACATTTTTACTCATTTTGAGATAATTTTTGCAGTGTATACATTGTATGACCTTAAATAAAACTATTAGAAGTTATACACCCTGTTTTAAAGTCGTAGGGAAGTGGCTGATTCAACCGTTGCATTTCCTAATTCTCCCAAGTGGTGCCCGAATTTACATGAAAATAAATTGAATGTGATTGGTCGTTTATCAAGGGGGGGAATTGTTGTGACGGAAGATTCGCAAACAAGTTTGGTTGTGGCCGGTGTCTTGGAAGCATCTTGCTAACCAGTTAGCAACTTAGTGGTAGTAGGTTCCCAATGGGAAAGTCCATTGGGAACAAGTAGCACTTAGAAAGACACTGTCAAGGAACGCTATGGACAGCGGAAACATGCAAGAGGAGGAGAGTTTTGTGTCGGAGGTTGTGGATGAGTTTCCTCCGTCATACATTTTTTATTTAGAGGAGGAAAGCAGGGACGAAGTTGATGTGGAAGAGGACACCAGGGTGGCAGAAGCTTCGTTTGGTGTAGAAAGCTTACAGCCCTAAATGTTTGAGCCCTTGCTTCGCAACGCTGCAGGTTTCTGTTAGCTCTACGCCTGCTGAAGACACAGACATCCATCCTCGCGAACATTGGGACGTAACTCAATGGTAAAGTAAATGATTGTTATTTCAACCATTGTGTATATTAGCTGCGACATATGAATCAAGATTCTATGACCGAAAAAATTTGATTGTCAGATGATCGTTGATATATGGTTGGCCGAATTTAGGTGTACAAGCTGACGTATAACTAACTCGCCTGCATGAGATAACAAAAAAACAACAACAACAAAAAAACACAGATTTTAAGACAGGATTTTTTTTAATATAGATATTTTCTAAATTTTGGGAAAATATAGTCTGATAAAGAGTACATTTATATTAATGTTTAAGCCAGAATAATCTGACATTAAAATATGACTTCCCTTCGACTATAAGGATGTACCGCTTTGGTATGTCCCAATGTTTCCTCGGAATATGGTGTAATATCTAACGCCCCTCATCAAATGTCTTTGAGTATTAGATATCTTGGAGGTTTTTTTTCCTTTAGCTCATCGGGACAATACTGTCTGTGGAACGGGGGTAAAAAAAACAACAGCTAATGTAAATGACAACTGCGGAGGGGGAGCGATCGGTACTAAATCCGTAGCAAATAAACTGATACCGTGATTCTTTCATGGTTCTTCGAGATAATTGGAATCCTTATTTCCAAAAGTGGGTTTATTTTGCCGTTTGGACATTTGCAACTAGTTTAACTTCCCTTCGGCGCAACACACTTGCTTGTGTAACACATCAGCTTAGACTTACAAAATGTACTAAGATAGATAAAAAATGTGACAATCAAGTTTCACAATTAGTTTCAGTGTCAGCTGTATTCTTAACAGAGTAGATACAAAGAAATAAAAGCAGACCTGGAACTTTCCTCTGTAGGTTTGCAGATTGTGTTGGAGTATTTGTAGACTGTTTTTAGTTTGTCATTTTTTTAACTTGTTGTATATGTAACAAGTTTCACCTTTAGGAGTACGTTTAATGTACACTTTCTGATCATTTGAATTTACCTATGAAACATAATATTGTGCCTTAAAATTGTCTAATGTCTTTCATATAAAATTTCCATCTCTAATCAAGCACACATACTTCCCATAATCAGGAATAAAACCGTAGGACATAAAGACAAACATTTAGCTGCATTCCACCTCAAAATAAAGGAATAGCGTTTCAGAGAATCTAAATTTCAAAATTTAAGATACTAGTAGACCCCCATGACAATGCTTGCGCCTATTAGCCTGATAAACCAGACTAAATGTGAGATTAAATGTGTCATTTAGTCTGGCCATGATGAATGAGACATTGGAAGATTGTTGATGAGAACAACCCGTTGTTTTTCAAACCGATGTGTGCCTATTGGCCAACGCTCTGAGTAATGAGTGCACCTGATTATAACGTAGTAAGCGTGACAGAAAGCTGGTGAGGGAGTGTAAAGAAACACTGTCGGTAAAATGGCGAATACGTCCTTCTGAGAAATTAATGAGCGTAGAGCCTCTTCCTGCTCATGTTTCAACGAAAACCCAAAGTCTAATCCTTCCAAAACTGATTCCAAAGCTGAGCATAGTTTTTGCCATCTTCCTTGTTGTGCTTTCTCCTGCGTCGTGCATCTTTGTCATCCCACCCTCAAACCCCACCCACTCTGCATCCAAAAATTCAAAACACATCTTTGCATTGTGATTGGCCAACCAGTTCAAGGGCCTGGGGCATTGATCAAGGCTAGACCACTAGCGGCAAAAATGGCCGCTAGTGGGTGGGGCTAGTTTAATAGGCTACGCGCATGTGGCTATGCAGCGCAAAGCCTAAAGATGTGATGTGAGGCGGTTCTGGTTGGGTGGCTGGCGCGGGATGGGTGGGCCCCGGTCCCAGGGGGGGGCTCTTGCTGGGGGTGGTCCGGTCCATGTGCGGGGTAGGGGGCGGGCTTGAAGCAGGAATGAGATGGGTTGGTGTGGCGGTGTCAGCCGCTCCCCTCCCCCCACATCCGGATTTTAGGTTCACTTATTGGGTCATCCGATAGTCCCAGGACCAACCACCGGTGTCACCGGGTTTTTGGTCCTGGTATTATTGGATGTGAGTGTTATGTGTGAATGTGTGTCCGCGTTGTTATTTTCTTTCTCTGGCTTTGTGCTGGCCCTCCGGCTGCTGGGGCGGGGGGGGGGGGGGTTTATGCGCCGGCTGCGGTCTGCTCTTCTTGAGGTTTTGCGCCGGGCGGCTTCTCTGCTCTTGGGTTGATTCTATGCGCGGTGTGTTGCGTTGCGCGCTGCTGGCATCAGTCTTGGTGGGGTGGGGCTGCGCTTTGGCCGGGGGGGGGCATTTTGGGGGGGTCCCGCGGCGCTTGCGGCCGGTTCGCGGCGGAAGCGCTGTGTGTTTTTCCTGGGTGGTGCGGTCGCGGTGGGTGTTGCGGCCAGTCGCCGGGGCTTGGTGCCGGGGGGCGGGGCGTGTTTCCGTGCTCTGTGGGGCTGGGGCGTTTCGGTCGGTGCCGTGGGGGGGCCGGTGTTCGGTGCCCGGCCCTACTTCAGGGTGGCCGGCTGCCGGCGGGGCCCGCGGACTCGTCCCCGCGGCTCCCCGGGGCGCCGGCATGGCGGTGGCTGGGGGGCTTCTTCGTGGCTGTCTCTCCTCCTCCCTTGCTGGGGGTCTGATTTCTGGGGCTGGCCCCTCCTTGGTGCCTGCGCTTCTGGGGTCCCTTTGGGTGCCTGGGGCTTTGGGTCTCCCGGCGCTGGACTCAGTGCTCTGGGGGGTGTGCCTCTCCGGCTCTCCACAACCACTATTGAGCATTTTTTCTATGGTTAAAACTTTACATGCACAAGTTCACCCTCACAAACAACTACAGGTGCTAGGCTTCAGGTACTTAAGAGATTCACTTCCAAACAGAAACCCCACATTCATATCTTCAGGTAACACAGAGTACATTTCAGACTTAATAATATTACTTTAGCGATAGTTTCAAGGTGTTGCTTTATTGTATATCTCGTACCATGTCTTTTGGTTGTGCTGTTCTTTTTTCATCTCGTTACAGGTGATGAAGCAGACTGAAAATGTTTTGTCATTTTCTCCTTCCTATCTCCTCTTTCTTTCATCTTTTGTCCTTTTTTTTCTTTTTCCTTTTTCTTCTTCTGTTTTTCTGCTCTACTTACATTGCAGTGTCCATATGAACTGTAAAACTCCCTGCATAATTATAATAAAGCAATTTATATGCATGAAACAAGTGGAGCAGTATGGCAATTGCCATACAGCTACACTTGTGAAAGTAAAATCTGTTGGGCTCCTTTTGGCATCAAGACAATTATTCTTATTGCCACCTTGCCAGACAAGACACTGTAAAAAGATGTGATGCACCAAGGGTTACACCCTATAAAATAGTCCTAGCTAAAAGCCTGGGGGAAGGTTTACATTTTTTTCTGTTGAGACCAGTTACCCAACTAAGAAGTTTGTTATACATCCTGTTGGATACATATTCTTCCTAATGGGGCCCGGTTCAATTGGAACTGACCAACAAAGGGACAGTGGAACATAAAATGTTGCTCATTAGGAATTTACGTTTTGTCTTTTTGTTTTTTTACCTTTTAACTGTCACCTGTCATGGAATTTGAGATACTTACATTTTTATAAATCTCATAGTAAATGTTTGATCAATATTCTCTACAGCAGGGGTTACCAACAGGCACAAAGTGGAACTCGAGGACCACACAGGATACCCAGGGTGTCTCTGAAAACAGCACAACTCAACAGTGGTCTAAGTATAATTATTTTATTTTATTCTGTTACTCTTCTTTTTTTTTTAAATCCCACTTGCGTTTATAGATATTTCAAAATATTAGAAATTAACAGAAACATAAAAAATATCATGCATGATGTTTAGGTGAATGCCTACTCCTCTGCCCCCTGCTTTACAGTATCTAAATAGAGTCTGATATTTTACTGCTAGTCACACTAATCAGACTAAATGCATACAAAAAGCTGATTCCATTTTTGTTTCACTTTTTTTTTGGTAAACATCAGTTTTATAGCAAGAGCTACATTAATTTACATTACATTAATTTGACTCCTTTACAAAAAAAAAAAAAAAAAATGTTATTATATTTTCAGCTAATGGCAGCTGCCTCCAACCAAAAAATGTAGTTATCAGACTTGGTGAAATTGTGTGTTCAATATTGTAAGTAAAATTAGCCATTTAAGAAACTAAAATAAAGTACAAATGAAAAGGACTCATTCATTCCTATGAAAATGTAAGATGCGGCTTATAAAAGCCTTAAATGGACATTAAATATTTGCTCTAGATACATTCTTATATACAGTTCAATAGCATAGAAAGAAGAAACTGCAGTAAAAAAAGTCTGGCCTGAAATAAATCACAAATAATATCAAGAAAAAAGTAAATAAGCTTTTAATTTACTGAATGTTGTTGCTTTCTCTTTCTGCTGCTGACCTTGCACATGTCAAGTCTGAATACAAGTTTCGAGGTTGAGTAATTCAATCAAAGAACCTTTGGCTGCTCTGCCGCTCTGAAACCAACTACTCAGCAGCTCTTATTTACCGTTTTAAAAAAAGGAAAGCTGAACTGCTAAATGTCGGTCTAGCTATAATTTTAAAAGTGTACACTGCAAAAGAGGAAACACTCAAGGTGGTGTGACAGAATTTGTCTTTTCCATTTTTAGAACTGCCGATACCCAAAATATATTTTTTTTATTTCCTACGAAGGCATCTCAAATTATGAAGTTAATTACAGTATCCAAGCTTGGTAATACTACTTTTTGTAAAGGTAATCATCTTTTCTGCAGACTAAACCATTTCCACTCAGGGGATAATGAAAAACTCAACTGAATAAAAAGATGGCCTTCATCAAATCCTTTACTTCTACTTCAACCGTCTTCTATGGGCAGTATGTAGAAGCAGAAACTTAGTACAGCCACAGAGGAGGTGGTTAGATAAGCTCATCAGGTGAAACAGTTGGAACGGTTTTGCCACCCCATGCATGAAGCTCTTGCAGCACTGGAGAGCTCCTTCAATAAAACTTTTGCATCCCAACCATAAAAATTAGTGCTATATACGCTAATAGGTTTTTCCTTCCTAATATAACATCATCACTCTAAACAAACTACACAAAAAGCTGTTTATATTGCTACTATTATTATTTTTAATTCTCTTGAAATTTATATTTTGTTATTTGTATGCACTAATATCCAGAGAGGACATGTTTTAAACCTCTATCTTGAGCAAAAAATGGTTATGCATTTAATTCATTCCTAGTATAACTTTCTTAACAAGCCCATTGTATTTTTTTTTTATTTTTAAGATGTACATTTTCTTAAGATGTACATTTTCAATCCCTGTACAGTTTCTTGCCATTCGTTCTTTCATTTTTACCTGTATGAACCAGCATGTATCAATTTTGCCTGTCATGTTTCCTAGCGATACACCTGAATATCCCACCTTTGGGATAATAAAGCATACTTCTTTTCTTCTACTATATCACATTATATATGAAAACCGGATAGAAGAAGTTTGTAAATAAAAGACTAAACTGGGGTGCAGCCCCTCTGTTACATACAATGCAATCAGTTTTAGTTTTTCTTTTAGATTACGAGGCCTCGCCTCACGAGTGGCAAGCTTAAATATAACAACCTAAAGACTCTTCTATGTGATTATAATTCCACTCAGTTTGAAACATATTCCTTTATTATTATTTAAAAGTTAGGATATTTTTTTTCTTCAAAAACAGCAAGGAGTTAAAAAAAAATTAAGTGTTTATAAACATTCATTAACAGAGTAGGGCTTCAAGGACAATGCTGCATCCTGCTGTTTATTTTGCTACCAATCCATCTCTGTAGCGTAAATCCCAGACATGTTCATCACAGGGCAACACAGACATAAAAGCAGGACAAATAATCACATTTGCATACAATCACATCTACCTAAGGGCAATTTAGAGCAACCAACTTAGCTCTAACTTTGAATAGCTGCAATTTTTAGTTCTCAAACAGTTTTTTGATATTGATGGGTGGGGGTGTTGAATAAGGTAATAGGTGTATCAGAGCACATATCTAAAAGAAACAGATGAAAAATAAGGGGGGGGGGGGCACAACACTGAATTGAGCATAATTAGAAGTCAAGACACAGCACAGTGCTAATATCTAATTAGAGCCAATGATGTATCTGAACTCAAATAGTAATAATAATAACCCCCCCCCCCCCCCCCCCCCCATACCCTCCCCAATTGGCTAGTACTTCTAATGGGAGTTGGAGGAAAAGATGAAACAAGAAAGAAACATGAGTTAAGTAAAGTGAGTGGATAGAGGAGAATACAATGTTTAAGAAGAGGAGGTTTGGGAATTGAAACAAACAAGCCAGGCATTGCTTCCCATTGCAGCCGCTGAGGGCCAATTACACTGACAGACACTCAGTAACCTTTAGCAATGCCTGAATAAGGTCGATTTATGAGGTAAATATGCAGCTCACTGCTGCAGAGGATGTCTATTACTGTAAAATGTCAACAGAATAACTTGCATGCTTTTCCCAGAAAAACAGAAGTTGGAGAATATGAAAAAAAAACCCACTGAAACACAGAAAGGTTATGCAGAGGCAATCTAGCATGCATTTAATATTTCAGATTACAAAATTGCTGAACTGTAATAAATTAAATAAAAAGTCATGGAACGTAAGAAAAACATGGAACCATTACCAAAAGATGTGATGTCAAAGTTTCTATAGAGAACATGAAGCTGAAAATGGCAATAAAAACATCACCATCTCATGCTCAGCATATGGGTATACCAAGCGACAAGGAAGGTAGGTCGGCATTTTATTTTATCGCTTCCCTAAAAATCCAGTAAGCTGAGTAAGAGGGTGGTTGCCATGAAGAGACAGCTGGCAACCGACTATAACTAGCAGAATTTGCAGCTATCACTTCTTAAATGGTTAATGTTTTTGCTAAAATCAGGGTACAGAAGTGGAAATTGCCTTTCACACTAGTCAAAAACAATTGGAGAGTTTAATCTTTTAAAAAGTATGAAGGGTTCCCCCCCAGTGTATTATAA
Source organism: Cyprinodon diabolis (assembly GCA_030533445.1). NCBI lineage: Eukaryota > Metazoa > Chordata > Actinopteri > Cyprinodontiformes > Cyprinodontidae > Cyprinodon > Cyprinodon diabolis. The sequence continues at coordinate 10,962,984 of CM060076.1, read as the reverse complement.
GCCTGCCAGGATAAGCGATAAATTAAGGAGCACATCAATACAGCAGTTTTGATGTTTTGAAGCATCAAAACTGCTGCAGTCCATTTTTGCCCCCTGCTAGCGCACTGTTAACCGTGATTGCTTAAAGAGCTTCTCTCATTATCGAACACGAATTATGAGACCAAAGTGAGTGATTGACAAGTTATCACTATGTAGAGGTGTGTTCTGGAGCAAAGAGCTGCAAAGGACATATTTCTAGTGTTCTGAACAAAAGCAAGAACAAAGCGAGCTGGACGAGAGCAAAGTGAAACCCATGGTGGAGGCGATGCTAAATGTAAAAAAAATTTAAAAATCTGCTTTTCACATCACTTAAACCGATCAAGGAGCTGTGACGTTGAGACGCAGGATGAAGAAGCACAGCAGGGAAGCACAGAAGTTTCGGATAGCGGTCAGAGGAGAACACCATTGTTAGTGACTTTGAACTAGCCATAGCCTCTGGATTTCCCAAAATGAGTGCATCTCTGGGGAACCTGAGGGACAACAGCGCCATTGTTTGGATTTCCACATTAAATACAGCACCTAGACTTCACTCAATAAAATCCAGGTCCGCCCCATTAGGTGGAAACTGACATGTAAATAAAAGCTCCCCCTATTTGATGAAGTATTGTTACCATTGGGCATGCAATGATGTCAAGTGCAAAAAGCTCCCTGGAATCATGTTTGGTTGGAACACACCATTAGACCCACCTCTAAACTCAGAGCAGGAAAAGCATTCCACAATTAGCAGCTAGCATAGCAGCCAGGAGAGCAACTGCAGATTTTTCAGCAGAAAATGGTAAAGAAAAGACGTAGATTATAGGTCTGAAATGTCTGAAGGTTGGATTGAAACGTTCCTTTTTTATTGAATCAATGGCTATGTCTGAACGTCTACCCTAACCCCTAAATCCCTATATAGAGTGGAGACTATATAGTGAACTCACTTAACTGACCTGTTTGGACAGGTAATCACTACTTTTTTCTCCCCGTTGGTCGCTTAACCTCCTCCCCGCACAGTGCATGCATCATCTTTGCTATTCACTACCTGACAGCTGACCACTGTAACAACAAGTCCCATGCGGCTGTACTGCATCCAAAGCCAACCACCAGTAGTGAACAAGAAGAAGAAGCGAAGCAGCGTAGCCGGGTGTAGCAGAAAAAAATCAGTTGTTGTGAAGAACAGGAGTTGGAAGACGCGCCAGCAGCGCCATAGGTCTGCTGCATGGGACCACTTTGCATTTAGAGTCACCTACGATGATGGCGGAAAGAAAGTTGTGGATAAAAGTGCAACAGTGTGCCAGCATTGTGCAACACGTGTTGTTTAGGCTAACAGCGACACGACCAACATGTCAGCTTAGAGGTTTTCCTAACAATCAACATATACCGAACCGAAAACCGTGACCACGAAACCGTGAACCGAACCAAACCGTGGATTTTGTGAACCGTTCCACCCCTAATATTATCTAATGTTTAGATGATGGACTAAACAATGACCTGAAACTTGTTCCAAGCTTGCTTCTTTTTTTATTTATTTTTTTATTTTTAACCTAAGCCTACTTCGAACCTCTCCACAGCTGTATCCCACACCTTTGTGATGTCATTCCTTTTTCATTTTGTTATTTGTTCACTTGTATTTTCTAAAAAAAAAAAAACACATTAAGATTATGAGAAAAAAGCTGGCTTTCTACAGAGCAAATACTACACACGGGTACTTATAGGCATTTAATAACAATATGACTTCTGGAAATTGTACAGGATTTTAAATAAGGATAAAATAATACAAATAGCTGAAAAGAAAAAGCATACAGGACTTTTCATCTTTTTACTTCAAAGCAATGTTGTAAAATCTCCCCCTTGCCGCTTTGGTCTAAGTTTTGTTGTGAATCAGAACAGGTGTGCCAGTGCCCACCACTGTATGACTGACTCTGCTCCAGCGGACGGTGAGTCATGCACACCTGAAAATTACAGAGCAGATGACTTGACTGACAGAAGCTGCAGCCAGCACTGAAAAGAGTCGCTCACAGAAAGGCTTATGAAAAGAAAAAAGAGAAAACAGCCTATATGTATGCATACATGTTGCTATCCTCTAAAATGTTTGAGAAAACAAACCAATACCAGAAATCTCTGGCTTACTCAGCCCGTATGCAAAATCGCCACCTATTAATCTCTGAATAAGGCACTAAATGACAGTACTATAGGCCTTCCATTTAGGAGAGAGAGAGAGAAAATGAAAATTTATGTCGGTTGTTGTTGCTAAACCGTTGACAATTATACACCCGTTTCTCCAGTCAGACATTACCACACGGACCGGTGAGTCAAGTCAAGTCACATCACGTTTGCATCAATGCTGACAAAACATGTTATGTTACGTCTCAATGTTTTTCACAAGTTCATAAAAATTTTTCCTCACACTACAAGCAAACTCCTCTTAGAGTATTCAGGAAGACCTGTTGTTACAATGTATCTGGTTATAGGCATGACTTTATAGGCAAACCTTTAATAAGAGGGTATTAAAGCCACTATACACCTAGAAAAAAAAAGGATGATCTAAAACATGATTCAGACCATCAGTGAATCCTGGGATATGTTTTGTTCTCTGTCTCACACAACAATAACAAAAGGGACTCATTTAATGACAAAGTTGCATCTCATTACTAGTAGGGCTGGGCGATAATTCAATAACGATATATATCGATCGATAGACGTGTGGCGCAATAGAAAAAATAGGCTCGATAAAAGTTCGATAAAGAAACGCAGTTTTCCTTCCTTCTCATTGTAGCCTAGCATGTAGGTTTATGCTAGTCACTACTTCCTCCCAACCAATCACAATCGCGGACCCAGGCATGCCGTCACCAATCGCCGCCCTCTCAAACCACAACACAGAGCACATGAAGATGTCGCAGCAAGGAGAGGCAGAGGAAATTGTTCCAAAGAAGGGTTTTTGTAGTTCGCCAGTTTGGCAGTATTTCGGTCATGGCAAGTCGGACAAAAAACAAACCACAGTCATCTGTAAAATGTGTCGGGAACCAGTGAAAACGAAGTCTGATAACACAACCAACTTTTTTTTTTTTTTCATCTCAGCCGCTCACACCCACAGGAGTACGAGCTGTGTAGGCCCCGCCGCGACTCTCCTCCGAGGAATCTTCGGGAATTTCTGGAAAATATATATATATATATATATATATATTCAGTTCTGGGCAGTTTCCCACGTAGTTCTAACAATTGAGAGAAAAATGCTGAGGGGCCAGCAACTTCAAAGTAATAACTCAGGTTAAAGCAGGAAACTAAGCTGAACCAGGTTCAGCTTAGTCCATTTATTTGTTATATTTATTTTGGTCACTTTAGTTTATTCTTTGTCAGTATTTAATAACATAACTCAGGTCTCTTAAGTTATTTTTCTTTAAAACAATTCTGTTATGGTTAAAAAAGTTGGTTAAATAAATATTTAATTGGAAGTCTGTGTTTGTGTTCTTTATTAAAATTAAATCATTTAGCGATATCATAAAAAGTCCAGGCAGAGCTGCACATAAAATATGGTTTCAAATCTTTGCAATAATTATCGATATCGATCAATATGCATTTTTTTTTATCGATAAGCTTTTTTTCTATATCGCCCAGCCCTAATTACTAGTCATCTCTCCCAGCATCTGCAACATAAGTGGTTCTCAGGTTCCAATTGGTTACAGAGCAGACGATAGAGACATAGACAGGTAAGGGGCATTGCAAACTAACAAAAGAAGCCAAACGACCCCCATTCCAAAGGGGGGGGGACACGTTCGTCCTTTTCAATTTGCATGTTGTCTAAGCAAAAACAAGGCTTTGTTTGGCTACTGTATAAAGCAACTCAATGCTTTTTCTGACATTTGAACAGAAAACGCTTCCTGGATAGGAAGCGAAACGTCTTCAAACTTGTAAACAAAGTCCAGTAGATTGTTTTTTTTTTTACTTTTTTTGAGTTCTAATTGGTTTGAAGTGGGAGTCAGTGCACAAGAAGAAGCATCAAATATCAGTCATTTTCAAGTTTAAAATTTAGCATTTTCAAGTAGTTTTTTTTTTCTAAAAAACTACTAGTCAAACAGGTTAGGATAAAAGAATGGAAACATTTTTTCCTGCTGGTAGTTCACAGTATAAGTTGAAGCCACATGAAACAATAAGTACTAGTACAGCATGTATTGGGTTAATTTTGTTTTACTGTTCAAGACAATAATCATGAGAAAGAAACCAGTTATCATAACAAAGGAGCAACTTTTGCTCCCAAACAGAATGGAAATGGTTACAGCACCCTATTTAATATTCTTCATTTGGTTAAAGTGTTATGAGTCTGCCTTGTGATTTTAAATTCAAAAGTCATTTAAAAGACATGCAAGTTTTCTTTCTGAGAGCATAAAGGAGTAAATGTTATTGCAGACCAAAGGAAAAATATATATATTTAAATTTAAAAAGCAATCATCATAACTTACTTTCTTTGAAAATTGACTTGCAGCAGGTCATTCAGTTACAGGTTTCAGCTCTAATCTGTGCAATGTGAAATTAAACTTGTGTTGAAAAAATAAATCTTTTTTTTTGCTTTATTCCTTCTGCAGACTTTGACTGTGGGATGCGGTCCCCATTAATGCTCAGGGAGATTTGAAGTTTCAGTGCTCTAAAGTCTGCTCATGTCTTTTTCTCTTAAAAGTGAAATTGTTAATATTGTTTTCCATATTATTATATTATATTGAACTGCAGCTAATAAAATAAGCTAAGGAAATAGAGGAAGGAGATATAAAGCACATGTAGATGTAAATCAAAAAGAGTTTCTTCCTAAATATATTCCGCAACCAATTTAAACTCCCAACTTTTGCTACCATTGCAGTACTTTTTGTGCATTTAAAAAGCAGCTTGTAGTGAACCGGGGCAGGCTCTACTTGGCAGAGAAGCCATTAGTCCATATATCCACTATGTATCACACCTCTATTTTAGTGACCGCTTTTAACTGTCTCAGAAAACAGATGTTTGTGAAGCTCTGACTCACAAATATGCAACATCTCATTTCCATTTGCGAGTCCCTTTTCAAAAGCCCAATTACTATTGAACGATTTTTATTGTTTCTTGTGTTTCTTGTAAATCTCTGCCTTGTATTTTTCAAATTTCAGCATATATGTATTACTGTTTGAGGTATAAATGAAACCTGAGCTGTACTGATTCGAAAGGGATTCTCCTTTAATGAAGTTATCAAAATATTCTATTAAAGAGCAAACCTCTAAACCTCCAGAGATGGCATATTAGTACTAAACAAACATATTTCAACTATGGATATACAATTTAGCACTTTTTGACAGATGAAATTACAAATTTGAAGCTTCTTACATCAGTTCTCCCCAGCTGAGGTCACATCCGAGGCTAAGCCAATAAAAGCTAGGGAACAAATGCTATGCAGTAACCCTTTTCTAACTTGAGGAGAGCGCAAAAAGCAGGATTTTAAAAAATATGCAGTGAATTGTCAAAATGCTGGTAAAGACTTAGTTCTCCAGGTCATAGTTATCACAAAAAAGGTTTAAAAAGAATGAACCGCTGGACTTTGTTTTGCAAGTTTTAGGATGTTTCGCTTCCCATCCAGAAAGCTTTTTCCAATTCAAAATGTATGAAATTAGAGTTGAGTTCCTCTTAGCCAGAAGAAGAAAAATTTGTTATGGTTTCATAATGACACAGAAAAGTTTTGATTCTGTCTGTCATGAAAGAGTCTAGATTTTGAAAGGCTGGCAACCTTTCGAAGAGTTAAGGTAAGAGAATAAACTCAAGAGAATAGATATATGCTTTTGTATTAAAATGCCCTGAACTTAAATTTGTAATGAATAGGAAATGTATGACTTCAACTGAACTGAATACATAGTGACAATACATGCACAACATTCACGTTGCATGGTCGATTAAATGTATTGTTCCTGTCAACTCCCCTTTGGACACCAAAGTGAAGCAGTGTAAACTTTAGTCCAGCTCCCACGCAACTGCGGTTTGCTCAGCAGACAGATTAAAGTAATGCCACATAACCAGCAGTACTTTATTTGGGTGACAGTTTCTGGGAGGCTGGGTGTTGTCTTTTAATCTGCTGTTTATTTTATGATGTCAGTGGCAAAAGAAGAGGAAAAGAAAATCACTGACTTTTAAAACCAGCAATTTCAGACCAGAATACTGTTAAACCCTGAACCCCTATGCTGTGTTGTGTTTATGCTATTCCAACAGATCATATTAAGTTAATATCTAATCAAAGTTAGAAACATAAACATTTGTGCACCAAGCACAAGTCTGTTCAGAAAGAAGAATCTAGGCTGCAGGAGAAATAATGAATCAGATCTATACAGCCAGTTGTCCCTGTGACAAGCTGATCAATTATTTATGTAAGCAAAGACATTTTAGAAGAGAGAGAAAAGCATTGCTTCAGGAGAGGTACATCGATTTCCCTCCTCAGGGTTGTATTTTTTATGAGCCAAAACCCGTGCTAACTTTGTTACCTCACGACGCTGGTGCTTTCTAATCTTTGAGATCTGCTAATTTGTCACTCCTTCATTACCACAGTTTATACAGAAATGATAGAAGCTGGTCAAATAAGTGCACAGTTTAGTGAAAGATTTCACAAAAGGCTTTTCATTTATAGGGCTGGGCGATATAGAAAAAAAGCTTATCGATAAAACAAAATGCATATTGATCGATATCGATAATTATTTGAAACCATATTTTATGTGCAGCTCTGCCTGGACATTTTATGATATTGCTAAATGATTTAATTTTAATAAAGAACACAAACACAGACTTCAAATTAAATATTTATTTAACCAACTTTTTTAACCATAACAGAATTGTTTTAAAGAAAAATAACTTAAGAGACATGAGTTATGTTATTAAATACTGACAAAGAATAAACTAAAGTGACCAAAATAAATATAACAAATAAATGGACTAAGCTGAACCTGGTTCAGCTTAGTTTCCTGCTTTGACCTGAGTTAGTACTTTGAAGTTGCTGGCCCCTCAGCATTTTTCTCTCAATTGTTAGAACTACGTGGGAAACTGCCCAGAACTGAATATATATATTTTCCCGAAGATTCCTCGGAGGAGAGCCACGCCGGGGCCTACACAGCTCGTACTCCTGCGGGTGTGAGCGGCTGAGATGATAAAAATAAGTGGGTTGTGTTATCAGACTTCGTTTTCACTGGTTCCCGACACATTTTACAGATGACTGTGGTTTGTTTTATGTCCGACTTGCCATGACCGAAATACTGCCAAACTGGCGAAGTACAAAAACCCTTCTTTGGAACAATTTCCTCCGCCTCTCCTTGCTGCGACATCTTCATGTGCTCTGTGTTGTGGTTTGAGGCGGCGGCGCTTTGTGACGGCGTGCCTGGGTCCACGATTGTGATTGGTTGGGAGGAAGTAATGACTAGCATAAACCTACATGCTAGGCTACAATGAGAAGGAAGGAAAACTGCCTTTTTTTATCGAACTTTTATCAAGCCTATTTTTTTCTATTGCGCCACACGTCTATTGATCGATATATATCGTTATTGAATTATCGCCCAGCCCTATTTCATTGATCAAATTATTTTTGAGTTCAAATTTTCCATAAAGCAGCTTAAAGATGTCATGATATTAGTTGTCTCAGGACTTAGCATGAGTTCTTCCAATACCCAGTAGTTGATAAATCGGTTACCCTTTATGACACAAGGATTGCCTGTTGCCCTTTTTTCCATGTTGAATTGTTGGTTGTGCTGTGCTGCTGCTAGGGGCAAAATAATCTTAATTCAATGTCAAGTTTAGTCTTCAATTCATTATCAGACTACTTGTGCCACCCCTCTTCACGGCTTTGCTGAACATAGCAGACAATCTGATTTTTCACATATGCTTCATGTTTACCTTCATGCTTTATCTACAATCCAAGGACATTTTCGCACCCTCATGCTAGCCGAATTCTTTCTTCATGTCCTTTTTTTGATATTTCCATTTTATTTTGAAGTGTCAGCAAATAACCTATTTGTGTGCGTTTAAGTCCCACCACCTAATACGTATTGGTCTAGCCTTTGAGGTGAAACACAGCCTAACCCAAGAGGAAGATCTAACATAAAACTGGTATTGGTTTGGAGCATTGGGGTTCTCTCAGTTAGTTTAATGCTAGTATCTTGGCCCAAACCAGGAACACTAACGTAGTTTTCAGTAAAAGCTGAGTACTTAGTCATAAATTATCTATTCAATATAATTTCTGGGTGCATTAGGCTTTTTTTTTCATACTACAGTATGGTTCAGCTACATAGCAATTAGTAAACTGAGTCACTATCTGCTCTGGTCTCATTGTGGGCAACAGAATACCTCCTCCAACATCATGAGTGAGCCTGTATTTATTGGTGCTCCATGTGCAGGAGGTTTTAGTCACAGTGTATGTCTAAAAGATCTCATCTAAAATCTCAGTCTGTTTCAGTATCTCTTGGTCTGCAGTTGTTCTCTCCGAAATATTCCAAGATAATGAGTGATTTGAGTTTGTTTGCTTTTTTTACTTGAACACATCCTGATGCCTTAACCACTCACAAACCAGACAGGTTGAAGCAAAAAAGAAACTCTCAAAAGAAAAGAGTATATCTAATATCTTTCAGCCCAATTTATAATACAGATTAAAGTGTTGAAGACACAATATTGCCATTTTCTAGTATTTCTTGTGGACCAAAACATCAACACCGATGATAAATGTAATAATTTCAAGGGCACACATATAAAATTGTCTTTAATCAAAAAGACGCTTCCATTCAGAAGACTCTCAGTTACTGATGGAGAAAACGGGTGTGAGAACCTCAGGGTTGGAACAGTGGTTTTGTTATGGACTGCTGCTGAAGTTTTTGCAGATTAAGATACAGCTCTGCTTTCCTATTGGGTCGTAGCTTCAGCGCCCATAAGGACGGTGCCAGCTTATTTAAGTTCCCCAAGGATCCTGAGCTGCTTTCAGCTGCTGGGTGAAGCAGGTCAGATGGGATCAGGAGCAGTTGGAGCACCCCATAGCATCTCTTCTGTAATTGGAAAATTTGAGAAGGATGTGCATTTTATTTTCTTACCCCATTGAAAGACTTGCTTGCTTTTTCAGTGTAAAACTAGTGTGAGCAGCTGCTAGCAGCCGTGTTTACTGCTGAATGGTTATGACCTGTAAGATGTGATCCCTCCATATTCCTCAGCATCACTACCCTCTCTCAGTGTTTCCATCTAACTCAAATATAGAATGCTGAGAGCTAGATATAAATGTTCTCCTCTGACATCAGCACACTGAAATGGGTTTTTACTAGCTATAAATCAGACTGCTGCTGTGGTGCAGCTAGATATATGATATTTGGGTTACAAGTACAAATGTTTGATTCCTAATAGCTCAGAACCACCTGGCATGTCCTGCTGCATGATTTTTAGGGGTGTAAATAATAATCGTTTTGTATCAATGCATCGATCCAACAGCCGACGATCTGATGCATCGACACGTCTGCAAGAGAATCAATTCATGTTTTTTTTTTCCTCCGGTCTATTTTTATCCATTTTTTCCTGGACGAAATTCTCCCTTCCGTGCTGCGGTGGCGCTAAACCTATTTTGCCCTCCTACCGCGCTTCCTGGTTATACTCTTACAGCAGTGTGTTGCAGTAAGTTTGACACAGACATTTTTGATTTATGCTCAATATTGAAGCGTGGTTTGTGCTACATACTGTGGGTCTAGATACGGCCGAGGAAGTGGGGGCGAGTTTAGTCCGACGACGGAGGGACATGAGGGCCAAAAAGAGTGGAGATCCAGGTGGAAAAAGGGTCCCCGCGTTCTCATGCACCTCGCTCTTCTAGCGGGTCAAACTTCACGAGAAGTTTTCCGCAATTTCAGTCATAAAAACAAAACAAACCGGCCTCCTGTCTGCGGCACTGTTTGCGGTCAGCTACAATTTGGGAGAGGTGCAGCGGAGCATCTGTGGAGGGGGTGGGGACGTCTGGAGCCGAGGTATTGAATTGCACTCAATGCACTAATATTGTGCAGTATTTCTTGATGCAAGGCCTTTCAGAATCTATAACGCAGAGGTATTATTATTTTTTAGTGAATGAGGTTTTAATAGGAATAGATGGAGTGCAACTTTTCTACTTCTGTTATTTGCTGTTGTTTCTCAAAAAAAAATTCATAACAATATTACAGCCTTCATTGATTTATTTCAAATTTTAAACATTGTCTAGCCTGTAAGGTGTAAAAAAAAAAAAAAAAAAAAAAATGAACCACTTAATCGAATCGTATCGTGGTGCATTCTTGAGTATCGAAAATAAACGAATCGTTGGGTTAGGAAATCGATACTTTATCGAATCGCCATGATGGATGTGATTTACACCCCTAATGATTTTAAAGCAAAATTACATTAAATCAATACCAGCCCATCATCAACACTTTTTTTTAACTGATTTGTTTTGCAACTACCAATTTTCCGTCAAAATCTTTTCTGTTTGAAAGCATGTCTGTAAATGTAAAAGTTACTTATGAAATAAAATAAAGTTTTATGCTGCATTTTGACCTTTTTTTCCACCATATTCATTCATAACTAAGCAAGCGTCACTAAAATGGTCAAATAGACCAATGGCAAAATGGTGTTCTCAGGCACCAGCACTGAAGCCACCTGATCATCTTCAAAAGCTGCCTCCGCACCATCCCTAAGAACCCTCTAATCTGTGCCAATCAGATAAAGCTAAACAACCATTTGTTATGAATTGGACAGAAGTGCACGCCCCCACCTCATTTCAACAACTGCCGTAGACTTCAGCAAATAGCTGGAGATGTAGCAAAAGCAGGCGCAGTAGTCACAGTGACAGAAATAGCAGAGTGGTGAATAACAGAGAAAAATAACTGTGGTGTAATTAACATGGTGGCTGGGGGCTGATGCACTGCAGAGAGAGAAAGGAAAGGAAAAGAAGAGGTTTCTTTAAACATAAAAAAGAGGAGTAAAAGAAACACAAAAAGAGTAAATACAACCTCTTTTTAGAAGAGAGAAAATAATTTTGGAAAGTGATGTAACTAAATATGTTAAAGTAAAACTTGTTGACTATCAGTTGCAACAATTATACTGAAGATGGGTGAATTGTCAACTTTATACTGGACAATCTAAACACATATATCAGTATAAACACATGAATGCATGTTTACATACAAATGCTGTACATCAGAAATAAGACAACAGACACAAAGACCCAGAAATACAGACATTTACTTGCATTCCACAGGAAAAAAATGCCTCAGCTCCTCAATTATGTTATGCAAACCTATTTTATGGGGCTAATGTCAAGAAGATGATTTCTCTCATTTTGATTCTAATGACCATTTAGCAGGTTTGCTTTAACTGAAGAGAGAAAGCCAATGATTATACCATTTAAGAGAGCTGCAGATTTCCAAAATGGCACAGGAATGCGTGGGCAACAGTGAGCCGCAACAGGGCTGCAGTAAGAGCAGAGGGAGAAGAATCGAGAGTGATAGAAGATCAGGCTTTGGTGCAAGAGGGAGAAGAAACGGACACCTACAGCTGATGAAACCCCAAATAACTTTGCAATCTCAAGAAAAGTATATGATTATTGCATCTTACATCCAGCAGTGACTTTAAATACAGAATGAGTATAGAAAGCAGTAACCTGAAAACAATTTAACGTTAGACATTTTTGTAAAGCTAGGTACATTACAAATGAACAAATTGAGCTTTCAGTGATTAAAAGGACTTAAAAGTTCAATTTTAGCAGTAATTACTTCTTAAACGCATCTTTGCTACATAAAAGTGATTTCCAAAAATATTCATACCCCTATAATTGTGCACATTTTGACATGTGGCAACCAAAAAAATTTAAGAGATTTTGTTAGCATTTTAATTAAACTAACTAAGGAAGCACGATATAATCGGCCCCCTATCGGTATCGGCCTGTATCGGCCTTAAAACTGAATATCTGACATCGGCCACCCCACCGATATTTAACCCGATATTTGATCAGCTTCTGAGTTTCTAAAGTCTAAAAAAAAAAAAAAAAAAAAAAATACTACTTCTTCCTCAAAAACTTATTTTTTTACAGAGTTAAAAACTTCTAAAGACGAGGGAAAAAATATTGATACAATAAAATATCACAATATCTTCATATGCTGATATATTGCCATTTAAAAAACATCATATCAATCTCATTTACTAATGAAATATTGCTATATGTCATTGAAATTTTGCCATATTTATATGTTGATATATTGATGTGGTATCAATCTATTTTACTAACAAAATCTCACAAGAAATGGAAAAATATCACAAGAGTTTGTAACAGAACGATGAAATTTCACGAGATTTTGAAAGTAAAATAGATCGATACCACGTTTTTAAAAATCAATTTGATATCAGCATATGAAAATCTATTTGAGTATATTATTTTTCAAAGTGTCAGAAATTGATAACAAAACTGCTATTTTCAAAATATCGGCATATCGGATATCGGCCAAAATCCCAATATCGTGCATCCCTAAAACTAACATTAGTTGGTTAGCTATTCATTTCCAATCCAGAGATCAAGATATTTTAAAATCTCTTCTTAACGTCATGGCTTGGGGTTAGATTTAGATTTGAAGTGGGACTAGGCCAACATAGCATGCATGTGGTTTGATCTAAATCACTTCATTTCACCTCTGACTGTGTGTTCTGCTAAAAAGGGAACTCCCATCTTGCCTCCTGTCTTCTGAACTCTATAAGATTTTTCTTTAGGAATGTGATTAGCTTCCTCTGTTTTTACCACTAATTCCCTTGTTGATGCTTGTAAAAAAAAAAAAAAAAAAAGTCTCCACACAGCATGATAGCATAGCGCCATTACCATGTTTCATCACTGGTAATCTGACAGAGACATTTCTTATTTATATTTGAATTGTTTCAGATGTTTGAGGTTTTATTTTTCAATCATGTCGTTCTTCATATCATTACACTTTATATTTGTGAAGTGCATGATTAATGTTAAGCCTGCGGATAGATTCTCCTTCCTAAGCTTTAGATCCATGTGGCCCCTTCAGTGTTACCCATCGGCCTCTTGGCTTCTTCTCTGACTAAAGCTCTCTTTCCCCAGCCTGCCATTCCAGGTAGCCAGTCATGTATGTGTTACCTTTTGAAGCTGTGCCATACACTGTCTATTTGAAAATGATTGATTCAACAGGACCTACAAAACATACTTTAAAGCTGAAGTCTAAGTTTTTAAAAATCACTTTTTTGTCATATTGGCTAAAACTTTCCCTATGCCCATACAGCAGTACATGTGATATGTAACCTGTGAAAAAAACTGCTTCAATTGGTCCCGCTTACTGCCTGTATTGCAATCTGGAAAGAATAATTCGGGACGAGACAAAACAACCAATCACAGCCAGAGGAGCGTCTGATGGAGTGTCAATCACAGCTCACACACGCTGAATCCCGCCCCCTCCCTCTCACCGCTGAACCTGCCGCCCGGCTGCCGCAGTCAGGAGGACGCGCGTTGAAGTCATGGCGGAGCGACAGCCACCAGCGAAAGAGAAACTGCGCTTACTGCCCCTGCCGACAACTGCTTACACGGTAACTTCGGTATAACCAGCATCTTATATCTAGCTGCTTGGAGGTGAGTGTTATCGCTCTTACCGGTTCACACTCCATGCCGCGTACGCTGCTTGGACGCTTCTGGTCGCATGCGGTAGCCGCGCAGATGCTGTGAGAGGGGTGGAGCTTGGAGGTGGGGCATGAGTGAAGCAGAGAGGGTGGGGGAGTGGCGTGAAACCTGTTTTTCTTCAGATTTTCAGTCGAAGTCTGCTCTCTTCTCAATGTAACAGACTGCAGCTTTAATCAGTAGCACTCCAAACCGCTTTTCTAAAAAACATTTTAACGTGTATCTATATGAGTCTTTGTCAATTCTGTAGGCTGCATTAGAGCAATCGGTAGTTGAAGCGCTGCTTTCAGAAGGACCTCTGGTTGCCTCTGATTTAAGTTTTCTAGAATGGAATGACCCAGATGACTGAGAATTTGCACGAGCCACACGAATATATTAAGATATTGCTCTCTCACCCAATAAATCATGCTCCATTTGTGTTTGCAAATAAAACCAATAAAATACATCAAATTTTACACTCATCAAAAAGCTATAGGAGTGTATGTACTACACTCTGGTTCTTTAGTTAATCCCAAAGATAATATCACTAAATGTGTTTACTGCCAGGTAAGAAAAAACAAAAAAACAAAATATAGAGGTTACCAAGGAGAAAGCATAAAGTGACATAAATAGTGTACCCAGCATGTACTTTTGCCAAGGAAGTTGTCGTGCATTCCAACAGAAACACATCTAAGCCACTTCCTGCTTCCCCTGAGGAAGTCACAAGCCGGACAGGGCACCAGTGAGCAAGTCAGACTCAAAGACTCGTCTGTGTGAATCTGACTTTCCAAGACCAATAAAGTAATCTGCCTAAGTGTAAAGGCATCTTAGCGCTACTCTTCTGTTTTAATCACACATCCTGTTTATACTCAGACAAAGGTCTCTTTTATGCTAACTTTACCTTTTTTTTAAACTATCATTTTCACACTGCATGCTGTTCTTACTTTATTAAAAGGTCCATAAAAGGAAGCATCTGCATTTGATAGCTATTACAATAAAGTTGTTATCTACCTATAAAGAAGGACTGATTCTTTTATTTTCGTTTCACAGAATTACTGCAGAGAGATGCATTACTTACGTAAAGGTCTGTCGATATTGCACTTATCTATACAAAGTGTTTAAAATGTTCTAAAAAGGTTAATCAAAGACCAACTGATTCATTACAATCCTGTATATTAATCACTTGTCTCATTTATCTCAGATAAATAGAGTTATTAAGCATACAAGTCAGCAGGTATTGTCAAAATGTTTGGACAATAAGTCAAACCTCAAACAAAAAGCTTTTTTTTTTTTAAAGCATTCTCCCTCTGTTGACCACAGTCATTATCCATAAACTGGCAGAGGCAGAGAGAGTCCTGTGTACGATCTCATCCACACTGATGCACTAATTTGTTGGAAAACTGCCGGACAGCTCTGACCCAAGGTTACACTGATACTGCTGTCAACCCCTATACACAGTCGAATAAATTGAATCATTTGCACTGGGACTGCGGCTGACAGGTAGGCAAACATTTTTTGCCCAATTACAGAAAGAAAGGGATGAAGCTGGATAAAGCAAACCACTCAACTGAACCTAATGAGGACGTGGTATGATTGCTACGGGACTCCACTGTGCCCACAACATAGCTATTCGATTGGTACAGAGTGGCCAGAATTAAGTAGCAGGAGAGTGACAGAGATATATAGAGAGGGAGAGAGATAATGGAAGTGAGAAGGATTGATTCCTCACTCCGTGTGAGAGCATGTGGGAGGATATGAGATGCTGCAACCAAAAGTGCGAAATTGATAGATGGGCAGAAGTTAGTAGTCGCTCAATCAAGTCGGCCATGTTCTACTCTTTATTTAAATCATCTAACCGTTTATCAAACAGTTAAACTGTGTGATCGAATATGTAGCCTCTAATTAGTTAATCTGCAGGCAAGCAGGTCCTTAACATTACCTTATAAATAATTATGAATAGAAGCAAACAATGTTGGATTAATCTGCTTATTAGATGTGCACCGAAATATGGGTTGCATCATTTCTAATTTCATAGAATTCCTAAAAAAAAATAATAATAATAATAATAATAATTTCAAAATATTATGCATATTTTTAATTAACTGGTATTTTACAGTAGCTTGCAGCAGTAAAAGTTCTATTTCTAGAGTAGAGAAAGGTGTAAAAAATATATACCGTACATATTTATCAAAACACAGCCAAGGATGCAGCTGACAGCAGATGAAGTTGCATCAGTGCACACAGGTATGATGCAATGGATACTAAAGAAGAAAATTAGAGAAAATAAAGTCTTGAATTTGAAAAAAAAAAATTGGTTAAGATACATCTTCCTGATGCATACAGAAATTAATGCATTCCGCCAACCAAACATGATCATATGGTGTGGTCATTATACTGTTAGATAAAATGCCTAACTTAATGGCACAGAAACATCCACAATGGTGTAAAGGATGTGCTCCTGTGTGAGGCCTACATTCTCCCGCACAAAGCAGTTGACTTGGGATTTAAAATCCTACCAACTGCAGTCTGAAAGCCATTGAATGAAAATAGTGTCTACAACAGCATAGACAATTTAATTTTAGCAAAAAATCAGAATTGATCACCAGGACCTGCAGTTTGAACATTGCTTAGGGGTTTGTGGTCTGCCTGCCGTTGGATACTTGACATTTTGCCCATCTTGCAAACAATCAATGTGGACACAGCAGTGCTAATCAGCTTGCTTCACCATGTCATCGGGTTTACCACAAATTGAAACAATTCACCACATTTGACTGGGTTAATCTTAAAAGTCCAAAGAAAAGAGGATTTGTTAAAATGTAAAGAAAAAGCAGAGCTGTATTGCAGCTCTATCAAAATAAAAGTCAGCAGCCCACATCATGAGCAACCTCAGAAAGATGCTCTTAAAAATAAAAATAAATGAATTTTAATACATACAGAAAATAATGGGAACTATGATTAAAGAAGATGAATTGCAGGTCCATAACAAGGCAAGCCCAGTAAAAGGTTTTTCTCAAACAGATTTTTGTAAAGCTTGCAAAAGCTATATTTTTTTATTCTATTCAGAGGAAAATATAAAGCAACACTCACAACAAAAGCCAACTTACTGCCTCAAAAAAGAAGAGTGTCCAGAGGCTTTCCTGTTCCTGTTGTCTGTTTAAATGACCTTGGCTCCCCTCGATTTTACTGTGCTCTATGGCATATTGAAATACAAAAAGTGGTGGAATCGTTGGGTCCAGCAGATTATGGCCAGTACCCTCAACTGAACAGCTACAGCTGGACGTCGACTTGCAACGATACTACCGTCTGTTTAGGACCCAGTATCAGGAGCTGCTGTTACAGGGTCTCCAATGCGCTCAGTCACCCAACATCAGTTCCTGATAAGCTAACGTAATGCGAATTGATGTAAAAATTGATGTTTTTTTTAAACTTTACCATACCATACCATACCAACTTTATTTATAAAGCACTTTAAAACAACCACAGTTGATACAAAGTGTTGTACAATTTACGAACACAACATAATAAAAGTAATTTAAAAACAGTTTAAAAAACAAAAACATACAATTTAAAAACTAGATCCCACTGGTGTTGAAAGCCAAGTAAAATAGATGGGTTTTAAGACGAGCTTTAAAAATGGGCAGAGAAGGGGCCTCTCTGACCTGCAAAGGTAAGTCATTCCATAATTTGGGGCCCATAACAGAGAAAGCCCTGTCCCCTCTGAGCTTCCTTTTTGTTCTCGGTTCCTCCAAGAGCAGCTGATTTGCTGACCTGAGAGACCGATGGGGTACGTAAGGATGAAGAAGCTCAGTGAGGTAAGCTGGGGCAAGATTATGCAATGATTTAAAAACAAACATAAGAATTTTAAAATGAATCCTAAAATATACAGGCAGCCAGTGAAGTGAGGCCAGGACAGGGGTCACATGTTCTCTCTTTCGAGTACCTGTCAAAAGTCGTGCAGCAGCATTTTGTACTAGCTGCAGACGTGAGAGCAGCGACTGACTGACTCCCAGATAAAGTGCATTACAGTAGTCCAATCGAGTTGAAACAAAAGCGTGGATCAGTGTTTCAAAATGCTGCCTGGAAAGAAAAGATTTCACTGACGCCAATCGCCTTAAATGATAAAAGCTGGACTTAACCACGGCTCTAATTTGGCTGTCCAATTTAAAATCACTGTCCACCTTAAAACCAAGATCTGTAATAACAGGTTTAAAATGTACCTGCAAAGGTCCCAGATCAACAGAGGAGGACTCACAGGAGCCACTCGGTCCAAACACCATCACCTCTGTTTTGTTTTCATTAAAGTTTAAAAAGTTCAAGGCCAACCAAGCTTTAATATCTCCTAGACATGCCAGGAGCTGTTTGATTGAATGTACATCCTGCTGCTTTATGGGCAAATAAATCTGACAATCATCAGCGTAACAATGATAAGAAATCCCGTATTTCCTAAGGATAGAACCCAGAGGCAGTATATAAAGAGAGAAAAGCAGAGGGCCAAGAATTGAGCCCTGTGGGACACCATAAGACATTGAAGCAACAGATGATTTAGAGCCACTAATATTCACTGAAAAAGTTCTCTCCTCCAGGTAAGACCTGAACCATTTAAGAACAGTGCCATCAATAGCAGCAATGTGGTGTAATCGCGATATTAAAATATTGTGGTCTTTCATTGCTCCTTCCATGTGTCCACAGTGCCTGCTCCCATTCAGCTTCACTCTGATTGCCCAGTTTTTTTCTGGGCAATCAATTTTTCTTCTTCCTGTAGCTCCCAAAATATTGTTTTTCTAAACTGACAGATACATAATTCAAACTGTTGAACCATTAAAACACAAACTGAAAGAAGATAGTGGAGGATAGTGCCAGGGCGACAGTGGCATAGGATGTATGAGTTTGCCCTGAAATCAAAGGATTGACGGTTCAAGCCCCAGCTCCGACTTTCAGTGTCGTTATCTCCTTGGGCAAGACACTTCACCTGCATTGTCTACTGATGGTGGTCAGAAAGTAAGTAAGCATAATGCCACCACACATGAGTGTGTGTGAATGGGTGAATGACTGAATGTAGTGTCAAGTCTCCTGAGTTGATAAAAAAACATTTAGCTCGCCATCATAAAATGCAAACACCTGGCCCACACACCTGCTCGTTTCAGATGACTTGGATGCAGTAGACATCCACCTTCCGACAGCGTCTCGAAACACTCACGACTCACAGGTACATTAGCAACCTGATAGGACGCGGAAACCCACTTGACCATGTGACTTCAAACTCACAAGGATGCTGAACAACCTATTTAACCAATCTCATAAGAATACCATCAATGTTAAAGGAAATACCACGAGATTTGGGACGTGGTAACCAACAGAGCAGCAGTACAGAAGAACACAGATTGGGAGAGAGAAGAAACAACTGACAGAAATTTAGGACTTGAGTTACACTTAGGTTTTTTGGCATTTGCAACAAGATGCTACGTATCTTCTATAAGTTTATTGTAGAGAATACGATCTCTTCATCATCTGCTGGGTTAACAGCATCAGAGCAAACAGCTTAAAGAAGCTCAACAATCTGATAAAAAAAAAAGTCTAGCTCTGCTCTAGGAACTCCTCTAGAACCTCTGGAAATTACTTCACAAAGAAGAATTCTTCATAAAGTGAAGAACATAATGGATAACAGTAACTATCTTCTTCATTAGATCGTGAAACAACAGTGTCTTCAGTCAGAGGCTTCTCCAGATCAGGTGCAAGACAAACCGCTACGGAAAATCCTTCCTGCCTAAAGGTATCAAAATCTACAACAAATTATTGAAAGGAAAAGCGTATGGGTTACTACAACATTTCCCTTGCCATTAACAAGAATTTTTTTAACTAAATTTGACTTGCATGGTTTTATAGCCAATTGAATTCGGATCAAGGGGATCTGTACATTTTAGTCCAAGCAAATAAAATGTGGTGAGACAAATCGATGAGCAACAGGACACAGCTGTAGCTAGCCTTTATGTGCACCCTTTCTCTGCATTTTTTTTTTTTTTTTGCATTTGCATTGCAAGAAGGGATTTGTTTTTTTATTGACCAACGTAATTTAGTTAATCTAACCGTATCTATTATATAGAGCCCTCATTGAAGTGCAGCATGAGAAGGTTCTGGTATTTTTCTCAAAGTTATCCATTGTTGTCTCCAAACAGTCCCTCCAAAATAATACATGGACATATTCAGGTAAACATACAGTAGATGTAACATTCTTGTTTCTCCAGCTGTTATTTTGCTCTTTAAAATATAGATGGTACTGACCTAAAAAAAAAAAACAGTTTTATTGAGTTATTTAGATTCCAGCCAGCTGCCACTTTCCCAGCCTTTATTTTTCACAACACTTTTGAGGGTAGAATAAACAAATCTTATTTTCACTTACCTGAGGCTACTTTTAGTAAATCTGGAAGTAAAGGGCAAAAACTGGATGGTGTCCACTGCAAAGTGTAGAGAACTTAATGTTTACTCAAAAGGGCTCAAAAAGAGCATGTATTTCAATGTGCAGTCCAATTCAGTTTATTTATATAGCAACATTTCATAACGCATGTCCTCTAAAGACACTTTACAGAGACAATTATGAAACAATCTGGAATTTTAAACCATTTTAATATCAAAGAGATGATTTAACAGATTTGTCAATTCTATTTGATAAAAAAAATTTTCAAGTATAAAATTCTAAGGATTTATATAAATGCAGCTGTAGTTTGTACAATGCTTATAGAAATCCAATTAACTTTCAAAGGTTTTAAAATATTATGAGCCTCATCTTCATAGATGAGAAATAACAGGGACGCGCAATATTTCTTTTGAGGGTACCGTATTTTCACGACCATAAGGCGCACCGTACTAAAAGGCGCAGTCTCAGTTATGTGTGCCATTTCTGTATTTAACACACACATAAGGCGCACCGGACTATAGGGCGCGTTTTTTATATACAGGTACATGTCCTCTACTACCTTTTAATACCTCTACTGCGTATTTAAAAATACAGCGGGAGCAAAACTGAGTATGACTGTGCTTTATTCATGTATTTATTACAAAGTATTAATCAAACCTGGGAGCTGGCCGTGAGACAGACACATCGCAGATGACAGAGCGCTGTGATTACTCCTAAATTAACTTAAAATCCTGAAACCTGCCGACAGAATATGTTCGCTTTTATTACCGGTATCCTGGTGCCTGCAGTTTAAATTATTTAGATTAAAAACACCTGCCAGCCGCCGCGGTGAACCCGGAAGCTACCCGGCCCAGAGGCTGCTGTTGAAGGGAGTCCTACTGTCGGCGCACCGCTGGTATGTGGGGGTCTGAGCGCCTCCAACAGAAATAGTATAGGCAGGATGATAATCTGGATGAACTGACTGCAATTATTAAGTTTTCAGGTGGACTTTCTCACTTAAAAACATATTAAAACTACTTTATTCCCACTGATCACAGCAAATATAGCTGCAAGATTTAGATTATTTAGATGAAAAACACCTGCCAGCCGCCGCGGTGAACCCGGCCCAGAGGCTGCTGCTGAATTAAGTTTTCAGGTAGAAAAATAGAGCGGGAGCAAAACTGAGTATGATTGTGCTTTATTCAAGTATTTATTACAAAGTAATAATCAAACCCATCAAAGTCATCATCCTCTGTTTCTGAATTAAACGGCTGCACTAAATCAGACATGCCAGTTTCCCCTTCTTCGCTGTCAGAGTCACTTTCCGTGCAGCGCGGCTCCTCGGAAATAATGGCAGCTTTTGCGAAAGCTCAAACAACAGTGCCAGCAGACACGTTAGCCCAAGCATCTACAATCCATCCGCAAACGGTGGCGTAACTTACCCGGCGCTGCCTTCCAATTTTCCTGAAACTGTGGTCTCCGTGTGTCATCCATCGCTCCCACGCCGCACGCAGCCTTACTTTGAACGGCCGAGATGGGCACGCATGGAGTCACAGATTAACAGCGATGGTGATGTGTGGAAAAAAAAACACCTGGTCTCCTCACATACACCTGCCTCAGCCAGGCTTTCATCATCTCCTCATCCATCCAGCCCTTTTCATTTGCCTTAGTATCATGTGTCATCAGAGCGCTGTGTCTGTCTCGCTGTCAGCTCCCAGATCAGCTTCTCTGATTGGTTGATGCGGCGCTTCCAGCAGCAAAACTTAAATTTTTCCATCTCGAGCAGCAGCAGCGCGTCAGATGCTTAAACGCTCCCGACGCGCTGCGCCCGCTGCTCAAAACGCGCTGCGGGACCTTTTGCTGCGCCTATACGCGCGTCAACCATTGACTTTGCATGTACTCTCGCTGCTTCTGCTGCTTCTGCTGCGCCTGCTGCGTCCGGTTCACACCGATGTCAAGCGGTTGAATAACAGCGAGCACAGCATTCATTTGTTTCACCATGTTTTTCACATCAGCTGTGAGATGGGCACGCATGAAGTTACAGATTAACAACGATGGTGATGAGTGGAAAAAAAACACCTGGTCTCCTTACATTGAGCCACTCTTTAATCATCTCCTCAATGAGGTGGTCTCAAAAGTCGCAGTTAAAATCACACATAGGGCGCACCGCACCAAAGGGTGCACCGCACATTTTGAGGGGAAAAAAAGACGTTTATGTGCGCCTTATAGACGTGAAAATACGGTATGTAATGCGGTTGATCTAAAATTTGCTGCACAAATGTTATGACGAGCAAACCCGTTTGGCTCCACCCTATTGAAATGAGCAGATTGCATGTGCTATTGGCAGTTTGACTGGGGGAATAAAAGAGAGATGCAAAGCCATGTAGTCGGAGGTAATAATGATAATTACTTAAAAAACTATAATACTTAGTATTTATGGTGTATCTCAAATAGACAGCCTATCTCAAAGTGTTACAAACAAAAGTAAACGAAAACTAAAATAATAAAAAGGACATTTAAATTTTATAAAAATACAAAATCAAAAAAAGATGCCAAAATATTTGAGTTAATTTTTTGGATTTTGTTTTTATCGTATAAAGAATTTTCTATCGTCCCACTTCATTCATGTGTGTCAGTCTTCATAGATGTTTTTGTTTTTTAATATTATTCTACTGTTATTGCACCAATGCATCCCTTGTGACCGCAGCTATTTTACGTGTCAGTTTGCACCCGACTTTCAGAATTACTAAAAAATCCGCTAAAGAACTGCAGTTCCAGTTAAGGTTCAGATATCTAAAAATGTAGTTTTGCATGTGGTAAATGTTTACATTTGCATCCTTCAACCATGAATTTGTGCAGTTTGGTCAATAGAATATGAACTAAATATTAATGCAGGCATAAACACAAAAAAAGTTTGCACACACAGTGGGCATAAAACCCTGTTTGCACCCGTTTTAAGAAGTACAAACCGTCTAAAGATCAATCCCTACATCTTAAGATTCTATATGGTTGCATGAAACAGCTAAATTGTTCCCACTGTCTATTAGTTTAATCGTTGTGCAAGTATAGGCCACCCTCCCAATTCTATTATCATCATCTTCTCCCCAGTGCTTTTATTAACCCTTCTTAGAGTTTTTTTTTTCTTTTTTCCCTCGTTTGTGCCCTTGTATACATGTGTGAAGATAGCAGTTTTTGTATCTGTGTGTGTCAGACTGTGTGGGAGGTGAACAGCATTGCTGGTTGGAGGAGGGGGGGGGGGGGGGGGGGGAAGAGAGCGAGTGAAAAAAGCAATAGAAATACAGAGTGAGACAGAAGCAAAGAATTTACTGGAACAAAACATGCTGTTTCAAACTCATAGATAAGAGCCGCCTACTCACTAGTTTCACTTCAAAGCAGATTAGTCTGCATTTCTGTTTTACATGATATACTGTATCGCCCCTGGTATTCAGTTATTACTATTACTATTACTATTATCAATCTCTGCCCCCTATGGAGCTACACACCAATGAACACACTTATCTAAAACTTTTCAAAACAATTCACCTTCAGCAAGGTAACTTGTCACAGAAAATGCAATTACTGCATTCGTAAGATATTTAAAGTCAGGCAATGCAATGTACTTTCCCTGCTAATACAAAAAGAAAAGAAGGTTTTAAATTAAATACCTATTTGTAGATATGCTTGCAAAACATAAAAGTGTCCTGTCTAACAAAATTTAGGGGGGAAAAAATGTCTTGAAGTTTCTCACTGGTTCATAATTACAAGCAATTGGGGGGAAAACTCTTAATGTGGGTTTTATATCACATAGAAGAAAAATAAAACTTAGCATAAAACGGAACAAATGACAAAAATTAATTTACACAGTAATACGCACTAGGGCTGAAACAATCGGTTTAACTGCGATAGATCAAGTTTTGAAATAATCACCAACTAATTTAGGAATCGATTAATCACTAAATTAAGAATAGGGACTGTAAAACATGCCTTTAGTTGACAGAACCCACTCAGAGCAGTAATTATATAAAAATTGTAATATATAAACATCTTACATTTCAGATAAAAAAAAAAACATTTTTGTCAGTCAATGTGCTCTACCCAGAGCTCCAGAAGTGGAAAAGTTTCAGTTTCACCTGGTTTAATTTCGTAAAAAATTTTCTTTAAGAAACCTTTGGCTATCCGATTACTAAACGATTGATTAGATAAATAATCAACAGATTAATCGATTTGCAATATAATTGTTAGTTGCAGCTCTAATACGCACACACCAAAATTAAAGGTATTGTGGAGGATTTTAACACCCGCCCTCTCCAATTAAAACAAGAAAATGTGCGTGCAAGGGCATGCAAGAGCCCATTTCTCCTCGTGCCTGCTCTGTTTAAAATGTGCTGTTCTCATAGCTCATACAAGCTTACTGTGTCCACATACAGCTGGGACTATATAGTAGACTTTATAGCAAACTTAGTTTACTGACCATTTGGACAGGAGATCACTGCTTTTTGCTTCGTTGTTCATGCAACTCCTCCTCCTCGGTGGGGTGCGTGCGCTATGTTTGTTATTAGTCACCACTGTCTGGTCGTGATAGCCTATGGCGACAGCAGGCAGTTGTGATAGCAAATCTCAGAATGCTTTGCGAGGAGAGTTCTCTGCGCAAAGTATTGTAAGGTATATCTGCCTATTCTGAGGTCTTTCTTTTAAGGTGTTTCTTTTCTTCTCATCACACATATGCGGGTGAAAGTGCACATATGCAGAAAAAGATAGCTAACTGGGCGAGCATGTAGGGAGGCCTTGCATAAAAATATCACCAGAATGATTGACAATTAGGAGGACCAGTTATTTAGATGATCCACCTGGAAATAAAAGATTGTCCTCTATACCTTTAAGTTAGGAAAACAAGTCTTTAGAAAATCTGAACTCCTGGTTAGTATGACAGTGGTTACAATTATCCTGGTCAGGACAAATTTAACCACTGCAAAAAAAAGTTAATAAATGGGAACTTAGAAAACGTAGATTATAAAAGAGAAAAAATAACACTTTTCAAAAAGTTCCCTAATAATGCAAGTATTGTGCAAATGAATGAAGTTATAACACACTTTCTTTTACAACTTTCTTGTCTTGCTGTTTACCAGATTGAAAGATTTATAGATTTTCTAGTCAAAAAAACACTTTGGATTTCCTCATTGGATGGGGAACCGTAGTTGATACATCTGCTGCATGATATCTAGGATGTGATTTCTATCCCCAAGAAAATAAATGTAATTTATCCTGATCTAATCTAAGTTAGATCAGGATGGGGACTGTTGCCCTGTAGAACTTACAAGACAAAAAAAAAAAATCATAGTGGAAAGAAAAAATTATTTTGCTTGAGAAACTATTTCTTGAGAAAAAAAAAAGCTGTTGCAGACTCAAGCAACCAAAATACCTGATTTTACTTTGGGGGGTTTTCTGTTCTTCTTTTTTTACATTTAAATATGACCTTCTAATGTCACATAGTTTACCTGCTCTTGGTAACCTGCGACCCAAGAGTGAAAGCAAACTGTTCCAGAATTAATCAAACCTTAACAAGACCTGCCACTCTAACCAAATCCAAAGGTTCTATGTGACGCTGGAGAATTACAAAACAACTGATCCTGCCAAAGCACACAAGAAAGAAATAGTACTTCCGTACAACACACATGTGCAGACTGTGATGCATCATGACCCAAAGATGCACATCTGAAAGCAATGTATCTGACCTGCAGGATTACTTGGACTAATGTCTGAAGTCCTGAAAGTCAAATGGATGGACTCTGGCATGCAAACTCTGAGAGTAGAACTTTCTAGGCAATCATTTTTATCTTGGTATAAGTTTCATTAACTAAGTTAATACTCAGTTTTGTCAAGTTCATTTTGTTAGTTAAATGTATCAGTAGGTGTTTGCTTTTCCCATTCCAGAGTGCATCTGGTCAGATCAGCCAGGATTTAAAACCCAATGGTCAGTTAATTTGGTATGACCAGTTAGTTTGAAGGAGTGTTAAGACAAATTATCTTTTTTTTTTTCCTCTGGCCTTTTTTAAGGGCCTGTACTCATCGATTTGGCTTGTTTCTTTGGGATAAAAAAGAAGCTCACTCTTTTAGGTGGGAAATTTACGAAAGAGTATTAAGGCCAGGCTAAATATTTTTGTATTTTTTATTTTAAGAGTAAAGTCGTAATATTATAAGTCATAAAATTAAGAGAATAAAATCGCAACGAGAATAGTCATAGAATTACAAGATTTAAGTCGTAAAATTACGAGAATAAAGTCATGACATTGAGAGTAAAGTAATAAAATTACAAGAATAATGTCATAACATTACAAGAATAAACACATAAAATTACAAGAATAAAGTCATACAATTCAGAGAATAAAGTCGTAACATTACAAGAATAAAGACATTAATTTACGAGAATTACGTCATAAAATTACGAGAATAAAGTCGTAAAATAATGAGAATAAAGTCATAAAATTACCAGTATTAAGTCATAAAATTACCATAATAAAGTCGTAAAATTACGACAATAAAGTCATAACATTACGAGAGCAAAGTTGTAACATTACGAAAGCAAAGTTGTATTTTATAACATCTCTTGATGTTAAAAATGAGGAATTTAGAGCATCATGTGAACTTATAGTTTGGCATCAGTTTGACAAATGAGTAAATCTTTTAGCACACCAGCATCAAATTGCACAGTTTGTCAAAGCTGACTAACATTGCTGTCTGGTGATGCTGGTCGGCCGGCACATGCTGGTCGGAGCTTGAAGCTTTCTTTCTAAAACAGGTTGCGGTATGACAACTTCCTTGTCGTTGTTTTCAACTTTATTCTCATACTGTTACAACTTTACTCTCGTAAAATTACAATCTTATTCTCGAAAGAAATAAAAAATCTCTAGCCTGGCCCTAATACTCCATAGTAGAAATTAATACCGTAGTCATGCTTAACTGGCTCGCTCCCTCAAAGGGTCAACAGTTAATGGAAATTTGACAACAGAAAGCTGTTGAGAGACTGTTTGAGTATTTGTCTTGCCACTACTGAAATGAGTGACATTGAAAATAAATAAGTACTTTGTTGCAGTTTAAAGATGTTTGGAACAACCAAGCCGATTGTCTTCACTGCAAAATAAAAAATAACTTTACCCCTCAGGGGGAGACACAGTTTTTCCCTGCTGTTGGCATTTTTATCTTTGATGGATTTACTGCTTCAGAAACAAGTTGCTGAAATTGTCTTTATCTGACGTTGTGACTTTGTGCCTTTAAGCAGCAGTAAGTGGTTATTTTTCTTGGTTAATAAAGGTGACAGGGCAGGCAACCCATGCTTGTTTTGAAGTGAATCCCTGGTTAGCTAAGCATCTAGAATACATTCTGTGAACAGAGACACATTGGTTTAAAAACTGCTGAAGCACAACTTAAAGCCAGCTTGTTTTTGATGAAGGAAGACAGCAAAGAGGAAAAAAAAAAACATAACTATACTGGTTTCAAGGTTTAAGTCCACCTTTGTCATCTAAACACCTCAGAGAAAATGATTGAAACTATTCACTAAGAGAGCTTTTATTTAGTATTCATACTGGTATTTGGATTTGTAGAGTACTAAAATGTTAGAACTTGTACTCATACTTGAATTTGGAAAAATTATTATTTGTGCAACCCAAATGTGTACAACAGTGCCAAATTTAAATTTCCTGCACGCTGTCAGTTTCAGAAATATAAGAAAAAAAATTTACTGAGAAATCAGGAAAAAATCAGCAGCTTTAGCCACATTTCCAAGAGAATTTTAAGAACCAGTTTCAATACTAATTCCAAACAAACTAATCATTAGGATACACTCTACATCTTCGTATATATTTTTTTTTAAGGTTTAATAAATAACTCTCTATTATGATGAGCTCTAAAAGCACCCAGGGAAATGACAGTGCTAATTTTAATAGCCTCTCTCAATATGGTAATAATCCCAGTTCAAGGACCATCACAGACACTAACAAGACCTTAAAAATCATCAGGTCTATAATGAAGCACAGGCTTTAATTGACTTAGTCTAATTAATTGCATGCAATAGAGTGGTTACAGAAGTGATCTACAAGCGTAATAATCAGCGTCATTGCCACCACTTATAAATGGATGTCAAAAAATGGGTGACAAGTAAAATCCTAAAACAAATGGTACAGTTCAGTAAAGTGTGCAGCATGACAGCTCAAATCAATCCTCTGGCACTTACTTTCAGGCATACGCATACACACCGACGCACACATATTTAATTTCCTCTTCACTCTGGCTGGATTTCCTGGAGGACCGAGGCAGCAGAAGCTGCCAACTTTACACGCTGCAGAAACACTTGTCATGAGTTCCATCTGTGTGGTGGTGTGAATCCACTCGATGTGACTTTAAATGTAATTAGTGCTCAAAACTCTAGTTTCCCTTTGATATAAATGATTTAGTTACAGCAGTGTCACATCAATGTGGTTTTACGAGCATAATGTAAAAATGTGTAACCTTCATTTTATTCTGTGACGATTTTAATAACAGTAATCTAACATTTTATTTAAAAGATTGCATTAGTGAGTTTAAATCTTTAAAATCAAAGTAATGTGCAAAAGGTTTCGAGTTTGATTACAATAATCAAATCTGTCCATAATTAACTCAAACCTCTTTTGAGAAAACGAGATGTGTGACATTTAAGCAACAATCTGTAAGTCCAACAGACTCAGTAATGGTTACAAATCTATTTTTGCATTGATTTGATCATTTATGCATATTAGATTGGTGCAACTTTTTTTCCCCATTGGCTTTAAATTAAGTCTAGAACATGTTTTATTTTGTGTATATATTAATTGTAGCACATCGTGTCTGAGATTAAGTCTTTTTCTTTTTTGCAAATGCAGTGTTAAGAAAATGGAGGCTTATAATAATAAGAACACATATATTAAATAGTTTGAAACAGCACCCATCCATTTTTAGCATATTGAGAATTATTTAGAATAATAGATTATATTTCATTAAGAGTCTAAATTAAACCGCCTGCATACAGTTAAGATGTGTGCTGCTATTTTACAGTGATGTAGAGAGTGTGATGGAGAGAGTCTGATTTGTAATGAGAAAGCACAAGGCTGCGCATTCAGATGTGTTTTTGTGACTCATTCAGATACCAACAAAGTAATTCTGCAGAGGTGGCATCCAATTAGTGCCGTCTGCGATAAGCCTTATCAGAATAACGGATACATTTTATTTTATGGTCAGTTAAATCATTTTCTACATGTCAGGTTGCATCTTTTATTGTTAATCTTGGAGGTTTTTATTTCCTGTTGCAGTCATTTTATTATGTAGGGGGAATTGCTTAAAGGCAGGGTCAGCATTTAATGTATTAAAAAATGTTCTGAAAACAATAAAAGTTTTGATTTAGCTTAATTCAGGGACATTAAAATAAAGTAATAAATCCCCCCTTGGCATATTGCCATCCTAATCATTAACTTTATGGCTCTTTCTACAGGTTTTGATCATCTTCTTTATCTCTACATTCAAACTATTAGGAAACACTGCTGACCTGAACCTCGTTTCATTCCTGCAGTTTGGCATTCAGCCTAATGAGGCTTGCTAATAGTCCTTTCATGTCTATCTGAGAGGAAACAACCTTTGTGAACTGGAGCAGATGTGCATTTTTGCTAAATGCAATATACACCATCTACATATACAATATGAAGTTTACTGGTTGATAAACTTAGCATACCAAAAACCTGAGCAAATATACTTCAGAAATATGCAACTTATCATGATGCTTCTTGCTCCTTTATTATCCTCTTTCTTTTTATCTATAGTTTCTGCTTGGATTAGTATATTTTTGGTGTTTTGTTTGTTTTTTGGTCTATTTCTTTTTTTAATGTTTAATGTGCACAGCTTAAACCTTAGTAGGGAGAGATGCATTTATTTATTTTTTTGACAAGCAGGTAAATATTACCTAACACCAGAGATGTGGACTCCAGTCACATGACTTGGACTCGAGCCAGACTTGTTTTTTTGAGGACTGACTCAAAAAGCTGCCTCACAATATTTTGCAATTATTTCCAGAAATGCAAAAAAAGAAAACAACTGCCAAGTAAAAGCTGCTCTAACACAAATGTGGAGGAATAAGAACTAAAGCCCCTGTCACACCTTTACGATTTTGACCAGTCTGTGCCTGTCTGTGCCATACAAAAATCTGGCAAAAACGCTGGCATACGTTGGATAAGTTATGGGTATGTTTTGTATAAGTTATGAGCACGCTGAAGTACGCTGAAACAGGCTGACACACGTCGACATACAGCGAGTACGTATGGCATGCTCTGGCAGTTATTTGATCGTTGACATACGTCAAGTGTAATTAACTTATAAAAATGCAATGAAATTTGTACTCTCCCAAAAATAAAAACGACTTGCCCCGGGAGATCGGGCGATGGTTAACATCGAGCCCTGTAAAGGAAATTAAAGTTTAACAAAACGTACATGTTTTATTAATATTTTCGCAGTTTTCATTGTATAAAGGCTGATGTCTGGAGCTAGTGTTAGCTTAGCTTGGATAGTTCATTCCTTTTTTTATAAATGGAAGCATTTTAAAAGCTTTTTTTTTTCCTTTAAGTACATGGGTTATTGGTAACTTAAAGATTTTTTTTCATGATCAGTAACATTTAAGTCAGGGGAAAAAAGAAAACAAACCTATAAGAGGGCAGATATTTATCTCCCCATCACAATACTATTCTAGATGTTTTACAAATATAATCCAACAAAAGAGTAAAACACAACTACAATTTTGTTTGTAAAACCAACATGTCCTACCAAGACAATCATGATTTAGGATTTTTTTTAAGCGACAGCTTGACTCCTATCATGTATTTTTTGGATTCCTATAGAGCCTTGGCTTATACAAAAGGCCATAAAGCAAAACAATGTCCAGATGTCTGGCAGGATGCACAAGAAAGCAGAAGAGAATTAAAATAGTTTTCCTCTTAGTTTACGACTGATATTCACGGACCCATCTATTGCTGCAGACAGACGAAACAACCCATGAAAAGGATAAAATGTACTATGCAGAGAAAGGGAGAAATATTTTTCTTCTATTGGTTTGAAAGATTTATTTCACAAACAATGAAAACCCGTTTTAATGGTTGAATATTAACTGATGTTATGTAATGTTGATATTTACTGATTATCTTCATACATGGAGACAGATGAGTCCCTAAGAGAAAATAAACTAGAAATGTTTTCTAATTAGTACTTCCTGTTGTAGGATAATCATAAAGAAAGATAATGCATACTATTGATCAAGACGTCCGGCTTTTAACATCTCTGTAAGAGAAACCATTCAACAAGAATTAGGCTCATCTAAAAATATGCACATTCAGAATTACCTTTGCAGCCCATTAAATAACACACAATGCTTGCTATCTGTGCCATTGGATTCTAACCTTCTTTCCAAATAGGAACTATTAAAGCCAAATGAAATAATCATCTTTCTAGAGATTCCCATGTTAACCACTTAGCCTTTTTTCAACTCAAATGCTCAGCTGTCAATGTTTTACAAATGCCAAGACAGTAAAAGTTCCAGAACACTGGTATAAAATCAACACCTTTTATTAAATGCCCTATAAAAATACCAAGCTCAAAATCCCATAGCGAAAGGGTAAACCACATTAGAGAAACAACTCGACAAACAGGGAGGAAAGCATCACTACAAAGAGGGAAGAAACAGTGGAAAGTGGAAAGCCTCATGGAGGTTTATGAGGGACTCTGAGTCCATGGAGAAACTCGCAGTGCATCAAACTCTCTGCAGATCCCTTTTCAAATGCATTTCAAGACAGCAGGAGCAATTTTGCTTCCCTGCAACCTATTCTTACTTTCAGCCCATTTTCGGCCTGAATTCATTGTTTTAGGCACAGCTCTCCATCTCAGCTAAGTCTCAGCTGTCTGCTCCTCACATTCCTCAGTCATAAGTCTCAGTTTTCTTCTCTCACATTCTGCAAAGTCCTTTGGAAAGCAGGAACACAGGCTGGCAGAGTGACTGTATCAAATCAGTTTGTTGGTTAAGCCTTCTCAAAATGGAGCCTGGATAAGACATGTTTAACTACAGGTGCTGTTAAAAAAATAAATAAATCAGTCCAACTTTTGCTTTCCCTAGCGTACACTTAGGATTAACAGGCCACTAATATTTTAGGTTCTTCATTTGGCAGGATCAGTCACACAAATTCCAGACAAGCTTTAAATCTCAGGTTGAAATGCATTTGTTGCCACTGAAACTGTCCTGTTTAGAAACTATGACAGAATAATACAATATTTAATAATTTGAGAAATGTGAATTGGTATTCATGTCAATGGTTACTTCAAAAGAAATACGACTAATACTAATAAAAATAACTGTGTGTGTTCCAGAGGTCTGGGAATCATCAGAGGAAGATTGAGAAAATGTGGCAAAAAAAGGAAAGCATGACCAAGTAGCAGATCATCTGCTATGACTGTAAATCACACTGAGGCTGAAATCTACAAGCAGAAGGGAGAGAGGACAATGAGAAACAGAAAGGAGGAACCAGTGTCAGAGATTTTTTTAGATTGTAGCTGCATTCAAATCCACTGTTTTAAATGTAAAGGGTTCAACTCAAACCCTTGTGTCTGTTCATAGGTAAGCTGTGTGTCATCAATGTAGTTTTAATCAATTGATTGATTTGACCATAAACTCCTTAGAATTAGTCTGACATTGGAAATGTCCAATCAAGATTTTTCCTTGTATGGATAGAAACAGTTTTAGCTTTTGTCTTGAAAATCCTACAGATAATTCAGCAAAATGCTAGAAAAAGTAAATAAATTTCGACTCATTAAATAAAATATAAAACAAAATAAAATATTTACACCAAAAAAGTGACCAAACTAATCTGCGTACATAGCTGATCTGATATATCTGTCTTTAAAATAAAAAAAGTAATGTTCTGGACAGTTTAACTCCACGTTAACAGCGGTGCAGAGCCGGTCACACAGAACAAACAGGAAGTGAAAACCAAATTAATGGGGAATATCCAGTTTCACAGCCTGTAATTACGTTTTTAAACCATGCAAATAGGCTCAGGCTTTAAAAAAAAAAAAAAAGAGCCTTGCAAACCTGCCGACATGTCTATCAAATTCAACTGAGGTGCCATGTTTGGCACCTAAGACTATGTCAGCAGTGATGACAAATGACTTGTGGATAATAAAATAAATAAGTGAGCTAAACAGGCTTAACATTATCACAAGAGATTTCCTTTATCAAAGAAACAGTTCCAGGCAGACACCAAGTTGGGATGGGAGAAAATGTAAATGCTAAAAAAAGTATGACCAAGCCCCAACCTGAGTTCAAAAGTTCATCTGAAAATCCTTTTCCCTGCTCACCACTTTCCTGATCTCACCTCTAAGATGTATGTGCAGTTTCCATCGAGGAGGCAAATGGCACGAATATCAAAGGCTCGAGTTGTCGGTGAAATCACTTCTATGTGCCAAGCGAAAGCTCATGAAAGCTGATTTCCATAAGCTAACTGCACCTGATGTAGACATTTCAAAGTATTATCATTTAGTCATTGTGATCAAAGCTTCACCATAAAAAACAGCTTTTGGGTACATCTGTCCTAGCACAGTTTAAGTGAAAACCTCAACTGCTGTTTTGAGAGTCTGCTGGTCTGTAGGGAGCCTGTTGGGATCCAACTGTGTAGTAAAATCTTGATAATGAAAGCTATAAATCACAGTTCACCAACATATCAAGCCTCAGAGCTAATAAAACCAGGGAACAGAAGAACCTTACAACAACAACAAAAAGAATTTGCAGCTTTCCATTTTCCTTTCTTTATAGCAGCTTACACTGTTAACCACAGAAGTCAAAGCGGTAGCTATGGCTTCTCCAAGTTGTAATCAAGACTCTTGCTTTTTGTCATCCTCTGAAATGAGGTCTCTACTGTGATTTTGTTTAGAACAGTTATCTAATAAGATACTTACTTTTAAAATGTACTAAAGTTTTTTTTATCATTAATATAACAATTGTGACGCATAAAACACATTCTGCCATACTTTATCGGACACACTGCAATGTTAGCAATTATTCTTTTACTGAACTATATCAGGGAAATATAAAATCACATGTTTGTTAATACTGCAGTCACTATATTATTGACCACATTAGACTGTTTCCTTATCAATATGTCAGCATTACACAATGAGTTTTTTAGCATCTCCCTTCAAATATAGACCAAGTGTTAACACAGGGGCACTAAAGGTTCAGCCAACACATTAAAACATATTTAATTAAAAAGCAGAATTGGCATGCATGAATATTAAAATCTATGTGACCTGCACACAGGGATAATTTGATGACCACAATCAAAGCAGCTCTTAATGAATCAAAAAATATCTTTTGTTTAGTAGCAACAAAAATTCCAACTTCATAAAAACTCTAGCACTTTTTTTTCTTTGCAAATGCAATAAAATACCCACGATATTCTTATCCCCAATTGCACCGTAAGTATAGGAGTCAACATAAAATGAGCATCTGACAGGGTAAAGTGTAAGAATTATACCACTTTACAATCTACAAACAAACAGTATTTAACAAAGCCGAGAAGAAAATGTAGCCCAAGGTAAATGAGAGAGAGGCATATGAGAGGAATGTGTGTGCAAACGCTTTTAAACCCGACATCTGAAAACACAATCCCTATACTTACAGCAATTAGCACAGTCTCTTGTTCTCTCACTCGCTGCTCTTTGTCTGGTGCTTTCAAATCGTTTGGAGTGTCAGAACAATGCAGTGCTCTGTAGCATCATTACAGGCCGAGACAAAAACAAAGCCTGACAAGTATTACACGAATACAGTTTGAGGTAACTCAACAATTTAAAAGGGGAGAGGTGATAAAGGTATATAAAAGCAAGCAAATGTGATCAAAGTCTAATAAAACGAAAATGGCCGTTTGTTTTTCTACGTTCTTCAAATGCTGTTTTATGTGTAAGAAATATTCAACAAATTTCATTAAAGAAATAAAAAAAACTAACAATATCTTAATTCGTTGTTTTAGAACTATAGAAAACTGATTATTTTCATCCAAATTGAATATTAGAATTGTATTTTTTTTTCAAAATCAGTGAATGCCAAATCAACTCAACCAGTTTGCAGTAACCACACTCTTCAGTGTGTAAGTTGCGAGTAGTGTATGAAGACCTAAGATTGAGCCTTTCAACATTAGTGAAGTGTTCAAAAAATAAAGTCAAAAAGTAAGGAAAGGTAAGGAGACAATTTCAAGGACACAGCAGATGTTAACGATTTGGCAATATCTGACATACAGTTATTTTCGGACTATTAGCCGCACCTGAATATAAGCCGCAGAAGCTAAATTGCATGATTTGTACATATACAAGCCGCACCGGACTATAAGCCGCAGGTTTTTTATGTTTAACACAAACTGTCTTGTGCTCGCAATGTCCGTGTTTCTCGCTGTCGTTCTGTCTCGTACAACTCGCGGTAGAAGTCTGCTTCCGGAGGACCTCCGCATTCCCACACGCGCAGCTACCGTACTTGTGTGTTTAAGCAAACGTGACGGCAACATGGTGGATGGTAAAATCCATAGATGTAGGTATTACCCTAGTGGCTGTTAGCTGTAAAAGTCCATAGATAAGCCGCATTGTTATATAAGCCGCAAGGTCGAAAAAAGAAAATGGGGAAAAAGTCGCGGCTTATAGTCCGAAAATTTCAGTACATGTGGTTGACAAAATACAGGGAGAAAAAAACATCTGTAAATATTCAGTCATTTCAAAAAGTTGAATACCTGCATTTACAATTACAACTTTCTTTTTTTATGCTTTTTTGTAATATATACACTCTTTTTATATTGTCTGTTGTATTGTTATCCTTAATGGCATTCTGCTTTAACTCTTTGTACTCTATATAAGCTATTGGAACCAGAATTTCCCATAAGGAGTAATCCCAAGGGATAAATAAAGTTGAGTCTAAATCTAACTCTTTTTATATCAGTAGTTGCTCTATAAACTAATAGCATAGCATGCTTAAATAATTAGGTCTATCCAGCAAAATGCTATCCAAACCATCTGAGCACAAGATGTTGAGGAAGATTGACATGTGCACGCTTAATGGTCGTGAGAAAGAGTATGGAGGGCTTCCAGGATAAATGCCACTTCTAAAGGACGAGAGGGCAGCAGGATTAATGCTGCAGATACCAAGCCCCCATGACACTTTGACAGATGTGTTGGCGTGCACCTCCTTAAGTGAAAGCCTCTTTGAATAGGAGGGTTACTGCTATGGTTTCTGAGCAGTGCCCTCAGCCCCAGAGCTAAACCCCAAAGAAAGGGTCATGCTGTTGCTTGACTACCAGCTTTTCCGGGCAAAATACAACGATTAAGAACAAGGGCTAGATATTCCAGGGCCTCATCTTTCCCACACAATCACAGTGGCTGTAACTCTCTCGGAATCAAACTTTCCTTTTTATTTTTGAATGTTTTACTATTTTTAAGGTAAAGAGCGAAGTTTGCAGACAAAAAGAAAGATGAATGAAAAAGAATGATGATTTCAGCTAGGATAATGTTAATGGAAGCAAAAAAGTTTAAACCAATCATACATATAAAGAGCTCTCCAAGTTTTATGTTGAATACAATATTTTTTGATTTAGTTACAACCAAGTAGAATAGCACTCTGTCTAGCATAATAGAATTATACCAATGTGGGAAAAGATCAGGTGTATTAGCTGTAACATATATAAGCTGTCCTCTTTTCTAAAATAGTTTGGAAAAGGGATTTCTTTTTGTTGCATTTCTCTACTTTCAATAGAGCTGTGGACACAGGAATGTGCAGCAGGAGAATACCTCTTGTTATGTTAAAGAAGAAAGGAAAAGAGGAAAATAGCTTCTAATTACTGTTGTTAGAATCCTGCATTATCATTAAACCCCAAGGTTCCTGACAACAAAACAACTGTGCCGCCATAGCAACAGAGTGCTGGAGGAGCAATGTCGGTACAGCTGTTTCATGCTTTTCCCGTTTTGCTGACTACATGTGATCTGTCTGGTTGATGTAAATGTCTTCGCTGACCTATACCCTAACCTAGATCATATTCTGATGAGCACAGGTGGACACATCAGTCAGCCTGGCTAGCACTCCTTCACCCATGGGCTAAACAACGCAACGCAGCTGGGTTCATCTGATATTATGTAACCCAGCACCACCCCCGCAGGCCTTGTTCACACCATCTCTCTCCTCCTACTCCACCTCCCTCTTGTGAACCATTGGCTATTTGAAAGGATAGGAGCATTGAGAGACAGGTGTTTTCAAACAGCTAAAACTAGAGGGGGTTATGTAGAAAAAAACACTTCAAACTGAAGCTTGAACATAAAGAGGACACTCTAAAAATCATGATCTGGAAAGTTCCTTATCATTTAGCACAATTAAAGATGATTAGGTTCTTATTAGGTGGCATAAATCTACACACCACAGATGAGTGCATCAAATGGTTGTATCCGTAAGAATTTCTAACACCGATTCTTCCGTTTTTCTAAAAAATATTTTGTTACCAAGCAATAGTACCCAAAAGTGGAATAGCACCAGTTGCCTGGCAACATTTCCTTATTGAATCTCATATCAGGAAGCAATAGTGCTTGGAGCTCCAACCCTCTCGATACTTTTCTCATCTCCGGTACATGCTGTGATGTCCAGCTACAATAATCCTATTTCACTCATTTAAGAGCCTATAATAGCTTTAACAGTGATGTCTCCAAAGTATCAGTATGATACCTTAGACAGGC
The DNA here is from genome assembly GCA_030533445.1 of Cyprinodon diabolis. Lineage (NCBI taxonomy): Eukaryota > Metazoa > Chordata > Actinopteri > Cyprinodontiformes > Cyprinodontidae > Cyprinodon > Cyprinodon diabolis. The sequence goes on along the minus strand of CM060076.1, from coordinate 10,925,149 downwards.
TCAGACTTAATATGTTAAGATTTAGTATGCTAGCTCCTTCAGTCCATTTCTATATTAAAGGAAAACAACTATTCTTTGCACCTTGCCCTACAGGAGCGAAAACTACAAAATACAGCCGACATGAATTGCATGCAAGCGGGTACATTCATCCTTATGTTGCTTCAAAGGCGGCTTTTTATCATCAAGTGCATGCAGAGGTGTTAAAGGGCTTCTGATAGTCACTTTATTAAAAACCACCCAGTGGGACTTCAATGAATAAGCTTTCTTTTTCACAAAAGTCTGCTGTCATTTGAAAGTACCACAGGGGCAAGAGAACTCTCCTCTGATGAGCCTGTTAATGAAAACCATCAACATCCACAAACCTCTCGTCAAGCATTTCTCTCCACAGCTGATGAGACCCGATAGAGGCATTAGCTGGGAGCCTTCAGAAGGCACTGAAATGGATCAAAGCGCTGTGAGGTAAATCTACTCCAACGACCGTTTGCGGCGTCGACAGCACAGAGCAGCCCACTCAGTCTGGGTGATTAAGTAACATACCAAGATCAACTGATGATGACAGGGAGAGATCTATAGGAGGCAGGTGCAGCAGGGAAAACATCTTTTTTGAAGACAATGCTTGTAAGTAGTTGTGATGTAAAAACACAATCATGACAAAATAAAGAGGGAGAAAAACTGGAGGAAATTTATCGGCCCCTGTCATTGACTTTCGAGTACAATTTAAACTGCATAATGATTTCAAAAACTGCAAAATATTTACCAATAATAGTAAAGGACATCCTGTCAAAACTCTAAAATGTTATATTTGTTGATGTTTTGCGCAGTAAATTCATATAAAGATGCATTAGCTTAAGAGTGTATGTTCCTGCCATTCAGCACTCAACTCATTAATGCAACAAAAAGCAAAATGAGCACAGCTTATAATAAGCTAATCCTGAAATGGAATAAACTTGCATCTTATTAGAGACTAAAAATATTACGAAACTACTTATCTGTGTACTCAATGTGGGATTTGTTGTAAAAAAAAAAGAAATAGAATGCTTCCATATATTACTGCCGTATTTATAACATGATGTGAATTGAGTGGTAGTAGGTGTTACAGCAACAACTTATGGTTGTTTTTATTAACCAGATATAAAGTGGCTGCTGTGAAAATCAAAGGGAAACAAAACTCTGAGCCAAAATGAGCATTGCTCACCTAATTTACTTCAAATTTAGCTGTGGGCTTCCTAGAATCTCCTGCAATACAAAAGGGCTGTCCTTTGATTCTGTCAATGTTAATGTGAATATCAACAAACTTGCTGCTTTCGGGTATCAGTTTTTACAATCCAAGCAGAAGTTCCTTCTGTTACCCACTCAAAGGTCACCAAAGTTAGGACAGCAGGAACAAAGCTCAGTAGAGGTTGTTTCTCTGCTGCAGCATGCTCAGTCTTTGAAGCCTAACACTTCCTACCCTGCTTGTTGAAATAATTATTAACTAGTTCAGCTCTGAGTAAATATTTTAAGAATTTTTCCAAACTGGGAAGTAAATATGCAACTCTGTGATGGAGAACAGAGACATTCAGATATGACCTAGAATAAAGAGAGGGGTGGGAAGTAGGGCATACAGATCTCATCCTTTTTCAACATGCTGAGCTTGAACAAAGATGAAAAAAACAAAACAAAAAACGATGAGGTCATCTCTATTGTGTACACACAAAACTATCACCCATTCCTCTATGTGTGAAAATAGACCTGTAGCTTGGCTATCTATGAGATAAAATGGATCTAGTCAAACAATGATACCAAAAGACCAAAAATCTGCACTTTCAAAAAGCCCTGAAATCTGAAACTGAAATGCAGCTTCTGAGGACATTTCCTAAAAAGCCAAAATGCCCCTTTCTTGAAAAGAATGCAAAAGGTTTGCAGCAAGCATAATATATTAAACAGTAAACATGACAAATAGTAGTGATCTGTTTCTTATTGTAGTTTTTGTTTTCATCACCTGCAAGCAGGATGTTGTAAACCTCTCCAAGCTTGATAACATTACTCTCCAAATTTTTCCAAACGTAGTTTACTCAGTAGCTGAAAGTACAATCCTAGTGGAACTTTATACACTTGGGGAAGGGCTTTACACAGATAAATTTTCAATTGTTTTAAAATCAAACAAAACTACGAAACTATTTCCATGTGAAATGCGTCATATTCTTAATATAACGCATAGGAGCATTTCTAATTGACAGATGCTAAATAATAACCCGCTGACACCCCTGAAACATTTGCGATAGCACGCTATAACTGACCCTCAAGCAGGGCCATTATTAACTGCACCAAAAGCTTGGAAGTGACATACAAGTGCACCAAGGAAAGTATTAACATACCTTCCCATCATACTGAATGCTGCAGCTAGTTATCCTGTGCCAATAAAATGCAGCTATGCTGCAGCCTGTTCTCCTGCACTTGAATTCCTCGATGGGTTGGGAACTTCAAAAAGTGAATTCCCTTTGCATCCCTGTGGTTTATTTTTTGTGATCGTATACCTAGCCATTCCGATTATACAGCCCAATGCATGTTCAGAGGATATAATCTTATCTAACGCTTGGTACGTGTATTCACACGTCTTGATCGGATCATTTATTTACGGTCCATATGAACAGAGATTGAAAATTTTTCACCTATAAACATAGCTATTCAATTGCTTTTTCGTATTTCAGTGGCTGGTTTAATTTGTACAACAAGATCAATTTCAGTCACAAAGGATCATTATATCATTATCATTTATCATTATATAAAGAATAAGAAAAAAAATCCATTGTTTCATTGAACTCCAAGCAAAGCATGAGTTAGAGGATTTTGTTTTGGTTGCAAAAACTATTACTTTAAGTATTAATCTGATATTTTCTTTATAAAAAGAACATTCAAATTGAAATTCCGTAAAAATTCAAAAAATATCCACTGGACTTGGTTTTCAAGATTTGAAGACGTTTCGCCACCTCTCCAGGAAGCTTTCTCAAGTCAAATGTCTGGATCCGCAGTGAGTTTGAGTATTATATGGACAAGGCCTTGTATTGCTTGGAAACATGCAAATGTTAACCGATGAATGGGTCGTTTAGTTCCATCGTTAGCCTGTAATATCTGAACCTGTCTATGATTCTAGGGGTCGGTCGTTAAAGGGGGGATTGCCATTAAGGGGGGGATTGTCTCCTGTAATACCTGAAACCTGTCTATGATTGTTAAGGGTCGGTCGCTAAGGAGGTATTGTTCACCGGCTGGAGCGGGTAGGTCCCTCGTTCCTCTGTGATGGGGTGGGGGGTTTGGTGATATCTGGAAGGGATCATGTCTATGATTGAATTGTATGTTTTTGGAAGCTGGAATCTGAGTCCACCACCTCTGTTTAAAGTTGGTTTTTCTCTCTTAACATAGATGGCTTCCTTCACGCCCCTCTCAAACCACCTATTTTCTTTATCCAGAATATGGACATTCTGGTCCTCAAAAGAATGTCCTTTGTCCACAAGGTGTAGGTGTACTGCGGTGTCTTGTCCAGAGGCGGCCGCTCTTCTGTGTTGGGCCATGCGTCTGTGGAGCGGTTGTTTGGTTTCTCCAATATAAAGATCAGAGCATTCCTCGCTGCACTGAACAGCATATACCACTCCGCTCATATTCGGTCTGGGGGTTTTATCTTTATGATGCACTAGCCTCTGTTTAAGGGTTTGGTTTGGCTTGAAATGTACTGGGATCTTGTGTTTGGAGAAAATCCTCTTGAGCTTTTCAGACGCTCCAGCAACATAAGGGATTGTGATGTTTTTGCGTTTAATTTTCCCATCGCTGTCTTCTGTTGCGAGTCTTTTGGATTTCCTTGCTGATTTGATAAAAGCCCAGTTTGGGGTCCAAACTGGGCTTTTATCAAAAAATGTTCATGACCATTTAGCTCCAATTTGGGGGGAAAAAAAGAAAAAGATGAAGTAAAAGTTTCAATTTCAATGCTGATGAAGGTTCTCAGTCATCCAGGTCATAGTGAGAGGGGCGTGAAGGAAGCCATCTATGTTAAGAGAGAAAAACCAACTTTAAACAGAGGTTTTGGACTCAGATTCCAGCTTCCAAAAACATACAATTCAATCATAGACATGATCCCTTCCAGATATCACCAAACCCCCCACCCTATCACAGAGGAACGAGGGACCTACCCGCTCCAGCCGGTGAACAATACCTCCTTAACGACCGACCCTTAACAATCATAGACAGGTTTCAGGTATTACAGGAGACAATCCCCCCCTTAATTGCAATCCCCCCTTTAACGACCGACCCCTAGAATCATAGACAGGTTCAGATATTACAGGCTAACGATGGAACTAAACGACCCATTCGTCGGTTACCTTTGCATGTTTCCAAGCAATACAAGGCCTTGTCCATATAAGACTCAAACTCACTGCGGATCCAGACATTTGACTTGAGAAAGCTTCCTGGAGAGGTGGCGAAACGTCTTCAAATCTTGAAAACCAAGTCCAGTGGATATTTTTTGAATTTTTACGGAATGACTATGACCTGGATGACTGAGAACCTTCATCAGCATTCAAATTGAAACTTTTACTTCATCTTTTTCTTTTTTTTCCCCCAAATTGGAGCTAAATGGTCATGAACATTTTTACCATAATAAAAACAATGTTTGCTCATTCAAAAAGAGATCACAAGGGGGAAATTACTGATAAAGACTGGAGCATATTGGCTGATAATAGTACCGGTAATAGTTTGCTAAGTGAAGCTGGGAATTTGAATGCCATAGAAGGAGCCATGGATCTGCAAAGCAGGAAGAATGGTGAGAGTTCAGCCAAAAGTTTTTGCAGCTCTCAGTAAATCAAAAGAGATTTATGTGTTTTGCGAAAAATGGCACAAAATACAGTAGAATCTCATTGGAAAGGGGGAAAAAATCAAGCCAGATGTGTCTAATTATCAAATTCACTTCACATTCTTATCAAAAGAAAAAAAAAAGATGCATTCAATTTGTATGCTGTTTAATTTTTCAGCAGGCATTATGAAACTAATACTTACTGCAAGATTTGGTCAATTGCGTACACTTACTTTTCCAACAGATAAATCCTGACCAAGGATGTCACTAAGGATGGCTGGGAATCTAGATAATCACTTAGTTATTTAGGGATGTGATAACTTCCTGAGATTACAGGAGAAGACTGAAACTATATGCTTACTAAAGTAATTAAATGAGGTTAGAAGACTACCCATAAAATTTACATCAAACCTTCACTCGGGTGGCAAACATTTGCCAGGAGCAGAGAAATCTTGTTTTGACAATTAAAGCAACAACCCACGCTCCTGTGTACAATCTTTGATCCAGATTCTTAAAGCTTCCCCAAGCGACATTAACAGAAACCTCAACTGGCCACAAGATTATCAGTTTGGTTTGCTTAGAATCAGTGAGGTAGGAAGAACAGCCAAGGAGGAGAACTCAGAGGTACATCTGAAGGTAATGATGATGCCTATTACTGTGTAAACAATTATCTTAAATGTGGGATAAAGCCAAAAACTCTAATGCTTAAAACATCCACTGCATTTTCTGCCTGGTTTTTTTTTGGTTCCCCACTTAAACATTGCAGTATTTCACACAAAGTAGCTCACAAGAGCCGGGGACATTTTAAGTGATGCTTTCCCCCCTTTCAGTCACATTGATGTCCCAGCCAGCTGCTGTACAGCTCCTCGCCCCCTCTGCCACTCAGTCAACACGGTACTGAATCAGCCGCCACATTATCTGGGTGTAGCTCTTCATATTTTGACCTTAAATGCCAAGTTTGATATCATCTTTGGGTCCTTAGACAAAGCTACAAAATGATCAAAGGCAAAAAAGGTCACCAAATCCAGAAACACAAGTGTAACTAAACTATGTTTCCCAGAACTAAGTGCACTTTCATCAGTTTATGTTCATTGGGAGAGTTAACTTTATCTGCACGTGTCTGTGAGGACCAAAAAGGTTAAAGTGGACACTTTAAAAATTAAACACACTACGAGGGCTAACTTTAGAAGCAGCTGCTCATATTTCTCCTCCTCTAATCATCAATATATAAACCTGTAAAGTGGCCTGAGGAAGCACACAGAAAACCACCTTGTAAAGCAAAGAGATGCAAGCAAGAAATGTAAGCTGAAAAATATCACTTTTGTTAAATAGGAAATTCATACAAACATCTCAAATTTGTAGCATTTTTGAAGAAAGCCTTTTGTGATTGCGGTCATGATATTTTAAGTGGATATTATATAATGATACAGATAAAACTGTAAACAAGTCTGATATACTCAAATCTAAAAAGCAGGCTATATTCAAAGCTGAATTCAAGGGACTGCTCTGATTGAGCACAAAGATCAAACCACTAGTTACCTCAAAGACATCAGTGCATCATCTTCACATTCATAAAAATATTCACAGGAGGACAGAAAAGCAGTATTGGTTCAATTTATGTTCCAAAATAATTGGTTACTTGTTATAGGTTTGGCATTTTCCTGCTGACTAAACAGTCTACAACTGAGACTGGATACTGACAGAGATGCCACTATCAGACATTTACATTTCAGTTTTCTTTCTGAAAACTATACCAATTAATTTGTGTAAAATTTGTAATATCTGACAATCAAATCTAACACTGATCATTTAAGACAAAAAAAAAAAATAGCCAATGGATTCCATACTGAAAGGGATCGTTTTGATCTCGATACAAACAATGCAGGAATTACTGTACAAGACCGACTCATATTTGGATCAAAGCACAGATTTCACACCTTAACTTGATCAAACCACTTAAAAGAACATTTTTAGGTCTTATACATTTAATAGTAAGGGGAAAAAAAGGCTAAATAATTGGTACCATTACTAATACTATTCTGTGGCTATTATTAATAATAATGCTCTTAAATTTGTCTCATAGGCCCATTATTGTGTGCTGTAATATAAGGTGTAAAATAACAAACTTGATTATAAATAAACACATTTAAATTAGAAAAATATCTGTTATTTGGACAACTTTTACACTAATTATTTATTGGCACTCAAAATTAAAGTAAAATAATGGATGGTCTCCATTCTCTAGCCAGCATGCTGCACAAGTTGAAGCGGCAGCAAAAAGATATGATTTGTTGTATCTGCAATCAAGGCAAGTTGGTCATTAAATGAAGCCTTGAAGAAAAGAAAAAAAAGTGTTTTAAACATCACATCATATAGATTCCTAGATTAACCATTGCAGCTTTACTTAATCAATATTTGATACAAGTCAAGTCAGGTTAATCACAGAAAAAAAAATATGGGAAAAAGCTGAAGCTTTAGAGTTTGAAGCTCAAATTTTGTTTAATACTTACTTTTATACATCAGTTTTCATGTTAACTAGATAAAAAGTACCATCAGAGAGAGTGATACAAAACATTTATGTTGATAAGCCCCATCTGCAATAGTGCCGGTATGTAAAACTAAGCACTAATGATTCCCAGCCTCTCTATAGAGACATTAGCAATTAACAAGCCTAACTGGGTGAGAATAGCACTTCTTTCACAAATACCAGCACATGCAGCCAACAGTAGCAACATCCTTTTAGTCATAACCCACGACAGAAATCTGAAGCTCTCTCTGCTTGGAAACAGATGGCAAGACAGTTGGTAGGAATTTCAACCATGTTCCCTAGCTTGCTAGAAGTTAAGATTAACAGTTCTTGTGCTCAGCTGCGTTGTTCCAGTGTCGTAACCAAGTCAGAGAGGAGTTACAAAGAGGGATTGGAGGAGCCCAAGAAAACAACTGGTGTCAGAAAATAATTCAAATACATAAATAAACCGTACATTAATCCAAGACTTGCCAACTATACAAGACAGTAAATACACTGTGGACATGTCAGATTTTCACTATATTTTCGGAAGGGCTTAATTATTATGTATGACAAAAAAAGACCTCAGTTACTAAGATGAGCCCATAAAATACAACTGCCTATTTAAAAACAATAAAGAAATCATTGCCATCTGATTTATCTAGACTTGACTTAAAAATAGCCCATATCCCATCTTTCTTTAGGTTTTATTAGATTTTAGTATGAAATTTCTGTTAATGGTCAACTACCTAGTCTCCCTAGTCAAAACTTAATATTTAAGCTCTTTTTGCCATACAAATAGTCAGTTTATTATATTCTGTCAGGTCTCCCCATCTGTGCAGTATGTTCCCTCCATTTATTTCTGCATGGATTAGCCAGTGAAGTTATTGTTTAATGAGGTTCTTTGTTTTTCTTTATCTATCCCAACTGAAAAAAGGCAGCTGTTTTCTACTCCATCGCTTCTATGCACTGTAATCCACTTTTTTTAATTCACATTATAATTGTGATGGAGGAGTCATTTCATGTTTACGCAATAAAAAACATGGGGAAAAAAAGAATGAGGTCCAACACCAGAGACCTTCCTTTCATGAGCTCTTATCTTAGATGAATTGGATACAAGTAAAAGCTTACCCTTGAACCCAGTTTCCCTTTCTCTAACGGCAATAAGAGACCCTGTCGACCCTGTCAAAGCCTCGACAGGGCTTCAGTGCTCATCCTCAGCAAAACACTATGGATCAAAGTGATATGCAATTTCACATATCAGAGAAAGCACTGCAAGGGTTGTTTGCTACAAGAAAATGAAATGCAGGCTAGCGCTTCAAAAGGGCACATAGATGCAGTGATTCCAGCAAAGCTACATCCATGTCTTTGTATCTAAAGTCTTTCTTTGGTTACTATTTGAAACGGTGAACACCCAGTGAGGAATTTGGATTATGACCAACGCAGCATGTGTAACATAACAGTCAGTTAGCATGTTGTGTTAGTGTAGCTCTAATTCTAATACATAGCCTCAATGAGGGTGGATGATAATATATTTCAATTTCTTTTTTTTTTTTCATAGTTATGCAGCTTAAGTCAATGCAAGTTTATTTATTTAGCAGCTTTTAGAGTCAGGAAATTTCAATCCCTTGTCTATAAATGAAAACACACAATAAAAAGTACATTGCAAGACAATAAAAAATAAAGTTTGAATACAATCTTAAACTAATTATCTTTACATAGCACAGTAAAAGGCCACACTAAACATATTTAAAGACAGTTTATATATCACCCTCACAGTTTCTTTTTGTTTATATGCAACTAAATTCAGCAAACTGTTTTATAAAAACAGCCATCAATTTCCTTTTTTTTAATTATTCTTTTAAAGTTCATTAACTTTGCTTAATACCTTTCATCAGCAACAACAGAGGTGTAACAATAAGTCAAATCTTGCAGAAATTGGAATAAGATGATTTTTTCCTCCAGACCAGCTCTGATCAGAAATGAAAAACCTTCCACCGCCCCAGTATGACAAGTATAAAGCTGAATTTATGAGTTTTATTTTAATAAGTCCAACCAAAGTTACGGTTAATGTATAAATTCAAACAATATGCTTTTCTTTTTCTTTTTGCTTGAAACTAAATCCAAGACTGTTTTATTTTTTTCTTGTATGTTATATTCTTTGAAAAAAAAGGGAAAGATTGGAAATTGGTACTGGCAATTAAAACCATGACCAAGGCATCTCCAAACAAAACCGTTACTTTTCTCCATATTTCTTTGGCAAAGACTTATTTTTTTAGACATTCTTATTCACCCTAAAGATCAGTGAAGTCCTTCCAAATAGACTGATGAACAAGTTCTTTAAACTGGGGGCAAAAAGGGGTAAAATGAGGTGAGAGTTGTGGGTAGAAATGAGAATGTCAGAGTCCTGGCATGCCTCCTATACTAGGAAGAAAGTGAGACTTGGAAAAAGAAAAAAAGATACCGGCAGAGATTGAAAAAGGGAGGGAAGGATCGTAGGTGGTACAGATGGAGGAAAGAGCAACAGAACTAAAACAGTAACTGCGTGGGAGGTCATAAACAGGTGAAACCCCATCACCAGCCACTGTTAGTGATGCATTGCATGTGCTGGGATTCAAAAGGTCCTTTCTTTCCTGAGGAACTATTTCTAAGACTCTCTAAGAACACAGTCAAATAACCTCTTCCAAAAGGAAACCATTTTTGAAACAAAGCTGAAAAATAACACATGTTCTGAGACATTAAATAAAAAATTCTCATCTGTGCTCACAGTGCATCTAACCCAAACCCTTCTGAAGAAACTTTTCAGCCTAGTTGAGCCATCTAACCAAAGAACAAGAATACAATTTCAGTACATGATCAGCTCTACAACTAATCTTCCAGCTCTCCATCAACAGCTCCGATATTTCCCCCTTTCCTGTTTTCCCACATCCTTTATTATTCACCGGCTCCATGTGTGACAGAACATGCACGCCTCCACCTACACAAGCAATTTCAGCAGTCTACTTAATACTGTAAAAGCGACACAGCCTGCGGATCGGCTCAGCCTTGGCATTCAAGCTGAGCTCACATTAGATGTTTAATGGCTAATATATAAAAGTTTGTGGATCCGATCCAGAAAATTCAGGGATAAAAAAAAAAAAGCCCAGTAACAATTTAAATGCATTCCTGGAGAAATGAGTGCTTGGATATCACAGCAATTGTGCTATAAGTGGAAAATGTCCAGTTATGTCTTTTTTTGACATGCTCATTTAGGAGTTGTCAAAAGAGGGAAGCAGATTGCTACTGGTGTGCATGCTGGACCCCTGAAGGGCTGGAGCTGGTAGCCCCAAGAAGACTCCACAGGTGGACAGGGCTATAATAATAAAAGAAAGAGCAACTATAGGGGGGGTCCATTTACAATTAACATTCCTCCCAGGATGCCTTCAAGGCAGAGAGAAAGGTCTGAGACAAGAGAGGATTTTTTTATTATTAAACTTCAAAGCTATTATCTATAAAACAGCTCATTCTCATTTTTATCAAATCACTTGATGAGAAAAACATCTGCTGTATCACTTTTCAAATCTGTCTACCCAGACCGCCATTTTGATTAATGATATAGCTCTAGACAGTGCAAACTCCATGCAAACTCCCCGGCGGTAGTTTTTCTTTGCAAATGACAGATTATGCACGATTAATTACACGTTCCTTTAGGGAAGCTCCAAAAAAAAAAGGATCTGCAGGACTTCACATTGGCAGCTTTATGCAAAGAGTGCAGTGGAATGTAACCCCCACATGAGCTCAGGTTTAAATTCCCTTTCGGTAGCATGAGAACCTCGATAGCACCTTTGCACAAGCATTGCTCTGACTAGGACTCAAAGTCCCCCACAAAAAAGGGGGTCGATCAGCGAGACAGAGACAGACAGGAAACCCGCGACAGCAGGGCAGCAGTTTGCTGCAGTCACGGAATGACTAAAACAAACAATTATCATTATCTTTGATTTCCTGTCTACTGATTCCAACGGTGGATCGTTATCTTATGTGTTAGGGCATAATGAATGGGACACAAAGCTACGCAAAAAAATAAAATAAAATAAAAAGCTTCATCCTATCTCATAACTGACAAATCATTTGAGAAACGCTGCTAATTAATTTGGAGGTTAGCCATTATGAACGAGCAGAGCGGCAGACTTACCTGGCCGTTAGCTAAACTTTTTGGTTGAGTTTTTTTCTTCTAAATGTCACCTTAGCTTGACAGATTAATCGATTGGAAATACAAATAAATACTGACAAGAAGCTTTCCTCAGCGTTTGCTTCTCCTGTTTGTCACTGCGAAGACCGAAAGAGGCGTGAATGTACTTACCTTTATTCATTTCCACCTTGTCTGCCTCCTCGCGAAGAAAGAACAAAAAAAACGCCTCTCTCGCTGGTCAATTGAGAAATTAAATGAAGAGGGTCTGCAATGTGTGATAAGCAGAACCCCTTATTTAAGTCTGCACTTATTTATCAAGCGCTCCGTGCGTTTCACCAACCGCCTCTCGGTGTGTTCAAATCAGAAGTTCATCCAAAGTTGCAGCGGTTCGCTCCGCCTTGCAACGGCGATTAGGTCACTGCCTCTCCCCCGTTGCAGTCTCGCGAGATATCAGCGTTTTCAAATAGAAGGCGTTGCGTGCTCTCGCGATAGAACTATGAATGGACGATAAAGTACAAACGTGATGGGATAGAGGGAGGCCGTTGCTCTAGCAACAGATTCGGATGTAGCTCTCAGGCGACGTGCGGTTTCTGTGGTAGATTTAAGGACTGATAAGGGAAGCAATTTGTACACCCCAATAGACGTGGAAAAAAACTGGAGAGAGGGAGGCAAAATCTATTAAAAGACAAATATAAAAAAACAAATATTACCATACATTTTTTATATTTAAATGGAAAAACTATTATGATAAATGAGCAATTACAAGAGATAACTGCTGAAAGCAGCCTGTTTTGAATCTTATTTATAACTTATCTCATAGGGTTTATATTTTCAAATTATGTTCTCCAAAATAGAGTTAATTTAATTCAAAAATACTTTTACCCAATACCCAAAGGGAAATTAAATGTTGTAGAAACTCGTTTTCTTTTTCTTTTATTTGATTATTATTTATTTATTTCTTTTTTTGCATTGTTTCGGCCGGTCAATTGCATTGTTTTGTATATTCCTATAGGCAGGAAAGCTCTGTAGTTGTATGTCCCCTCTACACCAGATGTGGAGAAGCCTTTGAAGGAAGACACTGCTGTTTTTGTATTACAGTTTTCTAAAGTGGGCACTTAGGGTTGTCCATAATATTCTTTATTTTATGAATTTTTTTATTTTTTATTTTTTTGGTGAAATCATCTCCAGAGGCTGAAAAGGAGTTTCTAGAAGAGAGGTAGCCTTCTTTATTAGCAGTCACTGGTTATTTTCAGCTTGTTGAGCTTCTTTAAGCAATTTCCTCTGATGCTCTTACCCCAGCAGATGCTGGCAGGGGAGATTGTTCTCTCCAAAACAGACTAGATGCAACTACAGAAGAACCTACGCTTCCTTAAGAAGTAGTCTCCTTCACAGCTGCTACCCAATCCAGTTCCAATTAAGTCTGGTGAAAACTGAGGTATATATTCCTAAAGACTAGACTTTGTATGACATAGTGACATAAAAAGGAAGATCTGTTCTTTATTCACTGTTAAAAAGACTGTTGTTTAACAATGAGGTTAGAATCTCCTGTTGAATAAGTTTTAATAATATTCCTGACAAATTCTGTTTCTCAACAAGAGCTCTCTGAACAAAAGGAACAATTAAGCCCCTTTGTCATTAACAAAAGGATGAATGCTGCACAAAATATGGGCAGTACACAGACCTGTACTCAAGCATACATGCGAAAAATTTAAAACTAAGAATAAGACATTGAAGTCTTTTTCTTTTCCTTGGTAATTAAAGACTAAGCAGGATTAATCCAGCTAGTAACAGTTATTGAAATACTAAGATATATATTGAAAATAAATATTGCTTGCATCTGTTAATACAGTTGAACCCAGATGCTTACATTCACTTTAAGTACACTTTATCACTGTCTATGATGAAATCAGAAATGACACTTCCTGTGTAAGGTCAGTTGGGGTTATTATGGCTTGTTTATTGTCATTTCTGTTTGTTAATAGCCAAAATAACTACAGAGATTTTACTAGAGTTTTTTTTTTAAGAATTTCCTATACACTTCTTTGGAATATGGTAAAATAGCTTTTGAACTGACCTACTCTGTTAAAACATTTATTGGTAACCCCTCTATAACTTTATTATAATAGTTTGCAGGGAATAGTTCATTACTCCTGCGGTCTTTTTGCTTTTTACTTGCTCAATGAAGTATTCTGGGGCTATGCTGAGGAAACAGGAAGCTCATTCTTTTATTTTTTTTTCAGTGAGCAAAAAGTGGTTTTCTAACAATCAATTTTGCAACATGAGTAGGGTTCCTCCAAAGAAATTTTAAAAAACAATCCACTGGACTTGGTTTCCAAGTTTGAAAACATTTTGCTTTCCATCCAGGAAGCTTTTTCAATTCAATGAGTAGAGTTATTGCATATTTTACCTATCAGTTTCTTCCCAAGCCTTAAGTTTCTATTTGATGTCTTAAAATGGGATTTTCTTTCCCAAAGATGGCATCTGCAGTATTTTTGATGTGTCAGTTCCTCCTGCAACCAAACAGACAAACATAACAGTTGGAGTGTCTTTCTTCGAATTGCAGGCATCCCCCTCATCCCTACAGATGTAAAAAGGGCCATTAAGGACAAACATCAAATTCAATTACATCAGTATTATGATGCATATTTTTCTTCCTTTGGGGGTTTTAAAGCTGTTATCAGGCTATTTGTATGATGCATATTAAGCATTGAGTTCTTCCTCTCTGATGGCATTTCCGCCTTTGGCCATACATAACACATTTCATTGGGAGTAATCTTACTCTCTATCAACTTTAATTAGCATTTTCTCCTCCCTGGGTATTGTGACGGCCAACGTGCCCATGCTGTTTGAACTTCCACACAACTAAAGGAAATCAGATGAACCCATCACATATAAAGTGAATATCACTCTTAATGCAATCCTGTCTTTTTTCTTTAGATTTAAACTGTCACAAAAGGAAACTGTTTATTTGAGGTCTTGTTTAAGTTTGCCTTGTAGTAAATAAAGTAAATACCTTTCTTTTTTTTTTACAACATCTGAATTACAGCTTTAATCATTTAGCAAAACACAGAGATAGAAATTAACCTTCTGGGTTTGGGCTACATTGTGCGCTTATTTCTTATCTGACAGAAACTGGTTGTCCTCATATGAACCTTCCAGACCGCTCAGGTCTTCTGCTTCAGGTTTTCTCTGCATCGACAGAACCAGAGCCAAACATGGAGCAGTAGCAATCAGTTCTTATATTCCACTAATGTGGAATGAACTGCCCGATGACTGCAAAAATTCTGAAACCCAAATTTATTTTAGATGAAAGTGAATGTGTTATCTTATGCATTATCATTCATGTATGACACATTGAATTGTCTTGCAACAGAAAAATGCTTTACCAATACTTTATCTTACTTTGAGGTATAAGTTATGCAACATCTCATTAACATAGATTAAATTCTATACTAGATACAAAAGTACACACTGTTATGCATAATCTTGATCTGGTTTTATCGTATGGTCTACCGGTTTCTAACTTGGTGATGAGTGACCCATTATTTTCAGATCACAGGCTTGTTTTATTGAAAATAGAGTTGTCCTGTACCAAAGCTAAACCTCGTCCTGCAGCTTGGCTCTGTTGTGTTCTTAACCCTTCTACTGCAGGTCACTTTTCATCAGCTTTTAATCAGAAGATGGCAGGAAATAAAATTCAGTGGTGCCATCAAAAATTAGACACTCTAAAACCAGGCATGAACACCTGGTTAAATGATGACGCACAAGTTGCCAGGCGAGAATGTCGCAGAGCTGAGCGCAGATGGAAAATGGACAAACTACAGGTGTTTTATTACTTCTTTTATACACCACTTAATTTATTGTTTTTATGATTTATTATTTGAATTTTATTAAATGTGTACATCACTTTGGTCCTGCTGGATGTAAAAAGTGCTTTTTAAATACATTTGGTATGCTATGTTATGGCATGTTATATTATGTACTATTGTTTTCACAAAAAAATTCCATAAATGCAACCAAAGGAATTGTTTGTGTCATTACACTGTGCATGCCCTTTTCAGCTCCCACCTGCTTGCTTTCCTCACATACATTAATAATAGAAATGTGCATTTTTAATTAGATAAGCAAAAGAACATTGGGCTAATTAAAGCTGCTCAGCAGGTACCTATGTGCATAGTGGGCAAATAGGAGAGTCATGGGTATCCATCTTGTTTTTCTCCCTCATACATTGTCTAAACAGTTGAAACTTTGATTTCTACTGTTTGCTTTCTCCAGTTACAGCATGGTATTTTTTTTCAGTGATGAATATTTTGTTTCCAGAGACAATACTTCATATTTTCTTCATTCACATCAACAGTCTCTGATTTCCACTCGCCATCAAGCCTCCATTATTCTAAAATGTCATCCGGAATTGCATAACAATCTAATAAACACGACATAAAAAACTAGCTTACTGTCATTAAAACCAGTCTTGTAGCTATATGAGTCCTGACGCTACCCCAGTCTGTCATGTGGCAGATATTTGTGTGGGAGGTTTGTATTGTTCTCTGGAGATCCCCCCCCCCCACCCACAGAGGATTAGCTTTAGGAGTCTAATTGGGTTAGCCACATAATGTAATTCAGTTTAGATTAAAGAATTACAGAGACATATTATCAGTAACTACTGAAGAGAAGATTTCACTCTTGCTTATTCCAGTAGACTGAGAAAGATATGATATTCTCTAAGTATATGTAAAACTATAGGAAGATGGTTTGGAAAGAGTGAAATTAAATTGCTGAACTTCAATCTATTTTTAAAGTAGCTTTATGAAACTCAAGACTTTTAATTCTGTTTTAATCTAAAGAAAAATGGACTATGTAATTTTATAGTAAATATTAAGCCTCAGTTTTCTGCACAACCAGTTTCCTTATTTGTTATCCTAAAACAAAAATTTTTTTCCATTGAAATTAAAGAAAATTGGAGACTAAAATCTTTCATTTAAACAAAACCTCAACTATAATGAACATAAACTGCTGAATTTCCTTTGTGCAAAGATGCTATCTGTTGTCCTGTAGAGGCAAAGAATGAGTGGCATGTATTTCAACATCTAAAACTTGAGCACAATCCTGCAATTTTTTAGGATGTTTTTAGCATTAGGATTTATTTGTCGGTTTCTTTTCATCTTTTTCAAATTGAACTGTGTGCTTTCATACGAAAGAGAGAGGTTTGTGTGTGTTTTTCTTTTTTTTTGTGTGTGTGAACTCTTTTACACAGATATAAAGTGCAAAAGACAACTCAAAAGCTCTTCATACTGAATTTTCACTCATTTAAGCTGAATATTTCACCTTTCTTTGGAGTCTCACAGTAAAACACTCATTTATGGTGACATTTTTGTGTGCACAATAATTTATGTGTTAAAAAAATTCAGGAACAACTTTTTAATCACTGGAATCTGCATACGTTTCAGTAACACTGCTGCAGTGATGTTCTGCTCTCATAGTTTTATTGAGTTCATGTAGAGGACACATGCTTAAAGGAAATCTGATTTTCTGTTTGTGTGTTTACTATCACATGGCAGTAAAATGTGATAAAGAGACTTTATAATGCATGGAATATCCATTTGTTTGTAACATTATAGGACATTATGATAAAATGCTTGAGCATTTGCTTGTTTTCTTGTCATCTGGTATGTATATGGCATATCAATTTGATTGAAATGAAAGCTTAGTATTGTTTAAAAAATACTGTACTTCAAGGGATCAGATGCTATTTTTCCAGGATTTGGGATCCTTTCCATTTTAATGTCTCACATTATTATTTGATTTGCAAATCCTATTAAGGTTAATATTAAGTTTTACTCATTTAATAGTAAAAAAATATATTTTTCAGAGATTGAGATGGACCAGGAAATATGTCTCTGATTACATGGAATATGTTTTTTTTTTTTCCTTTTTAGCATGTCAAATATATATAATTTGATTTGTCACATGACTTCCTAAAAGTCATGGGAAAAATTAGAATGCTACCATTGGGTCCTCATGTTTTTCCCTTTAATTTTATTGCATTTGAGAAATTTAGTACCTTAACTGACATCCATTAATCTAAAGTAAATGTTCTACTTAGACTCCACAGCCAAAAAAAGATTTTGGCCTAATAAGAGGTAATAAACCCAACAGGTCTAGAAGTGGATTGAAAGCTAAATGAATAAACAGAATGTAAAGAAAGACTACAAATTTTAAAATAAAACTAAGTAAATAAGAATATATAATTTTTATGATTATTATGACATTGTAACTAATGATGATTATGTTTATTTCCATAAGTTATGGAAATGCTTAACCAGAGCACATTTATCAAGCGTGGTTTAAGTGCATGCGAACAAAATGGAGGTATGAAAAAGCAAAGGGATGTTCTGACCCAGAGCTCCTAAAACTACTTTTGTTTTTCCTGTTCATTTTGTTTTCTAAGGTTGTATTTAATATATGCCTTTGCTGACTTGTTTTCCTCAATAATGTGTTTTGTTAGATTGTTGTTTCATACTTTTTTCTATGATATACATTTTGTTGTTGTGCTTTGTTTAGGTTTTTTTTCAACCTTATTGCTTCAAGAAGAGTGCAGACTTTTGATTTGCAGCTCAGTTTTTATGCTAAACTCTTAAAGCCCAGACCATTCAAATCAACTTGTGACATTTCCCATGTCATAGTTCCACTGAGATGTCAGCTGGTAACGTTAGTCACAGTCGATGCACCTACACATAGCTGTGGTAAGCCAGAGAGGGAGAGGAGTGAAATTCCTGCCTCTGTTCCCCCTGGAAGCAGATGATTGAAAAGAATGAGCCCTATTCACAAAGTTGCACTCAAACAGCGCTCCTGCACTAATGGAGATTGACACAACGAAAGGCGACAAGTTGTGTTCACACACACTGGTCCTTTTGTCCTCGTTTCAAAGGGGCGTAAATGCAGACGGTGCGCATTGAAAATAGACAAAATTTGATGCGCTTGTTTTTCCTGAGTGGGGACCATTGCATCTCGATTGGAGTGTGTGAGCAATTAGTGCTTTGTTGCAATTGTCATTGTGGGAGTAAACTGTTGGTATTGGGTGAGTGAAGCATGTTTATTCAGTTCATGCTGTACTTCTGAGCTGTTACAAAAAATTACACAGCAAATTTCCATTTTTATTTATTCCAAATTTATTTTTACTCTTTATAAACATACGTTTTGTCATGCTACAGGTCTCAGTGTTTAATTTGATGCTAAGACGACTCTGCAGAAGTCTTTAGATAATGCAATATGACTCCAGGGCTCCTAAGCAGAGCAAGCTGGTAAACAAACACTCAAAGAAATTATTGTTTGAATATTACTTTTAGAAAGTCATAATTCTTACAAGAAAATTCATAATTTATTACACTGCAGATCTAAAAATCTAAACATAAAAATAAGTGTATTTACTTAATTTATGTAGGTAAATATGATGATCTGCCAATGGAATTAATATTTTTCCCCTTTAAGTAAGATTTTTAGGGGGACTGCAGTAGTTTTTTATTAAATTATAAATATAAATTGTCTCATTCTGTAGGCAAAGGGCCTCACTTACTCAATTCAAGATAAACTGCACATATTTTAAGATGGATTGACTTATTAAGATTTCCTGTTTTTGCAGGGTATGGAATTGGCAAGCTGTTTTACCAGTTAGTAGATAAACTAGTTAATTACAAATAAATATGTAATCCTACTTAAAAAAAAAAAGAATGTCACATAATAATCCTTTTGGGCATTGATTATTGTAGTACTTCTCATTCATGTTTACAAAGCATTTAATATTCACAAACTAATTTCACCAGGACACTCCAAATACCTAGACGGAAATTCTCAAAAGGTGAAAGTAAGATTTTGAATCTCTATAATCACATTGAGGCTCTCGAAATTTTGGACATCATAGATAAAAGTTAAATTGGAAAAGCTGTTCTATGGGAAATTCATGAACAGATTATTGCCATATGAAATGATAGTAGAGGGAGCATTTTATGATTAAACATTAATATGATTTGTCATATAAGTTTCTTATTTCATGCCCACATCAAATTTTGCTCAGGCACAAACAGATACTCTGGAGAGGGAGGTATCTGATTCTACCGTGTAAGAGATATAAATGAGAAGAGCACCTGGTAATACATTTAATTTTGAGGCTTAACATTCCCAGGTAAAAAGAGATTATTCAACCTCTCTTTAAAATTCATTCAACTTCAAAATTAATTCTGAAATGATTGGTGTTTATTAGTACCCTCCAGCCCTTTGGTGCTTCTGTAGCTGCTACTGTTGTCCTCTTTTTGTCTCGTTTACCTGGAGCTTTACTTATGTTCTAGTTTTGCTTCGTATTCCAGGTTCTAATCTATTCCTTTTCCTTGAATATCCTGAAAGTGATATTTTGTATCTAGCCTGAATGTTTTCAAGACACACTAAGAAGTAGACAGTAAATATCAAAACAAAACATGAGTTCAATGTTTGTCCCTCAATGCAATCGCTCTGAGCTTTAACGCCTGATAATAAACTTAAGGATAATGCTGTGCTTAAGCATGTCATATTGTAAACAAGCACGAGTGTAGATCAGATGATAGTTTTCTTAGCAGTATTCTCCTCTTGTATATGACCTATACAAGGGCTGCTAAATCTCCCAGTATGTGCATTTCTATAAAAAAGGCAGACAGATAAGAAATAGGCTCAACATATTGGTTTAATAAATTAGCTACATTACAATAAAGCTGTGGTGTAGATTTGGTAGGATAACAGAAAGACACAGTCATGCAGACAAGCTCTGAGCCAACTCCCATATTAGAGGATGAAAGAGAGCACATACAGTTCATCACAATAACAGAAATAGGGCTACACTGAAAAACAGGCCAAGCTTTAACATATGCAAATACTGGAGAATGGAAGAATAGAGATAGAATGAAACAGAATTATGAAAAGTGGTCCCTATGTCCTCCAACAGTTTAAACCTATAGCAGCATAACTATAGGGATAGTTCAGGATAACCTGAGCCAATCCAACGATAAGCTTTATCAAAAAGGAAAGTTTTAAGCCAACCCTTAAAAGTAGACAGGGTGTCTGCCTCACGGACTAAAACTGGTAGTTGGTTCCACAGGAGAGGAGCCTGATAACTAAAAGATCTGCCTCCCATTCCACTTTTTAGAAATTCTAAGAACCACTAGGAAACCTACAGACTGAGAGTGAAGTGCTTTGTTACAATCAGATCTCTGATATAAAATGGAGCTAGGGCATTTAAGACTTTATAGGTGTGAAGGAGGATTTTAAATTATATTTCAGATTAACAGGAAGCCAATGAATAGAAGCCAGGATATGAGAGATATGATCTCTCTTTTTAATTTTCATCAGAACTCTGGCTGCAGCATTTTGGATCAGCTGAAGGCTTTTAACTACAGTTTGTGGACTTCCTGATAGTAAAGAATTACAATAGTCCAGCCTTGAAGTAACAAATGCATGGACTAGTTTCTCAGCATCACCCCTGGACAGGATATTTCTGTCATGATGGGTTCACTAGTGAGACCCAGTTATGCAGAACACCACGGAGACGGAAACAGAAGTAAAAGGTTTAACAAGGTTTATTGTCACAAGCACAGTTTTAACCACTGGTTCTGATTCAGGCCTGGGGACTGGTTCACTGGAATCTGCGTGGGAGACAGTTCAGTTAGCGTTTGCTCAGAGGAGTTTGATTCAGACAGTTTCAGATTTGTACCTTGAGGGTTCTTGGTTAAAGCCTTGAGAGGGAAACTGTTGGGTCCGGAGATAGTTTGTTCAGCAGAGTCCGTTAACTGCTTCAGCGTCTTACTTCTTGAGAATGAGCTGACCTTGGCTTTGAGTTTCCAGCTCTTGGTCCAGAGCTGCATGGAAAATCCAGAGAGAGACTTCAGGTTTGGCTCAGAGGGCAGGCTCGGCAGGTTAAGCTCTTCCTGAGCTTCACAGGAGAAAAACAGGTTTCCTGGAAGACAGAGACAAAGGTTTGAATCCAGTCTGGATTTAAAGTCAACAAAGGTTCTCAGAGATTCTAGGCTTAGGTGCTAACCAACTGGATAAAACACTGCGGCGTTGAAGCAAGGTCTGAAGACAACTTAAATACTGTGGATCCTCTGATGATGGGATGAGCTTCAGCTGTGCAGGAGGCTCGGCTCAGGAGGATCCATGGCGGACTCTGCTGGAGGAAGGTGGTACTTCTCCAAAGTTGAGGGGGGGGTACTGTTCTCCCAACAGTACCCCCCCCTCAACGACCGCCCCTTGGCGGTCCGGAAGATGTCAATGGACAGGAACGATCGTACTCCTCGATCAGTGCTGGATCGAGGATGTAAGAGCCAGGAACCCACTGGCGATCCTCTGGGCCATAGCCCTCCCAGTCGACGAGGTACTGCCAGCCGCGACCTCGCCGACGGGAGTCCACGATCCGGCGGACGGTGAATGCAGGATGACCATCGACTTCCAGGGCGGGTGGAGGGGAGTCGGATGGTGGGCACAGAGGACTTGAGACTACTGGTTTCACTTGAGAGACGTGGAATGTGGGATGAATACGAAGAGACGGGGGAAGTTGAAGGCGTATGGCTGATGGGTTGATGACCTGGGAAATCTTATACGGACCAATGAATTTTGGAGAGAGTTTACGAGACATTCCCTTGAGGGGAATATCTCGAGTGGATAGCCATACCTCTTGGCCCACGGAGTATTCAGGGGCAGGACGTCTTCTGGAGTCGGCGAAACGCTTGGTAGTCTCGGAGGAACGATTGAGGGTAGTGATGGTCTCTCTCCATATGCGTTGGCAGCGTCTGATGTGCTGGTTGACTGACTGGACCAAAATCTCTCTCTCGTCTGCGGGAAAAAGTGGAGGTTGGTAACCGAGACTGACCTGAAACGGTGACTGGCCGGTGGAAGCAGATTTAAGAGAATTGTGTGCGTATTCTATCCAAGTTAGGTACTGGCTCCAGTCGGTGGGATTGTTTGAAGTCAGACAACGGAGGTTTGACTCTAGCTGTTGGTTCATCCTCTCAGTTTGGCCGTTGGACCTGTGGGTGATAACCGGAAGTTAGAGAGAACTTACAGTCGAGAGCAGAACAGAATGCCTTCCAAACTTGTGAAATGAACTGGGGACCACGGTCTGAGAGGATCTCTTGGGGAATGCCATGTAGACGGAAGACGTGTTTCACCAGCAGCTGGGCGGTTTGAAAAGCCGTGGGAAGTTTCCTGAGAGGGATGAGATGACAGGATTTCGAGAATCGATCAACGATGGTGAGGATTGTGGACATACCTCGGGAGATGGGAAGACCAGTGACAAAGTCGATAGCTGTATGGGACCATGGACGTGAGGGAACTGGAAGAGGTTGTAACAGGCCTGAGGGAGGTTGATGTGAGGCTTTATTTCTTGCACAGGTGGAACAGGCCAACACATACTCCTTGACATCTCTGTGAAGAGTTGGCCACCAGAAACGTCTTGAAATCAAGGTGACGGTTCTGCTCACCCCCGGATGGGCAGACAACTTAGCAGCATGCATCCACTGTATTAGGCGAGATCTGACATAAGAAGGTACATAGGTTCGGTTAGCTAGACCATTACCTGGGTCAGGTTCTGAAGCCAGGGCGGAATTAATTAGATCGGTGATCTCCCAGGTAACCACTCCAACAGTGCATGATGCGGGAAGGACAGGTTCAGGCGTCTCGGGTTGATCAACGGAGTATAGACGAGAGAGAGAATCGGGTTTGACATTCTTAGATCTGGGTCTGTAGGAGATAATGAGGTTGAAACGAGAGAAGAATATGGACCATCTTGATTGACGGGGATTGGCTTGTTTAGCTGACTGGATGTAAGCAAGGTTCTTGTGATCCGTCCAAACGAGAACCGGGTGCTCAGCTCCCTCCAGCCAGTGTCTCCATTCCTCCAGTGCCAACTTGATGGCCAGTAGTTCTCGGTCTCCAACATCGTAGTTTTGCTCTGCGGAGGAAAGTCTTCGAGAGAAAAAGGCACAAGGATGAATCTTTTGATCAGTGTCGAGTCTTTGAGATAAGACAGCTCCAACACCAGAGTCGGAAGCGTCTACTTCGAGGATGAATTGTTTGGAAGGATCAGGCTGGATTAACACGGGTGCTCTGGAAAACAAAGATTTCAGTTTCTCAAATGCGGTTTGTGCCTCAGGGGTCCATTGAAAGGTTCGTTTGACTGAGGTTAAGGAGGTTAGAGGAAGAGCTGTCTGACTATAGTTCCTGATTAATCGGCGATAAAAATTGGCGAAACCCAGGAATCTCTGTAGCTGCTTGCGGTTTTCAGGAACCGGCCACTCCAAAACTGCCTTTATTTTATCCTCAGAAGGCTTAACCTGCCCGCCCTCGAGCACAAACCCCAAAAAGGTGACTGAAGGCTGATGGAATTCGCATTTCTCGGCCTTGACAAAAAGTTTGTTCTCCAGTAATCTTTGCAACACAAGGCGGACATGTTTCTTATGCTCAGAGAGGTCTTTAGAGTAAATGAGTATGTCATCTATGTAGACGAACACGAACACATTTAAAAAGTCTCTGAGAACGTCATTCACAAGGGCTTGGAAACAGGCAGGAGCATTTGTTAGACCAAAGGGCATGACCAAATATTCGAACTGGCCCAAGGGGGTTTTAAAGGCTGTTTTCCACTCATCTCCGTCACGGATCCTAAGAAGATGATAAGCGTTCCTCAAATCTAGTTTGGTGAAAACAGTTGCCCCTTGTACAGGTTCAAAAGCTGAGGCGAGTAGTGGAAGAGGGTACTTGTTTTTAATAGTTATTTGGTTCAGGCCTCTGTAATCAATACACGGTCTTAAAGAACCGTCCTTCTTGCCTACGAAAAAGAACCCTGCACCCAACGGAGAAGAAGATGGGTGAATTATCCCAGCAGCTAAAGACTCGTTTATGTATTTTTCCATGGTTTCTCGTTCTGGTTTGGAAATATTGTATAGTCTGCTGCTGGGTAGAGTTGCTCCAGGTAATAGCTCGATCGCACAGTCATATGGTCTGTGTGGTGGAAGGGACGTAGCACTGACCTTACTGAAAACAGGAGCCAAATCATGGTACTCAGAAGGGACAGAAGAAAGGTCAGGAGAGTCCATCTCCCCCCCACCTCTAGGAGACCCCACCACGGGGGCTGCCGAACGGAGGCATGTTTCGAGACCTAACGTTGACCATGATTCCACATGACGATCAGTCCAGTTAATATGTGGATAATGTTTCTCCAACCATTCGAATCCAAGCACCAGGGGAGAGCATGCGGAGGGAAAAACAAAAAATGTTATGGTTTCACGATGATTACCTGAGAGTAGTAGCTCGAGAGGTTGAGTATGATGGGTAACCTGGTGGAGTTTTCTCCCATCAATAGCTGAGACACTAAGAGGCTGGGTCAGGGGAATGGTTTCAATTTGAAGCTGCTGGACAAGGTTTGAATCAATTAAATTTCGTTCACAGCCTGAATCGATGAAGGCAGAAAAATAGAGGCTTGGATTCGAGCAAAACAAAGTGGCAGGGAGCATCAGTCGAGGAGATTTTTTAGAGTTATCATGGCCCGCCAGACTCCTCAGAACCTCTGGCGGGCCCAGGCTTTTGATTTAACTGGACATGAAGCGATGAAGTGACCACTCTCACCACAGTAGATGCAAAGTTTGCTCAAAAAACGTCTTTGTCTTTCCTCTGGAGTGAGCCTGGTATGACCAACCTGCATGGGTTCGGCATCCAACTCTCCGGAATGAGAGGCCAGAACAGGCAAAGGGAGAGACTGGACTTTAGATCTTGGTTTGGACAACTGTTCTGTGGAAGCAGAAAAAACAGTCACATTATTAGAAGGAGGGGCAGAGGAAAAAGAACCCAGATTTCTAGACTTGGAGTTGTTTCTAGCTCGGATTCTGTTGTCCAATTTTATCGTCAGACGGATTAATTCTTCAAGTGTTGCAGGTTCGTCGAGGGTTGCTAGTTCATCCTTGATGCTTTCATTCAAAGCCATAAAATAAGCCCCCTTTAAAGCGCTTTGGTTCCATCCGGAAGCTGCCGCTTTAACCTGGAAGTTAATGGAGAACTCCGCCACAGAGGAATTTCCCTGTTTAATGTTGAAAAGAGCATGAGAGTCAATGGTTTGATCAGTTTCTTGATTGAATACCTGAGAAAATTCTGAAATAAACTCAGAGTATTGACAACTGAGGCTTTCGTCGGAGGCAAACCTTGCCTGAGCCCATTCCAGGGCTCTTCCTGTCAATTGGGAAAGAATGAAAGTTATCTTTTTATAGTCCGTGGGAAAACTGCCAGGAGAGTTCTGAAAGATTAAACGGCATTGAAACAAAAATCCCTTGCAATCTTTCATATTACCAGAGAATTTTTCAGGTAGACTTGGGCGGAACTCGGATGACGTCACTGCCGATGACCTCGGAGGTGGAAATGGACCTGGAAATGGTTGTGGTGCCGGCGTGGCACTAGCGCTGTTCATGTAGTTAGCATAGCCTTGGAGCACTTGGTTTTGCATCTCAATTTGGGTATTTAACTCACGAAGAGCCAGGGCGTGTCCATGGAGTTGGGCCTCCTGCTCCTCCAATCGACGAGTGAAGTGATCTGCTGGGCCTTGTGTTTGGCCGCAGTGTCCTGTCATGATGGGTTCACTAGTGAGACCCAGTTATGCAGAACACCACGGAGACGGAAACAGAAGTAAAAGGTTTAAGAATGTTTATTGTCACAAGCACAGTTTTAACCACTGGTTCTGATTCAGGCCTGGGGACTGGTTCACTGGAATCTGCGTGGGAGACAGTTCAGTTAGCGTTTGCTCAGAGGAGTTTGATTCAGACAGTTTCAGATTTGTACCTTGAGGGTTCTTGGTTAAAGCCTTGAGAGGGAAACTGTTGGGTCCGGAGATAGTTTGTTCAGCAGAGTCCGTTAACTGCTTCAGCGTCTTACTTCTTGAGAATGAGCTGACCTTGGCTTTGAGTTTCCAGCTCTTGGTCCAGAGCTGCATGGAAAATCCAGAGAGAGACTTCAGGTTTGGCTCAGAGGGCAGGCTCGGCAGGTTAAGCTCTTCCTGAGCTTCACAGGAGAAAAACAGGTTTCCTGGAAGACAGAGACAAAGGTTAGAATCCAGTCTGGATTCAAAGTCAACAAAGGTTCTCAGAGATTCTAGGCTTAGGTGCTAACCAACTGGATAAAACACTACGGCGTTGAGGCAAGGTCTGAAGACAACTTAAATACTGTGGATCCTCTGATGATGGGATGAGCTTCAGCTGTGCAGGAGGCTCGGCTCAGGAGGATCCATGGCGGACTCTGCTGGAGGAAGGTGGTACTTCTCCAGCTCCCAACAATTTCTAATCTTTACAATATTCCGCAGATGAAAGACGGAAATTCTAGAAACCTGTTTGATATGGGATTTGAATGACAGGTCAAGAAAAAAATAACACCAAGATCTTTTACTTTATTACCTGAGATCAAATTAGTCCAATACAAATGAAGTGACTGACTAATCAGCTTATTTTTTAAAGACAATAATTTCTGTTTTGTCTGCATTCAAAAGCAGAAAGTTAATAGTCGTCCAGTCTTTTAGGTCTTCAAGACATACCTGTAGTCTATGTATTAGATATGTTTTATTTGGATTTATTGACAGATATAGCTGAGTATCATCAGCATAACAGTGGCAATCAATTCCATGCTGCGTGATTGTACCATTTGGAAGCATATATTTATTAAAGAAAATTGTCCCTTGCTCTGATCCCTGTGATACTCCACAGGTAACCCTGGAGCAGGAGGAAAATGTATTATTAACAAGAACAAACGGAAATATGTTTTATAAATAAGACTTAAACTAGCCTAGTGCTGCTCGCTTAATTCCTACAAAGTGATCAAGTTAAGGGGAGTGGCAGCCTAGTGGTTAGGGCATAGGGCTTTGAATCCTGAGATTGTGAGTTCGATCCCCGACTCCCACAGACTGCCACTCTGGCTCCCTGAGCAAGACCCTTAACCTCACACTGCTCCCCGGGCGCCTCATAATGGCAGCCCACTGCTCCCCAAGGGGATGGGTTAAATGCAGAGAAGTAATTTTCCTCTGGGATTATTAGAGTATATAAAATAAAATAAAAAAAGTCTTTCTAAGAGAATATTGTGATCAACTGTGTCAAATGCAGCACTGTTTACCGGGCGCTACACAATGGCAGCCCACTGCTCCCCAAATGCTGGGGGAGCAGTGGGCTCATTTGATGGGTCAAATGCAGAGAGTGAATTTCATTGCTTTGTGACAATGTAATGACAAAAAGTAATTATCTGAGGCCATGAGAATAGCATTACTGACTTTCACCAGGGCTGCTTCAGTGCTATGATGAGCTTTAAAACAAGATAGAAGCTCTTCAAAAAGTTCATTATGGTGTAAATGGACACACATTTGTTTGGAAACTATTTCTCAAAGCAAGCTTGGATATAGGTCTATAATTGACCAACTCATCTGGGTCAAGAGACCATTTCTTAAGTAAAGATTTATTTACAGCTACCTTAAAAGTCTGAGGTAAATATCCCTGTAACACGGATAAATTAATCACATCCAAAATGGAGGTGGAAATCAGAGGGAATACCTCCTTAAATGACTTGGTAGGAACTGGATCTAGAATACATGTTGAAGGCACTAGAAGAAAATAATAGTTTTGCTAATCCTAAAAGTTCAAATGGATCAAAGTAGTCTAAACCCCGTTCAAAATTCCATTCAGTACAGTTTTCCATACAGTAAATGAACATTTCCATTCTTCAAAGTGCAGCAGTGATCAAATGTAAACATGGTGCAAAATAAGCGTTGATATGGAAGTTCAGAGCATCAATATATACGGTGCAAATATGCAGTATTTTTAGTTTGGTGTTATGCAGAGTCTGTGACATGATTTAGAATTTTTTTTTAACAGTTCAGTAGTCTGATGGCGGTGGGGAAGAAACTGTTGCAGAATCTGTTGCCCCTGCATTGAATGCTGCAAAGCCTCTTCCTAGAGGGCAGCAGGGAGAACAGTCCATGGTGGGGGTATGAGGCGTCATTGATGATGTTATGGGCTCGTGACACACAGTGCTGGGATGAAATATCTTCACTGGAGGGAAGAGGAAAAAGTGCAAAAGTACATACATACCGCAAAAAGTACATGCACTTCTGGGCCCTGTTGACCAGAGAGTTGTTGTTTACAGTCCAGATGAAGTAGTCTGTGATGTGCACCGCCAGGAATTTGGTGCCGCTGACCACCTCTACAGCTTAGCTGTTGATTAGCAGTGGAGCGTGGTTAGGCCTGTTCTTCCTGAAGTCAACGATGATCCCCTTAGTCCTCTTCACGTTCAGGATCAGGCTGTTATCTTTGCACCAGCCCACCAACTGCTCCACCTGCTCTCTCGTCTCTGATGAGGCCCACCACCGTGGTGTCGTCTGCAAACTTCACGATGGGATTGGTGCAGTCTTGTGTCATAAGAGTGAACAGAAGGGGACTCAGGACGCAGCCCTGAGGGGAGCCTGTGCTTAGGGTGATGACATCAGAGGTGTTATGTCCAACCCGGACTGACTGAGATCTGTTTGTCAGGAAGATATATTTTAGATCGCTGAGGGGTGTATTGAAGCCCAGCTGTTCCAGTTTGCCTATCAGATGCTGTGGGATGAGGGTGTTGAAAGCTGAGCTGAAGTCAAGCAACAGCACATGGGCATTCTTCTCCTCCAGGTGTGTTATGCTCAGGTAAAGAGCAGTGGAGATGGCGTCCTCAGTGGAACGGTTCCGTCAGTAGGCGAACTGGAACAGGTCGAATGTTGGGGGGAGTCTTGAGATGATGTGTTCTTTAACCAGCTGTTGGAAGCACTTCATCATGATAGGAGTCATTGAGACAAGAAGGTAGTCATTAAATGAGGTGATCTGAGGCTTCTTTGGGACCAGAATGTTGGTGGCAGTCATGATTTATTCCTTAAAGCTACAGTGTGTAATTTTCAGCGACATCTAACGTCCAGACTGCAGACCGCAGCAACATGAACATCTCCCCCCCACCGCTTCTTCCGTCTTCCATGACGTCCGCATCACCTACCTTCTCAAGTGATGAGGTTTGTTTACATAGATAATTTTACAGATAGTATTTCATTAGTCTGTTTAGGGTATAGATTTCGATACCGTCTCAGTTCATCTCTCTCAACTTGCCGTAGTTCTTTCGAGCGTAATGGGCGATCTCGCAATCGCTAGTTTGTTGGCTCTGCGCTGCCGTAGCGCAAAGATGTCTGCCTCCATGGCTGCGAGACCCGCTCCTATGTAATTATAAATAACGAATTCTAAGGCAACGCAAATATTAAGGTGAAGAGGCTGAGCTCGTAGATGATGATAAATAACATAGTTATGTATAATATATTACATTTCTGACTGTATATCCCTGTAATTATTACACACTGTAGCTTTAAGGATTCTTTTGTAGTTTATTTAATTTTAGTGTTTCTTGTTTCTATAGCTAAAGCAACCTTCAGAAAGTCACGGCATTTTTTTAAAACTTATTTATTATATGCATGTGAGACTAAGTTTGGTAATCTGAAAAATGTGTTGCCTCTGAAGAATACAATTTCATATCCACTCTCTTTTGTCTGCATGCAACAAAGGGACTGGGGATTACCATACAAGCTCCTTGTCAAAAGTCGTCCAACGCTGTGATCCTTGCAATCCCACCTTTCCTTTGTATGATGCAAAAACCGTCAGAAAGCTCTTTCAACATATGTTTGAAAAAGCAAAGGCACCGTCTGAAGTTCAAAATACCCCCCAGTTGGCGCTGTTTGCACACATACACTGCCTCACAAAGAGTGCAGGAGCAGGTGGACTCACATTGGTGTGAAAACACATAGCATAGGTGGGAGGATGACATCACAAAACCCTGCAGAAGAACAAGTACCTTAGAGTTGGACCCTTTTTCTGCACGCACGTAGGGGAACTCACAAACACAGTTGCCTATACATGTATAAGTACACACAGTTCTCTTTTGGAGCCTCTCAATCACACTAGCCACCCCCGCTGCGTGTGCATGCACAGCACACACAAACAGAACATTTCCTCACCAGAAATAACACTGATTGTCCTGAGGAGACATTTTTGATTTCTAGCTTAACATGGGTGCAACGTGGGCAGAAGCAGGCTGGTGGTTGGCCAGGATGCGGATGTGCTCTGATGGGATTTGGGGGCTGAGGTTGGAGAAAAATGGATATTTAAAATTGAAAAAGGTACGAGGCAGCCCTGATTTCCTCAGAGTACCACACATGTGTTGTTTTCTTGGATCCACCTGGATTCAGTTCGCTACGCTCCAGCAGCATGGGTCAGCTTCAGTTTTTATTATAATGACACATAATTACTTGTTTAAAAGCAATACAGAAGTAAAATGCAGGAGCCCTCCTTTTCTCTGTGCTTCAAATGCGATTAAAAAGAAGAATTTAGGATTAAAGCTTGATCTGTGACAAGTTGCTGATGCCGTGATTCATCAAAGCATTTCCTACAAGCTTTGTGTCTTCATCGGCTGTGATTGAAAATAGTTACACAGACTGAAACATCTAATGTTTTAGTCATGCCCACATAGATGTTGGTTGTTTTACTCTTCTTGTGAAATACATCTTGATATTTGTCATTTCCATTTTAGTTCATTTCTCAGTTTTATATAAGAAATTAAAGCTAAACAAAATAAAACTCAGTATTCAACAAGTGCCTTTCAAAAACACTGCATTGCTGCCACGAGAAAAAAAACTAATTTAAAAAGATTGCAACCTGTATCATAAATGAAACGACAGCTTTTAACGGGATATTTTGTATATTATTTAGGAATATTTCTTTTGAGCCAAATATAAATAAATACAAAAATAAGTTTTTTCTTTAATAGATACTGAATTATTGACATAATATTAGCTTAATTGTTCACCTTTACAGTTCATGAACTGCATTATAAAGTTATGGCTTAAGTTGATATTTTTACCACATTTAAAAGGTATATGAAACTAATCTTTACCAAGGGTGATAAAAATACATATAAAAACTGTGTGAGGATTAGATCTTTCTGAGCTTTAATGTATACTGTTACAATGTTAAACAAAAAATCTAGGACGCTATGAGTTAATTAAACTTAAATGAAACCTTAGAAGCAGGCAAAAATTATTATTATTTTTTTTATATATATGTGTCATGTTTGCCAAAGTAGCAATGAGATGTGATATCCTGGTGTTGGCTAATAGCCCAATAGATTTGCTTTCACAAGTCGACTATCATGGCTGTTGCCATAAGTTTTCACCTGATAATTGAGTATTCAACTTTATCAGAATTGGCTTTGAGAAAAAAAAAGGCAATGCACACAGAGACGGAAAGGGAGGTGAGAAAGGGAGAGAAGGGCAGAGCAAGAGAGAGAAAGGGAGAAGGGGGATGGAGAGGAAGTGAGAGAATAAAGGAGAAAAAAATACATAATAACTCCTAGTGGTCTTCTTCTACACTTGCAAGACATCAGAGGGAAGACTAGAAAAAAAAAAAACACCAACTACTACAAAAGAGGGAGTATACCCTGGACACGCAGTAAAAACATGTATACAAGTATCAAAAGCAAAACGAATGAACAATGTTTTTCAGATCTATATATAGTTGAAGCTACAGCTTAGCATTAATCATAAATGTGTATCTGTGAACACCTGGATCCAACATCTGTGGTGTATATGCATAAGTGTGCTTGTTATATACAGTTTACAAGGCTCCTTCTGCAGGAAGATATGCTCAATAGCAGGTGTGAGTGGCCCCAGACTCGCCCCGAAGAGCCCAGGCTTCACACTGGGGAGACTGGAGCACCAGATATAGAAGGCACCATAGAGTAAAGAGACACAGAGAGAGTAGACA
Organism: Cyprinodon diabolis; assembly: GCA_030533445.1. NCBI lineage: Eukaryota > Metazoa > Chordata > Actinopteri > Cyprinodontiformes > Cyprinodontidae > Cyprinodon > Cyprinodon diabolis. The sequence goes on along the minus strand of CM060076.1, from coordinate 10,892,795 downwards.
CAGGGATGCCAGGACCCCCATGAGATGGGCAGATGAGAACCCCGGGGCCAGACCCCAGAAACTAGGGGGCTGAAACCCCAATGAAACATTCTTAAATCTGAGACATTGACAAATAGTATCCCCAAAACACTTCAAATTTTGATGAAAATGAAAACAGTTTGATAGGCGTACCTCTGATAATGAATTACCATGGTCTCTATAATTTACAATTTGTATTAATTGATTGCAAAAAAAAAAAAAACTGTTTATACTGTTCTACAAATTTTTGTCTTTTCTTTTATTGCATAAATTATTATGCTTTTTCTATTTAACCATGATATGTTTTTTTGGTGTCCCATCTGTTCCTTCTAACAAACACAATTTGCAGAAAAGCAACACAGCAAACAAGAGAACTTTGTCTGCCAACCTCTTAAGGGAGCCGGTTAGGGTTGCTTGTTTAACACGTGAGGTAAGGTTAGAAGCCAAATGTAACTAATAATACTTATGGAGGACCTAGAGATTCACTGAAAAAGAAAAACAGGCATTTCAAATTCTACATTCAAAACATGCAAATTGAAATCATGTTTGAAAACCTTTTTTTTGAATTAAACATTTTAAATTGAATTATTAAAGAAGAATTATGAATTGAATTTGTTAATCAATTAATGTATACTGGAATTCATATTTTCAAATCCTATATCTAACTGAAGATTTTAAAAACTAAATTCATAAATCTGATTATAAATACATTTCCTAACCACACCTTTAAATAGATAATACTGTATTCTATTTCCGATTTCTACTTAATCTTTGATTTTCAAATCTTTTTTGAAATTGCATTGTCTATTTGCTTTACCTACTCCATTAACCTTCTCTGTGACCCTTCTTGTCCCTGAGTACATTGAAAACCAGTTAAACCAATCACAGATGCCTCTCAGACGTATCCAGCTCTCATTGCTATACTTGCTTCACAAAATAACAATAAGAGAGCTGGCTATATCTGGGGAGAAACTGTGATTGACTTAACTTAAAGGTATTGTGGAGGATTTTTGCAATTTTTTTAATATACCCGCCCTCTCCACAAAAAAAAAAAAAAAAATGGACATGCACAACCCTGTATCGGCTCCCGAGAGGGAACGACTATTAAACGTGTGAGAACAGGCACAATCCCATTTCTCCTTGTGCACGCTATGTTTAAAAGTTGCTGTTCTCATAGCTCATACAAGCTTACTGTGCCAGAATGTCCATCCTAACCCCTAAATCCCTCAATTACTATATAGAGAGGGGACTGTATAATGGACTTCATGGCACACTCAGTTAACTTACTGTTCGGACAAATGATCATTGATTTTTTCTCCCAGTTGGTCATGCAACTCATCCATCGCCCGGTGCCTGCGCCATCTTAGTTATTAGTCGCCGCTGTCCACTAGTGATCGCCTATAGCGACAGCGGACCGCTGTGACCGCAAATCCCATAATGCTTTGTGAGGAGAGCTCTCCGGGCAAAGCATTCCGGGATATATCTTCCTCTTCTGAGGCCTTTCTTTTCTTCTCATACACTTCGTAGACATTTTTTTTCTTACAACAAAATTATTCTAATTTTATTTGTCAAAAGTTTTTTTTTTTTTAACATACTTTTGGTCTTTGTTGGGTTTTCTTCTTTCATTGTTTTTTTTTTTTTTTTGGTATACTTCAGCTTCACATTCTCTTCAGTTAAATATATACGGTATGTTTTCCTTTTCAACTTCTGCTCACTGCAGCTTCACTTTCGTTCTTTTTTAGATCAAGACCCGGCAATAAAAAGCCGGTCAAGTTAGCAACATAGGATCAGTGCTGTGCTGTTTAGTCTCAAAAAAAGTGGATTGATTCTGTTTGGGGTCAATTGTGTGGCAATCTATGCTGAAAGTTCATGCACATTGGCAAAAAGGGCTATTGATTCAACTATAAACTGTCAAAAAAAAGAAAAGAAAAAATGCACTTGATGTGGAGTAATAAAAAAGCAATTGGTTTATTGTAGGGCTTAAACTACTCTTAATCCTTTAATTTTGAGATTTTTTGAGATTTCTATGTTGTAGTGTGCAATTGTGGTATTGCAAACACTGAATCTGATTGATGCTGTACATTTAAAATAAGATTGATATCTGCTAATTTAAATAACTGGTCCACTAAAGCACTATTACGTAACATTTTTATGCCTGAGTATCAGAAAATAGATATTTATAATGGAACTGTTTACATCTTCATGTTTCTTGTTAAGTGCAAAAACCTTGTTATCAGACCATAGTGCCTCCTTTAAGTTTTTCTAGTACACACACACACACACACACACACACACACACACACACACACACACACACACAGTTATTATCACAGCTTTACAACAACCCTTTTTTTCCTGCTTTTGATTAAAAACAATTAATTTTGATGTCTCATTGCACTCTGAACCGTAAGCATAATACACGTGTGCTATTTGACTAAAAAGAAATAAGGAATAAAAAAAAAACATTATTAATTTAAAGACAAAAAATGTATTTTAAACTTTTCAATTATCAAAGTAGCCACCTTTGGCAAATTTAACAGCTGAATTTTCTATTGTTTCTGAAATTTAAAAATGTTTTTTCTCAAATCTGTTGAAGTGTCATGGTTTTGCTGAGGCTTCTGATCAAGGATTAAATAGTTTTGAAATTTTCATTATTTTTATTTTATTTATTTAGACTTATAATTATTCATTCTCATTTAATTAGTAAGATGAAAAGGGGAAGTGGAGGTAGCAGGAAGTAACATGATTGCATACACGGTATACATGCGGTGTCAGAATTATCTTCCTTATCCTTTACCCATTACGTTTTTTTTTATCCAACTTATCCCTGTCTGTCTGCCAGAATGTATGCTTTTGTTAATGCAAGTCAGGCTGAGTTTATGTTTCATGAGTATTTCAGGATTACTCTTTCTGACATTTCCACCATCCTCTAGGTATATTTGATTTCTGCATGCATCTGTCATTTGTCTTTACACCTGCATTTGAGGCCTTCAACCTACTCACCAGTTGTGACTGTAGGAGCCAATTATTTTTTGTTGATAATTAAAAATGCTTTTTTTGTGTGTGTGCATAATCTAGCTAAGTTTATTTTACTTTATTGTTTGATATCTGTTATGAGATTATGTTTTTTGGTTATTTAGTCATGTTCCTTTATTTTTGGTTAGTTATGATCAATTTAGGTTAATTATGTTTTATACATAGGCAGTCAATGGTAGGACCAGCATGCATCTGGGTGGGCGTATGGTTTTTTTTTACCAGCACAAGAGAAGCATGGAGGAAAATGTTTGTCTTTTTTTTGTTTGCTTGCCTGAGGAAAAAATAAACTCAGAAAACTAAAGGAGTTTACCTGGAACATTTTTTCTATTGCCTGCGTACAATAAGTCCATGGTGCATCTGTGGCCTTGTGGATTTCCACTTTTTTGTGTCATCAAAGCTGGGCCAAAACAGTAACACTTTCGCAGCTTTTTTTTTTTTTTTACATTGTACAGAAAGCTAAATGGAGTTGCTTTTCAATAACAGGAGTCACTCTAAAAAGCACTAGGCAAGTACAGTTGGGATCAGAAAATGGAGGACAAATTGGTTCAGTGTAAGATCTGGCTGCACAAAACAGCATCCTCCTACACCGCTCTATCTGAATGTGTGATTTAGATTCTATTTTCTCCTCACATATTCTGGTGACCATGAAGCTAGCGCTCTGTTTGGAGGGGAGAAAATGATGAGGATGGCTGAGTGTTCAAGGGGTCCTCGGCTAGTCTGGCCTGATCCTAGGGTAGTTAAATAAAGCTGCTGAGTAGGTATTTCTGGATTAGCAGTGGGTGTATTGAGAGCGTCTCTGTTGGCCTTTGCATGAAGTCATCATCGCTAATAATACTGACTGCGAGAGCTTGATTGTCTCTGAATGTGTTTCGAAATGTGTTCGTCTCCATGGAATCCACTTTATGTGGTTCATTTCTTCATTAAGCCTCCTGTCACTTTATTGACTTGCCATATTTACAAGTAAGACATCTTTTAAATACACTGTAATTATGTCATGCTAGGGAGTGAATAAAATATCCCATTCAGATTGTTATAAATAATCTTAAAAGGCAAAATATCTTATTATTATGAGCTGGTGACGATTCTCAGTCATCCAGGTCATAGTCATTTCAAAAAAGTAAAAAAAAAAAAACAATCCACTGGACTTTGTTTGCAAGTTTGAAGACATTTCACTTCCCATCCAGGAAGTTTTTTCAATTCAAAAAGTCAGAAATAGCATTGAGTTTGAGGATTTATAGAGTGGACCAAAAAAAAGCCTTGTTTTGGCTTAGAAAACATTCAAATTGAACCAGAACGGGTCCGCCCCTTAGGAATTTGGAGACGTTTTGGGTTATTTGCTAGCCTGCAATACCTGATACTGGCCTATGCCTCTGACAAGGGGGTTGTTAGAGGGAACTGTTGGCCTGACTGACCAGGAAAGATGTTTTGGTCCCCTGCATGGGGGTGGGAGTTGAGATAATTGCTTGCATCACCTCTGATTAAGGTTGTTTTTTTTTCTCTTTTAACATAGATGGCTTCGTTCACACCCCTCTCAAACCACCTGTCTTATTTGTCCTAAATGTGAACATTCTGGTCCTCCAAAGAATGTCCTTTGTCCATGAGGTGTAGATGTACCACAGGGTCTTGTCCTAAGGAGGTCGCTCTTCTGTGTTGGGCCATGCGTCTGTGGAGTGGTTGTTTTGTTTCTCCAATATAAAGATCAGAGCATTCCTTACTGCATTGAACTGCACACACCACTCTGTTCATATTAAGTCTAGTGGTTTTGTCTTTAGGTTGCACTATTCTCTGTTTATGGATCTTATTTGGTTTGGAATGTAAATCAAAATCCCAGTACATATCGGATAAGCGATAGAAGCCACATTATTAGCCAGACAAGATAGGCATAAATTGGGAAACATCTATTTAATGCTGTCTGAAATTCTTTTGAATGTATTTTAGTTCAGATTAAAGATAACCTCTATGTATGTTTCACTCTTAACACATCTGAGGTCACTGTGTTAAAAGCAAGTACAATGCACATCTGAAAGTAATGGATCAGGGTAAGGTTATCATTTAACGCCAACCTTTTCCTACTAAAGCATCAGTGTGCATTGAGGCTATAGTGAACCAGGATTGAGGGGTTTCCTTTCCTTTCCATTTCCTTTCATGTATTCTCTCTGTCTCATTCCCTCACACACATAGACGATGGGCAGTCACTGTGTGCGCGTGGGCGCGACGTGTCAGCGTGCACGGCGACGTGTCAATTTGTACGTGTGTCTCTCTGTCACTGACTGTTGTGAGAGATACTTTGCTGTCACATCTTTTCCACCAGACAACAGTTCTCTTTGAATATTCATTGGTATGGTGAATTCATCCCCAAAAAACCTTAATGAGTTCACAGCATTAACAGCTCAGAAGAGGTGATGAATAAATGCATAGCAGCTTGATCATCTCATACCTATGCAAATCCTGCCACTGCATAGTAAGGTTTATGTAACATTATATTTTATGGAGTTCCATTTGTGTCAAAAATACGTAGATGTAATATATGCAGATGTTGGTTTAAGTTGTTGCTAACGTAGATATTTGATATGTCAATGTTGCACATGTTTATTCAGCATTTATAGATGTTTCTAGCTGCCATTGTGGTTCTTATCCAATGTAATCTTGCCATTCATCTGCGGTACACGAGCCCTTTCCTTGCAGTTTTTTATGATGCTGTTTCCCCCTGTTGTTGTTTTGCACAGTTGACTGCATGTCTCTAACTTCCCTGATTGGTTACTATCATTGCTCTAGCTGTTGCTGGGGCATCCCATAGACATTTATACGTAGACGCCTCATTGGCACTGCAGACAGCAAGGCCAACATGCCTATAGAGCAGCCATCTTGGGTCAGATCATGGTTAACACAGCTGCTGTCAGAATTAATAGGAGGTGCCTCTGATCTCATTTTGATCAAATGTAAGACTGGTAAAAGATAATATCACAAAATCTCCCACATATCACAACCCCTTAAAAGACCAAAACAAATTTAAAATGAGTTTTCAGTTTGATTACTGATATGTATTCAGATTAAAAACTATTTAAACTGAACTCAAACTGAATGAAAAAGTACATGCAGTTATATATTTTGTGATTAAATATTTAAATGATAAATACAGTTTTATATAAATATGTATTACAATATTATACTATATAACTATAATTTGTATAGAATATTATTATTTTTATTTAGTATTATTAAGGATTTTACAGTAATAATGAGTTTATGTTCAATACGGGAAACTGCTGTATTGTGATTTTTCAAAAGGAAGTAAAGCTATTGTGGAGTACTTTTATAAATTTTAATATAAAGTTTTTCGTCAAACCATAGTGAATGGTAAATTAATGTTGTGTGTATTTATAATTACATTATATATATATATATATATATATATATATATATATATATATATATATATATATATATATATATATATATATATATATATATATATATATATATAAGCATAACAAAAACAGGCTAATAAATGCATATATATCTATATATATATATATATATAAATTTTTTTTTAAGTAGCCTTTTTTTGGGGATAAAACAGTATATTTTTTGATCATCTTATTTAAATTTGACCTTGAAGTGATGAAAGGTCCTACTTACAGAGAGATACATTCCATCTAAATATAAAAGCATTTGTTTAATTTTAATTTTGGTAGACATGTTTTCTTACTGATGAAATTATGGGTATATTGTCATTAAAGCACCTGTTAAAAAATAGATCACCCACGGCATGCTTTGCAAAGGTGATGACATACCGGTATATCCATTATCGTCTCATGAACACGACAGCACTACCTCACACCAAGCATGTAGTAACATTGGAGAGGAAAACTCGTTTCTAACAGGAAGAAACCTCCAGCAGGACCAGGCTCAGTGTGAGCAGCCATCTGCCGAGGCTGAATGGGGTTAAATGAGATAACAGAGATACAAAAGGCCAACCAGCTCCACAGTCTGACCCGTCCAGGAAAGATAATACAACAACAATAATGATAATAATACAATATAGAATAAGATAGCTATAGGAATATGTTTTTGTGAATATTATTAGAGGTAGCAGCACTAGTTGGCCTACTGACACTACCAGTACAAATAGTTGTATAGGTGATAGTAGTAGTATTTTAGACTATAATATTAGTAAAAGTAACAGGAGTGATTTTTAACATGAGTCATCTGCTTTTTTACATACCTAGATTTTTTTTAAGTATTCTGCCTATCTTATTTTATTTCCCCTGCATGTTTTTGAGAAGATTATAATGGCTGAAAAACAGTGACATTTACAGCAGCTTATGTTGTGCAAATTCAGTGCTTAGAATAAAAACAGCTATTGCAGAGGAAGATAAAAAAGCTAGTGGTTAGTTGAATGCATGACAGAAACATCTGAAATAGATGATTACAGTAACTTGTACTCGAAGAGCGTTGCTCAAATGTAATGTGCTGATATGAGATCCATCCATCCATCCATCCATCCATCCATCCATCCATCCATCCATCCATCCATCTTTCCATCTCTTGTAAAATAATATGTTCAGAAAATATAATCTATTAGCTCATCAGTTCTGCTCAGTAACTTAAAAATGTCACGAAAATACAGAAATTAATCAGTGAAATGTTTGTGTTGTCCTAGTCATTTAAGAAGCTAATCTGTCACTGTCAACCTCTACCTTACCTGTAAGCTTTATGATGCCATCAGGAAGTTCTGGAAAGTTGCATTTAAATTCAAGAAAGTAGCTTGTAAATTTATTGCAGTGAACAACGGAAAGTGCCGAAAGAAAACGGTAAATCATTTGTTATTCTAGAAAAATAATCTAGGAAGTAACTGGTGATTTCCCAGAAGCAACCAACAAGTTCGATAAAGACCCCTTTACCTTTGAGAAAGTAGCTTAAAACATTCAAGAAAATAACCTGCTTGATTAATAATACAATCTAAGTATTCCAAAAAAGTTACCTGTAAAATGATCACTGAGGTATAATACAAAGTCTACAAAGTATTATGAGCAAATGTGGTTGATTTTCTTGGCCTTCACCAGTATTTTAAAACTACTTCCCTATAAAACATAATCCCACAGAGATTCTGCAAATGAGATTCTATGCTCATTTGTTTAGATAAATTCCTGGGCTTTTTCAGGACATTCCTAAACAAACAACACTGCAGGTATGAAGCAACTAGTCTGCTTTCTCTCACCTGACCAGTAACAGTCAGCTTTAGAATCACTGTCTGCAATAAATACATCTGGCATTTCAATGGATCCTCAAAGATCTGGGTATAAAGGTTTAATCCACATTAAATGAATACGGATTTGCAGGATCATGTAATACTACAAAATATCATGCAGATTTTTTAAAGCATTGTCGGATTGAATTAATATCACACAGAGTTCGGGAGATCACCAAATCCAGACTATCTGCAACCGGAGCGCTGCTGTGTTACACTTCTACCAGTAGATGTCAGTGTTAAGCTTCTGTTCTGCATTCAGCTTTGTGGCGGAATTATGTCTGACTGAAATAGGGAAATATTCTAAGATGCAAATGTATACTTTGTGGCAGATCTATATTCAAATGCTTAACAGGCAGTATAGCCTACCTTATCCCGTCTTTATTGTTGAACAATAAAAATAAAATCTTACAGATACATAGGTTTTAATCTAGGCTGAACTACATGATCCAACTAAAGTGTTTTTAATCAAATGTGAAGATTTGATTACATTTTGGACCTAAAAATAAAACTGAATCAACCCTTCATATGTGTTCAGTTTAATCCACCTTTCTTGGATCAAAGTTTTTCCAGTTCTACTACAACATTCTGTATAAACCCAAACTCAATGTTTAATCTGGATCAGAATCAGGATTAAATTAGCTGATCTTATCCAAACCCATATGCATTTTTTTTCTGTATTTGATTCAATCTGTTATCCAAAATCCGAGCACATTTTCACATGTTCTGTTGTTGCTGGACGTGGTGGTTTTTCTTTTCTGCAAAGCCACAATCATAGGAACTTACTGAGCACTGTGCTTCTACACCTACTGTTTCAAATAAAAAACAACCTTAACTCTTAACTTTACCAAGAACGACACCCTTAAATACACCCACACATATTCAAATATTTAATCATAACACATGAGGCTTTTTTTTCTTTTGCATTTGATATAATTCCACAATTACCAATATCATACTGACATGAAAAATAAAGTTCCTGAAAAAAACAATAATACCTTGTGTATCTACATCCTATACTACTCAGTACCATATACTATCATATCACACATGGCACATAAACAGTTTTTTTGAGTAGCAATTAGTATTTAAGTTGCAAAAATGCAGTCAGTCAAACTTTATTTGAGATAAATACTCTGCGTGACCTTCGAAGAGGCAACTCTGGTCAAATGCTCTGCCTATGTAATGCTGAACCGATGATTAACTTCACTGAAGTTGCAGTAAAGGGGAAAAAACTGACTCACATGCAACACTTTTCACCTTTTCCCCTCTGAAAAGAGAAATCTGTACCTACAAAGACACAAAAATAACATGAAGTTTTCTTTTTTGTACGAATTTCTAGCAGTATTGTGGTAAAGTTAATGAATAGCATAACATCAGTTATGTTTTCAAAACGTCTGTTATGTACAAGTCAAAGGGGGTTTCAAGCTCCAACATATTTCATGCTTAAACAGACAGAAAACATGAAAAAAAGATTCTGTTCTGCTACAGGGAAACAGGAGTTCTGGAATTTTGTTCTCAAAGCAACTTTTATCAAACCCAGGAAGTTTGATCTGACCTAAAAACACATCTACAGGTTTTGTAACAAGAAAAGAAAAAGCTAGGGGATTTTAATAAATGACTGCATATATTATTTTTAGGTAGCTTTTGAAAGTGTAGCTAAATTAAATGTAATGCAGGGACTTATGAAGATAAGCCCTTGATTATGTATAATCTGAACATATTGTTTCTAATGTTTTTCACACAACAGTTTAACAAGCCCCAACCATGGATGCAGCTGATCCATTTGGGTATCAACCTGCTCCTGCTTACTAATAGAGACAGCACTTTTAAATGAATGTAAAAACTAATACCCTCTGGAAATAAACATCAAAACAACTAAAAAACAAACTATTATCAAATCTGCTTTACTCCTGTTTTAAAGGCTTTGTGTCAAATTAGCGGATGGGGATTGAAGTGACTCAGAAAACTCTTGGTTATAAATACACCTTGTGTATTAAGGCAAAATGTTTCTATATATATCCTTGAAAGATAGATATCCGTTGGTCAATCACCAAATCTGATGTGTTGATTTCTTTTATTTTGGACTCAAACCTCCAATCCAAGCACATCTTTTCAAGAGTTCTTTTTTTTTTTTTCTGGAGAAGCTCAACTTAACACCAGCAGGATTTGTTCTGTTCGCCACTTGCACCGTCACCGAGTCCCTCCTCTTCCTCCAGAGCAGTGAGATTCAGCTCGTCATTGAGGGATATCCGAAGCAGATCCAAGTCCTTTTTGTTGGCTGCCAGCACCTGCTCAGCCAGGCGTGTAAAAGTCTTTGAAACACAAATTAAAAGACAAAAACACTGATAAATAAAACGACTAGATCTTGATCATAAAAACTCCAACTTAATGTTCAGATTATCTCACCTCTGTTATGTTGTGGTTGGTGAAGGCACTTGTCTCAAAGAAGTCCATTCCATAGGCCTTGGCCAGCTGGAAGGCAGATGACATTTTGATTTAAGTTTTCTAATGTTACTAATTAGTGCACAATATATTTTGATGAAAATAAAAATGAACAATTAGAGCACATGACTCTGTGGTGAGGTTTCTTCCAGGTCGAGTTACCAAAACCAGCACTCAAATAAAATTAGAATTAGTTATTGACATAATCATATTTACTCATGTAGAAGTAAAAAGACATAATCTAAAGATTACTTGATTAAACAAACTATTTTGGAGATAGGCTACTGAAGAACTGACAAACTGTTTAAACATACCATCTGACTAATATGTGAAAATCCAATTGGGCAAATAAAATGTACCTGTTGATTATAGCAATTGATTGCATAACATCAAATTCAGGAAGAAGAAAAGTTAATTTTAAAGCTATTTCTCTAAACATAAAGCTACTTAAACTAATACTTGTGCTAAAGGCTTTAAAGGGAAATGTTGTTACCTTCAGTACATTAAGATATTCCGTTCTGCTGGCGAATGATTCGCCTACATGTCATGAATGCTGGCGTACCATAAATGATAAATTATGAACAGTTTAGTTTGTGCCTTTAACTCGTTGCCCATAGGAAGATGTAACGGAATATCTTCAGAACAGCTGCGAATAACACAAAACTAATATGGGTGAGTAGAACATGATGTAATAACGTAAAATCAAGGGCCGAATGTAAAAAAAAAAGGGCATTCCCCTTTAAATGATCATAAATAAGTTCAGTTTAATGGACCGCTGTTTAACAAAAAGCCATTGGAAGGTTATTTAAACACAGAACAGTGAACATTTCCAATGATCTGCAGTGAATAGAGAGGATCTGTAATGCTAGATGAACTTTTTTGGACCATTTTTCAAGTTATTCAGCTTTGCCAATATTGTTGCAATGCGAAGTTCAAGCTGTTCTCCTAAGATCAAATGAAATTGGTCAGGATCTTCAGGAAAACATGAAACATCAAGGCACAAATTATGACAAACTGGAAACTTAAAAAAAACTTCCAGCACAACTTCCTCTATGCTGGAGTGCATGGAGGACAAAACCCTGATACGTTTCCAGCAATACTTACAGTGAGAATGAGTCGAATTCACCAATCAGTTAATACAACACCATAGGATTTTAACTCTGTTTAAAGAAAGTTTTCCTCCCTTTGAAGTTCTATCAACATCATTATATATTAAGAATTTAGTTTTTTTATTTCTGCATTTAAAAGTTAAAAAATACATACAATTCTTGAATAGCTGTTATATGTGATGAGGAAATTACTAAAAGCATTCATAATATTACAGTAGGGAAGGAGGGAGGTGGAGCCTTTTATTTGAGTTTACAGAAACATTATCTTTAGTGTTTAAAAAAAAAAAAAAAAAACGGAGCAAGGGACTTTAATCCTTAAAGCTCATCGACAACAAAGTAAAAATGGGAATATTTGTGATGGACTTGAATTGACATTAAAGTCCAGGCAATCAAAACGGACTGCACATCTACAGGAAGGCTTAATCCTAAAGCATAAACGTACAAACTTTTCAATCTTTGAAACACTTTTTTTAAGGTATATACAAAAGACTACAAAGTGAAGAACAAATTACTTGAACTCTACTTCATATTTCTGTCCATGGACCATAGAAATCTACTTTCTACAGTTCCCTCACATCATACATAAATAAAATAGTCGCTTGTGATAAGGAGAAATCTGCGATAGGACTTTAGAGAATGATCTTTAATTGAAATATGTGACACATTGTACCCTCAGAGTAAATTTTGCTTCACCTGAGTGCACAAATTATATTCCAAGACTATAAACCCATGCCTTTGTTAAGGAGGACTTTCAATAAGTTCAATTTTGTTGATTTTTTTTTTTTTTGAAACTTAGACACAAACAATAATAACAAATTTTTTTTCTTTGTTGTTCCTTTCTTTTTCTAACAAGAGGATGTCTGCTCTACACATCTAATGCTAGAGTTGATTCAAAACCCTGCAAATAGCTCCCTCTCGTGGAAACTTTTCAAACTGCACTTGCTAATTGTGACAATTTCCCCCTAACTTCAGCTTTGCATTAAAATATGTTTAAAAAACTGCATTATATCATCTTATATTACATATAAAATAGGTTTTAGAACAACAGCCTCTTTGAAAGTCAGATTTAAAATTCATTGTGTAAAAGCAAGCACACTAGTCCAAGAATCTTCAGTCACCATCATACAAGACAGACTGTAGCTGACTCACCTTAACGCCTTGCTCTGTGGCCACCTGTCTCTTCTCCACATCATCTGATTTGTTCCCAACAAGAATCTTCTGGACCTTGTCTGGAGCGTACTGCACATGTTTGACATCGGGACATTAAATTAGATTTAAAACAACAATAAAAAAAGTCAAGAGAAGCTGACAGGAGGGGGGGGGGGGAGTGACAGCATGCAGGAAATGAGAGCATGATTACAAGTTGAGAAGCATGGCACGATCAACAGGGACTATATTCAGACAGATCTAAGGAGGAAATAAGTCCCATAATGACTCAATTAATAGAAAAATAAAAAATGAGGGAAATGATAGGGGAAGTAGGGTATGATGGAGAGCTTGTAAAACAAATAAATGTGGAAAAAAAATGTTATTTCCTTTGTCTATAGAAACACAATAAAAAAAGGGGGTCAAACACTGGAAATTAAAGATGACATCTCTCACAACACCATTTCCATCCCAGCATATTCTCCGTCAGAAATGGCTCCCTGCACACTCAGTTAAAGTGTCTGTCTAAAATGTGGAAAGCATGCTTTCTGATTATTTAATGTGTCTGATTTATCGAGCTCTTAGAGGCGCAGAGCGTGACTCACCTCGTCCACATCACTGGCCCACTTCATGATGTGCTGGAAAGACCGCTCGCTCGTGATATCATACACCAAGAAGATTCCCTGAAGAATGAACAGAGATGGTAAACTTGATCTGTCTGTGTTTATTTGCCTTTTCTTGAACCCAAATTAATTTAACTGCACCGGTACAATTCAAAAGATTGTATCTGTGATTACCTAATGTGTTTAAGTAAAGCTAAACTAAAGTAATTAGTTTAGCTTTTTGTCCCCCCAGGACAATGGACGCTTTTGGAGAAGTCAAACGCCATCTGGCTTGTGAATAATCCATTGAACTGCTTTATCCTTAAACAGGAACAAGACGATTTTACTTAAATCTCATTACCAGTTTCTGGTAAAAGGACAATTTAGTTTGGTCCCTTCTAACCTTTTAACACCCCAAGGCTAAAAGAAAAAGCAGCAGGTTTTATGGTTCTGCCTATATAGATGTGTGTGTCCCTGTGTAGATAACTCTTATTTTAAAAGACAAACCGAGAATATTAAAGCTACAGTGTGTAATTTTTAGCGACATCTAGCGGTCAGACTGCAGACTGCAGTAACATGAACATCTCCCCCCCACCGCTTCTCCCCCCCAACAGTACGGCGAGCGTTACGGGACAAAATGTCTTCCACGACGTCCGCATCACCTACCTTCTCAAGTGATGAGGTTTGTTTACATAGATAATTTTACAGATAGTATTTCATTAGTCTGTGTAGGGTATAGATTTCATGTAGACTTAAGATAATAAATATACCCGTTATTTTTTCTACATCGTTGTGACGTTTTGGCGATCTCTCAATCGCTAGTTTGTTGGCTCTGCGCTGCCGTAGCGCAAAGATGTCTGCCTCCATGGCTGCGAGACCCGCTCCTATGTAATTATAAATAACGAATTCTAAGGCAACGCAAATATTAAGGTTAAGAGGCTGAGCTCGTAGATGATGATAAATAACATAGTTATGTATAATATATTACATTTCTGACTGTATATCCCTGTAATTATTACACACTGTAGCTTTAAGAGGATGTTATTTAAAGCTGTGTGTTCGAAATGGAATTCAGAATGCAATAGGTAAACGTACCTGTGCTCGTCTGTAGTACTGCTTGGTAATAGTCTGGTACCTTTCCTGGCCTGCTGTGTCCCTACACAGAAACAAACAGACAGAGCATTCAGCATTTTAGGATTGTAACATGTTTGTTTTTCCAAAAGATCAACTATATAGTATCATGCCTGTTTCTTTAATATAAGAAATGAGTTACTCATTTCAATATATTGCACTCCTTTAACAATGCCATCCATCCATCCATCCATCCATCCATCCATCCATCCATCCATCCATGATCAGATCTGTTTTTGGACGATGAGAGGAAGTTAAAGTAGAGCTTCATTAAAGAAAAGGTTCATTCAGAGATTCTAACCAGCAGTGCTAACTGCTGCACCACCATGCATTTATCTGGCATCAAGTGTGCATTTAAAATGATTGGAAAAAAGTAAGGAATAATGACACTAGCAATGGATGCAACAGCTCAATTGCATCAGCTTACACATCCCGAACAACTGATTTTTTAAATTCCATATCCTCTTTGGGGGATTATTTTCCCCTAAATATTATAGAAGTACTCAAATCATGTCTGGGTCTAATCAGGCTTTAGGAGAATCCTCCTTTTCTTTTTTACAAGATTCTTTTTTTTTAGTTTTATGGCACTAGTGGCTTGTTTTTCTGACAGTAGGCTGACAGGAAAGGGGGTATGAGAGAGGGGGAGAGACATGGGGCAAAGGACCCCAGGTCGGATTCGAACCCGGGTCGGCCGCATCGAGGACTAAGGCCTTTGTACATGGGTCGTGAACTGTCATAGGTTCAAAATGATCCACACCATGACCTGGATGACTGAGAATTAACACAGGCAAGTAAAAAAATAGTTAGGGGGGGGGGTTGTTTAGGGTCAGAAAGCATGGAAGTTCAATACTTTAAATGAATATGATGAGCACTAATTCATTGCAACAAATAGTCTGTCTTTCATAAGAAGCAGCTGAGGAGCACTTAGAAATGGAAATGTATGGAGAAAGCCAGCTGCTTCCTGTCCTGCAAAAATTCCCAGATGTCCCCTCTGTGATAAAACTTTCTGAACCAAATGCCAGGAGCTCTAACATCAGGTTGATGTTCTGAGAATTAAACTGGTTCAGGGTGCATTAAATCCCTTTTCATATGTAGTTATTTTTTTCCTGTTGCTTTATTTATTTATTTATTTATTTTTTTCAATGTAAAAAATATGGAAAAGTTAGCATTTCCTTCCCACAATTTATCTAGAAAAAGCAAAACAAAACTAAAGTATGTCTGTGATTAGACATTAAATAACAAGGCGAAGGAATAAAAGCATTTGGTATTTGCATTTTCAATAAGGAATTTTAAAACTTAAAAGTAAAATAAAACTAAAAAATACAGTTAATTTTTCCAAATTCTATCTTTTTATCATTAGAGGATTTCCAAGAGTTTTTATTTTTAATATCCTATATTAAGTCTTTTGCTAGTTTATTCCATCATTTTTACCATTCTCCTGTGATTGTGTCTATTTTCTTTAATAGAATAAATCCTTTTTTTTCTAAATCCAAATTTGTCTATCTTTTTTTTATTTTATTTTTATATTAATTTCCCCTTTAAGGGATTTTTTAAAACATAATATCCACATACAACTCCATTATTCATTAAATATCTGCAGACATAAAATCCAATCTTTTAATGCTAGACAGCAAAATAAAACAGTTTTTTATGATTTCACCACTTACAAACAAATCTTGATATATAATTCATCAGATTTTACTCATTTCAATATAAACATATCTATTCATAATTCATAAAAGAGACTTTTCCAAATATCCTAACTTCCCAGAGCAATAAAACCCTGGACCTAACTGACTGCTTTCAGCCTCAATATGAGCAACAAACACTGCAGAATATTGTAAACATGTTTGAAAACAAAGTCATATCCTGTCAGTCAAATCCCAGCATTCACTCCATCTATCAGGCACCAAACCATCTGACTTCATGCCTCCTTCCAACATCTTACCATATCTGTATTCGAACTTTGATACCATCTATTACTAGCGTCTTCATTTTGAAGTCCACTCCTACAGGAGAGAAAATATGATAAGAAAACACAATATAGTGAAATACAAATACAATATTACATTTACAGGAGAGTTTTGAACTTATTTGATGTTTTTAGATATTACCTACAGATATTTGGATCGCAATTTTTCTGCTACTACTTTGTAAACATCACAGACAGCAATTCTTTTAGGAGATCAAGGCAATGAGCAACTGGACCAATGAGTTAAATTCTCTTTAATGATTAAAAAATATATGTTAAAGTGAACACAATTCTTACAGGATATCGATCTGTAAAGAAACTTTAAATGATTGGAAACAAAAGCTATCAAGAAATGCTTAAAATAGATAAAGCCCATTTAAAAAATAAGACGAATGCAATGAATCAAAACTAAATGTGAAAAAAACATTTGATTGCTTAAAATATGTAATCATTAATTTGAGAAAAATGCTCTTTTAAAAAACTGGAGATTAAGGGTCGGCATTTTATCGGCACATATTAGCTTCGGACTGGATATCAGCCACGGATATAATTCACCAATATAAAAGGTGTAGTTTTTGGGACACATAAGTGAGGATTGCAGCACCATCGGATCAGGTGTATCCAAATGACAATGTGTCTGCACAGAACATGAGGGAGAAAACTACATTGCTTATATGAGTAGTAAATATTGGTAATTGCTATAACATTTGTTAAATGTTAGCAATTTGGCCAAAATTACAATATCTCGCATCCTTATTCAGTTTAAAAATAGGTCTGGAATTTGAATTTTGGCAAACAGAGAAAAATATCGCTCTGTTCCATTTTAGCACAAAAATCTTGGAATATTTCAAAATGAAGCACCCTGATTGCAAATATTTCTTTAGGGCTTGTAAAATCTATGCGACATCCAGGAGCAGTGACTCTAATGTGGTGTTTAAAATGTCCTTGTTGTTGTTCTCCAAATTCCCACTTCAGAGCACCTTTACATGTTTCACATGGAGCCCCTTTAGGAAAGCTCAGGACCAGCAGTCTTCCCTCCTCCACCAGGCGGCGCCTGGTTCTGATTCTCCTCCTCAGACACCTGCAAGGGGTTATCTCGTTAACGGAGTGCTCTTAAGCTGCTGACTGGGACTACCTCGACGCCAGAATGTTTGCCAGTTTGGGGTACTCTAGCCATGCTTAGTTTAGCAGAGTTTAACCTGAGTTTTTGTTTGCCAGTTTTGGGTACTCTAGCCAAGCTGAGTTTTGCGGAGTCAAACTGAGTTTTTGTCAACCTGAGTCTTAAAGTTGTTATTTTGTTTTTGCCTCTCGGTAGGAAGTCATCCTGCAAACTGGATTTTTCTGACCTTCTCTCCCTGGAAGGATCAACTGAGCTTCAAACTGAGCTGGGGATACAAACCGGAGGTTTGGATCCACTTTTCCCCAAGGAAACGTTTGAGCTTCACACTGAGCAAGGGATTCATCTGCACATCAGTCTGTTCAAGTACCGTAGGAAATCTGAGTGGCAGTCAGTCTTCTCCGTTCATCTACAAGCAACCGTATTCTGGGTAACCCTGTCCGCCCTCCACCGTATGAAACAAACACCGGAACCCATTCCTCACCTACTGGAGTCTAAGTGTCAACCAAATCTCTGGAAACGTGAGTCTGCCAACCTTTTCTCCTCTTCAAGTTCGAGAATCAATTCCCCCACTGAACCTGATCTAACCGCAGTGTCTTCCCCTCACCTTTCAGTTCCGGTTGAGCAGTGTTCAGAGCAACACTGGAACCTCCACAAAACTTCTCAATAAACCTGTTAAACTTTTCCCCTTGTCTCTCTGGATTGGTTTATCTGCATGTGGGTCCGAGCTCTTGATAAAATCATGACACATAATGCATTCTCATTTGCTTGCAGCATTTTGAATTTACTGAATTCTATTTTTTTTCTAGACCTGAATGCATCCAGCTGAAATTGCATTCAGAGCCTGAAAGCAGTGGCATAGCTAGGCGAGTTCTACAGAGGTGGCTAGGGAGGGACCCATCTGCACTTAGGGGGATGGTGAAAACATTCAGGCGAGAGAATCAGTTTAGGGTCAATTTACACTGATCACACTGCAATTACAGGAAAATGAATATGAAAAAAATAAATCACAGATGATGGACTAAATTTCCCTAAACCCCCTTTTTAAAACAGGGGACTGAATACGTTTGCAAGCCATTGTATATTAGCGCTTCCCAATTGCTTAGATTCAATCAGAGGTCCTATGACTGGTAATCTGGAGATCATAAATGACCGGGAAATAATCTAAAAGTATATTTAACACCTGACAAAAGGTAATAAACACACCTTGATTCTCATTCTGTTATATTCAAAAGGTATTTTGATTTAACCATTGAGTCTCATTGGAGTACAAGTTATAAATTTACTGAATACGATTTTGTGTTGATATTTGTTTCACTGACCCACCAAATCAATTTTAATTATCAGAATAAACAGACTAAATGGTGTTATGTTTTGTACTACAAAAGAGAGGAAGCTACCATGACAGTTTAACACTACTATTGAATAATAAACAATAATCTGAGGTTTATGTAATAATTCAATATATAAAGAATTAACATTTTAAAAATGAATTTCTTTTATTTTTTCTTCCTCCACAGATTTTCTCTAACTGGTGACAAACCCTCAGGCTTCTAGAGCACTTTAATCCCACAGAAATCAATTAGCAACTCAACCCAATTAAGCTGATAGCTAGTTTCACCTCCGTGTCACAGCTGGCATCCTGCTGAGGGAAATGAATAGGCTAGAGCAGCAAATCTGCTGTTTGTTTGTTCTGGACAACTTGGGAAACTAAGAAAACAACCAAACAGCTGCCTGATTTTCTTAAACCGCATATTTGCTTACAGCACGCTGGAGTCAAGCCAGGACTCCACAGAGGCTGAAGTCCACTGAATTGACACCATGACACCTAATTGAAGACGAGAGACAGAGCACTCAGACCAACTAAAAGTTCAGCACTACAATCACAGACTTGCCGAGGGCAGCAGGGGAGACTATTGAAGAAGGAGACTCCTGAATAATGCATCGGTTCTATTAGTTTGAAGGTAGACTAAGAATCTTTTAATTAAATAAACTCATTAAGGAATTTATATTTCTGGTTTTACAAGGAACCTTTGCAACCCAGGCATTGAAACCTGTATCAGGTGCTGGAATTAGTGAAATCTTTATGAAGGTAATGCAAAGAGTTAAGCCAAACAGACATTATTTTGATATTTCACATACTGACATTGGGATGGACACTGAGGTTTCATTAGGGCTGAAACAATTAATCAAATTAATTCAGTAATTAAACGATTACTGAAATAATTATCAACTAATATAGTAATCATTTAATCGTTAAATGGAGTATAGAAATTGTAAAATACAACATAAAATTTAAAGGTATAGCGGAGGATTTTTCCTCATTTTTGAAAAGACCCGACATCTACACTTTAAAAAAAAAATACACATACACAACCCTGTACCCGCTCCCAAGAGGGAACCCCTTTTAAATGAGAGCGTACACAAGCCCATTTCTCCTTGTGCACGCTCTTTTTAAAAGTTGCTGTTTGCATCGCTCAAACAAGCTTACTTTCCTAAAGAAGATTTACAATTTATCCACAAGATGAGACTCACGACCATTGAGTGAAAATGTTTTCATTTACGAAGAACTGCGGTGAGAAAGGTGAGCTTCAACGACTGACTGAAACCATAGCTTACCAAACATATACGCATGAAAGTGCACCTGCGCAAAAAAAGATATGTAACGGGACGAGCATGTAGGACGGCCCTACGTAAACATATCACCAGAATGATCGACAATTAGGAGGACCACTTATTTATGTGATCCACCTGGGAAAAGAACATCCTCCACTGTAACTTTAAGGAAGAAAAACACACATAGAGCAAGAATAAAACCAACATTTTGAAAAAAAATTTGTCTCTCAATCTAAAAAAACTATCTAGAACTCTTAAGTGGGTTAGTTTGAGATTCACTTGGTTTAATTCTGTAAAAAATCTTCTTAAGGGAACATTTTGTATCTGACTATTAATCGATCAATAAAATAATCAACAGATTGATCGATTAACAAAATAATCATTAGTTGCAGCCCTAAGATTTCATATGCTATGCATCTCTGCATGGTATATTCATTTCCCCTTTAAGGGATTTTTAAAAACATAATACCCACATACGAATCCATTATTAAATATCTGCAGACATAAAATCCAATCTTTTAAACCTAGACAGCAAAATAAAACAGTTTTTAATGATTACACTACTTGTAAACGTATCTTGATACATAATTCATAAGATTTTACTTATTTAGATATAAACATATCTATTCATAATTCATAAAAGAGACTTTTCCAAATATCCTAACTTAGCAGAGGATGCTGCTAATTTCACAATTTTTGCAATAAGAAATGTTGCATTTGGTCAGAAAAAAATTAGTTCAAAGGCAGAAGGTTCAATTAGAACCTTAAAAGCAATTATGGCCACTTTGTGCATTAATACAAAAAATATTTAAATAAATAAACCTGTCTAAGTCTTAGTCTAATAGAATCAATAGCTGCAGTAACAAAACCATTCATTTGCATTTCTGAAGGATTGCAATTAATTTAATCCGTACTAATCCAACAATCCATTACATTTTAATAACAATAGAGAAAAATGGAAACATGTAAGAGACGGCAGTTATTTCAAGTTGACAGTCTGGGAACCCTGTCAGAATGGATGTGTAGACACCTCTACACCAACTGGACTAATTGACTGTGTTTATCATATAAGACGGATGGGGCAGTAACACAAGTCAGTGCTGCTGATGGTGCCAGTAATGGATGGATGAATGGCTGGATGACATTTATTTGGTGGAGGACAGGTTTCATCATCCATGACTGTCATAACAGCAGACGATAAACAACAGCTGTCATCCCCCCCGTAGCCGTGAGGGTCCTGGAAATAGAGGGCCAGATCCTTTGATTTATTTTTTTACTTGACTGTCATTGCTCTGCCCTGGACAGCTAAGCTTTGTATTCTTCACGCTTTCTGTGTAAAAACCCTTTTGAATAAATTCACCTTTTAATACAATCTGACATTGAAAATAAATGTGGGAAATTTTAACCCAAAAAATGTATAGATTTATAAGGCAAATGGGATTAAGTGAAACCATATGCAAACAAATAATCTGAGTGTTGAGGGTCTTTTTACTATTTCTTGACTTTTTATTTCCCTGGAGATTATGAGATGACACAAAAGGCTTTTTCTCCTAACTGTTGGAAGGAAGGAAGGAAGGAAGGAAGGAAGGAAGGAAGGAAGGAAGGAAGGAAGAAAGAAAGAAAGAAAGAAAGAAAGAAAGAAAGAAAGAAAGAAAGAAAGAAAGAAAGAAAGAAAGAAAGAAAGAAAGAAAGAAAGAAAGAAAGAAAGAAAGAAAGAAAGAAAGAAAGAAAAATGCAATCTCCACTCCTATCTGACTGTAGGTGACGCCAGTGAAATCAGTGGATTAAGCTAAATGCGTCTTTTGTCTCATTTACACGACCCCTCTGAAACGATCCATGCCCAGTTCGGGGAAAAACTTGGATCAGTTAACCGTGCCGAGCTTGCTTCTTACGACCAATTACACATCATGCTAGCACTGTTCCTCGCCTCCTATCGGTGGTCCAGGATACTTAAGCTCCTAAGGCGGGAATTACACAAACAAAACTGGCAGCACCCATAACATTCAAGAACGTATGTGCCTGAATAGTGTCCTATGCCAAAATTTCAATGAGAACCTCCGTCTCTGCATCCAAGGTTACGCCTCACTCTGTTGATGCCATTTATTGTTAATAAGCTGAGAAGAAGTTCGTGTTGTGATCAGCTGACTGTATATAGGGGAAGACGCAGTCTGCTCATGCGCTGTTTGTTATCAGAGAACCGAGCCACAACTGAACCGTGGCCAAACCTGCTTTTAAACTAGCACTAGATCAACCATGGTTCGGTTGTGTCTAGCAAGGTCCAGTTCAGCTGCGTATCTCGGTTATCCTGCTCTGACCGATCTCAGCACAGTTTCAAAAGGCTAGTGTAAATGGGGCTTTAGATTTAGACTAGAACTAGGTACCTTCTACAGGTGAGTTTGTGAGAAATATTGGATGAATACTGTTGGCTGCGGTAAAGGATCTATCTTGCTGTGGGTCTGTCTCACTTCTGAAGGTCGTGGGATCTTTAGGGTGCGCAGATACATCCACTCTTTGAATGAGGTTTTAGATAGAAATTTGACTGGTACTACATGATCCTCATCACTAAATACTTCAGCATGGGAATAAAAAAAGTAGCCTTCTCCCTTCAAAGCTTCAAGATCTTAGTCCTACAGAAAACCTATAAGGTAAGCTAAGGATCCCCTCAACAACGATGGACGAGTTAATCTGGATTATTAGTGTGTATCTGCGCTCAGTGGCGCTTCTAGACATTATTAACTAGGAAAGCCAGAAAAGAATAAAATAAAAAGCAGGGCAGGAGTTTATCATTTACAATATAGAAAGGGACGCAGAACCAGAGTTACTTGCAGCTCTAAACATAATGAAGTGAAATTTCGACATCATTTGAATTAATTTAATTATTTTGGCTGTTTCAATTGAATATTTTTAGGTTTGGTTCGAAAATGTTAATTTAATTTGCCTAATATTACAAAATCTGCCTTACCATGGGAAAAAAGCAAGTGTAATAAGTTGCTCAATAAATATGTAAAAAAGAGAAAATAAAGCTTTTATTTGTAATATGAATTCAGATTTCATAATTTAGGAATATAACATATACTTTACTTATTTTAAATAAATATGAACAGTTTTAATCAGATTTGGAATTAAAGTATAATTGCAAACTTCAGCTGTTAAAAATTAGAGTTGTTTTTTTTTATTTGGTTCAAAATAACATCGAGCTGATTAAAAACATTAGATTTTGTCTTCAGTACGGTGGCCCTAACAGGGACCAGGTCCCTTTTGGCCCCTGACTAGAGTGCATCGAGATGATGAGCAAAAAATAAAATCAGGCTTATAGGTTTAGTCATGTTTTAGATTAAAGTGTATCTACATTCCTCTATCAAACAAGTCATCATTTATACCTAGACCATAACTTACAGTATGATGCAGTTAAAAGATACACCTAAAAGTCTTTGTGTTTGGAAACTCATCTGCTAAGGATTGAATAAAAAAGTCATAAGACCTTCAAATGAAGTTACGTAAAGCAACACATGTCCTCCTCATCTGATCCTCAGCGAGTCAGCTGAAGGCTGAGCACCAACAGTTTTCTATTTTTCTTCCCTAAATGAAACAACTCGGCTCCAGAATCTACAGCTGAAATGTGGAAGGAAAGAGCAAGACTGAATTAAAGCTTTTACTAGTAAATATTGGAATTTTTTTGTACATACATTATTAAGACTGTGGATTTAATTGAGGATTACTGATTTATTGAAAAAGGCCTTCACAGGGCAGTCACATTTAAGATTTGTTGACATATATAAAAAAGATCATGAAATAAAGGTAGAAATACAGAAAATTAACAATAAAAACTAATACATTCAAAAATAAACATATATTTTTAAGATCCTGTGGTTAAAACCAAAGCATTTCATTAAAGGTTGCAGGAGGGGAAGAGAAAAGTTGAGCATGATTTAAATGATGCAGCTTAAATGGCGGCTGAAATGCAGGGCTGGGTTTTATTTGGTGAAGAAAGTGCAACTAAAGCTAGGCCTGTGAAAGCAGCTTCATTTTTCTATGAATGTATTTTACTAAATAAAAGCAAAGCTGCTGATGAGAGAGAAAGCCCATTAACTTAGCCTTAAAAATGAAAGGCAGAACCTAAGACCGACAGCGATGCTCTGTTAAAATCTAAATTAGGGCTGCACTATATCAGGAAATCTTTGAACTATGATTAATTAGCTTAATATACTAATGCCATTTTGATTGATTGCAATTAACCACATTTCCCTAAATCTCTAATTTTGCTGCACTTCTGGGACTGAAACCGTTAGAGTCCTGCAGGTTGGTAAATGCATTATTGATATGTAGGCTGTGAATCCATTACAATGAAAAGTAATACTCTACTATATATGGTATCCAAGCAACCTATAGTGGTTGCATTAATGCACAGACTAATGTTGCAATATATATTGTCTGTCTCTGCTTGCAATTTAAAAACTGAGGTAGAACAAATATTAGTATCACCAATATTTACTTAGTTTTTAATAAAAATGATATTAAACTTATACTAAAACACATTCATCACACAAAGAGTGAGGCATTCTGACCATTAGTATTGGATCATTTGGGTGATAAAAGCTTACAACTAATAAAAACCCAAACTGGACTTTTATAAAATGTGATTTGAAACTGTTAGCCTGCTAAATGGCATGTCTCTGCACAGTGAGCTGTCTGAGGCTCCTTTTACATGAACTACTGTAGCATGGAGGCGATCAACCTGTGATTCTGCTGAGGTTGCTCTAAAAGCGCATGAGCTTGTTGCATTATTCGCTATGGTCTTTATTTTCTGTGTCTAGACGTTTTTAGGTCCGGCGAGTCTGCCTGCCAATCTTAGCTCCATGGTCATTACAGGTTGAGGATCTGTAAGCAGGCGACCTCTCAGCTGGATTTTCTGTGAGAAAATAAACTTATCAGGCAGAGTGAAGTTGTAGCATCAGCAGGTTAATTTGGCTTCACAGCATTCAGTCTGCATCAGACACACAATCTCTGGCTTAAATAGACACAGCTGATGGACTAAACCATTTACATGAAAATTAACTCCTCACTTCCGTCTAAAAACACACACTTAAATCAAATATCTACACACACACACACACACACACACACACACACACACACACACACACACACACACACACACACACACACACACACACAATTAAGGTTATTTTTTTAGAAACATTTTCTGATTTAACTTACACCCAAACACTATAGAAAGCCCATAAACTTTGCACAACTCCCCCCATATTTCCCATGGTCTCTCCCAGAACCTATAAATGGTGTCTGGACCCCCAGGGAAGCATTTGTCCAAACACCCTGGAGAGGACACAGAAAAGACAGGTATGTCACTTTCCTAGCACCAAAACACTTCCTTTGCACTCACTTCTAACAGACTTTACAATAAAATTTGCTGAAATTTCTAAACAGTAACCCTTGCTTGCTCTAAACATCAATTCTCTTTTCCACAGACAACCACCCCAATTGCTAATGGAGAGCAGCTGTGGAGAGCCTGGAACAAACGGCTACATGCTATTTAAATACCCAATAAATATTCAATAAATATTTTAAATACGTTGTGTACAAACTGTTCTTTATGTGCAAATCTATGCTTAAAGTGCAGTGCTAAATAAAGTGTCCTAGTGCTAAGCAAGCTGATTTTTTAATAAAGTGCAAAGGCCCCTTTAAAGTGCTATAAGCTATTTACATAAAAAGCTATATTCATAAAAATAGTCCCAGTAATGAAGACCTCTTCATTACAGGATCTTTTGGCAGTTTGGACAGATACCAAGTCCCGCTAGAAAATGAAATCCAAAACATCTGTCAGCACAAAGAAGCATGAAGTATCTTAAAATTCCTGGATAGGTGGACTCGATACGCGCACTGGATCAACATTAGCAGCTGACCCTGCCTATACAAAAAAATATTTGATATTGATCAGATAAGGTTATATACACCAAGCAGCCATCCTGGTAAGTGTTTTGATTTTTCATTTTTTTTAGCCTAAATAGAATTCCAGCACCGGGTGCATTGAGCAAACAAAAACAGATGTAGCGCCATTTGCTGACAGTACTGCAGAACTATCAGAAAGTCAGATGGAGACAAAGCACCTGCTTAATAGAGGCCAAACGTCCTGCAATGCCTCACTTTGAAGCAACAGCTAGGCGTGGTTGAAGAATAAGAATATTAACCAGATAAACATTTATATACAACATTTATATTGTCAATTCACAACATGTCACCTCAAGGCCCTTTACAGAGACAATTCAACCAGATCATACAGTCAAACTGGTTCAAAGTTTTCTATCTAAGGAAAACCAGTTGATTGCATCGACTTATTGACTCAAAGGGAATCCCTCACACCAAACATTCTTGCAGTAACAGTGGAGAGAAAAAACTCAGTTTTAACAGGAAGAAACACACATCAAGATCAGAACCAATAAATCAATGAATCTGTTATGGAACAATGACATTAGAATTACTAGTATCAGTATTAATAAAACTGTTTACTCACATCAATCAACTCTGCATCCATCTGAATACTTTGTTAGCTTTAGCTCCTGCTTCAGAGAACACCAATATTCATAGTGTATTCCAAGTGCTATTCCACTTCGATCCATCACGGAATTATTTTTTTTGTTATTTTTAATAATTATTTTTTTTCCACTGGATATTTGAATTTTCCTCCTCATTTCCACACTTTGCTGAGAGGTGCAAACTAATAAGCTACATCGTACCGTTTTACTTCAATTGAGGACCACTACAGTCTACTTTTGTTTGGCCTTTTTTCTACCAATCCTTTTATTTAACAGAACTTTTTTCCTTCCACTTGACTTTCCAATGATATTCATTCACGACATTCCAATATGCTTTCGCATTATCGTCACTGCAAAATGTGAAGTAAAAGTCCGATTTTTTTGTGTTTTTGCACTTGATTTGAGTAAATATAATGATCTGCCAATAGAATAAACTTTTTGCACGTTGTATAAGAAAATCACCATCTACATTATTTTATTCCAAGTGAAGTATGTATAATTATCTTATTTTAGGGGTCAAAGTACTCATTCTATTGACAGAAATGAAGGGAAAATACACCTTTCTTTCCCAGAAAGTTTTACAAACTTACACAGTAGGTCATTAATTGCTAATTAACAATGCTTTCTTTCAGTCTTGTACAGCTGACAAGTCAACAGTATTACTCACAATTATAAGCAATCACAAAACATTATCATAGCAAAAGAATAATATTGTTGTTCATCTTATGTCATATTTTTTTACACTTAAAATCAGTTAGTCTGTGTCTGAAAAAAACTATAATATAAAAATATTTTTACTTAAATAAATAAAAGACAATGATTATCTAATTCACTGAGAGGCCTACACCTTCCTCCATTGTTTTAGAAATGCTTAAAAGAGGAAATACGTGACAGAAAAGGAAGAAAGCCACATAGTTCCCAAGCCGCCATTTATAACACCTGAGGAACTTTTGCCCAAAACCCCTTTTGAATAATATAAATATAAATTATGTCACCCTGGAAGTAAAAATATGGAAATGGGTGATGGTGTAAAACCTTCAGACTACAATGTTTTCATGCTTGAAGAGGTAATGAAAAAACAAAGATGGGTGTTATCCTGGTGTAAAGAGCAAAGCAACACCGACTGAGAAATACCAGCTCTGATATAAAACATGAAAATCATAGCAATGAATGATAAAAACATAATAACTTAAAACCTTCAGGTTCAGATCTAAACAGCAACCTTGACAACATGACAGAGAAAAACCTGTCACTGAAACAAACCACGCAAGGTTGAAAGCCTGAGATAAATGTAGCAATAAAACATTCAGAAATTAAAATGATAAAGACCAAAATATAAGAAGTATGATGTAAAGATGCTTTAGACTAAACTAGGATGAAGAAATGAGGCAAAGCTGCACCAGAAACCAATGAATGCAAAAAAAAAAGAAAAATGTATAAGCATTGTTCTCAGCACAAACACAGACCATCTTCATAGGGTCTGCAAATAGGTAGGTGACAAGCAGTACATCACTGCACTCTGGATTCATACATAGAAATGCAATGCAAAGTGTCCATACCCCCATTTTAAGAGTGCATTTATTTATTTTTTAGAAACCTGACTGAAAGAAATCATTTCCAACCATGTCTACTCATCAAGTCACCAAACATCTTATGCAAATGTATAATATCATAATTGTCTCACATTTGTTTCTTAATTATGTTCACTAACAATTTTGTCCTTAGAAACGTATAAACATTTGCAAAACACTTGTGTTTATTGTTCAAAGCATTTAAAGTTTTAATTCGATCTCCTTTTTTTTCCACTTCTATTGTCAACAAAGGGGTGGAGGTTGGTTCAGGACACAAATGCAGAGATAGAGTTCTTGCAGGTTTAATGAAATCAAAAAGACAACAGAAACAAAATCTAAGAAAAAAAATACCGGAACCCAAAAACCAGGAGACATCAAAACACACATGGGGAGCTGAAAACAATAAGACACCAGCAAAGAGTAGCTGATAAGGAGGTGTAAATATGGGAGACAGAAACAATGGGATGACTAATTATCTGATAGGGGAAGGAGCTAAAGCCCCTGTCACACCTTAACGATTTAGACCAGCGCTTGCCTGACGTATGAAAAATCTGGCAAAAAATGCTGGCAAACATTGCATAAGTTATGGGTCAGTTTTGTAAAGATTATGAGCACACTGAAGTAAGCTGAAGCACGCTGGCACACATCAACATACGGCGTATAGGTCCTAATCTATGCCAGCGTTTGCCATATGTGAGCCATAAGTTGCAGGTAAGTTATCTGATTGTTGACATACGTTATGTGTAAGTTAATCATAAGACGTGGCGTATAGCTTATCCAAAACCTATGGATAACTTGTACATAACTTATGCGTAACTTATCAAGAACTTATCTCCAACGCATATCAACCTATCTGACGTGTTCCAGACGACCGCTCTACTGGATCTGACTCTGGACCTAAACTTGAGTGTGAAAGTTGAAGGTTCTAATTAAACTCCAAATCCAACATGGCTGCCTTGAAGGTGGTAAAATCAGTTTATTTGCAATATATCTACCTATCAACATCTTTAAGAGGACATGTTTTGGTAAAAAAATTTAAAAAGCTTCAGAATTTTAATTTGTCTTAATTTTTTTTTTTGTATTGCTGTAAGTCATAAGCATGGCTGGAAAAAAACAAATTAATTTACCAATACTAACAGTGAGTTGGGGTTATGTGATCATTCACACATTCAAGTTCTGGCATTAGAGAAGGACATTGATAAGCATCAAGAAGCGGTTTGACTTTACTAATACCAACGTTTCTACTGAGGATAACTAATGGAATCCCAGGTACCAACAGCGCTATGGTATCCCAGTTTGAACAAAATTGATCTAAATTAGATCATTGTAAAGGTGGACATTTAATTGATTTAACAAATCTTATTTTATGAAGATTCATTATTTGGAAAATCTAGATTTTTTTTGCACCAATCCAGTCTTTGGGTTTCAATAGCTCAGAGTGACTTCATTTTTTTACTTTTTATTCTTAGACATGTACTTGTAACTGATAACTGTGATAGCACCATCAGCAAACAATTAGTCTGTTGTTTTTTCATGATTGTTGTGAAACATTATTATTAGTTTTTTTTAACCATCAAATTATTATTATTTAAAAGAAGGTAACATCCAAAGCCGATGAGTCAGAGTTTGTTTTTTAAAGCAATATTCAATTCTATTTTATTATACTTTATTAATCCCCAAAGGGAAATTCATCTGTCATTTTTGTTAAATGAAATTTAAGAGATTTTTTACTCATATTGCCCAGTCCCAGTCTATTACCTCTAACTGAATGTTAAGAGTTAGGAAGTTGAAACTAGACTCTTATATCTTAAGTTTACTATTTTTTTCCCCAGGTTCGCCACAAATCAAATAGTGAAGTTTGCAGGTGACACTACGGTGGTAGTGGGATGGTGCAAAGATAACAGCCTGATCCTGAACATGGAAAAGACGAAGGAGATAATTTTGGACTTCAGGAAGAACCGGCCTAACCACGCTCCACTGGTCATCAACAGCTCAGCTGTAGAGGTGGTCAAAAGCACCAAATTCCTGGGGGTACACATCACAGACCCCTCACCTGGAATTTAAACATCACCTCACTGGTCAAAAGGGCACAAAAGTGCATGTACTTCTTGTGGAGGATGAGGAGAGCCCACCTGCCCCCACCCATCCTCACCACCTTCTAGAAAAGCAGCATAGAGAGGCTTCTGACCAGCTGTCTCGCTGTTTGGTGTGGAGGCTCCAGTGCCTCAGACTGGAAGAAAGTGAGAAGAGTAGTGAGAACAACAGAGAGGATCATCAGGGCTCCTCTTCCCTCCATAAAAGACATTTCATCCCAGCGCTGCGTGTCCCGAACCTATAATATCATAAATGACCCCTCACACCCCCACCATGGACTGTTCTCCCTGCTGCCCTGTTGGAAGAGGCTCCGCAGCATTCCATGCAGGTCCAGCAGATTCCAAAACAACTTCTTCCCCACTGCCATCAGACAGCTGAACCATTGTGAAAACTCTTCATCATGTCACAAACTCTGCACATTTGCACCATATATATTTAATGCTCTGGACTTCCATATCAATGCATTTTTTTGCACCATTTTTTTTTTTTTTTCTCTCACACAGTTTACATTTGATCACTGCTGCACTTTAAGGAATGGAAATCTTATGAAAGCTGTACAAAACGAAAATTTGTAAATAACAATAAAATTTGTCTAAATCTAAAAAGTCTAATTCTTTTTCAGGATTACTTTGTATTTCGATCAATCTGGCTTCATGTTAGCTCTCACCAGCTCCCCTGCTGCAGAAAGCATCCCCAAAAAATGATGTTTAACCCTTTATAGGGCACTCAATGAAAGACTTTAAATTTCTAACTTTAAAGCACTGAAAAAATGAAATCCCAATACGTAATTTTTTCTTAAAATAAGTGCATTTTTTCTTAAATGGAGCAGGTAAGTGAGACACACTGCAAATGGAATAAGAAAATTTGCAATTAAAATAAGGGAAAAAAAATCAGTCTCCTATTTCAAGTGCATGATATCAAATAATCTGGTTATATGGATAAAAATGCTCCTTCCACTGGGAGATTTTCTTATTTACCTACTCAAATTAAGGGTAAATACACTTATTTTAAGACTTATTTTCACTTATTTTTAGATCATTACCTTATTACCTTTGTAACATTTAAAAAATATGGATATTTTTATGGCAAAAAATAATGTCAATTTAATAACAAGAAATGCCAACAATATATTTAAAAAAATAACAAAAGTGGGGGGCTCTATTTCTAAGGGGCCCTATAAAGGGTTAAGCTTAGTCTAATCTGACAATAGCATCATCTTCCTCTATGGCTTTCTTTCAGTATTTTTCGTCCAGGTTTAATTACTATTTTAGTCTGTACATTTTACACAAGATTCCTTCCCAGGAGACATACATTCTTTGTAGCGCTGGAAATATTCTCTGATGAAAAAAAACAGGAAGGACAACATCTAAGCCTTTCATCACAAAAATATATAAAGCTCAAACCTTCTGTGTTTCTCATAAGTATGTCATAAGCTGGCCGATGGCAGCAAAATATTATTTGTTGTGTCTTTCTTTACAACTGAGAACCATCTGCGGTGGCCGTGATCCGTGCCCTAACCCTCAGAGTGATGAGCAGCAGGCATCAGAGTGTGTATTACAAGGCCGTGACTAAAACCACACCACAGAGACAGATATGATGTAGCGGCAGGTTGAGGTGATGTTTTATAGCTGATTTTTTTACGACCAGACGCTCCAGAAGGAATCTAGGGATTGGAGCACCGGGATGAAGGTGAGGAAGATTAAACCAAGCAGTGTGACTGAATACCTACAGTAAATCAACACAAGAGCAGCTCATTGCTATAAAGATGTTCACTCTGAAGACCAGAGCAGACTGCTTTGGGAAAATAAATATTGACACTTTAATCGGTCAGGGAACATTTCTTTGTTTTTGTTTTTTTTTATTCTTATCTTATACAAGCTATATTCCCCAGGACCATCTGAGTAGAGCATGGAAAGATTAGCTGACACCTCTGAGACAGCAAGCCTTTTAACAAAGGCAAATCCCATCAACCTGGCTACAGAAATCCTGCAGATAATCTCCCAGAAGAGAAGAATGAAAGAGGAATTTGTCCTATTTAAAGTTCCTTCATCAAGGGCCAATTTTTTTCTTGGTAAAGTGTGAGGCATTCATCACTAAAAGATCCACAGGCAATGTAAAAATACAAAAGT
The DNA here is from genome assembly GCA_030533445.1 of Cyprinodon diabolis. Classification (NCBI taxonomy): domain Eukaryota; kingdom Metazoa; phylum Chordata; class Actinopteri; order Cyprinodontiformes; family Cyprinodontidae; genus Cyprinodon; species Cyprinodon diabolis. Next base: position 10,860,007 of record CM060076.1, on the reverse strand, counting down.
TTTTGTCTGTCAAGGGGTTTAAAAACAACCCAAAATAATATTTAATGACTGCAGATTGATGAAACTTGTTTGTGTGATTAGATGAGACAAAGTTAGTGCAGTAAGCTCAAAGATGTAGGAACATGTAGACTGAATAAATCTGGAAGCATCAACATTTCATAACGGTTTTATTCTTCAGGGATGTCTGGATCCAATATTTATATCTGAGATCAGCCAGAAAATGTATATTGGAATAAAGCAGCCTAAAATCTCACATATTAGAAAACTCCTAAAAACACTTTGTTTCCATCCACTTTTGTTTAAAGTTTACTTAAATCTTTTTTATGTTCTTGGCACTGATGACTGGCTTAATGGTTCATTCCATTTACTTGCCCAGCTCCTCCCAATTTCTTGTTGCTGTTCGTCTCGTCCGCTTGCTCCTTCTTCCATTTAAGCTGCTTGCTCCCAGTCATCAGTGCCAGATTATCTGAGCCTTCGCTGAGAATTCTCTACCTGTTGTTCTGATTGCCTGATCCTGACCAGTTCTAGCCTTGGAGCTTTGAGCCTCCCTGTTCCTGTTTCAGATTTGTTTGCCTGATCTGTCTTTGGACTCCTGCTGGTTTCTGCCTCTAGACTGAACCTGGATCTGTCTCCTTACTTCGACTTTGATTTTTCCCTCGGTATCTCTTTGGATCTCTGATCTTCTGGTCTTGACACCGGCTTGGGCTTTGTCTTCTAGAAACTCCTGCTTTCCTTCATCTGCTTGGATCTGCCCGTCAGCCAGTTCAGCAGGATTCTGCTTTCTCTTCTAGGCACAGACTGAACTCTAAAACCAGGTTAGTGACTCACACGCTCGCAATCTTCCTCCGTCAGATTGTCGTGGTCACTAACCTGAGTTTTCCCTCTACAGAGATTCCGACCTTTGACACCTTTGTTGCTGAGTTGCAGATCCGACGTACGTCAATAAACGTTTTTGTGAACCACACTGATCTGTGTGCTTCGAATTCTGTGTCCTCATGTCTGAGACTTGAAACCCTTTAGTGAATAAGAAAAGGGTCAGATATTGCCATAGTTGATCAAACCATTTCTATCTTTCCCCACTATAAATAAAAGTAATATAAGTAAGTATGACTGATGCTGATGTCATATCAGGTCAATATCTGTATGGTCAATACTCAAAGCTTCAATATTGGTATCTTTATGCACCTGCTGGTGACAACGTGCATTAAAGAACCCCAATGAGAGAGATTTTGTCTAAAAGGAAAAGGGGATTTTTTTTCATTAATCCGTTTTTTTATTCTAAATCTCTCTTCCTTTGTTTTCTTGTAAAACACTTTAAAATAACCAGTTTAAGCATTGTATCATCTCACCTTGCTTAAAGTAGTTTGGAAAAGGTTAGCAAAGAGGCAGAAAAAAGTAATTTGGTGAATTTTTCAAATGGGAAACTTTCACTAGGAATTATGGGAAATAATTACCTCTCCATCAGTTTGTTACACTTTCTCCTTTATCTCTCTTCAACCTTGAAATCTCATCCGTACCATTTATGCTGACATCATTTTGATCATCTTTAGTAATTTCTTCAGCTGTTGAACTCTCAGTGGCCTCTTTCACCTGGTCTCTCCATCGCTCTTCCTTCCTCAGCTCACACAGTCTTTTTTTTACTTCTCATCCCTTCATTTTTTGACAGGGAAACTACAAATATCCCCACTTTTAAATTTCCTTTTTATCAGCATCAAGATTTGGAAAAACTGTCTCTTTTATTATCGTAATAATTCTATCACAATAGGACACCAGTAATGATTTATCCTATAGAAAAAGTCACACAAGCACTTATATTTAGATATGTTGTTGTCATGCCAGACAATTTATTCTGTTTTTATATGATGTATAATATACAAATTAAAATTTATATTAGGGCTGAACAAATTATTCGGATTAATCATGATTAATCCGATTATTGAAATTATCATCAACTAATTTAGTAATTGATTAATCCTTAACTGGAGTGTAGAGACTCTAAAACATGCCTTTAGGTGACAGAGTGAACCACTTAGAACAGATATTACATCAAATTTGTTAAAAGGAAACTTTGTTACCTGTCAATATGCTCTATCCAGAACGCCTCAAGTGGAAAAGCTTTATTTTCACCTGGTTTAAGTTCGCAAAAAGTCGCTTTAAGGAACCTTTGGCTACCCGATTATTAATCGATTAATGGGAAAAACGATCGACAGAGTAATCAATTTGCAAAGTAATTGTTAGTTGCAGCTCTAGTATATATTATATATATTTTTTTAGAAAATTCATGTGTAAATTTGAGGCTGGTGACCTTTGTCATTTAGATTTCATTTAAATGCACAATAAGACAACTTTCCAAAAACGAATGTTTTTAACATTTATCGACAAATCAAAAATATTTATCAACAGATTGATGAATTACCAAAGCAACTGATCACTGCAGCCATGGTTCACTTCTTAATGTTTTAGGCATTTTATGCATTTTTATATTAATGCATCTTATGCATCCAATGTAAAAAATAAGAGCTTGCTTTTTCATTACATTTTAAGGGATATATGCAAAACAACAACCATTACAAACAAATAGCGGCATCCATGTAATACAGGGATATTTCTGAAAAGGAAAAACAGGAGCGTATAGAGGAGTAAACAACAAAACATGTCTTACTGGCTGATAACAATCCTTCCTGGCTCTATGTTTTAGAGTTATTAAAGGGCATAGGAGAAGAAAAAGACAGGTGAGATATCCTGGCAGATTCTGAAATGATAAGACCCAAACGAGAGGGATCAGAGATGATGAAAGAAGGGGATCCACATGGAAGGAAATTTATCTCTCTGACGGTGTGAGGATTGATCCTCTGCAGGACATTATCGATTGTGGTTTTTTGGAAGGAACTGAGGTTTTAACCATTTCAGGCAAACAATAAAACCACCTGCCTTATCTGCCTTAAATGCATCACTCCAGAGTGTCTGCTTAGATTTCTCCCCTTCATCACCATCTGAGTTGATATGATTTATGCTCTACAAAACACGATGACAATAGGAACTTTACAAATCAGACAAATACGTCTGTAAATGTTGAGAATAAGAATCGCTTTTCAGGGTGGATGCTTCCTATAGAGCACTATAGGATGATGACTTAAAATAGCACACTGCAGCCCTCGCCAACGGCTGGATCAGGAAGTTGAATCCTCTGATCAGAAGGTTATCAAATATGCAGAAAACTCCATAATATAACGAAATTGGGTGAGGCGCTGAATGTAAAATGGTCATTTAAAAAAAAAAAAAAAACATCATAAATCCCTTATCAGATTTCTTCTATCCAAAGACAAACTGATCAAAAACACCAGACGAATTCTTAAAGAAACTTCTTTTTCAGGTGCTATTAAACTAAGAGATACGCAACACTCAAAGCTTCACCAACTAAAGCTTCAGCTGACCACAGAGTCATAAGAGCAAACCTGCGGATGGCGCGTTGGAATCCATCATGAAAAATTAATTCTTAGATTTGACTTCCTGGACAGAAACCAACTGGATAATATGAGGAGCATTTTGGAGGCTACAACAAAGACACTAACTTTTAAGCCTTTAACACCAAGAAAGAATTAGAACCACAAACTCTGATGATTTATTAGGATATTACTGTAAATCAGGATAGTAGAGCTCATGCTTATAAATTGACAGGAAACTGATACATGCAATGCATTTTTTTTTGGCCTACCTAATCTGTGAAAGACAACACTGTCATCTCATGAGACCAAAACTTTATTTTTACCCCATAATCCAGGGGTGTAAAAATATTTTTTATATAGGGCGACCTTCTATCATCAAATCTTTTATATCACCCGGTGCAGCTTTTTATTTCATCATTTAATTTACAAATACCACAATGCTCTAGTTTTAGAGCATTACTCCAATTTACTTTGTAGTTTTAACCACTTTGTATACTCTAAACCAACTGAGCTCCTGAGGGCCCGACAAATTGCCATGATGGGCTGCGTTCGGCCCACGTTCCTCGAGTTTGACACATGTAATAATGCAACCCACTACCTTAGGCAGAAAACTTAAACCTTCATCATGCTGCCATTCCCATATCATTTTCCAAATAACACATGGTGGTGGCAGTATCATGCTATGGGGCTGGTTACTGAAGCTTTTTAGAGTCACTGTGAATCTGGACACATGCTGACAGTCAAAGATAACCTGTTAGAGGTTCCACAGAACCTAAGACTAAAACTAAGACAGAGGCTTACCTTATGACAGCAAACATATCACTACAAGGATGTGCAAAGTGAGACATACGTTAAAATACTCGCAGCAGTAATTGCAACAACAGCTGGTTACACTAATAATTGACCTGGGGGATAGAATACAAACCTGCTCCACCACTGTTTCTGTTTACACAATGGGAAAAAATTATTGGGTAATTGACAGTTTTGCAAGGCGGTGCACATATTTTATCTAAATGTCAGCGTAGTTGAGTGAGCTTCCATTTAATTTCTTCTAAAACAAAGAACAAACGTAGGGTTATTCTATAAAACTGAAACAGTTTGTTAATGTTTGTCCTAAAAGCCAACAGTTAAAAACCATCTAAAGCTAGTCTGCTTACGTTTTTTTAAGGAATAGAAATGTTCAGGATTTATATATATATATATATATATATATATATATATATATATATATATATATATATATATATATATATATATATATATACGAAGCCAATAAGGGCAAATTAAAAAGGTCCAAAAAATAAAGACTTGACTAGTTTTCGCCCTCCATATACTGAGCTGACTGGATTTCCCCTCCTTCGTGTTGCTCCCAATTATTGCAAATAATGTCAAAAAGAAGCATTTGCAGAGTCTAACAAAAAGGAGCTTAGCAGGGCAGGAATTCAACCCATTACCTGAATATGCATGCAAACAGAAAAGACTGCCTCTGGAAGACAAAGATAAGAGACTCAGCAAGATGGGGGTGTTGAAATAGAGTAATAGGGATGGTCTGAACAAAAATTTTCTTAAATTACACTAAATAGAGGGGGAAATGGGGGGGAAAGGTTTGTGGTAAATGTACCATTTGGAAAACATTTCTGCAAACACAAAAGAAGCTAAAAAAGTTGTGGACAGTTATTTTATTGCATAATATTGAGTAAATGCAAACACTGAAAACCGTAATGGAGTTTAGAAGTATATATTCATGCTTCAGTAATGATAGTATTATTTAGTCATTACATTCTGATATTATAAAGTAAGAATGAAGCAATAAAGAGAAGATGTTGAACCTTTTATTATCATTGGTCTGCATTGTTTAGTCTATTGGAAATTATTCCACACGTGGTTTTTGCAAAGTATAACACAGTTGTTAAAGTGTTTCTAGTTTGTAAACTAATTTCCATCCCTGTTCTCCATCCTTTAAAATGCCTATGATCAGTTCAGTCACACTAAGTGTTTCATTTAATTTTCTTAGCACCTTGATAAAAATACTACGGAAGAGGGTTAGGGCTACAGAAAAATTTGAAAAGTCAACTGATTTTTAAATTTTATTTCAGTATAATATAAAAAAAAAAGTCTGACTTTAATCCCGGAATTCTGAATTTAATCTCGGAATTCTGACTTTTTTCTAAGAATTCTGATTTTAATCTCAGAAAACTGGCTTTTCTCTTATAATGCCAGTGTGTCACTGGCCCTCTCAAACAACTCACATCTTTTTTAGTGAAGCTGAGTGCTGCCACATCTCTTCCTTCATGGTGCCCATCTACATTAAGATCCAAAATTCTGAGATTAAAGTCAGAATTCTGGGGGGAAAAAATCAAAATTCGTAGATTAAAGTCAGAATTCTCGGAACAAGTCCGAATTCTGAGATTAAAGTCAGAATTCTGAGAAAAAAGTCAGAATTCTGAGGAAAAAAAGTCAGAATTCTGAGAAAAAAAAGCTAGAATTCTGAGACAAAAGTAAAAAAAATCTGAGATTAAAGTCAGAATTCTGAGAACAAGTCAGAATTCTGAGAAAAAAAAGTCAGAATTCTGAGAAAAAAAAGCTAGAATTCTGAGAAAAAAGTAAAAAAAAATCTGAGATTAAAGTCAGAATTCTGAGAACAAGTCAGAATTCTGAGAAAAAAAGTCAGAATTTTGAGGAAAAAAAAGTCAGATTTCTGAGGAAAAAAAGCTAGAATTCTGAGAAAAAAGTAAAAAAAAATCTGAGATTAAAGTCAGAATTCTGAGAACAAAGTCAGAATTCTGAGAAAACAGTCATAATTCTGAAATTACAGTCAGAATTCTGAGAAATAAGTAAACATCTGAGATTAAAGTCAGAATTCTGAGAAAAAAAGTCAAAATTCTGGGAAAAAATTTAGAATTCTGAGATTAAAGTCAGAATTCTGAGAAAACAGTCAGAATTCTGAGAAAAAAGTTAAAAAAAAAAATCTGAGATTAACGTCAGAATTCTGAGATTAAAGTAAGAATTCTGAGATTGAATTCAGAATTCTGAGAAAAAGGTCAGAATTCTTACTTTTTCCCCATATTAAACTGAAATAATATTTAAAACTCAGTTCACTTTATTTTTTTCAGTATCCCTAATCCTCTTCCGTAAAATACCCCTTTTAGGATTTATTTACAGGCAAATTATATTTCTAATTAAATATGATAAAAAAATGGGGCTGCATATTGAATATAAAAAATATTTTATATCGAATAAACAGTAAAGGCAGTAGCGACCATGGGAAGTTAAAGGGTTCTTACCGATGGTGGAGATGTGAGATGGGTGAAATTCGTTGTCCGTGAATCTGCATAACAAACATGTTTTCCCTACCCCCGAGTCCCCGAGGAGCAGGAGTCGGAAGAGCACATCGTACTGCTTAGCCATGGTGTTGTTTCATTGGGTCATGAATATAAAATAAATAAATAAAAGCTCTAATTGAGAGCAGAGTCAGCTAACTCAGCGATGAACGGCCTCTCTGTCTCCGCCTGGATGGCATGACTGTTCAAGCAAAGCCTCCTCAGGCTGCAGCTCTGCGTGTTTTTGTTCAACGCTGACAGAAAAATCAAAAACACTGGGATGCCTCAGCTTCCCATGCAACCTCCAGCTTCCAGTGGGTGCGGTGGACCACTGTCAATTTACTGGCTGTGTGGAAAACGCACTTCCGTTAAGGCTTTTCAAAATAAACTATCTATACAAGAATTCGCCTCACAACTGTGAAAAACTCCAGGGAGAAAAAAAAGGGAACAATTCCTTCAATTTTGCGTGGTTTCATGCATTAGAACTATATTGTGTAGGAATATGAGTAAAACATAAATAATAAATGCAGCAAATTCACTCTCTGGTCAGTAAGGGTAAATGACTATATATATAAATACCCATCTATATAAATACCCATATAAATACCCTGTGCAATAACCCTGTATAATATTTCTACTATAAAAAAAAGAAAAGAAATGTCATCTGTGGACGCACTGTATATACTGTATATATATCCCATGCACATTTTTCTTCCTTTGGCACCTTTTTCTTCTCCTTTGACTATTTGAGCTGATGTTAAGACTAAATTTATCCACTATGTGATCAATAAAGTCATTCAATCAATCAATCAATCAATCAATCAATCAATCAATCAATCAATAAAAGTAAACTAGAACTAAATTCGGAGAGTGCAGACCTCCACCAAGCAGGACATTATGCCTCATATTGTGACTTACACCTATAGCTAAACATTGCACATTATCTAGCTCATTCCCGAATTTTAATCAATTGTTGCTGGGCATAAAGTACACCTTTGATAACAATTTCCTTACAATCCTCTCATAAGTGTATGAATAAGGCTCAGCGTGTGTCTGCAGCCTCTGGTGTTTGTTCTGCTCCCGCCTCCTTCATTCACTCTGAACTCTGCTTTCTTTGATCTGCAGATCGAGACTTAAAGCAAAGCATGGCTCACCTTTTCTGTGTTTTTGTCTTCAGTATAATACTTCTGAACTTTATAAGTCAGATGCTGACGCTGTCAACAGTCACTGCTGCCACTCTCTGGTTTTGGGGCGGGGGAAAAAAAATCCTCAATCTGGATTAGGATGTGGATAATCACCAAATTTAATGAATTGTTCCTTCAACTGAGGTGCACCATTCCGTTTATAACTTTTCAAGTTATCCTGTACACAGATGGATGACAGACAGACAGACAATCTTGCCTGAATACATAACCTCCTTGGTTAGTTAGTTAGTTTGTTTTGAAAGGTAACCTATACCATTTCCTTTAAATTTGGGTTGTCTTTTATTATCCTGCCTTCTATGAGATTATTTGTCAATTTATAAATATAATGAAGTGGCATTAAAATTATAGAAATAAATAGCACTGACTACACTGAATTAAAAAAATAATAATAATAACTCATGTGTTCGTGTTTTTTTAGTTTTGGTGAATGAAGCGGAATGGAAATGTTTTGTCCCATCTGACACGCCGTAGCTGGCTGCTCGCTCAGTTTTTTTTTTACGCCCACTTCAGCGATAAATCAGAAAACTCTCCAAACACTCCGAGTGTGGACCTCAAAGCATCGTTACTGAATTGTTGTTTGCAGCGTGTCTTTCCCTCCATCATGGACGGTGTTCCCGCTCCTCTGCGGTGCTTCAGCGAGCAGCACACGGGAGAAATGTTTGTGGATGACGGAGTGGAAACGGTTACTTCAGTGGAGCAGGTGAGCTAACAACAGATTAGCTAGATTGGAGCTAACGTTGCTCTGCTCTGCTCTGCTGATGGTAAAAGGCAAAAAGAAACCGCATACATTTATTTTCTTAACTCGTCTTAATTTTCTGCAGTTCAGGAGATGTGTTCAATTACTTTTTCGGTTTATTATATTCTTCTTTAGTTCGCAAACTTAAGCTTCTGCATAGCTGACATTCGAATCATAATGCGATTACCTTATTTATGCTCGGTACTTCCTGGGCTTTGTCTACAATCTGTCAACATTTTAAAAACAAAGGAATCGTCTTTCTGCTTGTTAGAACTTTTTCTTAAGCCTAGTGAGACTTTTGCATAAAGAAATCGCAACGAAAACTAAACTCATTGCCAAATGTGATGCTAGTCCAACAAATTCCATTTGCGTTTTATTGTTAAATAAGTGACTCTTGAGAATTTGAACATCCCTGATAAGAGCCCAGCGTTTGTGTTTTTGCAACATAAATAACCTCAATATTGTTTTTATGTAACTCAGAAATTACAGTCACGCAGGGGCGGAGCTTAATGGGGGGGCCAGAGGTGGCCATGGCCAATCATTGGCCACCCCTACCATTTTTTCCGCCCTCTAATACAGACGGTGGCAGCAGTAAAACAATCAAAAGGAATGTTTAAACTTATTAAACATAAAATTTTTCATATATTAATAGTTACTTGACAACTAAAATGCTGTGGTTAATTATGCACATCAAAATACTAACATAAAAGTTGATTTATACAGAATTCATGCTCTTTAAACACTAGGACTCCAAGGATTCTGATCCTAATAGAACTCCCACTGGCCGTCAATTTGATGGGTGACGTTTTTCCCAATGGAACTCATGAGTAGTGATGATGTTATCAACTGAAATTGTTCTAGTGTGAGATATAAACCCATCATGGATATATAAACCTTAAAACAAATCTTATATTTATTTTTTTTAAAGGCTGCATTGTATGCTATTATTATTTGTGTTCTAAATTTGTAATAAAAGTAAATGCGCAGAGTAAGACTGTTCTACTACACAGGTTCAAAGTTTGAAATTAGAATTTTATTTACAGAAATTGATTGATTCCCCCCCGAATATTTCCAGCAGAACATTTATGACAAACATAATAAGCATTTTTCTGTGCAGCACCTGGTTTTCTCGCCAAAGCTGCTTTTCAGCGACAGAGGGGCTGGAAACCTGCAGTTTGCCTGCAACTCTTACCAGTTCAAGGATAAAATTTCTGCGTGAAAAAGTAAAATTTAAACTGCTCCTGAACAAAACCAATGCATTTATAGCTGATATTTACAGGAGATCATAAATTACAGCCACAGGCCACCTTCACGTCGGAGCTTTTATAGAATACTTTCTAATCATCTGATCCGACATGTGTGCTTATAGTAGACTGCGGGCTCTGGTTTGGCTTTTGGGCCGCTGAGTTAACCGGCTGAGGTGTTGGCAGTGCTTGAACAAAAGTTTCACTATTGTCTGATGGGTCACTGAATCATCTGCGTTTTCCCGGAGATGGGTGATCATTTCGGACTCGCTGACAGAATCTGAGCCGCTTCCTACCCAGTCCTCCTCATCAGTCTGTCCCCCTCTGTCCGAATCTCTATCATCAATATTTTGAAGCATTTCTAAATTCTGTTTCGCTGTTAGATTTCTTCTAAAAGCCATTTTTCCCTGTTAGCCAAAGAGTTCTAGGTAGAATGTTGGTTGCTAGGCAACGGTACCGAACGTCAATCAATCGCGGGAAGAATTAACAATGCAACTGAGCCGTGTAAATGACGGGAGTGGGAGATCGAGGTAAAATTAACCATATTTATTTTTTACGTTTTTATTTTATTAAAAAAACTATGTGGAAATTAAGGAATTATAGAAACAGAAAAAGTCAGTAAACATGAGCAACATAAGATTAATTTTAAATATAGTTCTTTCCCTTTAAAATCTCAGAACCGTCAAAATGACGGCTTTGGGAGTTCTAGTGTTAAGACCCTAATTTTGTTTTATATGGGTTAAAGAGAAAATTATGTGTCTCTGCAAGTCATCAGGTAGTTTTCAATGAAATCATAGATAAAGGTCACACAATGAACCTTTTTTTCATGATGTCATGAGAGAGGGGAGGATGAGATTGGCTGATGTATAGTGAGATTACGTCAGTCAGTTGGGTAGGTGGGTGTTTCCGCTGGCGGGTGTTAACGTACAGCACACACAGAGATGGAGAGTGAGGATGACTCCAGCAGCAAAACAGCGTTTTCCACATGGAAATACCGGTGTTACGTCGAGCTGCGTTTCCCCATCAGATAAGGTTTTCCCTGCATCTCCGCGCAGTGCAGGCGGCACGATTCACCACGCAAGCGACAGGAAACGCGCATGCTCGCTAAAGGCGCGTCACAGCCGCCCTGTGCTCGCACCACAGGGGAACTATTTATGTTGAGTTGCAATAAATGCAAAACTAGGGCTGGGCGATAATTCAATAACGATATATATCGATCGATAGACGTGTGGCGCAATAGAAAATAATAGGCTCGATAAAAGTTCGATAAAGAAACGCAGTTTTCCTTCCTTCTCATTGTAGCCTAGCATGTAGGTTTATGCTAGTCACTACTTCCTCCCAACCAATCACAATCGCGGACCCAGGCATGGCGTCACAAAGCGCCGCCCTCTCAAACCACAACACAGAGCACATGAAGATGTCGCAGCAAGGAGAGTCGGAGGAAATTGTTCCAAAGAAGGGTTTTTGTAGTTCGCCAGTTTGGCAGTATTTCGGTCATGGCAAGTCGGACAAAAAACAAACCACAGTCATCTGTAAAATGTGTAGGGAACCAGTGAAAACAAAGTCTGATAACACAACCAACTTTTTTTGTTTTTATCATCTCAGCCGCTCACACCCGCAGGAGTACGAGCTGTGTAGGCCCCGGCGCGGCTCTCCTCCGAGGAATCTTCGGGAATATATATATATATATATATATATATATATATATATATATATATATATATATATATATATATATATATATATATATATATATATATATATATATATATATATATATATATATATATATATATTCAGTTCTGGGCAGTTTCCCACGTAGTTCTAACAATTGAGAGAAAAATGCTGAGGGGCCAGCAACTTCAAAGTAATAACTCAGGTTAAAGCAGGAAACTAAGCTGAACCAGGTTTATTTGTTATATTTATTTTGGTCACTTTAGTTTATTCTTTGTCAGTATTTAATAACATAACTCAGGTCTTTTAAGTTATTTTTCTTTAAAACAATTCTGTTATGGTTAAAAAAGTTGGTTAAGTAAATATTTAATTGGAAGTCTGTGTTTGTGTTCTTTATTAAAATTAAATCATTTAGCAATATTATAAAAAGTCCAGGCAGAGCTGCACATAAAATATGGTTTCAAATCTTTTCAATAATTATCGATATCGATCAATATGCATTTTTTTTTATCGATAAGCTTTTTTTCTATATCGCCCAGCCCTATGCAAAACTCTCTGCAGGTTCTAGTCTTTGTCGTCCGCTCTATTCAGCTGGCTTTTGAAACACGCGGCGAGAAGGTGGGGGCAGAGTGGAGAGGGTTTCTGGGGCGAGAAAGTAACACAATAGTTACTTTTACTAGTAACTAGTTACTTTCATTGGGTAGTAACTCAGTTACGTTTTGGGAGAAGTAACTAGTAACTATAACTAATTACTTTTTCAAAGTAAAGTGCCCAACACTGCAAATAACTTACCTGTAACTTAGTCCCCCATCCTTTAGCAAAGCTAAAGTTTGCAGATCATGCAAAGAAATAAAATGATCTCACTGCAGAGGAATCATTTGGAAAAAAAAATCTCATTGCGTACACCGCTTCCAAGTAAAATCAGTGAATAATGGGGAGAATATAACGGACCACAGAGGCATTTTTCCATAACTTGTGGCTAAAGCTATTCAGTAATGTTGCCAAGCTCCAACAACAACTGGCTGATTTCTACATGTGACAGTTTCCTGTATTCATTTTTTGGACTATGGAGTTGGGATGAAAGACCAAAAACAGAAGAAAGCTCAGGGGTGTTATGGAAATCATCCACAAATCCTCTGATTACTTTAACAGACTTAGTTATTTCACTGGTTGAAATGAATCTACAGCAGCATATTCAAGCAAAAATGCTTTCACATTAAAATATGTCTGAAGAATCTAATTGATAATGTGGGAGGAGATGTCAAAATAACTGATTTAAAAGTTGTTTTACTCAGAAGAAGTGGACAACAAACCTTACATTGATATGGGGTTTGCATGAATAATTGCATATTACAAAAAGACAGCTCAAATAAAACAAGAAAGGATTTACCAGAAGCCCCTAGTTATAAGTTTTTTTTAAAAATACACCTAAATTTTATTTTCCTGTAATTTGATCATAAACCCTTTGTGCTGAAGAATTGGCACCACCTGTTGGTTATAATTATGGATCCTGGTCACATAGCCACACAATACAAAGATGTGCATACATTATGTATAATATATTTTAAACCTTCCGCCAAAGTTTACAGATGGTTGGTTTGAAAATAAGTTCAAAATATCAACAATAAAAAGGAGGAAATAAGAAATATAAAAGGAAAATATAAAAGTTTGGTTAGTTCAGTGATGTATTAGGTTCCATATATTGATGATGTAACCCATGTTTCTTGAATAACTAAGTACTGCCTGCATATAGACTCCTCTTCAGGTATCGGCGTCTGATTTCTAAAAGTCTTCTGTCAAATTTAACTTGTGAAAAAAAAAACAGAGATACGAAATAGTTAAACAAAAACTTGCACAAATTAAATGTAACTGAAGTTTCATTATTATTATTTTAATACGTTGCAAAAACATTTTCCTAATCCAGGATTTCCTGGAGTCTTAAAGATCACAAGACACAGACAGACCTACTTCTCTAGTAATTCTTCAAAACTGAAAGAAAACCAAACAAGCAGATATTTCAGTTATAGCATATAAACATCATAAGAACATCTATTTAGGCATTTAGGTTTTTTAAGCTAAGTAAATATACACATTATCCTCTAACAGCATGGAAAAACTAGACTCCGATTCTGATAAATCCAAGCTTTTTTATATAGTCTCTGGCAAACTTCAGTCTAAACTGTACCGACAAGCTAATGCTGCAGGCCCCATAAGGACATTTTAGGGGTTTTGAAATTTCTTTCAGCATCTTGCCGTCTGTTTTTAAAGGTAACATCGCTTGAATGGCCGGTTGTTTTGAATGCCCTTGAGAACTGTTTGAAAACGTTCACTTTTTTGAGGGTTTTTCTTGAAGATTCAAAGTCCACATGTTTAAATAAAACCAAGAGACTGGAAACGGCTACAAAAAAAACAAAGTATCCTCTTATCAACAATCAAATCATTTTAAGGTAAAAAAAAATGTTGTGAAAAAGAATGTATCCAGTGTGAGATTATACTCCTCTGTCATCAGCTTAAATCTAATCTTAATCACACTTTTAATAAATCTGTAAAGTTGTGTGTACGTGTGTGTGTATGTATGTATGTATGTATGTATATATATATATATATATATATATATATATATATATATATATATATAAAGGTACTCTGTCCTGTATCTAACTAATTTAAACCACCCACCTCTGTTTTTCCTTCAGTAGTTTTTAGTAAATGCTAGACTTCCCTCTCATAACTATCTCTCTTCTTGTTCACTCTTTTTTTTTTTTAGAAAAAAGTGGAGCAGACCATTGAAGAAGCCATCAACGTTTACAAGCAAATGCACAACTTACCACAGTAAGTTCCTACAGACCGTCTACACAAGGTGAACTAAAGGTTGTGTTTTCACAGTTGTTTGGCTTTCTGTGCTATAACTACACTGCAGATGTATTGTTTTTCCAGATTAGATGGTAACGTTTATTTTTCTTACTGATATTACCACAAAGCACATGTATGAGAAACCTTTTGACATGGATCTAATATAGCTCCAGCTGGAGGATTGTCTATTTTAAAGGTAGGATCTAGACAGTCCGCATAGCTAAGCTTGGAGATTCATTGATGAATAGGTCAGGTGCTGCGCTTTCACAACGCTGACAGTACCTGCAGCCCCTCCAAGAACATATAGCTGTGATTTAGGGTGGCTTTTATCTGAAACGATGCACTGGTCAGCCCACACACTTTGCTGCTGCTATCAAATGTGTGGGTGACTCATCTCATTTCTATGACAACTGTTGGATACGATGATTGCTGACACCACAGCCTATGTGGAAGTACATGAGAAAATTAATGTAATTAGTGGGAAGAGGTTGTGGGTTTGTTAGAGACCATCTGTTCTGGGCTTTTATGACACGGTGGAATATATAACAAACTAGAAAAGCACTCGGAGAGCGCAGACCTCCACCAAGCAGCATTTTACCCCATTTTGGGCCGGATTTATCAAGATCCAATTTTGCGTGCAGTAATTTGCGCTCGCAAACTGGAATTTTGCGCGAGGGGCTGAACCATGGTTTGCGGGTGATTTAACAAGAGTGATTGCGTAACTGGTGGCAGGTGCAAAACTGTTGGAGACACCCTATTTAAATGATGGTTTTGCGCGTTTTGTGGTTTGCGGCAAAGTAGTTTGTAGTTTGTACAAACTAGTGCATTAAGAAATTTAAATCTTACAGTGACCCCCAACAAAAAAAAAAAAATATATATATATATATATATATATATATATATATATATATATATATATATATAAAGAAAAAACTTTGGCAACCTTTATTCCCCAAGGTGGTATGTGGCTGAATTTCTACTTCACTGCAGTAAAAAAAAAAAAAAAAAAAAAAGTCTTTTGTATTGGCCTGTAGAAAAATGCACATACCAAATGGCTCACAAGAAGTTACTGTGGATAAGATGACGCATCCCCGCAGCATTGGCATGTTGCTCCACAGGCGCAGGGGGGAGGTCTGGTTTCTCCGATAGGGCGTCAGGGCGACATGGCATTAGAAACGTCAGACAGCACTTCTGAAAAACTAGATTGGGAGATCCAATGTTGCAAGGAGTTTTGTGATATCTGGTATTGCGTGGGTCCTCCTTGTGGCTGGCTCCAAATCCATTCGGAGTTCCCCCAACAGCTCCAAAATGTCAATGCTGGATAAACGATATGTTTTGTTGATTGTTTCCTCGTTCATTCCAAAAATATTCACACGAAATGAAAAGATGCGTTCTCTGCGTCTCCTTGCTTCATTTCGATGTCTCCTTCTTGCGACAATAACTGCTGCCATGTGTGCGCAATTATGCATACAGACCATTTGCACCTTCTTTTGAAACGTGTTAAATATAGAGTCAGATACCGTTAGCAAAATTGCTTTCAGGTTTGATAAATCACTTTGCGAGTGCTAAATTAATATATTTACATGTTCTCCTCCCACAAGACGCACTTTTGCGTGTAAACGCCCCATATTGAATATTCATTGCAGAAAAAGTACTAAATGGATAAGAGGCGCTATTTAGCACGTTTTAAAGACCAAATCCTTTTAGCACGCTGTTGATAGATCAGTTTGTACATTTTTTAGCGTGCGCAATGAAATAGCTCACGTTTTAATACACGCAAACCTTTGATAAATCCGGCCCTTTGTGACTTGCACCTATAGCTAAATCTCACACATGATCTGGATCATTACCAAATGTTCTGCTCTCACCTTCTCCATTCACTCTGCTTTCTTGTTTGATCAGCAGATCGTGACTTAAAGCGAGGCATGACTCACCTTTAGTGTTCAGTATAATACTTTTGGACTTTTAGGAATCCGATGCTGAAGCTGTTGATAGTCACTGCTGCCACCCTCTGGTTTAAGAAAGAATTCCTTGTTTATGATGTGGTTCCTCACCAAACTTTAATGGATTGTTTCATACACCGGGTGCACCTTTGGTTAAAGAAAAAAAAAGGAACAAATAATAAAAAAAGAAAAGGGACAGGTGGACATACGCTCCTAAAACAACCTCCTTGGTGGAGTTAATAAAATGGTGGTTTGTTTTACTTTTTCATTATTTATTTGTGAAAAAAAAATGTTTTAGTGTGGTTAGGCATTCTGGAGAAGTATGAACAAACTTTTCTCTCCTATAAAAAAAAAAAAAAAAAAAGATAAAAGTGAGGCTGAATGTTCGGTGCATTCCTTCATGTGACGCGATAAAAAAAATAAACAAATGTTTAGATGTAACTGTTTTCTCAATGCTCTTTCTATTTGCCTCCTGAAAGCATTACCTTTGTGGTACCTAAAAATATAAACAATTGAATTAATTTAAGGTGTAGAAAAGAATATTGTGTCTTGCTAACTTTTTGCCATGCAGAGTTTTCATTAAGATGTATGGGATTTTACAAATTTAGCTAATTCTGTTTGTTAAATGATGTTATCACTTGGAAATAATGTTTATTTTTCCATTTTTTCCTGTGAAATGCCAGCAGATCTGGTCTGTACTATAAAATCTTTGGTACACCTCCATGCAGCACAGGAATGAGGCATCCTTTCTGATCAGTGACCTGTTCCTGTAGCTACATGCTCAATTTGGAAGTAATGTCGATGTTCAAGCCAGCGCCCAATGAGGCGTCTACATACTCATGTCTATGGTCCAGCAGGGGGTCCTGTGATATCTTTCAGATGCTTCAGGACTAATCAGTCAAACGTTTTAATGATAACAGACATCAGAGCAGCAGGATACATAGAACTTGTCCATCTAGAATATATTAATTCTCTGGATGTTTTCTCATCATCGTCAAAAATTATACATATATTTCTTTAATCTTGTCCTCTCCGCTAGCGGCTGCCCTCAACATTTTAAAGGGCGTGATGAATCATTAGCTGATACGATGAGCCAGTTGGTTGTTGTTGTCTTTCATGTTTGCTGCAACAAAAATGGATAACAGCCTGCGACTTAACCGGAAGAGTGTAATTACAGCAAACAATGCATTTAAAGGGCAGGCGGAGACTATGATGAGGTGGATGAAGGGGAGGAGAGGAATCAGTTGATTCATACATGGAGTGAATGGACTGAATGCTTGTTTGCTGACAAATGGGGGGTAAAAAATCAGGAAATGATCCAAATCAGACCTTTAGGCTCAGTTTACTCTGTTGTTCATTCGGTTTGTTTATTACTTTATAGAGACTAGCGGTAGGAATTTGTTGCAACCTCACTGTATAATTTGCACAAGTCACTTCTATATAATTAAGTAGGTAATTTTCTTGCCAGTATCTTTTCAAATGTAGTTTTTTTTTTTTTTTCATTTTATAATTTAAGTCAATTTTAGTCCTTCTCTTTTGATTAGTCATGAGTTTAAGATTAGTGTCTTTCTTTTACTATAGTAATCATCTGAGTTTAATGTTGGACTGATGGGTAAGGGACATGATAGCTTCACTGGCTGTAGAAACTCCAGGCTCTTAATAATGCTCCTCAGGTCTTTACCTAAAGGAAAAGTCCAATCAGCAAGGAATAACCAAAGGGTACTTATTTATACCTAAAACTAATATGCTTGCTGTGATTTAATGAATTTAGCGTTAATTAATAAAAGAAAAAAAGAAAAATTATAATTTTCGTCATGAGCACTAAGTCTGGGAGTGGTCATTTATTCACAAATATAGTAACGGGTCACTCCTGACTTCCTCCGGCAGTGACGTCACGGTGCGTTAAGCTGAATGCCATCCTCCCCGCTTTACAACAAAACTCAATGGGAACTACCAGACACGCCTGCACTCAACAACAATTAGTTAAGATTTCAAAAAGACTTCATTATTGAAATTTGCGAGAGCTATAGTTAAACTGACAATGCCTACGTGCATGGCAGTTGGATGTTGCAATACATTGGGAAACGTTTAAAAAAACAGTTATTTCACCTTTCCAATTCACGATCCACCATGGGTTCATCGTTGGATTGCCAATTTAAAGATGGAGGCTTTGCTATCGAACTTTTGGCCAGAGAAAAAACACGTCATATGTAGCCAACGTTTGGAAGAAGAATGTTTTCAAGATGGATAATAGCGCGTTGTGACAAACACCAAATACAGCACTGGGACTTGATCAACAGCCGATACCGCACCGTGACGTCACAAACCGGTTGGTGGCAGTAGTGTTCTTTGCCGAAAATGGATGTCTCCGTTAAAGCACATTCAAATGAAAACTACTCTCAATAAAAAAAATAAAATAACACATCATTTGTTGAACAGTATGTAATAATTTTATATTTAACTGAAATTTGAATTCTGAATATGACTGGACTTTTCCTTTTTAAATCTTTCAGATGTGTCAGATGTCTTGGATAATACGAGTAACGTTGGAATTTATTCCTTGTAAGTGGTTGAGTTGTTAACATTGATGCTCCTGAATGCATCACTGACTGACATCACTGCTTTTGAAACTACTTGATGCTGGAAAACTTTTTAAAGCTCTAGAAAAATGACAGTGTTTAGAGTTTTAGCTGTTAAATGGTAAAAGAAGATGAGGGATTTAGTTTAAAATCCTCTTACACAGAAAAAATATAAATGTATACTTGATAAGGATTCCAATCCGGTTTGGAAAAGTAACAATGTTATTGAGGAGATGTTTCTGTTTTCATAAGTAGTTTCTACATCTTTCTTTTTTATTTGTTTTTGAAAGGTCCATATTTAAAATCTGACATCTGAAAACATCAAACCTTATTTTGGTTATTGAATTCATTTTTTTGTCATGTAACTTTAAATTATACAGATTTAGAGTAAATGTTTGTCTTATGATGTTGATGCATCTTTCTGTCCAATGTCATTTTCTTCAGGCCAACATTGTTGCGAGAACAACATTACCAGTACCTCAAGAAGGGGCTACGTCACCTATCAGATGCTTACGAGGTACAGCGGGCTTACATTTGTCAAAGCGCACTGGTTTTTATGGATCATGTATTGTTTTATAGAGCTGATGATAAATGTGTCACAAAATATGTTCCCTCTGAATGCAAACTGATGCATCTACACTTGGGCTTGTAAAAACACCACTATCTGTGACAGAACAATGATAGAGCAACTTTTATGGTGCGTTCACACCGAACGGCGTCAAAAACGCTTTAACACCCAAACTTGGATGCTGGTTCTAACTGGTTAAGTTGCTTTGGCGCTTCAATGTTCTGGATACTCGGCGCTCTGGTTGTTTATCTGCTCTGTTCTGTAGCTTCAAGCTAAAAAGCTTGGAAAAAATTATTATAAAACATTTTTAAGCAAGAAAGTTAACTCAAAACATAATTTGTGAAGTCAGTTCATCAGGATTATCCCGCATACCGGCGGGAGGCAGCGCTGGGAACCCCCAGCCAAACCTCTCTGAAGGCTGTCAGGGAATTTCCTGTTTCTCTTCTGCGTGGGTGGAAGTACGGAAGAGGATTAGGGCCACTGAAAAAAACAAACAAAAAAAAACTGATTTTTAAAATTTTATTTCAGTTTAGTATGGAAAAAAAAGTCAAAATTCTGACTTTTTTCTGAGAATTCGGACTTTTTTCTCTCAATAAAAAAAAGAATTTTGAGATTAAAGTCAGAATTCTGAGAAAAAAGTCATACTTGTTTTCTGATTCTAAACTGAAATAAAATTTAAAAATCAGTTAACTTTTTTTTTTTCAGTGGCCCTAATCCTCTTCCGTAGTGAAAGTGAATATGTGGTTAAAAAAAAGACTGCGAGCACAAGATTATAAAATCAAATATTTTTTGCTGGGAGGTTTTTACAATTTTTTAATTAATTTAGGTATTCATAAACTGTTTCACTCTAGCTCATTAAAAAGTTTCAGAGCAGAATGATCAGATATCGCTCTTTGTCGCTTGTATGTATCAATCGTTTTTTCTGTCTTTTTTAGAAAATGTTGAGTTCAGCTCTGTCTGTAAAAGTCCTGGATTAGTTTTTCTGATTGGTTGATGCTCTGCTTTAAAAGTTCAGACATCTCCGTCCCTCATAGACTTTGCATGTAAATCAGATAACAGCCAGAATGCATTTGGTGTGAACAACCTTCTAAAACGTGCAAATCAGCTGATATAAGTTAAGCTTTCCTTCATAATTTCTTTATTATGGTGGAATTAGAGAAAGTTTACCTTGTGTTGAACTAAATAATGTCGTATATGTTTATATCTTTAAATGATCTTGTGGGTTTTGTTTGTATAAACTGTAGTGTCTGGATGCGAGCAGACCGTGGCTTTGCTTCTGGATCCTCCACAGCCTGGAATTACTGGAGGAGCCCATTCCTCCCGCTGTCGCCTCTGAGTGAGTCTCACAGACACAGACTAGGATACCTCAACTACTGTAGAGAGCTGCAGTTTACAGCAAGGAATCATTTTAACACAACATCACCTGAAAGAGATTCCTTTTTTTTTTCATAGTGGTCTTAACATTCCACATTTATTGTATAAAAACAGGGAAGACATTCACATGGCAGCGTCAAAACTTAAAAGGAACCGATTTCACTTTCAGTTTGGCAATGACACAAAAGAATCTATTTATGATAAAGTAACAACAAAGAAAAACTGTAAAACATTTTTTAAAGAAATCTGCTTATTGAGTGTTTTAATAAATCAAATTGTTTGCATGAGTAAGAAGGGAAAGCTTCATGTGTCCAATGATGGATAGCTGAATAGCAGCATGGTTTCTTCATATTTCTTTAAAACGTTTTGTTTCTGGTTTCTTTCTTGGCCTCATAATGGGTCTGTTGTTTAGAATAAAGCCGAGTCACATTTTTTTGTGCTATTCTTTTCCTTTGAAGTTTCAATATCCAGAATAAGTTCCTGCAGATCCTTAAAAAGTCTCAAAAAGGCATTGAATTCTTCAATATAAAAATAAGGCCTTAATTAGTATTAAAATGTCTTTCATAGGTCTTAAAATTGTCACCAAGTCATAAATAGGATTTTATTTATTTTTTTATTCATGTCAAACATTTAAATAATTCATGATAATTTTTTTACATTTACCGAACAGCTTAGCTGTAAATATCATTAGTTCTATCCCGACAGCAGAACCAATAAAAACAATGTTGCAAACAGACCTTGGAGTGATGCGCCAATAACAGTGAATTCAATGAAAATTGTCTATCTAGCCAAGTTTTTTCTGCATGGCTAAAAATGGTACCAGGTGAGGAATAGCGTATTTTGAGCAAAAGGTCATTCAAGCTCAGCATGTTGGGTATCAAAGCTTTGGAGTCAGACATGTGAAGGTTCCTGCTATCTCTGCTTCTGTTATCAGAAGATGGCCGCTCACACTGAGCCTGGTTCTGCGGGAGGTTTCTTCCTGTTAAAAGGGAGTTTTTCCTCTCTACTGTCACTACAAGCATGCTTAGTGTGATGGATTGATGAAGAGTCAATGAGTCGATGCAATCAACTGGTTTTCCTTGGTTAGAAAACATTGAATCAATCTGACTGGATGATCTAGTGAACTGTAAAAAGCTTTGAGATGACGTGTGTTGTGAATGGCCGCTATATAAATAAACTTAATTTAATTGAAGAGTGAAAAACAAAGCACCAAAATTAAGTTACAGAGAAGCAGCAGCTATTTCTCAGTTCTGTTCCACCATTGTCTCTGCAAGGCCTCTACAGCCATCTCCATCAAAAAATAAACCAGCAGCACCAAATCTCCGGATAATGTTTGGCGGTACGCCTACAATGGAAGCACAGCTATTATGGACTTTGAGTAGAGATCAAAACAAAGTTTGTGAATTCCATTCATTAGTCGTTAAAAATATGTTATCAGTGTGTTTTTAGCTTTCTTCCTATATGGAAAGTTTTTCAAAACTGTAATTATTACCACAAGAAAGCAATGGTTTATGTTAAATTAAGCTTCAGGTTAAATTTGTTGCAACCAGGTATTCTTGTGTTAATTGTGAAGTTGGTCATAAAGTTTTGTTTCAAGGGACAAAAGTCTTAAATTTAACTTGCCTTATGTTGTAGGAACCCTGATAATAATCTGAACCTTCAGAGTTTTTACAATGTGCCTGGTTTCCATTCTATATGTAAGGCAATAAGTAGCTTAGATATTGAAAAAAAATCTAAACTAATTCTGGCTGCTCACTAATGATGAAGAATATTAGCTTTTTTTAATAGCTGTTTTTATGCAGTCAGGAGTTAAATAGAGAAACACAAAAACTGTCATTAAAAAAAAGTCACTGCCTTTTGAATGTGTCGCTCTGCAAACCTCAGAGTGCAGCGATGCCAGGTCAAGCCTACACTCTCATTATAACAGTGCGGCGTGCCAGTTGGAGCGGATGGTACGGCCCTGTGCGTGCCGCCCGCCAGCCTTGTGTTCATACAAAGGAGCACACTGGCTCCTCCTGAGGCTTTCTAACAATGGCGGCCCGACGTCAGATTGCTTCCTCTGTCCCGTACTGGGCTCAGGTCAGAACTGGCACCAGACGGCCTGGTTGGTTTAGAGTTAATGAAAGCGTCTCTTCCAACTCATTTGGCCAAGGATCCTGTGTGTTCAGCTATTCCTCTCTGCAGCGGAGGCTGGAAAGACATTTTTTTTGGAATTTGCTGGATGAATTCAGGGCTGTAAAGAGCAAAACCTCAGCTGTCTTCTGTGACACGTCAGCTGAAGAACTTTAATGTTTTTATTTTTGCAGCTGTAAAAAGGATTTTTTTGAAGGCCAGACAGAGTTATATAAGAGGAGGTTTTATTTTTTATTTTTCTAGCTGGCTCTGCTCATTTTATCTCATAAAATCTGGGAGTACTGAGTGGAAAATATATTTGCACATAAAAAGGAAAGATTCCAATGATTCAGAAAAGGATATCTTCTTTTTCTTTTATTCCGATTATGTATCCAGAAACATATGATATGCCTTATTTAGGTTAAAAAGCCTTTTTATACAAACATAGTAACATGTTAATCCATGTTCTGCTCAAATCTGTAAAAATGAACGTTCAGTAGAAACTTCTGTGCTAATAGCGTTAGGATTGATTTTAGCCAATCACTGTAACGGATGAAATATGACGAGCTGCAACAATTCACTATTTTAAGCTCTTTCTGTTCCTCTTTAAAAGAATAAATCATGGATTCTGAGAGGCAGATGTGATAACAGCAGCTTCACCTTCGTCTTCCTGTGCATCTGTGTTTATTTTGGTCTGGCTGTGGGCTCAGCGGCTCTCGTTTTTATCCTGGTTATATCTCCCACCTTAAACCATTATACTGCGACGTGATTGGCTCAACCGTTTGAGGCAGTCTTTAATAGTTGAAGATAGATTTTTACAGGCAAGCTTATATATTTAGTGTCCTAGAAACTAAGTAGTCCGTTTTTTAATTTCCTCTTTAGCTGGTTATTTTTGGCAAGTTAAGGTTATGCAGTAGTTGCTTTTTCTCAGGATCCAGGATGCTTTGTTCTTTTGATGTACAAAATTATAATGCGCTGCTGTTGTTTTTATTTATCCTAATCTGACATTAAAATCTGCTTAATTATTTAAAATATTTAGGTGTGGGGAAAAAAACTAAAGAAATGTTTAAATGGAAAACTGTTTTCACAGTGCTGCTTTTAGGTGAAATGCTTAGTTTCAAAAGAAAATGCTTATAAACCTGTGATACTCTGCCTCCTCAGGGTGTGTCAGTTTCTGGCTCACTGTCAGAGCCCAACGGGGGGGTTCGCTGGAGGACCAGGGCAGCACGCCCACCTCGCTCCGACCTACGCTGCTGTCAACGCCCTGTGCATCATCGGCACAGAGGAGGCCTACGGCGTGATAGACAGGTACGATCCTCCACACACAGCCACTCCATCCCACCAATCAGCACGAGCAAGTCGAAGGTAAACGATTCTAGATATGATGGAATCGTTTAGTTGGGAAACTCGTTTTTTTTTGTTTGTTTTTTTTACAATATGTTGGTTAGATTTGATTAAACCAGCTAAAACCAGATAGTTTTCACATTCAGGGTTTTTATTTTGTTAAATCTACATTTTAAGGTTATTTACATTGCCCAGCTTGATGAAGTATATACATTGTTTATTAGGGTGATGGTGTAAAAGATGTAAAAAAGCTTGCATTATAATAAGTT
Organism: Cyprinodon diabolis; assembly: GCA_030533445.1. NCBI lineage: Eukaryota > Metazoa > Chordata > Actinopteri > Cyprinodontiformes > Cyprinodontidae > Cyprinodon > Cyprinodon diabolis. Next base: position 10,835,340 of record CM060076.1, on the reverse strand, counting down.
GGTTTTTTTCCTGGATGCAGAGATGTACCACTGAAATGTCGGGTGGCCCTCAGACCTCTGGTTCAAGGTGGATCCACATTAGGACTGGGCGATAATTCAATAACGATTTATATCGATCGATAGACGTGTGGCGCAATAGAAAAAAATAGGCTCGATAAAAGTTCGATAAAGAAACGCAGTTTTCCTTCCTTCTCATTGTAGCCTAGCATGTAGGTTTATGCTAGTCACTACTTCCTCCCAACCAATCACAATCGCGGACCCAGGCACGCCGTCACAAAGCGCTGCCCTCTCAAACCACAACACAGAGCACATGAAGATGTCGCAGCAAGGAGAGTCGGAGGAAGTTGTTCCAAAGAAGGTTTTTTGTAGTTCGCCAGATTGGTAGTATTTCGGTCATGGAAAGTCGGACAAAAAACAAACCACAGTCATCTGTTAACCAGTGAAGGGAACCAGGGAAAACGAAGTCTGATAACACAACTGACTTTTTTTTTTTTCATCTCAGCTGCTCACACCCGCAGGAGTACGAGCTGTGTAGGCCCCGCCGCGCATCTGCGTCGTCCTCCGAGGAATCTTCGGGAAAATATATATATATTTTCAGTTCTGGGCAGTTTCCCACGTAGTTCTAACGAGTGAGAGAAAAATGCTGAGGGGCCAGCAACTTCAAAGTAAAAACTCAGGTTAAAGCAGGAAACTAAGCTGAACCATAACGAGGTGCCAGCAGCACCTCTAGAAGAATAGGGGTGAGAAAAAATACCCCATAGAAATGCTAGACTAAAGGGTGAGTTGATTTTTGTTCTTGTTGAGTGGAGTTTACATGGTAGCCTAGTCCTACAATCTTTTAATTATCACAAGCTGGTGGTGTACTATTCCCACCCAAATAGGGTATTCTATTTATTTATTTGTTATATTTATTTTGGTCACTTTTCTAGTCACTTTAGTTTATTCTTTGTCAGTGTTTAATAACATAACTCAGGTCTCTTAAGTTATTTTTCATTAAAACAATTCTGTTATGGTTAAAAAAGTTGGTTAAATAAAGATTTAATTGGAAGTCTGTGTTTGTGTTCTTTATTAAAATTAAATCATTTGGCAATATCATAAAATGTCCAGGCAGCGCTGCACATAAAATATGGTTTCAAATCTTTTCAATAATTATCGATATCGATCAATATGCATTTTTTTTATCGATAAGCTTTTTTTCTATATCATCCAGCCCTAATCCACAGGATGTTCATACACTAAAGGATAGAAAAATCTTTATTAAATCTTCTAAAATGTAGTTTCCTATGTTTTTTTTTTTTCTTTAGGGTTTCTAGAAAGTTGGCAGCAAATCAAACCTTATATCTTTCCTAGCACACATTAGAACTCGGGTAGAGGGCCTCCATTTCTCTGTAAATGCTCAGGTTAAAGACATTCACATCTTTAAAGCCATTTTTAGTACTATAGGTTTTCTTCTACAGGATTTACGCCACCGGCCTTTTTTCCTGTTCAAGCAGCACAAAACATGAATAAAAACATGTGTTTTTTAATGCATTCTTCTACATTTTCTATGTGACTAACCTGCTGATGCTTTACAGACTCTCTGTAATAATTGTTCATTATTCACACCCTTCAACCTTCCTCAGGGAGAAGCTTCTAGACTTCCTCTGGTCATTGAAGCAGCAAGACGGCTCCTTTGTGATGCACATCGGAGGGGAGGTAGATGTCAGGTGAGAAGGCTCCATAATTGGCTAATTCTCTTGTTTATATTTCATTCTTTGTTTCTCTTGTTTTGATAACTAGAATTAAATCAATTAGAGCTCCAACCAGAAATGTATGCTGCATAGTCACTTTTACAAATACCTTTAGTGCATATATGGAGAGCTTTTGTTCAGGATCAATTTAACAGGATAAAATGGCACATACGTTTCCTGAGAATTAAAGTGAGAACTTTAGTTTTCTTAACATCAATAACCAGGAGGTCACCTGCATAGTAATCGTCTTTATTCTGTTTGAGCTGCATATGAGCTTAATGGAAGAATCTAATCTATAATGTACTCTGTTCCCAGCCTGCTTCTTTTCTCATATTGAACAGAGAAACGCGAACTTTATGTGTTTTTGGAAAATGATAAAAATTGGACTGAAATCTGGAGTAGGGTTCTTGGATTTTTATTTCATGGCAGCAATGCTTTGGTTAAAATACTAGAATCTTTTAGGATTCATGTCTTATTAAGAGGAAGGATCATATCTTTTTTAATTCCTTTTGTTGAAATAATGCCTAATTTATAGTTTTATTATAGAATTATAAATCTTAAAAATTAAACGTAAAATGCCCTGGAAAAAGAAAAAAAAAGGTGTGTTATTGTGGGTTTGGTCAGTGAAATGTGTTTATTGCACATCCTGGATGTTGATGGAGTTATATTGTGTTGGAAGAGGATAAATCGGCCAGTAGGACTGAGAATGTTTTCTAACAGCCTTGTTTCTCTCCTTTTATCTGCGCAGACACTGCATCTGCTCTTAGATTATACCATACTGACCCGAATATAGGGTGACCCTTATTATAAGACGACCCCCTCTTTCCAGGACCAGTTTATAGGAACAACAAAAAAAAAAACTAAAAAGACTGATAAAACAAATTTATTGGGTTTAAAGAAACTTTTATTATTGAAGTGCTAGCAATTTCATTGAAATAACATTGGATTGAAAGATTTGTGCAATTAAACTATAAAGTAAAAACAATATCAGTGCAATAAGACATTTTATTGAAATCTTGCAACACTTCAACTCAAATGTAATCTGAACTTTGATCACAGAACGTCTCAAAAACCTGGATGAGGCTTTTACTCAGACGTCCTCTGCCTCGCTGCACTCCCTGTAGCTCTGCTATTTCTTGCTAAGCTTTTCTTTTGCTGTATGCATTTTTCTGGTCTTCTGACATTGTAATCTGTAACTCTGTATTTCTTTGATGCCTCCTCTGTGTTGACCACAATTATTTTACGATTGCTGTCATTACTTTGCCTCAAATGTCTGCAATCTTTTCTGACTTTTGATCTAATCCGTACTGGGCAGAAACCCTCCTTTTGTAGTATCTTTGTCACTTCTTCTCTGCTGTGATTAAAAAAATTACCCCAGCCAAAGTGAGGTCACTAACTTTACAAAAACCTGGCGCCCTCTGCTGTTGCGTTCGTGTAGCGATCCCAGACACCTGTCACCCGATTATAAGACTCATATTTTTACATGATTTTTAACAAAAAAAAACCCGTGTCTTATACTCGGGCCAATATGGTAGCTTTCAGTTGTGAACAGAAATTAGAATCGGAACAAGTACTATTCCATATAAAGGTGAAGCACAAAAAAACTATCGCACAACCATTCTGAGTGCTGTAATTGATTAATTATGTCAATATATAAGGTCTAGATTCACAAAATTAGAAATTTGACCTTTTTTATGGGGAAACAGGAAACACTCTAGTTGTGTCATCTTTGTGCACACTTATCTGTACTTTTTCACAATAATTTAATGGCATTCAAATTTTAATTTCTTATACTGAGTTTGTATACTATCCAGTGTTTTGTTTTAAGCAGGGAAGAAGGATTGCAACTATTAAAAAAATTGTTTAAAAGCTTTTATGTTCCGATACATGAATATAAGTAACAACACAAAGCATTATTTTGACTGCAGATTTACTTCATATAATATATATATATATATATATATATATATATATATATATATATATATATATATATATATATATTCTTTTGAACTAATATGTTAAGGATTACGTTGAACTAAAATCTAAAAGTAAACTTAATCTTCCAGGAGTGCTTACTGTGCAGCTTCTGTTGCATCGCTCACAAACATCATGGCTCCTAAACTGTTTGAAGACACGACCAACTGGATCCTCAGGTACAGCCAAGATGTCATCAAAGGAGACGTTTTTTTTTTCTGCCCGGTTTTATTCTGATTCCTCCTCTTGTTTTCTGTGGATGCAGCTGTCAGAACTGGGAGGGGGGTCTGAGTGGCGTTCCAGGCCTGGAGGCACACGGTGGTTATACTTTCTGTGGTACGGCCGCCCTCGTGATACTGGGCAAAGAACACATGCTGGATCTAAAGGCCTTGCTGGTAAGCCATCACTCTTCTTTTCTCCTTAGCTTTAGACATATATAGAGCTTTATTTTATTTATCCAGAGCAAAATACTTTGATTAGATGAGGAAAGTGTGAAAACATTTGCTGAACTCTACTGATGTTGGAGCTCTAATGATTTGTTCTGCAGCAAAGATGTTTGCTGACCATCAGGTGACAGGCTTCTGAGCAGCGTTTTTTTTTTTAACATCTACCTGCTGTCTGTGCTCCCAGTGTGCTAAAATATCAGCCATCGATTCCTCTGCTGTTTGCTTCAGCATCCATTCAAATGCCAAGCAGTTAAAAGTTAAATTTGCATGTGACGGACTCTGGTGAAACCCTCTCACTGTTCTTTAAAATGTTAAATATAGCCGAGTTTCCTTTTAAGGTTATATTTTTCCTTGATGGTTTGGAATAAAGAGGAAATTAATGAAATTATCTCCAGACATTTCATGCCATCTTCACTTGACATCAGTCAGAAAATTGCAATAATCGAATTAGTTGTAATCTTTGTGTTTACAGAAAGAAAACTAGTTCAGAAGTTATTGTTGATTAAAATGAATGTATTGGAATCTAATAGAAAAATGTTTCAGGATTTAGCATGAATAATAAGGTCTTTACAATCCTGTGAAACGATCTAACAGAAACTCAGCTTTTTTAAAACAGATTCCCCACCTAAATCATTTTATTTAATTAAGGAATACAGAATATAAAAGCCGAAACAGGAAAAAGATGTTTTATTAATAAAAACTAAAAAATTGTTTATATTCAATAAGTTTTAGACCTGAATTTAGCTAAAATACCATGAAGTAGATTAAAGTAGAACAGAAATGAACTTAATGGCTCCTCAATGAGAAAATTCCCGTGTCAAAGCAGCCGAATGAAACACAAACAGAAGCCTGCAGATAAACACAAAGACAAAACAGACATAAGAATAAAGGACTGAACATTAAGGACTTATTTTTGGTTGTGGTTTCTCCCATGTTTGGGGGGCTTTTGGCCTCTTGCTTTAGTTCATTGAAGCACTGTTTCCTGCACAGTCAGATATCTGAACTTTGACTTTAACGCTGCAGTACCTTGTTTTTGTTTTTTTAAAATCATTCTGTTGGAGCCGTTTCTCTTGCTGCTGTTTTTAGATTTATTTCTCCGTTTCATTATACTGTTTACTCCAAAGCTCCTCAGGCTGAAAAAAATAAATGATTCCTCCTCCACCCCGCTTTATAGACTCTATGAGGCATTTGTGCTGATATGGTTTGAATGAATTTTACAAAGTGTTGCAAATAAAGTTGTTTTAGTCATATTGAAATGGTTGCTGCCACTGAAACTAAAGTTAACATTTTGAGTGCAGCAGGATGCTGCAGTATCCTGTAGGTTGCAGCTTTGCTTTTGATTGGCAGTGAGAAACAATACTGAAACAGAACATAAGGTCAAATTTAATTAGGAGGATGTCGTTCCAATAGGTCTTAGTATTCTGTGACTTATTCTCTACTTGTTATTGTATAGTCATGCACTTTGAGATGCTAACTGAGGCGCAAAGATTCTGAGCAATGTTGACATGAACCACAATGGTGGACATGGGCATTTGATTTTTTTCTCATGTTCAGGTTTCATTGAGGAGTTAACTTCAGAGCAGCTTGGATCTGCCTCTTAATATTTTTAAATCTTAGTTTGAAATGAAAATAATTGCTTTTCTTTTAACTTTTAGTTCTCAGTCTACCTCCCATTTCATTTATAGTAGTAAAGCTGGTGTAGAAGGGTGGCTTTCAATGTTTTTAAAGGTGAAGAGGAAAAACCCAGTGCAGATTTGATCATATATAACCTCTTTGGTTGGAATTAAGATTTTTTTTTTTTTACATTTACAAATGTATTTATTTTTTTATGTTTTGATCACATGATGTAAGGACCTTCCAAGAGTAAATCTTATAGCAGAAATTATAGGATCAAAAAAAGTTCTATAATTCTCATTTGGTCTCAGTCCAGACTTAGCTTATCTCTTTTTAAAATAAAAATAATTTTCTTACATTTGGTTTTTAAAGGAATTGTTTTTATTAGGACCTACTTCAATGTTTAACTCTTCATTTAAATGTGTGTTATTTCCCCGCAGCGCTGGGTGGTCAGCAGGCAGATGCGCTTTGAAGGAGGCTTCCAGGGTCGCTGTAACAAACTGGTGGACGGCTGCTACTCCTTTTGGCAAGCTGGACTCTTGCCTCTCCTCCACAGAGCCTTATTCAACGACGGTACATTTTTATATCCGTTTACAAGCAACTGATTAACTGATGAGTCTAACAGTTCTCAGACTAACTGAGTCACTTTTAGATCATTTGTGCTGATTTATAATGAGCTGGTTTTCATTGCTTCTGAAAAAGGGAAATTGTTGCTTTGAATCCTCATGTTTATTATGAGTTTAGGAGCTTTTATGTTTTCCTTCTTATAAACAGTCTGGAAAAATGTAATTTGATTCAAGTATGATCCATTTAACATAAAACTAGCAGGGTCAGTGGAAAAGAGCAGCTGTTGGAAAAAATAAAACCAAATAGCCCATAATATGGTTTATTTTTGTTTCGTATTTAAGTTAGCTGTGCTACATATTAGCTCCATTTTTGCACCCCCAACTTGATTACCTGAATGTAAATGAATCGTACGGAGCCCCTAAAGGGACATGGAGGGGGAAAAAAGATCTTTTGCGAGATCCCGCAATACTTTTGCGAGATCTCGCAAAAGTTTATTTTTTCCCTCCATGTCCCTTTAGGGGCTGCGTAGGATTGCATACTGACCTTGTCTCTCTTCATTCGTGTAATGTCGTGTTTTGGAACCTCTCCAAATCATCCTCCATGGTTGTAGCTGACACATGGGTGTATTATCCTCCCATAGCAGTAAACTTTGCACCTCCACTGTTGTATGTCTGTTTTACTTCCGGTTCGCTGACATGGCAAAACGTTTTGCGAGATCTTGCAAAAGTATTGTGGGATCTCGCAAAAGGTTATTTTTCCTCCATGTCCCTTTAGGGGCTCCGTAGAATCGCGCCTTGAGTTAATTAAAGACTAGTATTTTTCATTCAATCAGAACACTCCGAGCAGATGCAAAATGCTTCACATAACAGTGGTAGAGATTACAAAGCTAAGGATAATGTAATGACATCAGCACTTGATAATTTAATCAAATTCAGTAAAATGTTGCTTTTTGGGTTATATATTAATTATTTCACTTATTAAAATCTAAATCCCTCTAATGTAATTCAATCTCTGTATTTTCCCCATCTCTTTGGGGAGCACTGGGCTGCCAGTGTGCGGCACCAGAGGAGCAGTGTGAGGTTAAGGGTCTTGCTCAGGGACCCAGAGTGGAGGCTGTGGCCAACACTCCCTATTAAGTAATGTTTAAAAAAAAAAAAAAAAGTTTAAGTTAGAGAGAAGCTAAGTATCATTCCGTAAAAGTTTAAAAAATAATCCACTGGACAAATGTCTGGATCCACCGTGAGTTTGAGTCTTTAGAGAGACAAGGCCTTGTATTGCTTGGAAACATGCAAGACATTTGAATTGAGAAAGCTTCCTTGAGGGGAAGCGAAACGTCTTCAAACCTCGGAAACCAAGTCCAGTGGATTGTTTTTTAAACTTTTACGGAATGACCATGACCTGGATGACTGAGAATCTTCATCAGCCTACAAGCTAAGTATCATTTTTTTTACGATTAAAGGTATAAAACATATACGTTTAAATGCAGTTATTGTAAATATGGTTAATTATATAGTAAATAAGGTCGGAGCAGAGTGATGGAGGCAAGCACAGCAGAGGAAGTAGAATCTGTCGGAAGAAAAGCAAACACGAGACACGTACTGAGATAGAAACACTGCATACCTGTTTGCTCAAAAGTTTGGAGTTTTTCTGTTTTTTTTGTTTGTTTTTTTGGGTAGTCTAACTTTAGTTAATCTCAAACATTTGTTTGATTTCTGTTTGTTTGCAGGAGAGTCGGAGCTCAGTCGGCAGTGCTGGATGTTTGACCAGCAGGCCCTTCAGGAGTACATCCTCCTGTGCTGTCAGAATCCAACAGGGGGCCTTCTGGACAAGCCTGGCAAGTCAGTACCTCACCATCTGTCCCACACACACACAGGGCACAGTCAGATTGGATTCATGTGATTCCGTACGTCAGTCATCCTTGATTTCGTCATGTTTCCAGGTCCAGAGACTTTTACCACACGTGTTACTGTCTTAGCGGCCTCTCCATAGCACAACACTTTGGAAACTTGGAGCATTACAACGAGGTGATCCTCGGCAAGGAGGAGAACCGGCTGGTGAGTGCAGCAGCCAGTCAGTGACAAAAAGGTTGATTAATCCAACACTTAAGGTAGATTTAAAAAAAAAACTTGGATTCTGGCAAAAGAAGAAGTGTTCTGGTTTAATAAGAAATCTCCTGATTTGGATCTTTTTAATTACGTTGAGTTAATGGCTGCTTTGTCTAAACCTGCTCATAAACGATTCATATCTTCTAAATCAAGGGTCTGCATCCTTTCCAATATAAAGAGCCATTTTGCCAAGAGTTCGGCTAAGTAAAAGTCATTTAGAGCCGCAAAATATCACGTGACTTTTTGATATAACAACTTATTTTGTTAAATTTCTGCCTTAGGAAGTCCACTAAAATCTAAGAAAAAAACATGAAACAATTCATAAAGATGAAGCATAGATCTTCTTCTATAGAGTATCATTTGATGTAGAAAAATTATGAAAAGAAAACGCATCAGTTTCATGTTAATTAAAAAAGGGCTCTAAAAACATTTCTATTTCTTTTAATGTTAATCTGTTGTGAAAATTCTATTGAAATATTCTTTATAAAACCACCAAAGCTTCAAAGCCTGATGTTTCTTACTGTAGTACATTAGTTATTTTATATAATTTTAGCCATCATTAGAAGCCATTGAAGAGCCAAGAGCCACTGCAGATCTCAGACCTTTAGTGTCACCTTAAAGAATAAGATTTAGTTGCATCGAAAATCGTAAGACTATTTTGTTTCTTTTTAACATGTAAAACCAATTAGTTAATCTTAACATGTAGACAGATGGAGACATTATTATAGAAACATAATTGAAGCAGGAAAATATGCCTCAAATGAACATAAATGGTAAAAATCTAAATTTGATCATCAAACCACCTTGTTCAAGGATGCATATATCAGGAAAATTCCTTTTTCAGATGTTAAAGTGAAATTCAAATAATCTGCTTCAACTAAGTTGTTAATTTTAAGGGGGTGAATAAACCTCTGGTTGGGTGATTTTTAAATATAAAGCACAATAAAAACGTGTGCAAAGTATCCGATGCATTAGGCTCGAATGTTTGCACATTTTAGATGCATGAGTTTAAGAAAATATTTTTGCTCTCCTGTTTCCAGTAATTAATTTAACAGAACAGGTGTCTGTAAGGATACGATAGATGGATGGTTGGTACAAGAACAAGAAAACGCCCTAAATGTTACAAATATGCCGAGAAATGTAATCCAGATGTGGGAATGGGATCAAGATATTTATATGTTTGACTTCCATTTTCCTTTATAGGCTCCCACTCACCCAGTATACAACATCTGTCCTGACAAGGTGGCTCAGGCTGTGCAGCACTTCCGCCAGTTGCCCGTCCCGCACGCCAGCAGGCAGGCGGGACCGTCTGCTGACTCCAACCCTTCAGAACCAGCCTCTGATGCTGCAGGGAGTCAGTCATAGGTGGATCGTGGGCTTAGACCCGCTCACTCTGACCACAGGACTAGATCCAAGCAGGGATCGGTACGGATGAAAAAAGGGAGCAGACTGGACGACCATCTGGAGAACTTCTGAGGGATTCCTACAAATGTTTCCGACAGTGTTTTTTTTTTTTTTTTTTTTATCCAATGAAAGGAAATTGTGACTTTCAGTATCACCTGACTTAATAAAAGTTTATACAGCAGTTCTCATAATGGTACCTTCATGTTTGAGTTCTTATACCAGACATCTGAGGTCGGGGATTTAACCCCTTGATGCCCATTGTTGAAAATATGCTACAAACCTTTTGTATCACGTACACAACCAAGATGGCGTGTGCATTCCCTCACTGCCGGTTATGACTGATCGCTATTCACTGGATTGCTGATAGGCCGTTGGTAGAACATGTTGCTGTTAAGTCACCAGCCGCCATATTGGCATACCCTAGTTAGACTGCTCGTAACGTAAACATTACATCAAAAAATGATTCTCATTTTCAGGGGGGTTTAATACTTTTAAAGTAAAGGTAAATTCATTACTTTGATACACACTTGCTGTTTCATAACATCACTAGATTGCAATTTGACAAAAAAATAGGCACAGTGCATATTCAGTATGAAGTCTATAAATCATGTAATTATACAAATCCATCACAATAAAAGTGCGTTAAAGAGGCATAATACTGTACTTGGATATTATTACATTCGCACACTGATGTTCCAAATGTGATAAACTGATGTACATGTAATATACATTTCATTAATTGCGTGACATTAAAGGCATTTTATAGCGCAATCCCGTGAGAGTGGGGAGTACCAAGATGGCGGCAGGTGACTTCAGTTTTTTTCGCCCTATCAGCAATTCAGTGAATACAGATCTGTGGTTATTACACAGTTAGTGTGGACCTAGGAATCTTTGGTAGGCTCTTGTTTCCATGACAACTGATATAAATGTCTTCAAATTTGGAATATATCAACGTTTCTTTACAATTCTAAAATAAATGGAAAGCGTAAAAAGTAAATTTTCCAACTACTTAAAGGTAAACTATAAATTCAAGTGTCAAGGGTTCAATTGAATTTTGCAAAGGGAATGTAAAGCGCTCAGGGATCCTGAACAGATGTGGAGAGTAATAGTATGGATGTAACTTTCAGAACAGGAAGTTTAGAAATTAAATTTTTCAGACATTACCAGAATCCACATGTTCAGACAAACATGCGAAACAATGAGATTCAGTGTGGGTGTGCAATGATCCCATCTTTGATTGTGATATATTAGTGATTAAAAAACTCACTGGGTAACTGAATTTTACTCTTTTTCCATTGCAGTATTGGCAAATTTGAAGAATGTGATTAAATGGTTACTGCAGAATGTTTAGGGATATCAATCATACTTTATGTAAGAGATGTCCCATTTTAAATTTGTGTATTTTTTTTAAAGGTAGTTTGATTGTGGGACTTTATTAGCTCTGACATGCAGTCACAGCTATAGCTGCCTAAAATGGACTCTCAAATGATTAAGTTTTCAATCCAAATATACCAAAAAATTAAGATTTTAGGACCATAAACCCCCAATAATAGTCTGAACCATAAAGAACAAGGACTTACCAACCATCAGCAAACATTACATTAATTTCCACCCAAAAACAGAATCTTGTAAAGGATAAAATAGTTTATTTTATAGTTTCATTGTAAAGGTAGGCCTCAACTTGCAAGACAATTGTTGGCAGTATGTACAACATACTTGTAATTTCCATGGAATGGAATCAGACAAAGACCTACCACACTAATTACATCCTCCTAAGTGGAAATAAAATGGAAACAATATACATACACACGTCTCCTAGAGATTTATTTTTCCTCGGAGAGAGGGGGGGGGATAAGCAACATTAAGTTTTTACTGTGTGAAGCACAACACGTCGACAGGGAGCCGTCTGGCCTCAGACGCTACCTTGGACATTCAATAACCTAGTTTATACCCTTTAACAAGACTACGTGCGACAAATTGGGCTTTTCTCTATGACTTGTGTCGTTACAGAAAATGCATAAATGTTTTGAAAACATCCAATCAATGCTTTGAATAATATATAAATGAGATGCCTAACGTATCCAGCCACCTAAAGTCATTCACTACTTCAAGCTAAAAGGACAAAATATGATACAAAGTTCAGGAATATTCTCCTTTAAAACATCAATCTCAACAAAAGGACTTTTTTTTATAGATATATATGTAATTTGTGTTAAAGGTGACAGGCAGAAAACGTCTGCAATTCAGTGGGCCTGAGGTGGGAGATCGCTAATATTTGCTCAAAGCATCTTCACATTCTTGAGTGAAAAAAAAAAGCTAGAAATCTTTTTACATTTTCAAAAGGGGGGGATTTTTTTGCTTTTTTGGACAGTTCTAGGTGTGTGTAGTAACTTAAACATTAATTTCATTCTTCAATAATCAAGCATAAAAATAAAACAAATACAATAAAGCAGTGCTTGGAGGAGTACACCTGGCTCCCCCTCTTGCCCCATTTTGAAGAGAAGGGGAGGGGCTTTCTGTCAGGTACAAAAAGCATCAAGTCCTTGAGTTGCCAAGCTGCCTTTTTTTTGAGTTTTGGATTGTTGTTGCTGAGAAAAAGTCGGGATGGGGAACCCATGATAGGAGAAAAAACTAAGAAATATGGATGGGTAAAGTTTGGGAAACCTGAAGCTCTCTAGATGGTCTGAAGAAGTCGTCCTCTGCCCTGCTTGCTCCTTCACTGCTGGAAGGACAAACGATGGCAGTGGGAGATTCTCAAGCACCAGCCCGACAAGAGATGGATGAGAGAGAGCGACCATGGGAGCTGAGGGGGGGTGAGTTGATGCACAAAGAGGGAGAGGGGCTTATCGGAGAGCTGCGAAGGCTTTAATTCCTCTCACTCATCCACTGTGCCCCGCCACCCCGTCCTCAGCCGGTTTTCAGCTTATTGACTCTAGCTGGCTTCTACTCGCAGCTTCTTCCTGGTGGGCGGCTCCTCCACCTCCGACTCTGAGCTGGAGTCGGAGCCGCCGTCGAATGCCGACACGGCGCTGCCTTTTGGGTTTGTGTAAAGGCTGCTGTCAGGTGAGGAGTAGCTGGTCTGGAGCTGCGTGGAGCCTTTTACCTTCTCCAGAGCACGGACTGAAGGAAGGAAGACAAAACAAAAACATGAGTGGCTGAGGTCATCTGGTAGAGCCAAGAACAGCAGATGGTGATCTAAAAATAGCACATTATTTAAAGAAAAACATTTTTAAACCAATCAAATTTAGAAATATGTGGAAGTGTATAAATCCCCCTTTACTCTGATACCCTAAATAAAATCCAGGGCGACTAAAGTTATTAGTTATTAACATTCAACCTGTTATAAAAAAAATAGGAAACCTAGCAGGACATCAGGTCAGATCAGGGACATTTATTACTGCAGGAGCCAAGAGGCTCTTTGGACCTCTGGAGGAGCTGTAGAGATCAACAGCTCGGGTGGGATGTCTTAGGATGTGGCTATTAGTTGTGCACAACACAAATCTGGACTTTGTGTGAAAAAGGAAGTCATGGGAAGTCTGATTTAAGGTTAGCCACACGCTAACATGTTGATTAAAGGAAACAAAAATGGCAAAGCTCTGTTTTCACAGGCTGAGCATCAGTGGAACAGTTAGATTATGTGTTTAAAGTTTAGTTAAACTCGAGATGATTTTTGTGTCTAACTCTTTCAAAAAGAGAGACAAATTAAATCATAGATCATAGGAGATTAAGGCCCTTTTCCCTTAATTTAGATTAAAAAGGACCAGAACCAATCTATAACCGAAGAGCAATCTTGGGGCAACAACATATTACTCTTACCTACATAGACCAAGAGTTACTTAGATTCATTTAATGTTCATGATGCTTACCATACACAAACAAAAAGGCCATGATGCATGTTTGTTTTTTTCTTAAATAAAAAAAATTGCAAAAGCATGAGACTTTGCTTTGGATCAATTTCTAATGTATACCATCACAAAAACCATTCTGCTTGTTTCATTTGAATGTTGCATGCAAATAAAATAAGGAAAACAGTTTTTTACATTTTTAACAAACAATTGATATTCTAGTGTTTTAAGGCTTTAGGACATTTTTGGCTCCCTTTTCTAAAAAGTTTGGACACCTCTTGTTTAGATCCAGTCTCCAGAGGGCTTCAGAGTTAGAATCAATTTATTCCTTTATAAGGCAAACTCCCTGCAGCGTGTTCGCATAATGAGCCGGTGATAGGAACATTTGATTCAGGCATGTAGGACTGCCTAACAGTTAAAGGCCACTTCTAGGATTGTGGGTATGACATTCCTTAGTTGAAATAAAAGCATATCAGGAGTTGGAATGGCCTAGTCAACGTCCAGACCTAAATCTGTTTGACAATCCTGGTCGTTATGTAAAGACTGCTGCCCAGAGAGGCGGAGCTTCAATTCTGTAACATGAACAGCCAACAATGCTAATTTCTAGATAGGCAAAGCTGGTTAAAAAGTTACCCAGAAAGACTTGCTGCTGCAAAAACTAAATCAGCAAAAGGGGGATAAATACACATGCACATAAAATGCTGAATATTTTAATTAAATAAAAAAAATCTAAACACTTCTTTTCACAATTATGCTCTGCTTTCTGTTGATCTAACATATCAAACTCATTAACTTGTAATGTCACAAAATGTAAAAAAAGGTTCAAGATGATGAACATTGCTTTCCACTGCAAGTTCCTTCCTGTAATTCAAGTCCATCGTATTTTCTCTACATTGCAGGAACACTAGGCAACCAGCAAGCTTCATGCAAACTCAGCAGCAAAATGCGATGTAATCCTGCATCTGCTCAGACCCACAGAGCCAGACTTCCAGCAGTGGTTACCTTGCTGCTCCAGCAGAGCGTTCTGCCTCTTCAGGTCGTCGATGTCCTGCTGGTGCGTGTGGTTTTTTCGCCTCATGTACTGGATGTACTCTGTGGCTTTGTCTAGGATTTGAGCTCGAGACGCCTGTTTGGTAGACTGCTGTTAGTGACACATGCAAAAAGTGAAGCAATGACACAGACATCACAGGAAATTCAGCACATTTTTCACACTTCAACTGCAGGGAATCTGGTACATTGGTGGGTTTTCTAAGCCCTCCCCCGTTAGCTGCTACAGTCTGTTCACATCCTGGTCTGACAGAGTGGTGCATAACTCTGGTACTGAGCATGCTCCTTAGATAGTCAGAAGAACAAAAAAAAACACCTCAATCAGAATCATTCCCCTCATTTCTGCAACCCTTAAACCTTTAATTTGCAGCCATTAGCTTTATCAATCCAAGTTAAACACTTTAAATAAAGAAAATAAATCCTGATACATTAGTGTAATTTTCTACATCAACAATTTTACCAAACTTAATCATTTTCATTTAGCAAATTCTATACATTTATGATATATATTCTATGACTTAAATGTTAAAAGACAATACTCACAGTTGTAGCTAAAACAGGAAAAAAAAAAACAATACATTTATCCCCCACTGATTTAATTAAATAAGTATGGATGCCACTCATTAAAACTGTAAGGAGAAGAAAGCAGGTTGTTCAATTAGGGAGCGAGAAGTAAAAAAAAAAAAGACTATCCCATACTAACCTACAGTCAGAGGTTTTAACAGTCCAACTGTAGAAAAGTGGATTTAACACAAGGTTATCCTGAACAAATGTCTATTGGAGAAGATAGTGAAGGAATTAAAATAATTCACAGCGACGACTGCAGCTAAGAGTGGAACTGACAACCATGAGGAGCTAACAAAGTCAAACAGCTGCTTGGAAAGCATGCCACAATAAAAGCCTTTTCTGTCACGTTTGGACTTAAAGCACAGAGAAAAAACAATTCTCACATGTTTTCGGTCATTAAGAAGATCTTGATCTGAAGACCTCCAGCTCTAGACGGAGGGTATAGAGTCACAAGGTCATTAAAGGAAGGAGGAGGAGTCAAGTTATGCATCATTTAACGACCCAGAAAGATGGTTTAGGTACTAAAGCTGCATCTGACTGGCAGCCAGTAAAGGTGGATAAAATACTGGTGCTTTCAGCACAGAAAAGGGTCTTGATAAGAATTTAGTGGTTGGGTTTTGTAAGCAGGAAACTGCAGTAATTTAGGAGATATAAACACAATTAAGAGGGGCTTGTTGGACTGCATGTTTCTAATAACTGTACCCAGAGAAACTAAACACTGGATGTACATTTATAATCAGAGATAAGCCAAATAACTTAGAATATTTAAGCTTACAAGATTTTCTGGATTATGCACAATGCTATAAAGGAAGTTTTTGAAAACATCTGACCTTAACTGGACAAAAGGATCATGCTGGATAGACCTAAAGATGCGTTCTAGTGGAGGCCAGCCAACAGTATCCATGGCATACTCATTCCACATGAGATTATCATTCACCAAGTAGAACCCAGCAAAGGTTCAAACAGTGGAAGGTCATCATGTCTGTCCTCCATGTTTCAGGTGTTTCTCTGCGTCCACATATACCCCATTTACACTACCCTTGAAAAACCGTGCCGAGACTGGTCCGAGCTCAGTAACTGAGATAACTTATCGTGTGTAAATGGAAAGCAAACTGAACTGAACCGAGACAGAAACAACCGAACCGAGATAACTGCAGACCAGTTCCAGAGGTGGACTCGGCTGGGTTTTTCCCTGGCTCGGTTCTCTGATAACAAGAGCGCATGAGCAGAACGCGTCATCTGGCTGCACATCCCGATTCACACTCCATTCCAGTAGTTGGCAGTAATGGCCCTCCAAAAACAAAAGAAGAAGAACAACTTCTTCAACTATAAACATCGAAATCTTCTCCACGCAACATTTTAAATAACACCGAAGTACAGCAATAATAATCAAGCATAACTTTCTGAAGGTGACGGGCGCAGCCGTTTTGATTTGCTTGATTCCCTCCTTCTTTGTCTTCTTTTTCTTGTGTTTTATGGCGGTTGGCATTACCGCCACCAACTGCTTGATTTCCTCCGTCAATACTGGCAGTAAAACCGCAGATCGTCACTAGGATGCAAGAGGTCGAGGAACCGAGATAGCGTGATGTGTAAACGGTCGTCAGAACCTAGCTCGGCCTGGTTAACTGATCCGAGCTCGGACCGGTCTCGGCATCGATCGGTTTTTCAAGGGTAGTGTATAGAAACAGCTTAAAAGGCGACTGACGACATAACCAGGAGAGATGTTAATCCTGATCCTGAACCACAGTCATGGTGACGTTGTCCTTCTGGCTCAACTATGTGCATCCAATTATGGAAATATTCACACTAGTGGCCTATAGGGGTGTAAATAATAATCGTTTTGTATCGATGCATCGATCCAAAAGCCGACGATCCGATGCATCGACACGTCCGCAAGATAATCGATACATTTTTTTTTTCCTCCGGTCTATTTTTATCCATTTGCTGCTGGACGTAATTCTCCCTCTCGTGCTGCGGTGGCGCTAAACCTATTTTGCCCTCCTAGCTCGCTTCCTGGTTATACTCTTACATCAGTGTGTTGCAGCAAGCTTGACACAGACATTTTTAAATTATGCTCAATATTGAAGCGTGGTCTGTGCTACACGCTGTGGGTCTAGATACGGCCGAGGCGGCGAGGAAGTGGGGGTGAGTTTAGTCCGACGACGGAGGGACATGAGGGCCAAAAAGAGCGGAGATCCAGGTGGAAAAAGGGTCTCAGCGTTCTTGTGCACCTCGCTCTTCTAGCGGGTCAAACTTCACGAGATGTTTTCCGCAATTTCGGTCATAAAAACAAAACAAGCTGGCCTCTGCGGCACTGTCTGCGGTCAGCTACAATTTGGGAGAGGAGCAGCGGAGCGTCTCTGAAGGGGGCGGGGACGTCGACACTCTGGAGCCGAGGTATTTCATTGAACTCATTGCACTGATTATGTGCAGTATTTTTGCAGTATTTTTGGATGCAACTTTTCTACTTCTGTTATTTGCTGTTGTTTCTAAAAAAAAAAAAATGCATAACGATATTACAGCTTTCATTGATTTATTTCAAACTTGAAACTTTGTTTAGCCTGTAAGGTGTAAAAAAAAAAAAATAATAATAATAATAAAAAAAATTAACCGATTAATCGAATCGAAGTGTATTCTTGAGTATCGAAAATAATCGAATCGTTGGGTCAGGAAATCGATACTGAATCGAATCGCCCTGATGGATGTGATTTACACCATTAGTGGCCTAATGGCAGTCACGCTGTAGAGTCTGATCAAATACAAAACTACTGAAAGGGATAAAAAAAAAATATATAATACAAATAAGTAGGGCTAAAGCAATTAATTGGAATAATCGTGATTAATCGATCATTGAAATAATTGGTCAACCAATTTAGTAATCGATTAATTGTTAACTGGAGTGTAGAGACTGTAAAACAGGTCTTCAACTGACAGAGCGACCCAATTAGAGCAGTAATTATATCAAAATTGTAAAATATATAAACATTTTGCATTTTAGATGTTTTAATCGAAAAATAATCAGATAAATCGGTTTGCAAAATAATCTTTTTTTTGCTGCCCTACAAATAAGAAATGTGCGTGACAATGATTATTAAACCCTTCTACTACAGCCATTCAATTTCACTGGATCCAGCATGATCGTTTTTTTTCCAGCTCAGCTGTCATTTGTTTTTAAAACTTGAATCATTTACAGCAGCGCTCCCAGACATTTGTCACAGCTTCCAAATTCATAACTAGTTATCTGCAGGTGTTGGTTGCAGTTTCTAAACGTGTGTATTTTTGTGGATCGCATGTAATGGGAGTAGCTCGACCAAACAGTGGTAACGAGTAAATATTTATTTGGTTGGATGCTTAAACAAAAAAAAACTATGTGATTTCTGGGAAAGAACGTTTCTGATAAACATGTTTGTAGAGCTTTGTTCTAAGAAGGGTTTTAAAATTTCCTTCAAAAACGTGTAGTTATGTAAACCAGGGAAATCATTTCCATTTCCTGATAAAACATGGTGCAGAAAGAATCAGGGTTTAATGAAGGAAAGGTCTGGATGCAGTGGAGGGAGTGAAAACTTTCAATCGTGAACTTCACTAAATTATCATCTCATGGATGGTGAAGTCCCAAATAAGGTAAAAACACATTCTACATGCTAGCCCTTCTTTTACACACATTTTTTCAGGGCGTATGGCCTCGACTGAATCCTAATTTGGAAAAAATAAAAAAGACCTCATCTGTTCTATGATGGGAACAAAACAGCCAAATTGGCACAACATGTTAAATGTATTTCTTTAGCAAACTATCCCTCCGATCCCTGAATGAGCTTTTTGTGATGTGATGACAAATTTTGTGCTCATAACTGAATCCTGTCCAAGTCTTCTCCATACTACTGATGTGAAAACAGGAAGAGAGCAGCAAAATGTTCTCATAATAACTTCCTGACACTCGTCCAAGTATTCAGGCTGCCTCATTGCCTCGAAGCTGCCAATCTACACTCTCCCACCATCTGCTCTTTTCCCAGTCATTGAAAGAATTTCCCAGATGCACATAAAAACAAAATCTTTGAACATATAAATGTTTAAAAAAAAGGAGATGAAACTGTTCTGTGACATGAGTGTCTGAGTGTTTCTTGCGTGCTGAGTGCTGAGCTTTACCAACCTTTTCTCCCTGCAGGGAGGGTACTGAGTCCCGTAGGCTGTGAAAGCTGTCTTTGATGTGGTCCCTACGTTTTCGCTCCAGTGCATTATGGTGTGCCCGTTTGTCTGCCTGCAATGAGAAGTCACAGGGCCTTCAGCCTGGCAGCAGAGCAGCGTGGGTAGGAGGACAGCGGGTGTCCGGCCGTTCAGCCCCGCTCACACCTACACAAGCTGCTCTGCTGCAGAGTCTCACAATGCAGTGAGAGCACAGCTGCTACATGGCTTTAGATTCACTCCATTCACCATCAGAGAGCTTTATCCTTCGTTTAAAACAACACAGGACCTCAGCATCATCAAACCTAACATAGAAGTCAAAATTCAGACATCCTCTTAATTTGAAAGGATTTTTATTCTAGAGCTGCCATTTTACAAAATATTACCTAAATAAGTCATTTAAACTAAAGTTGCAGAACATTTAAGAAACGAAGTCAATAAAAGCCACAAAGAAAAACATAATTGTTATAATCTAGGGATATTAAAGACTAGTATTAGGGGAGAAGGGATGGAAAAGCCAACTTAAAGCAATTTTTTTTTTTCCTGCCCGAACAATGAAGTGTGCAGTGACAGAGATGGACGCATTATTTACTACTGGCTGTGGTGCAGAGGCTTGCATAAGCATGACAACCGCAGACGGCATTGCAATATGTGGATATAATCGAAACCACACCATATCCACTTCATATTTGTGATGTGGAACCAAAAAAAAAAATTATGCTTTTTAATTTTCTTTACAAGTGAAATCTGAATTAAAAAATTGGAATCCATTTAGCTTCAGAGTCAGTAGATTGTAATGCAACCTTTAGCTGCAACTAATTGTCTTATTTTCTAGGTAACTTAAGTTCAGAAAGCATTGGAACATTAATAATCATAACTTGGTTTACATCTATAGTTGGATCTATGTTCAGACTTTGACTAGACATTCAAACACATAAACAGGCTTGATTTGACCATTCCTGTTTCGCTCCGCCTCTATATTTAATGTTTTTCCTGCTGAAAGTATTAGAAGGCATCAGCAGGCTTTCTAATGAAATGCATCCCCTAAACATAATGGTTCTTCTACCGTGTTTCTAAGGTTTAAGAGATTATATGAGCTGTGCCAGTTTAGCAGGGTTTTTATTTTGTAGCTATGTCACATACTTTTATTTTTCACAAAATGGTTTGAAAAGTAGAAGGGAAGACATGAGTTTATTACTTAACCATTCAGAACGTTATCCATGATTTGTTCTGTAGCCATAACGGTGATTACTGGCGGGATTCAGGATTTTATTTACTGAGTACTGAAAATAGAAATTGGCATAAAGTTTTGCTTGCAACGTAAATGCCTAAATAAAAAACAGAAGTTTCTTTTTTTTCTTTTTTTTTATGGAGGAAAAAATGTGAAAGTAAAGCAATTAATTTGAGTCAGAACAAGTTTTTCAGTGGATATTTTCCACAACACGTCTAATAGTCCCAGACTGCCAGCAGAGCAGTTTAGTTTAGGCGTCAGCTTAACTCAGCAAAACAACTTTACTGAGATGCATCAACAGTGGAAGTCATGGTGGGGGCAAATATACAAAAGTTATCCATTACTGATGAGAAGAATATGGGGTGGGGGAAAACAGGGAAGTAGGGTGACGGTAATGAAGGCCAAGCTTTATTGGTTGTGGGGTTTTTTTTGTTGTGGCTCTTAACACTTGGTGGCACAAACATGATGTTATATTTAGACCAGAAATGTGGATTTTAGATTTTGACTCCATCAGCAGAGGTACAGATCGTAAATGATCGCATTCACAAACAAAAATGTTGAATAGGATTAAATAAAGTTCTCATCTTAAATGTATATTAGTCTCACATTGAAAATGTTTCACAAAAGAATTAAACTTAAAAGCTATTTGCTTTTAAATAAAAGTTTATTTAGAATAATTTGCAAAAAGAACCTTTATAGAGTCTATTATATCCATCTAATTCCTTTCTATACCTTATTTAAATTATGCCTTGAATTTCAACCTCTAGTTTCTATCCATCACATCTGACCTAAAGATAACTTCTAATAACTCTGCAAGGACAACAAAAATGACCAGACCAACATATCAAGTGAAGAAATAAGTCTTAGCCAAACTCATTCCCCCCCCCCTATTGGACCACTTCGGCTTTACCAAGTCCATAAAAGGGCAGGTTTCAGGTGCATAAATAAATTCTTTATTTCATTATTTCATTCACAGGGAGCCCATTGCTCTAGTATTATACTTTTACTCTCAATAAGCATTTTTAAGCATGCTTCAAATAGCGCAAGCCTTTACTTTGTGACTTCCCTTTCACATGTAAGCTTTCTTTTTCTTTTCAAATGAACAGACCTGCCCATCATCCTGACACTCATCACTCTGACCCCTGCTCACAATCACACATCTGTCCCTCATCCCCTGAAAACCCACACTGCAAGTCCAAACACAGGTCAAAGTAACAGCTGTCACTCAGATCTGTCACGATACGGGCAACAAATACCAAAGATTATACCAACTACACATAATAAAGATGTGAAAATATAAAAGGATTGTTGTAGATCTTCCATTTTTATGGTTCCTGAAACAGAACACAACTTCACAATGTGTGGAGGATCTCTTGGCAACTAAACAGGTATGTTACATTTTTATGGATTTTTCCAAACTCACAAATAAATTCATAATACTTCATGTTAAAATCCTCACTTCTTTTATACCAATCTACAGCAGTCTGCATGTGACCACAGATTTGCATTATAATTAGCCTGTAAAGGCACAACATGGCTGCCACTGTTACATGACCAGAGGCTGGCTGGAGATCAGACACTTCCATGTTTTTAGGCCAAACCAGCAAATCCTCCAATCAAAACACTCGTCTGAACTAATCCAAGCTCTCCGGCCACAAACATTAAGCCCAACACTTAACCAGAGGCATAACAGAAAAGCAATAAAAAGAGGTGCCACAGACTGCAGCTGATATAAAAGGCAAGGTAGGACTCGTGACTCATTATGCTGGATCACAATGACAACCAAAGTGGCCACATGTGAGAAAACAGGCTGAAACAGGTTCAGTTTCAGGAGAAAACGTTTCAAGAATTACAGTAGATAACGGCAATGATAAGAGGGTTAAAAATTCTGCAGGAGGAGGGATGCATCCAGTAAACCGCTTTAATGTCACTCAAACGAAACTGAAACTGCTATAAAAAGCAGATCGATTCAGCTAACACTAACCACATTCCAGCATCTTGTGACTACTTGGTTTGGCAACCCTAGCATCTCCACGCAGTTGCCGCTAAATATCACGTGCCTTCTGGCATCACGCAGTCCACTCCTTGCACCCATCCCGCCATAAACAAACACATGACTACCTCTGAAGGTATGTGCTTTTACAAGTCTGGCAGCAGCTCGCACAGCGACAGTTTCAGTAGAAACGGCAAATGTCAAGATGACACAAACTGTTAGTTCACGTGTTTAACCGCAGCAACAGAAAGGAGCTGCTAATTTTCTGTTAGCATGAATCACATATGGAGTCGGACAACAGGAGCGGAGTTCTTCTAAATGTGCATCAACTCCAGACCAGACTGCCGATGTCTCTCTAAGCGGTGATTGAGATCTAGGAATCTAGCTCCTTCCAGAGCTTTCAAATCAAACGCCACGTAGAAAGCTGGACATTTGGTTCAGACGTCATACACCAGCCTGATGGTTTCAGATTTAAAAAGAGTAGATGTCCAACTTTACAGTATACTTTTACAATCAAATTCATTGATACAGACTACAACTGTGGAGAGCTTAGCAAAAATAAATCCTATTCAAATTATTAAATAGTATGACTACCAATAGCCACACCGATACATGTTTCTCTTTTACCCAACGAATCACAGCAGTTTAGAGCTGGACAATATCACTATATCTGCTTTATTGTAGTTCATAGGATTTAGTTTCAATATAAACAAAATAAAAGCCTTTTAACAATCATTAAAACTGTCAAAAATACTCAGATACTCTGAAAAGTACCAATACTCAAACTCTGTATCCATATACAATACTATTTGGCCTGGTAACGATAAGACAGGCAATTGCATAGTTTTGCTAATTTTCATTTTACATTTCTGGATTATTTCCAAATAAAAAAAGAATTGATCAGAAAACTTTAAAAATTGTTACATTTTGTGATACTCTGGCTATTTATTTTCAACGCTTATTCATCTTTCATCTGTGATTCCATTTTGAAAGACTCTTTCAAGGAGAGTTTTTCTTGTTAGTAAAAAATATTTTCTAACTCATTAAATAATTTGTGTTTTTTTCTTCTTTTTATCTGCGTGTATAAAAGTGTTGAATATTTTCCTGGATATCGAATCCGAGTTTTAAAAGTCACTATCCAGACAACACTAGTGTGAACTTCTGACAATTACTTTGCCAATTTTTTAAAAAACTTCTTCACTATAACTTTTTAAAAACACAAAACATGGAGAGTCAGTAATTGAGAAAATGTAATGTTGGACATATCGTATAAACATTGGTGAAAAAAAAAGTTGCAATATATACATTGATAAAGTTTTGTCCGGCCAGAAGAATGTTCTAAACATATAAATATTATCTTTTATCACTTAGTTTATTAAACCCAGCTCACTGTGAATGACCCCTAAGTCTGCTTTCAAACATATAAACCATGTTATTTTAGATGCAGAAGACATTTAAAGCCTTTACCCTAAAAAAAAAAGAACTGTCATTATGAGGCAGCAACTATCAACTCATCAAATTAACCTTTTCTAGCTACTTCAGACAACTTCACACTGAGCTGCTCACACCATGCTTTACAAACTAAACCATGAAACATCAGACGCAAAGCTTGCCATCTTTACCATTTGCATATGATACCAACCCTCATTTAACATGCGAAACGGCTAAAAAGAAAGAAACTAATGAAATGTGACATGTTGCAAATATCTTGTCTTATCTGCAACTTTAAATTGTTAAAAGTATAATATCTAAACAAAAGGCTACTTTATCCGCTTTTCTATACACTATAGTAGAATAGTTCTTTAGCACAGTAAGCTATACATATATATCCATCATTAATCCTTTGCATAAACAGAGAATGTCATGAATTAGAACCTCACTTTGGCTCTTTATCACTCCTACAAACTATAATCCGTTTTCAGATTAGAGTTGGCAAGCTATGAGTCTGTTTAACACCTAGCTGCAGCTTTATTGCCAGAGCAGCTAGTCTGCTTAATCAACCAGCTAATATCAGTGCTCTATGGTCGTGTTGGTCTGTAAAGAGCAGAACAACAAAGAGGTTTGTTTGAATTGCATAATAAGCTCTTGAAAACGACAGCATTTAGCAGGTGTTTCTCTGTTTGCTTAAGTCTCAGGGTCAAACTCAAAATGACAATCGTGCCATGGATATGAATGCAACCAAGTTTGACAGCGGTACATCATTTTAGCTTTAGCATTTATTCTTTGAATTTTTATTTACAAAAAACTGACAGAAATCAAGTTTTGCTATAATTTTGTCCCTCTAATAATTTGTGGCCCATGCCTGATCCATAATTTGTTTTTTTTGACAGGCTCTTCACTACTATGTACCGATGTCACTTTGTTTTTTGTGTAAAAAAAAATAAACACAGTTTTGTAACCAAAACAAACTAACATGTTGTTGTAGTACATTGGTATGAAAAGGCACAAACAGGAAGTAGGATGGAACAAAATGATAAAGCCCAGGGGCATTAGACCAGGAAGACTTCTTGTTCGTGACAGGACACGTCCATGAGGTTTTTGAAAAAAACATTGGTTCCTGTTTTGATACTTCAACCCCAGTAAAGGTTATTTAACAGAAAACTTCATTTATAGCCTACATGACTTAGGCATCAAACTGTGTTTCTTTATTGCTCGTAAGGGATAAATTGTTCATTTTGACATTCCTTAAAAACTTGTCTAACATTATGAAATGGGTCCTTAGTTTTGGATTTTTTTTATACTTTGAATTAATTAAACATTAGATTTCTCGTGTTAACAGTCTTTACTATCTAGTTTAAAATATGCTCGCTGTCAAACGTGCTTCCAGTTTAATAGTGAAGCACAAAAATACAATGAAACATTTAAATCCTTGGCACCACCATGTTTTATTCTAAGCATAATCTGTGTTTCCATTATCAGCTTATATCTGCCCAAACTAGCCAAAAGAAGCCAAGTCTGATTTATACGGATATTTTTTTCCTTTCACAGTACAGTTTTCACCAAAATACTGTGAGACAGGCCTTTGTTATTCTTTAATATTGGCTATGCACAAATCTACATTTTTGACCTTCTTTGCAAAATAACTCATACTTAGAAGGATCATATAACGTGTTAGCTTTGCAAAAGCACTCCAATAATTTTGCTGTGGGCCATTCTAACATGAACCCACTTTGAGCCGAACCATTGCACTGTAGCTCTGGCTCAATATTTAGGGTTGAGGTCCTACTTGAAGGTGAGCCCCCGAATGAATCTCAGGTCCTCAGGAGCCTCTGGGTTCTTTTCATTTATGATTAAGCAACAAAAATAAACTAAAAAAAAGTATCCAACCAAGTATGATATGGTGTGACGCACAGGTTTTACCATGGATGTCAGCAGGAATGCAAGGTGATCATGGTTTTCCATGTATTTAAACAAATCTTTGTTGTGGTAGCAACCATTCATTAAATCCACTCAAAGCAGCTTTTATGTTTCTTTTGAAGAAAACCTTATAAACAAACAACTTTAAACCATTATTTCAGCAATGAAATTCATTTGTAGATACATTTTAAAATGTACTTTTTTGTCTAATTCTTTAAGACTAGAAAGCTTTAGTTGTTCTTGACCATTTCATGCTATTGGCACAGTTTGTTTTTATTCTGAACTTGGTGCAATTCTGTGATAATATGGTGCAAATTTATTTTTTATTGCTTAAAGGTATACTATGCAACCGGTGTTGATTTTCCAGCGAGGCTCCCCCCAGAGGGCGACAGTAAAAGTGCACTGTCGTAAATATGCTCAGCTGTTCTGCTGCTTTCTCCGTCAAGACAGGCGCGGTTGTTTTGAGCTAAAGCAACGAATCACCATGTCTACTGCGGTAGAGAGCCCTTTTCCTCTTTCTTGCCTGGTCCGACACTGGCTTTCGCTGTTTTCTCGCTGGTTCCGCCATGATAACTGCACAAATATCGCCACTGCACTAGAACGGAGCAAGCCTTTCACTGGGGGCGTGTAGTAGTTCTCGCCGTAAAGCAAGACCGACTCTCGCAATGCACGAGACTTCTGAGACTGTGGGTGGGGGCCGAGGGTTCCTGCAATTACAAGTACGGCATTTCCCCTACAGACCACCAGGGCGGCCGAGAAAGCCCTTCTTCGACCTGAAATGACTCATCTAATCATCCAAAACGCTATGGAACACATTAACTGAAAAATGTTGCATAGTATGCCTTTAAATCAGAGGTCTTCAACAGGAGGTCCGTGACCTCTAGGGGTCCACAGAGGTACTGCATGGGGGTCGCGAAAGTTTTGGTTGATTAGACTTTTTTTAATATTCCCCCCTGCAATTTTTCCATTAACTGAAATGTCTTTAAATCCACATCAACATGAATTCAACACACTTTAGTAAACAGATAAATGGAGGCAGAAGATATATTTCAGTCATCAATGCACACATTCAGTGACACACAGGAGCTTTTTCAAGCTGGGCACCGTTTCATTCATCACAACACCTGTCCCATCAATGAGGAATCTGAATCAGAAATACTTTAATAATCCCAGGAAGAAAATACTTTCGTGATATTACTCCATATGTGATAGAATGACTATAGGACCAGTTTGATATAACACAATTTCATGCAATATATATAATTAGTGGGTCCCCTGCTCCATCTCGCCATCAGTTTGGGGGTCCTTGGCCTGGAAAAAGTTGAAGACCTTTGGATTAAATATTACTTCTTCAGTTAACCCATGCTTCTCCTAAGTTTTTTGTTACTTTGGTAACTTCAACCTTTTGGTGTCCCACCTTTCACTTCTAATCTAATGTTTCTGTTCTGACTCCTGGAGGAGGCGGTTGGATGTGATTACGCCTCAGATGTGAGCCTCTGCTGAAATGTCTGTCTTGTGTTACATGTGCTCTTCTTGGGCAGAGGGGTTTTTGATATCTCGAAATCAATCCTGTCAAAGATAAAGTGTGAAATATGTTTTTTTTTTTCCCTCTCTTCCCCAATGTGGCTCCTATCTTTCATCAGAGATAAAAGCCAGCGCTATAGATAACCGCATGGGACATGGGGAGCCAGGTAACCGGTGGGAACCTGGCAAGCCATAAGAATGCGCTGTTCTGCCGAATAAATCTTCCTGAATGCATCGTCCTGTGGCACGCATGGCCTCAGCTGAACGGCTGTAATAAAACTGAAATTTCAATTGCAATGTAAATTTTAGTTGACAATAAAGAAGTTTGATTGATTGATTCCGATTTAAAAAAAAATGGAAAAATGTGCTTCCATTTGGGTTTAATACTCCCATATGAATTTACGCCAACATAGATCTATTCTGTTGCAAATTATACATATAAAAAACATGTTTAATTTATTCCCCAAAGAGGGATGGGCCTAATTTCGAGCAGCATCTAAGTTCTGCTTTGCATGCATCTTTCCTCGTTCCGAGGTGCAGCTACACGTCATTCATTTAGCCACCTGTAGGGAGAAGATGGCTCTAATCTCTGGCTGAAATACAGGAGAAAAAAATAAAAACATCCCGCCGCACTGCTTCCTTAACACAAAGCCGTGTCGGAGATACAGGCGCGGCTTCAGCACACCAGCAACCCTATATCCACCATCTCCTTTACATCCTCACCCTAAAAACCTCCCATGTTGAGATGTCAAGAAATCCCTGATCATAAGCGGAATCCCCGTGGTGTGAAGTCAAGCGCTAGGAGGGGGGAGGAGGAGACAGGCTGCTGCCACGGAGAACAGACAGCTTTGTTTTTCCGGAAAAAATATCAAAGTTGAAACAAACCCAGCCTTTGTAGGGATAAACCTTTTGGTCTAAATATAGACGTGTCACCGTAAATTCCGCCCGGGGAAACACCCTACAACCAACAGTACCGAGCTACGATCGTGGCATGAACACATCATGCACAGATAATGGATTTATAGGTGCTTCATTGACCAATAATACACATTATTTTAATATTTGTAGACATATCCGTGTATTAACATTCAATTACCAAAATAACAGACAACTATATAAGATCAGTGAAACATTTTCTCGACAGTGGCAAAATCCCCCCCACAGTTACGCACCACAGAGTGATATCTCGGTGATTCTTCCTGCAAAGAAACAGAACAAAAAGTACAATTGTAGCCAGAACTGCTCGGCAAATCTCAACTTTTTCGCTGAAGTAGCTTAGAAAGTAACACAAATCAGCATATTAACAATGAGGGAGGTTAAAAGGTTCCGTGAAATGAACAGAATCCTGATTTAAAAAAAATAAAAATACTCAGAAAAGAGCAGCTAGTCAGTTAGCTGGGGGAGCTAGCTGGATGCTAAATTACACGCTAACCGGGCGCGAGGACCCTAAAAAGCGAAGAAGCCGGTGTACTCACGTCACTATCGACTTCGATGTCATCGTTATCGCTCATTCTTCGCTTGAGTAGTCTGGGTTAAATAGACGGGTGGCTACAAAAACAGCATGGATCAGTTTAGCACCGCGCGGGGCAGCTAGCAGCAGCTCACCTTCTGTTTGGACAGAGCCGTCTCCACGTGACTACTCTACACACGCACACTGTTGCTGTGCGGCACGCATGCGTGACATTTCTAGCATATTCGGGAGTTGTAGTCCATCAACGTACCGTAGTTTATTAATCAACGAACACAACGTAGACTTCAGTAATTTTATCAAAATGAAAGGAGAAAAAAACTGATTTGTATTCATTGGTGTTATTCTATATGGTTGGAGGACCCGTGTGTTCCATATTAAAAGTAAAAGCAATTTTTGAAACTACCATACCCACAATTCCGTCTGTTTGGCTTCTACGTCACAGCATCTATTTTGTCGTGTTGCTTTATGGGAATTGTAGTTTAAGCCATATTTGTACGTTGAAGGGGCTGAAAAAGGCCATGGCTGAGACACGTGGAATAAATTAGGGATGAGAATTTTACTTAGGGCAATAATCTGAGTTTTTATAGACCTCATGGCTGCAAAGTTGATTTTAGATATTAAAGAATGGACATGGAATTTTGTCCAAAATATAAATTTTTATATCAAGCCTCTAATCCTCTCATTTCAATTGTTTAATATGTTAACCTCAAATAAGGATGGCTTAAATAAGTCATTAGGATTAAAATGAAATATGTCAAGTGGGTTCGATTTTCAAAGTATTTAAAAATATATAATCTCAAATGAGAGCATAATTGCCAAGTGAATGAAAAATAAACAACTCAAAGCTGTTTTCTAATCAGTCTACTTTACTGGCTCCTCATGACAGCCTGCCCTGCACTTTCAACACACTTGATTTCAACTGATGGCTGATTAGCAGCTTTTTGTTGAACTGCATCAGATTCAAACAATTGCAGTTCCACAAAAGCCTGTAAATTAGCCATCGTTCAGCTGTGCTTAACCCTACGACCAGTGGTTCTCTATCCTATTCCCAAAGTTCTGCATTGCTTTGGTGTCTCCCCACTGCCACACAACTGAGCTAAATAAGTGCCTGATTATCAGGCTTCTGCACTTTTTATACCAAGACAGATACCAAGTATTTTATGTGATGCTGTTATGGATTTACCTATATAAGGAAAAAATAATCTCAACATTTACACAGATGCATCCTAGAATCCATCTGGTCAAACCATAGCGGCAGTTATAATTCCAGAGTTCATACTTTGTATATTAAGAAATTGAATTAAGGGTTATCTGTGAATAATGCAAAGATGATTAGGTCTACTTTTAATGGAATTGAATGATGAGCTGGACCATTAAGAGACGCTAGCTTTTCAGTTTCAGGGTTAGGGTTACTTCTGTTGTGAGCTAGAATCTTTAATAATAACAGATCAGATAAAGTTTGTATTGTATTATGACATAGAGTTTTGTGTTTACCAAGGCCTTCCGCTTTGTACAAAAGTTAATCCTGATCAGATCCTTAAAATACCTGCAAAGCTTCTTTTTAATGCAGAGAAGCTTGAGCTCTACTTAGAGTTCCTCCTAGATAAGGGAGCTCTTCACCTTATCTTAAAGAGCTTTGCAACTCATCTACCCCAAAAGTCGCTTTGATCATGACCCCATCTGGGCCTTCTGGCTCGGCTTCACTGAAGTAGACGGGAGCATCGCTAACATTTCTGTAAATCAGTCCTTGTGTCCATCTCCTGTTCTCCTCCTCTGTCTATTTATTATCCATTAGTGGACTGTCTTGTATGAGTTAGAATCATCTCCTGCATGTAATTTATAGGTAGTGTAACACATAACACATACTCAATACAATGCAGCTTTTATTTATTAGTTTTTTGCTGCAGTTACTTTGAGTATATGCTGGTTAAATGTATTTGCTTTGTCAGGGATTTGCAGATGTAAAATAATCTGCTTTCTTTAGAGACCCACATTTCTCCCACAAAGGGGCAACAAAGGATATTACTACTTCTTTTTTCCAACATACAGTGCAGATAAGGAGCTTATATTGTGGATTGTTTGGCTCAGCAGCAATGGGTCAGAGAATGTGTGCTAAAGGAGATATGAGCAGACTCTTTCTTTTACCAGCAGGTCAACAGGCCACAGCAGCTTCAGAAGACACCCTGCTCTTCTTTCCTTTTCCTGGTGATACGCAGCTTCAGATCTGCACTGACCTTCATCTTATCATTTTTTTCCTGGCCTCAGAGATGCTGCGGGTCATCCTACTAAATTGCTCTCTTGCTCCTAAATCGCCGTTGGAATGAATTACACAGACGGAAACGCAAGGACGGTTTACCAAGAAAATTGCATGTGACAGCCTGGCTTAAAATATGAAGCCATAATGAGGTCGGGCTTTAATAATGAATCTGATGCAGAGAGGCCTCTGTTTCTTCCCTGAAAACAACCATAAACCATTCAGCTTTAACTGTGTCCCACAGTTTTCGAAATCCCTAAAGTAATGGATAATGTTGCACAAAAGGTTTTAATTAAGAGGGAGATATTTCTTCACTCTTGGCACTTGCTCAGTGCTATTTCCCTCTGGTTTTGAGTTTAGTAATGAAGATCTTCAGCTCTATTAAGATCCTAGAGTTCAGTCTGATGGGAGCAAAGAGGGGCTGAAAGTGGAACCATCATTGTTTACATCCGAGCATCTAAAGCTTGGATTTAAAATAACCAGATACATCCCATTTCCCTTTCCCATGGTTTCCCTTCATGTACTTATTTTCTTACTGAGCTCAGTTACCTTCAGATTTATTTTGTCCAACAGTAGATTTATTCAGATCTTTGGTTGAAAATCAAAAACAACTTTAAGTAATAGAACACAAGCTCCATACAGGATAAAATGGAAAATGGTGAATACTTTGACATTTAAGGATTTATAATAATGATTGAGAGGAAGCTGGTGTTTTACTGTCACTGGGGTTGAAGGGAAGAGGTGATTACATAAACAGAGGCTGAGTTTGGAGGCAGGTGAGCAATGATGCTGAGGTGGTGAAGTTCAGGGAGTAAATACTGGGAAGCAAAAGAGAGGGTGTTGAGTGGATTCATCAGAGGAAAGATTAATCTCTTAGGTGAATTCACCAGCAAACTTTGGGAAAAGAGACGGTAGAGGAGTGAGGACCCCAGGAGGGATTGTAGACTGGAGGAGAACATAATGAGTACAGGAGTTAGAGCACAACATTGAACAGGAGGCCTGGATCACTCAGAGAGTGAAAACAATCTGGCATCTGCCTCAGGGAATCCATTCCTCTTTAAGATCCTCCTGATTGGTTTGAACGAGCTCCAGCCACAAGAACACAGCTGCTGGTCACATTGTGCTCACTGCTCGGTGAATGTGATGACTAAAAGCTGCATTAGTATTTTAACACTCACCAGGAAAGCAACCTGTAGAATATTTCTAAACACAAACCAAATACATCAAAGGTGAAGTTTTGGCTTGTGTGATTACCTATTATCTTTTTAAGGAAAACTGTTACTAAATTACCTTTTTACATTGTTACCAGCCGAGGGGTTGATCTTGTTAGACAAGACGCACCAGAGCACGGAGTAGTCTACAATAATTTATTAATCCATTTTATTAAAAAATTTTTATTTAAAACATGGCCTCAGGCCCACTACTCAGCCCCTAAAAAGGTAAGGTAAGGACAATTTAAATGATTCCCAAAAAAATGAATGAACAAAACATGCAATGCAAAAGAAAACAAATTAGTAAATCAAAACAAAGGAAGGCAAACAAATTAGTAATTTAAATAATAAGCAAACAAGCGGCAAAGAAAAAACACAACCACTGCAAACGATGGGACAAATTGTCATTGTCCGACTTCTAATGTTCCTTCACGGGGCCAGAGGAGTCGTGGCCTGCTCGTTCGGCCAGCCCCAGCGTCAGCAGGCTCTGTCGAGAGCGGCCCAAGCAAAACCGGCAAGACAAGACAAGACAGCAGGAGCGTCCAAGCACCAGATGTGGTGACACAGCCGACCAGGGAGAGAGCGGATCAGTAGGCGAGGGCCGGATGGAAGCCGCCCGCCGCACCAACCTCCAACTGCAGCCGCCAACGCCAGCCGCGCAACATATTTTGGATGAGTGGATCGAGCACACCAGCCACTTGGGCAGCCGACACAGAGTAAAGGAAACAATGCACGCACCTCGCAGCGAACTGCTCAGCTTAAAAGCTATCTGCCCCGCCCACGAATCACTCGCTACACCTGGTGTGTGTAGTTGGGAGGGTGGAACACCATCCCACCACATTCTACCGCCCCCCCCGTGTTGCATCGTCGCCCCGACGATGAACCTATAAATCTCAACACCAAGGACGAAAACCTGCTAACTGTGAGTTGGAGACTGGCTGACTAGATCCTGCAGTATGACCCACAGGTCGAGGAAGGTGATGGACATTCGAGTGCTGACCAGCCCTGGAACGAACAGTGCAACGCAAGGGTAGAGGAGCTATCCCAGAAGTTTGAGCAGGGTGACCATGTCCTGAAGCAACCTGTGGAGACAACCTTGGAGCTGCAGAGGTAGATGGTACTGAAGTATCAGGAACCAATAAGCACAAATCATCCTCCAAAGAGTCATCCAGCCCCCCTGAAGGAAAGGTAGGTTTTAACTGCAGGGGTACTGGTATAGGCTCTGGCCCAACCCAAGCCTTTAGCATGTCACGATGCACCTTTCGAGTTCTCTGCAAATCACCTACAGGAGCCACAGCATAAACTGGCCCTCCAGCTGTTGGGGCTCTCACGACCTGATGGATAACCGGGCTAAAGAGGTCCTGGATTTTATGGCAACCTCTAGCACTATGATCGCGCAGGTAAACCAACTGTCCCTCCTGCAATGGAACCTCCCGGATGCCCTGATCATGATGCTCTTTTCTACGCCCTGCAGCTGCCAACAAGTGATCCTAAGCATGACGGAGCGCCGTAGTTAACCTGGTCTGATGCTCAGCCAGCCAGTCCACCACTTCACCTGGTGCAGGGTCCCGAATGCGACCCAACAAGAAATCCACAGGCAGGTGAGGTTCACGGCCAAACATAAGAAAAAACGGAGACTCGCCAGTGCTCTGATGAGGGGTAGTGTTATAACAGAAGAGTACTTGTGGAAGACAGGAAACCCAATCCCGCTCCCTAGATGTTGGTAAAGTGCGCAGCAGATTATGAAGTGTTCTATTAAAGCGTTCACACTGCCCATTTCCAGCAGGGTGGTAAGGGGTAGTGCGCGACTTTTTAACCCCATACAGGTTACAGAGCTGCTGAATTAACGCACTCTCAAAACTCCGACCCTGATCTGAATGAATGCGACTTGGAATCCCAAATCTAAAGAACCATTCAGTGAGCAAAATCTGGGCAACAGTGGCTGCCTTCTCATCCCGAGTTGGAACAGCAATGGTGTACTTACTAAATACATCAGTGATTACCAGAACATTTTCCAGACCATTTTGTGAAGGCTCCAACATGGTAAAATCCATGGGAACAATCTCGTTTGGTCGAGAAGCCAACAGATGGCTCATGAAAGTGCCAGAGCTAGATGGTACATTTTTAGCAACCTGGCACCATTGACACTCTTGTACCCACTTTTTGATGTCATTAGACATCCCAGGCCAGTAACAGCGCTGCCGTACCAACTCTGTGGTGCGCTCCACACCCTGGTGTCCATGCTCTTGATATAACTGATTCAGAACATCCTGTTTAAGAACGGACGGCAAAACCAGCTGTAAGACCTCCTCACCACCATCTGACCGATGGACCTGACGGTACACCACACCATCTCTCTCCACGAGACGACCCCACTGTCTCAACAGAACCAAGGATAATTTGGGAAAGCGCTGCCTCTCCTCAGGAGTATGATAAACCTGCCTCCTCCAAAAACCCAAAATGTCCTTCAGGAGAGGATCAGCTTCCTGCAAAGCACAAAGATCAGACAAAGAATGAGACGGCAAAACAGTCACCATAGATTGGGTTACTAATAATGGAGCAGGACATGGGGCACACTGAAGAGCCTCTGGGACAGAGGTACATGACAAGAGTTCTGCCAGACTGGCACCAGATATTGGCTTGCGGGAGAGTGCATCAGCATTATTATTGCTGCGTCCAGAACGATACTTAATATCGAAATCAAAAGCAGCAAGTTGAGCAACCAAACGGTGCTCCATGGCACCAAGCTTGGCCGACTGAAGATAACTCAACGGGTTGTTATCTGTGTAAACCATACACCGGTGGCCCAAGAGATACTCCAGGAACTTCTCCGTCATGGCCCATTTTAATGCCAGAAACTCCAACTTCATGGAGCTATAATTAGCCATGTTACGCTCTGAAGGTTTAAGGCCTCGACTGGCATATGCAATGGGCCTCACTCCATACTCTGTTTCCTGTGACAGTACTGCCCCAAGTCCACTGTGACTGGCATCAGTCTCTAGAATGAAGGGACGTGAAAAATCAGCAAATGCCAACACTGGTGCAGATGTTAATTTAACTTTTAAGGTCTCAAAGCTCTCCGCACACTCTGATGTCCAAGCAGATTGAAAAGCTTGGCCAGACCCCTTCCTGGGCTTTGTGCCCACTTGTTGTGCCACCAGCCTATGAAGAGGACCCGCTAGGCTAGCAAAACCCTCCACAAAACGGCTTTAATAGCTCTGAAACATGTGTGGGACGTGGCCATTTAGCCACTGCTTCAGTCTTGGCTGGGTCTGTAGCTACACCTTTATCTGAGATAAGGTGCCACAAGTATTTAACCCGTCGCTTGAAAAAGGAACACTTTTCAAGCTTTACCTTCAGACCTTCTCTCTGGAGGCGAGCAAGAACCGTTTCTAGACGCTCAATGTGCTGGGAGACTGAACCTGAAAACACAATGATGTCATCCAAATACAAAAGAAGAGACTGGCACTGCTGGTCCCCAAACATCCTCTGCATAAGACGCTGAAAGGTACTAGGTGCATTACAAAGCCCGAAGGGCATACGGTTCCACTCAAGGAGTCCAAATGGCGTACAAAAAGCAGTTTTTGGCTTATCCTGTTCTGATACAGGAACCTGATTGTACCCACTGGCTAGATCTAGGGTGGAAAACCACTGGGCCCCAGAAAGATGGTCCAGGCTTTCCTCAATGCGAGGCAGTGGGAAAGCATCTTTTCTCGTCTTGCTGTTAAGCTGACGGTAATCCACACACATACGCAGGCTGCCGTCTTTCTTCCTAACAAGAACGATGGGAGAGGCATAAGGACTGCTGCTTTCCCTTATTACATGGTTCTGTAGGAGCTGGTTGATGTGTGACTTGGCAGCCTCGTACTCTGAGGGTAGGATACGTCGGTACCTCTGCCGGACCGGGACCTCATCCAACAGGGGAATGTGATGGGAGATCAGATTAGTGCACCCCAAGTCACCTTGATGAGCTGAAAAGACAGAGCTGCACTTCTGTAGAAGTGACTGGACCTGCCTTTGTTCAGTTTCTGTCAATGCAGACAAATCCACAGACTCAAGCAAACTCTGTTCTGGACCAAGAGCGACCTGAGAAGAAACTGTAGCACAGGGCCTTATTTCTGTCACATCATGGGACAGGCTAACCACTTCAGTTCGACTCAACAAACCAAGGTGAGTTCGGGGATAGAGTACATCAGTAGTTCCAAAATTCAGGACAGGAACATAAGCAGTACCGTGCACAGCCTGAACAAGACATGGAGAGGCTAATAAGCCAGCTGGTAAGCCGGACTCTGGAGGCTCAAACAATAAAACCTGACCAGCAAGTTTTACCGGGCAGGTTGCAGCTACAAATTTCATAACCCCACCAGTTATCCTCACTGGTCGAGGGCCCCGGACCCTAACAGCACCAGTCAACTGTGCTGGGGACTTAGCTGCTGCTTGATGACACTGCTGCAGAGCCTCCACAACTGGACCAGGAGACTTTATTACTGAAGGTAAATCAAAGAAAGAGCCTCCATGTGCCCCAAAAAGTTCTTGGTAGACAAGATTAATTATGTTCATTCCCAAAATGCCAGGAACAGAAGAACCAGCATTAGCGGGCTCCTTCACAACCAGAATTCCACAATGAGGAAGCACTTTGTCACACAGAGTGACATCCAAGTCTAAATAGCCAATGTATGGGATGGAAAGACCATTGGCTGCCCAAAGCTGCAGCCAGTGACATGACTGAAGGCTATCATGCCCCAATGATGCAAAATTATCCTGAAAACAGCTATCGGTGATTGTCGACACCATGGAACCTGTATCTACTAAACAAGTAACAGAGACACCACTCATGACGACATCAATGACTGGGCAGGATGCCAACAATTTTGACTCGGCTGCTGTTTGTGAGCCTGCCATTCCCCCACCTGAGTTGTGGCTCAGTGGGTGCTAGTTTTCCGCCTGGTTAACCTTAGCTGGCCTTGCCACAGAGTTAACCCTGGCACGAACCCGCTCACCATCACACTCTCTGGCAAAGTGACCCGGCTGTTGGCACCTGTGGCAGACCACAGAACCTGGACGAGGATGCTGCACCTGTGGTAAAGAAGTCTGGAGAGAAGCAATACACCGGTGAGTTGATTAATCTGTTCTTGTTGCTGTTTTAGAAGTTCCCTTAACTCACTAAACTCAGAGCGGGCAGCAGTAGGTGGAGTTAGCCGAGAGCTGCCATACAACCCGTACTGTAGCCCATATGTA
Organism: Cyprinodon diabolis; assembly: GCA_030533445.1. NCBI lineage: Eukaryota > Metazoa > Chordata > Actinopteri > Cyprinodontiformes > Cyprinodontidae > Cyprinodon > Cyprinodon diabolis. The sequence goes on along the minus strand of CM060076.1, from coordinate 10,797,580 downwards.
GAAGGCAGAGAATGACTACGTTCCCTAGCGCCACCTGGGAACCGTTGCCTCTCCCACCGAATTGCCTCCCCATGCACATCCAACAAGGTGGCAGTGGGATGACCCCGAACATACTGCTTAAGTTCCCGGCGGAGAGCACTATCCAACACATGTTCTACAAACTGGTCACGCAGCAGAATATCAGCATTCAACAACCCATCAGGAGCATTCTGCTTAACTGGTTCCATAAGGGCCATCAATGCTAGGGAAAACTGCAACAGTGTTTCCTCTTCTTGCTGCTTCCTAGAAAAAAATGCATGCTGAAGAGTTACATAGGACTTGGTGCAACCATACAACTCCCTCAAAATAGCCAAGATCTTAGCTGGATCATTCCTCTCTGCAATGGTGCGGTACCTTATTTCCTCCCTTGCTTCCCCCTCTAGATGATCAAAAAGGAAGAAAGCCTGATCTGCCGTTGACAAATGGCGGGCCCGAATACATGATTGGGCCTCCTCGATCCACTCACCAATCCCAATGCCAGTCCTACCACCGAACATGGGACATCGCCGGTCCCTGGGCACAACCACCAACCGCTCAGCAACTACAGCGCCAGCAGGCATGACACCACCAGCCACAGCTGGGGAAGGAGCGGCGCCCAGCGAACCCCCAACCGTCACATTCTGCCAACCAACTCCATCCACCGGGCGGCATGCCACCTCCTCCATACCTGAAGGGGAAGACTACCAAAGAGAAACTCGAGAGAGAAGAAAAAAAAAAAAAAGAAACAGTGAAAATAAATCCTGAACCCACAGTTAAGTCTTCCTTGGATAGCTAGTGCTGTCTTGTCTTACAACACCATGAATAAAAACACAGCTAAGACCCTAAACACACGCACACACAAAAACAAAAAACAAAGACAAGTCCGCGTTCAATGGTGCGTCCTACCAGCAACGCCAAATGTGACCAGCCGAGGTGTTGATCTTGTTAGACAAGACGCACCAGAGCACGGAGTAGTCTACAATAATTTATTAATCCATTTCATTAAAACATTTTTCTTTAAAACATGGCTTCAGGCCCACTACTCAGCCCCTAAAAAGGATAAGACATTAAAATAAGGACAATTTAAATTATTCCCAAAAAAATGAATGAACAAAACATGCAATGCAAAAGAAAACAATTTAGTAAATCAAAAGAAAGGAAGGCAAACAAATTAGTAATTTAAATAATAAGCAAACAAACGGCAAAGAAAAAAAACACAACCACTGCAAACGATGGGACAAATTGTCATTGTCCGACTTCTAATGTTCCTTCACGGGGCCAGAGGAGTCGTGGCCCGCTCGTTCGGCCAGCCCCAGCGTCAGCAGGCTCTGTCGAGAGACCGGCCCAAGCAAAACCGACAAGACAAGACAGCAGGAGCGTCCAAGCACCAGATGTGGTGACACAGCCGACCAGGGAGGGAGCGGATCAGCAGGCGAGGGCCGGATGGAAGCCGCCCGCCGCACCAACCTCCAACTGCAGCCGCCAACGCCAGCCGCGCAACGTATTTTGGATGAGTGGATCGAGCACACCAGCCACTTGGGCAGCCGACACAGAGTAAAGGAAACAATGCACGCACCTCGCAGCGGACTGCTCAGCTTAAAAGCTATCTGCCCCGCCCACCAATCACTCGCTACACCTGGTGTGTGTAGTTGGGAGGGTGGAACACCATCCCACCACAACATTTTCTACATTATTCTCTGAATCCAACAAGTACCGGTACGTGATCTGTACTACTGTCATAAGGGGAAAAAGATATAAAATCAAAATCCATTTAATTTAGTTTATTTCTAACGTCCCTATTCACAAAAAAGTCATCTCGGTGTCTTTTAAAAATAAAAGCAGGTCTATTTGGTAACAAATCTGGACAGAATCTAATCTGGTCCAAATTCATAAACAAAGTTAACCCTTAGTTTAATCAGAAGTAAACGAAAAGCAGACTCTGATTTTTCATCAAAAGCTGCAAAAGCATCTTTAAAACCAGGAGTATTGGCATTTTCCCTGCAGCATTCATGTGTGTGGGGTGTGTGTGTGTATTTAGATACAGCCAACGATGAAAAACATCAGCAGGGACCCCAGTGAAGCAATTGTCCAACTTTATCAATCTTAGAGGATATACAGGTGCTGGTCATAAAATTAGAATATCATGAAAAAGTGGATTGATTTCAGTAATTCCATTTAAAAAGTGAAACTTGTATATTATATTCATACATTACATACAAACTCATATATTTCAGATGTTTATTTTGTTTAATTTTGATGATTACAAATGACAACAAATGAAAATCTCAAATTCATCATATCAGAAAATTAGAATATTACTGAAGACCAATAAAAACAAAGGATTTATAGAAATGTTGGCCAGCTGAAAAGTATGAACATGAAAAGTATGAGCATGTACAGCACTCAGTATTTAGTTGGGCCTCCTTTGGCCTGTATTACTGCAGCAATGCGGCGTGGCATGGAGTCGATCAGTCTGTGGCACTGCTCAGGTGTTATGATAGCCCAGGTTGCTCTAATAGTGGCTTTTAGCTCTTCTGAATTGTTGGGTCTGGTGTATTGCATCTTCTTCTTCACAATACCCCATAGATTTTCTATGGGGTTAAGGTCAGGAGAGTTTGCTGGCCAATTAAGAACAGGGATACCATGGTCCTTCAACCAGGTACTGGTAGCTTTGGCACTGTGTGCAGGTGCCAAGTCCTGTTGGAAAATGAAATCTGCATCTCCAAAAAGTTGGTCAGCTGCAGGAAGCATGAAGTGCTCTAAAACTTCCTGGTATGTGGCTGCGTTGACCCTGGACCTCAGAAAACACAATGGACCAACACCAGCAGATGACATGGCACCCCAAACCATCACTGACTGTGGAAACTTTACACTGGACTTCAAGCAACGTGGATGAAGTGCCTCTCTTCTTTTCCTCCAGACTCTGGGACCTTGATTTCCAAAGGAAATGCAAAATTTACTTTCATCAGAGAACATGACTTTGGACCACTCACCAGCAGTCCAGTCCTGTTTCTCTTTAGCCCAGGCAAGACGCTTCTGACGCTGTCTGTGGTTCAAGAGTGGCTTGACACAAGGAATGCGACAGCAGAAACCCATGTCTTTCATACGTCTGTGTGTGGTGGTTCTTGAAGCACTCACTCCAGCTGCAGTCCACTCTGTGTGAATCTCCCCCACATTTTTGAATGGGTTTTGTTTCACAATCCTCTCCAGGGTGCGGTTATCTCTCTTGCTTGTACACTTTTTTCGACCACATCTTTTCCTTCCCTTCGCCTCTCTATTAATGTGCTTGGACACTGAGCTCTGTGAACAGCCAGCCTCTTTAGCGATGACCTTTTGTGTCTTGCCCTCCTTGTGCAAGGTGTCGATGGTCGTCTTTTGGACAACTGTCAAGTCAGCAGTCTTCCCCATGATTGTGTAGCCTATAGAACTAGACTGAAAGACCATTTAAAGGCTTTTGCAGGTGGTTTGAGTTAATTAGCTGATTAGAGTGTGGCACCAGGGGCCATCAATTTTGAACCTTTTCACAATATTCTAATTTTCTGATATGATGAATTTGAGATTTTCATTTGTTGTCATTTGTAATCATCAAAATTAAACAAAATAAACATCTGAAATATATGAGTTTGTATGTAATGTATGAATATAATATACAAGTTTCACTTTTTAAATGGAATTACTGAAATCAATCTACTTTTTCATGATATTCTAATTTTATGACCAGCACCTGTAAAATGGTTTGAAGTGCATCATTCTGCAGCAGCCAGGATCATTTACGTGTGAAAGTAGAAAGCATCTGTCATTTTCCCCAAGAAGTCCAAGCAAACTCCACCAAATTTTAGAAAATTTACAAAACATGGTTGGAACATGTCAAACTCCAGGGTCCTCAGTCATTATCCCAGCTGGGAGGAATGAGCTGCCAGTGTGGGTACTTAGGCAAGACCCTTCAAACTAATGCCTGCTTTGGGGAATGGCGGCCTAGTGGTTAGGGTGTTGTGCTTGGAATCCTGAGGTCCTGAATTTAAGCTCCACTCCCACAGCCTTCACTCTGGCTTCCTGAGCAAAGACCCTTAACCCCACACTGTTCTCCGGACACATTACAATGCCAGCCCACTGCTGCCCAAGGGGATGGATTAAATGCAGGGAGCTCATTTTGTTACTCTGTACCTGTGACAATATAATGACAATAAAACGCTGGACAAAAAAAGAAAAAAAAAAGTATGTTAAAATGTAAAGTTCACACCCGTAGATTAAATGTATGTGCAAGGTTTGCACTACAGATGCAGTAACCTTGTGGACTTAAGATGCCCAATGAGGCCCAGAAAACACACCGAAAGAGGAAAAACATCAGACTGGATCCAAAAATTGTAGAGCTCTGTTTTTCTTTGATTATATATATATATATATATATATATATATAAATGCAAAAAATGACTTCTTACATTTCAAAGAAGAGAGGCAATGATTCCACTCTCTTCAATCAGAGCAGAAGAAAAAACTAACAGAGAAGAAAAACACACCCACATTTAAACAACCCAGCTTTCTGAATTATCAGCCTGTACCATCTCTAAGGGGTGGAAACTTTAACATTTACATTTTCTGTTTGTGAAGAAATTAACTAAATTAAACCTCTAGAGGAAAAACAATAAATAAATAACACACATTTACAGTTAACTTAAACAAATTGAAGCTAAGCAATACTCCAAGTCCAAACAAAACACAAAACATCTTCCCTCCTTCTCAATTAGTATGGATTTCCCTTATGAGGTTGATTGGAAACACCAGATCCTTGTCAGCCCTGCTCATGGGCGCGCTTCCATGGCAACACCTGACCAGGTAACCTCAAAGAAAAACAGAGTGGTGAGAACCAAACAAAAATATACAAATTACATCATAAAGACAAAAACATAAAACTTCTCCCAATAACACATTTTTTTTCTGAAAGACATTAAAATGCCTGCTTACAGCACCAATTAGTGAGGGGGTAAATCCCGCACAGCATGCTTTTCTAGAAAGGTTGTCAACATGAAGGGTTGCTCCTTCTAAAAACAAATCTACACCACTGTGATTTGTAAAAGTCACATCTTAGTAAACCACAGTTGTTTTGCAATTAGGTCCCTTGGTCCTCTGAGACCAAAGTAATGGTTTGGCCATAACACATATCTGCACCTATACTCCATGCCTGTCAAGCACAATAGTGGAGGGCTGATCATTTCGGCTTGTTTTGCAGTAACAGAAGTCAGAAGTTGAGCCAAAATGTTAAAAAGCTGGAGCTATAATGTCTAAAAAAATAAAGTCAGATACATCAAGTTCTTGCAACAGAAGCTGGTTTTGTTTGTTCAATATGAAATATTTATTAGATTCTTCTTCTTTTCCCTTTTGGCTCCATTTTTTTTCTTTTCAAAATAAATTGTGTTTTTTTTTTTTGCAAAATTAAGTTTAGTTAAAGTAATTCAGAACCTATAGAGTCCAGATGACTTTCATAATGTCCTGATGTATGAAGCTCACTAACTGATGGGACCCCAGTTGGTATTATAATCTATCAAGAAAGATTTTCTGCACAGTTTCTTTATAGGTTGATGATTTTTGACTGATAACACTGAAGAACAGTGATTTAGTCCTGGAAGGAAAAGTAGGAGGAGAGAAGTCAAGAGGAAGGCTCTTGCTCAACAGGTAGCCAAAGTACAAAAGAAGCTGCAAACACATCTGCCACCCGAGAAGTGATTGTTCTGGGGAAATCACAGCCTTCCTACAACCTGACCTCAAACAGGTGGGCAGTCTTCACCTACAGCACAGTGTGGTAAGCCTTTAACGGTTCCATATTTGGAGGACACTCTTTTGTCTGTAGTTTTGTAAAACGGATAAATGTATGAATATTTATTTAATAAATGAGAAAAAAAACTGTGAAATCCAGTGACAGCAACAGTTTGCAGTCAGCGTACATGTAGGAAGGATGTGGTTGTCATTTCTGGAGATGGAGGCAGAAACACAAAGGAGTGTGAGATTTAAATAGACACAACATATGATGCATATTCTTTTTTGATGATGCTTGGATGTATCTGATTTAAGAAGGTTCTGTTTTTAGAAAGTATGTTTCGTTTTCACTGAACAGTAGCATCTACTTTTTTTAATTACTCAAATTAAAATGTCAAAATAAAAGTATTTGAATTTTTTTTACCTTTGGTTTAATTTATCTAATTCCAATGTGAAGCAACTTAAACATTAATTCTGTTTCAGATTTCTTAGCATACTCACATAAATTACTATTAAAAAGGTTCAACCAAAAATCCAGCAACAGCACAATGAAAAAAATTAACTTTCATACCTTAATGGGTTTGTTGATTGTTAAATTTTAAGATTGATTTGTATTATTTCAAATAATGAAAGAATCATCTTCAGAATCTGTTGCTGCAGAGTTCATGTGACACATGTTGAAAGGCGCCAGGACCATAAAAGATGTACTCTGAACTAATAAGTTGTACTCTGAACTAATGTACGGAGTGCTTTCTAATCACTGATCCCAGCTAATGAGAAATCCTGTCTGCTAGCCTGTCTGTTCTGGAAGTGGACAAAATAGCTCCAAATAAGAAAACAGTCAAAAAAAATAAAAATAAAAAGCATCATATAAGAAGAATATTTTTCATCTTAATTTGACTGATGCTCTTTATATTTAGGATTATCTGCACTTTGATAATTACCCTTGCACTGTTTTATGTGGAATACAGGAAATTGTAATATTCTCTGCTGAGAAAATGGGAAAAGGATGCATCTTAAAGCCTGTTAAAATTACTGCAGGTAAGTTCAGTCAGATTTATCAGCACAGTTTATGAACCAGCTCTGGCAATAACTTTACATTAATTTGTCATTGGCACAGATATGATTAATTTTTCATAAACAGCTTTAATTTTGATTACCTGAGTTCAGAACATATGGAGTGCAACGCGGCCTCCCACTTCTTTTTCTACTCTGGTTAGAGCCTGAATTAATGTTTGAAGTTATATCATTAATAAACATAGAATCCCATGGATATTAAGATTAATATTTCTTAAAAAGTTTTTTGCACAGTTTGTACATTGATATTTTATAGCACCAGCAGCGCTCTAGAATAGTTTTGTTTGAACTTTTTAACCACTCTGTTGGAAGAATTGATAAAGGTCATTAAAATGTTGTTTTTTTGGCAAAGAACTTTTTTCCACAATGAGATCCAGATTCTGGAAGCTCTGCTTTATTTTGCTTTACTTATTCCAAATGTACATTAGATGTGTGATTTTAGTTTGCAGAACTTTAAAAAGGTTTTCCAACTGTTTCACTGCCAGACCCTCAGTACAATGGCACCACCACCATGCATAAATGTTGATTCTATGCTCTTAGCTGTGAATAAAAAATGATTGAATCCACCTAATATTTTCATTGCTGCTGTAAGGAAATAACTTGGTCTTTGTCTTGTCTGGCTGACAATTAAATTAAACTGTACAATCTTATTTCTAGAGCACTTTCATAACGACATAAAGGCTGACTAAACTGCTGCTGCTGCAAAAAAAAAAAAAAAGTTAACAAAAAACCATTAATATACATAAATCACACCATAATAAAATCAGAAAGAAAAAAAAAAAGAAAAAAGAAGAGAAGTAAATTTGAAACAAAAAGACTCAGTCTGGGTTAAAAGCCAACGAGAAAAAGTGTGTTTTTAGAAAGGTTTTAAAAAGAGATGGAGCCTGTGACCACAAGTGGCGGTTCATTGCATAGCTTAGTAGCAAAAACTCCAAAAGCTCCGTCTCCTCTACATTTATAACAAGACTTTAGGAGAGATAAAAGCAACTGGTCTGCAGATCTAACAACCTCTACAGGTATGTAAGGGTGGAGCGGTTCAGATAAGGAGAAAGAGGCCAACACATTTTGGCACTTAAAAGCAAATAAAAACATGATGATACAAATTACAATTCAAAGATGGTATCTGGACAAGAGGGGCTTAATCTTTCACATGCTTTGATTTGATCAAAGCATTTACATGTGCATCAAATTTAAGGCCAGGGTCCAATTTTAATTGTAAATTCAGGGTCATCTGACATTGTCAGATGACCCTGAATGTCACCTAGACAATAAAGAAGATGTTGAACATAATCGTTATGTTTGATAGGAAAATAAATTTCACAGTCATAAGCATACAGATGAAATGGCATTCAATGCTACCTAAAAATAGCACAAAGTGGCATAAAAGAAAAAACAAACTGAAGAGGACCTATAATGGAACCCTGGGGGACCCCCCAGAGGAGGGCAGCTGAAGCAGAATTAAAATAATACAGCCTGACACAAAAGCTCCTATTGGTCAGGTAGGACCTAAACCACTGTGTAGCTGAGTCAGTTTTACCAACAAACAGCTGTCAAATCCGAAAAGTATCAGTAAAACCTTTTAAAAAATATCTCCAGAAGTCCTGTGGCCTTTTCATGTCGGGATATCAGACTTGAATCCTGCCTGAAGCTGTAAAATAAGGTGCAGGGCCTATTTCTATATTATATGCTGTGTTTGAACTGTGGGCTGTAAACACTGACACTTGTGTTCCAGCAGGAGTGTGGCCAAATAATCTCCCAAAATTATCATAGAAGTTTTTTGAAGGCAGAAAATATAGTGTGGCGTCTCTACACTTTACCAAGGAACACGTACACTACCGCTATAAAGTTTGGGGTCACCCAAACAATTTTGTGTTTTCCTGAAAAGTCACACTTATTCACCACCATATGTTGTGAAATTAATAGAAAATAGAGTCAAGATATTGACAAGGCTAGAAATAATGATTTGTATTTGAAATAAGATTTTTTTACATCAAACTTTGCTTTCGTCAAAGAATCTTTTGGCATTCCAGCCGTTAATTTTTTTCCAGTCTTCCTCTGTCCAATGTCTGTGTTCTTATGCCCATCTTAATCTTGTTATTGGCCAGTCTCAGATATGGCTTTTTCTTTGCCACTCTGCCCTGAAGCCCAGAATCCCGTAGACGCCTCTTCATTGTAGATGTTAACACTGGTGTTTTGCGAGTACTATTTAATGAAGATGTTGGGGACCTGTGAGGCGTCTGTTTCTCAAACTAGAGACTCTAATGTACTTATCTTCTTGCTCAGTTGTGCAACGCGGCCTCCCACTTCTTTTTCTACTCTGGTTAGAGCCTGTTTGTGCTGTCCTCTGAAGGGAGGAGTACACACCGTTGTATGAAATCTTCAATTTCTTAGCAATTTCTCGCATGGAATAGCCTTAATTTCTAAGAACAAGAATAGACTGTTGAGTTTCAGATGAAAGTTTTTTTTTTCTGGCCATTTTGAGCGTTTAATTGACCCCACAAATGTGATGCTCCAGAAACTCAATCTGCTCAAAGGAAGGCCAGTTTTGTAGCTTCTGTAACGAGCTAAACTGTTTTCAGATGTGTGAACATGATGGCACAAGGGTTTTCTAATCATCAATTAGCCTTCTGAGCGAATGAGCAAACACATTGTACCATTAGAACACTGGAGTGATAGTTGCTGAAAATGGGCCTCTATACACCTATGTAGATATCGCACCAAAAACCAGACATTTGCAGCTAGAATAGTCATTTACCACATTAGCAATGTATAGAGTGTATTTCTTTAAAGTTAAGACTAGTTTAAAGTTATCTTCATTGAAAAGTACAGTGCTTTTCCTTCAAAAATAAAGACATTTCAACGTGATCCCAAACTTTTGAACGGTAGTGTTGCTAAATACCAGTGGGCAAACACTGAAGCAGAATCTATCAGTTTGATTCAAACAAGTCCAAATTTATAGAGGATTATAGCAATGCTTTGTTTTATTTAGAGGGAAATGCTGCTGCATATCATACTACTAGTTCATCCTGAATTATCAATACTACAAAGATAATATATATGCAGGATAAGATTAAACTTCTAATTCAACCACTGATTCACCAGTCCAATCTCTCTATTGTTTTCCAGGATAATCTTGACATGGACAACACAGAGAGTCAGTTTTCCGGCTCAGACTTTAATCAAAATGAAGGCTTCACATCCAACCTGACAGCTGCCAACACCAGCTTGCTGTACCCATATCTTCTGTCACCAGTGATGGACAAAACCATCAATATACTAATGATCATCGTGCTGTTCATCACCATGGTTTCACTGGGATGCACCATGGAGGTGACCAAGATCAAGGTACGCTGCTCATCATCAAAAAACTTTCTGTTTTAAAGGAAACTCTCCTGTATATCAGGACAGGCATTCATGTTTCTGTACTCTGTTTCTTTCCAGGACCACATACTGAAACCTAAAGGTGTGGCCATTGCAGTTCTTTCCCAGTACGGCATCATGCCTCTCACAGCTTTTTGCTTGGCCAAGGTTTGTACTGTTGTTCAAGTCAGAAAAATAATACAAAATCAAATCTTCTCATTCGCCAGGTAGCATCTTTTGCAGGCTTTAACAACATTTGTAGACTTTATGTGAGCTTTTATCAGCTGATAATTGATCATAACAGAAAAAAAAACTAATTTTCAGGTTATGTCATATCATTATGTCATTAAATGAAGATTTAGATTTGATTATGTTAATATATTTCTTAAATATTTAAAGAAAAAAAAAGAGTCGAGTCAAATCTTTCCCTCTTTTTGCTATGCTTAAAAACTTCAGAGGCACTTTCAGGTCAGATTAAACCAAATGCCTTCACTAAAAGTAAGTTTTGAAATAATCCAACCCAGTTTCTGCCATACCATCCCTAAGTTTGAAAGTCCTTGCTAATGATAGGCCAGAGAAAATAATACAGTGTGGGATAATTTCTGAGTAAGACTGAAATTTTCATTCTACATCTGCTGCTGCACTCTGTTGTTCAGCCTGCTGAAAGAGGTGAAAAACAAGATACATTTATTTATTTTGAGCTAATTTTAGTCACACACAAAAACACAGGTATAGAAACTGAGGTATTATTACCCATCACTTCTATTAAGATAACTAAGATAATAAAATTACACATCATGGTTGTTTATCAGGGAATACAAGTATATCAAAGCAGATAATCTGCCTAATAAACCAGATATCAATAAGACAATTATACTTCTGTAACCCTGGATAGATAAATATGCAGCAGTAGGTGAGATTTTCTTTATTTGTGTTTCCTTATCCAACAAATTATCATGATTTAATTTCTGCCTTTAATTTCTGTAGAGAAGGGTCACCCTTGTAAAAAAAAAAAGAAATTATACTGGTACAATGTTACGGTTATTTCTGCCCAACTTGAGTAAAGGCATTTCTTCCCGGTTCGTACAAACTCCATACAGATATCGATTTTTTTCTTGGGATTTTTGGAACATCTTTAACACATACAAAAAATGTTGTCAATATTTTTAAATCAACTCAATTTAATCAAACTATTCCTTGTATATAATCAACAACATTCAGCAAAATCAAGCAATATTTCTCTGGAGTCTATATGAAGCCTTGTAGCAGTCTGGTGGTTCTGCTTTTAAAGCTGTGCCATCATCTATTTAAAAGCAAAATTCAAAGTTAAAAAAATACTGTTGTGTTTATTTAGATACTAAAGGTTTGGCTGCTTCTTGAAGTAGTTCTATAGAAGTGTTTGGGTTTAGGGTGATAACGTCTTGAACATTTTTTGTAAAGGCTCAGAACAGAAGACCCAGTAATTAAGGCAGAATCCAGTAGGAGTCTGAAGACAGGTCAGATAAACAGATCAGAACAGAAACAGGTAGGTTCAGAGGTCCGAAGGCAGAACAGGTCAGGATAAGGCAATCAGAACTCAATCAGGTGTGCTAGAAAACTCTCACCAAAGGCTTGAATAATCTGGCACTGACGACTGGAAGCAGGCAGGTTAAAACAGATCAGGCAGGAACATGCGGGCTCAGTGGTTGAGAGGCAGAACAGGTCAGGATAAAAAACACTAAAGTAACGCTGGCACACTCTCACCACTGGCTTGAGAATAATCTGGACCTGATGACTGGTTAGAGAGCTAGTTAAATAGAGGCAGAAGCAGGTTTATCAGATAATGGTAATGTGAAACTGTGCAGACATAAACAGGTGAATGAAATGAGTAATTAAGGCAGTCCTCGGTGCTAAGATCATGAAATTTTCTCTTGTGCTATATTACATTATCTTTAAAATCATTTGAGGAATCTTGGTACAAGGCTTTGTAACCAGAATGGTAACGCCCTGTATGTTGTCCTACTTTAATATTGTCACAACTTATATTCTCTGATGATCACCATGTTCTTTTTTATTATTTATGAGTTGTTCACAGACAGATTAATGAACCAAAGGCCTTGGTCATTAAGCAACTTATTTTTCTGATTAACATTTTTCTGCAGATAACCTGTGTTGTTGTGTTGCAGGGTTTCCAGCTGCCTGAAACCACAGCTGTGGTGATTCTGATCTGTGGCTGCTGTCCTGGAGGAGCCCTCTCCAACATCCTGGCACTCGCTCTCAGGGGAGACATGAACCTCAGGTACCCAGATCCCTCACCAGTCATAGGACATTTTAAACATGGTGGAGAAAATGTAACATTTGAACTTAGCCTCTCTTTCTTTTTTCTTTTTCCGATTTGGCGAACTTGAAAAACATCATCACAGAGACACATTATGTACAGAAAGATTCTTTCTATGCTTTGAATTCATATTAGAAATGATATTCATAATTAGACATAATCCCAATTTTACAAACTGTTTTTTTTTTTTTACGAACTGACGTTCAAATTGGAAATAACAACCTCAGCACACATTGAAACATTTGTTTTCATGGCACTACAGCTGATAATCAGTGTACATCCTGTAAAAAGTACATTATTAGAGTTGAATGACCTACAGGGCAGCCTCAGTCTGGTAATAAATCCTGGATTTTATCATAATCTGATGTCAACAGAACCCTTTACAGTCATCAGCTACATCTTTCACCCCCATGTGTTTGTCCTTTTCTATGAAAGGCACAGGCGTAGATTTTATGGCGGCATGTAGTTCAGGACATTCCAGCTTCATCTGATGTCTGCTGATCTTATCTGACCTGGAAATGTCATAGATTAATTACCAGCAAAGCAGTAAGAAAAGAAAAGTCAACAGTTTTTAAATGACAGACTAATTTAACATCAGCAGTGTTTGAAATATTTTAGATAATTCTAGATTAGAGGATCACATATCCATTTGCTTTAGGGGTTGATGTCAGTTTGTGACTGAAAGCAGCTTTAATAATCTGTCTCAACTCAGCCACATTCATTTAACCCAAGAGAACATGCAATGATTTTCTTCTTTTTGGGATTACCTGTTTCACGGCTTCTCACTTAGACATAACATTTATCTGTGCAGCACAATCCGACTGCTTCAAAAGTATAAAGATTATTGTTTATTAATATTTAGAATCTAAAATTTGATCAGTCCTGACAACTGTTTAATCTAAAAAAACAAAAGGGATTAAAAAACCTTTATGTAAAATATGTAAAATAAAAAAATATATATATATTTATTTGGAAGAATCTGAGATTTAATAAGATGTTAAACTGTGATAAAAAAAATATATAATTTATTTACTTTATTTATTTACTTATGCAGCATTTTCTGAACTTAACTGCATGTTGTGTGAAAAGAACATATTTTGGGTTAAGATTTTACTCACTTTTTGGAAAATAATACAAATTTTCTTTACAAAATGAATCACCATTCATTTTTCTTCTGAATTATTTATTCAGATTTATCTATAAATCAATAGTTTTAAGCAACTTTTTAAAATTATACCGAAAAAAGTGTAAACAAAATAATATAACTTTATAAAATATTTAAATATATTTAAATTTTCTTAAAATAAGTCATTTTGTGGTGGAAAGAGTATCAGGTTCAGTAGTTGTTAATAAATATTTACGTGTGTACTAAATTTAGATCAAATAAATAATACATTGTTAGAAAAAAACTATAAATTATCAATTTAAGGCCAAAATAATAAGAATAAAGTGGAAAATATCTTACAGCAAAGACAGTTTCCTGAAACTTCTCAGTTCGTTCTGAATGAGCAACATTTATATGCTCAAAGAGAAATAATTTTACTTTTAAATCCTATATATCTTACTAGGTTATTTATATTAGCCATGGCTACAGTAGTTCTTTGCACTAATGTCATTTCAATCTTACTGATTATATTGTGTTTTGTTAATTTTCCATTAATATTTTGTGTTTACAGATAAGACACAAAATTAAACATCATTATTTTGTCTTTCCTGGTTAACCTGCCATACTGTCTAGATAGAAAATTACAACTACTACAGCTGTTATGTAATCTTAGGGGGCAATAAACTGTCTAACAATACCAACCTGAAAGTTTGCCTCATTAATCAGAGAAAAGAAAATCTGTCATATATATAAGCCTCTCTGGCGGCTCCTAGAGGATTTCAGGGTCATTACAAGTAACGAGAAAATTAAGCAGTCAGAACAAACTATAAATCTTCACAAGGACTTTTCATACACACACATACTTACATATGTATATATTTGTTATTGTTCATTTTTTGACAATCCAGGCTCTGTTGGGCTATTTTTTTAAAGCAAAAATCAGAAATGTTATTTTTCTTACAGATATGGACATTTTTAATGTAATACTTTATGAATATCTGATCTGAGTTTTATGAAATTGAACTAAAATGATAAGATCTGTGCAGGGCATCAGCTGCACATATTCAATTGATATATAAAATAATGTTTTTAAAATATTACCCAACTAGAATCCAGCAAAAAGAATCTTCAATAGCGACAAAAAAAAAGTGATTTAAATATTTTGAAATTGCATTTTTGATTCCCTCAGCATTGTGATGACCTCCTTCTCCACGCTGATGGCTCTGGGAATGATGCCTCTGATGCTTTACCTGTACTGTCAGGGCTTCTCCAACCTCCAGAAAGCAGTGCCCTATGTGGACATCATTATATCCTTGGTCCTGATTCTGGTGCCATGTGGCTTCGGCATCCTAATCAACTACATCCGGCCACAGTATTCAAGGATAATCACAAAGGTCAGTGGTGCTAACTAACACTGCAGAAAACTTTGATAACAATCCGTAAAATTAATTTTGAAAAAAAGTCTAAAAAGAAAAAAAAATGTCTGCTGTTTTCAGGTGGGCCTGGGCGTTTTGATGATTTCCATTGTTGTGATTGGCATCATCTCCAGCGTTGAAATCGGAGGCTCCCTCCTTAATGTCCTCTCGCCTCCTCTCATGTCCATCGGTGCCCTCATGCCTCTTATTGGCTACTCTTTTGGTTACATCATCTCCTCTATCTTCAGACTCAACCAGCGGCAAGTCCTCAAGAGGCTACGAATATTTAACATTCCACATTTTGCAGCTGCAGACCCAAAACTTTAAATTTGTATCAACACAGGGAAGCACATAAATAGGAAGTTAGATAGATCAAATCCTTTTATAGATAAAACTGGGTATCTGATGTAGTGGTATTTACTCTACTAAATTTTGTTAAAGAGCCTCAGTGTCCAATCAGCATCAAAAACAATAAAAAAACACTGCAGATGTGAGGCCAGCACTATGATAGAAAAATCTAAGAGGCCTAGATGGTAACTCTGAAGGAGCCCCAGAGATTCAGAAATCAGGTGGGAGAATCTGTTCATATCAAACCTTCATGCATTCCACAAAGCTGGGATTTTTACTAGAGCTGCACAGAGCAAGCCCAGGAGAAAACCTTTTCAAGGATTCAATGTTCTTTGACAACGGTGAATTTCCTGCAGGCCTGAAACAAGCAGCCAGACACACAAAGAAAAGCTTTTGATAAAAGCATGTAGGCTTTACATGTTGGACTGACCCAGCAAAGTCCAAACTCTGTCGGAGAATCGGTGTAAGGGGTTGAAAACTAATGTGCTAAGATGTACAAAACATTAAAAGACTTGAAGCTAAAAGGTGACAACAAAAGATACTAAACTTAAAATTCAAACCACTTCTCTTTAGATGTTTATCTGAAATAATTTAAGTGTTTTATCATTCTCTATCCACTTCACTTTATGCTTTTCTTTGTTGGTCTATCAGAAAAAAACGCAAAAATATAAATTACACCTACAGGTTGTGCTTGTAAGGTAATATTGCTGATACTGCATCAGCTATGCATTAAACCATGAACCTTTCTCTACATACATTCATGATTTATGTATAAATCTACCCCAACCCTCAGAGAGCGAAGGACGGTTGCCATGGAAACTGGCTGTCAGAACATCCAACTGTGTGCCACCATACTGAAGGTAGCCTTTCCCCCAGCTGTGATTGGCCCCATGTACCTGTTCCCCCTGGTCTACGCAACCTTCCAGCTGACTGAGGCAGCAGTGCTGATCCTTGTGTTCAGGTGTTACCAACGATTTGCAAGAAATAAAACAGGTGAGACTGACATTGTTTTACTGTAGGCTTGTTTTTTGTATCTCTAATCTATTAGAGAGGATATACTCTCTGCAGAAGGTATGCTGATCCCTGGTTATCTGCTTCTTTACATCTCTATAAATACAAAAGTTGAAAGACTAGAACTGCTGATCTGGCAAAACCAAACCTTCAAGATTCTCTGAGAAGAGAACAAAGTATATAAATTCAGTGAGTCTTTGTGATTTTCTAGACAGTTTGTTAAGGGGCTCTTGGAGCAAATTTGGTAGGCCATCTACAGTAGCAGCCATTCAAAATGTCCCTTCCCAGTCAAACTCCAGCCGAATGGCAGCCCAATTCCCTACAACTTCCAGCCACTGGAGTGACCCCCTCTTGCATATTTGTTTTACTCTGACTCCACCCTTTCACTGAATTAGAGTCTGACCAGGAAATAATGCCTCTCTTTAGATCTTAAAGTGGAACGCCGTTTTTCTTACATTGGCCCCTTGATTTTACGTGATTACATCTTCTACTCACCCATATTAGATTTGTGTCATTTGGAGCCATTCTGAAGATATTCCATTAGGTTATATCCAAGTAACCTCTTCCTATGGGCAACGAGTTGAAGGCACAAACTAAACTGTTCATAATTTATCATTTATGGTACGCCATAAATGACGGAATATCTTCAGAACGGCTCCAAATGACACAAATCTAATATGGGTGAGTAGAACATGATTTAATAATGTAAGATCAAGGGCCCAATGTAAAAAAAAAAAAAAAAAAAAACGGTGTTCCCCTTTAATGTCTGCAAATCATGAGAGAAAGAATAGTTTAGTACAAAGACTGATGTTTAAAAAGGAATTGTAGGAGACCAACCATGGGGCCATCAAGGGAAGTGGGGACATTTTCAATGGCTCCTACTGTACTCCTTTGAAGGTTATTTTGTCATACAGGTTACAAAGGATTTGGTTAATAAATTCCAGATGTATAATATGAAGCCAGAGCAACCATATTCTCCGGAAAAGGCCCACTCCACACATACATACAGCACTGCATCAAGGGCGACATTTAATTTGTCTTTGGAGGTCCAGATTTTCTATTTCCAAGACCTACATTTCAACTCGAATACCCCAAAAAGATGCAATTAAGTGACAATCTGTATCAGACTTCTGCATTTAACTTGCATCAACAGCAGTTAAACATTTTTACTTTCTCACATTTTTCTTTTGCACGTAGGATAATATTTGTTTGGGGGCTACTTGTATTTAGATGTCTCTGTGCTGTGAATATCCATGTAGTACTGGTTAAAACAGTGACTACAGTCACCATGGAGAATAGTAGTGGGCATTTATGTTTATCATGATCTTTTTTTTTAACGGCACTAGTGGCTCGTTTTTCTGACAGTAGGCTGACAGGGAAGGGGGTATGAGAAGGGGAGACATGCAGGAAAGGACCAAAGGTCACATTCGAACCTGGGTCACCCACATTGAGGACTAAGGGCTCCATACATGGATCGTGTGCACTAAACACTGTGCGACCTGAACGCCCCTATCATGAGAAGTTTCAACCCGAGATTAGAAATTGTTTAAATAAATTAGAATAATTGACAATTTAAAAACTATTGAACTCGTAAAAAATCTTGGTTAAATTGTATTTTTTTTTCCCATTAGGGCATTAGCAAATTTGAAGAATATTAAAAGCAGTTACTAGATGCTTGGATATAAATCTTTTTTTTTTTAAATAACTGGTGTCCTAAAGAAGCTAAATGTGATTATTCAAGAGTATTTGATTGTGGGGCTGTTTGCTGTGGTGAACAGTCAAAGCCATACAGTTAGGATTGAAGTGTTTTTTTTTTTTTATTGTCACCTTTATCAGTATCACAATGATATAACCCAATATCGTCACAAAATTTTAATTGCATATCGCCCTGCCATTGTCTGTAAGAATGGGATGCATTTATCTCAAGAGCTTTGGTCCCTCAGGTTTCCACGACAGTGAAACGCAGCATTAGCTCTTTGCAGACAAAACAGGTTAGCTCTAATACCTAAGAGCTGACTATTTGAGAACTCCAAAATATCAAACCATGAACCGTATTCATTTTTTCCAGTCAGTACATATTTTTTTACTTCAGATTTAGCATATTCATATGCAGCATTAAATTCAACCCGCTTTCCACAGAAACAGGAAGTGAAAAATATACCCATACTAACAGATCTGCATCTCCATCTACAGAGAACTACCAGCAGACATTGACAGAAGAAAAGCTAAAGGATTTATCAGAAGAGACGGCCTGATCGAGGCACTGATGCCATTACACATTCTAAACTGTGAAACAAGTGGAATAGGGTTATGTAAATGTCATAGTACACTAATAAAGACTATTCAGGGTTTAATAAAATTGTTTTATTCATCAAGTCTATTTTCAATACACCATACAAACATCTATGTTCACTGAAAATAAAAATCCTCATGTACAAAAAAACCCAAAACTTTTCCCTCGGATCACCTGTTCACCCACAAAACATCTGCCAAGGTACCCTAGCGGTAACATGTATACTTTAACACTTAACAGAAGGCTGTAGTATGTACATAAACTCCTGATTTAAGAAACATCACTCCAGGAAGCAACATGATCACTTACAGAGTGCAACTGAACTGTTAGCTTCTTCCTCAAAAGTTTTGCCTCTGTACAAAATTATCAAACAGTGAACCCATTAAAACTGTAGCATACATGAAGTTAATTTACAGGTTTTAATCAGAGAAATGTCCAACTGTACAGATGTGAGCATGGTATGGAAGCTGCCAATGCCAGGCCTATTCGTGTTTCAGCTTTAAGCACAAATCTGAGGTTTAATCGCCTTAAAACAGAAGCATGAACACGTGTTTTGTGCAAGCTTCGAATGCTGCAGGTGGATGGGAAAGGAGGAAAATCCTGCACAAGGAGGCAGGATGTGAATATCCCACTGATGCAGAAAAAAAAGAGGGGAATAAAAGTCAGGGTCCAATAGTTCGAGCCATTTTAAAGTTTTTTTTTTTTGTTTATTAAGGATCTGTAACCTGGATGTTACGGTAGCTCCTTTTACTATTTTATCAATTAAACCGCTGAGTTATAACTCCTGAATGGATCGATTTCTAGAGCTGAAGCAACAAAACATTCTGGAAATAATCTGCCAATCGATAATAGAAAACAAAATTGTAAAGAAAAAAAAAAATTTCAAATGAATTTCTTTATCACCGTTAATGTGTTGGTAAAAAACAAAAAGACAAAACTTGAGGACAGTCACAAGAACAATCCAAACAAAAACTAATGTTGCTTGAAGAAAATTAATCTCTCCGTATTCAAAGGAGGCAACGGGAGTTCGCCTCAACCAAACCCTCCTTGTTGCTTCTACCGCGGATTTTTACCAAGTTAGCGTTGACTGTCAGTAGAAGGGGAGCGGGAGCGAGGTGAGCGGGAACGAGGAGACCTGGAGCGAGAACGGGAACGTGAACGGGATCTCGACCGCGAACGGGATCTGGAGGCCCTCTGGGCCGGCGGAGGCGAGGACGGAGTTACAGATTTGCTAGTCTTGGAGGAGCGCTTGTTGGGCTCCTTGGATTTGGGGCTTGGCGATGAGGCGCCGCGTGCAGGCGTGCCACTACGGGAGCGGGAACGAGAATGGGAGCGGGAATGGTGGTGGGCCTTGGCGGGGCTTCGGGAACGTCTGGGAGAGCGTGACTGGGAGCGGCCGCGGGACTGTGATCGGCCACGGGACTGGGAGCGGCCGCGGGAACGGGAGCGAGAGCGGGAAGAGCTGTCCGAGCGGGAACGGCTTCTGGACCTGCAAAGAATAAAGAAAAGAAAAAGGAATTATAAACAATTGAAAGTTAGAGCTGAAAAATATCAAATAATTATGTGAAGCTTCATTAAAAAAAATTTTTTAAAGGGGGCCAATTTCCAAAAAATATTTATATTTTTCTTTAAAAAACTAATTCAGAATGCGGCTTAACTTTAAGGAATTCAAAAGAAATTTTTTCAGCCGCTGAAGCATCATTATAAAGCTTCTAGTTGAGCCTTATGCAGGAGACTCACCTCTTTTTGGCAGCTTCAATGAGTTTGATTTTCCTTCCATTGATTTCCTTTCCAGAAAGTTTTTCAAGAGCATTTTTCAGATCACTGTGAGAGGCAAACTCAACCACCCTGTAAAGAAGCAAAAAAAAAAAAAAAAAAAGCTTTCAGAATAGAAAACCTTTCAGGTATAAACTTTTCAGCAGTGACACGTCACGCCTAAATGACAGCTGTTGTCTTACCCTTCATTGAGTTTTGGGCGATGTGCGTCTGCGAATGTCACCTCTCCAGCTTGTCTCATGAAATCTTTCAGGTCCTACACATGCAAACTCGGGTAAGATTTCGGAAGGGTTTGGCGAGTAACAAGCACAGCTGAGACATGAACTGATTTACTCAAAGGGAGAGATTGTTAGAGTCTCAGAACTACACAGGTTACAGCAATTAAACAGGATGAGTTCAAGACACTGAATGTCTGTTTACCGACTCGGTGCTGTTGGCATAAGATTATAAGTACAAAAAGAAAATAAGAAATACAATGCAGTAAATTTAATGTGAACCCTTTCTGTCAAGGATCACTGCAGCAAAAGGTTGGTTTGTTCCAACAGCATTGAGGTCTTTGAACTCATCGCTCCTTTAAACTACAGAGATGATCACCATCTTCATCAACTTGGCAGCATCTGGCACCAAGAGCCCCTTTTTTCCCCCGACAGGGAGGGCACAGGTGCTCGGCGCCGGGACCGCCCCATCTCGGCACCCCACCTCGGTAAAGAGAGTGAACAGGGTGGAAGAGAGGAAACTACTACCTGAGAGCGATACCCTTTGAGGTGGGCCGCAGGCTCTCCGAGCCCACCATTACCAGGATAACAGCAGATTATATCCACGGGCACCTGGGAGGAATTCACACTCTGTCTCTCACGATGTGCGGGGACACCACAGGGGGGAAGGAAGGAAGGGGGGATATCGATCGAAGCCCCTCAAATTAACGAACCATCGATCAATACGCCACCACCATCGATTCGCTCTCTCCTCTGCTTTCTCTCTGCCAACTCTGTTTCCTCTCTCTCGCCCTCAACCACACAGCAGGCGTTGCGAGCGAGCGAAGGGCCGCCAGCGCCTCTAGTGTGGAGCGAGCGCTCACATGACCAGCAGGCATCAACTAGGAGTAGGACACACTGGCTGACAGCACAGGCTCAACCCAGACAGAAGGACCCAGAAGGGGTTTACTCCACCATAAGCGAGCTCTTCCACATGACACAACAGTCAAAGCTGGCAAATAAAGGGGTGGAGAATTGGTTAAAATTTGAAAACAATAAATTTGGTGTTTTGTTTCTTTGTGTTTTATTTAACTGCATATAAAAAAATTCAGATTTTTACTTTCATTCTGAAATAAAACTGGGCTTCAATAAAAAAAAATATCACAGTTTTACTAAAACCAACTGATCCAGCTAAGTCTGATAGTACAATTTAATTTTAAAGTATGTTTTTAGCAGCCAACACTAAAATGTTATGTGTATTGTTGGAATCAGATAAATGCAGGTGGTATCATTTGTAAAAGCTGTGAAATTAAAAGGCAACACCAACCTGCCAGCTCACACGGGAGGACAAGTTCTCCACAATCAGACGGTTCTCGGTGCGCATTGGAGGAGGGTTTCGGCTGGAAGCAAATATGAAGCTTTAAAAATGTTGCCCAATGCCCCAAAGCCAAATACGCAAGGCTGCCCATTTCCTCTGCTTACCTCCGACTGTTCTGGGAACCTCTTCCATAGCGGTCAGAGAAGCGTCCCCCTCCACCGCCACCTCCTCGTCCACGGCCACCCCGCAGGCGCACACGAGCATGTTCAATGGTGACTCTGTAATTAAAAGGGAATGTTGGTTCAGAAGAAAAAACTAAACAGCTGTGAGTCTGAAGTTTTAGTTGCAAATAAGATCTTGGCCATAAAAATGATACACAACCCTTAAACTTAAACCAAAATCTTGATCAGAGCTTAAGGTGTTAAAGAAATAAATGAAACATAGAATTATGAAACAGAACAAAGGGTAGGCTGCATTTATACCCCCTAAAAGGTCTTACTTTTAGATCTGTACATCACCTTTGGTTCATGCTTGGAATATTTGCACACTTGCAGACTCAAGTACATGCTTGCAATGTTAAAATTGGACCTTTAATTGATTTATTTCATCTAATACAGACCAGGTTTGCAGAGTGGGGACTATGAATAGATTTTATATTTCTAGCTTTGGCCCTTTATATTAGGGATCCTCCAATCAGTTATTGCCAGCGGAAACTCTGTTTATGTTAAAGTTTAGTTCACTCATTTGTTAACTTAACATGTTATCCCTTCGTTGTTGATTTTTGTTACCCATATTCAGTAATGTTACGTTATTACTTGTGTTAAAGAAGAGGGCTACAGTTTTTTGTTTTGGCCACAACTGTCAGTATTAGAGAATAGGGCTGAACGATTAATTGCATTTGCAATATGATAAAAAGCGATTTTCTAACCGCAATGGATGTGATTTGACGGTCATGTGATGGTCACGTGACGGTGACGCGCTAGCAAAACAACACAGAGGGAAAGCTGATGTTGTCTGCGACTAACTTGCTGAACAATGGCGTCAGAATGCACAAACACCGACACAACTGAAGGTCTGGTACCAAAGAGGAGCGGCACGTCATTGGTGTGGAATTTTTTTGGGTTTAAGAAAGAAGACGCTGCGCAAACTCAGGTGTTGTGCCGGACATGCCTTGCTATGGTTGCTACCTCACGAGGTAACACGACGGACCTCTATCAGCACTTGAAAAAACACCACAAGGCTATGTATGATAGCTGCATGGCTAGAATGGCAACTACCAGTGCCTCAGCGTTAGTTAAGCAAAGTACCACCCGACAGGGATCACTGACCGAACTGTTTGAAAGTGTTACTCCCTATGAACATAATGCGAAACGGCACGTTGAAATAACTCGGGCAATTACGGAGTTTATAGCGAAAGACATGATATCCGTCAGTATAGTGACCAAGCCTGGGTTTACAGGTTTGGTACACACGTTGGATAAGCGGTATTCAATGCCCTCGCACACATATTTTAACCAAGTCGCAATACCTGAGCTATACAAAAAATGCAGAGACAGAGTTGCTGCGGAGCTGAAAACAGTGGAGTTTTTTGCAACAACTACAGATTTGTGGTCAAGCCGAACAGCGCAGCCGTACCAGAGTCTAACAGTGCATTATATTGACGAGGACTTATATCTTAAAGCTCGCTGCCTTCAAGCTGCCTAGTTCCCGGACGACCACACAGGGGAAAACATTGCTGCTGGCTTGAAAGAGGGACTTGCTAGCTGGAATTTACCGGAAGAAAATCAGATCTGCATAACGACGGACAACGCATCAAACATGGTGTTGGCAGCACAACTAAATGAATGGACCAGACTGCAGTGTTTTGGGCACCGATTACATCTTGCCATCGGTACGTAACATATCTCAGCATGAGACTGCGTGATTGTGAATGCGCAGAGAGAGAATATCTGTGTGTGTGTGATTGTGAATGCGCAGAGAGAGAATGTGTATGTGTGTGTAATGTAAGGGGTTGAGTAAAAGAATGTGAAAGTTGATATCCTTTTTCACTAGAGATGCACCAATCCATTCATTTTATGATCCAGTACCTGTGCTCTGCATATCGGCTGATAAAAAAAAAGGTAACAAATTACGAGATATAAATGTACTTATTATTTATTAAGAAATGAATTGTAGATTTGCAGCATAATAATATAATATAATTTTATGTTGCAGGACATGCACTTAAAGATGACAGAGTGTCCAGAGCAATAGGGCTGTGCAAGAAGCTGGTGGGGCACTTCTCCCACAGCTGGAAGAAGAAGGCAGCAATGGCTGAAGCTCAAAGAGAACTCAAACTTCCTGAGCACTCCCTCATCACTGAATGCCCTACAAGATAGGGATCCAAAGAAATGATGAATGCCAGGGTGCTAGAGCAGCTCAAAGCCATCACTCAGGTGTTGTCAGGTGACCGATATGCACGCTCCCTGATCCCAACCTGGCAGGATATTTAGGTGCTGGAGTCCATTCACAAGGCACTGCATCCTCTCCAGGTGTTTACGGATGCTCTCTGGAGAGGAGTATGCCAGCATCTCTTACTTAAAACCAGTTCTTCACCTTCTGTCCACATCAGTCCTGGCTGAAAACCAAGAGGACACTGACCTGACATGGTCAATTAAGACCAAGGCCCTGGCTTACCTCAGCGATAAGTACAGTGACCCCAGCATCCAGGAGCTTTCGGATGTTGCATCCTTTCTAGACCCAAGGTTCAAAACCAAGTACATCACTGCAGACAACTTTCCCACCATTAAGACCCGACTCAAAACTGAAATTATGCAACCAGCAAGGCGTGCATATAACCAGGTTGGTAATTATCACATTTATGATTTCATAAACACAATATATCTTTCTAGTTATAATTTAACCTCAACACTAATTACTGTATTTTTTTGTTATCTGACAGGAGAAGATAAGTCATACTGAAACCACAACGATGCCTAAAAATGCACAGCCATCTGTTGAAAAGGGCAAGAAGTCTCTTGGGAGTTTCTTCAAGACTGCTGTGGGCTCTTCTGTTTCTTGCATGCAACCCGAAGATGTTGTTGAGGCAGAGTTAAACAGCTACCTCATGACTCCTACCATCGATGGAGAGGAAGACCCCTTGGCCTGGCGGAAGATGCACAGGATTAACTTTCCACAACTGTGCAACATGGCCCGCAAGTATCTTTGTGTCCCAGCCACAAGTGCTCCTTCAGAGCGTCTTTTCAGTGCTGGAGGGAATATAGTGACTTGCACTCGCTCCTCTTTGAAACCAGCAAAAGTTGACATGCTGATTTTCCTGGCAAAAAATCTTTGAGCTTCTAAAAAAATACAGACAAATCTTTGTGGCTTACAGTGCCATATGTTTTTTGCACTTTACAATAGTTGTTTGCTGCTCTTACTGAGTGAATATATAATTTATATGATTGTTCAAAACGTTTCTTAGGATCTAAAAAAGGTCATACACTAATTTATTTTCTGTTTTTTGAGAGTTTGATTGACCTATTAAAATGTTTACAGGTTGAAAGAAGTCATTCATTCGGTATACTATGCTGCACTTTAGTATGTTTGATGCCACTGACTGGAGATCAGTGATTCATTTCGTATCTTATTTTGTTTATTTATAGACTGTGCTGTTAAAATCTGACAATGTTTAAGGAGTGGAGTCTATATGTTTATATATCGTGTTTCATGAAACATGAAAAGATGTTAAGGTAAACGCACACAGATTTGTTTTGTTTATTATTGTAATCTGTGCTTTAAATAAATCTGATTATTATGAAACAGATTGGTTTGTATATGTTTAAAAAGACATGAGAAATTAAACCAGGATATAAAAATCGTATTAAATCGCAATATCAAAATAAAAAAAATCGCAATTAGATTATTTTCCAAAATCGTTCAGCCCTATTAGAGAATTACAAAATGACTTATTGATGTTCTTTTCCATCTGCTCAGTCGGTGAATAACAGTACACTGTAGCTAAACATACATACATTTTTTAAGGTTTCATATCTCAATGCATCTTGAAGTGTTCCTTATGAATATTAATGTATAATTATTGCATGTTAATTCTCATTCTTCGAAACACCAGAATTTGCATATAACATTGTTCTTAAATTATGATCATAAATTCCTTATTCAGTACTTGAGTAGTTTTTACCAATTACTTTACTTCGAATCAAGTCCCTTCTCACTTCTACTTTTGTCAGATATAAACAGCTGATAAAAGGGTATAAAACTGCAACTTTTTTCAGATTAAATATGAGCAGCAGCCATATTTGAAGGCAGCTGACTGTAAAGCATGAAGCAGGGGAAATGGATACAATTTTCAGATTTTAATTTGTAACAAGAAAAAAAAAATAATCAAAACCAGACATGATTTTAATCTCACTTCCTTATGCACTACTCAGTGTTGCCTTTCAGGACTACAATTCTTTATCTAAAGTGTTCAAAAGGTAGTAATCTATCATGGTGTGAAAGAACAGGGTGTACATGGAATAGAACACACCAAATGTATTTAAAAAGTGTGAAAACCTCACCTTTCATTGCACAGCTCTTTTCCATCGAGTTCATAAACAGCATCTTCAGCATCTCTGGGATCGTCAAACTCCTACAGAATATCAGTTGTAGTCATTTATCAGATAGTCAGGAGCAGAGGCGTAGCCAGAACCTTTTCATAAGGGTGGCCAGGCAATACTCAGTGTAAATTGAGGGGTGGCCGATAGTGGAATGGCACCAGAACCTCACGGTCAATCTACACTATTACACCATGAAAATTAAAGAGCAAAACAACCATATTTTCTAAATAAGGACAAACTATATTTTCCTACAGCCTTTCCAAACAACACATATTTAAACATCAGGGCTTTCTAGATAAAAGGTATAATGGATAAAATTGTTTCAGGGGCGAACATCTTTTTCGTTG
Organism: Cyprinodon diabolis; assembly: GCA_030533445.1. Taxonomy (NCBI): domain Eukaryota; kingdom Metazoa; phylum Chordata; class Actinopteri; order Cyprinodontiformes; family Cyprinodontidae; genus Cyprinodon; species Cyprinodon diabolis. Next base: position 10,770,652 of record CM060076.1, on the reverse strand, counting down.
TCATTACCTACCTACATACTTTTATCAATAATCATTCTGCATAATTTTGATATTTACAAGTACTGATATCTGCATAAATTGATTATTAAGTTTTTATCAGAATAGTTGTCTATGATTTCACTGAAGACTCCTAGATGACTTGCAGAAAGACCTTTTCTTTACCCCATAAGACAAAATTTAGTTCTGAAAAGACGAGAATTCTGTATTTATCATGTTTAATGTTAGTATATTAATGTGCATAACCACACAATAACCAGTGTTTTTCTTGTCAAAAATTGTGAATATATGAAGATTTTTAATATTTTGAATATTCCACTTGAGTGTATTACTGCAGCCACCATCTATATTAGAGGGGGGAAAAAAAATGGTAGGGTGGCCATGGCCACCCCTGGCCCCCAATCTAGCTCGGCCCCTGGTCAGGAGACCCAAACTGTGGCAACATGGTTTAAAAAAGTAAAAACTGACAACACGCAATGTTTGAGGTCCCTAGGGAGGTCTGAACTGGGAAATTTTTCTTTTTGACTTATGGGAAATGTCAGGGTGGTGCTTCGTGTAGAGAACAGATGTGTGTGTTTGTGTTTACCCTTCTAGCCCTCAGAGTGAGCGCAATTTTTCCAATTTCACCATCAAATTGAGGACCAGTTGTTGCAAAGTGAGGACATTTTGCTTGTCCTCACTTGCTATTTTTCTAATGGTTAGGTTTAGGGGTTACGGTGTCAATTGGTTAGTGTGAGGTATGCATTGGTAATGGTTAGGTTTAGGGCATATAAAGGGTTGAAAATGACTGAAAATAACGGAAGTCAATGGGAGTCAAATACATGGTCCTCACTAAGTTGGCAAAACGAGTGTGTGTGATAGGGGTTAAGTAATCTAAGTAGAAGCTCTTATGAGCTGCACAAAACCCCACAATACCACAAGAAAATACGGATCCTAAGTAGCAGGATGCGTGAGGAATTTTAAGGATAATTCAATCCAACCATGATTACATACTCTTGAGCTCACAACGCGCCAATTTAGTCGTGACCTAGTTTCCATCGCGGTGACTCACCACGAAGCCGAAGCCTCTCTTTAGGTCAATGTCCCGAATGCGGCCGTATCCTTTGAAAAACCTCTCCACATCCTTCTCTCTGGCCGACGGGCTCAGGCGGCCGATGAATATACGACATCCACTCATGCTGAAAGTTTCGTTTAATCAACTGGAAATAAGAACATCATTATTATTTCATTTTTTTTCCGTTAACAACTGCCGCACATATGCTAGTCAACGACTGGGCCTTAACTGTACTACAAGCTAATGCATAAAAATAACGGTAAAACGATGTATAGCGCTACCACTATCCACGCAGAATGGTTATTAGAAAAAAATAGATTATTTTAACTTTAAGAACTTACCGTTAGTGAATCACACAGCTATTACTTATTTTGTTTTAAGTCTATCTCTACAACCGTCGACTGCAAAGATGAATAAAACAAAATGGTGCCTGTGCACTTGCAGGGCGGAGCCTTTTGAAAGGAAAAAAAAGACCACGTGACCTATGGCGAAAGCAGAGACTGCATAACGCGGAAAAAGACGAAAGGCTTTCCGAAGTCTTCCGAATGTGACGCCATAATCCCGGAAATACATTTTAATTGCTGCAGTTATATTTATAACCACTGGGTGGCACTAAAATACAACTATCTTAATATCTACAAGTGTCTTCCAGACAATGAAATATGAAAGGGACGATAGAATTCACTGAAATAAATCATTTACAAGCTACTAAGAATGGGTTAGGAAAGCATGAGTTTATGTGAATCTCCCAGCTACAGCTTCTTAATTGTATTTAGGCCTGGATCATTCTAACATTTTATTCTAACAATTCAAAAATACTTGAATTAATAAAATACTTTATTAATTCCACAGGAAAATTAAATGTAACTTAAATTAACCAAGTTGTTTCATATAGTTCAGTTAGATGCTGATGGCAGGAAGGGTCTCCTGTAGTGGTTTGGCTTGCACTAAAACCTCCAACTGTGGGGAGTGGCGGCCTAGTGGTTAGGGCATAGGAATTCTGAGGTTGTGAGTCGAAACCCACTCCCAAAACCTCCACTCTGGCTCTTTGAGCAAGACCCTTATTTGCCCCCAATGGTGCCCTACGATCCCCAAGGGGATGGGTTATATGCAGAGGTAAATTTCTCCAATGTAAGATCAATAAAGTTGAATTAATTACAAACCTTTGTAAAATTATAGAGAAATCTAGGATTGCAACAACATTACAATACATTTATTAATTTTGTCTATCTAATGTAATTTCTAAAAAAAAAAAAAAAAAGACTGCAAAGAATGCCAACATCAAATGCAGACACATGCTTGTGTCAATTATTTTGACATGCTAAATAACACATAGCATTTAGAAATATTTACTTTAAAAACCATAATAAAACCTGGAAGGTCAGTCAGTGACAAACGCTGAAATTGAAAGCTGTAACATATATTGAAATGTTTTTAAAACACTTTACTGTTGTAGGACAGTCTGATAAAACTGATGCTCAGAGTTGTCCTTACGATATTCTAATTATATAAAAGTAGAATTTTTATGGTGATAATTGAAAACCCTTTGATTGCCCAGGTTAATTACAAATATCAACCAGAGCACCACTCATATTGCAAATGCTCATCTGGTTTAGAGATGTGGATCAGGACCAAAGGCCGCCTTTCTCTGGTGATATTCAATAGTGACTGCAGGTAAAAACGGGTGCCAGGTGTTTAGCTTTGCAGTGTTCATCACAGTTGATCCTAGGTTTGAAAACTGAGCTCCACCGATTACTAGAATGGTTGGATTTTTTTCAAGGGGCACCTTTATTAGCCTCTTAAAAATGTATTCTGTTTTTTAGACCATTGTTTTAGAGTTGGACACCTTTATAATAAACCATTCTTTTGCAGGTCTAGGTATTTATATAAAACAATCTTTCTTCCAGCATTTCCCTGTATTAAGCGTAAAATGTCTTTACCATCAACCCTGAACAGCTTTCCTTTCCAGAAGCATGATGTTGATCTAATGACCATGTATCTGCTATTTTCCCCTCAGTAGCTGATTAAAACTTTAAATCATATTTCTCAGGGCTTCTCTAATATTTTTTTTGTCATATTTCCCAGGAGCTGGATAAAAAAGTATCCTGTGGACATTTTATCCCACTTGAGCTGATGATCTCTGCAGCTCCTACAGAGTTATCATGCAGTTTTGTAGTTCAAGTGAAATCACTGCCAATGTAAAATACTTTTAGAGATTATGTGTTCCCGTACCCTTATATCCAACTGGCTCAATGTATTTTAGCACAAACAATAATGATAGGACACTGAACAAAATTCACACCTTCCACATTTGAAAGAAAGCTTTAATTAGAAAGTTATATACAGACTGTAAAATTAAATTAAACTTTATACAAATATTAAATTACTATCTTCACACCCACTGCCATGTACAGAGAGAAAAGAACAAAGCTTAAAGCATGGAAATCAAGAATCCAGGTGGGACATTTGAAACTGTTATCTCTGGGGGAATAAACACCGTACAACAGTGCTTTTTAGAAACTTTTTTTTTAACCCTCCAGTCGTCTTAAAAACATTAAGTCTTACGGCAAAAGAAGCCAAAAGGCAATGAAATATAGTTTCTTTTAGGCTCATTGTTATAATAATCGTAATCTTTATCACAGTTAGTGGTAATCGGGGGGGTGGGGGGACAGACAGAGATATTCTTTTACTTTTGCCAACAGAAATAAAACACATTGATAAATAAAACTGTTTTATGCATAGAATAGAAAAAATAGAGTAAGGCAATTGGAGAAAAAAAAAATCAAAAACTGTAAAGCAATCAATTTGGAGGCTTAAGATTATACATAATAAAAAGAAAAGAAAATGTAATCTAAGGCAACATTTTGTCTGCATGAATTATGAAGCCACAGACAGACAGCACCCCCCACCCCCCAAAAAAAGAAAACAAGAAAAATATTTTAGATTTCAGTCTGTGTGTTTTCAAAGCTAAGAAAGAAAGTAATCATCAGCGTTGGCCTGAGCAATGCCGTTTCCAGGGTGACTGACTCAAGCAACAGAGGCTTTTCAAGTGTCAATAAAAACAGATGATGAATTCTAACAGAAGGACATGTTTTCTATCTTTTATTTGCACTTGGTGTTAGAGGACTGAGCTGGTGCGATGGAGGGTATATTGCTGTCAAACTTTTTATTTCTTTCCTCTTTATTTTACTGCAACCAGTTGCAGTTTGTTTTCCACAATTTTACAACAGTGGAGAGTGTTTATTTCAGCATGAAAACGGATGAGAGCCAGTTCCTTTAAGGACAGGGGCAATTTACAGCCATACAGGGGAGGGGGAAAGTTTTCTAGCTTCAGAGCAGATAAATAATACCCACATTGTGTTGAAAAAAACAATGGTAGAAGTGAAGCTAGATGTGTTGGGAGGGATATTTTTCCTATGATGAAAGACTGGGGCGTTGTCAGGCCCGCCTCGATCGGCTCACATACAAACCAGGAAAGGGGAGTATCAAGGCCTTCCATATCAGGACTGTTCTCTCCTGTCTGGTTACATAAAAAAATAAAAAAAGAAATACACCCGCTCAGATTCAGCAACTCAAAGCAAACAGTCACACACAAACAATAAATACAAAGAGGAGAAAATTAACTGATAAGAACGTTAAAGTTTAGATAACCCTTTAATCTCTTTGTTCAACAACAGCCTTATCTCACTTCACCCCCCCGTGTACAAAAACTGTAAGATGCGCAGCCGAGGCACCAATCGATCCCACTCATGCGTCTAGATACGGCTGCAGTGGGATGGGAAGAAATAGAGAAGCAGATCTTTTTGTAGCTGTGATATGGTGCTCGATGAAATGCAGTGCGCTGCTTTTAGCTTTTGTGACATGGTTGTCGCTCCTGATAATCCGTTTGCCAGACGGCAATGATGAACTCACGGCAAGAGAAAGAGAGTAGGATTCATGCTTCATTCAGTGTGCCGTGACAGCATTAAACTGAAAAACAACATGCAGCATTTGCAGAGGGCCACAAGGAAGTCAGGCATGACTCACGACTTCTGAAGTACAGCGGGAAGACGGTCTGAGCGCCAAAGCTTTAAGAGCCAAAATTCACCGGTAAACTTTTTTTTTTTAAAACATCAACAGAAATCCTGAACAGAGCTGATGAGCTTTTTTGGAGACAAAAAACAACAACTCTTTTTCGTAGTGGGAATACAGATAACTACACTGGGCCAGAGGCAAGTCCATGGTAATACGTATGATAAACTATCCTGACTCAGTAATTACTTTTATTCACAGGATCTACAGAATTTACGTCAATATGTTTCCACTTAATGCATCTGGCCTTTCCACGGTTTCATCCAGAATGTGGGTCCATCATTGCTCTTCTTGCTGTAATCATACTGGTTGTTGGCTTTGCTTGGAAATGCTAATAGCAGTAGGAGGATTGCTAGGAAATTGAGCACTGTTCCAGCCCTTTTCTCTGCTGGCTGCTGGGAGAACGGAGAGTTTCGGGAAGTAAATAGATAGCCACAGTCAGTTCCAGACAGTAGCGACAGATAGGCAAAAGAGCTGCTGCTGCTGCTGATAGCGGGCCACAGGCTTCATGCTTCCTTCAACAGAGGGATATCTGCAGGGGAACAGAAGAGTCATTTCAGAACAGGATAACAGTTGATTCATCAGCTGCAATGCAGAACATCAAGCTTGTTCGCCAGTCCTAAATGTATATAAGCATGTTTGAATTTTAAAGGTAATTCTGTTAAAAAATATTCATACAGATTTTGATGTTTTATTAGATTTCAGTTTATAATATTTCACTATTTAGTAAATAATAAGCACAGTTAGACAACTTCCTCTTACCGTCAGCAAACTCATCTACAGATGCCACAGAAAGCAGGCTGTGCTGGTCGCTGCTCTCAGAGTCTCTACGAGGTTGGGGGCCTGCACAAGCACCAACAAGGGGCTCTCTGGCCCATGAAGTTGAAGAGGAGGACGAGGGGGCCTGATGAACCAACACTGTCTCTGCGTGACGGTGGGAGGAGTAGGAGGATGATGATGTTGATGGCAAACAGAAGTCTAATTCTCTGTGCTGGCAGCTCCTGCTGGAGTTTTGGCCCCCTGTGGCTCCCTGTGGAAGCCCCTCGGAGAGTACTATGGGGACTCGGGACTCTGATGGAGCTACAGGTGGAGGTGGAGAAGGAGGAGCACCAGAGGGGCCACTGCTTCCATATACAGCCTCTTCATAGGAGGGCAGCGACACCTGGACGCCCTCCACCATAATGGAGCTGCTCTGACCTGAGACGCCCTGCTCCCTCCTAAAGACCAAACAGACCAAGAGAATAAATCAGTGTGGTGAATGTGGATTAAAAACAAAACTCAGTTCTGGGTTACAGTCTGATGTGACAACATACAGCAAAATCAAAGCGATCAGTATTGCCTGTAGATCCCGTTAAAGCAGGCTGCAGAAAGCACCCCCCTCCCCGGCCTATTACACAATCAACATGAGTGCCAGTTAGCATCAGATCAAATCATCCTGGCTTTTCAACCACAGAGCCTCAGCAGACACAGCTGTAAAATGTGATCACATGAACTATTTAAGTGTTTACATATTCATGGCTCAGGAATGTCAGACATGAAAGCTTGCAGAACAAGTCATACATGAGCTACAGGAGTCAATCAAAACGGAGATCAGCAGCAGAAAACAATTGGTCCTTCTAATGTTAAAACAAATAATTACTAACTATGCCCAGGATAAAAATCAGTCTCAGGTTCTCTAACTGTACAAAAAGGAATTTATCACCAAGGTATGAAGGAAAAGGGAATTTTGTTAATCTTACCTACTGTGATGGAAGGACTTGAGTTTCGGCTGTACTAGAACAAACAGCACGACTAAGAGCAGGATGAGTAACACAGAGCTAGCTGTGGTCAAGACGATGGACAGAGCTGGCATCCCCAAAGGCAAGCTGGGCTCCTTGTCTGGATGAGCCATGAGAACAGATCAAGATAAAAACGGTAAACAGATTGTACCATTATCATGGAGTGCTAGACCGTGTAAAACAGCCAAATTTCCAGCGATATCTTTATTTTTAACCAATATTTTTTAAAATATTTAAAATAATCCATGGCAATATCTGTCAAGTCAAGACTTTAAACATATCACCAATTCAAATTGTAGAAAGTGACTGCACTTATTTATTTCACTTTTATATAGCGGGTATATTATATTATTTTTTTTCAAAAACAAACAGAAAAATATAAAACTAATGAAAATGAAAGGAGATTGGCTGAGCTAACAGACCTTGTGTGAGTCTGCAGCTGATCTGCATGTGACTGTCCCACTCGCCATCCAGGCAGGTGAGGTATTTGTAGTCTCCCTTCATCGTGTATCCCTCGTCACAAAAGTACTCGATGACGGTGTTATGGACGAGGTGGTGGCAGGGAGTCGGGTGACAGCGGTAGCCTCCGTTCTCTGGTTCAGGGGGTGGTGAACACACTGGAGAGAATGAAATGAAATAGACATGTGGTGGGTATTACTGTGCTCAGGAAGACTGCTGGTGATTATTTCTACCTGTGGAGAGAAATCGAAGCTTAAAGTTGACCTAAAATGACACAGTGCTCCCTGCTAGCTCTCAAGGACACAACTCTCTGTCATTGTTATTGTAACGTTGAGTACCGTGGTGTAGAGGAATTTCTATCTAGGTGCTCAAGCTCAATTTTAAAAGGCAAAACTTACCTGACAAACACATTAAGATGACCTGTTCTGAGCTTTAATAGATTCTATAAAAATATAAAAGAAGCATAATCCAACGAAAAAAACACTTCCAAGTCAATAAAACGCATAATAATAACAAGGTGCAATAATAAGTATTAATGCATGGGAGGGATTATTTCTTTAAATATTAACATTAAATTATATTTCTCTTAACAATAAAGGTTGTTCCTCACCATAGTTTTTGATGCAGTTTGGAGGTGGACTGGACCAAGCTCCCTGGCTGGTGCAAAAGATGGTAGCCTGTCCATCTGGTGTGTATCCTGGATCACAGCCGTATGTAAGCTGGGAGCCAGGAGGATAAGAGGCCTGGTTGGACTCGGTCTGGTTCAGCAGGCTTCCATGCTGCACTCCGCGTGGAGGCGCACAACCTAAAGTCACGGGACACAATGACATGAACATTTATCTGCTGCGTCTGGAGGGGAGAAGGATGGGCTTTGAGCCCCGTTCCTCTGGATTACATAAGCAACTCCCTGCTGCAGCCTGGAAGCCAATTTGACTTCATAATCCATATTAAATAATGCAAGATAAAAAAAGTAATTACATGCTATGCAAGTAAACAGAGCTTTGCTTGCCTCAAGTCGGGGATGTGTATCTTAATTTTTAATTAATGCAGAGATTTTCATGTACCCGCCGAGTCGAGAAACAAACCGTTTACCTTTGGAGCCCTTGTTCCATTTATAAGTTGTATAACCCTAAGTATTAACTTTTAGACATTGCATAAATAAATTTACACAGACTGTAACAATAACTGCTGCATTAATGTTCTGCTGTGGGCACATTATGCTATTTCATTAAGCAGATTTAAACCCCTGCCTGGTCAGCTACCATAAGGTCAAACAAGCTTTTAAAAGAAAATTTTGTCAAGTTGACATACAGTGTTTATAATTAAAGCTCAGCATTACTTGAAACTCTGCAGCTTCTCATACCAGATGAAGAGGAATATGGATCAAGATGAATAGTTAGATGGAGGAAGCCCTGCTACAGTGTTGATTAAAAATATCATATAGAACCCTCCCCTTTCCACACTAGTAACAGTTCTATCTGGCAGTAGGTCTGGATCCTTCTCCAAATTCATTTACTTTTTGATAATGGCAGATTCAGATATCTAAAGAAATCTAAGCCAGCCAAGAAGCACAGGATGAGGGAGAAGCCCAGAGTCAATCAGGTTTCTATCCACAGAATGGCAGCGTGGTCATATCAGCTAGTAGAGCCTTTGTTTTGTTACAGCGAGAGAAAACCATCTAAATGTGTGCTGTGTACCTTTGTAAACCCCCCCCACCCAGCATCTAAAGCTACCATCGGGCAAGAGGACACCATCTAAATCCATCACATCTGACACAACATTGCAGCACCTGTGTAAACCGAGATGTAAATGAACACCAAGTTCAGTGAAACTAAGAACCAGAAAGTAGTTGGAGTAAATCTAGCTTGGCGCCACCTGGTGGCAGAGAAGGTACAGCAGTACTTATACTGTTTCCTGAGTTTCCTCTGTTTTCAGATGTGAAATTCAATACAAGAGGAATGGAGGGGATTCTGTAAAACATGCCCTGCGACTTTACAACCTTTTTATCTTAATAAAAAAAAGTTCATATGTTATAGGCATAGAAAACCCGAAAGCCTGCTACCTAAACAATAAGCTCAAAGTTATGTTAAATATGTAAACAAATTATATATTTTTTTATTATTATTGATTTTAGTGTATAAAAATTATATTAACTCTACTTTACTGAAAGCTACTTGACTGTCGCAAACAAAAAGAAACTAAACAAAAATCTACCCTGCCCCAATTCACTTTATATTTAGGGATCGAAAAGAGACTATTTCCCCAATGAAAACTCAGACATCCTCTAATCTCCAGAGAGAAACAACGCTTTAAGCTGGAACCAGAAGATTAAATGGAAACACTCAAATGTGCGAAGCTTTCTCTCCCTCTCAAACACACACATACGGGTAAATGGAAACAAAGTCAACACCCATAAATAAGGGCACGCCCAGGGCTGACAAGACCGACACCAGTGGGTGTGTTACTGAGCTATGCTGTGGAAAGACTGGATGTGTTTACACAAGAATCTCCAAGATGAACAAAACATTTGGTTGCCAAAAAAACAACAACAAAGGCATCCTTTAAGATTTGATTTTTTTAATTCTTGTTAAATAAATTAATTGCATTTTCTTTACTAATTAATATGCAAAATGTCTTTCCCTGAGAAATGAGATTCTACAGGTCTTTAGAGATACATAAAAAAAAAACAATCATGTCCTAAAGTTCAATAACACTGTTCCAAACTGCTATAAGCTTGCTGATCTAAAATAATATTTGTACCTCCACTAACCCGTGCATTGGGGGTTATAAAAGCAAAGTAACCTTTTATAAACTCATATTTCTACTTATTTTTTAAAAGTTAAAGAAACCCTTTTCCCCACCAGAACCTGGTTTGAAATAAATTCCCAGTGATGGATCAATGTCCGATATCATCCTAAAGACCCCTCACATGAGAAAACAGTACAAAAACATATACAATAATGTTGGAACAGTTCACTTTGCAGAAAAAAACAACAACAAATATTTGACTTAGACGCCCGTCTGTGCTTAAGGATGCTATCTGACACCACGACCACAGCAGTTGTTCCCTGAAAGGCTTTAGGGAGACTAAAGGCTCTCCAAGGAGAGGACTGTGGTAAAGGTGAGGAATTGATTACCCCTGATTGAGAGGCAGGAGGAGGCAAAAAAGGCCCTAGGGGGCATTTAAGGGCAGCAGCTTTAACCCTTGTTTTTGTCCTTTCTGTTGACCTACAGTCAATAGAGCAGATCTAGACAGAGGAAAAGTAATTAAGGATGCTCAATATATCATGATCACACCACTTTGTGCAATATCCATACTGCAAAGGACCCTTTGGTGGGCAATAACTGTTGACTAATATATTACAAGTGTCATAAACATTAATATCATAAGTTGATGTAATATTTAGCTAGGTGGATGGAGTCTCAAGGAGAACTTAAAGTCCTACTGCAAAGCAAAAACTAAGAGATATAAAGGCTGCATTAAGCAATGCGATACTAAACCCACGCCTAAAACAATAAAGACAATGGATTAGATGGAAATCAACTAGAGGAAAGGCTTACAGCACAATTGATTTGTCAATAAAAACACATTTATTAAAACATGCTGGTTTAAAATGATTTGCTTTAGAAAAAATACTTAAAGGGAAAAACTAACCAGCAATTTAACCTCAAATACCATTACTAAAGCCTTTTCCACAGTAAACCAACCCAACTCACTGGAAATATATATTTTTCTCCTATGAATTTATGGTCATCTGGACTGGTATAAGTAAAAGGAAAAATAAAAAAAATACCAAATTTATTCCTTAAAAAACATTGTTTTAAGATGTCTTTCTGCACAGCATTCCTGTTTTCGACAAATATTTTACAGCAACAAATTTAAATGAATAGCTTCAAAAGTATGACTTGGAGAGAACTACTGAAGTAGGCAGACAATTAGAGCTTAAAAATAAAAGCTGACCAGACATAGAGTATCCCTTCAAAAGTAGCAAAAAAATGAATTTTAAAGTAAAAGTTTTTCATGTTAAAAACATATTTAGTAATGTTTTTACATTGTAAACACGATGCTAATTGCACAACTAAACTGTTTTAGTAAGAATTAATCACCTCCTGTGATAGCACCCCTGGAGTGAGAATAGACAAAAAAACAAAGGATCTAAATATAATCCAGCTAAAAATAAAACCGTCTCTCTCCCATCAAGGTACACAGAAACACATTTTTTTGCAAGAAGCTGAATCATAGGTCATCTATAAAAAAATATATATATATATATATATTTCAAAATATATTATATGTGATGTTATTATGAAACTTAGAAATGTTTTTAATGGTGCAACTTCCTAGTGACACAATAAGGGAGATTGCTTATTGACCATGGAGTCATTTAAAAGAAGCAGAAAGATGCAGTCATAAAACATTCCCGTTGCACAACAAACAATCAGGATGGAAAAGTAATTATAATAAATTATAAAACCCTTAAAAATGATGCTGAACTCTATCATTGCCTTTATGGGTGGTAAGAACCGAGATATTCAGTAAAAAGAATGAACACAGTCCTGGTTCTTCAAAATGATCTAATAGTTACTATACAATCTGTGCTTCTCACTTTGCATTAGCCAGTGCTGATCTAATTGATCTAGTTGATCTAAATGTTTAAAACTAAAGATGGAAAATTAATTTTGAATCAAAAATTTAATTTGCATGTAGTACACCATGCTCTGTGACTTTGAGGATGAGACAGAGTCACAGCTAAGCACAAGACGTTATCTGGAGTTAGCAGGAGAATTGATTTTTAAGGACTATTAAAAACAATAATGACCAAAACAGAGTCTCTGTGAAAGCCAAAGAAAGACCAAAAATGAACAAGATGATACAAATCCCAGCTTTTAAGCTCCGACCTTTACTATAATGAAGCAAACGAAGTAGACATTTAAAAAGGTTAAACTATTAGAGTCCGTTTGAGCACAAAAAATGAAATCTGATTAAGTTACTTAAAGATCAGGGAATAAGTTCACATTGAAGGGAGACTCTTGTCTGCATACCGCACCCATGAATCGGATTCCTAATCCCAACAGCTAGTCCCTTAAAGCTGTGCTGGAGGACACTCAACACATGGGTGGGGGCATCAAAATCCCCTTCCTAGCCCTAAGGTGCCGGACTGCCTGTGAATATCTCTCCTTTTCCCATCTGTCGCTAATGGCACACGTCTGTTAAGAGCGAGGGGAGGAGGGATGAGAGGAAAAAAAAAATAAATAAATCAGGGTGGGAGAAAGATGTGGGATTTAGCAATCACTGCCCAGGCAAATTAAATTTCTAATTGTTCTCCATTACAGGCTGGGAGCACATTACAGCAAATCAGATACAGATTACTTAAACAGCCAGCTGCTACGCTGCTTTATACAATAGGCTATAAAAAAGGGAGTGTTTCCCTTAATGTGTGGATGTGGAAGTGGGGGAATTTGTGTGTGAATGTACCACTAAGGGTGTGCGGATTGGGTCAAGTCAAAAATTGAAGACAGGATGATGATTAAGATCTTTTCCTGATAATTGTTTTTTTCCCCCCCACATTAAAGAGCCTCAACCCAATCTCTTTGTTGTTGTTTTTCTGATGATGCTCCAATCATTTTTGGGGCAAGGATGTTTTTGTTTTTCAATGCTCTCTTGTTTCTCCGGATAATCCATGGGATTTTTAAACCAAGCTGTTATTAGAGCCTAGTACAGTGAAGCAGAGCCAAGTAGAAGAGAGTGTGAGAAAAATAACAGCATTTACACTAATTTCTGCCACCAATAGATAAGCTCAGTTGTAAATATTAAAAGAGGATTAAAGCTGAGGTATGCATCAGTTTTGTTTTTTGTTTACAGAATTATAAAAGAAATCCCTTAATCAGTACAATTATTGTTTTTTTCCCCCACATGTCTAAATAGTGTAATTAAATTCACAATTTATTGATTCCAAAGGGAAATGGAATGCTGCAATTCGTATTAAAGGGGTATCTTCAAGGTCTATAGACAGGAAGGATCTCTTTAAGCCTCTGACTTAAGATACAGTGTAAAGACCATAGTTGCAGGAATTAAGTACAGTGGTCAATATTTCATTACAATAAAGTTTGTAGTCATAAAAGCTTTTAAAACAAAATTAAAGCTGAAAAGAAAATCAGTTTCTGAATTAAAAGGAATAGACCAAACAGAAAGCATTGAAGCTGTAGGCAGGAAAGATCTGGAAAAAAAAAAGGTTACCTTCTTTGACAGGATGTTAGTTGCTTTATCCTACTAACAACAGGAGACAAGACTTTAAGTGAAGTTAAGTAGCTTAAAAAACTAGAAGTTAAAACATTATAATCCTAAAAAATTCAGTTCTCTTCGTCATTGTCGTGCTGAATTAGGCAATGTTGGAAGTCTATTCAAAATCTAATAAGGACAAGGGTCTCTTTTCTTAACAAAAAATAGTCAAACCCATGTTTACGTTAGCAATGCTAACACCAGTAGAACACTAGTGTTTATCCAAGTGTTAAATTTAAATGCAAAGATACAAAAGACAGCTTAAAGATTCAGATTAAATCTTATATAATCTACATTTCATATAAAAATACCACCAAAATAATAGCTCTTCTGCACATACACCATCTCGTACCTCTATGAATAATAGTTGTTTATGACAAAGAAAAACTTTTTAACAATCTGGTATAGCTACTAGGGGTGTAAATCACATCCATCATGGCGATTCGATTCAGTATCGATTTCCTGACCCAACGGTTCGATTATTTTCGATACTCAAGAATACACCACGATTCGATTAATCAGCAATTTTTTTTTTTATTATTATTATTTTTTTTACACCTTACAGGTTAAAAAAAGTTTCAAGTTTGAAATAAATCAATGAAAGCTGTAATATCGTTATGCATTTTTTTTTTTTAGAAACAACAGCAAATAACAGAAGTAGAAAAGTTGCATCAAAAAATACTGCAAAAATACTGCACATAATCAGTGCAATGAGTGCCCAGAGTGTCGACGTCCCCGCCCCCTTGAGAGACGCTCCGCTGCTCCTCTCCCAAATTGTAGATGACCGCAAACAGTGCCGCAGAGGCCAGCCTGTTTTGTTTTTATGACCGAAATTGCGGAAAATGACTCGTAAAGTTTGACCCGCTAGAAGAGCGAGGTGCGCGAGAACGCTGAGACCCTTTTTCCACCTGGATCTCCGCTCTTTTTGGCCCTCATGTCCCTCCGTCGTCGGACTAAACTCGCCCCCACTTCCTCGCCGCCTCGGCCGTATCTAGACCCATAGCGTGTAGCAGAGACCACGCTTCAATATTGAGTATAATTTAAAAATGTCTGTGTCAAGCTTGCTGCAACACACTGATGTAAGAGTATAACCAGGAAGTGAGGTAGGAGGGCAAAATAGGTTTAGCGCCACCGCAGCACGAGAGGGAGAATTACGGCCAGGAGCAAATTGATAAAAATAGATCGGAGGAAAAAAAAAACATGAATCGCTTATCTTGCGGACGTGTCGATGCATCGGATCGTCGGCTTTTGGATCGATGCATCGATACAAAACGATTATTATTTACACCCCTAATAGCTACATTAAGTAGTGAAAAATCTTAAAGAAAATATAAATTGTAGCCTTTCCTTTTCTACATGTACTTTGAAAGAGCAAGTTATTTTCAACTAATCTCGTAGAAAGAAAAGCGTGTGATTGATACTTGCGGTGTCATATTCTTCTTGGAACTGCTTCCAAATTTCACATCTATGAAAAGAAAATCTAAAAACTAAACACTGCCGTCTCATTTTTTTTAGCTTGTAACGGCTCAGGAAAACATCAAGAAAAAAAAAACGATTGAAAGAAAAAGGCTGTTTAGTAAAAGGGAAGGGAACATGCTGCGAAGAAAAATGAGAACAATAACCACAGAAACGTAGGTGCTTAAACTATACATCTGTAGGGTGGAAATGATGCAAAACAAAGCAAAAACCTCAGAGCATGTCGCTCTGCAAAAATGAGCTTTTGGTAGATGATTCAGGGAGCTGATAAAGAAAGATGTTTGAAAGAGGGAAGATTAAGAAAAGAAAGGTAACCTGTGGGAGGTCCTGGCACTTATATTAATAATATGTTTGTACATAACAAGCACCACAATTTAAAGCTAATTAAGACTGTCCAATAACTACTTAAGAAATCTGACTGTATTTCTTATGTAAATGATTTAATAAAACAAACGTTAACATCTAACAGACCTAGGGACACGTAGTGTTTACCTGCATTCTGTAAGGTAAGCTTGCTACATTATTAAACCAAATAAAGTCTCATATTAACAATTGAAAGGTAACCCTCTAGCAAACCAGAGTCAATCAGAGCAGCTGCACATCTCAAAGGAGCATTTATAGAAAACATCTATTCCTGCAGCTGCAAAAAAAGCTTGCAAAACACAGGCAAAAAACCCAGAGATGGATGTCCCTAAATAAATGGAAATTCTCCCTTTCTCCATTCAGTCCACCCCTGCAGTGTCAATGCATTTACTGAGCCATGCGTGCTGCCCGTGAAGCCCATTGTCCTCGCTCAGTATGGATGGGGCACAGTGACAGATTTAAGCAGCGTGCCTCTGAAAAGGACAACAGACAACTTTGCATTTGAAGGGTTAAATATGCATTTGAGGCCAAAGAGGGTGAGGGCAGGAGGGACTAAAGCCATTGTGTGACCCCCCAACAGGCAAACATGTACACACTCTCGACCCCGACACAACAGATGGGAGGATGCTCTGAGGTGGCGAACAGTGAGCGCCCCTGCTCTCTCTCCCATTACCATCTCCGTTGATGACAGCTGGGAGGCAGACATTCCTATTTCTCAGCTTTCAGGGGAAAACAAAAGAGTGTGTGGGACCCCTCCCACACACACACGCGCATGTATGCAGAGCCTTAACTCATTCCCCTCACTAAAAAAACTCCCAAAGTAACAGTATCTTGATCATATTTCAGCCGCTTGAGCCTTCCAGACAGAAAAGGTACGAGAGCTTGAGTGATATTGTTGAATAGAAGAGAAGTAAAGCCAATTAAAAAGTAAAAAAATCTGACCAAGAACTAGTCTGAACAGATCATTTCAAAAAGAAGATAAATAGTTCTTTAAGATCAGCAGCAGATTTAAAACAATGCACTCCCTGTTATAGCCTTTTGTCCATCACCACCGTAATGAAGTCCAACAGGACTCTTGGACCAACTGCTCGGATGAGTCTCCACAAGGGTGAACAAATGGCGACAAGCATCTCTGTGTATAACCTCTTAACACAAGCAGCCTGCTCTGCTGACAGAAAAGGCATGTGGTCAGCTGTGATGTCTTTTATGCAAATTTAAAGCTCTTAAAGTAATATAGTTAAAAGGAAAAACAAAACTGCAACCAAACCTGTGAAAATATGAGAAAAATCTTGAATCTTTATCAAGTTATCCTTTAACTGCTGGAACAGATCATGTGATATGCCTTTGAAAAAACAAAGAAATTAAAAACCATAAATGTTAAAATAAGGTGGAAATATATATCAACATTTGTCCTGATATTGTTTAGTCATTTCTGAGCCTGAAGGAACTTTTCCTCTGGGCTTGATTAACATTAATTACTCATCATCAACCTGCAGGCTTTGAAAGCGTTAGCTTCATTAAGATACAATGTTTGTATTGTATCACAAGTCCTATTAGTGTCATATGCCTCTTGGATTCCAATTTTTTGTGTGTTTCCTCTTTATTTTTACTTATCCACTGGGAAATGTTGTCTTTCTTAGCTTCATCACTTTGATTAGTGGTTCCACTCATGGGCAACAATGCACCTCCAGTCAAGTTGTCCTTTTTTATGCAAATACTTAAAACTCTTAAAGCTTACAAACCAACGAAAACAAAGTATAAACCACAGAAATTAAATATATTAATTATAAGGGGGGACCATAAATTAATATGAATGCCTCTGGATGCAAGAAGAGTGAACTGTTAAGCAGGGAAAAGATAAAAACCAGTAAATGCATAGCATACTTTTTAAAACGGATTAATGCATAAAGTTGAATGAACTTCAGCCCTATAAAGTGGTACGATTATGAAAATTTTATGGTGTTACGCAATATATACTGTAATAAGCAGAAAATTGGCCAAAAAGTAGTTTGAGTGGTAAATCAAATTTCTCTTTGGTATAAGAAGATTTTTATGTGAACTGTAAAATAAATGCCTATCTCCATTTCTAATCAGATCAACCACTGATAAAACAGATGAAAAAAAGGAATAATTAAACAATTCCCTAATTTTCTTTTAAGATTCAAAACTACCACTTCTAGAAAAACGTGGGAAAGAATCTCGCACAGCCAAACATCTCTGAAATCAGTCAGAGTAAGAAATGGCACATTTCCACAAAACCATTTCACTACTTTTGTTTCCTCACAAATCCCTCTTTAAACAAAATACATCTTAAATAATCCAACATGCAGCAACAACATCAGCAAATAACAGGATAAAAAGGCACTAATATATACCTATTCCAAAAATGTAAAAAATCTGGATGATTGAGAATCTTCACCAGTATAGAAAAAATACATTTACAATAAGTGTCACAACCGGCAACAAAGTACAGTCCTGGTTTTCCTTTCAGCAATTGCTGCAGCTTTAAAATGCTGTAGGTTGCTGACATTTCTCAGTACATTGGTGCATGCATAAAATGCTGACACAATAACCCAAATGGATACACGGCCAGCCTATACAAAGACCATCAGTGTTGCTGTGGTTCTGTTTACAAATGAGGCAATAAGGACAGAGGTCATCAGAGCAGAGAAAAGACAAGTGGCCACAAGTATATCAAAACTCCAATTTAAAGACTGTTTACTGCTTAAGGTACAGGATGAAGGGGTAATATGTTGTTTAGTGCGATTTAAAGGTAATGCATGGTACAACTGATGCTCTGAGGCTACATTTAGGAGAAAACTCCTAAAGCATGGCAGACCCATGAGCGGTCGTTGTTCATCTTTTCGCCTCTTAAAATCAGAAGAGGGAAAAAAATCCCTTCATCTGAAAAATGGAGGGTTAAAGTGAAACAGCTGTGTGCAGACTCCACCCAAGATAGACTGCACAAATGTAGCAGGATAGCACATGTACAGCCCAGCCCTTCCCTTAAGGAGAGGATCAGCAAGTTTGCCATACCAACTGCGTACTGCTGTCTGTTTCCAATATGCATTTATAGTTTAAGAAGTTTAAACAGTAAACACAGATTTGTTTTTTTAAAGCTTTGGAAAAAGTTAAAGATGAAGCAAAAGGAAAGCTGAAAAAACAAGAGGGACTCAGTGGGAAGCTGAAGACTGTTGCCAAATCTCCCCTCTACCCGCAGGCAGGCAGGCATGCTGAGGCCTGAATGGATATCAACTTTGTGCTGCAGTAGAAAGTAACTAAAAAGATTATATACTTCGGTTTCATCGTGACAATGATTATTCAGCAAATGGGAACAGAGTTTTATTTTGTCACTATAGTCAAAGACCAACAGGGAAATAATATTATTGTAGAGATCCATCCATGGTGAGGCGAGGAAAAAACAAACAAACTTTGAGCTAAAATGTGTCACAAGCTTCAGTCGTGGTTGATCAGGGTCTAGAACAGCTTGGATGTCTCACGAACAGGCAAAGTCAGCATGTGTGTAGGATGCCTGTTCCTCGTGTGCAAGGTGGGGAGCTTGTTTGAACAGGATGTTGGTGTTGACTAACCGTGTGACGACAAAAACAACCCACACTTTTAGAGAGACTGAAAAAAAAACACACAATGATAAAGGAGGAGGTAAAACAAGAGAGAAAAGCTACAAAGACAAAAAAAAATATATCTGAGAGAAAAAAGAAACTGAATACTTTAATTTTAAAAAATGCAAATCAAAAAAAAAAAAAGATTCAAGCCAAAATCTAACCCAGGGAATAAACAAGAAGATTATTAGGTAAAATTAAAGAGGAGTTAGTTGGTCAGAGAAAAACAAAAAAAGATAAGTTAAAGCATCAAAAGACAAGAGAGGCTGGGGGATATATTTAGCAGCTCATTAGTTTGAGATGTCCTCTACTCAGCGGGCTAGTCCCTTCGATGAGGCCCTCTGGAAATCGTTAGGACTGCCTGCTGCTTTAGAAAACAACATTCATTCCCTAGAAAAAAAAAAAAAAAATATTTACAAACCATCTCTCTTTGATGCCTGAATATTGTTGCTTCAAAACAAACTGATCTCCAAACCTAAGTCATGTTTTTAATGAAAACTAAAGCTAGAATAACAATAGACCTAGCTAGAAGACTGGGCCTTAAATCAGAGCTAGGGATTTGAAGGAGAACCGGAACTCTAAATATCAACACAGTGTCAGTTCTACTAGCAAAACCCAAAGTGTTGCTCTGGATTATGAGAAGTACATATAACATTTTGAAGGTGACTTAAAACAGCTTTACCATGAGCTACTACAGCTTCTTAGTAGGGGTTATTGTCTCTTCATGCTAATAATTAGACAAATATACAATATAGAAGTCACCCCACATGAACTTCAAAGTAAGAGCACCATAACAGATCACTTATAAATCAGTTCATACATTAATATTGCAGGAAAATACTGTTTTCACTTCAATATTTAGCAGTTACAAAAAAATTTAGCTGCCATAAGATATGTAGCCGGATGGTGTTTGATGCAGCTGTGAAAGGTAGCAGTTAGGCTATAATCCATTTTCCTAACATGGTACATTCTACTGAGGATTTTTATTACTGAAGCCAAATCCAGAATGTTTAAGGAACATTTTAAACACCGAGAACTATAAGAACTCATTTGTCCTTTAATTACAAGACTTATAAGTTCTAATATCTTTATATAGAGATTATTTCACAAAGTGGTGTATGTGTGTGTGAGGGAGAGATGGGGGGATTAAGCTCCAACATTTTGTTTCAGCTCTATTTGTATGATATCAGATTTTACAACAGTCTAACTGCTGTCACTTTATCCTGTTCTGATATTCATTAACCTTTACACTGCTGCAGGTGTCACAAGTAAGAACCTCATATTTCTAATGAACTAAATGCCAAACAGTAATTACCAGAATGAGGGTTAGGAATAATAGAAAGCAGGATTTGAAATGGTAAAAATCAACGAGAGTCAAAAAATAGTACAAATAACAACCAATGATAAGCTTTTCACTACCACGCTGTGTGGGGGCATGGAGTATCCGACACTAATCCTGACCATCTGTGATCTTCTCCAAAATTAGAACAATCCAGGCAACACTTTAAAGTGAATGAAATGTCCCTGTGTCACCTTTCTGCACTGCAGCAACTGTTTTTCTTTGCTTGGTGACCTGAGGGCCTGATTGGTAGTGAAACCTGTTAACTGGCACACGGTGAGAGCAAAGATTGATGGTTTAGGTGATAAACACACAAGCAATGAAAGAGAGAAATGTCTGATGGATTTTAGCCTACTGCTCCTAATGTCCCTCGATGTAACCTAGTTAATGGTGATTCAGAGATGGAGAAAAACAGAAAGATCAGAGAAAAAATTTGGCATGATCTACATTTTGCTCTGTGAACGCAGAAACAGTGAGCTAGCAGATGTACTTGCTGACCGTTGATCTGGAGGAGCTGCAGCATGCTGTGGCCTCCAATACCCTCTAAATGCACCGTTTGTTCTCAGATTTCACAAAGGAGTCAATGCGTTGCTTTATTCCAGTCTGTCTGCAAAGTGCCTGGCTAATAGGACTTTAGGGAAACGTCTGGAACACATAATTGCTCTGGAACCATTATTCCCAACACTCCCAAGTCAAACTATTTGTAAATTCAGCACAACGTTCTGTGGGCGCCAGTAACCAAAAGTGTTCACTTACTTTTTGATGTATATACAGATCATTTTGTTGGTACAGAAAACTATATACTTTAAATACCACAGGCGATCCCAGAAGTAGGGCCTGGAACATTCGGATGTTTTCCTCTTTGGTCAGATCAGTGACGTTATGTTAGCCTCAAGTCTTCTCTGTTACAGAGAAAGAACAGTCTTGAACAAAAACAGATCCACTTTATGAAACAAAGATAGATCAGCGCGTTGATTCATGCTGGAGTAGAAGAATCCATTCATCCAACAGCATTTGATGAGACTGAGAACTAGCATTTTATCTTTCACATCTAAAACTGCCAAAGACTAAAATAAGTCTAAGAAATCAAACAGGAAGCTCCTTCACTCCTTCATTCTTCCTGCTATTTTTTGTTACCCCAGGATTTCTTTTGTTACCCCAGGATTTCTTTTGTTATTTCACTTCCTTTTTTCAGAAATGAACATATATTAATGTCACCAGCAACACAGGGAACACAGCAGGCTTGGTTGTGGGAGATTTCTGTTGCTTTGCTTGCACTTTAATGCTCAGCTTCAGAAAACAATGGGTTTTAGAAGCAAAAATTTTTCCCTTTAACTGGTAACAGAACGAATATAAACAATTCTTCCCTCCTCGCCAGATCGAACAATGTTAAAAGAGAAAACGTGCTGCGCAATTCCTGTGAAAAGACCCTTTGGTGCAAAGAGTTCTCATCTCTGCTCCTCCAGCTCTGACTCACTATCTGGGTGCATTTCCTCACCAACACACCACAAAGTCTTACTGTAAGAAACTGACACCATATTAGGAGCTGAGCTCTAAGCAGTCAACTTCAGCGGGGAGGTCAGAAATGGTCATAAAAACGTTTAAAAACAAGCAACTTCCATGTAACTTTGGGAAAATCCTGTAGGATTTCATTCAGCAGGATTTCCACAAAACCAGAGGTGGTGCTTTGTATGTTTGTTGATTAAAGCTCTGCTTCAGTGAACATGATGTTTGGATAAGAAAGCAGCTACATCTGAAGCATGTCCAGACCATAAACAGAACTTTACTCCTGAACATTGATCACAAGCAGGAATCCCAGAAAGACACACATTCTGTTGGATCTTCACAACAATGAACAACAAATAGGAAGATGGGCTCCAACATCCTCCAGAAAAGGAAACATTTTATTTTGCAAAGGAAATAATGAGCTCAGGGACGTATGCTTAATGCCCCGTCCACATGAAGTAAAACCCTGGCCTAAACGCACAAATTTTTCACCAAACCAGCCTCTCATCCATACGAAGCCGGTGTTTCGGGGGTCTGTAAAAGATCTTTTTTTTATTAAGCCTTCAGAGTGGGAAGATTTTGAAACGCCGTTTTCGCGTTTCCATCTTTAAACTCTAACCCCATTTTTTTTTTCTCACACGCATGCGTCAGAGCGTCGCCTCAAAACACGCATGCGCGACACAGTATCACAACAACAATGGCGTCGTACTGTGTTGAATGGTTGCTGCTCATGCTACTCACCCTGCTGTCGGGCTTACAACAGAATCTTCTTCTTCTGGAATATCTCCAGGAAGAACAGAGCAATATCGACGACATAGTTCAGCACCTGAATTTGACTGAACCACGAAAATGGACCCGCAGGGCAACCATGTATAAATATTAGTGCGCATGCCCAACATTTCGTTGCCTGTTTTCGCCTATTTTTACTTTGGCACCACAGCGCCACTTACAGGCCTGGCATACATTTTGCAGCGTTTTCATACATTTGTGTGGACGATCACATTTATTGTACGTCTCCGTCTTTACGACAAACGTTCTGGAAAATATTAGCGTTTCGTGTCCGTTTTGACTTCATGTGGACGGGCCTTAGACAAGATAATTATTACTGAAAGAAAAGAAAAAAACAATATTCCACTTTTCAGTCTAATGTAAATCGCTTGCTGAAAAAACAACAATACAGATAAAGCCAACTGCTTCTTATTCATCCCTTTAAACAGACCAGCTAATGTTGATAAAATGTCATATTCATTAAGCGTCCATGGAACATGTCGAGGGATTACCTGCATAAATTATGTATGCTTAGCGAGAGAAAGAGGCCAGCGACTGAAATGACCAACGACTGAAACTAAGCAGGATCACTTTAAAGCCTTGGCAATGTGATGTTAAGTCTGATAATGAATTCAATTTCATACTTTAAAGTCATCAATGCTTAAACACATCACTTCCATGCTATACTCTCTGTTACGTCTCCTGTTCATGCATATGTAAATATTTTAAACGCCTTTCATTTTTTATTATTGTAATTAATACCAATTTTTTTTACATTAAAAAGTCAGTGTTCCCTGTACGTCAATTACATCATTAATAATTAACACATTCATTCAAAAAAGTAATTTCTTTTTTACATTATAAACTTCCTTAAATCTATATTTTATTTCATGAATATGATTGAAGATAAACCAGTTAATATCTAGGTGAAATGTTTTAACCCATTGTGGATGAAGTGGTTTCTATTAAACGACTCTTGCTGCCTGTTTCTGCGATACCATCTGTTGTTATGTCAGATGAACCCTCAGTGAACCACATGACCATACAACTTGTGCTAACATTTTATTTTATTTTTTTAAAAAGGAAAAAAAAAAAAATCACAGCATTTTCTTTTTTTTTTTCTTTTTTTTTATATGCACCGCATTTAAAACTGTTTCATAGACCATGCATATTGTTTTATGCACAACATGCCTTTGCAGACCTTTTCAGCTCTGGCAGCAGGCTGACATGTATAATAAACATGAACATTCCGCTTTTTCATGGCAGTTATGACTCTTGCGACATCATACATAGTGCTATTTATGATTTTGTTGACATCTATTAAGTCAAGGGTGAGTAATATTGTGCACCTAAAGGCAGTTTGTGGAAAAATGGTGCATATGAATGAAAGAAAAGACTGCAGCAAACCTTTCCCAAGGACAACAGGAGTTTATTCAGGATTGCAGCTGTAATTACTGTGTTGCATTTATCTTTAGATATATAATGCTCTCATTTTAAGCACTTATTTAAAAAAAGGAATTCAATTGCGCTGAACAATTCTGATTATTACAGCCTGAAAATTAGCTGTAGCAGAGAAACTCATTTTGAAAGAAGTAATTATGTCAGAAATTAGAGTGCACAACATTAGCGTTCAGCTCATAAATTGGTGCGAATGTTATATTATAATAAAGAAAGAAAAGTCAGGGACACGGTTATTTCTTCTAATCAATACGGTTGTCACAGCTGCAGTAATAACACCATAATGACATACGATGCTGTGCAGTCCTTGCATAAATATATAAAAAAAAAAATCCCCATTCAACCTGCTTGAACACATTTTTACTGAAAACAATATTGAACTAATAGGAAAACAGCAGGCACGTTAAAAGCAACAAAGCACAGTACCAGCCCCATCGGCCTTCACATGAACCATGGGTGTTACATAAGAGACTGAGAAGATGTGTTTCGGATCAGCAGCTCCCTCCCATGAGTCATCTCTGATTGTTTTATTTCTGAATGTTGATATTTTTTTTTTACTCTCTCACCCAAAATGAAAAATAATTGAAGACGATAAAAAATATTCAATATGTCAGGGTTTTAAAAACCAACCCCTATATTTTCTCCCAGGCACTGTGGCCATCAGTGACAAGGACATGTCGCACATTTCACAAGCTTGGGATGCGTGGACTGTGCACGTGAATGACTGGATAAGACACGTCAGGAAGCTGTGTGGATGGGGAATGATAACCAAGCGTGTAAAACACGAACTCTCGCTGTGAGAGCAAATTAGAAACAATACTGGTAGACAATCCTTGCCTAGTAAACATAAATGTTTTAGGATTTAAATGTTCCAACCTAATATTTCATATATAAAACAAACAAACAGTGTTTGCCCTTATAGCATAAAATGATGAAAATGATCCAATGACTTTTCAAGGTTGATATCTAAAGTTAGATATCTTCTAAACCTCAAGAGAGTGTAAAAGTCAATCTTGAATCAACTTAATCGGAGGAATATGACCAGAGGCAACACTATCTCTCTATTTAACCTAATTGTAAAAAAGGAAATTGTTTTGACTCATTAGAACAGTGACTAGATTCACACAGTGCAAGAATGAGATCCCAGCTGCTGCTTTGTGGCAAAAGAACCTGAATGACCCCAAGGGTAACGTAAGAATTAAATCCGACCGGTTTAAAAGTCAAGGTGAAAATAGCATCAATCAATTCAAGAGAGACTGTCGAAGATGACTTTTTATGCAGTGTGTATCATGTGGGAACACAGAGAAAAATAAGTGTGCATCTGTGTGTTTGGGGCTCTGACATACCTGATGCGTGACCATGAGGGAGCAGGAGGAAGAGGAGGAGAAGTGCAGAGACAGCCAGTCTGTGGGCTACAGAGGAGGAGGCGGCACCAGAGGAGGAGGACGGGGCTCTCGTCGGAAACGCTACCATTCCATCGCACATCTTTTCCTCCGACAACCAGCGAGAGTCCTCTACGGCTTAACCTGTCCGGGCAACATTTACAGGAAGGGACATGGGGGAGGGGGAGGAAGAGCGTGGATTATCATCATTATTTAGCCAGGATTATGTAACAAGAAGCAACACAGGCAAAGAGAGGGGAATCGGGAGAGACAGCTAAACAGTGTGTGTCATAGACAACTGCATGCCTGGAGTTTGATATTTATTTCCCAATAACTTTAAGGATAAGTGCATTCCTCACCTATGAGTTTTATAATTACTTTACACAAGCCACAGCACAATCGAACTGAGTGTTCTTCTCATTTTGCCTCAATCCCTAATCTTTGCTTTGGCACAGAATCTATCTGCATAAGCCCTTAGGTACACTATGTTGTATATGACGCAACAACACAGATCAGTGCAGCTAATGAGGTGCCAAAAGGCAGCTCGAGGGGACAGGCAATATTAGAATGTATATTACACCCAACTTTGGCAAGAATATTCTGGCAGAGACAGGAAAAATAAAAAGTACAAAATGTTCAGTAGACTACATTTGATTGTAACCCTGCCAAGAGGACTCAGTTCACAATCTTTTATGTTTTTTTTTTATTCATTTCAACTTTAAACTAAATTTTCAAAAGATTTTAAATGTAATGTTAAAACATTTTAGCTCTGTCAGCTCCATAATCTATGCTGCAGGCTTATGGTGCTGAAGAGTTTAATGAATAGAAGCAACATTTAAGAGAACAGCAGGGAGTGTTGGCTGCTTTATTATTCCTGTTATAATCTTTTACAGTCGTTATAAACCAATGGTATCGGTCTAAACAGTTTCACTTTTGTTTCTTTCGATGATCACTTTAGACCATGACCATGTTGTTTTGTGGCTTATCTCCAGGCTCTAAAGTTTTTCAAGTTGAACTGGATTTGTTTAAAAATCACATTGTATATAAAAATTCAAAACCTGAGAGAAAAAAAAAAAATTCAACTGTAAGAATTCTGAACGGACAATTTCTATTAAGAAGGAAGTGAAATTTCTGGAACTGCGATTCCCCTACATTCTCTTCTCCCGCAATTGAAAGTAATTGTGGTCATAAAACCAACCAACTATAACAAAAAGGGAAGAAACTCATTCCAAATCTAGTTCATTAAATGACAAGCAAAAAAAATTAAAAATAGATATATAAAGAGTCACTGTGACTCTCCAAATAGTGCGTTCACACCAGAGGCGAATTTTCCATGTAATTTTCATGCTGTTGCTTTCTTGACATTTTGCCAGCGAAGTAAAAACACTTCACCGCATCAAGAAATAGAAGTTTCTTGATGCGGTATCCGTAGTTTGCAAGTTCCAACTAAACATGGCGGACCTGTATTTCACCAAGCTTTATTTATTCATCATGGAAAGGAAAACGTAACCTACAAAGAGTATTCCTTACTTAATCACGTCAATTTAAACTTATTTTCAATAAAAAAATAAATAAAAAAAACAACTAAAAAAAAAAAGAACAAAAACAACTTTGCTTGCGATACAAAAAACAAACAAAAAAACATGTTCAGAAGATCATGCATGGTTCCAGGAAAAGTTCACTCAAGAGAGGGCAGAGAGCTCATTACCATTCTGAAAGGCTAAAGTATTAAGGCCAACATTAATGGCATGTTTTTACTGTAGGCTGATTCCCATAGGTCATAACACCTGCTAATGCCTGGCTTAGGAGTGCAAGTTTGAAGTGGTGAACTGTCAGTCAGTCGTACTTCAAAGAATTCAGCAGTAACAGATACCAAACATATCCTGATCACTTTTACATTAAGGTGAACAAGTCATCCAGGTGCAGAGGCTCCTTTTCACTGAAGTTGCTGAGCTTCAGGCTGGAGGAGTGATCAAAGCTCTCAAATTCTCCACTGAGAAGCCAATTTGGATGGGTCACATGAAGGCTGTAAAAATGACAACAACAACTGGTGGAAGATCCAGTCAGCTGGCAGCCAACAGCTGTGCAAGGTGAACATGGTAATAAAGTAAAAAGTAACAAACTAGCCTCCTTCAATGCAAGCAGGTACTACTTTAAGTTATTATGTGATCCAACCTAAACGGACTACAACACAAAGCAGAGTTTGGTTATATAAATGTATTACAACATAAACTCCACGTTCTGCAGCTTTTTACCGATTTATTTTCACTATCATCCCTCTTGATCTCACTGGTCAAGCAAAAGCCTGAGTCTTCAGTGAAAACTTTAGATCCAAAATACAGCCGCTGTCAATAAGAGTTCCTTTGATTGTGTCAAATATTGGGATCTCATTAAACAATGTTGGTATGGATTCAAAATCTGGCTGCTTGGGTCTTAAATGTAAAAATTATCTGTAGAGAAACAATTATGCAATTGTCTTACTTTTATACACTTTTAAACCTTCAGCCAGTAGTTGGCAGCAGAACAACCAAGAGCCTACAATTCATCTGCTCACCACTAGTAACAGGAGAGCAACAACATCTGAGAGCTACATTATTATAAAAGTAGCAACAAATTTGTTGTTAATGTATTGTGATGAATTTTATCATGACAAGTATAGCAATACCAAAGTCTTGCCAAATCACACCCCTGGTTTTATTTTCTCGAGTTTCTAAAGCATTTTAAGAGAAAGTTAAAGTATTTACTGTATTTTCAGGACTATAACCCGTTTTTACCTACACTTTGAACCGTGCGTTTATGCAAAGGTGCAGCTTGTCTGTGGATTTTTCTTCAACCGCGAGAGTGCGGAAGTCAAAGTTGGAAATCGAAGCAAAAAAGCACTTATTCCAATTTAGTACAAGCACATGCGAGCAGCAGGCATGACAGAGAACAAATGTCCCAAATTGACACAATTTGAAAGTGGGAACAATGTGCAGATCTTCCTGCAGAACTAAAAAAAGAGCTGGCAAAGGCCCATCTTTCATAAAAAGCTTTTACTGCCACAACCTACAGGTTTGGTGGGGGACAGTTCATTAAATGTCCGGAGCTTATAGCCCGATACTGCTTATACATGTAGGTTTCCAGTTTTCTTTAAAAAAAAACAAAAAAAAACCTGTCAATGTGACTTATAGTGAGGTGCGCTCTATAGTCCCAAACATATGGTAGATAAAAAGAATAAAATAAAAATAACAAGGAAAAATCCATATTTTAGACAGCAGTTATTTGTGTGTATTTTACATACATGTACAACATGCTTTTTGAGAACAACATGGTGCAAATTCAATCCATCTATTGTTTTATGTACCTCAACAGCCAGGTTTTCATAAAACAATAATAGAAACTGAGAGCTACTTGGTTGATATTTCCTGATGATCAGGTAACGCTCAAAATAAAATTGGGCATAATTGCCTTTGCTACTTAATAGTTATTCATACTCAAACCAAACATGTTATTTTACAACAATCAAGACTGACCCACTCAGAAGAAAATATAAATCTATCTCTATATAAAATAATAACCTACGGCGATGGCAATAGCATTGGCGAATACCACAAAGGCAATATTAGTTCATGTATAGGACTGTTCATATTTTTCTCTCTTTTTTATCTGTGCTTCCACAACTTTGTGAGGATGAGCTTCTATATAAGTTCAACAGATTAAATATTAAATTACCAGGAAAGAAAACACAAGTTCAAAATGTTTAAGTTAATCAACCTCTTTCAGACATGCACAGAAACAAACAAATATCAAATTAAACCAATATCCTTACTGCAATTTAGCTTTGATATTCCCATAAGCAGAACGGACGCTTACCTGCTTGTGGTGCATTATAGAGGGAAAAAGTGACGCAAGTCAGTTTTGGCAGGTCAATTTAGGTAGCGTATTCAGCCAGAGATCAGGTGGTCATGAGCACACACAGGGACCTGAGCAAGCTCTCTGATGCATTGATATTTCCTGGTTTGTCCATGCTGCAATTAGTCAACAGAGCTTACTGGTGTCTGAGTTATAAAAAGCCTTTGCTGTTTTAAAAGATGTTCATCATAACCACAACTTAGTGACTGTAAACATCAACTTAAGAATACTGCAGGATTTAGACCTTGGAAAAAGCATTGACCAGCCAGTTCATCAGCAAAATCCTGACTAAAGCAGAATTACTTTTGCTTTCATGAAAAACCCTTACCTATTCTAGACTAATGCAGTTATTCAAAAGAGGGTTTGCAGATCCTTTGGTTTGCTGACTATATGTTACCGTTGTAAATTAATTAATATCCCAGCAAGCAACTTCCCAGCAAAAGCAACTGCCTGCTTCAGGTTTCTGATGTAATTCTAACCTGCAGCTGTATGGGTTTCCTGTCAGATACAGATAGTAATGCTGAGCATGGCACATCACATTAAATTGTGTCTTGCTATATAAAACAAAAAAGCTTTTTTTTCCCCACATAGTATTTTGGATTACAATTTTCTGGTGTTTTAACAAATGACTTTCAAAGATTTAACATTGAGGGGGAAAAAAAAGGGATTTCAATGGCTGAACATGCAAAAACATGCAAGAGCCAAAGCACTGCATAATGGGTGTTGCTGCTACAGAAAAAACAACATAACTTCCTTGTTTCATAACTAAATTTGTCCTCACCAGGGTTGGTGGATATGTAAAATAGTGCAACATGCACATGAGGGAAAGAGAGACTTAAATGCATTCAGTAGTGCCCCACCAATGTTATATAACAAAGTTTAGTTGCATGTGTCATCTCTTCTACATACACCGAAACTTTGGCAGGAACTGCCACAACCTGCCATGCAGCTACTAATCAGATCTGGCCTCACCAGTTTTACTTTACTACAATGTTCTGATGTACATCTAGAAAAATGTAAGAGCTTCAGTGATGACTAAACATTAAGACATCAATTAAACAAATAAATAGTCAAAACAATAGCATTTAAGAAATCCGAAAAATTTAAAAGACAGCTGCCTAAAATAAATAAATAAATAAAAAGCAATACAACTCCCCACTTCAACACAAGCAGCCAGCCAGCAGGCTGCTACTGCAGTTTTTCAGCTGCCTGAAGCTCCTGGAATGCAAAGGGAGCCAAGGAGAGCAGCAGCACAGACATGTGTCCGGGAACAGAGAGCACTCATTGTGCCAAAGAAACAGCCAAGAGAAGGTTTCTACCCAATAGGACCCAAGCACTACTGCTGCTGGTAGAGCCTGCGTAGCCCTGTGGAGGGAGCCCAGAGGCAGAACTCTGCATGGCAGCAGAGAAAGGACCCTTTGTTATGAAGTATTATGTGCTGTTAAGGCCCAGGGCTACTCAGCATCCCCTCTACTGCTGCTATGAAGAGACAGAAACACACAGCCAGGTAAAAAAAAAAAGGTGAGAAAAAAAAGGACAAAAAAAAAAAAACATTGTGTAGGAAATATAAGACGAATGAATAAAACAATAAGAAAGTATCAAAAACTGAATGGTGCATGGAGGGCACCTCTTCCAGCAAGCCAGAATAAAAATAATATTAAATATGGAGAACATTTAAAATTAGTAAATTTTCCCACAATCAATCTCACAAGTGTGAATGAAATTTTATTTGCTTGTCATTGTTATACCCTGACGTTACAATTTCATACTTGCAAACCAGGACAGAAAGATAAGATAACCCGGCCACCCACTGTATATTAATATTCATAAGTCTAAAATAAAGTATAAAGAAGAAAAAAATCTTTTGACCTGAAACCGATTCTTGGTTAGCAAGACAACTACGAAAAATCTTATCACAAGATATGTGGCAAACGAACTGGATGAAGACCGACATTTACCTCACTATTGAGTACTTGTCAAATAGATCATCTCATATACTTATTACAATATTAGTCTATTAGTTCAATTAACGTAAAACACCACAGTGACATGCTTTATCTAATCAAACTATATATTTTTTAAGAACTTACTTCACAACCAAACTCTATGAGATTGGTTTGGTTGAGTTATATGAAAGATTATGTACAGTAACAAAGCTTGAAATGAGCCCACAAAAAAAATACACCCTCCTCAATATCGCAGATGTTTATTGAGATAACCGTACCACATTTCCTTTCTGTAAACCATAAGTAGACTGCAGATTACCCTGAAGTATTGTTTTCATCATGGTTCAAAACTCTTTTCAAATCTTTTAGAACATTTTTGTAATCACTTAAAAGATATCTGCCAACATCATTCGTTATTTTTCTAGCTATCAGCCAAATTTTTCTTTAAGAATTAAAGCAACTCACTTTAAGCATAGTAATGCATGTTGGGTTGAGTTTTGTTTATTCAAGTTGCAAAAGATCAATCAAAGATAAGATCCAAACACACTTTTCTCTTTTATTTATCCCTTTGTGCGCGGTCTGAATTAAAGCACTCCATCAAATATGTAAAAAAAATAAATAAATAAAAATTACCAAGAAAGGATGTTTTTTTTTTTGACAGTCTTGATAAAAGAGAAGGGGAGTGGTGGCCTAGTGGTTAGGGCATTGTGCTTAGAAACCAGAGGTTTCAAGTTTGAGCAATGTAATGACAATGAAAGCTGGAGAAGAGAGAAGAAAAGAGAACTCAAGGAAAGTTTGTGAAAAGACCAGATCAGGAGTCAAAAGTTGCTAATAGAGATAGATCAATACATCACCTGGTAGATATTTTTGGCCAATGTTATTTTTGTATCGGCATCGACCAATACCTGCATGAGTTAATAAATTCATGAGCATTAAGCAGGCATGCTTCAAAATAGGTCTACCACTTCCCTCATTTGCTATCCATTGTTTTTATGTGTGTATTAATCTTTTTTTGTTTGGTACCTGTGTAACATTAGCTATAATTGTGTGATTTGTTTTGTCATATAAATGGAGGAAGAAAAGCAATAGCAGCTTAAAGAATGGGAAATAAAAAGAGAAAAAGAATAAGTGATTGGTCAAACATATCTGTGGTCTGTTGGACTTATTTCTACTTTATAATCTATGTACAAAAACTGCTGTGTTACCCACCTGCCATGATGTTTACCAGTGCTGATAAGCTCCCTTCCTGTGTAAGTTGCGATATTAATAACTTATACACACAAATACAGAAATGGAAGTATTTTTTTTAAGTTTAGTTCATCTTTAGAAAATATTGTGTTTTTTGAAACATTTCATCATCCATGTTTTCACTGTCAGTGTAAGTAAAAAACAAACAAATACACTTGACAGTATCTTTAAATCAACTTTTCATCTGTTTTACAACACTGTCCTCCACACCCAAGCCCTCTACAGAGCACAACAAACTTCTACTGTTAGAGAAACACTTGACCAGCTTTGTACTCAAACAGTAAACACCTCACATTTGCACTTCCCTGGTCTTCCTTTGCACTATCAACTGCCATATCTCAACAAACCCCCACAGGAAGCAGGTCAAACTAAACTGTAACAAAGGCCAGTGAGTGGGAACGGACACATCTGGGGGATGAGTTATAAACGAGCCACCAGAGCTCAGGAACAAAACCTCGCAGCAGCATCAAACGTGATTAAAACACAGTCACACGCTTGGACACGTGTAACTGTACAGCGAGGTATTTAAACAAAGAGTGCAGTGGGCTGCCAACATAACAAACACAGAAACACACACAAGTTAAGAATAAATCCGTCAAACTCAAATTAATCAACAAGACACCCACAGCTAGGAGTTCAGATCTAACTCAGCATAGATAAAGTCGGCGCACCTTTAGACTTCCTCCTACCTTTTATTGTTCATGTGACCAACAATAAATCAACCCTCACAGCTGTTAGATCATACTTTCAAGCCACCTTTAATAATGTTTTTTTTTTTTTTTTTTTACATTACATTCCCTCTAATGATTAAAGCGTAAAAGGGACAAGTTAACGGGAAATTAAACGCAGTATGGCTTTATAGAAACGTTTTTAACGTCTAAAGAAGAACGCGGCTAGCTTAGTTTTAGCAACAATAAAACCCCTGACAACTCCATATTCTAACTGACAGAGGAGTAACTGTTGGGATATTTTGGCCTGGTTTGTTGTTTCGAAGTAATTCAGGTAAACAAAGACGGAATTGTAGACTGGTTTAAGTCTCCTAATGGCCTGTGTGTGCTTAGCTTGCGAAAAAAAAGACAAAAAAAAGACAAAAAAAAGACTCACCAACGTAAAGGTTAACAGCGGTTAGCCCTCCTCTCCCCCAGTTCACATTCGATACATTAAAAGCAGTTTTAAAGACGACTCCCGCTCACTAAGTATGAAAAATAAATGTAGAATAGAGGTGTTTAGCCGTCGAGGTCCCGTCTCCCTGCTCCGTCACTCCTTGTCCTCTTCTACTCGCCAGCTCTTTATTTTAGGTGAGCGGAAACACACACTGGCGGCTGTGAGAACTCCACAGGGCTGCCTGCCCTTGCTCTCGCGCGGTCTCCATGGATACCTCTGTAAAAGTGGGCGGTCCTACAGCGCGTCTTGGCGCTTCAAAATAAAAGCTCAGGGATGAGATTTTGAGACAAAGGAATTAAAGAACAAAAACTCCACGGAATAGAATTAGGAACAAACAAAGAAATGCAGCTCATCTCTTTAAATACTAACGATTATTTTGGGGAAAGAACCGTGATATAAAATCAAAACCTTAAACCCAAACTTAACCCTTTTAATAAACAATTATAAGAGAATAAATTTAAAGGGGTTTAAAAAAAAAATCCAAATGACGTTAAAAAGAGGATACATTATGCTAAAACAGATCAAATTTTCGATTGAAAACTTCCAATTAAAGACTAAGGTAAAGAAATATCTGTTTAGATGTCGGTATATTCACCTCTCAGGGAACCAGTTCTAAGCCTCAACACAAGAAACACAAGCAACTGTTGTTAGGATACTTTAAGAGACTAACATTTTACGACAGCTGATAAAGATAGGTAAAACCATCTGATAAAGAGCAGGTAAAAGTCAATTACAGCTTTGTTTTGACCCCACAGTGAATCATCTATGCGTCCTTCCAATCCTTTTTTTTTAATGCTGTTTCAGCTCAAAAGGGCATGCTGTCATCCACAGGACTCCACTTGATTAATTAACTCCAAACATAGTTAAGCCACAAAATCCAAAAGAGAAATGTATAAAATAAAAAAATATCAGTGCTGTGATATTACAGAAGGTTTATCTGCAATATATAAAATGTAGGATATCATATAAAGAATAAAATAAAAGTAGCTTTAACAATAGTACAATAAAGGGTCCACAATTAAGCAGAAACAATAGTTTTTTATTCTCTCAGATATATTCAATTCGATTCATTTAGTTATATAGCACCAATTCCCAACACATTTCATATCAAGGCACTTTACAGAGACAATACTCTCAGATTGGTTAGGAAAACCATTTGATTACAAGACATCATCTTTTTGGATGAGCCTGTGGCAATGACCTTCGCTTGCATTTTTTCATTGACTTGTCAGCAATCCCTCTCACTGGGCATGCATACAGCGGCAGTGGAGAGGAAAATTCCCTTTTAACAGGAAGAAACCTCCAGCAAAACTGCTTACTTTGAGCGGCCAACTGCCGAGGCCGACTGTGGTTCAAGGAGACAGAAGCAGACATACAAATGAAGCCCAGATAAGAAAAGATAAATGTTAAATAGCTAAAGGGACCCCGTTTGGGGAAGACACAGCCAGGCTGTAAGTTTAAATGTTTGATTCTAAATATATATTTCCTTGATTCATTATTATTAATTTTGCATTGTTTCATCACACTCCCTATCACCCTTTTAGTATTTTTGTAAATTTCTGTTCTTTGTCAAAGCACTGTTTTATAGCCCATAAATAACTTGTCACTGAGTAAGAAGATTTAAGTCCAGATTCAAACTGTGACTTGATAGGTTCTATAAACATCCTCATATGAAACGAGAAGTTCTCCTCTGTGAAACATTGAGTTAAGGTGAATTCTTTGCCTCTTAAAATGGAACTAATTTTGATATAATGACATAACTGATAATTGATTAGATCACAATATTGGGTAAATTATATATTTTACCCTGTCTTGGTCACATCTATCAGGCTTAGCAAGAAATTTTGGCTGTCATTCACTAATTAAGTCAGTAAAACATGGAACGGAAAGGTTTTGCGTGTGTCAATGCCGACATCTAGTGGTCATGTTAGGATGTTGCATGTATAATGCTGACTACAACTTATTCTCTAATGAAGAGGAATTTCTTAAAATTCTAAAAAGGCTCCTCCAGATCTATATTGAAGATGGCATACTAAGGCTAAATGAAGTATGTCATATAGCTTTAACAATCTATGTAACCAATTTATCTCTCACTGTTATCATATTGGCACCTGTGTGAAAGGTGAATATAGGCTCAAAGGAAGTGTTTAAAAATCTTTCATTTAGCTTTTTTTAGGTATAGATCATTATACAGCAGCAGAAAGTGAATGTTTAAACTTTTCTCATATTTTTGTAAATTTAGTTTACATACTTAAAGTGATTTTACATGCTTTGTTCATAAATGATTGTTTCAGTACAGTTTCTTTAAGAGAGTCTTACACTTTGATTCTTGTGCAAATTATGATGATATATTTCACTCACAAGGCAATAAAATCAGCATGTAAACGTATATCATGGAATTCTAAAAATCTTTTCTTGGCAAAAAAAAAAAAAACTCTTGGAAGTTTCGTTTATTTATAGCTTGGCAATTCATAGTGTATCCTGGGCACATTTCATGACAATGAGCTCCAGTTTATATCCAACTAGTTCATTTCATCCAATCAGGTCTAAACCCTGTCAAAAACAAACAAATTAGGCCTAAATCAAAATTACAAATAAAAGTGAAATTTAAAGAATAATTCAATACTAACTGTTATTAATAGAATAAAGCAAAACTATTCTTGTTATTTTGTTGACTTTACTGCCATCCATCACCCTCAGCAGGTACATAACTAATGAAACCAGCAGGCGTAAAGAGAAAAGGACAAGGACTGAAGAGATAAGAATCGCAACACAGTTATCAGCATGTGCATTTTGCAGCAAGAGTGTCCTGGGTTTGACCACTGATCCCTATTTATTCACTGGATTGCTGATAGGGCGAAAAAACTGAGGTCACCTGGCGCCATCTTGGTACTCCCCAAACTCACGCAGTCGTGCCATAAATGTCTGTAATGTCATGTAATTACCATAACAATTTAATTAGAACATGTATACTACATATACATAATCAATTCAGCACTTTTGACACATCATCGGGTAGTGTGTGTGTGTGTGCATGTGTGTGTAATATTCTTACTATCTGACTACAGTATTATTATGCTCAATTAACACGCTAATTTTGTTGAGATGGATTTATACAATACGTTATATTACATAATTTATAGGCTTCATGGACTTCATACTGAATATGCAATGTGATGTAACTATTTTTTACCGTAAATTAAAGTAATCTACTGAGGCTTTGAAACAGCAAGTCTGTGTCAAAGTGTTACATTTATTTACTTAACTAGTTTATTAATTAATTAATTTATAATTAATTTATTTAAAAAAAAAATAATTATTTTGAAAATCTACAGTCCCTGTGAAAGTGAGAACAACATCGTTTTTCAATGCTGTAGCGAAATAATTGTTTACATTCTAACCGGTCTAACTAGGGAGTACCAATATGCCGGTTTGTGACTTCACAGCACTATGTACTACCAACGGCCTATCAGCAATCCAGTAAATAAATAGAGATCAATGGGTTTAACTCCTGTCCTGAGGTCTTTTACTGGGTAGTGGCGGCCTAGTGGTTAGGGCATAGAGCTTGCAGTCCTGAGGGTCCGAGCTTAGGCCCCACTCCCACAGACTGCCACTCTGGGTCTCTGAGCAAGACCGTGAACCCCACACTGCTTCAATCAATAAAGTTCAATTATTGTTTTTTTATAAGCAAATCATATGTTCTCCAACTGCATGTGTTGGTTCTCATTAGGTACCCTGGCTTCCTAACCTGAATAAGCCAGCTTGATACTACATAGTTCATTTTGAACTCTACACAGTATCAATCTGGTAAGGCACTGGAAGTTGTTCGAAAAAGGGAGAAGGAACATTTAGCAATCCTTCGCTGATTGGGTAATCAACTTAGGTGCACATGTTGAGCCGCTGCAGCAGTAACAGCTGCGACGTATCACATTCTTGATTAGTTTCACAAGTGTCAGAATGAACTGATAAATCAAACGCTTAACAAATACGGTCAGAAGGAACAGGAAAACATCTTTCCCATCCACAACGGCCTGTCCTGTCTTTTTCTCCTTAAATCCTGTCTTTTCCCCCTTAAAATTAAATAGAAATAGAGAATATTTCAGCTAAAACCGGCCCAGCTTCAGCGTTCCGCCTTTGGTTGACGCAATGGTCCGAAGAATTTCTGTATCGAGGCTAAGGCATTTGTTGGCTTTTGGCAAGATGTATGGGAGTTTGTGAATTCCCAAAACTCACAACAATTCATCTTGCTTGCAAGGTAACTGGCTTCCTCCTGTAGTTCAAAATATGCATGTGAAGTTAACTGGCCTCTCTAAATTGTCCTGAGGATTGAGCATGTGTGTGTGCGACACAGTATGGGTATGGGCAATGGATGGACAATGCGCTTTGTATGGTTAAGATAGCAAAGACATGACACTGAAAAAAATGAAAAGACTCTATTTTAAAGGTTGTCTTTATTACAAAGGAGTACTTTCTATGGAACACGAGTAGACTGAGTCTTTGGGAACTTGAAGGTAGAAAGTAAAAACACATTTAACACTGTTGTAGCAACACTGTAGATTGTCACTCATATAAAATTCTGCAGGATTTTTTATTTACGAGGTCCCCCTATATTCATAAATTCCAACATAGATTTTTAAACAAAATCAAAAAGCGCTGCCCCCATTCCTAAAAAAGAGGAAAAAAAATTACTCTTCCAATCAAAATGGCATTGTGAAACTTCCAAATATGCTTTTTATTAAATTAAAAGGTCTAACATTTCGTCCATCCATCAGGGAGGTCTCCAGACACGTGTCCAAATATGACATTCACTTTCCTGTTTATTGCTTTGCAGATTCAGATATTACAAACAGTTTAAGAGAAGAGAGACTCAAATAAGTGACTTAATACAAACCAAATGGCAGTCTTACAAGTGCGCTTCAAAATTCTCCCCTGCCTCTGCTGCCTTTTTGATTAGATGTTGCAGATCAAAGTTGAAGGTCTTTGATGACAGAGGGGTTGCCTTCAAAGCTTCGGCCCTTTATAAAGCAGACAAACGTGGCCAGGTGGATCTCCTTAGTTCAGGTTCATTGGGTGGAAGTTACACAGGCATGGAGCCCATGGTTTTTTTTCTGGGCTATGGGGCCATATACTCTGCACAGTAAATTCCTGAAGAAGGACGTCCCAAAGGCTGGTTTATAAGTCCAATGCTGATGGTTTTAGAGGCCCTCAGTGGAGAGACTGATGAACTCCTAACATCTGAAAACAATGAGAGAGGATACCTGATGTAGGGGATGAAGAGAATACCTATGGAGGTGGAGAGAACAAGAGGGGTTCTCTTAGTACCACCAAGTTAGCTTCACAGTGGTTCTGCATTGGAGAGAGATAGCTACATTGTTAACATGAAACTGATGTTTTGCACTTTTTTCCTTTAGGAGATAGGTCATTTCCTGGAATCATGGATATGTACACTCTAGGTGGGGGCCTTAATGAACTCAGAGCCAGCCTGTTGGCAGGAAAAGGTTTAATATTTCTGGCTCTAGCATTCTATCATTACGAGGATTTGCCAAAAAACCCTCAAAACTTTGATCTGGAGTACTTGATGAGGCTCTAATATACCTGATGAGTCGAGCAGAGGTTAATATCAAACATCAAACCAGTTTATCCTGTCCATGCATTTCTTTCTGTACTGATTTACTAAAGAATATTTTGCTGGAAATAATAGTCGTTTGATGGCATCTTTATTATCTTAGTGGTTGAAAATTGATTTGAACTTTGATTTTCTAAAAATACAGTTTTAGGATTGACTTAAGTTAGTGTATGGACAAATATTCTGTCACCTTTTTCATGAAAAAATATTTTCTTCAATTTCCTTTGAGTAAAATTTACAAGGATTCTAAGTGTATTTTATTTATTGTTTAAGAGATAAATTCCAGATTATGTGTTGTTCACTTTATGATTTTTCAGATCTTCAAGTTGCACAAACATAATTTGAAATTGTTATAAAACGAACATGTTTAGGAAGTGTTTCTCTAAACTTTCCTAATGCTTTTCTGGCTGGACCATTTTGTTGTTTTTTTTTTTTTAGTAGGAACATGCAATAACCTAAAGGGTCTTCTTTGGTGTTACTCTAATGAGCAGTAGTTATTTAGACTTGAACTTGAGGTTTATTTAGAATTAGAACATCAAATATATAAATGCACCTCTGACAAGCCTGCTAAATTCAATTAAATTCAGTTTATACATATAGCATCAATTTGCAACATATGTCATGTCAATGCACTTAACAGAGACAATTCAATCAGATCAAGCAGCCAGATTGGTTCAAAGTTTTCGATCTAAGGAAAACAAGCTGATTGCATCGACTCAATGCCTTGAAAGCAATCCCTCACACCAAGCATGCTTGTAGTTACAGTGGAGAGGAAAACACTGACACAGGAAATACGCATTGTGTACAGCGGATGTAGATTTGACCAATCAGAGGCCTCCTATCCGCGGCAATGTCTGCAGTCATCAACAATTTTGAAATGGTGCACCAGGGTGTCTGGGGAAGGGGCAGGGTCATATTTGCATTAGCTGCGACACCCTAACCAGCAATACTCTAACCAGCCTTAACTGTCAATCAGCTCCACATTCCTGGAAACACACAGCCATGAAGGTGAGCTCCAAACCAGCCCCAGTGTCAGAGGTTGAGAAGAGTACATACTGTTATTCACTGTCAGAGAAACAGAACTACACTGAACAACAGACCAAGCTCCAACATCTGTAAACAAAAGTATTGATGGCAGCAACACAGCTGATTTTTCCTTCCAGGATGGTGTCACAACAAAACAGGAACAGACCAGATGGAGCTACTATGATGATAAAAAGCAGATAGATCATAACTTTAGAAACTGAAGTAACAAATACTGCAGAATGGAAGGATAGAGATAGAATCAAGTATAATGATGAAAAGTGGACCCTGTGTCCTCCAGCATTCTGAGCCCATAACAGCATTACTATAGAGATGACCTGAGCCACTCTAATTATAAGCTTTATAAAAATATTTATTTTATTTTACCTTTATTTAACCAGAAAAAAATCCCATGGAGATTAAAAACCTCTTTTTCAAGGGAGTCCTGGCCAAGAGGCAGAAAAGTTACATAGGATACATTAAACTAAATACATTAAAATAAATGACATAAAAAATAAAAAAACATATCAAGTAAAACAATTACAGATCATTGAGGCTGCTTCAAATTCTTTCAACTTAAAAGCATTTAAAGATAAAAACTCAGTCAATTTCCAGTTTCTTTGTAAAAAATTTCACTCACAAGGAGCTGCGTAGCTAAAGGCTTTCTTTCCTAGTTCTGTGCGGGCAAAAGGAACAGTGAGCAACAGCTGATCATTGGATCTCAGAACATAAGAAGCCATGCTTTTCTTTGTAAAGTACAAATGTAAGAGGACAGTAATCCAAGAAGGGATTGTCTGTCATTGTCCTATTGGCAGCAAACAGAGAGAGGCCAACAACGTGCCCATAGGCAGAGAGAGAAAAGGGTTGGAAAGAGTGTAGAATTGAGAGTGGAGACTTCGAATGTTGAGACATGCCAGGAAAAACTAATAAAGCAGCTAACATGACTGAACCCAGAGGAAAAGTAGCAGGGCTGGAAGCTCTTGAGCAGCATTCCAGGTTTTCTGCCCTTGTGTAGATTGAAAAATAAGTTGTATTGGAGTTATCTTGAGGGAGGAGTTTGTCAGGAATGTTCTGGAGGTAGAAAAGAGTGTTGGACAGTATGATGAGCAGAATGAGAAATTCTGGAGGGAATTAGATGAAGTGATGCAAGACACACCCAGGTGAGTGAGTAGTGAGTGATGCTGATTTCAGTGGACACTTGTAAGCTGACACAGAGGTGATGAGGAAGCAATGGGCAGGCTGGGTAATTCAGAACAAGAATGCCGAAGGTCAGATGGTGGAGCACTTGATATGAGAACGGATATGGCTGTAGTGAAAATTTTGTTCCAAGGCGGGTAGGAACACATGGTGGCTTAGAATAACACAGAGGAGGATTACATTTTGAGTAGACAATGTGACCTGAAGAAATCTGTTAAATGCAAAACAGTGGTTGGCGAGAATTTTGCCAGACAATGCAGTAGGGTAGAGTGACTCTGATGGTGAGGAAGATCAATGGATAAAGCAGTGGACAAAGTGGTGAAAATGGATACATTGCCTAGATGATATTTGGCTATTGATTGTGTGTTTTTTGTTGTTGCTGTTGTATTGGCATCAGCTGATCCATGCAAAGATTTACCAATTTATCAGTGCATCCAGCAGCCATGCCTTGAGAACAAGTGTAGCATGAGCAAAGCTAAACTAAGAGTATAGTATGACTAGTATGAAAGGTTGGAGTGTAAGGAGGGAGAAAGGGATTTATACAGGTTAATAAGGCAGAGGGACAGATATTTGGCTAGTTAGGATGATAAAAGATCAAGATAGAAATGTACTGACAGGTGCAACAAATGTGATAGGAAGTTGGAAGGAGTACTTTAAAGAGTTGATGAATGAGGAAAATACAAGAGAAGCAAGA
Organism: Cyprinodon diabolis; assembly: GCA_030533445.1. Lineage (NCBI taxonomy): Eukaryota > Metazoa > Chordata > Actinopteri > Cyprinodontiformes > Cyprinodontidae > Cyprinodon > Cyprinodon diabolis. The sequence continues at coordinate 10,728,312 of CM060076.1, read as the reverse complement.
GCGGAAGCAGTGGCCACTGTAGATCAGGAAGTAGCAAAGATAAAGAGACAGGTCACATTGAATGTTTTTGAGAAAAGGCCAGAGAGAAGAGACTGAGATGAGAGACTGAGATGACGATGATGAGGATTAAGAATAAGTACATTTGGAGACAGATGTTAAAGCTGAAACTGTGAGTCAGGAGACCTGAAGGAACACCAAAGAGGCGATTTATGGATAAAGTTGAAGTTAAGAAGAAGACTCCTAAAAGAGAAAAGCAAAAAGTAGATCAAAAGGAAAAATCAAATCATTTTCATGATGCACCTCCTTCTTTGTTCCAATGCAACTGTTCTACTGGTGATGTTACCACCACCACCATGCATAACGATTGGATAATTGTTCTGAGGTTTCAGGACCTTACATTCTGATAAAAGAGACATTTTTTTCATCAATCTGACCATGAAATATTTCCGTGCAAGACATTTGGCTTGACTTTCTGGAATAATGTGAATTTTATTGGTGCTTAAAGGTGTGCTCACACCTAATGGGAAATCTGAGAAAATGCTGCCAGTTTTGTCTGGTTTTACTTCCCCCTGAAATTTGCCTAGCCAGAGAAAGTATTCCAGAGGGTAGGCAAATTCGCCTGGCAGGCAAAAGGCTCCTGTCATGGAGTCTGCTGGTCACTAGTTTCACCTCATCATGGCAGACATGGATTTATGGAGCGACTGAAAGTGTTTTTTTTTTAGTGTTATTTTTTACTTTTGAAAGCCGAACAAAACAGTTGTTCTTCTTGGGTTCACTGGATTTCCAGAGAGGAAACCAGTATGGGGAATACCAATTCAATTCAGTTTATTTATATAGCGCCAATGTCAGAGTTTGGTTGTGGTTTGAGGACTCAAATGCAGAGGCAGAGGTGAGTTTTTCTTTGGATTTAATTAAAGGTAAACAGACAGCTGAGGCAGGAATCCAAAAATCAAACATGAAAAAAGTCAAACAAACCACAAACCATGGAGACATCAGGGGGAAACAATCACGACGAGGAAAACACAGTGAGACAGAGTTGGAGAAAGTCAGACAAGGAACCAGCACTGAGGAACTGCACAAGGAGTGTATTTATGGGAGACTGAACAAAGAGAGGACTCACGAGCAGATTGGGAGCAGGTGTGAACAGAGCAGACTGGAAAGGAGCTAGGGAAAAAAGAGAACACAAGAGGGCAGCAGAGGGCAACAAATAAAAACCTGAAAACTGAAATATCTCCAGAAAACACAACAAGATAAGAATTAAACCAATAAAACTAGAAAACATGGAGCAAAGTAAAACTGAATACTCAAAAGAAAACATAGCAGAACCAAGACTGTGACAGCCAATTCACAACACATGTCATTTCAAGGCACTTTACCATTCACCAGATCATACAGTCAAATTCCCGTAGCCACCTCCAGTGGCTATGTTGCTTTTAGAGTTACTTGCACCTATCTGTGACCCAGTTCAACAGAGTGAAGGTGAGACAGCAATCTGGAGCTCAGACAGGATAGAGGCTTCGGCTGCCTGGGAATAGGAGAGTGGGACGTCGTAGAAGCCTGAGGTCACAACTGGCTGGAGCGAGACTCTAGAGGCTAACTGCACGAGAAGAAAAGCTTACAGTGGATGATCAAGAAGCTTGCCCGGTCAGACAGCGTCAGAGCTGGGGAAAGAAGGCATTGGCTGACAGGTGTCTATGCAGGAGATATGATGAAGAAGCAGTCCTTCTATGGCTAAATTAAAACAGCTTTTTTAAAAGTCCCACTTCGTCCTTTGTCCACATTATTTTCTCTATCTACAATTTTGATTGAATAAAGGCTTGTCTTTGCTGCCTTGTTCACCACATCTAGTCCCTGACTGGATTAAGGGATGCAAATGTAAACAAGGGTCCTAATTTTTCAACTTTGCTTAGATTTATTTGCATACATGCCAGATATTACATTTCGCTGAATTCACCAGGATTGTGCTATTCAGCTTGCTAAACTTCGCCTCGATCAGCTGTGCTCCAGAGTTAACATTTTACATAGAGATAACAATGGAATCCTTTGCTCCAGCTGCTTAGTTTGCATTTTGTGTGAACACACCTTTAGATTAAAACCACCTAGCTGTGAGCGTTACCTTGAAACTTAATGGGAACTTGCTAAGATTGAGTTTAATATTTGGTTATCTGAATGCTCAAGCCTGAGTCTTCTTGATAATTTATTGTTTACAGTAAAACAGGACTGAAGGCCTAGAAACCAAAAGTAAGTTGGTTTGTTACTACTAGTTTTTTTTTGTTATACCCAAACATTGTGTGATTGTTGTGCAATTTATGAGCTAATGCACCCACATGTTAGTGGGAGGAACTATTACACTATTACAACAAAACAGTTCAAGAAACCCACAAAAAACCCAAAACACTTTGATGATTACAAGAGATTTTATTTTATTTTCCATCTTTAATGATTTGGCATGGTTTTCTTTAGCTAATGTAACATAGCACAAATTTTAAGTAATTAATCCGACAGTTATTCTAGCTCCTCAATGTTGTTTTTTTTTATATTTGCACCTTAGTTTTGAAATGTTTAAAATTCACATGAAGACCTTCGTCAGTTTTAGGGAATTTGCTTTGCTGATTTAGGGTTAATTTTTAAACTGCATCATAGAGGAAAGTCCAAAATTGAACTAAACTGTCTGTGTTTCTGGAATCTTTCCTTGTGTTTTCTGTATTTTTTTCATGCCTAACTTTGTAGTTAAAGTAATAAAAAAGAACTTCTAACAATATTTTTACTGTTTTTCCATATTTGTCAAATTATATTTATCAAACACACACAAAAAATTCTGCATTCAATCTTTCCTAAAATGTCTTTACATTTTTACCGCAAGGCACATACGCATAAGGTTTTATCCAGTTTTGTTACCAAAACACAGGTATTTTTGAAATTCTAGACAACCAACGCATTATCTAAGTATCAACAATTTGAAATTATACTTGCCTAGAACCTTTTCATATTGTATCACATCAAAAACCTCCTTCTTGGAGGAATTCTGAAAATATGACACACATTCACATGCCGTACTCTGCTATCTATTGTTCTGTAAACTGTTCTGCAATGCAGAAATGTCTCCTCCCCTTCTTCTTGTACTTTCTTCAAACCCAAGAGGAATGTTTCATGCTCCTGTTAAAAGGGTGAACTAAAAGCAACAACTGCAGAGTGCAAAACTAAAGGATCCTTTCAGAAGGTTTGACATTCTCCATAAGCACAGAACGAGCTGTCTTTAAATATCATGTTAATGCCTTCATATGAACGTATTTACCACTAGCATATAAGCTTAAAAGGATAACACAGCTGAGAGATGAATGAGTGATTTCTACTTGTAGGATTTCATAAAACTCGAAGTGTTTAAAAGACTAATGGTAGATTTTAATTAGATTCGGTTTTGACTTGCAAGAGAGAGATTCTCAAACTGGTATGAATCTGTGAACATTTGTTTTCCATTTGATTGGTTTCTATGTATATTTGACACATTCAAATTAGTGATCTGAATGCTTTGCTTAAATCACCTTAAAATGGTGCAATTTGAGGTTACTATTATAACTATCTAAAGATCTTTTTCTGACTATTTATGAATTTTCTTTCTCCCTTCCTTCATTGTTGACTTTATGGCTACAGAGAGCACTGCAGGTGAATAAAAAACAAAATATGGAAAAAAGAAATATTATAAATGAATATTGACCTCATAAGAAATAGAATTTTCATTGAACCTAATTGAAAAGAAATTTCACTTCGTGTAGTTCTCTTAATATGTCATGATCTGGCCTGATTGCTCTCCCTTAATTAGTTATTCCTTTCACCTGTGGTTTTCCCTCCCTGCCTCAATTATAATTTATTCCTCTCACCTGTTTCCTCCTGGTTATATTCAGTTCAGCCTGAGCATTTAGTGCCAGATCATTTCTTGTCTTTCTGTCAGTCTGTCTGTTCAGTTTTAGTTCATGGTTCAAGTCCTGGATCCTGGCAGCCAGTGGAAAGAGGGTTTTTGTGTTTGTCTCGTCTCCTGATCATCCACTGTTCCTCCACCCGCAGAGTCCTCTGGGTTTTTGGCTCAATTCGTGTGGAGGTTCAGTTTTTATCTCAGTAAGCCTGGCTCCAGGGAGGAGACCGGTTTAAAGGTCCTGCATCAAGTTCTGGTTCCACGTCCTGTCTCGGCTACCCTCTTCCACTGAGCCTGCTCTTCTGCACCTGTTCCTGTCTGCTCCTGTGCGTGACCACCTGGTCATGCTTCTGGTCCCAGTCAGACTCTGAACCCTCCTGGGAGCCTGGGGATGCCTGGAAGTCTGATCCTGCCACCTGTTTCTGTTCCTGCCTGATCTGGATCCTGTCCCTGTCTGTTCTGGATCCCTGACCAGGATTGGCTTCCAGCATGTCCTCTGGAACTGCAGCACTTGGGACATTCTAGGACTGGACTGTTAAACCAGAGTGTCTATGATTGGGCGGTGCCCTGCTCCCCATCCTGCAGTGTCCGCAAGCCACAGCTCCACTTTATTTTTTGTTTTATTATTTAATAAACGTTTTGAACTTTCCTACTGACTGTCTCTCCTTGAATACTGGGTCCTTCTGTCCTCGGTTCATGACATAATATATTTGAATCTCCTGCCCTGCTTTTTATTTCATGCTTTTCTGTGCCCCCGTGAAAACACGCTGGCCCCCTCCTGGGCCCCTGATACATTTCTTCTAGATCCGCCACTGTTTAGGTTTAAAAACCCCCCCACATTTTTCAGCAAGTTCTGTTTTGTTCTTAGTATGAGAAATAAAAATAAAAAGAGCTATTCAATGATGCAGTTGGCTTCATCTTCAGGAGTGTTTAACAACCCATTCATCATGATCATTTATCGTGCCTGCATGTGATTCATAAGATTCAGTGGAGTTTCTCGGTACAACAGCAGAAGGAGGGGCCCTGCTCTCCATTATTTCACCTTAAACTGGTATACAGTGTATTTGGTCGCAGTCTCTGCGCGCCATCCAGACGCAGCATCAACCAGCCTGCAAAAATCCTGTCTGGGGCAAGAAAAGGAGAAGGGTGCGTGTTTTTGGCGGTGCGCGTTTAATTCCTCTGTGGATCGTGGCAATTTCGCAGCCCGGTGATGCTTTAGATGCTCTGCATGTCAGGGAGCACTATCCAGCCATCCCCAGCGTGCGTGGCTTGCACTGACCTGCATTTTCTGCCGTGCATTTCTATTGGGGAAATGTGGGTCGGAGGCTGTAGTTGAGGTTCACCTTGCGCTATGAGTAAATATATATATTTATTACCTTGTTTAAAGATTTGCTTTGGAAATCTCTCCTAATTACTGACTGCACCTATTTTCCCTGCCTCTACGTTTTAGATTTTTTCAACCTCCCATGTATAGATTTTTTTTTCTTTTCATCAATCCTACACAACCAGAACATGGTTTTTCAGTTCTTGCGAGCAGAATCTTCCAGCCTTACATAGGAAATAATTTCTCAGTGTGATCGATATGGATGGCTGGAGCCGTGCAGCTACGGTGGGGGACGGTTCGGTGAATTTCACAGCAGCCCACCTCTGGCTGGATGTCGTGAACGCGTCGGGCCGGTGGGACAGCAGCAGCAGCAGCAGTCCACCTGCAGAGGGATCCGGGCTGGAGGAGCAGCAGGAGCGCCTCAGCACGGAGGAAGCCTACCGGGACTTCACCACCGCCGTCCAGGTTCTCATCCTGATCGGGTCGCTGCTCGGTAGGTTCAACAACGTGGAGGGGAAAACGCATTTAATGTCCATTTCAAACTGTTTTAACGGTTGAATGTGTTTCCCAACCTTTTTTTTTTTTTTTTATTTGCTTACGCATTTGGGCATTTTTTTTCCTATCAAGAGTTCCACTCTCAGTCAAAATAATTGATGACTGCCCAAAAGTGGAAAGTACAATAACTGATTATAGAGTAGCTAAATATTATTTCACTTAATATTTTAATTTGAGCATTTAATTCCAATCATTTTTTGCTGTTCACAGACATCCGAAGTTCCCAAAAAAAAACAACAACAAACAAACAAAAAAACGCACCCCCCCATCCCAAGTTCATTCTTTTTGTTTACAAATTCTGTTTTGCTAATTATTCAAAAACAATAAGGCGATAGCTTCAGTGGTATTGAGATAGGATCCCAGTTTTCATCTTCTAAATGTTTTTTTTCCCACAACAAATCAAAAAAATGCTCTAATCTTTTCAGATGGATTTAACAGTTTTCTTGAGTTCTGATTCAAATTTTATAGAAAACGGTAGTTTTAACTTAAATTAAGTAAAAAAATATGTCAAATTCCTACATTATAAATATATATTGATCTCATAAGAAATATAGTTTTTATTGAACCCAATTGAAAAGAAATTTCACTTCATGCAGCTCTCTTAATATATTTTAATTCCTTGCCCTGTTTATTATTTCATGCTTTTCTGTGCCCCCATAAAAAAACATGCTGGCCCCCTCCTGGCACCCTGGTTCATTGAGTTTAGATCCACCACTGTTCCTCACCTTCACTAGACGTGGATATACTTTAGTATATTCTTCTATAAATTAGTCCCATATTTTCGTTTTTTGCTCGAGCATTGAACCTCTGTCAATTCACAGGATGCACAGCTTTGAGTGGTAACTAGGTGACTGTCAGAGAGTAACCAGTAACTTTTCTGACTAATCCAATCATCTATTGTCTCTCTGACAAATAGTCACCTGGAATGCTGGTTGAACAGAGCATCGCTTTGGACAGATACGCTGCACAGGTTTCACCAGCAACCTCCTCCCCACTAACCTGACAACAGCCAGATGCATGTCTCGCTCCGCCTAGCTCCACTCACATACATCTGGGACACCGCCATAGGAATTGCCTTTACTGAAGGCTGGGCCTTATCAAAACTCCTTGCATATGATTGGATAAGCCACTTGTCTGTCATCTTTATCGACGTGCTATTTCAACCACTCACACCGAAGCTAACCCGTGACGCTGTGAGAGCTACCCAGGAAAAAAACTAAACAGAACAGCCGACATCTTGGATATAGCAACAGTGGAATCAGCGCAATGTCGGTAAATGATCAATGTCGTTTGTGCCATGAAAATGTGCGGATAAAAGGCAACATTGTGCACAGCAGACTTATTTAAAAAAAAGAAGCCAACCAAAAAAGTATAGACGAACGACTTACAGAACTCGCTTCTCCACTACGTCACATGCAGGACACACCCGCCCTGCGTCCTGATTGGCCAGACCATAAATTCGGTTGGGGAAATCACTTTCAATGAGCGGTATCCCAGATGTATGTGAGTGGAGCTAGGAGGAGCGAGACATGCATCTGGCTGTTGTCAGGTTACCTCCCCACACCCAATCGCAGTAGTTCTAATCCGCACATGGGGAATGAATTATTGTACTTCCTGATCGCTCTCGCTTGCATTAAAAAACACCACCTTGCAAAGTCTACAATCCAGGAAAATTGATCCGACTCGCGGGCATCCGTGAACAATTATCTATATCAGGGAGACTCCCGGAACTTCCAGGAGACTTGGGATATCTGTGTTCATCTCAAATAAAATATGTTGCCTGGAAGTTAGTAAGGAACAGAGGCGTAGCCAGAACATTTTTATAAGGGTGGCCAGGCAATAACCAATGTACACTGAGGGTTGGCAGATAGTGGATAGGCACCAGAACCTCAGGGTCAATCTACACTGTTCACACAGGAAAAGTAATGAGCAAAATATCGTATTTTCAAAATAAAGACAAACTATACTTTCCTACAGCCTTAGATAACAAGAAGACACATATATTTAAACATCCGTGCTCTCTAAATAAAAGGAATAGTGGATAAAATTCTTTCAGTTTTGAAATCTGGGGCGTAAATCTATTGCATCGTCATTACTTACCTACTTGTATCAATAAACATTCTGCTTAAAATTGATATTTACAAGCACTAATATCTAAATTTTTACGTTTTTATTAAAATTGTTATTTATCTAAGATTTCCCAGAAGACTCCCAGATTACTTGCAGAGACACACTTTCTCTTTACCCCATAAGACAAAATCTAGTTCTGAAAAGAGCATGAATTTTGCATTTATCATCTTTGATGTTAATGTGTTGATGTGTATAATTAACCACAAAAAAATATAAATGTTGTGAATATTCCACTTGAGAGTATTACTGCTGCCACCCATCTGTAATAGAGGGAAAAATGGTAGGGTGGCCACAGGGGTGGCCAATGATTGGGTAAGGGTGGCCATTGCCACCCCTGGCCCCCAATCTAGCTCCGTCCCTGGTAAGGAATCGAAATAAATACAAAATAAAATCATATAATGAACCTATATTTATAAAACAGGAGTAACTCCCATATAATCAGATTTAAATTTGATGAATTGGGAACAAAATACAGAACAAAATTTATAGTCAGACTGAGTTAATTGGTTTTACTCTGTTTTCATGATGATGAGCTCTGATAGCTCAGGCTGAAAAACAGCTGACACCAGGCTGTTGTCTACATACAGCCTGTTCCTCTGCTTGGTTTTGATGTGTGACAAAGCTGAAGGCATTGGCGTAACTATCGGTAAACAGAGTACGCAGTTGCTTAGGGGCCCCCGTCACTGACACCTCGTAGGCCCCCTACGCCACTGTGGACTAGGATGACTCTTTGTAAATGTAATGGAGCGAAAAATTCGTCTTAAACGCACCTGATACTTAATGACCGGACCGTATTTATACCCCAACACATGGCAGATTTCAAGATGCTGGTGAGCCGTTTAGACACGACCCCAATAGCAGCAGACAGTGGTACTTTTAATTACTATGTTAATAACTTTGTATAGTTCCTTAAACGGCTGGTAAAAAATACACACATATAATATGTTTCAAACCGAATGAAAGACCTTAAAGGCTGGTTGCAGCAGTGTTGAAAAAGCTTTTGATTTAATAATAAAGAGCATGCTACTCTGGTATTATGAAATTACTCTCATTAAGTATACATTTTCAGCCAATTTGTACTATTAAATAGAATATATGCCTCTACTTTATAACAGTTTATGTTTGACTCTTAAAGGGGAACACCGTTTTCTTTTACATTGGTCCCTTAATTTTACGCTATTACATCATGTTCTACTCACCCATATTAGTTTTATGTCATTTGGAGCCGTTCTGAAGATATTCCGTTAGGTTATATCCAAGTAACGTCTTCCTATGGGCAACGACTTGAAGGCACAAACTAAACTGTTCATAATTTATCATTTATGGTACGCCAGCATTCATAACATGTAGGCGAATCACTGTCACTGTTATATTTTGATATTTAGATTTTTTTAAACAAAGTGGGTGTGTATGACGTCATCCGCGCACGCCGGACTGGAGTTGTGGCAGTCCGGGCCACTGGCGGCTACGCTCTACTCCTTCTATTCATTCGGCTAGCTAATCTAAATCGTTCAATTCCACTTCGAGAGCGAGATTATGTGTGGTAGTAGCAGTAGACATCTTCCAGGCATGTGAGTAAAACTAGCAGCAGTTCAGAGGACAGGATGAATGAATGGTAGCCGGCGCGTGCCAGGTAACTTCTCTAAAGCCAAGGTAAGCTATGTTTGCTTACATTGCAGAAATGCTCTTTATTCCTCCTACCAAGAAAACATCAGGTCTTTTGATTTGTATAATTAATTCAATTAGAACTTTAGCTGCTTAAATGCATTCACACAGAAACAGCCCACAAAACCCTGTTAGGTCCACCTTCTAGGTACAAGGTTGGACCAACCAAAAAGGGCCTGAATTTCTTTTTGTCAGAAACATTTCTCAGAAATGTTGGCCCCTACTGACATCATAGTCTCACCCAATCACTGCAGATTAGCCAGCTGGTTATTCATGATGCAAATTTTCTGTTCCATTGCATCAGAAAGGTGTTCTAGGAAACTGTTATATGGTGACTATGGAGGCCATAAGGGGCAATCAACGTATTTTCACATGCAACAGGCTGGCTTGGTATGTGGAGGGATAGGTCTGTATATTTGGCCTAAACAGGAAGCATGATGCTTCCTACCTCCAATTCAGACAGCTCCAATGGTGATTAAACAAGGTTAAAGGTCAAATGCGTAGCTCTTTTGTGACATATACGTTATGTACAAAATTTTTGACTTATGAGAAAATGAAATATTTTTTATGTAGTTCATTAATCAAAACAGCGACAATATCCAGATGTTTGACAAGTAATTGAATTAATTAAGATGCTAAAGGAAACAGGGAGGCTATACAGAGCTGCTGTAATTAATAATCTATGCCTGAAATGCATGAGCAGATCCAAAATAGAAATATTCTTCAGGCATTAATTTCTTCTGAATGTCAATGGCTTTCTCACTCCTTGCATATTTTACATGTATTTTTTCTCATAAAAACACGACTAGCCATGCATATTTTAAACTAAATTTGCTCCCTCACATTTTCTCACCCATATGGATCTTACACAGACAGCTGCTTTTTTCCAAATAATGAATCATTATTTGTGGTTGTAGAAATATCTTTTAGTTTTTATATTTTTTATATTTTGTATGAATGTACCTTCTTGTAATAAAGCACAAATATATAGTATCTAGTTGAGGTTAAAACATTTGGTAGTTTAATTCATCCCATATGGTCACATAAATAATTTTGCTGTTGTAATAGACAGAGCTTTTAAGAGTTTTTCAGACAAATGTATATTTTATACTCTTGTTGTGCAGCTTTGACTGGTGTTATTCTCCTCTTTTTTCCAGTAATATATATAGATATATATATAGATATCTATATCTATATATATATATATATATATATATATATATACACTAGAATATATATATATACACTAGAAAGCTAAATCTAACAGGCAAAAAGGCGGGGACGCTAAGCTTAAAGGACAAAGACCATGGCAAAGGGAAGCTGCAAGGGTGGGAACTAAATACTCTAACAAACAAAAGAGGAGCACATACACCAGGTGAATTGCATTAGGCTATGGCAGATCCTGATTGCAGGAAGGGACTCAGGAAGTGAAGCTGCCTAAAATGAGAGAGGAAATGAGTTCCAAAATAAAACAGGAAGTGAAAAGACAAGGTAATAAAAGTGACATCAATCTAATCAGGACTGCCCCTGACAGGATGATGATATGTACGCATGAGTCACTAACCTGATTTAACAGTTCAGCCAATGTTCTGAGAACGAGGTAGGATACATCCGGTGCGCTGCCCACAAGATGCTGCAGCCCCGGAGAACAGAGAACAAGCAGGAGTCTGAAGCCAGATTAGGCAAACAGATCAGATTAGGAAGGCTCAAAGGTCCAGGAGTCCAAAGCCGGGTCGTGCAAACAGATCATAACAGGAACAGGCAGGTTCAGAGGTTCAGGAGTCCAAAGAAAGTTCAGGCAAACTGTTCAGACAGGAACAGGCAGGCTTAGTGGTTGAGAGGCAGAACAGGTCAGGACCAGGAAATCAGAAACACAAAGATTTTCTAAAAACCCTCTCACCACTGAGATAAGATGGGAACATGCACGCTCAGTGGTTGATTGGCAGAGCGGTTATCGTTTACTATATAAGTTGAATAAAGGGCTGAAGAGACGGTAGGAAAAGAGACCAAGGTTGAAAAAATAGGAACCTATTCGTATAATCAATGTTAATTTAATTTTTGGTAAAGATCTAGTAAATAAATATGTTACTGGGTTCTTACCATTATGAGGACAAAATAATCAACTTTATATCAGTTTCTGTTTTTTCCAGTTTTATAAGCAACCTTTGTTTGTCAAAATGAGCAGAAATTTAGATTAAGGTTTTTCAAAATATCCCAAAAACTCCATTATCTCCTTGATAAAATTTTTTGTCATCAACAGTAAACTCTGTGTTTCTTTATCCTACAACTACTTTTAATATAACTTAAACAATGTATTGTTAACCTTTTTTCTTTTTCTATAATAGTTTACAGTCTGCATACCTGAAACAAAATGTAGAACTATAAATGCTGTGACCCTGTCAAATTAATTCAGGTATATTCTGTATCTTTTCTTTAAACAGTAGAGATGTGCTCCTTTCCCATTGGCTGAAAAACCCGTTTAAACCTGGGAACAATCGGCTTTTAGTGGTAGTGGGAACAGCTCACTGACACGCGTCTACCAAGCGAGAGAGAAACAATAAAGTACATTTACTATGCCCTCGTTGCTCGCCATTAGTTAGTTTCCTGATTTCTGTCGCACTGGTGACATCATCAACACTAGCCCAGCGTTATTTTGTCAAAAGATACGCAGCTGCGAGGGGACAGAGGCAATGCAGCTTGCCAGCGAGGGGTTAGACCCCGCTTTTTTGCCAGAGGGAAGGGAGCTAAATGCAGATTGTTAGCGGGTCGACCCATGTTTGAAAAAATGGTTAAATGGTTAAAGCATTAAAGTTGTGTTTTCAGCAGGAAAGAGGCTATCGAGGGATATATTAGCTACTTTATCCTCTTGTTAAAGGAGCTGAAAGTCAAACCTCCTATACAATGCAGCAGTGTTACTGTCTCATCTCCTACTGAGCACTCTAGGGGTATGCCTGTTGATTTACAGCTCCCTCCAGACAAAAAATGCATATTACTGCTGTAGGCTCAGCTTCTGATTCTTCAGCCAGGAGAGGGGCTATAGTAAAATAATGGTTCACAGCATCACAGTATTAACACTTTGGCAGCCATAACTGGGGCTTTAAGCAGGGGCTTCATTTTTTAATAATGACCAAAAGAAAAAAGCACAATAAAATAACTTACAGATAAAGGGGCTAGCATAAAGTGCTTGTCTGGAATGAGTTGGCTCTACCTTTGGGATCTTTCACGCCACAGACATCTATTTTAAGTGGATCAGAGTTTTTTCTTCTTCCCATATATGATTTTTTCCAACAGGTGTAAAACATCAAAAAATCTGATGTTGATCAAGCAAGAACATTATTCTTCTCCTAAAACCATTGTAAATAAGAAACTGGCCTTTCTAGTTATCTAAAGAGGAAGTGTTGCTTATGCATGTGATTTACAGACATCTGTGATCAACATACAGATGTGTCTCTGCATCAGCATGTATTTGTTGTCCTTGTGTCTCCTGCATGTTTTTTTCCCTTCTGATGCATTCTTCTCTGTATGCAGAGCAGCAAGCTGGTAGTTTGCTTCCATGCCTGCAGCTTGTACTGGGGAGCCTCTTGTAAAACACCCCCAAATGAGCAGCTGCTGTGACTGGATGAAACAACCAAGAATGCATTGTTAAAGTAAAGCATCCCCGACCCAATTAAAATGACACGTCCTCATTTAAAGGAATTAGGGTGTGTAGTATGGCCATCTAATCTGAATGTTCTAGTCTCCTTTGATGTGGAGACAATAGAAGGGAGCATAACTTCAGTCCATGCATGTGTATAAAATAGGGCAGAATGATATTGCCAAAAAACAAAATTGTGATTATTTTTAACCAATATTGCATTTGTGAGTGCATTGTTGCAAGATTTTACTGTAACCTTTGTGTGAAAAAGTGTTCACTTCTACTTGTATGCATGGATCTACGCTCTAGCTGCGACTCTCTCTACCTTTCTGTGTGACGACAAACCCACTCTAAGAGTTTGATTGCCACCTAAAGGGCGGGACTGAGAAATTTAGCGTCTTACTTTTGTTAAATATAGTGTGATTAAAGTTGAGTGCTTCTGTGAATTGGAAACTGTGTTTGGCCTTAATCCTGCTCTATCCAAGACATTAAAAGCAGGTCCGATTTTCTCTGCAATTCATACATTGATTTATTATGTGTTGAATAATACTTTTATTCTTTTAGCTCATTTTTTGGTTTTCCTTATTTGGTTCCCTTTTTATTTACTATTTCTTTCCTTTGAGGGTTTAGACAATCCTTTTAATGCAAAATAAAAAATCACTTTATTTACAAATAACACCGCTTTCCTGATATCTTTATGTTTAGGTTAAAAGGTTCCTGCTTTTTCGTATACTACAAACTGGATTCATTGACCGTAGCTGAGGATTGATATTGTTTGAGGAGGGAAAGCTCTAGTGTGCTTTAAAATCCCAAATCAAAGCTAGGACAATAAAAAAACAGTGTTTATTGTCGTTTGATGTTCCCCATTAGGTCTCACTCATAAACAGTAAAAAAAAATTAAAGCAATAAAAAGGTTGGAAAATATGAGCAGTTATAATTTTAAAGGACCTTACAACAGCTTTGGAGATGTAAGGATAAGATATTTAGCATTTTCCTTTAGTGTGAGGCCACTATAAACACATATCTATGCGTTAAAGAGCTTATATCTTAAAAAAATCAACTTTTCTGAGCTGTTAATTATTTTATATGGCTATTGTCGGACACTTGAACGATGGAGATGTTGACGCACGCATTGGTTGTAAAACAGTGTTTTTAAATTTCCGTTTTGTCTGAAAATACAAACAGGTACACATAAGTCTGATCGTTCTAACGTGTTATATAGCTCCCCATTACTGGTCCCCCACACTATTCTTATATTAAAATGAAGTATAAAGTGGTTTTTCATTTTATTAATGAAAGTCAGAGTAATGCAAATGAATTCAGCTCTCTGAGTGTGAGCCCCTGCATGCGTGAACAAACAACTGGCCAAACAGTATTAACAGTTTTTCCCTAATGTCTAAGTCATGAAAATGTGAGAAAACCCCTAATATATGAAGGTAAACCTACAGTTAAATAGTGTAGATTAAAGTAAGTTCACGTAATAAAGTGGCTCAGCCATAATAGGGAGTGTTGGCCTAGTGGTTAGTGCAGTGCACTTGTGCTCTGAGAAGGTTGCATGTAGTTCGATCCCCACAGTCTCCACTCTGGGTTCCTGAGCAAAACCCTTAATCCATGATTGCTACCCGGGCGCCGCACAATGGCAGCCCACTGCTCCCCAGGGGGACGGGTCAAAATCCCCTTTATTGTCCATTATGGGACAATAAAGGGGTTTACATTACATTAAACCAGACCGAGTAAAATCTTCCTGAGAATTTGAGGGAAGAGTTGAAAACTAATATCAAAGATACTCATTTTCCAATCAAGACTATTTTGCTACTGAGATTGCAGATAAATCCCAGCCTCCAGCTCAGCAAAGTTAGTTGATAATTCAGATCCATCCATCCATCTATCCATTATCTGACACGCTTGTCCCAAGTGGGGTCGCAAGGTGTGCTGGTGCCTGTCTCCAGCAGTCAATGGGTGAGAGGCAGGGTACACCCTGGACAGGTCGCCAGTCCATCGCAAAGCAATACAGAGACAAACAACCATTCACGCACACCTAAGGACAATTTAGGGAAGCCAATTAACCTAACAGTCATGTTTTTGGACTGTGGGAGGAAGCCGAAGTACCCAGAGAGAACCCATGCAACCTCCATGCAGAAAGACCCTGGGCTGGGAATTGAACCCAGAACCTTCTTGCTGCAAGGCAAGAAGGTTCTGCCTTGCAGCTATCCACTGCTCCACTTAGCAGCCCTGATAATTCAGATGATTTTCTTAAATAGAACTGAAAAGAAAGCATCTAAAAATATATTAAACTAAGAATAAAAAAATTGTTTGATAAAAGGCTACTCAATTACTTTAGATCATATAATATGTAGATGTAACAGGTATGCAAAGAACTTCCAATAATGATATTCTGTTTACTTTATAATAATCTGAACTCCAAATAAACAGCCTTATTAGAAATAAATGAAGATTAAAGCAAAGAAGCTTTTGGTGAGAAAAGATGTCTAAAGTAAACTGCAAGTGTGAATCTGTTTCTTACTTTCTTTAACTATTAATTGATTACTGACTAATTTTCATTAACATTTCACCATTAGCCTTAATTTGGCCTGTATAAAATGTTGCACCTCATCTGACAGATAAACACATCCTTAATGAACGGAGCAATAGTGAAGGACAATTATCACGCTCCAGGCAGAGACCAGGCAAGTTCTGGGTCAGGGGATAGAGGGAATTGGCTGTTAGTGGTTAAGGCTTCTTTTTCATTTTTTCATTTGCTACTGATCATTTAGAAAGTATTGCTGCCATGGGAAATCTAATTATTAAACACCACTCGGATGTAATAAAAAAAAAAGCTGTTAAATGCATTAATAATCTTTTGTGCCACTGTGTGGATACATGGATGAATCTGACTGAGAGCAGCTTATTAACACTAAATGTAGAGAATAATCAAACTGTCCTTTCTGCTAATGTTCCTCATTCTATTTGGACATTTATGCGATAGGCTGAAAGAAAAATAAGGTTTAGTCTTTGGTCTTTACCTCTGTTGGCTGCTGTAGCATGGCATTTGTGAAGTGCCACGCGAGTATTTTAAGTTGAAGAGGACTTTTGAGTAAAGTTGAGACCAAACTGTGGCTACAAACGAATGAGCATTAAGTTACTTTGGACTGTGAGATACAATTTTATGAGCAAGTCACGGTTCTGTCTGTGTTTGGGGAGCATGATATGAGCAACCTGCAGCTGTTTAGAGCACGTGGGATGTTCTTGATAATGCATCAGAGCAAGATGTTGCACTAGAGCCCTGAACCCACACAGCGCTTTGCTGTCGGATATGACTCCATGTCAGCTGGTTGATGCCAGATTATGATGTAAAGCAGGGTTAAGATAAACAGCCAGTTATGCTTATTGCCAGCCTTGTAAATATCTGTAAAAATTTGAAAATAAATGGACATTTTATCATGGTACCAAATTTTAAAACAAAAAAATGTGAACATCGGACAATATGAATTAATTTGATCATGAACAAAAGAAAAAACAAATCACTGACCCACTGTTATATGCCTTTCTTTCAATATATATATATCGCTTAAATATATATATATATATATATATTTATATATATATATATATAAATATATACATATATATATATGCATATATATATATATATATATATATATATATATATATAAATAAAAGCATCTTTAGAAGTAATCTCTAAAAATCTGGCCTTACTTATTGAGATGATCACAGAGTGCACACTGTTAATAAACTTGTATTGATAATCCAGGACTTCCTTTGTTATGGCACAAATTAGAGCTGCAACTGATCATTATTTTGAGAAGCGATTAATCTCAACTATTTTTTGGATTAGTCGATTATTAATCGGATAGCAAAAGGTTCCTTGAAGAACATTTTCTACAAAATCAAACCAATTGAAACATTTTATTCAGTTGAAAAGTGTTTTTTTTTATCTTAAAGCTACAGTGTGTAATAATTACAGGGATATACAGTCAGAAATGTAATATATTATACATAACTATGTTATTTTATCATCATCTACGAGCTCAGCCTCTTAACCTTAATATTTGCGTTGCCTTAGAATTCGTTATTTATAATTACATAGGAGCGGGTCTCGCAGCCATGGAGGCAGACATCTTTGCGCTACGGCAGCGCAGAGCCAACAAACTAGCGATTGCGAGATCGCCCATTACGCTCGAAAGTAACTACAGCAAGTTGAGAGAGATGAACTGAGACGGTACTGAACACACAGACTAATGAAATACTATCTGTAAAATTATCTATGTAAACAAACCTCATCACTTGAGAAGGTAGGTGATGTGGACGTCGTGGAAGACATTTTGTCCCGTAACGCTCGCCGTACTGTTGGGGGGGAGAAGCGGTGGAGGGGAGATGTTCATGTTGCTGCGGTCTGCAGTCTGGACGTTAGATGTCGCTGAAAATTACACACTGTAGCTTTAAATGCAAAATATTTATATATATTTTTTACAATTTTGTTATAGTTACTGCTCGAAGTGGGATGCTCTGTCAGCTAAAGGCCCGTTTTAGAGTCTTTATACTAAAGTTAACGAATGATCGATTAAGAATGACGATTATTTCAATAATCCCTTAATAAAAATTCATCTGATTCATTGCTTCAGCGCTAGTATTAATATATACTATATCATATTATGAGCTTGAAAAAAAAGTAAATTATTTATCTCTAAATCTGAGTTTTCCACACTTTACCGGCAAAATGTCTGCTCAAAACTAAAATATCATTAGCTAGGGTTGGGGTTTAACACGTACCTCAGTTGGATAAACTAAAGCTTTTTTTATCAAGCCTTACATATATAAAAATGTCCATTTGTACTTAGTAATTCATCTTTGCAATAATGCAAACTATTGACATGTCTGACCTGGTAGTTTACCTGTAGTGCATCTGTGTTAGTTTTTTTTAGACAGATTATAATCTCTACCATTATTTATATGAAATAAAATGGAACAAACATATACTGTGGTATTAAAGTAAGATAAAGGGTCTAACGAGACTCCTTTATTAGATTAAAAGTATCTTTAGAAAATAACAACCCTTGATTGGGTATGAAACATTGTTCACTTTTTCTGTATTGAATGTTTTACCATTAGTATGGTCTGATATTCTACTTTAAATATGGTATTGTTTTTATTAGCTCTAAATTCAAAATGATTTTAATGAACTGAAATATGTATAATAAATCTATATAATGGGTTTTACTTGGTTAGTATAGTTTCTGAAATTATCTTTATTCTTTATTTTTGGAGTATTTCTATCACTGATTAAGTCCTTCATTACTCATTTCTCAGTTTCACTGATTGAAACCCAAAGCATCACATGCTGTCGGCCTCCCCCTGGAAATGAATACAGGGCGTATTTCTGAGTGAAGTTTTCATTTTCTGCTTTCAGATGATTGATCTCTCTCGCGATCTTGGTTAATGAGGGATGTAATTTTAATTCAGTTGCAGTTTTTAAATGTATTGAGCCATAGATTCATTTTCTCTTTGGGGTTAATTAAGGAATTTTAATGAATTAGCTTTTGACCCATTAATGCTCTTGTCTAATGCTATGATAGACACCTGGAACCCATACTTGATGACAAGATTGTTTTTTTTTATGAATTTGATGAAAATTTGGAATGACCCAGCTATAAATCTGTAGCTCTGCAGCCACCATTGGCTATTTGGACCTGTCATGTTTGGAATTTCAAGACATTACTTTTTGTACACCCTAAAATGCAAAAATGAATGTAAAAATGCTTAATTAATCTACCAAATATACTTGTTTTAAAACTAGTAATTGTCTTAATACAAATATATTATAGTTAAAAAAAGCCACACATAGATACACTTTCTCTAAGCTTAATTAATTGTTTTATATCGCACAAAAATAATGATTTTAGAAAACACTTTTGTCAAATTTAAGAATGTATTTTTATGTCTTTAAAATGTCTTTTAAATTAATAAGTTCTTATATTTTTAAAGGACTACAAACTCTAAAACAACAAATTACGGATAGTTTTACTGGCATTAATATCTGAACTAGAACTTAGAGAATAAGGGAGAAATTCTTAATCCCGATTATCTTCTGCCCCACAAATAAAAGTACAACAAAAAGCATTTTTGCTATCTGATATATTTGTTTGTACTCATAACACATGATCAGTGTATAGATATGTTTTTTAGATGTTAATTAAGGGGGATTTGCCCTTTATACAAGGGATGATTTTATTTTTAGAGATGATTTAAAAAAGAAATGTTCAAACCATTTATGGATGATTGACATGTCCCTCGAACTGTCAGAGCCAGTAGAATCCATGTCTATTTCTAAAAGCATATAGCCAATGAGAAACCTGAGAAACGATTTAGCAAATTTGCTGCAATAATTGCAAACGTATTCAAGAGAACTAACTCATGGTATCATTTGAGTTGTACTCTATGCTAGCATCTTACCAAAGTCATTCAGCTTAATAAACCCTTAAGCCTGACTTTGTTCTTAAATCCTTTGTCTTTTCCACAGGTAATGCAACCGTGCTGTGGTGCACCTGCTGTACGAGTGTCTTTAAATCAGTGACCAACAGATTCATAAAGAACCTGGCATGTTCGGGCATCTGTGCTGGCCTGGTGTGTGTCCCCTTCGACGTGGTACTTGGAGCCAGTCCCCGCTGCTGTCTGTGGCTTCACACATTGCTGCTCTGCAAGGTTGTGAAATTCCTGCACAAACTGTTTTGCTCTGTCACTGTGCTCAGCTTCACTGCCATCGCTATTGATAGGTATGTTATTTATTTATTTATTTATTTATTTTCAGTCAAAATTGTTGGGTGCAGTAGGTATGAGTGCTGCTATTTCAAAGGGTATTGCTACCTAACCCTATGTGGTTGAATGTATGTAATGTTGCAGCTGTCAGTGATATATATCGCTATTAAGGAATTTTGGCGCACTACTTTGCTGAATTGTTTGCAGGCACATCTTTCAGCTTTTTTGAGCATGAGCCCCCTACTTAAGGCCATGCCACAACATCCAAACTTTGATTTTGCATTATTTCTGATAGCCAATCTGATGAGGATTGCTGATCTATTTGAATTATAGTCCTGCTGCACAAAGTGCCTTGGAGCCTTGGGTTTCAAACTAAAGGTTAGCAGTTATCCTCCAGGAATATCTGGAAGAGAGAAAACCTCATGATTCCATCCATTAAGGTATACTATCCGAATCTTTAGGAATCAAAGTAGTCTGATACCCACACACAACAGACTACTTCCACCATCTTTGACTGATTTTCTCGAAATGCTGTGTTTACTTTCAAAGTTATGGGACATGCATCTTACTGAGCTTATCTGAGATAAGCAGGGCCTGTAGTGCTTGGGACTCATTAATGCCCACTTAGAGTAATGTTGGTGCTCCTCCATTAATGGATTTGTTGCTCTCAGTTATTCGCTTGAGTCTGAAAGCCTAAGAAACATCATACATAAACAGATGAGGATGATTATTACATTTTTTTTTAGATCAAGCATGCTCTATTGCTACAAGATGTAAACTACTCCCTGTTTGTAGAAAGGTTCTACTCATAGGAGCCTAGCCATGTATGATTGATGACTTATATGCTGCTAACTCACTCTGGTTACATACAAAGCCCTTCTGTTTAAATTTTGGCGCACTTTCTTGCATGTTAACCATTTTTTTTCTCCATTTGTTAGTAAACTTAAGAGTATTCTGTATTTAAAAGAACACAATCAGATGGTATGATACGGACTGTAGTCAAGCAAGTCATCATTTCCCAACAGAAATGAGAAATGAAAGAGGAAAAGTCTAAAACCAAGAGCAAAAAGAGGAAAAAAAAAATGGCTGCCAAGCAAGCACTGCTCCAAATCGTTCATTGAAGAAGAAGCTAAATGCTCATAAATTTGTGTAGTTCGCTCGTAGTTTGTGGGAACTACCAGCAGATAATGATGGTGTATAACAATGTCTATGTCTGCTCATTTAACTAGGTGCAAATAATATAAAAATATCAAGAATGGTTTAGTATTAAAGGAATAGTACTCCCAAAACATGATTAGCCTTCATTTTCTACTCACCCCCATGCTGAACAACACTCTGGAGCAGTGGCGGCTGGTGAAAAATATTTTTGGTGGGGCTGATATAGCCTAGCGTATGTCTCCAATACATACAATTTAAAAAGTAATGATTTAATTTACTATATAATAACAGTAACAGTGATGATTTGGGTCACTGTGACGGGGTTCTTTGGCCTCCAAGAATCCAGGCTCAGTCGGGTTACCGGTGTTGGTGATTTATTGTGCTCAAAAACTCAAAACAGGGTGCAAAAGAAACTAAACATATACAAGATCCTTTGGGCCTCAGCCTCTCTCCAGGTACCAGCAGTGTAACAAAGAAACAGAAAACAGAAATGGCCGCTCTTCTTCCCACAGCCCTCATTAAATAGTTTAAGCCCCTCACCTCAGGCTCTCTTATTTCTGATTTCTTCTCATAAATCAGTTTTGTCCATATATTACCTCCACAAACAATTGATGTACAAAAACAAACAAATAATTTTTACAACTTAATTCTTTTACACAGATTCATTGACTCATTCAATTACACCAAACTGGGTTTGAACCCAGCAAAGACGCAGCCAGACTGAAGATGACAAGTCCCTGTAGCGCACACACACACGGCTAACCCCACTGAAATATTAAGTGTGCACCCTCAATACGCCAGCAGGTAACCAGGAACAGCTTGTGTGTTTTAAGTTAATGGAG
Organism: Cyprinodon diabolis; assembly: GCA_030533445.1. NCBI lineage: Eukaryota > Metazoa > Chordata > Actinopteri > Cyprinodontiformes > Cyprinodontidae > Cyprinodon > Cyprinodon diabolis. Next base: position 10,706,320 of record CM060076.1, on the reverse strand, counting down.
CTACTGGGCTCAGCGCGAGCAGATTGGTCCTCACAAGCATAGTATAACAGGAATGTGTGTGTGGCACGCAAAGTTTTAAACGACGAGGTGGATTCGTCACAGTCACAATAACCATGACAGGAAATTTTCATATCCTACAACAGGGATGTTCTTCTGGCAAACGGGTAGATAAATAAGGATCTCACCGAATTTGGTGGAAGCTGCATCTCGCTCGTTACGTTCGCCATCATCCCTCTAATTGTCTGCACCTGCGCTTAGGTGCAGAAGCCTGTAAAAGCGCAGTATTTTCAGAGCCCCAAGACCATAAAGTTCTGAGACGCTGATTGGCCATTAAATTCACCTAGCAATAGTACATGATTGACAGATTCTCTGCAAATGTGGGGCTGTCTGATCAGCGCCACAAGACTGAGACGGTAGGAGTCTGTCTGTGGAAATCCACAAATGAATGACAGTAGATAGGGAAATGTAGTTTATATAATTTGTTTTGCTTATAGGTACACACTCTAGAGAGTAAAACTGACATTTATGAGTTAATTTCAAAAAATATATTTTACGTTCCTCTCTTCTTATCAGGGAGGGCGGTGCCCCAGCGCCCCCTGTGGGCCGGCCGCCACTGCTCTGGAGTACTTTTTTGATATCTCAAATGCATCTGGAGATCTGGGAGGCTTCTTGCTGTCTGCTGAAATTCAAATAATGGAGGTCTATGGTGCCCGAGGCAGAAAGGTCCATGAAAGTCCACAAAAAACGTGTCAATATTCCTCCATACTGCTCGTCCAATGTATTCCAAGTGTCCTGAGTGGGTAGCGTCCATAATTTACTCGAAACGAAGTCATTTAGAATGTTTTAGAGCATAAACAGTAGTGTATAGGATTTCCTAAAAGCGCGTTCACGAGTCTACGGAAACCGCGGCAGACCAAACCAGATGAAAGTGCGCATTCAGCGTCTGCTCTTGATAATGCAAGCGTAGAAGAAGAAATTTGCTGTTTACCTGTGCAAAGAAAGAAACAACGAAAGAAACATGTCTGAGGACTTCAGTGTTGAGGAAGAGCATGAGTTCTTTGCCGAGCTGAATGCGCACTTTCATCTGGTTTGGTCTGCCGCGGTTTCCATAGGCTCGTGAACGTGCTTTTAGGAAATCCTATACACTACTGTTTATGCTCTAAAAACATTCTAAATGACTTCGTTTCGAGTAAATTATGGACGCTACCCACTCAGGACACTTGGAATACATTGGACGAGCAGTATGGAGGAATATTGACACGTTTTTTGTGGACTTTTATGGACCTTTCTGCCTCGGGCACCATAGACCTCCATTATTTGAATGTCAGCAGACAGCAAGAAGCCTCCCAGATCTCCAGATGCATTTGAGATATCAAAAAAGTACTCCAGAGTGTTGTTCAGCATGGGGGTGAGTAGAAAATGAAGGCTAATCATGTTTTGGGTGTACTATTCCTTTAATAACTTAGATTTAGACTTAGACAACATTTTTTGTATTGAGTGTATACAAAACGAAATTTAATTTTGTACAGCTTTCTTGTCATTTCAATTTTCAAGTGCAGCAGTGATCAAATGTAAACATTGTGGAAGAAAAAACATGGTGCAAAAAACAGTGTGATGCAGATGATTTAGAGTTCTTTTCAACATTCGGCTCTCTGATGGCAGTGAGAAAGAAGCGGTTTCGGAATCTGCTGGATCTGCATCAAATGCTGTGAAGCCTATCCCAGACGGCAGCAGGGAGAACAGTCCATTGTGGGGTGTGAGGGGTTATTAATAATGTCACGGGTGCGGGACACGCAGCGCTGGGATGAACTGTCTTTTATGGAGGGAACAGGAGCCCCTCTTTGTGAATAATGCCTTATTTTAACCTGAACATGTTTTTTTTGTGTTGTTATCTCACAAAAGGGTTGAGATTTTCATGGAGTCTGGTTAATCATAGTTAATTCCGAATTTTACATTGTTTTTGGATGCCTTTTGTTTTTACTTGGGCTACTTTATTGTTAAAGTTGATTTAATGATCTAAAAAATTGACAAAAAAAGAACCAAAACAGAAACAATCTGTAAGACGATAAATATGCCTTTAAAGCATTTCTACTCGTAGCAAATTGTTTTTGTTCTTGAAATCAAAATAGTGATTTTAAAGCTAAAACACTAGAGTTGAATGTGTTTTTTCATTGTTTCCAGTGAGGAAAAACCTAAATGTCAATGGGAAGCTAAAAAAAGATGAAGAGCACCTCCTGCTCAGTTTACTGAATTTGGTTCAGGCTCTTCAGAGAAGGATCATTGAAATCAATTCTCTGATCAGTTCATCAGTACATTTCTCCTGCTGATACTGCCAAAGAGACCATGTGACCATGGAAAGGAGATGAGCATTTTAATGGAGCCTCAAGTAAGAGCTAAAATCAATAACAGTTGTTTTTCAGGCTGTCAAAAGTCTTTTTTAGCCTCCATCTACATCCTGTGTTGATAAGAGGAGGTGGATGACTGGAATCGATGGAGCATGTGTCCCAGCCTCCCTGCAGCTTTAAGTACTTCAACCAAAAGTAGCCAAAGATAGCAGCTGCTACCCACATAAAATCACACATGCTGTTTTTAAAAATTAAAAAAGGATCTTTCTCATGATGGAAATAGAATATTTCCTTTTTGTTGTCAGAGCTATTTTTATGTTCCTGGAAACAGAGAACATCCATTGTGAAGCATAAAGGAAATAATAACGTCGGGGAAATTGTTCAGTCCATAAGGGGCCATGCCAGATGTAAAAAGATTTTCTCTTCATACAAAATTGTTGAGGAGTTTTTTTAAATTGATATTTCCACTTTAAAAGTCGTATTTTTTATGGCTGTCTAACTGCAAATTGCACAGAAGTGACAATAACATGAAAGATATAATGTTATGTCCACATCAGAAAGCAAAAAGCTGTTTTTATTCACATATTAAGCTGGATGGTGGAGGCACTCTTCCCTTCTTTATTTGGTAAATGGTGTGGGAAGACAAAAATTGAGAAATCAATGTATGAATGGTTATAATTTTGGCATCCATGCATTTTGTTTCCTTGCCATATGCTAAAGTATATTGCTAAGTCTTTTGGGAACACGTAAGAATAGTGTGAATATACAGGAAGCAATAGTTTTCCTCATCATCTCTGATATCAGTTGAGATTTTAGATCACAGATGTGGCACAAAAATCTGTGTTAAGCAGATAAAGATGCTGTGAGCAAACCCACAGACGTAAACAATACATCCTGTCATCCTTGGATCAAACATAAAGTAGGAAGGGACAAAGGGGCGAGTTAGACAGAGCTGCTTTAGAAGGAAAAACTGTGCTGTGCTCTTAGCTGCTGTTATTAACCTCTTTGTTATCCACTAAATGTGTGCACAATCCTTTTCAACACATTTTTTTTTAGGTCTTTAATGATAAAGAGCATGCAATAAATACACACACTGGGAGAAATGGACATGTTCATTTGCATTAGATTAAATCTTTAGGAATATTCATTTGAAAAAAATATTAAGTCTTAAAACAGAAACAGGAAATGCAATGCTCTGTTAAGGACCTATTATAGTCTCTTCTGCTCTCATAATAACCAGAATGTACTAGATATGATAGAAGTGAGTGCTCTGTTTCGGATAATTTTCATGCAGGAGGGCAAAGCCACCTTCCAACTTCAATGCTCTCACTGATGGATGGAGCTTTTTTCCTAAAATCTCCTGATACATAACACTGTTCATTTGACCTAAAACAGATCAGTCATCCTGTCTTCTTTGCAGAGAAACAGCCCCATAGCATGACATTTCCACCTCCGTGCTTCTCTAAAAATATGGTGTTCTTTGGACAAAGCATAGCATTCTTCTCCCTCCAAACAATACAAGTACAGTTTGTGCCAAAAAAGTTCTCTGTTTGTTTCAGTTGACAGACATCTGTTTTTTTTTCTTCTTTGTGGGGGACCAAGTGCTTATTTTCCTTCAAAATGTATGAATAAATTTGCGAAAAATCCTTCAATGCGATTACCTGGATTTTTTTTTCTCACTTTATACCTATGATAAAAATGTCTCTCATCTTTCTAAGTATGAGAACTCACACAATTATTGGCTGACTAAACACTTTGTTGGACTGTGTAGGAACAGACCACATGATATTTTCTCAATCGTCTGCTGGATCATTTATCCCAATAAATCATCCAGACAAATCATGACAAAATTAAAGTTATTGTGTATTTATTAAAAAAAATATTTATTTCAAAGTCCTAAATTTGCTGTTTGCGTGATTTGTTTTTGACTCTTTTTATTTTCTTTTTTTTCTGGAGTTGCAGTCGGCTACTACAATGTTGCACCATTATTTCTTCCTTCTTTTTACTGCCTTGAAGATTGTTTTTGGCTCCTTGGTAACTGCAGTCAGAATAATATCCAAACGCTTAATTATTTATTCTTCAGAAGGGCAATGAAGGCTAGAGATATACAGAGAAGCTGAGACTGCAAAACACTTACTGGCTCATTTACACAGTGATGAGAAACAGGAAAATAGCTAATGAAATCTTAATGGGTGTTTTCTTCATCTTGAATCTTAAAAAAAAAAATTAATGGACATCTTCATTTATTTGATTTATCAATATCAGGAAATGTGGCTTAAGAACAAAGACATTACTAAAAGTCATAAATCGCATTATCATTTTAGAGCTACACATGATTGGGTTTTAATGTTTTTTGTAGGGGGAGAGCAATATTGGAAGCACAGATTTTAAGAAATTAGTTTTGTGTCAAAGTCATACACCATTAAAATGCAAGCTTGAATATCAACATATAAGCTTACTGACATATAAATAAATTTTATTTAGTAAGCTGCAACATTTGTACAACTAACAATAAGCATTTAGCACTTAACTGAGGCTAATTGTTATCTCTGTACAGAATTGATAGAACGATTTTTAATATAGTAATATTCTGTCACTGATCCAGCACAACTTACAAATGTAGATTTACAGTGAAGATTATGCCTTGTACTTAACCTTAAGAATCAAGAATGGTGGATTTTACATAGTCATGCTGTATGGGCCTTTTTATTACCCATAGTATTTGAATATGCACAAACAAAAGTAGACACCTTTTCGTTGATTTTTTACTTTAAAACAAATAGAATAGAACTTAATTGATCTCACAATGGAGAAATTCAGTTGTGATATTGGCTCTTATAAACAAACAGGAGGTGCACAAAGGAGGAAAAGGTGCATGAAGTATATATAGTTGATGGTAAGACTAAATGAGATTTAAGCTGACTTATATGTACAGTATCTTATGTACATTAAAGTGGTGGCAGTTAATGTGTAGTTTCTGGTTTGTTAAATAGATAATTAGTATATGTTATTGCAGTGTTATTACACCAGGTTGCAGAGTGGTGGCATTGTAAAGTCTGATAGCAGCAGGGATAAATGACCTGCGGTAGCACTTCTTTTTACACACATGGTGTTTAATGCTACGTTCAGTCCGCATGCTGCAGAAGCAGCAAAAACATGCGTGCTTCTTCATTTTTGATACTTGTACAAGTTTAGTTCTGACGTGGTCGGAAAGTGGGTCTGATGTGCATTAGGTGTCCTTTCTTTGCCTGTAACAATGGCGGATGAAATCAAGAGAGTCGCTTGGCTTATTTTATTGAACAATGCTACGTTCAGACCACAAGCACTGGAAGCAGCAAAAAAGCTTCTGCTGCTTAATTTTTGATGCTTGTCCCCATTAAGGTCAGACGTCTAGAAAAGTGTGTCCAGATGCGTCCGATGCTTCTGTGGCTCCCGTATTGAGTGGCAGAGAGCAGATTTAATATAGTTGCTGTTGTAATTGGGTAAAATGTAGTTTTAATATGTTTTTAAGTGAGAAAGTCCACCTGAAAACTTTATCTGTGTAGTCAGTTTATCAAGATTACAATCCTGTCTACAAATATTATTTCTTTTTTGGAGCCTTCAGACCCCCGGTGCTCTGTCACTGTGAATCCAGTTCAACAGCAGTATCTGGCTCAGTAGATGCCTCTGGCCTGGTCGCTGCTTCGTGGTTTGTTGCTACTGTTCGTGGCGACTCAAAGGTATTTTTAATGTACGTAATCCAACTCTAGCACCTGGTGCTTCTGAAGCGCGTTACGCTGCTACTGCTGCTCAAAACGCGCTGCAAGACCTTTTTCTGGGCCTTGATGCAGGTCAACCATTGACTTTGCATGTAAACTAGCTGCTTCTGCTGCTTCTGAAGTGTGCAGATTAAACGTAACATAAGTCTGTCACTAAAGGAGCTGCTCAGCTCCTTTACAGTCTGGTGCAGAGGGTGGAAGGTGTTGTCCATGATAGACGTGAGCTTGGACAGCACCCTCGTCTCGGCCACTTCCTCCACTGAGTCCAGAGCGCAGGCTAGGACTGAAATGGCCTTTCTCACCAGTTTGTTCAGTCTCTTTCTGTCCTGCTCTGCGTTGGCTGGGGCCCAGCAGACATCAGGGTAATGGAGGGCTAATGCCACCACAGAGTCATAGAAGGTTTTCGGTAGGGGCCTGCTTACTCCAAAGGACCTGAGCCTCCTCAGGAGGTGGCCGCCCTTATACGGGACGTCGGCGTTATGGGTCCAGTCCAGTTTGTTATTGACATGAACACCCAGGTATTTGAAACTGTCCACAGTTTCTTAGTCCTATCCCTGGATGTTCAAAGGGTGATAAAATAAAATTGCTAGTATAACTAAAGAACTTGAGGGGTTGAATTTCTGTAAAAAGTTTAAGTGAAATCCTCACATTTCTGGATATTCGACTGCTCTCTTTTGGAAGAATTTGTAGAGCTCGTTAAAATTCACTTCTAGTGGTCTGGTTTTCTACTAAGTAAGTATAGTTAATAAATGTTGGGATATGTTCCAGAAGTCGAGAATTAAAACCAGGTTTTCATTTGTGTTTCAGCTTCATCATCCTATTGGTACACTCATTTCTATTCAAGTTTTAACCATCTTATCCCAACTGTTACCAAATATTAAGGCATTTTGGTCACAGAGGCAGGAAGATTGCTTGGAGTGAGCAATATGAGAATACTAAACCTAAGACAAACATGGGGTCAAACATGGTGGTAACCTCATCATGGTATGGGTCTGTTTCTTCAACAGTTGCATGTTTTATCAGGGCAACGGTCCCAAACACACCAGAACTGGTTTTGAAATTGATAAAGCAGGCTAACATTACATCTGTATTTGGTTATGACTTCAAAACAATAAAACACAATGGCTTATAATTAAAAGCTAGGTAAATACCAAAATATGTTTTATTTAAATCGAGTCTATCGATTTTCCAAGAAGACTGGTCAAATGTCCAACAAAATGATTGATGACTATAACATCTGTTAAAGAGCAGAGAAGTGGTAAACTCCTGTGGTCACATAGGCAAAATAAATTTAACGTTTGAGTTACATCTTATAGTTGTGGTCAAGTTGAGCCTATGCATGCTTATGCGGCATTGTTTCAAACTTTTCCTGCATTTTGATTGGGTATGGGCCAGCAGAGGGGCAGGTTGGCCAAGGCACCATTAAAAGGCAAGAAAAATGAACGTTTTATTGTAGATACAAAAATGAAAGAAGAATTGTAAAAAAGAGGAAGCATACGAAACCGAACAGTTTTTTAAAAATTCCTGTTAGCTCTTTGAAAATTAGCTGCGATATATTAACTCCCTCTAAAATAGCAGAAGCATAAATGTGTAAAAATTCTTCTCTTAGCATTCTTTTTCTGCCAGCATCAGATATAATGGATTTGTTAATGTTATATATATTCTAGCTCTGCTGTGAAACCATTTGAAGCTTTTACATCAATAGGAGATTGTGTGGATTTCTGTTTCGCCTGGCTTACTTCACAAAAACAGAATGCGTTACTTAAACCTACTGCTGTTGACGTGGGTATTTCAGACACTCGATCTTTAAAATTCCATTCTGTTTATCTGTATTTCCACATAAATCCTCTTTACAGAGATTTTCATAAGCCGTTTTAAGCGTGACTGCATTTAGTTGACATTAATCTCAAAGTAGAGGCTGTTTTTTCCACACAAGAAAACAGCTTGAATAACTCCAGAATCCCAAAACTACTTTCAGTTCTTTTATGTCCCAGTTCCTCCTACATGTAAGCTAACGCTTTGTTTTTGTGTCTGCAGGTACTACTCGGTGTTGTACCCATTAGAGAGGAAAATCTCTGATGCCAGATCTCGAGACTTGGTCATCTACATCTGGGTGCACGCCGTCGTGGCCAGCCTCCCTGTGTTTGCTGTGACTAATGTTACTGATGTCTATGTCACCTCATCGTGCTCAGATGACCACGCTCGCTCTCCGGGTCACGTGGTCTTCGTTTTGATCTACAATCTCACTACCGTGATCTTACCCCTGGCCCTTGTCTTCCTTTTTATGCTGCTGATCCGCAGAGCGCTCAGCGCCAGTCAGAAGAAGAAGGTGATCATTGCAGCTCTACGGACTCCGCAGACCAGTATCTCCATTCCTTACGTGTCACAGAGAGAGGCAGAGTTGCATGCTACCCTGTTGGCTGCTGTGCTGGCTTTCTCAGCATGCAGTGCCCCCTACGGAGCATTAGTGGTTTATCGTACCATTTTTGCAGACACTAAAGAGCTGCCTGTCTCACTTTATCTCACAGCTCTTTGGCTTCCCAAGGTTTCCCTCCTTACCAACCCTGTCTTACTTCTGACGGTGAACCGCTCAGCACGCCATAGCTGCCTGGAACTGTTGTCCAGGATTCACAGGCGCTACAGCCGCCGTAACGTGGTCAATACCGGTGGTTTAGCCTCTATAGGGGGCGAGGGGGTAATTGGTGAGCCTGTGGGACTAGATACAGCTGGTCGATCCGGGAGCCAGCTTTTGGAGATGTTTAATATCGGCCAACAGCAGATCTTCAGACCTTCTGAAGAGGAGGAAGAGGATGCAGAGAATGAGATTCCTTCTCAAATATTAGGAGGAAGCTTGGAGCCTAAAGAAAACCAGAAGGATAGGTCAAGACTGGGAAGTTTTAAGGGTGAAATGAACACTTCAAAGGACCCAGTTGGAGGGCTGGTCATCATGAAAGAGGCTCCTGCAGTGGCTAAAGCAGCTCGGGCCTCTCCCGTTCACACATGCGCGTACACCTCATCTTCACAGGTGGCGCCAGCTACTCCCACAGAAGCAGAGGACTCCCCACAGTTTGGTTTTGGACCATTTGAGTTGCCACCTCAGTGGCTTCCTGAGACCAGGAACAGCAAGAAAAGGCTGCTACCTCCACTGGGTAACACACCGGAGGAACTGATCCAGACCAAAATACCCAAACAGCGTCCTGAACGTCGAATCAGTAGGCACAACAAGGTCAGCACAATTCCTGTCGTGGATCCATGAATTAAGTCTGTTAGGCTTCAGCCTACTTTACGGGACTGAAACAATGTTTTTGCTTTTTTTCTCTGCAGATTTTTCCTTTTTATAGTATCTTATTAGACTTTCCACTTTACTAAACCAGCAGCACTGTGGACTTTATACTGGAAAAATTTGCTTTGATATGAAATATTTATAATGTTTTAACAAAGATTGAACTTTTACCACATTTTTGACTGTTCCAGTTTTATAATTATGAAATGTTTGAGAAGAAAAATGCCTTGAAGAAAATACCTAAAGCGCTTGCATTATTTCTTACGTTGTCACATTACAACTGTACACTTTAATGTAGTTTAATGGAAGTTTATGTGATGCGTCGACACAACGTAGCAACCAACTTGGAATAAGGTGGAATAGAAATGATGCACGATTTTCTACACTTGTTTTCAAAAAGACAAATCCAAAAAGTGTGAAGGTTGATAAGTAGGGCATGCATAAAAATTCAGCTTACCTGAGGCAACATCAAATGAAGACCAACTTTTACTGCAATTGTATCTCTAAGACTTTTGGTTAAAAATGGTGTCTCTGCCACATTATGCATTTGGTGAAACATATTTTCAAATTAATTACTGAATTGGCTTAGAAGTGTGCTCCAAGTTGAACCCTGAGGCCTCAAGATCCAATGTGTTATCAGAAATCCCTGGACCTTCTTCCTGCAAGGCAACAGTGCAGACTGCCATTTGTAATAGGCAAGAAAATAAAACAATAGGAGGCCTCAGATTTAGTTTAAAACCAATTCACACCCGGTTGATGTGATCAAACATCTCTCGGTAAGCTATCAAGGGTATGAACGACACCTTATTGTTTGAGGAGTGAGATCTTACTGAGATCTGCTGAATGAACATCTCAAACAAGCCTAAAAGCCTGGATTGTTTCCCTTAGCGTTGAATTACATAGCTTGTAGTAAACTGCACCTCTTCATCAGTGAGTTTTTGATCTCTGCTGCTCCTCCAGGTTTTCCATGATTAACTGTGATTCACAGGGTCTTTGCTGGGCTTGTCGGTTGTTGGATTGGACCTGCAAGATATTCATGAATCCAAGATGTTTGTTGTTTGAAACCATGCATCATTTTAATAAATAAAGCTTTACTTTCTGTTGGTCTGTAGCATGCAACCCAGATATCTTGAGGTTGTTGGCTGTAAGATGTAAAAAAAAAAGAAAAAAAAAAACAAGAGCTATGAAAATTCTGTGAGTGGTACATGTGCTCCTTATAACCCCGTGTCTGCAAATTAAAAACAAGAAATCTTAACATCAGGAAAAAAGTGCTAAAGCTCAAGGATATATCAATGAAAGTTATGTTCAAATAAGGACTTTGGCATTGCAGAAAACTATACTGATTTGAGGGTTAAGTGTGACTGTGCTCCATCCTCTATATTCATGGAACTCCTTTTCTAACATTTTTTTTGAGATCCCTAAAATCAATGTAAAACTTTCTACTCTTTGTTATCTTCATATTTCTACTTTTTGTCCATTAATGTTTTACACACCATTGTTCATTCTTTTATTTTAAGTTGGTTTCTTATTCTGAAAATTGCAGATGTGGATTATGCAAATACAGCTTTGAAATGACTTAAACTGTTGTTGTTTATTTGTTACCAAAAGCAGGTCAAAGACAGTATCTGAAAAATGAAGAATCATAAAGCAGAATGGAAGATATCATCAGAGTGATTTCAATGTCATTTGTTTGTTGGATTTCTTTTAGGTTTTTGACTATCATCTTCTCAAAAAAAGGTCACCAAACGACAGACACTTTTAGCTCTGCCTTCCTCGTGATGAATTCGATAGTTGCCACTTCATTCTTAACCTTTGTCTGAGGCAAACAGCTGGGCTGCACCTCAAATATTTGCCAATCAGTATAATTTCTCGAGAATACCCACAATGCTTTGCTATGTCCACAAAGATCATGAATATCTGATTCCTCCCTCTCCCACTGTTATCAGGAGAAATGGTGTGTCATACCTGACTTAAAGAATACTGACAGCCATTTCTTTTGCCGCACAAAAAAGGCATACATTTTCATTATTTTGCAAACGTTTACTAACTAACCAGCTCATAACCAATCAGTTTGTACATTTTCAGAAAGCAAGTGGTGGGTTTAAAGTGACGTAAAACCAGAGGTTCATTGATTTCTCTCAGAATTATAGTCTGGCTTTGGCCTTAAAATGTGCCACCTGATTAAACATAAGGCCATCTCAAACAAAGCAACCTTTTAGTAGTGAAGTCATAAACAGCTTGAACACAGAAAACACTTTTTCCTTTTTACTTTGCAATATTCTGAAATACAAAATGGGTTGTAGGATTTATAATATTAAAATTTTCAAACTGCTTTTTACCTCAAGTACTGTATAATTCTTATTTGAAGCTGTCATATACTCATCATGGACCTCATATAAAAACAATAATATAGAAAGAAGAAAATTGAGACACAAAGGAAAAAATAAGTTTATCAGCCTTTAAAGTCAAAATCTGTGCATAAATGTTGCTTTGGGGTTATTTTCTGTCTGGGTCTACACACCATTATACACCATCACACATATAGAACACCCAAATTCTATATTTGGCAGGATTGTTGAAAGTCATAGCTAGATATTTTGCCACATACCAGCAGTTATGGGACTGCATGCAGCAAGACGATAGTTTTAGGTTTTTAAAAAAAATCATTTAAAGTAAATTGGATAGTTCCTCATTAACCCTCCGTAAAGGTTTCAGCAGAAAAAGGGCACCTCCACAAGAGGCCTGGATTGGGAGGGATTTGTCTGGCGGGCGACCTGCTAGTCCCTTGCTCTGTTGCCTCTGCGCCCAGTCCTTGGCCTCTCTTTTTTGTGGGGATTGGCTCTCCCTTTGTCGGGCTTGGGGCGTATTTGAGGAACTAGAGGTGCGTCATGTTTTCTGGCATTGCTTCCGATGCTCATGCCCACCTGTGGTTATTGGAATGCATTTAGAAAGTTAGGGTTTACAGGTCTGGGGATCTCCTGGGTCCGTTGGCCCGTTCCCCCTGGGAAGATTAGCCCCCAGACTCGGGAGGATAGTGTGTGTGTGACGAGTGTAAGAATATGTTTAGTGTCTGCCCATGTGTGCGTCTCCGTTGAAAGTTTGAATACTGTATGTCATTATGGGTGTAAAGATGGGATTGTGTCAATGTGACAGGATGAATAAGAAGTTTTTTTTTGTCTACCCACAGGCTGGGTGTTAGCCTCCCCAGCCCAACCTACATTTGAGCAGGGCCTGGCTCCTCCCCTTTCCCTGCGAGCGAAAGGTGCCTGTCTGCTAGCGCACTGATGGTTCTCTAGGTGCATAGCTGGGTACTTCAGGGGGTGCTATCTTGATCCTGGTGGCTGCCACGCTGGGTCTCTTAGCTCTGTGGGATCAGCACGGAAGGGTGGTTCGCCACCGGACCGCAGGGTTCTCATCCACGTCCACCTTGATCGTGACAGTTTGCCAGTAAAAGCCCAAGGGCTTGCTGCCACAGCCCCATGGGAACTCGGCACTTGATCTCTGGGGTCAGGCCCCTCAGAGACTGGCTCCCCTTGGGGTTTGGCACCTCGGATTCAGGCTCAGAGTGCTCTCTTGTTTGCCCTTCTCTGCTGAGGGCAGCCATCCCTATATCTGCCCTCCTTGTGTCCCCGTGATCTGGGGTGCCTCTGGATATCCGGGGTCTGCGTTGTTTCTTTTTCTATCCAGGGCCTTGTTGGGCAAGTCTGGGGCCTTTTGAAGAAGCCTGGTAAATCTTTTTTACAAGAGGATGCCCATGCATACACAGCACGGGAGTTTAGTTCCAGATATTCAAGGATACCCATTAATACTACATACTAAGCTACAGATATATACCCATGAATAAAAGCCGGGCATACACTGTGCAATATTTTCAATTGTTGCATGCAGCTACAGCTCAGACTGTAGGATGAGATCTCAGGTTTTAAAATTTCACAGCTCACGATGTATGTTCTCACACATTTTTGGCCCGATGCTCTGATGCGATCTACCTGCTCCCACTTTTACGTCTAAAAACCACCCGTCGTACTCAGTGCAGAGAGATGCACTGGTTGGACTTGTTAATCTGAGGAAGAAGAACTCCATTGCACACGTGCAGTGCTCGAGGTTGTGGTAAATCGGCTTATGGACGCTCGTAGCTTTACATCAACAGTAGGATTTGCCCACGAACACCTCACCACGGCTGACTGTATTTCAAACATGTTTGATTTTCTCCCCACCTTACGATTCCTGATCGGGAGGTGGTCGTGAGAGGCTAATCTCCCCTCGTTACCCCCTGTATACTACACAACGCAGGACGTACAATGTGGCTGAAACCCGATAGAAAAAATTCTCGCACGACTGGAAAATTGTCCCAAAAAGGGCAAAAAAATTTACGGTGTATGCCTGGCTGTAATGAGCTCAGAATGTAGGACCCAGAATTCGAGGCGAGACAGGCAGTGGGAAAGTTCAAAGCGTTTATTTAACTAAACAGGTGCGCGGGGCTGCTCGTCTGCTGCGGGGCGGATCTCTGCAGAAACGGGAGAATACAGATCAGTGACTGGAAATGGAGCTTAACACGACTTGGAGCAAAGTCACTGACCTGATTCAAAGTTCAGTCCGTTTGCGGAGCTTTGACCGCAGTTGCGGCGGGAGACGCCCCCAGAGTTCCTAGAGAGCGCGCAGCAGACGCCGAGCAGCAACAGAGTCCAGAAGGGAAATCCAAGGCCGAAGTCAGACGACAGTTCCAGGTTCAGAAGCCGGTAGAATCCAGGGTCAGACAGGACAAACAGAGCAGACAGGGGCAAGGCAAAAACTCGAAATCCTCAGGGCAGAAACTGGTCAATATCAGGGAAACAGGCAGACTACAGATTGCTAGGGAACGTATCACAAAAACACAAGAATAACCTGGCGCTGATGGGAGGCAAACACACAACTTAAATAGTAGAGGAACCAGGTGGAAATGATCGGCGATAATCAGCTGCAGAACCAATTAGACAGGGAGCAATGAGCAAAGGAAAAAACCAAACCATCAGCGCCGAGATCATGACAGAACCCCCCCTTCAAGGGCGGATTCCAGACGCCCCAACAGGCTGATCAGGATGATCCCCGTAGTGGGGTTCCTGATCCCGGACCAACCGGGCCGGAATCCAGGACCTTTCCCTAGGGCCATAACCATCCCAGTCAACCAAATACTGAAGCCCACTGCCTATCCTCCTCGACCTGAGGAGGCGCCTGACAGTGAAGGCAGGCCCCCCCTCTCTGAATCGGGTGGGTGGAGGTGAACGGAAGGGATAAAGATCTTCTCTATCCCCATAATAAAAATCCACCAAACCAGACTCAGAAGAAGGGGGAGAAAAATAACCCGGACCAGGCTCCGGGGGTGCTGGGGCCGAGGTTACCGGAGGATCTGGGGTTCTGAAAGAAACCAAACGAGTCTTAGGTAACAGGAGAGCTGGGGAGGCAGAGAGTCTGGTGCGTCCCAGCCTGGTTTTACCCCTAGAAGGACAGGAACTGAGGAAGTGTCCATCAATGCCACAGTAGAGACAAAGACGACAGCTGATTCGACGTGCCCTCTCCTCCTTGGAGAGGCTTGTGCGTCCCAGCTGCATCGGTTCGGGCTCCGGCATCCGAGCCGGACCAGGGGCTGACGCAGGAGCATAGGGTGCTGAGTGAAGAGCAGGTTGAGGGAAGGCCGTCGTCAGTGCCCTCCTCTCCCTGCGACGCTCAGTGAGGCGAAGGTCGATCCGGTTGGCAAGGTCCTCCAGCTGCTTCAGAGTCCGGGGGTAGTCGCGGGTCGAAAGTTCATCCTTGATGCTTTCCCGCAGGCCAAAGAAAAAAACATCCATGAGGGCATCCTCATTCCAGGAACAATCGGCAGACAGCAGATGGAAGTCAGTGATGTACTCCATCACTGACCGCTCTCCCTGTCTGAGAGTCAATAGTCCCCGGGAGGCTTCCCTGCTTGGAAGAACTGGACAAAAAACTCGGATTAGTTCCAAAGAAAAATCATCAAAAGAGCTGCAGAGTTCAGGATTATTCAGCCACTCAGACGTTCCCCATAATTTGGCTTTTCCCGCTAACAGAGATATAACGTAGGCCACCTTGGCACGATCAGAAGGAAACGCTGAGGGCTGTAATTCAAAATGAATCCCGCACTGGGTCAGGGAAGCTCTACATTGATCAGGATCCCCTTTAAACACTTCAGGAGGGGACAGACGCGGTTCAAGATAAGCTGGACTATCAGTAGAAGACGTGGGCGCGGCAGCTGTCACGGGCGGGGCAGCTGGAGGAGCCTGATTACACAGGTAATCGAGGATCTCCTGCATGCCTGATTCTAGACGGGAAATGCTCTGATCCACGTCATTTCGCCACTGCCCGTCTGCCGATGGGTTCATGTTTTGGCCAGGTTATTCTGTAATGAGCTCAGAATGTAGGACCCAGAATTCGAGGCGAGACAGGCAGTGGGAAAGTTCAAAGCGTTTATTTAACTAAACAGGTGCGCGGGGCTGCTCGTCTGCTGCGGGGCGGATCTCTGCAGAAACGGGAGAATACAGATCAGTGACTGGAAATGGAGCTTAACACGACTTGGAGCAAAGTCACTGACCTGATTCAAAGTTCAGTCCGTTTGCGGAGCTTTGACCGCAGTTGCTGCGGGAGACGCCCCCAGAGTTCCTAGAGAGCGCGCAGCAGATGCCGAGCAGCAACAGAGTCCAGAAGGGAAATCCAAGGCCGAAGTCAGACGACAGTTCCAGGTTCAGAAGCCGGTAGATTCCAGGGTCAGACAGGACAAACAGAGCAGACAGGGGCAAGGCAAAAACTCGAAATCCTCAGGGCAGAAACTGGTCAATATCAGGGAAACAGGCAGACTACAGATTGCTAGGGAACTTATCACAAAAACACAAGAATAACCTGGCGCTGATGGGAGGCAAACACACAACTTAAATAGTAGAGGAACCAGGTGGAAATGATCGGCGATAATCAGCTGCAGAACCAATTAGACAGGGAGCAATGAGCAAAGGAAAAAACCAAACCATCAGCGCCGAGATCATGACAGAACCCCCCCTTCAAGGGCGGATTCCAGACGCCCCAACAGGCTGATCAGGATGATCCCCGTAGTGGGGTTCCTGATCCCGGACCAACCGGGCCGGAATCCAGGACCTTTCCCTAGGGCCATAACCCTCCCAGTCAACCAAATACTGAAGCCCACTGCCTATCCTCCTCGACCTGAGGAGGCGCCTGACAGTGAAGGCAGGCCCCCCCTCTCTGAATCGGGTGGGTGGAGGTGAACGGAAGGGATAAAGATCTTCTCTATCCCCATAATAAAAATCCACCAAACCAGACTCAGAAGAAGGGGGAGAAAAATAACCCGGACCAGGCTCCGGGGGTGCTGGGGCCGAGGTTACCGGAGGATCTGGGGTTCTGAAAGAACTGGCTTAATATTGTGTAATCACAGTAGGTTTTGCCTTCGACATAAATGGATGTCTAAGGCAGTGTTTTTCAACCCTGGTCCTCAAGGCACACTGCCCTGCATGTTTTAGATGTTTCCCAGCTTCCACACACCTGTTATCAATTGATAGCAGATTATCAGGCTTTGTTGAACTGCAATCATCTGAATCAGGTGTGCTGAAACTCAGAAACATCCAAAACATGCAGAGCAGTGTGCCTTGAGGACAAGGGTTGAAAAACACTGGTCTAAGGGATACCCGCTGCTCTTGAAGTTTGAAGGTACTTTGGTTGTTTTTTAGCTGTTATGTTCTCCGTTTTGTGTTCCTCTCGTCTCATACAGGTGTGGATGCAGACTTCTAGGAGTTACTGTATATCATCTGTGTTGTCTACGCCGTTGTGTAGTTAAACTTCAAAATAATTTCGGTGGTTAACAGGTCATGAACAGCTGAAAGAACTTATCAGAGTAATGCTTCTGCAAAAGCATCAGTTGTAAGGGCAGATATATATTTTTTTCCAAATGCCATTTAACAGCATCTAAACAGAAAACTTCATTTTTTATTTTGTGTGAAGAACATCTACTGACCTTATGTGCAGAAACGTATAAGGAATTGAAAAGTGAGGTTGGCTGCAACCTCTTAGAGTGCAGAAAATTATGTGGGCTGCAACCCAAACTGTGTAAGAACAGTTTAATCTTCTTTGCAGGCGGTGTAAGAAAAAGCACATGAAGAATTATTGAGTTTCAGAGGCACAAGTCTCTATTTGTTATCAGAATTAGCTTTTTGCAACCAAAGTAGAAATTGTTGTAGGTAGTATTCAGGTCATCATTGTTTTTCCCTTCCATTTCTTTGTCTCTATAGAAAGTCCTCTTCTTAAAATAAGATTGTGTTTGTAGTGTGTTTTGTTACTGTACACAAAATGATTAATCGGTTTTAAGTAACAAAACAACAAGTGATGGGGCAGAAACAAGAGAACTGTATAGATTTTATGAGGATATGCCATTTCTTTTTTCCAAATATGACACTTTAGTGATGTTCCTCCTGTTTTCTGGAGTGTTCATTAATATAAAGCACAAAGTTGCTGACATGAGAAATGTTCTCATCACATTTGAATGAATAAATATTTTAAACAAAAGTGAAATGCAAACAGTAATATAAGTGCAGATTTTTGAACACTAATTGCTAATATGGATGAAGTATTTCTGTATCTCTACTTTAAAATCTAGCACTTATGCCTTGCAGCAAGAACTTTCTGGGTTCAACCTAGGCCCGGGGCTTTTCTACCTGGAGTTTGTTTTCCCTATGCCTGGGTGGGTTCTCTCTGGATTCTCTGGCTTCCTCCCACAGCCCAAAAACACGATTGTTAGGTTAAATGGCTTCTTTAAAATTGTGCTTAGGTGTGAGGGGGTGTGCATGGATGTGTTGCCTGGCGACCCTTCCAGGTTGTACCTCGCCTCTCATCCATAGACTGCCGGAGATAGGCACCGGCCCCACAGCGACCCTGACAGGACTAAGTGGGAGAAGATGGCTGGATGGATGGATGGATGGATGGATGGATGGATGGATGGATGAACTATAAAATCTCCTATTCTGGGATTTTTTAGTTTCACAAAATTCAAAGCTTCAGATGTGTGGTTAATCAAGCTCTTAAAAGTGTAGCTCTATTTTCAACCCGGATCTGATACCTTGCTTTAAAGGTGTTATGTCTGTGCAGCATTTATTTATTTATTTATCAAAACTAAATCAGATTTATTCTAAAGGATTACTTTTGATTAGGTCAAATGAATGTTTATAAAAAATGAGTTTTTAATAAGGGAGCTTATTTTTTAGAAGACAGCTCAAAATGTTGGTCTATTTTCAGCAAGTCCAATGATTAAGGAGCAAATGCAACACATGTCTATGTCCACTTCCTTTTACCCTCATGTATCTCTTTTTTAAGTAGCTATTACTCAGAATAACTGAAAACAAAGCCGGATTTAAATAGGCTGGTTGCTAGACAACAGGTAACCCAGATGCTATAGAGCAGCTCCTGTTGTAAACAGCTCCAGTGTTTCCCTCTGTGCTGATGTAAAGTGTGGGGACATGTCAGGGACAAAACACAGAGCGATGGTATTACAGTGACTCAGAGCTGGATGGCAGATGGTAGCTGTCAACCACTTCAGTTTGGCTTTCAACTCTCCCAACAAAGCAAAGTTAAATCTCTGATTGTTTCAGCTTGCTAATCTAAGCAGATGATGTTAAACTTCTGAAACTAAATGTTAACCTATCAGGACTTAATTAGCATTTTTTGTTCTTTCTCTGTGTTTAGATAGATGAAATAAACCTTCAAATGGGTCAATCTGAATTTAATATGTTTTTACAGATGAGTGAGGGACTTTGATTAATTAAAGTCCTTTGGCGATCAAACATTTCCATTTTATTAAAACATTACAGCATACTTGTTATATAAACAAAAATAATAACACTGGTCAGACTTTAGTGCTAGATGGCCTAAGATACTTTTTCAAATTGGCAGGTCTTAGCTACTCTCTAATATTTGCCAGATTTTTTCCTCTTCTCCATTGTGTTAACACTCTAAAATGATTCAAACTGCCAAAGCAGGTTTTTTTTATTTGGTTAAATTTTCTCAATCAAATGATATTTGATTTATAGCAACTACTTTATCTATGCTCATTGTTTTATGTTATGTCCAAACAGCAAGATGTTTTCACATACTATAAAACTTTTGCATGTTAATAAATCATTAATTAGTTATATTTATTACAGTTCAGTTCAAGCCATAATTTCTATATTAATCACAAACAATACTGTTGTAACTAGTGTTGCACCGATCGGACGGGGCTCCGATACTGCCCTAAAATGGTGGTATCGGTATCGGCGAGTACCAACAAATAGGGCACCGATACCATTTTGAGAACCATAAGTTTATTCAACTATTGTCACCCACTCCTGGTAGGCAATAAAAAGTTCTACTGGATTCACTTTGTATTAGATTTTTTCCTGCTTCACAAAGGTAGGCAGCAGCTTGACAAAGCCATGATGGCAATTATTTTACATTATTATGGTATCGGTATTGGCCGATACTGCAACACCAGGTATCGGGTATCGGTATCGGAGCCAAAAATGGCATCGGCGCAACACTAGTTGTAACTCATGTGTTTTTTTTCTGCTAGATGTTAATGCCTGTAGCATTCTGTCTTACAGCAGCTGAAGAACCATTTGACTGAAGACTCTCTAGTTATATGAAGAGGATGCCCAGGGCTGTCAGCAATGTTCTTGTTTTGATAAAAAATAAAACATGCTTTTTAAAATAATTTACAGAGATTCCTGAGTAGTCTCCAGAATAAGCCATTTTTAGCTAGTTGAGGGTCTTTTGATTTCTACAAATAAATGACATTTTGACTAAATGGTATAAATTGCATATTTGTTGGTGCTGAAAAACATCTTCATATATTTACCATAAACTACCATAGTGATATTAAATTAACTTTATTGATCTCACACTAGAGAAATTTATCTCCGCATTTAACCCATCTCTTTGAGGATGTGCAGCACCCGGGGGGCAGTGTGGGGTTAAGGGTCTTTGCTTAGGGACCCAGAGTGGAGGCTGTGTGGATCAAACTGGATACTTGCAACTTCTCAGAGAGCAAGCCCACTGCTCTAACCACTAGGCCAAACAATAAGTCTGGCAAAAAATACAAAACACTATGTGAGAAGTTTCTACTAAAGTTCTGCTAAAGTGTCTACTAAATAAACTCAAAAGAGCACTATTTTCTTACTGCAACAAGGTCCTAAGAGTCCCAACATATTCTCCTGTGCATTTGTGAGTGCTTTCCAAATTGACTTAGGTTAATTATTTACTCTATATTGCCCTTAGTCATTATGAGTGTGTATATGGTTGGAGTCATGTGAGAAAGTGGCAACCTGTACAGGATATAACTTCACTTCATTACCAAAATATGATTTTATGTGTTCTTCCACAAAAAAAAGAAGAATTTATTTGTTAATGAGTAAAATATATATTGATTTAAAACATAGCTTAAGCATTTCTGACTTTAATTTTATAAGAGTTTAACTATTTGTAATATAAGTTTTACTTACGTTTTGATGAACCTCTGTGATCTTATACAGAAAGATATTTTTTTTCACACTGAGCACACAATGACTTCAGGCTGAATGTGGTCTGCAGATGTTGCACGACTCTGCCAAGACGTGTAGAAAAAAAAAAATGAAGGAACGAATATTTGGAAAATGGTGAGGAACTCGGAGCTCAAAAGCTGGTTCTCTGTGTTAGTGTTAGTACATCAAGTGTTGGAGTCGCTGTACCCGATGTGACAAACCCTCAGGTCATTTTGACCCCTGTTTTCCAAACAAGAGATCTTGACAATAATTTCCAAATTTTCCATTATCCCCATCAACAGAAAACCTTTTTGATCCAACAGCCTTTGCATCTTTGAATTCTCTTTTCTCACACTAGATAAACAGATACTCAGGGTAAAATCTACATTATTTGCACATGGTTTCAAAACTTATCTAGAACACTCAATTGAGAAACTCATATATCCTCACTTCTGCTTTTCATCCCTCATCAACAACGTGTTTTATTAGAGATATTAAAGCAGGTCCTGGTGAAACCCTGAGAGCTCTGGTAGAGGTGATGCTGTATTACTCACAGTACCTTATACTTCTTAGAAACACCTTGTTCCTTCCTTAAAGCACAGATGTGTTCACTCACTAAAATTTTGATTGAAAGAACAAATGTCTCATCATCGGGATTTGCTCCGTGATCAGAGGAAATGTTTCTTGGCGCAGAACAGTGGTGAAAATTGGAACTTCAGTTTAATATAATACAAGTCTATGAATAGTTCCGTCTGAAGTGAATGAAAATAGTTGTTTTAATGGTTATTGAGTCAGATATGTGGCGGTAATGTTTGGTTTATCTAAAGGTTTTTATCTGTTACTGTGTAAATGGGTTTGGCAATAATTTAAGGACAGATTCTAATAAATCTACAGAGTGGGAACTATAAATCTGATAGGAGTTTAATTTTTTTATTGTGGTTTTGCACAATATGCTTAACTAAGTATTTTTTGTTGTTGAATATTAGAGATTTTGCAGATATATTTTGTAGATACATTGTTTAGATTTACTTATATATTTCTAACCCTTTTATAGAATAGAATAGAAAATCCCTTTATTGTCCCACAATGGGCAAATTTACAGCAGCAGAAGGATTATTGAAAATGGTCACACAAATGAGGACCTTAGAAAAATGTATAAGAATAACATAATAGGGAAGAGTTAAAATATAAAAAATAAAATTCTGTAAAGTGTTTTAACAATATAAAACTGGAGAATTAATAGCCAATATGCAGCTATGGACATTTTTACAGTAATGGATGTTTGAAAATAGCAGCAACATCAGAGATGTGAAAAATGACAGCAACAGGTTATTTAACTGACTAAGGTTTCTATCATAACATTAGATTTTATTTGTTCCTGCTCCCGGTGGCTGGAATCTTTATTCCACTCTGGAATCTTGTGAGTGTAGTCTTTGTTCACTTTAACTTTTTTTAAAATAAATAAATAAACAAACAGTTTTGAAAACCTCGGTATTCATTCTTTTCCTGCTTTGTGTGTCAACTTTCACGGTTGCTAAGCAACAGAGCATACGGCGGTAAAACCCGCCGAAGGGTGGACCTGTTCGAATTTACAGCCAAAACCCTTCCGGCCTCCTAATTTTCAAGGACTTCGAAGGATCCAGTCTAGGTAGACCGCGTCCTTGGAGGATGCGTCATAGGTTTTCGAACAGAGCCTCTGATTAAGAACAGAGCTGCCCGCAGTGACGCGACTCAGGGATTACGTCACACGGAGCGTCGTGCGCAGTGAAATCAGGACATTTCCTCACTTTCTAAAAAAAAACCCGGGACGCCCGGGACAGGACGTGAAATACGGATATGTCCCGGGAAATACGGACGTTTGGTCAACCCAGATTAAAGGACTTCAGCTGCTACCATGCTTGTAGGCCAAGCTGGATTCAGAGATGACAAGATGGAGCCGCTTAAAAAAAGCATGCATGTTGCAGGGGTTGAGGGAGAGGAAGAAGATATGTGGCAAAGGTTCAGAGGACAGGACTTAAACTCAGGATGGCACGGTACAGGGCTGAGGCCCACAAACAGTATCTTTTTGTTCTGCAGGACAAAAAAGCAGAAAAAATTGGATGAACCTTTTAAAGGTCCAGCTTGTTAATGTAATGACAAACTAAAGGTATGGATGTACCATTTTACGCTTTCTGAGGGATGAAAAAGCATTGCAAAAAGACGAAGGCGTTGCAAATTCAAAAAGTTCTGCAAACACAAAAATAGGGCTAGTCAAGAAAAGCTGCAGACTAGCGCCGCATAATGGAAATCCTCCAGACCAATAAGGGGAGATGATTACCAATCCATGTGAGACCAGACTCTTAGTAGAGACATAAGTATGTATTTAAAAAAACTTTCAAAGGAATACTTGCCTTTTTTTTCCCGCTCTCCAAATATCCTCTGGACGGCATCCTGTTTATGTTTTTTAAAGGGTCTGGTCCATGGACATAACTCCGTATATATGTCTATCGTCTGGTCCTATATGATTTGATTATCACCCTCCCTGCTGTTCTGGAACACTACCGTTTTTTTAGGTAGTTTTTCTACCTACAGCATTTTTCTTTTGAATGTCAGTCGAATATTTATTTTTACTCTGTCATGATCTTTTCGCTGATGAATGGCTGGATTACTCATTCCACTCACCTGTTCAGCTCTGCCAAGTTTCTCATTACCACTCATCTGTTTCACCTGCTCCAGTCTCTTTAACCTGCCTTTTTCTAGTCACCTCTGAGCCTGCCTGTTCTGATATGTTTGCCTGACCTGTCTTCGGACTCTTGCTGGATTCTGCCTTTTTACCGAACCTGGAACTGCTTCCTGACACTGTCCTGGATTTCCCTTCGATACCTCATCGGATGTTTGATCTTCTGGCCCGGACTCCTGTGAACCTCCTCGACACCGGCTTAGACTTCACCCTCTGGATTATCCTGCCTTCCTTTGTCTGCTTGGATCTGATTCCTGCCTGTTCTTCAGTCTTCAGGGCTTCAATGTATTGTCTGCAGCCAACCGGCTGGAATCTACCTGGTCCTCTGGGCACGGAGAGATCTTTAAGACGGGGTTAGTGACTCAAACATTCATATCCATCCTCCGCCAGATTAACATGGTCACTTACTTGTGTTTTCTTCCTGCAGAGATTCCTGCCTCATACGCCCCCTAGATGTTCACTGCAGATCCGTCATTTAAAATAAACTATATCATACTGTTCTGACCTCTGACATACTCATCTCCTCTTGTCTATGTTGTGCATTCATGTATGTGCAGGGAATGTCCACCCCTTGGTAATCCTACGGTTTGGTGCTTGTTATGTCAAAGTCTTTAGAAGGATTTTGAAGCAAAGCACCATAGTAGAAAAGCAATTTAGCTTTAAGTATCTCAATATCGAAAGCACCTTAAAACATTAGACTACCTCAAGAATGCAGTTCTGTTCAGTATGTGTTATGTCATCTGTACTTATTGATTGTATTTCTTCTGAAACTGTCTTTTTAAATGGTTTTTGTGTGTCTTTTGTCTTTGCTAGATGAATGTTTCGTCTTTGGTCTGTATTTCTTGTTACATGCACCATATGTTTCTTTTTTGTACCTGCTGCCCCTAGCCTACGAGGCTATGGATGGAAACTAGCCTTGAGCTAAATCCAAGTGTATATACTGCTGCTGTTCGTTTCTTCAAAAGGAAACGGCTTGGTTTCATATAAATGACCTAAACATATTAAACTGCTCAGAAAGGTGGGAACCTAATTCAATTTATCGACATTTGTTGTGCTCTGCAGCATCAATGAGGAATTATTATATCTATACAGCTCCATCTATATACAAAGAGGATTATAAGTTCATATTGCAATTTATACATCACATCATTAGGAGGCGTTTTCACCCCAAAATACAGAATACACTGAATTATAGGTAGCAACAATTTAGAAATTGCAAAGATTCAGGCAAATTTTATTTTATTTTTTTGTAAATTAAACACCTTTACAGCCTGTTTTCTCCAGCAAATCCAAACATTGTTTGACTAAGTAATGTAAGCAAGTAACCAGAAAGCATTGTCTGTGTTTCATTGGAAAAACTCCTTGACAGTCAGCACAGTGATACATTGAGAGGTAAAAAGACAATTACCCATCATAGTGAACCAAAAAATATCCCCATGGAAACCCTTCTCACAATTATGATGATGATAATGATTGCAGCAGCAGGAGTGGGTCAAACTCTTACATAACCTGCACTGTTTCAGAAAATAAAACAAATTTTTTGTAACAATGGAAAAAGTATCATTTGTACTTGTGGAGTGTCTATCAAATGAAACCTTTAATTGATACATAATACGTTTATTTAAGTGACCACACCCTTTTCCCTTTGCATTTTAAAGCTACAACCTAGTGTTTAAAAAAGTGCGTTTCCAAACCTGTCAGGGAAATTTAGCTGAGTGAGCCTACTCTCACTGGGAGGTCAGTCATTGCCCGGAGCTTCTTCTGCTATGGGGGTCTCATGCAGGGTTTGTATCAGAATCAAGAGGCGCCAACAGCAATTCACTTTTAGATATCTCTAAAGAGAGGAACAGAGGTTTACAGCAACACAACCACTGTTTCTAGGCACTTGGAATAATTTCAACCCTGAAATCAATCCAGATTTGCAGCTGTAAACTGTACAACGGTTACAGCGTGCACATATTTATGTCTTTTGATAAAGCTTTGTTTTAGAAATAGCGATAAAGTTTTACCTCAGGAGAGGTTACCTTGACAGCTTTAATAATCCATAGATGGCTGGAGGCGGTGATCTTAGTGGTATACACTATATTGCCAAAAGTATTTGCTCACCCATCCAAATTATTGGAATCAGGTGTTCCAATCACTTCCATGGCCACAGGTGTATAAATTCAAGCACCTAGGCATGCAGACTGTTTTTACAAACATTTGTGAAAGAATGGGTCGCTCTCAGGAGCTCAGTGAATTCCAGCGTGGAACTGTGATAGGATGCCACCTGTGCAACAAATCCAGTCGTGAAATTTCCTCGCTCCTAAATATTCCACAGTCAACTGTCAGCTGTATTATAAGAAAATGGAAGTGTTTGGGAACGACAGCAACTCAGCCACGAAGTGGTAGGCCACGTAAACTGACGGAGCGGGGTCAGCGGATGCTGAAGCGCATAGTGCGAAGAGGTCGCCAACTTTCTGCAGAGTCAATCACTACAGACCTCCAAACTTCATGTGGCCTTCAGATTAGCTCAAGAACAGTGCGCAGAGAGCTTCATGGAATGGGTTTCCATGGTCGAGCAGCTGCATCCAAGCCATACATAACCAAGTGCAATGCAAAGCGTCGGATGCGGTGGTGTAAAGCACGCCGCCACTGGACTCTAGAGCAGTGGAGACGCGTTCTCTGGAGTGACGAATCGCGCTTCTCCATCTGGCAATCTGATGGACGGGTCTGGGTTTGGCGGTTGCCAGGAGAACGGTACTTGTCTGACTGCATTGTGCCAAGTGTAAAGTTTGGTGGAGGGGGGATTATGGTGTGGGGTTGTTTTTCAGGAGCTGGGCTTGGCCCCTTAGTTCCAGTGAAAGGAACTCTGAATGCTTCAGCATACCAAGACATTTTGGACAATTCCATGCTCCCAACTTTGTGGGAACAGTTTGGAGCTGGCCCCTTCCTCTTCCAACATGACTGTGCACCAGTGCACAAAGCAAGGTCCATAAAGACATGGATGACAGAGTCTGGTGTGGATGAACTTGACTGGCCTGCACAGAGTCCTGACCTCAACCCGATAGAACACCTTTGGGATGAATTAGAGCGGAGACTGAGAGCCAGGCCTTCTCGTCCAACATCAGTGTGCGACCTCACAAATGCGC
The DNA here is from genome assembly GCA_030533445.1 of Cyprinodon diabolis. NCBI lineage: Eukaryota > Metazoa > Chordata > Actinopteri > Cyprinodontiformes > Cyprinodontidae > Cyprinodon > Cyprinodon diabolis. The sequence continues at coordinate 10,679,544 of CM060076.1, read as the reverse complement.
TTCTGGAAGAATGGTCAAAAATTCCCATAAACACACTCCTAAACCTTGTGGACAGCCTTCCCAGAAGAGTTGAAGCTGTTCTAGCTGCAAAGGGTGGACCGACGTCATATTGAACCCTATGGATTAGGAACGGGATGTCACTTAAGCTCATATGTGAGTCAAGGCAGGTGAGCAAATACTTTTGGCAATATAGTGTACATTATTGTACATAACCGCCATCAGTCATCACAGCTTCTTTAATATCCTTTCTGTCTTCTTTGCTTAGGGGTTATATATAGAATAATTACATACATATATTATGGCTTATATTTTTGAGAGAATTAAATTAAATTGCCAGGAAATGTAAGGTATTATTTGATTCCACGGATATCTTTTGTATGAATGTTTCGAGTCGGGTCACATGCTGTATACATATAGCTCTCACTGTAATGTATTTTTCTCATGGTCACTTTTTTGTGTCTGAGTTCATTGATCTGGAGCTCATATTTTCTGTTTTTCTTTTACTTTCTCTAGTATCCGCGTTTAGTTGTAGTTCTACATTTTTCCATATCTTTTTTTTTTTTTTTGCCTTTAGTCAAGGTTATGCTGCTCTTGAGTTTCTACATAATTCATCTGAATTCTAGTAATCACCACCCTCTGCATTTAAGCCATCTGTTTCTCACAATCAGTGAGGAATTTTACTGTTATACTGGCTCTCATTGTTTTGAACAATAAAATATGTATTTTAAAAGTATTTGAAAATGCTCAAGAGGAAATGTGTTTATTGGAGAATTTCTCTTGTGGATTTTAATTTAAAGCAGAGCTCGCTTGGATTGGCTCGACATTCTTTATCAAAATAAGAAATTTCAGGATGATGGTCATCCGTCATAGTAATTTGTTTCACTGGACTTTTATCTATGAGCAAAACATGTAGGATATGTTTCAAGAGTTGCAGTTGCCAGCATCAATCATCTTATATGGAGCAGGTGTGGATAGAAGTAACTAGAAGGGAGCTAGAGGAAAGGAGAATGGCATAAGGGGGCAACTCAACAACTACAACACAGCTTAAATATAACACAAAATGAGATGAAACCAATGACCAACAAAACAGAGTGACATAAACAACTAAAGACTAAAAAAGAAAGTTAAAAAGAAGTCCAAAAGGGGAGAACCATGACACAGCCACAAAGAAAACGTTATATTTACTATGTTCCAGATTTTGTTTTGTGGTCCCTTCATCGGTTTGGATTACTTCTAACTGCGGTCTTAATTCTTTGGAGGGAAAAGAACAGATTGCTTAATCTGGAACAAAGTCATTATTGTTTTCTGATGTAGGTCAGGGAGCAGGAGTTTGAGAACCTACTGTTCTGGTTTTATTGAAAGAATATGTGAACAACCAATCAGATAGAGAAAAAAAAAGATAGACGTTTGTGTCTAAAATAGAATTTGTATCTAAGAGCACCCTTTTTTTTAACCAAATAAACCTTTACCTTCTCAAAAATCCCTTTAAAGTATTCAAAAAGCTGGACGTTTTTCCCTGGTGTTATTTGCCAGAGCAGACAGATGACATTTAGGGCAGAAACATGACTGTAATTATAATTAGCAGAGGTGGGACTGATAGACTTTGACATTTAATTCCCCAAATTTCTCCCCAAGCGCTAGGCGACACAGTGAGGTGTTTTAACTCTTTGTATCTCTTTATATGATTTACCTAACCTTTATCCATAAATTGATATATCGACATTATAAGGCAGAGAGAGAGAGAGAGAGAGACTCAGCACTATAAAACATAGATGATAAAGGTTAATATAACATAATGTTACACCTGTGTTTTTGATGCATGCAGATTTTTGATTAACTTACAGGTCTTTTACCAGTAAGTGTAAAACACTGAGGATCATTCATGACACCAGCTGAACCCAGGGGATGAACTTGTGTAAAAACTAAGCAAACAACCACCACTAAAGCAAACTGCCATCACTTATGATTTCACACCGTCAACAAAAAAGTAAATAGTATTTTACAACCTTCAATGGAATTCCCTTAGAGTTATTTGGTACAATCTCTCCGTGATAATCAGTAGGTGGTAAACAAAAAGATGATGCATCTCAAAGGTTCTGCAAATACCTCTCTCTTCAAAACATAACCTGGTATCTGAAAATGAGGTGTGAGGTAAAATATTTGCAGAAGAGTGTTCAACTCCTGCAGGAACACAGAGATCTGTTCAGATCCAACTGATTTAAATAAAAATGAATACTGTTCTGTCAGAAGGGGGCAGTATTTACCCATAAGTAAGACCTAGTTCATCCTTCTCATGTGTTAATATTCTGCCAAACCAGGTTTCTCCTTTTAACATATATTGTTCTTAACAGAAAAATATCATGTTTTTTACATGAACGTGTTTGATTTAAAAAATTGAAAATTAAGTGGAGGAAGAGTTGATTTAGTTAACAATATCCTCTTCAAAGTTAATTCTGAGTCTCTCGCAACCTTAGTCTCCCAGTCTGTAGGTGCAAATTTTAAGAGGTTGTGCATCTTTGCTTCCAGCTGCCTTTCTGATAATCAAACTCTCATTACAGCCCATTTGTCTCATGCGTATGAGGCTGCCACATTTTTATGAAATTCATGTTCTTGTGACTTTCAAGGCATCAGTGTTTCGAGGGGATTCAAAGCAGATTCTCTTGTGGAAATTGAGTGGGAGCATTGTGACTCAGAGATCACCCACTGATCTGACAGATGCCTATCGATCTTTGTTAACAGCCAAGACCTCACTGACTAACAGGAAGGCATTTGATGTGTGGATGTGCGCAAGCAGATCCACATGTTTTATTATGTAAAGAAGAAATTAAGAATCAAAGCAAAATTTATGAAATCCTGTCTAAACAATCTAAAGGATGTTAACTTAAGGTAGAAGAAAGTTTATTTTTATTTTATTTTGATATGCATTGCAAGTGGTTGTTTTCACTCCTTGAATCAGCTCTTTGTAGAACCACATTTAGTATCTAGTCTATGCTGCAGATGTTGTGGAATAAGCCTCCAATGCCATTGATTATCCAGAAAAAAAAACACATATAGATTGTAAAAGATTGCTATTTATGTACTAAGAGCAGGCAAACAGATGAATTGTTGTAATATGTACAGTTAGCATTTTTTAAATTATCAATTGACAGAAAAGAGAAAAAGAGAAATACATGTAAACCAGTACTTGACAAGAACCTTTTGTATGCATTCTCTATAAATGACCAATTACCTCGATGGTAACTGATTCATAAGGTTCAATTTTGTCTTAGAGTTTCAGCATGCATCCTCTTAGATTTGAACTTAATTTGTTAAAAGGATTCAAATGAATCCATCAGGTTTTCCAAACAAGTTAGAGGCCTAATTTATAAGGTGCTTATTAGCAAGGTATCCTGGTCTGACTCTACAGTCATTATCACTTCAGTTACATGCCTGAACGCCTGTTTCATATCAGCTTTACCAGACAGTTAGTCACAATAGTCAAGACAATTATAGACCCTCTGGCTCAAAGGCAGAATGAGGAAAACAACTTAAGGAAAAAGAAGCAGAAGAGATTAAAAGAACAGAATAACAGAGTCCAAGGATCAAGGCTGGACCTCCGACATGGAGAAATCTATTTGAGCCAAAAAAAGGGGTTTGACTTCACTTTGATTAAACCAGCAACTGATCGAATTAACGTGGCACCGAAGGTATCAAGCAAAAATGTCACTCTAACCTTTAATAAAAAAAAAATTGATGAACAATATGTTATAATGTTGTGTTTTCCAAAAAGCATCTTTAAAGGCAATGAGGATTAGCAGCATTGTTAAAACAAGCAACTTTGAAAATTGCACAAAAAACTGGACTTCAGGCTACATAAAGGAGAGATTCAGTTTAAATGCGAAATTAAAAAACAGCACTTGGAGACAGCTCAGATATCCAAGTAAAATACACAGCTTAATGTCAGGGGAGAAAAGCATCAACATGAATAGACATTTTGTAACTAAATTCAGCTCTCTGGGTTATCATATCATATAACTAAATCACTACAGTACAAAAATGTAACAATATAAATGTAATCAGATATACATAGGGTATTTTGACACTGACATGATCTATTGCAGGGGCAAAGGGCAGGCTGATGTGTGTAACTGAGTGGTTGCAAAGTTGCACATTTGAGTCCTGGAGAGACCATAAGATCATTGATTCAAACCTCAGATTCTCACTTTGGTTCCCTGAGCAACTAGCTTAATGCTAAAGTGTTCCAGAGAGTAGTGAGCTGCTTGCTGCTTCTGAACAAATTTCATTTTAATCTACAATTGCAGTAACAACTAAATGTAATTCTGTTGTAATCTCAATCCCATATAGGCATAAAACGGAATAAATAAAATACTAGGGTTTTGCAACTGTATGCAACACCCATAATGTTCAGCAGTACAATGGGGATATACTAGTCTTGTACTAATAAGAAGAAATATTATAGTAACTTTAAAAGTATAGTGGAGGATGTTCTTTTTCTGGGAAGATCATCAAAATAAGTGGTCCTCCTAATTGTCAATCATCCTGGTGATGTGTTTACGTAAGGCCATCCTACGTGCTCGTCCCCATTTTTACTTACCGGCAGTGAGTCTGACATAGTGGAAAAATTGCAAATCTTCTTTTGGAAAGTAAGCTTGTATGAGCGATGCTAACAGCAACTTTTAAACAGAACTTGCACAAGGAGAAATGGGCTTGTGCACACTCTCGCATGCGTTTAATAGGCGTTCCCTCTCGGGAACATATACAGGGTTGTGCGTGTGCATTTTGGAGTGGAGAGGGCGGGTCTTTTAGAAAATGATCAAAAATCCTCCACAATACCTTGAAGATGAGGACATTGGGTTATAAGCAATTATCCAATTACATAAAATATACTGCAGGTGCAAGAAAATATGATTAAAGTACTGTAAAATGATTTTTGATTAATTTCTGTCTCTATCACAGGCATTAAGAACCAAACACTGGTAATCTTTAAATTGGTCTAAATTGTTATTCTTAAATGATTATTAAGCTTGTTCTTTGACTGGTTTTCTCCGGGGTTGTGGTTAATTTTTTATCTGTCCAGAGGGGCCTTGTGAAAATTGATCACATTCTGTCATCTTTTAAACATGTATTTTAGTGCATTTTATTTGGTATTTATATATTTGGATAAAGAGAACAAAATTAAACTTATAAATACTTAAAGGAATACAGAAATATGATTTAAAAGATATATCTAATTACTTAACAATGCATACTCAATTGACCATTTTATAATTTAATGGTACATGTAATTAGTTAATGATTTATGGAGTAAATATATTGTACATTTAGGAATTTAACAGGATATTGATGGTCAATTATTAATTCTATGCTGAATTAATTTATTTAATGGTATAATCACTTTAATCTAATCCATGATGTGATTATCTATTTCAATTTCTCCCCTTTAGCCTTCCATGTGTCTCTGATAGACCAAAACAAATACCAATATTGAAATGCTAATTAAGCATTTTTTACTAGGTTAGATTAGATTAGCTAGAATTCTACATTGTTGCTAGGCGACATAGCATGTTGGTGGTGAAAGTTGGGGAATGCTGGAGGTGTTTGATTCCATAGCCAAACTGTTCCGGCCTCCATATAGAGACTTCAAAGGACCCAATCCATGTAGACTGGGTTCTTGGAGGACGAGGAAACCAAAAACACGCTCAGTCTGGTTCTGTTCTGCAGAATTTCCACCACAGAATTTCCTAGAGGCTGGCTGCTGGGTTGGGCATGTCATCTACTGCTGCACCTTCCCATGGTTATCCTAACAGTTTTGATTTTTATTTTACTGAACATTTAAGGATTTTGTACATGTAAAGTTAGCAAAGTAATTTTTAAGAACCACCATACTATTTAGAGCAGACATTGATATCGCTGCAAATGATGAAGTAAATTTTATGTTTTTGAAAGCATTAATTATTATTATTATTATTATTATTATTATTATTATTATTATTATTATTATTATTATTAACAAAACAGGCCTCACCTTGCCATATTATTTCCAAAACAGCAGGCCACTATGCACAACATCCACATTCTATTCTTAATATATTCCTTTTGGGCACTCTTTTTGTTTTTGTAGTCTTTTAAAGCAGAATTGTATTTGTTTTGTAGTTTAATGTTCAGCTTTTTTGTTTTATTTTTATTAGCCATTTTACCGGGGAAAAGAGGGAATGTCCAAGGGCCTGTGTGCCAATATAGTGAATCTGGCAATGCGTGGAGTCTGGTACAGCAATAAGGCATGTTTAAAGTTGTTTTTATATGGTCTTTACTTGCAATGATATTTGGAGGAACAGCTGCTTGTATTTGTAAAGCAAAGTAACACTGACAACAAGACAGCTTGTTTCTTGTGAAATATGGGTTAAGAATACTGGGGTGATTTTAACATCCAAAGCTTTCCTTTTACATTCATTGATACCAGAACATCAAAATAACAATAAAAACCCCAGATGGACCCCATTGACTCTATTTATTGATCCCTTTGTAGGTCTGGTGAATTTATTCATGGCTTCATAACTTTTTCCCCAATCTCTCTGTTCTTGGCTCCACTGTTCGTGTTCTTTTGGCTTCTTGTGATTTTCAGAGTTGTCTTTGTGTTTGTGCACATTCTTTAGCCCTTGATTTAAACCTTGAGTTTCTTCTTTGTGTTTCCAATGGCAACTCCATTGTGGAACAAACAAGCTTTAATGTGTCCCATATAAAAACAACTACAATAGTTTTATCAGCCTGTATTCTTAACTCTGGGAAAAGTTGAAGCTAAAGTGCTGTAATTCACTAACGAAGACTTTGTGGCATGTCTGAAAAAGTTCAAATGAGTTTTAGACACAACTGTTGGCTACTTTTAATTGAATTGAATAAATGTCCCAAGTTCATATTTCTAAATCATACACTTTACAAAAGAACTGATCTTGTAAAATCCTCTTTAGGCTGGTGTTTGTATGGTTTATGTTATAACTTTTATTTGACAGCAATATAATCATAAAATAAACACAATTACAGCTGCAGGGGTTTGTAAGCAAATGTTTTAGAATAAGAAATGTTTATAACCTTTAGCTGAATGTTTAGGCTCAGTATGCCTGTAAGGCTGATTGATAATTTATGATTGTAGATAATTGAAATATAAATAAGTGTGGAATTTGTCTTATTTAGACTTTTTTTTTCCAGACATTTCTATAAACTTTATGGAACAAAGCCAAAAAATACAAAGGAACGTTTTATTATTTAATACAGTGTAACATTTTACAGCACTAGGGTTGGGAATTGATAAGATTTTCACGAATCCGTTTCCCTTATCGATTCTGTGAAACGATTTGATTCCTTATCGATTCTCTTATTGATTCTGTGAAACAATGAACTTGGTAAGTGCACGGTGACATTCGTCTACCTTCGCCTGGGACATTGGGAAACAGAAGGCAGTAAATGGGAGCTGCCAGCCTGTGAGCCAGCCAGGCTACCCGTCTCCTACCCGTCATCTATATCCAATGGAGAAGGCATCCGTTTAATTAAGCATTACTGTACAATTTCGGGAAATAAATTAATCTCCCCCTGATTTAAATAAACAAGCATCACGGTTATGTCGCTACCTGAACTGCGGAGCAACTTCATAGCATGTTTAATAACCCCGAAGAGAGGTAGGAAATTGGTTTATTTCCAGAAATGGTATTTGATTTACTGGCAACCACATTAAGCACAGCCAGTGATATAAAACTAGCTACTTCCCACCAGCGTTGCCTTCCATGCGGGTCGTAACTTTAGCTTCTGTGCGGAAGGCATCGAAAACACGGGATTCGTTAAAATGTATGCATGTTGTGTGCACAATTGTTTCTGCATGTTGGATGTATTTCCTCCTGCGGATGTATTTGCCACTTTGCAATGATTGCAAAGCGCCTTGTTGCAATATTTCTCTTCCTTAAAATGAAGCTAAACTCTCAATCGCTTTACACGATGGGACACCATTTTTTTGTTTTGCTTTTCTAGACTTATGCCTGGTCACGTCGTACTTGCTTACTGAATGCCGTGTGCCTGACTTGCGCAAAAAAACATGACATAAGTCGAGTTGCCCAGTGCTAGGCTCTGGTGCTGCCTGGAACTGTTAAGACTATGGTTAAGCGGAACATACGGAACCGGTTCTGAACAGGAACCGGTTTTCAATTTCCATCCCTATACAGCACATTGAAAGAATCATCTGAAAACCAAGCCTTATTCTCTATTCCAGACATAAGGTTTTTAAGGTTTTCAGGGATTTTATCTTGACTCTTTAGCTTTCATCTTTGTGACAAGGAGATTGTTTTGCAGCATCAAAGTGATCAGGATATGTATAAAAGGATATTAAACCCATTGGGTGGAGGATCTGTGATACTGTGGGGAATTTCTCTTGCAAAGGACAGGTGAACCTTGTAACAGAGCATCACGTCATTAAGACTACAGGCTACCATCCGTATGATATTCACCTTATTTATGTACAGGATCCTAACTTCTTTCCTTTCAGATTTATTTGCATTGTTTTTCATTCACACAAATTTGGTAGTCTAGTGCATTGAACTGCATTGCATTCTACAGACACAAGAGCAAAGCATTTCTACTGAGAAGATTTTGGAAATGATGAATCATGTTTTTTTTTGTTTTGATCAACACCACCTTGTTTTAAGGTTTGCGTGGTTTGGAAAAACTTATTTTATTTTGTGTCTAGTCTGATTTTGTCAAAATGTTTAAATGAAGAAGGATAAATTACAACTCTTTCCATTTTGTTTGTATATCTTTGGCTCAGTGAACCTCTCGTGCAGAAAGAGGAATAAGTCTTCTCTCAGTTGGAAGTGTCTTATAACGCCACTAACATATGCTTGGGCACATGGGAAGGGAACAAACAAAGCGCTTCACATGTGAAAGCGGTTTCCTGAAAGACCAGAAAGAGTCCTTGTTCTAATTAGCAGGAGCAACTTGCAGCTGGAAAAGCTGAGCTCAGCCAGGCAGGCAGGGTGAGGTGAAGCAGCAGTAGCCATACAAACATGCAGCAACTGTTTCAACACCCAGACCACAACCCAACAGGGTATTCCTGCAGCTCTGAATTGAAAGCGGCTGATCAACTGCTGACACAGGACAGGTGGGTTAGATTTTAAAACAAAGATTTGGTTGACACATTTTTAGGTTAATCTTTAACTAATTTAAGCTTTAGGTAGTATGGTAGTAAAGATAGAAGAAAAGATCCGGTTTAGTTAAGGTGAAAGTTTGCCTCAAGGATCTTCGACTAAGCTCCCCAGCAGTTGGTTCATGAGCTTTGGATGGTGTAAGACTGAAAAATAACAAAGACTTATTTGTGCCAATGGAAATCCCTATGAACTCACCATACACACTGTTCTTTCTGAGGTTGTAATTCATGAAAATGACTCCCTAGTGTAAAAACATTTATAATATATTGTTCAGATCTAACACATTTTTTTTTCCTGGTTAAGTTTCCCCTCAGGCTGTAACTGCCACGATGTTAAAGTTTTAGCTAAGTGGCTTCTTTGCTGGTGGTCTCACTCCCTGAAGGAGACAGAAGTGTATTGTGGGCTTAAGCAGAAACATACTCTTCAACCCATATTATGCTAAAATCTTTTTTTTTTTGGTCAGCTGGACAGCCGTGAAACAAACTGACTATGCTGTTACTGCATTTGTAAGAAAAGAAGTGTCAAAAATATTTATCCTTTATTCATAACCTAATGATGATTAAAAAACCAACAGGGAATTATTTATTGATATAGCAAATAAATAAGAATGAAAAGTTGGCGTTTATGGTTTAAGGTCACTTTAGAAAATGTTACTCTTTGTGTTGTTATTTAACATTTACAATAAAAACTGGAGACCTCTGCTCTAAGAGGTAAGGGCTATTTTAGAACAACTAGCCTGTGAGTCATTTTGAGGATTGCAAGGACCCTTGAAGGAACAGGATAAACTATGTAAACATAATGCATAAAGACTCAAGGGGGCTCAAGTAAAAACTGGATACACAAATAAAACACCTTGTGGAACAAAATCTGGATTAATTGAATCTGATGTTGCCTGAACTTGCGCAGCATTGCCTTTATGACTGTCCTTTTCTTATTTATATGCACAGTTCTTATGGCACTCTGTGCTCATGATCCCAAAACCTTTTGCCTGCCTTTCCAAAAAGTACTCTACAAAAAACGAGATCATTAAATAGGGAATAACAGCTTCAAAGAAATGCATTTTTTCCATTTTAGTCATGCAATTAAACTTCAACAACATTAATATGTGTAACTGATCCTTTTTATGCCCCCATTTTTTAAACAGTTTTTCCTCTTACCTTCAGGTAACCCTCTGTTAATTTAGTGATTTTCCTGCATCACTTGCATTCCATCAGGCATTGGTAAAGGGAAGTGGATTTTTTTTTTTTTTTTGGGAGCCCACAGTGGGTTTTCCATTTGACCAAGCAGGACGTCCAGGAAATGTCTGGGCACAGCTGGTGAAACAACAAAGTGTTGGTTGTTGCGTTTGCACTGTGGGGGGACAGAAAAGGCCACGGCTGTTCTTGGAACCTGCTAAATTCCTCTCCCCATGTACATATCATGTATGCTCTTTGTAGAAAAACCCATCAGGTAAAGATAAATCAAGGTGGTAATAAATTGGAGCCTTTGTTTTTTTCAGAAAAAAAAGAAGTAAATGAGTGTATCATTTCTACAATGTAAATGAACACAAACTATCATCTTTGAAAGGTTTGTAAACTTATCAGTTCAAATAATTGAACCTATTAAAAAGTAACACCTTAGGACTGCCACGGTAACAATTCCTAAGAAAACCTTCTTGAAGGACTCCTAATATGCATCAGAAATTGGATTTAGACAAACAAACATGTTAAATATGTCAACTTCTGCATTATATTTAAATAAGAATGTCATGCAAGAATGTATGTTTTTTTTTTTTAGAAAAAAATGACAACTAAAAACATGAAATCCGAGGAAACTTAGGGGCATGTCATCTTCAAAATGATATTTGTGAAACCATAATAATCTGTAAACCTCCTTTTTGCACAGCAACAGCTAGAATAAAAGATCAAGGGTTTGTTTCACAAAGCAGGTTTACTAAAAACGACGTTTTCTAAACTTGAAATCAGATCAACTTTTAAAAAATTATATTGGGTCCAACTGAACATAAAACGCTTCAGACCGGCTATCTAGCTTGTTATTAGTTTTACAGAAAAGGATATTGATAGCTAAAACCTACAGCTCTGACTGAAACTGTAATTTGCTCATATTGTCCCATAATTCAGAAGCTAGTGAATCTTTATATTTTAAGCTATATAAATAAATAGGGCTTCTGAAAAGGGACTTATTTTACTCTCTATAAGACAAGTTAATATAGGTTAATGGGCAGCAAAATCCTTGGATTATGTAATTTCAACTCCCCAGTTCCACCTATTTTTAGCCCCTATTAGAATAAGCCACTTTAGGATAGAAGAGATTTGACCTATTTCAATAGCTGATAACCAGTAATTTATGTAAGCACTGGAACCTTATACAAGTACATTTTTTATTTCTGGGAAGCTGGTTCCTTGTATGCTGTTTTGCTCCACTCTCTGCTCTTTTCACTTAAAGTGAGCAGATCCACCTGCTATACTTTCCTAATTACTGTCATTTCTAACAAAAGTTATCATACCTAATACCTGTCTCTCTGTGCCAGAACATCTTCTCCTAGCTTGCATTAAATTCATTCAAAATTGAATTTGCCTTTGGGATAAATAAGCATTGAAAAGCATGAATTGATTTCCACTGTCAGTGTGCACCACCAGCCTTCCTGCATTCCTGTGTCCCTAAGCTTGGTCTGCTCTCACTGGCTTCTCATTGGCTTTAGACTCTGATCAGGTTCTGGACTGTCTCTGCCTGTCGCCAGTTTATTCTACGTGATCCAGTCCCTCAATCATCATTTAGTCTGCTCAAGTCTGCCTCCACCCTGTTCAGTGACTGCCTGCTTCCTCAGGTGTGCAAACAGTCCATTCAGTAGATTTTGCCTTCATCCGCTTCCTCAAGCCTGCTACCTGTTTCCTGACTGTGTATAATATCATTCATAACAAACTGCTGTTAATGAATGTTTTGAAACACACTTGTGCTTTTTCAGAGGTCCTCATGTAACACAATGGAACAAATGTACATCTTTTGAAACATCTTTTTAGGGATTAATTAAATGAAATTGCGCATACATCTTTCAAATAAACTGTGTTTATAATGGGATGTTTAAGAGTCAGGAACAGACTCGTACACAGCAAATTGAAAAGTGTTTAATAATATGATGTTACTAGACTTTGTTCAAAGACAGTGTTAATTTAGCTCTTAATAGAGTTATATTATACAAATATAACTCTGAGGTGTCACATGTTAGTAGATAAAATTGAGTGTTAAAAATAGTGTTACATAATAAATCTGGAGGTGTTAAAATGGAAAAAATAACTCTTTGTCTATCAACTCTGAACTCCTTTAGTGGGTTTGACACCCAAAGAGTACACTCACAGACTCTGCCTCCAATGCTACAGGTACAGAACAAAGCTGAGGAAAACTTTACTCTCCAATTTTGCTTTCATACAGACCCGTTTAACCTTCCTGGTAAATAATTTCTCTCAGATTGTTTACATTTTTTATTTGCTTTTCTAACTGTATTGCGTTTTTTGAGTCAAGATAGAGCCATGTGACAGACATTTGCTACATTGTATTAGCTACATTGCTTTGGTGATAGCCTAATCATGTTTAGCTAACTTGCCATCTTTGTAACTATAATGTTGAAAAAAGCGTTTGTGGACAAATATTTTATGTATTTTTTGTCTAAACTCAAGAACCTCACACACAAAAGAATGATTTGGGAAATGTTATTGTGAACACATGGAGCTGCATGAATCCCCATCTATCAGAAGACTGTCTCCCATATAAATCAATGCAGCAAACGGCGGTTTAATTGGAGAAATTAACCTCCTCTACAGTGCATAAAATTTTTTTTTTAGTTTAAACTTCTCATCAGAATTTTGTTACAAAGCAAAGTATTGAATTGGAAAACGTCAAAGGTTCCAAATTGTTACATGTTTTGAAAAAAATATTTTCCAAATGTGATGCACTTTAGAAATAAATATTTGCTGAAAAAAACAAACATTGTTTCTTTATTTTTCCAAAGCATTTTTTTTTGTTCAGAAAAGTAAATTTTTTTGTATTTGGAGAATAACTGCTATGTAGTTAGGAAAACATTCCATGAGAGTATTAATATTCCAATTCTAACACCTAGTTGGTGTAATTAAGTGTTAAATTATTAACTCCTGAGAGATTTATTATTTAACACTAAATAAGAGTTACAATGCCAACTCTCCAAAAAGAGTCAAATTAACATTCGCTGGTGTGGACCCATATAGAGACTTCAAGGGTGTTAAAATCAAATCTGACAGTTGCTGTGTATGAAAAAAATATACTGTAACAAATAATAAAACACTGTTAGCAGAGGAACTTATTTTTTAATATTGGGCAGTAGTCCCTGGCTAGCTTAGAAAAAAAGACAATACCAACATATAGGAACAAAATGTTCATTCTGTATTTGTGTTGGGGATAATCAATGCTTTTGTAACGCTAGTAGTTAATTAAAATGATGGACAAAAAGCACCTTCTTTTAGCAGTTAGTAGACTAATTCTAGGGCCAGATTTTGACCTCAACCATCTGGGAGCAATACTCACGACAGCCTTTTCATCACTAGGAGTCATTCTACAGCAGGACGATGATATTGGGCAGCTTGCAGAGTGACCTGATGTTAGCGTTCATCAGCTGCTGATTAGGTCTCCCTGCCCTTGAACACACACGTAGAGATGAGCAATTTTCTTTTGAACAGCATCTCTCCTTGAAATCTAAAGAATGGCAAAGCTGTCCAGTATTTTTATTGGCTTTTACTTTTGTGGTCAAAGCAGGAAAAGAAGGCTACAGTAGTAGGAGCATTGCTGATATAAAATGAGGCCATCTACAGATACTCGGGTATCATGTTTGGGGGACAGCTGAAATACACATTGGCCTAGTGCTGATGAAGATTCAGATTAATCCAGGTCATAGTCATTCAAAAAGCAAAAAACAAAGGGATAACCTGTATCGGTAGCAAAAACAAGGCTTTGTTTTGTCCACTCTAAAAAGCCTTGAACTCTACGCAACTTCTGACATTTTGAATTGAAAAAGCTTCCTGGATGGGAACTGAAACTACTTCAAGCTTGGAAAACAAAAGTCCAGTGGATTGTTTTTTAACTTTTTTGGAACACTGGCCAAGTGCTGGGAATTTACTTTATGCAACTATAAAAAGGTATTTGTTTCCATTTAAACTGTTTTTTTATTTTATATTTTAGGATTATTATTAATAATGATGTGTTAGTCTGTTAATCCACAATATTACCCATCTGTTGCGTGTCAGAACTAGTGTTTTCCCAAGTAGTTTATCTAGATGGGACGGTTCCACTGTCAAGATAAAAAGCCATCTTCATGATGCACATGGCAAAGATTTGGGAATGGAATGAGGGTGGTGTCCTTTGATAAGCCTGGAACCTTATCAAAGGACATTTGGAGATGTCTCTTCATCTCCAAATGTCTCCTCATCTCCAAATGTGTGTAAGATGTAATAATGTCATTATGAGGCAGACTGGAGTTGTATAAAATGCTTCTTTAAAGTCCTAGGGAAGTGGCTGTTCCAACCGTTGCATTTCCGAATTCTCGCAAATGGTGCCCGACTTTACACAAGTGAATAAAGTGATTGAGATTGGTCATTTATCATGAGGGCAGGATTGTTGTCGCAGAAGGTTTGCAAGCAAGTTTGATTGTGGCCGGTGTCTCGGAAGCATCTTGCTAACCAGTTAGCAGTTTAGTGCTAGTAGTTTCCCAATGGGAAATTACGCTGGGACCAAGTAGCACTAAATTGGTGACTTAGAAACGACAATGTCAAGGAACGCGATGGCCAGCAGAAACATGCAAGAGGAG
This sequence comes from Cyprinodon diabolis, assembly GCA_030533445.1. NCBI lineage: Eukaryota > Metazoa > Chordata > Actinopteri > Cyprinodontiformes > Cyprinodontidae > Cyprinodon > Cyprinodon diabolis. The sequence goes on along the minus strand of CM060076.1, from coordinate 10,664,529 downwards.
GAGAGTTTTGTGTCAGAGGTCGTGGATGAGTCTCCTCCTGTTAGGATTCCAGTTTGTGTGGGTTGTTTTTTTTGTGTTTTCCTCTCTCCACCACCAGGCGGTGCCCTGTTCTCGTTGGGCCTCCTTGCACACCTGTGGCTCGTTGGGTCATTACCAGGGGAGTACTTGAGCAGCGGGCTCTCACCACCTTGACGCCAGAGTGTTTGCCAGTATTGGGAAGACTTCCTTTGTTGCTGGATAAGCCTGGACCTTCTACCCCTGGAAGGATTTACTGAGTCTCACTGAGCAAGGGGAAAACCTCCACATGATTCGTTCAAGTCCACTCCTGAAAAACCAAATGACAGTCTGCTCCTTTACTTCTCTGGGAGAGCCTGTCTGCTCTCCAACGAGTTCCCTCTGCTCTAGATTAAACCCCCACAAACTAGATCCAAGGATAAAACAAGAGCCCCCCAAAAGAGAGTGCCTCTCCAGCAATATTCAAGCCTCGGGCTATTTTCCCACTGTCCCTGAACTGATCACTGTGATCTCCCCTTTAGAGTTTCCGTTTCCGGTTCACCAGTCCGCTGAGTTCCAGCATTGTTTTTCTTACAGAGTTTGCTAACCTACAATAAACCTGTTAAACTTTTACCCTTGATCTCTGAGTGGTTCTCTGCATGTGGGTCAGATCTTTAAAGCCCATTATTTCTCCTCCATCATACATTGACGACAATGATGTTGTGGAAGAGGACTCCAGGGCGGCAGAAGCTTGGTTTGGTGTAGAAGGCTTACAGCCGTACATGTTTGAGCCCTTGCCTCGCAACGCTGCCAGTTCTGTTAGCTCTATGCCTGCCGAAGACACAGACGTCCATCCCTGGGATAACACTGGGATGGAACTCAATGGTAAAGCAAATGATTCTTATTTCAACCGTTGCGTATATTAGCTTTGACATATGAATCAAGATGCTGTGACCGAAAAAAATTGAATTAACTGACCTGCATAAGATAATGAAGAGGTGTTCCCAGCCTTCCCAAACACTAAGCAACTTCTCTGATCTGAGTAAGATTACAATTTTTGTCAAAATCTGTTGTCAGGTTTCATGGTTATCTAATACATATACATTATGAAGTGTTATTTAAAGATTTTGTGCCCAGTGATCTCTTGTCAGGAAAAGAACCAGAGAGAAACAGCTTCAAGGTGTAAACACAGAGCTTTTCTTAACATTTTAAAGTTTCTTGATGATAGTATCTGGATTTCTTGACCAGTTTTAGCTCACAGCTCACAACCTCTTTTGTCCTTTAAAAGACCACAGGTTTATTGGTGATTATATGTTATAATGTAAAAGCTTTAGCGAGAGGGAAATGCTAGTTAATATGATGCAAACCAGTAAAACCACAGCTGTTCCACCAGAACCAGTTTTCAGATGTCATCATATCACATTGCTTGGGTCGAGATACATCTTTTCCTAGAGGGATTAGGCTTTTGGTCTTGATGTCGTACAGTCTGTTTTACACTACTGTGTGCCATGTCCCATTAACAGCATTTTCTTTTGGAATAAAGATTATGTGAGGCACCAGCCATGAATCACATCCAGGATATAAGAGGTCATGTTACAGTCTTCTCGAAAGGCCATCAGTCTATTACAAGACAAGATATAAAGACATAATCAGGCACCTACACACCTAAGGGGATTTACAATAAACCTATCAGTCAGACAAGCAAAGACAGAACACGAAAAATCCATGTAAAAAGGCACTTGGCTTTCTACATGGACTAAAAAACTTGTTTTCAGTTTGAGGCCCACACCCACGGACTGCCCCTATGGATCCCTGAGCAAAGATCCTTAACCCCACACTGCTCCCTGGGCGCTGCACAATGGCAGCCCACTGCTCCCCAAGGGGATGGGTTAAATACAGAGGGTTAATTTTATTGCTCTATACTTATTAGAGTGCCATAATAATAAAAATGCTGGAAAAATGATTGAACCCAGGTCCTTCTTCATGTAAAGCAATAGTGCTATAGTAGTCATCAAGTAGCCAAGAGTAAGTTTTTGCCATCTATTTTTATACTTTGTGTTTACTCAGACCTCTCCTTTGAGGAAAGGTGTGGTGATGCTGATGCTTTTTGTACATGCTTAATTCAGATATTGTTGTTTTCCCCCTCTAATGCTTCCAAGTGTGTCTAATCACATCCAGGTTTTTGCTGTCTGATCCTTATCAGAGATCCAGTGCTTTCATTTACGAGAATTAGTCTTGCTTTTGGCTAACATTACTTTCATTCATGATAGCATCTGAAACACACCCTCTTTTAATCTTTGCTGACTATCATAACAGATTTAGACTAATATGATTAGACTGACTGTATTTGCTGCTTATCAACAGTTTTTAATTTGTATGGTTTGTGCTGGAATGATTTTTCACAGTTTACCTGCTTTTGAGTTGCAGATAGATTTCACATTTTTTCCTTGTATTATTTTTTTGTGTTTTCCAGTACCATGTCTACATGGTTTTCAATGGCTTGTGGCTCTTAAATCAGACTTCTTCATCTTACTGTTAAATAAGCGAGTTACAGTTGTATAACTAATAATACTCCATTTGTAGTGCAAATTTTTCATCTGAAATTCTGACCTGTATTTCTGCACCAAAATAAAATGCAGATGATTGAGTTATTTAAGATGAATGGATTTTAGACAGAGCTCAAATAAACTGGGGATCTGACCAGGGTTTAACTTCTCTTACCTCCATAGATTGCTGGAGATAGGCACCAGCCCCACTTGTGACCCTGACGGATAAGCAGAAGAAAATGGGTGGATGGATGGATTTTGGACAATTTTGGAGATATTGGGCCTCATGCAGCAACATTTTCGTAATCTTGTCATAAATTTCTCTTACTTTTATGAATGCACCTCAACAGATTCAACAAATGTTCTTAACTTCAAGATGATCATAAATGATTTTCGTAAACCTGATGCAGTGCACCTGTGTGAAAGTGAGCGTGCAGAGAATTGTAAATCTGCAAATCTGTAAATCTAAATGACCAGTTCAAAGCCAGAAAGTGAGAAATATAGATATAAAAGCTGGGAGTGCTGTGGGTTGCAGATGTTAAAAATAAAAATTAATGTTAGGACTCCTGTCTGTGTAGTTTGTGTTTTGTGTGTTTGTCTTCCTTCCTCCACCAGGGGGCGCCTGGTCCTGATTCATCTCCTCACACACCTGCAAAGGGTTACCACATTAACAGAGTGCTCTTAAGCTGCTGACTGCCACTACCTCGACGCCAGAGTGTTTGCAAGTTTTGGGTACTCTAGCCAAGCTGAGTTTTGCTGAGTCAAACTGAGTTTTTGTCAACCTGAGTTTTAATCTTGCTATTTCTGTCTTTGCCTCTCGGCAGGAAGTCATCCTGCAAACTGGACGTTTCGGACCTTCTCTCCCTAGAAGGATCAACTGAGCCTCAAACTGAGCTGGGGATTCAACCTGGAGGTTTGGAGCCACTTTCCTCCAAGGGATTGTTTGAGTTTCACACTAAGCAAGGGATTCATCTGCACCACAGTCCGTCCAAGTACCACAGGAAATCTGAGTGGCAGTCAGTTTCTCCGTTCTCCTACAATAAACCGCATTCTGGATAAACCCTGTTCCGCCCTCCACCGAATGAGACAAACACTGGAATACCCCACACCGACTTGAGTCAAAGAGTCAACCACTTTTCTGGAAACGTGAGTCTGCAAACCATTTCTCCTCTTCAAGTTCGAGAATCAATTTTCCCACTGAACCTGAACTAACCGCAGTGTCTTCCCCTCACCTTTCAGTTCCGGTTGAGCAGTGTTCAGAGTAACACTGTAATCTCTACCTGCTTCTTAATAAACCTGTTAAGCTTTTTCCCTGGTCTCTCTGTATTGGTTTCTCTGCATGTGGGTCCGAGCTCTTGATAAAATCATGACAATAAAAAAAAAGAAATCATGTAAAAATTATTTAATCACAAAACAGTCAATGAAAACTGATGGAGGCAAGAAGTGCAATATATAATGTTAAGTTTTAATATGAGTTCACCATTAATCACACGACACGTCATTCTTCTAAAAATCTCCAGACCACGGGTGTCATCCTTTCCCTGCACTCGACATCTCTCTCATGCATAAACATATATAACAGGAAGACTCTAATTTGTTGAATTCAGACAAACCCGAACCCAAACATTCCACATTTTAAGTAATAACATGGAGTGAAATCAATGAAACTCTGACTATTAGAGGACTTTGCCAAACTTTTTATCCATTTTCTGTTCCAGATGTTATTTCAACAGTAAGTTGATCTCTGACTGTTCTTTCCTTTGCTGAAATGACAACAAATTAAACCATTGTCCCCTGAATACCGATATGCCCGCTGCATGTGTAGTGGCCGATAGTTCTGATAGTTCAGAGATGCATAATATATAATGACGTAGCCAAACAATTACTTCTAAGTATTAAAAGAAAAGACTCCTCTGTCAAGTCTGGAGCACTCGGTAAAATGTTTTCATACCTGAGAGAAGATTAGAAATAGGAGAATGATGGTGAATGTGACATTTTATCCTAAATCACTGTTATGATTTAAGAATTAGTTTGTTTGTATGAATGGTTCTTGCATGAGGTCAATATATTCTCAATAATATAAAAGTGCAGTAGACTGACTGTAAATGATATGAAACAATTACATGCATCAGCTAAATTGTGCATAAATACATTTGTAAATCTTATCCTTGTATGGATCTAAGTATTGCCTCTTGAGAGTCATATCGATGTTTTAATAATGCGTGGCATCCACCTGTGTTTTAGCTTCTTTGGATCAAGGGCATCCACACCCCATGACTAGGCCCATAATCCTGATTCTTGTAACCTGGTCATCTGGGCCTTAGTTAATGATCCTTTTTGTAAGACTGAAATCCCACTCTAAGCCATGAAGAGAGTATGCCCTGTTATTTAGTTTTGTCCCAGTAGCTATGCTCATACCCTCAAAGGGTGCATTTTAATATTTAATAAGCAGTAGAGCTCTTGTTTGGCTCAGCTTGTTTGGAAGACCTAGTGGGATTTTTTCCAGAAAGGCCCTGCACAGTTTTAAGTGTTAATTAATGGTTTCAAATTGGAGCAGTAAGTCAAGGAACGATTTACATTGGCATTTTTTATACTGAGAAAGTTTTCTGTTTCGTGTTTCTTGTCCTCACCCCTTTTTGGCCCTATCAGATGGTACTTTAGTAATTTAGGGTTGTTTGTACAGTACATACGTACGTACGTACGTACGTACGTACGTATGTATGTATGTATGTATGTACGTATGTACGTGTGTGTGTGTATGTATATATGTATATATTTACAGTATGTGAACATGGATTGCATGGTTAGCACAGAGCATGAGGGTCCTCGGGGTTCTCTTTATGTATTTTGCATGCTCCACATGTTTCCTTACCTCAGTGGTGGACCCCCCTTGAGTTCTTGAACAGTTGAACAAAGCCTTGTCAAGTGCAGTTATTTATTGTTGTAAATGTAAATAAACTACAATCTGTTAAATATTTAGACTACTACCTTTCAACTGTAATTACGTTAACTGTTCACTGCAAAACACTCCTATCAAAACACACAAACAGTTTTGGAACCATTGGGTTAAGTGATCTAACTTGCCCTAAGGTATGAGCGTTTAGATGTAAGGTTATTTGTCCCGCTTATTTATTTATTTATTTTACCATAGGATTATCAGGCAAGATGCTATCTGGTGGTTCCTAGAATTTCTAAATGCAAAATGCCTCTTGCCCAATGATTGCTGCAGATACTCATCAGCCCTCTGCAAGCCCTCCAGGGAAAGTAAGTTGTATTCATACACGAACATGTGGCTGTGATGATGAAAGCATCTACCAGCAAAGCTTGTACTTGTATGTACTGTTTGAACCATTAGGAAAAATGTAACTTCAGTAGCTACTGTTTAACCCTATGGCAGCACTAAAATGGTTTTAGGACAAATATCACTGAACTAAACTATTTCAAATGATACAGTAGGAGCATTAAAGTCTATTTACAATATTTTGGAAAATGGATAATGTGACAAACAGACTGGCGACCTGTCTAGGGTGTACCCAGCCTCTCGCCCATTGATTGCTGGAGATAGGCACCAGCACCCCTCATGACCCCATTTGGGACAAGCGTGTCAGATAATGGATGGATGGATAGATAATATGACACTAAGAATAATAAACTAATGTACTGTACACTTACTTTCAGAGTACACCTTTGGAGATCCTTTTATTTACACTCCCAAAATATTCTGAAAATTAGTAAAAATGTCTTAAAATAAGTGTATTTACTCTTTATTTGAGTAGGAAAATAAGATGATTTGCCATTTCAATGGACAATTTTACCCTTAAACTAAGATAATTAGATATTTTGCACTTGAAATAAGAGACTGCAATTGTTTTTTCTAATTTTAAATGTAAATTGTCTGGCTCCATTGACAAAGTGTCTCACTTATCTACTCAATTCAAGAAAAAATTCATTTATTATTCATTTACATAGATTTAAATGTTTGGAGTGTATCTACTTGTCTTTTGTTTTCAGATTTAAAATGTTTTGAAAATCGAATATGTTGAATTATGTCTTCTCTGAACCTTTTGAAACATCATTTTCAAAAAGGATTCTCAGTGGACTTAGAGGAAAGGCTCCAGTGTCTGTCATAGCAAGCAAACATTTGAACAAGATTGCTTTTTAGAAATGAAGCAACAATGGAACAATAATTTGTTACAGACACATTTCCAAAAGTTTCTCCCTCAAGAGCTGCAGTGCCCTGTTTTTTCGACATGCTCCGCTTATGTACAGACAGAGGAAAAAAAAATATCTTTAGTGAATTACACATAAGGTATGATATGGTTTGGCTTGAGTATTTGGCTGTTTTTGAAAGTAAGGGCTTAAATATTCTCAAAAATTATCTTGTTTCTGTTTTAAAATTGTTTAGTTTTCCATCAGTTTTTTTAATAGCTATGTGATTTTTTTTGTTTTTTTGCAGTCTTTAACTATTTATGTGCTGTTTGCACTTGTGTGGTCTTTCATCACAACAATTTTTCTGTGTTACTGGAAGCAACGACTCCAGGGACCACAATGAATATGTGACAACCCTTTTGAATTATCTGGATTTAAAATTGTGTCTGTAGTGTATTTTTCTCAGCAATGTGCTTTGCAATGTGTAGCATCGTGTGCCAACTCAAACATGATGGCAATCCAAGTTTCTCAAATTATCACCATCATCATCAATATCATCTTTCTGTTTATCATCATCCTGTTGATTTGACACAAATGGACATCTTTGAGCCCATATCAAGGTTAACCATTTGCTGTAGTTGCATTCCACAATCTTCTGGTTTGTTCTAGACTGACTTCTGAGTTCATGATCAGTACTGTATATCATTTCTTTCAACGAAAAGAAAGATATTTTAACTAAAGAGTCAGTTTCGATTAGAGCTTAAGTATTTAAACAAAAATTTGTGTTTCAGAACAATAATGACCCTTAAAATATTAATTTCTACGCAATATTTATACTATTATCGGTGTTATGTCCAGTGAATTTCCAAGAAAAACCAATGCAGTTTCTATAAAGAAATATATCTTGTTTATTCTGACGAATCAATTCAAATTTAATTACAAAAATATAAATGTTTTAATTTTAATTTCAAATGCTCCTGGTTAGCTATTAGTTTACCAGTTCGAAAAAGATTTTTCTCTCTGCTGAAATACTGCCTATTTATTTACTTTGCAGCAGTCTTAGCCTGAACAAGCATCAGCATAGTGATATCCCAATACCACTTTGCGTGTTGGGGTAGTGGACATAATGAGGGGTAGGGGGTATGAATTTAGCCTTGTTTCCATTCAACTAAAACGTTACGTCAGCATGTCAGTTAGTAATGGTGATGTTTCTTCCAGCCATGGCTATGTGCATAATTATGCAGGAAGATAAAAGATAAGAAAAAAAGCTGATGGAAACACACCTACTTGCCATTAAAAACAAGGGACTTTAGATGCTGATTTACCAATGAAGGTCCAGACACAGTTGCCCAGAAACAATGGCGGACAGGGATTCTAAGGAGCGACAAGCAGTTCTTTTATGACTTCTGAAGCCACACTAAGCCATAAGCATCGACACCCATGGGTTCACCAGATTCTCCCAAACAACAGAGGTAAGTAAAGATGTTGTTCTGGAACTCAGATAGGAGCAACAGGAAATCAGAGCGAGAAAAGAACACCGGAACCAAGACGAGGCAGCCAGCCTTGACCCTTCTGAAGCAAGGGAACCAAGGTCGTAGATCAAGAAGCACAGCGATAGATCAGAAAAGCTTGCGGGGCAGACAGTGCACAGAGCGGGGAGGGCCAGTTTCTTGGTGGTGCTAGCTCAGGAGGAAAGCAGAGGAGCATACCAGTAGATCGGAGAAGGCTGCTGGACAAACACAGTACTAAGGCGGACGAAAGGCTGCAACAGTCAGAGGAGGAGGACAGGGGTACATCAGCAAAGCCCTCCAGGGAGACAAAATAGTGAGATGTTTCCATTCCAGGGTTTGCCTCTAGAGGTAAACTGTGGGAGATCGAAGGAGGACAACGGTAGATCAAAGAAGTGGTGTTGACATGCCAGTGTCTATTCTTGTGGTAGGACAACAGTTCTTCTGGTGCTAAATTAAAAGGTTATTTTAAGACCACCCGCAAACCTCTCAAGATCATTGCCTACTTCATCCTTTGTCAACATTATTTTCTCTGTCTTCCATTTTGATTAAGAAAAGCTTGTCTCCTCTCCTATGATGCCAAGCATCTTACCTACGTGCAATACTAAAAAAGCAGTCACTTACGTACCTGAATGTCAACTATGTAGCGAGGTATGTCCCAATTCCTAGGAAACATTTCAAAGCTCTCACCGCTTTTGCTTCAATTTGAGGTTTCTGCATGAGGGCTAGTGGTTGTTGGTAGGGGGAACATTTGGATCAGGTCTATGGCAGCATGATTGAAGACACAGCTCAGGAGAACCTGAACAACTAAACTACAAGTCATATTATAGAGCACAATTTTACACCTACTTTATAAGCATAACGCTTTTATGTTTTTAATACATGCCTGTAGCCAACTCAACTGACTGGAAACATCAGAATTTATTGATGAATAAGGATAAGTATAATTCAACATATTCAGTAATTACATTTCAACGGACATACCCCTCCACACTCCCACCTACACAGACACATTTTTTTAAAAGTACATTTAAATTATTTCCATGCTTTGCTATATGGATAAAATTTTATATATTACCTTTCAAGTCACACCAACTCAAAAATGCTTTATACTAGAGCCACATTTAGCTATATTTAGCTATATGCACCAGCATTCATAAACACATATATAGATCAGTAGGCCATCTGGGGTTGAATGCCTTGTTCAAGGGCACAATGACATGTGTGAGGTTGAACTAGCATTAAGATTTAAAGGTGATTCATTGAGTCACAGTACATTTTTTTTCATTAAAATCACTGATGACATTTTTATGATTTATTTCAGCTGCCACTCTGCAGAGCAATTGTCAGCCAGAAAATTAGGATCTTGGTAGCCAGTGTAATCAGCACACTTTACTCGAGCTGCTTCGGGCATTACTTCGGTCTTCAGCTGAAATCCTTCAGTATGTTTTGAAGCAATTAAAGAATACTAAATTCAACTCATCCAAAAGTTTTGAGGATCTGATCTAAAGCCAGATGTTGTCACAACTGTTTTCTCTCCTGTGATTGGTGTCCTTCATTCTTAAAATATATATGTTCCCCCAATGCCTGCTTGATTTTCAAAAAGGATGCATAACAGCTAAGTTATTTTTTGGATTTCTTTTCAACTTTGTGACATTTTTAATAAATCTTTTGTCTTTTACAAGATGGTAGATTTGTGCTGCTTTAAAAGATGATTGTGATTAAGATTTTTGGACAAGCATTAAAAGCTAGTTACGAGGCGCCATGCTCCAACATTCAGCATGCCTTAAAAACATTTATTTGTTATCAAAGCTCAGATATATCACATTATCACTTTTGCTTTTCACACATAATCACCTATGATTGGTTTTAGTACCATTTTATAACCAGGGTTCATTATAATAGCAAGTTGTTAACAAAAGCAAAAGGCTTCAGGGTCTTATTTCTGTTCTTTAAAATGAGAAATTCTCCAGAAATTCTTATCTCTTTAATACCATTTTCATATTCATGTCAGGATTTTAGGCAACAATCTGACCCACGTGCAGAACAGACTTCAGGAGGCAGAAGACAATTTTAAGAATCTTTATTTTTAAAGCAGTTCTGGAGGCAGAATCAGGACTGGAACCTGGGATACCCTCTGGGAAACACACCAAAGGTTATCCCTCTCGTAGATGAGGGAGTTAAAAGGTAATAGAGGTTATTCCTTACTGATGGAAAGGAAATTGTTGAGATTTTCTTTTTTTTCAAGAAAAGAATAACTCAGAACCAACCTAGGAGATCAGGACACAGAAATAATTAGTCGAGTTTCAGAGAACCGCAGAGGACTAGAGGATTAAGACTCTGGCATTGAAGTGCTGGCAGTTTGCTCTGTATATGCGTCTCTGTTAATGAGCATGGATGAGAGACACTTGCGCTCCTCCACCAGCCTGCTCCAGAAAACACCTGTGGTAAAATATTAAAAGGCGGCCCCAAGAGGGAGCCATAATAAATGATTCTGACTATTCATTGTTGTTTATTTTGTAGGGATCCTAAATACTTGAGCCCTTGTGCTTTGAAATGTTAGGAAGTCCTCAAATAGCACTTTACAAGCCTGGAAAATGACAAACAAGAGGTGTATTGGGATTTAAATTTTAAAATGAATTAAGGAATATTTTAAGAGAACTAAAGCAAACTAAAAACATCTTGATGATGATTTTATGGCTTTTCTTAGGTTAAGATATTTAAATCCTTAACAAATGAAGGAAATTAAACCTGTGGGTGTTTCCTTTCCTATCAAAGGCAATTCTCAAATATTCTGCTAACTTCTCATTGGAAGATAAAGGCAATTAAAATGTCAAGAAAAGTACTGGGGTACTTAAAAAGCTTGTTAATTTTTATTTGTTTCCGGTAAATGTTTATAGATGCCTTAGGATGCCAAATTAAGCTTGTCAAATAATTATTTGCATATATCAAACAGTTGAGCAATATTGGTTTTCAGCAAGATCATGTCTGTGTTCCACAGATTAATGTGTTTGGTTCCAAAGTGTGCAAATTACCAGTAATTCCAAAGAAAAAGGTCTTGTGAAGATTTTTTTCAAAGCTGATATGAGAAAAAGGAGTGCTACAGTGTTTCTTCAGAAGCAACAGAATACAATTACTGAATGTAGCCTATTTTAGGACAACCAGCATGATGAATCTGAGATTGAGGCTATTTCACTCCATTGACCATCATCGATGGAGAAAGCTTGGAAGCTTGCAAGTGCCATCTATACTTTAAAGAATGGGGATGACCTTGACATGCTTCAGGTATTTTTTTTTTCTCCATGAAGTACTAGTCCAGTTTAGAGAAATCATGTTGATGCAAGATTTCAAGATTTTTCAAGATTTCAGCACGAGATTAAAGCTTTGCATGATCCAACAAAGTCAGCAATTGTCAAAACCTAGTATACTTATAACTGTTACAGTAAGCTCATTTAGGACCTGAAATACATTTTTCAGCATGTATCTGACAGATAAATTGGTCACATTATTGACATTGGCCAGTTTGCTTAAATGTATCAAAACAATAATACCAAATCTACATTATTTTATTGATTATTTAAATGAAATGAAACCCCAGTTTATTACCAATTTGCATGATAACAAATTCATGCTGTAGTTATGTTTTTAACTCTATTTCATCTGTTATGGAAACAGATCCAAGGAAAAATGTGATGCAGTATGTAAACAAACGAGCCTCAAAAACAACACGAAAAAAAACTTTTAAATACTTTCAACTGCAGGCCCAGTGTTTTTTTTTTTTTTTTTTAGGTTACGTTGCCTAGCTTTGACTGTGCAGACACGTATTTAATGCGGTAACCCTCCCTGCAGAGCCTTGTTCTTTGTGTCTGCCCAGCTTCCTGTGGTAAGTTTGTTCTGTTGTTCAGGCTCCTCACTGCGCTTGTTTCCTTGTCTCAGATTCAAACCCTGAGGTGAGCTCTCTACAGGAATCATACAAGGATAAGCAGCACTTGGAAGTGTGCTTGTATTTAGCAGGGATGCTAATAAAAAGCAGAAATCCACTCATTTAACTTTGATGGTTTTGCATTAGGCAGACTTTTCTTTATGTCTTTATACATTCACTATATACTGTATATACATTAAACTTCTAACTGCAAGGTTGTTAGTATTCTAAAATAACTACTTACAGTAATCGGAACAGCATTTTAATTCAGCTTTTATAAAAGAAAAAGAAAAATAGTTTGGAAACTCCAAGGATAATTGGTTCTCTTTCTCTCTTCTGGTAAGTAATTTTTTATGTTCGGCACTCTAAATGCATTGAGTGTCTCAGGAGAACATTGAGATTGTTGTTAACTTCAGTGTGTGTACAATGTGTCTCTATATTAAACCCTTTGCAAACTCAAAACAGGGTGGCTATTTGCTCAGGAGTGCATTCTAAAATCCATTGGTCATAAATCTTTCCTATGCACGTGACAAAACCACAACCAGCAGCTGACGGTACCGAGGCATGATTGCAAGGCCGACGCTCCTTTAATAAGTTGTTGAAAAGGATTCCTCATCTTAGAATTACCATTAGGGCTGAAGGCTCTGAAAGATGAGCATGGAGGAGGCTACCTGACAAAAGAGCATTAAAGTTTAGATCACTTATTCATCTTTAGTGTGAAAAGATTTAAAGCAATTCCCTTTTAAAAATAGATATAAAAGAGAGAGTTCTCTTTGGTAAATAGCGGTAGGAATTGAAAATCTGAGAAAACTGGAGTTTTAGAATCAGCCAAGGTGAACATGTGGATTCTAGCAGGTTTGACAAGAGTTAAACTTGATAACTCAAAGAACTGGTTCAGAGTATCTCCTAAACAGCAGCACTTGTGGGGTGTGGTTTTTCTGCATTGTGCAGGACTTTTAAAAATGTTTAAGGGAAAACCTCTGAAAGTCAGCTTTCCCATTGTATAACTAATGTCAGTTAACTGGGCTTAAAAACATAGCTTTGGTCAGGGTGAGTTTTCTGAAAACACTCGTGAAGAAATATCAAATTGTTATTAGCCTATAAAATCATGTGTTACTCAAATTTCATTTAAAGATTCCAATTCAGGAAACGGGTATAGGACTAGCTAAAGCATGCCTCTTTTCTTACTCCATTAAAGCATCTTTATGCTAATCAAGTTTAGAAATTACAATACTTAGACACCTTATATGGACCTAAATCTGTCTCAATTTTCACAAATACACATATGTGATTCATACATGAACAGGACAAGCTCCACACACACACAGCATGATTCACACAAGCATACAAGATTCATATATGCAAAGCACATGATTCACCAAAGTATTTGTGGTCCAAAAACAATTATAAATTAAATTACAAAGTACCAGTGGTCTTTAAACTTCACTGCATTTGTGTGTGGATTTTTGAGACTCTCCTGACATGCCTAGATACACAAATACATTTTTTTATACAGGGGACGGCTTCAGATTGTGCCAGTAGGCTCAGTAGGTTTTTTATCACCAAGTGAGTCCTACTCCTAACCCTAAGGTCATTCCTTTCCCTCCGCGGAATGTGAAAATAATTTCAATACTTCTTCACGTGCTGTAAAAATAAATAAATAAAAATGAAAGATCTGCATGTTGCTCATGTTAAACATACTACAAACAAATAAATCTCATAACCTGACAACCATCAAACCATGAAGAACTATGTCAACCAAAAAGAGCACAAACAAATCGGATATTGTACCTCACTATGAACTAAGATAATATGTCAGATGGAAAACTATTAAATGTTTAAAGGAATAGTTGAGGATTTTTGAAAGTTTTTGAAAAAACCCGCCGTCTCCATTAAAAAAAAAAGCACATACACAGCCCTGTACCCGCTTCTGACAGGGAACGCCTATCCAATGCTTGCGAGAGCATGGGAGAGCCCATTTATCCTAATGCTCGCTTTGTTTAAAAGTTCTTGTTTTCATCACTTAAACAAGCTTACTTTCCAAAAGAAGATTTGCAATTTTTCCACTATGTCACACTCACCATCGGTAAGTGAAAAAATATATTGGACGGCCTTACGTAAACATATCACCAGAACGATCAGTGTATTCTCATTATCAGTTCGTATGAAATGGTACGAAAAGTTATGCACAGTAATATCGTATGTTTTTTTCGTCGTATTTCGTTGTATTTTTACATCTTGCCTCGAGACAAGATATCCTGCTCATCTTACGCACCATTCAATAACATAGAATTTAACATACAATTAACCCTGACCCTAACCCTAAGATACAAAACAGCAAGCAACCTAGTGAGAGACATCAAGAAGTAATTATTGCACTGTTTTTCCCAGTTTTACGTCTGTCCGCGGATCTGCTTTTTTCGTCTGTCTGGCTGCGCATTAGAGACTGACACGGGAGTGTATTTTCACTCCTGTCCCGTCCCAATCCCACAGAAAAAAATGGTGTCCCGTCCCGATCCCGGGCCAGAGTAGAAATCTAAATCCTGTCCCGTCCCACTCCTGGTAAAATTACTCCCACTCCCATTCAGAATGACTCCCGCTCCTGCACCACTCCCATTCTTGTTGTTTTTGAGCGCGGGTGAAAAACTCAGAGCGGAAGTTACTATTGGTTTGCTCCCGCTCCCGTCTGCTCCCGTTAATGTTTAATCCTGTACCGTCCCAATCCCGTGATCGTTACTAATACTGACTCCCATCCCACGGGAATCCCATGGGAATCCCGTGACCCGTGGGATTCCCGAAAAAATGTCAGTCTCTACTGCGCATGCGCACTGATGTGTTTTTTCGAGGAAAAACGTCAAAAACGTACAAAATACTGTGCATAACTTTTCGTACGATTTCATACGAACTGATAATGAGAATATGTTGGAATGATTGACATCTAGGACAACCACTTATTTTCATGATCCAACTTGAAAAAAAAACATCCTGTACTATACCTTTAAGATGGCATTTTGTAATGGCTCCAGAGTGTGTCTGGAATGTGTTCTGTCCATATCTGTGCAGAGATGTATCCTTGATTTAAGAAATTACCCATTAACCTAATTTCTATTACAATATTTTTTGTAAGCAAATATTGTAAATAATAAAAGATGTCATAGTTTGGGTTTATGGATACGCCGAGGAGGTAAGATGCAGCCTCGAGAGAGAAGAAAAAATTAAGTACTCTAAGCTTCAAAGGGAGCCGAGTTTGACTGTTCCCATCCTTTTTCACACAGACAGTAGAGACCTGTATTATATTAAATCCCAATCTACCCTTTGTAGTAGTGCATCAGTAAGCTGTAATGCTCGCCTGGTATTTCCACTTTTATTAGGAAAGAAACATGTTTTTGCCATTTGAAGTGTAGATAAAAATATTTCAACACATGTTCTTTTAAGACAGTATTTTCCCAAGTAGGAGACATATTAAAAAGAAATATAAACCAGCTACATCCGCATCTAGTTGTACTCTCCCCTAATGATCTTGTTCATGTTCTTCTAACACGTCAAAGATTTTCAAAAATCCTACTGTGTTGCAATAGCAGAGAGAAAACATATGCAGCTTTGTAAGCAAAACATCACTGTTAGATTAATTGGGGATTAATTGTCCTTAGGTGTGAGTGTTTGTTAATGGTGGTATGCCTCTGTCTTTGTGTTGCTCTGTGACAGACTGGTGATCTACCAAGGGTGTACCCCTCCTTTCGCCCATTGTATGCTGGGAATAGGCAACTACCCTGCTTTGACCCTGTCATGTAAATGGAAGAAGATGGATGGATAGTTGAGTAGAATTTAAATAACATTTTTTGTTTCTCAGTGGGAAAATTTGGGCTTAAGGAAGTTAGAGACATCCTGTTCGTCCGTCGATACGACGAGGACCATCTATTCATCCTATGGTTGGGGTAGTTAGAGTCTATGAGTACACGGGTGGCTGGTCAGCCCAATCTGTGCACCTAAAAGTCTTGGGCAATGCAGACTGGGAATGGTGGCGTCTGGTGCAGGATTGGCAGCTCTGATCTTCCTGGCTTGCCTACGCTCTACAGCCACAGCGATTCGGTTTGCCTCGCAAGCTTTGGCACCTTTTTGGACAGCGGCTACCACATTCCTCTGTCTTGCGCTGCCTGCTCACACGTGTTGTGGTCGATGTTGAAGGCCTTCAACGAGGCTTTGAGCGTGACAAATTAGACAATAACCAAACTGGTACACGGATGGTTCATATCTGGACACCAGCTATTCATCTGGTAACTGACATCGATAACTTTACTGATTATAGGCAAAATAATTGGTATTGATCTATCTCTAACCCCAAAAAAGGACAGACAACTGAAAAAAAAATTGACATTTTTTTCATCTAGGGCTGCTATTTTTTTATATTCTACAAACTGCAAAGAAGATTTGTAGAGAGCTCTATTAATCTCACTTATTATAATCTATTTTAATACTGTTATATTGGTATAACAGTATTGATAGTATTGCGTGCATAGTTTAATCAACTTACTTGCCAGGCGGCCACAGAGTACTGGATCATCAAATGCATACTACATTCACTACATCTAACAGGAACATGATAATGATACAGCACACCACTAGCGGCATTGACTCCATTTCATAACAGGTGTGGTGCACAAACTTGACTTCCCACTTAATTTATTTTACCTTCAAACATGCTTTAAATAGGCCAGCATGCATGACAAAAGGACAACAGCCTCATTGCTTTGTTTTTTTGTTTTTTTTTGTTTTACATTTCGGGTTCTTAATTTGCTTCAATTATAGCTGAAATTTTTGATTTCAGTGAAATTCCCCTATGATGGAATGACATGGGTGTGCCATGCCTTCAAGCATAGACTATTGGGGATAGCCACCACACCCTGTGATTCTGATGGAAACAATGGAAGGTTTTCTGTTTTAAAACATTTAAGGCATCACAATTACAAAGCAATTTGTTCTTTATGTTTGTTTCCTGTTAGTTTTATAATGAGATTTGTTACATGTCTATGTTGAACAAAAACAGAAAACTCAAACTAAACATGCATCATGGTGGGGATGTGAGTTTCCTGCTCTAATACACATGTGACTGATTGAGCTTTTTAATTTGGAAGACTTTGCTCAGGTGGTCTGATAGGGAAGGAAACACAAAACACAGACAGTTAAGAGCCAGACAAACAATCAAAGGGGACAAACGGGGGATCATTTTTTAGAGTCTGAAATTGTATAATTTTATAAACAGGATAATAATTATTACAATTTAAATTATTTTTAGAATATGTAGAATATGTCAGCTGCATGATGCATAATGTTAATGATGATATTAGTGGTAAATATTTTCACTTTGGCCTCTTCGATAATCTAAAAGAGCCAAATTAACACATGTTTTGTCTGGAGTGTGTTTGGATTGCATATTGCTGCTGTGGTGTAAATCAGCAAGTGGTTAGCTGCCAGTGGGACAGCTTGGAACCACATGAAAAGGACAGGGATGGCTTTTTTTTTCTCTGACAACCACATTCACTACTCAGGCGCTTCCCATTGCTTTTCCTCCAGGATCTGGAGGCTGCAGCTGCAGAGTTAAACCTGGAGAAGAAGGTTTTACATATTTGTTACCATAAGGTGCTCCTAGTGTCAATGTTCAGGTAGATGGTTTCATATATGTCACAGAAAGCTGCAATGTTCTATTGTATTTTTGTTCTGATTTTACATGCATGTTTTGCGTGTGCAATAAAAAAGGAAAAACATGGGCAGTTTTTTTCATTGAACATGTAAGGGTGACATTGACTAAGAAGAATAAACATACATCCTTTACTCATATAAGACAGAACCACAGCCTCGGAGCCAGACAGTCTGAGTAGGCCTACTTTTAGGAAAAGGGAAAGTCTCAGCACGTGCAGAAACAGTTCACTTTACAGGTCAACAAGCCTGAGAGAGAAAAATCTCTGGAAACATGTTAAATAGAAACGGGGAACAGGAACTGCGGCTGTCAAGACACAGCTTTCTCCCAGAGGAGATATTTATACAACACTCCCAAAGCTGTAATCGCGGTCTTTTAACTATGTCTTCGAGTCTGCAGAATGGAAGTGTTTATCCGAACCCTGTGGAGAAATGACAGGAATAGCCGGTAGCAGTATAACATGAAACAGCCCTTCTGCTGGCTAGCTCAACTATGCTCTAGCTATTTTTAATCAGGAAACCTCTGCTTATTTTGGGTTTTTCAGCAGACTATGTCTCTAATCAAAGGGTCCGCATTGGTATATTTTGGAAATGAAATGGGCAATTATAGTACCAACCAGAAAAAAAAAAAACACTGTTTCAGAGATCTCAACAAAAAGTCATCCTTTTTTGTTGACAAAGTTGAATTTTTAGCTCAGCTGCTTAGAAAGCGTGCTAACAAAATATTGACATTAGGGATTTATCCTTTGTCCCAAGAAAGAATGAAATTAGACAAAAACGTGAAAAGTGAACATATATTTTATTTTCTTTCTGTCTTGATGAGGTATGGTGCTCTAAAATAATGTTTGATTACATTGTAAGCTGGGTCTAAAAAACATATACATCAGATAAGTAAATGGTGCAAAATTTTACTTGCAACACCCTAGCAGCTTAGCATTTTAACATTTTACTTATGACTCTTTACCAAGACAATGAACCAGAAAAGACACTGCTTTGAAATACATGTTAGCCTCCAGGAGTGCTAGCTTATTGAGCTGGATTACAGTCAGAGAGGGTGCTTTGTCGGCTGCAACTTCCCGAACTAGGAACATCCCTAAAGGACCTGTGATGCCAGCAGTTTTGTTTGACTTTCAAAAATAAATTATGTACTGCTTCTCACTCCTTAATTTCCTTGTCCGCCATGTTGAGGTTAATAGTGACCAGCAGAATCAATGACATAGTGGAGCCTTTAGCTTGGCATACAAATTTGCCTGCTATGCCAACTGGTTTTGCCCAGCAGCAAAGACAATAATTGCTGAAATGCATCTGTGGTGTGAACCCTATAATGATGTGAACACAACATTATAGGGGCCTAGTCACATAGTATGACTTTAAAAATGTCTATGCCACACACTATGGTTGCATTTCAAGACTTTCCAAATAGATTATAGTGCTCTGTTTGCCTATTATTTTTTTTTAAAGCTGAATGAAAATCATGCATGCAAAGAAGTAATGAACCAAGCAACTCCTAATAGAGTTCTTAGACAAAACAGAAAAGTCAAAGATTTAGCCTCTGCATTACATTGGTAAGGACTTTTAACGCAAAGTGGAAATGAGTCAGCGATGCCATGATAAATGTCACTCAAATAAGATAGCAATAAAGTAGGAGGTAATAAAAAAGTAGGTAACACTTCTTGGAAGAACACCTGACTCAATATGCCATATAGCTCATCATATAGACACAGCCCTAGTTTGATTTGGAGCTTTTCTTGTCCTGAATCGGAGCATGAAGTCAAATGTTTTTTTTTGTTGGTATAATGGCTATGTTAGACTTATGTTGATATGTTGATTTGATTCAATGTTATGGTGCATTCACACTGAATGCAAAACCTGTATAAATTTCGATAGTTTCTTCTTCTTCTGCTTACCTTGACATTCGCCTGACCAGTGAAAGTAATTTGTAGGGCAGATAGGTGAAAACCTCATACATCATTAAGTCTACTGGTTGCTGGTTTCCCCTAAACATCTAGGATATGGGTTTATGGAGCGACTTGCAGTGCTTTTTTTACTTTTGAAATCTGAGCAAAGCTGTAAGCATCCACCACTTCCAGAGGCTACAGCTGGATGACGGTAGCTTTGAGTGCTATTTCCATCTATCTGTAACTCAGTTCCGTGCCCTGATGTCCCACATTTGGGCACACATCTCGAGGACAACCAATATAAAGTGAGACGGCATTCTGGAGCTCAAGAGGAGAGGGAAATCAGTGCAAGAACATCGGCAGAGAGGGCACTAGAACTCTAAGCAGCTTTGCCCCCCTCTGGGGGACTTCCGGTGCTAATTCAGGATGAGAGCATAGAGGGACAATGGTATATCTGGCCAGAGCAAGGATAGTCTACAGCTGGCTGGGACTAGATATAAAGATAATTCCAGAGGATCGAAGGAGGACAGCAGTGAATTTGATAAGTTAGCCAAGAAGAAAGAAGGCAGAAGCTGGCTGGTGTCTGTGCTGGAGGTAGGACCACGAACAGTCCCTTAGGGCTAAATTAAAGCAGCTTTTTTGAAAAGCCACCATGAAACCTCTTAAGCGCATTTCCAGCTTCATATTTGGCCAAGGTTTTTGGTGTATGTTCGAATCTAAACAAAAAGTGCCAATTTTTTAAACCCTGTGAATTTTGCTTTGCATACTTTTTCAGGTGCAGAATCAATCACATTTTCACTAACTGAACCAAAATCACAGCATTCATCTCACTTAATGCACCACTTTCACCTTGGTTGTCTTCAGTGTGCTCTAGAACTGCCCTCAATAAGCTTATGATGCTTTGGAATGTCATGTTTTCAGAGCCAAATGCTTTCAAGATTGCCGCTGCTTTATGTTTCCCCCAGAAAAGTTAATGTATTATATCAGTTGTTTTTTGGCATATAACTAAAAATATTAACAAAGAGACTGCTGGCTAATTGAAAGGTACTACACTTAAACACAGTTTTGTTCAAGCAATGCCGTAAGCCAATTTTAGGAGTGCAACACCTGCTAGCAATGATATTCTTTGCAGTTTGTAGAATATTAAAAATAGCAGTCCCAGATGAAGTTTTTTTCTCTCCTTTTTTCCATTGTATGTCATTTTTTAGGGTTATTACTTTGGGTTTTTTTTTCCCCCAATTGCTTGGGAGAAAAAAATATCTAAAAAGACAACACTAAATAAAGATACAGGTGCTGGTCATAAAATTAGAATATCATGAAAAAGTAGATTGATTTCAGTAATTCCATTTAAAAAGTGAAACTTGTATATTATATTCATACATTACATACAAACTCATATATTTCAGATGTTTATTTTGTTTAATTTTGATGATTACAAATGACAACAAATGAAAATCTCAAATTCATCATATCAGAAAATTAGAATATTACTGAAGACCAATAAAAACAAAGGATTTATAGAAATGTTGGCCAACTGAAAAGTATGAACATGAAAAGTATGAGCATGTACAGCACTCAGTATTTAGTTGGGCCTCCTTTGGCCTGTATTACTGCAGCAATGCGGCGTGGCATGGAGTCGATCAGTCTGTGGCACTGCTCAGGTGTTATGATAGCCCAGGTTGCTCTAATAGTGGCTTTTAGCTCTTCTGAATTGTTGGGTCTGGTGTATTGCATCTTCTTCTTCACAATACCCCATAGATTTTCTATGGGGTTAAGGTCAGGAGAGTTTGCTGGCCAATTAAGAACAGGGATACCATGGTCCTTCAACCAGGTACTGGTAGATTTGGCACTGTGTGCAGGTGCCAAGTCCTGTTGGAAAATGAAATCTGCATCTCCAAAAAGTTGGTCAGCTGCAGGAAGCATGAAGTGCTCTAAAACTTCCTGGTATGTGGCTGCGTTGACCCTGGACCTCAGAAAACACAATGGACCAACACCAGCAGATGACATGGCACCCCAAACCATCACTGACTGTGGAAACTTTACACTGGACTTCAAGCAACGTGGATGAAGTGCCTCTCTTCTTTTCCTCCAGACTCTGGGACCTTGATTTCCAAAGGAAATGCAAAATTTACTTTCATCAGAGAACATGACTTTGGACCACTCACCAGCAGCCCAGGCAAGACGCTTCTGACGCTGTCTGTGGTTCAAGAGTGGCTTGACACAAGGAATGCGACAGCAGAAACCCATGTCTTTCATACGTCTGTGTGTGGTGGTTCTTGAAGCACTCACTCCAGCTGCAGTCCACTCTTTGTGAATCTCCCCCACATTTTTGAATGGGTTTTGTTTCACAATCCTCTCCAGGGTGCGGTTATCTCTCTTGCTTGTACACTTTTTTCGACCACATCTTTTCCTTCCCTTCGCCTCTCTATTAATGTGCTTGGACACTGAGCTCTGTGAACAGCCAGCCTCTTTAGCGATGACCTTTTGTGTCTTGCCCTCCTTGTGCAAGGTGTCGATGGTCGTCTTTTGGACAACTGTCAAGTCAGCAGTCTTCCCCATGATTGTGTAGCCTATAGAACTAGACTGAAAGACCATTTAAAGGCTTTTGCAGGTGGTTTGAGTTAATTAGCTGATTAGAGTGTGGCACCAGGGGCCATCAATTTTGAACCTTTTCACAATATTCTAATTTTCTGATATGATGAATTTGAGATTTTCATTTGTTGTCATTTGTAATCATCAAAATTAAACAAAATAAACATCTGAAATATATGAGTTTGTATGTAATGTATGAATATAATATACAAGTTTCACTTTTTAAATGGAATTACTGAAATCAATCTACTTTTTCATGATATTCTAATTTTATGACCAGCACCTGTAGTTACCAACATAGGAAAGCCTTTAGACATCCTTGAATCTGAATTCAAAGGCTGAAAGAATGAATGGTTAGGGTGAAGAATATGTCTGTTTTAGCATCGTCATACACCTCGTAGATACGCCTTTCAGCTGTCAGGTTCTTCTCAGGCTGGATAAAAAGTGGCTGGGTTCATTAATCAAACTTGTTACCCTGTTTTGATATTCAGTCAAATCACATATTTAAGTTTCTGACAGCTCTTCCCATCCCGTATGCACCCAAACATTCGGCAGCCGGTCAGTTGCACCCTGAGAAGCACTAAATTCTGCGACACGGCTGTCACACCAAATTCCTGTTCTTCCCTAAGTCCTGGTTGCTGGGAGCCAACACCAGGAATTTTTTGTAGTGACAAAAGACGATTAGTGGCCTGTTTTGTCAGTATGCTAACATTTGTAAGCCGTATGTGTTGTATGGAAATTCTTGCCATTGAGCTTTGATTGGATTCACAAAGATTCTGAAAGGTTTTTTTCCCCGCTGTGCTCACAAAGGCCGTTGTTGAGACATTTGTAACCAGAACGAAAACAGTCATAATCTGACATTAACAGAAAGTGGCTAGAAAATAGTATCAGGACTCATCAACTGAGCAAGAATAGTTTTTGGTGTGTGCAAAGTCCTGGACATCTTATTTGGACAGATGGAGATTTCCTTTGACATCTAAGATTATACTAGGTTTGGGATTAAGTTTTTTATTTGAACAATTATTCCGAGTGAAATGCATTAGTTAACTTTTAGTGCACTAGCAAAGGATGAAGTAAATGTTTTCCTCCAACCAACATGGTCAAACTTTACACTCAGGTTTGAATACAAAGATAAACCCCAACTACTATCTTTTGTTTCCCAGCACAGGCCCTGTTTTTAAGGATAGTGAACAACATTGAGGCTTTAGCTTTGAAAAGTCTATTCTAGAGGCTTGTTGCTAACCTGCTTTATTTAAAACAAAAACAATTCATATGTTAGTTTGGGTCATTGAATGTTTTCAAGTACAAACAGTGTTGTTTTTTTAAAAGGTTATGGTGACAAAAACATTTAATTGAAAAAATATTTTCTTTATGAAGATAACGGGATGGTAATGAAATAAACATGGCTATTAGATGACTAAAAGAATGATGTGAAGTGTGTTTGTTTTTGTTAACGTGAAGAAGACTAGACAAAAATGTTGATCATTTTTTGGACAAAAAAAAAAACTTGTGCCTGTAAGGCATCTTATCTATTGGTTAAAAGCTGGAGGATCAACAATGCTGTGCCTGTTTCTGTGCTTATTTTTCCTTATATTCACCACTTAAAGTGATCGGACACCACATGAATAGACCACAGCAGCACATTAAGGTTCTCTGCATTGATATTGCTGCAAATGTAAAATCCTGTTAACTTCAATCTAAAGCTGAGATGGTGGCTACTGAGTCGGGCTTACTCTGTTCGATTTTTTGCCCTTTTCGGGGCAATTTTTCAGTCATACGAGAATTTTCCGATCAGCCTGATCGTGTGTCTGCCGTCGTGTAGTGTACAGGGGATAACGAGGGGCGATCAGCCTCTCACGACCACTTCCCGATCAGGAATCATGAGGTCGGGAGAAAATCCGATGTCCGATCCGATGTTGGGCGGTCGGCAGAGGACCCTCTGCTTTGTATTTCTTAGATGCTATTTTCTGCATTTTAACCAAATTGTGTCCCGTTTCAGCTCAACACACAACCATACTTTTATTTTATTCTTTGATTGTGGCTTGTATTTATTGCAGTATCATCGTTTTCATGCATGTTTGGCATCTTTCTCTCCCTCCCTTACTCTTCAGACAGGCTAGATAGTTCAAGGAAAAAACAACATAAGAAAAAAGCGGTAGCGGTATTCATGTATAGCGTTCTACATGTTTGTTTGAATGCACTTGAGCAGGTCAGCTGGGCACTTGTAATGAATAATGTTGCAATAGATACGTTGCGTTGGTGTGCATAGGTGCACAGTTTGTAGAGCTAGAACTAAACATGAGGACCGTCACCAGGTAACCATGACAAATGCTCCAAGAAGAAAGATTACTGAGTGGAGAATGCTTTAGAAAGACAAAGTCATAAGGGGAAGGTGGATCAAGAACAGTAGAACTCTAAGCTCTAGCTACGAGATGGAAGGAAAGAGAATCAGGACGCGCAGACATGGATCACACTCGCAACAGTGGAGTTGTTCTGTGCACAAGTGCCACTGAAATTATAGTTTTTTTAGTTATTCGTGAAAATATGGAACATATAGCATCCCTTATCAGTTCAATACGGGACCCGTAATTGAACTTCCAAATACGGGACGATTCTGTATTTCAAGGGATGGGTGGCAACCCTAGAATTAGCTGTCATGGTAACAGAGGCAGAGGACCAGCACATATTCTTGTTGTTATGCCAAATGGGTAGCTATCATGTGATATGGTGTGTCAATCAATTGATGGTTAATCCTTGCTGTGATTTGTTGAGTTGTTATGACTGGTTGTTATGACTGGTTGTTATGACTGGTTTTGATAATTTATCAGTGTGATTTGTGAACACCAATTGTTTTTCTACTAAATCTGGACATATGCGAGTTCCTCATATAAAAAAATTTAAGAGTCAGTGAGAAGGAGAGAAAAAAATGGGAGAATAATGAGGATGGAAAATCATCTGATTAAATGTGAATTCCTTAAAAAAAAAAACATTTCTTTCTAAATACAGTAGAGTAATTTTGGCATTTTATCAGCTGAGGAAACTAGTCAAATTATTTTTAAAAAGCAAGTATAGAGTCAGACTGATGTGTTTAAACACCATGAGATCCATGATGCATATTTTCAAATGTAAATGATTTAAAAATATAGAATATATTTTGCCTTAAATCGGTTTATTGAGATATATAGAAGGCTTATATTTTATACAGTCAGAGATTAAGTGAATTTTTGAGTTTCTAATGACTAAAACTTGACCATAACCTTTGCATATGAAACATTTACATTGTGACCAAGACTAACAAGCATTTTCGCCCAGAACACTAAGACTGAAGAGAAAACCTGAAAGGCTGTGAAAAGCAACAGTGCAACTAAATGAAAAATGTCCAGGAACAACCATTCCTGCCATGATCTCTAAACCACTACAGCTGTAGTGTCCATTCCCAGCTTTAAATGAATCATAAAAAGCACAAACATAAATCATAAAAAGCACATGAATCATAAAAAGCACAACCTTCATGCCAACGGTAAGATAGGTTCATGCCAAGAAGAATTGGTTGAATTTTAAAGTCCTTTTGTTTTTGCAAAGCTAAAAAAGCAAAAGAAGGGATAGAGATTTCTAACAACTTTATAGGATTTTATTACTTAAAAAACTAGACTTAGAATATTATGGAGAGCTTTGTTCCATTTAGCTTTCTTTTAGTACATGCTATTTCTTGCCTATTAAAATTGTACTTTAAACATATAAACAAAGCCAGTAATTATCCCTTCTATCTATTAGCAATAGAGGACCATTTGATTTTTAAAATTTGCTGCCGAAATTGGTTGTTTTGGGATTTCCTGGCAAAGCAGTGCTATCACAACACTTAGCTTTGAGCCTGAGCAATGAAGCAAAATACAATTTGTGGTTAAAGTCACTGGTCGCAATCTGATCCTCTGATATGGTACACAGGAGGGGCAATTAGATGTTGTTTTTTGTGCTCTCTTGAAATAAAGCCTCAAGCAAACACATTTGTCTGTCTTCTTCAGACGAACAAAGTACACCCTTATTAGCCTCGAATAGTTCAGACATACAATGGGTCCTACATTTACCAGACCTAGTTTAAAATAAAGTCCAATACCAAATGAAATGTTACAGAATTTTTTTTCGACCTCTGCTTGCTATTTTCTAAAGAAATTTTTTTTCTAATAAGCAAACTTTATCAGAATATATATTTCATTAAATGAATATAACCAATTTAATTAAAATGATCATATTACATATTTTATGTTAAATCCAGCTCCCAAATTAAGTCTGAACACTGTGATTCTACCTTTTTTTTTTTGGCTGTTTAGATTACCCTTTGTATTTTATTAGGGGTGTGGTGTCTGGGATTTCTCACTGCGAGCTTTCACCTCTTGGAACACCCTGCAGCTGTGGCATTCAATTATTAGCCAGGCAATTTGTGGCAAAACCAAAGCGAACTGAGCCCAATCACATCTGGCTACTGCAGCCACAGTCTGGTTAAACTGGGCATTTCTGACATTCCGACCACCTCTCGCCACTCAGATTGGAATCTAATTGCATCCAGGCCGCCCTGCAGCCGAAGGGATATTCTCTTCCTTTCATTTAACTGAACCCACCCTGGAGAACAGATGGTTTTTTGTGCGGGCACATTCTCAAACATTTACAGGTGCACAAAAATAAACATATGCTCTGCGGAACTACAAGCATATTGTAGAGTTATTGGGCTAAAAATACTTCTCTTGGATTAGACTTGGACTTTATTGTCAATTTGTATGCACAGAGTGTATACAAAACTAAGTTTTGTTTTGTACAGCTCTCTTGACTTTTAAATTTTCTTGGATTGCAAAAAGAAAACAGACCTTTTCAAATAAATGTCCTTTTTTGAAATTTATTTTCTTTTTTAATAAACATTTACAGCACTATTCTAAAAACAACACTCGATTCTCTAACATGTATAATAGTGCTTTATGTCAAAATAGCAAAAGAACAAAATGATGAGAGGATCTGTTGCAGTGCACTGGAGCAAACAGAGGGATAACAACAAAGCTGACGAGGCATGGTGACCCGGGTGAGAGGGCAGTTTTGACTGAAAACACATTAGTGTCACAGAGACAAAAGCAAGTCAGACGATGACATATCTTTAACTATACTGAGTGAATCAGAGAGAATAACCCATCTGGGATCTGGAGGCTTGCCCACCAGAGGGCACCATGGATCCCTTTACTGAGGGCTGGTGCTCACCTGCAACACCTGTTTTCCATCTGCTCATCAAGAGGTCCCTACTTAAGGAGGCGGAGAGCTACACTCCAGTGCCAGAGTGTTTGCCAGTTACGGTTAGCAAGCCTGAGCCAACCTGCCTGTCTGAATCTCTGACCACCTTGAAACCTGAACCTGATCCGTTTTCTCCTTTCTGCTTCCCAGGTTGAACCTGCCTGAAAACCTGAAAACTCTTAAGAGTTTCTCTGTTGGAAATCTGCCCGCCTGATCTCTGAAGAACCCTGGAGAATCTTTCCTGCCAAGGACCTGCCTGCCCGCTCTCTGAAGAATCTAGAAGGGAAACCCAAACCAGTAATCTGCAAACACTCAACCAAGCTCTGCCTCCACCAAGCCCTCAGCCTGCCGATAGCCTCTGGACCCTCAAGGTCGCCCACCTCAGCCTGGTCCTCAAGAGAGAGGAAGAGAGAGAGAGCCAAGCCTGGAATCTGCCCGCCAGCATTCTGACAGCCTCTGCCCAGCTCTCAGCTCTCCTCCTGCCAGCACAGGGTTCCCAACCAGAAACCTGCCCGCCAGCACTCAGACTGTCTCAGCCTAGCTATTAGTTCACCTCCTGTCAGCACTCAGCTCTGCTAGCCCTCAGCCCTCGGCCTGCCAACAGCCTCTGGATCCACAAGGCCCCCCCCCCTCTCTGCAGCTCTGCTCATCCCCAGACCAGCGGGGAACCAAATCCTGATCAGTTTCTCAAACCCTGAACTTGTTTTATTAGTCTCCCCAACCTAGGACCTGTACCCTTTAATCCACTTCCTTTAAATAAACCTTTTGAACTTTTCTCCTGCTTCCGAGTGTTTCTGCATATGGGCTAGGTTTATCACCCATTATGACAGTAACTCTGTGGTTACTTCACATGATCCCAGATATAGAAGAATTTGAATCACTTTTCTGTTTACAGAACTTTAAACACAAGGGGAAGTTTGATTATGATTATATATATTATTACAGCATGGATGTATATATATAGTCAAACCTGTTTAGGCCTCCTAGAAAATAACCATATGGAACATGATGTGCTGACATTGATGCAGCTATAAAGACGCAGAGTTTGCTTCAGGAAAAATGTATTTCTAAGAAGATTCCAGTGGAAAACCCCACAAGACTAAAACAGTTTGCACCTTGTGCAATGCAGAATTAGTTTACTGCAGGAGTTCTTCCAGTCTCAAGTACCACCTAAAGGCAGGTAGGCTATGTAAAGTAGTTTAAAATATCGTTTTACGACGACACCACAAATGTTTATCACAACATTATGTTTGCATCTTAATGAATGCTTTGGTGAATGTGGGTAAAGTGGGACGCTTTTTGAAAATGTTGCTTCTATGGTATTTATTAAATCTATTTTATTTCTAGGGGTATAGTTTAAAATAATACATAAAAATAAAAAAACCTTGGGATCTTCAAATCACAGGAGAATTACAGTGAAAAAATAATGCGGCAGGCTAGTCCATTTTGCTGAAATTTCATTGGAGCAACTCAAAATGGTATTCAGTCATTTGTATGGCCCCCTATGCGCGTGTATGCTTGCCTGACAACGTTGGGGGATGCTCCTAATGAGACGACGGATGGCGTCCTTGGGTATCTCCTCCCAGATCTGGACGAGGGCATCACTGAGCTCCTGGACAGTCTGAGGTGCAACCTGGCGGCGTCGGATGGATCAAAACATAATGTCCCAGAGGTGTTCTATTGGATTTAGGTCAGGCGAGCATGGGAGTCAATCAGTGGTATCAATTCCTTCATCGTCCAGGAACTGCCTGCATACTCTCGCCACATGAGGCCGGGCATTGTTGTGCATCCCAGCACCCACTGCACCAGCATAGAGTCTGGCAATGGGTGCAAGGAACTCATCTCGATACCTAATGGCAGTCAGTGTGCCGTTGTCTAGCCTGTATAGGTCTGTGCGTGCCTCCATGCATATGCCTCCCCAGACCATCACCGAGCCACCACCAAACCGGTCATGCTGAACATGTTACAGGCAGCATAACTTTCTCCACGGCTTCTCCAGACCATTTCACGTCTGTCACATGTGCTCAGGGTGAACCTGCTCTCATCTGTGAAAAGCACAGGGTGCCAGTGGCGGACTTGCTAATTCCGGTGCTCTGTGGCAAATGTCAATCGAGCGGTGCCGGGCAGTGAGCACAGGGCCCACTAGAGGACGTTGGACCCTCAGGCCACCCTCGTGAAGTCTGTTTCTAATTGCTTGGTTTGAGACATTCAGAGGAGTGGCCTGCTGGAGTTCATTTTGTAGGGCTCTGGCAGTGCTCCTCCTGCTCCTCCTTGCACAAAGGAGCAGATACCGTTCCTGCTGATGGGTTATAGACCTTCTACGGCCTTTCCAGCTCTCCTGGAGTAACTGCCTGTCTCCTGGAATCTCCTCCATGCTCTTGAGATTGTGCTGGGAGACATAGCAAACCTTCTGGAAAAGGCACGTATTGATGTGCCATCCTGGAGGAGTTGGACTGCCTGTGCAACCTCTGTAGGGTCCAGGTAGCGCCTCATGCTAACAGTAGTGACAGTGACCCTAGCTAAATGCAAAACTGCATTGGGAAAAAAAAGTCAGTTGCCTCCACCTATAAAACCATTCCTGTTTTGATGGTCGTCTCGTTGTTGCCCCTCTAGTGCACCTGTTGTTATTTTTATTAACACCATTATACCATACTCTGATTACGAAGTGTTCCTTTAATTTTTTTGAGTAATGTACATGAAATATGTATGAGGCTCATTTCTGTGTTGAAAAAAAAGGTAAAAGCTAGATTAATGGTCAAAGAGATTAATTATTTAAATAGTCAGTAGTTTGAATGCAGTATAACTATGCCTGATGTAACTTTTTGCACTTGCACTTTTTTCAAATAGTCTTTGCTGATGGTATTGCTATAAACAGTTTACATGTTCTGCAATGGTTTTTGTTATTTATTTTTTATTTTGTTGGAAAAGGTGATTTTTATCTCAGTGGGGACCTTATTTGTCAATGTCAGGGTTGGTGGATTTTGTTGTGATGCCAAATGCAGAGTAGAGGAGGCAGAATGGTTATTGCAGTTTTACCGGTGAAGTAAATGGTACAAAAACATAAATCCAAAAAAAAACAGGCTGGGAATTAAAGAACCAAAATCTAGAGAACCTCAAGAGAAACATACCTGAAGGAAGAAAGAAAATCCAGCACTGAGGAACGGCAGAGGAGGATTATATAAGGGAGACAGAACAAAGAGTGGAATAATTAGCTAATTGGGAGCAGGTGTGGACAGAAGCAGCTAGAAAGGACCTAAGGAAAAAGGGAAGGGGCCTTAAAGGGACAACAAAGAGTAATGAAGGAAAACAGTGTTTAACTGTAAATAGAAAATAAATGATAAAACTAAATGACTACAAAATAAGGAATGGCAAAGGGGAAAACTAGAGGATAAAGAAAACATGGAAAACATAACCTAAGAATAAGAGAATGAATAATAGCAAATAATATATGCAAAAATGCCAAAGAGATAACAAGGAAGAATAGAACTAAGTATTCAAAAAGATATAAATTCTACAATATAGAAAGAAATAAAGCTTAACTGAGAAACCAAAAAGTTCATAATGGCAGATTATGACAGTTATGTCAAATATATATATATATATATATATATATATATATATATATATATATATATATATATATATATATATATATATATATATATATATATATATCAGTCAAGTGATATGTATATATTTGGTACATATTCTTTTTGAGGGGTTCCCTTATTTATACAGTATGCACCTCTAAGTCACCCAAAATATGATTTTTTTTTTACCCACATTAAGCTTATGAAACAAAATATTCATGAATTTAAAGACAAACTTCATTCAACATACCATTCTCAGCTCAGAACAATAACCTACTGATTGTAATGATTTTTTTCCCATTTTAACATATTTTGTTGTGATGGATTAGATATCCTTTGTCTTTGAATTAAACCTTTAATAATTTAAGCATGATTTATTAATTTTTTGTATGTTAACAAATAGAAAAGATTCAAAAACACAATGCAGACGAATGTCTTCTCTCACCACATTCTAATCTAGGATTGTATCCTGTTAAGTTTTCCTTAAATAAAAAAATAAAAATTAACCAATCTGACTGTCTGGTCTGCAAAGTGTCTTGAGATGACATTCTTTGTAAATCGGCTCTCTGTAATCAAACTGAATTGATTTGAATTGAAAGGTTAGACACCATCAGGCGAAATATTTAAAATGACACGATTTTATAAGCTCGGGTCATTAAAGCCTGTTTTCATGGCTACTGCCACTCATGCTGCTGGGTGGGAATAAATGGGAAAGTTTGAGTGCCTTCATGTGGACAGCATCCTAAAACGACTGGATTCCTTAATTGCCATCTTGATAACAACATAAGTACATGGTTAAAAAACCATAAATCTTACACTATAATTACAGAAGCATTTAGGATTTTAAGGCAAGACAAATATGAAAATACATACAGTGTACCAGTTCATGTCCAATACCTTTAATAGGGAGTGGTAACTTTTTACTGGAGTGGAGAGGTTAGAAATCTACTAGTTGAACTGAATTGGGATAGATTCCAGTTAAAACATCTTAGAAAGTGTATCTGAATCTCAGCTATGTCAATACATTGACATTTTCAGTGAAACAATGAATTCTAGTGCCACTTTTTTGATGCCTCAGCTGCCTTACTCACACCACTCCTCCTTGTGGTTACAGGTTTTTGGGAAATCCACGTAATTACGAAGGATGTCCCACTCCTGCAAACAACTTCTGAAGCATCTTTAAAATTAGGGTCACATTTCTTGCTTTTTCATCTGAACTGGTTGATGGCACCAAAGTATACAGAAGATGAAAGACACAGGCCTAGACTGAACTGTAACGTCCCTTCTTACTCGTGGTTGTAACCCTGTCATTTTCAAGTTCTGCCATGCCAACAGGAATGAATTAGGTCACTGTGTCTGTTGTCTGAGACAAAAACAGTACATTTAACCAGGGCTGAAAATGATTTTTTTTTTCTTTTTTTTATAATTCATAAAATAAGAAGAAAACTTTAACAGAGGAGGAACATAGGCAGTATGTGCACGGACCAAATTTTTTATTACAGAAGTTGGGGGGACGTATTTTTTCAATATTACTCTAATGTATAATTTAAACGTGTTTTCTAGTAGTTCTTCTGTGTTTGTTTAGTCTTGTATCTCTTTTATCTCTCTCCTGACAAAATATATGGATGCATGACATAAACAACTGGACAATTTGGGGTGCAACAAACCATTTAGATAAAAAACACATAGTTTTACAATTATTATGAAATTGAATATATAAAATGAAATTCATAGATTAATTTTTTTCCTAATTTGATGATAATAATATATAATAATAATACATAGTATTTATCTCCACTTTTAATAAACCAAATATACTTTACAAGGTTATGGAAAGCTTTATAATTTGGTCGAGGATCTTGACGTGGATCTGCTGCTTTATGGAGCCAGTGAAGGTGTTTTAGGATGGGTGTTACACAGTTTTTTGAATGTAGTCTGAATGTGGAATGTAATTGCAGGTGGTCTAAACTTAAGGAAGCGGGCTTCAGTTTGCGCTGTTGTTTTCCTCTTGGTCCTAGTGTTCGACGAGTGTTGGTGTACTGTAGCGTAACATTGTTTTTTGGACAGCAAAAAATGCAGGGGCCAAAATATATATTTTTTAAAAGGTGCAGGGAACATGTCCCCGTGTCCCCCCCAAAAAATATGTCGGTGAGTATATGTGATGACTTAATATTTTATTTTAGTTTTATATTTTTTTTGATGTTGCTAAGTTCTAGTCTATTTTTTTAACTCCTTTGAAATAGTCACTGATATACAACTAGGTATTGTATTGAATTTTAGTGCACATACTGCATTTCCAAAGTAAATAGAGCTAAATGTCATGGTTTTGGTTATGTTTTGCTTTACTTTGCTTCTTGTTTTCTAGTTTTAGTGGTTTAATTCCTATTTTGTTGTAATTTCTAGATCTATGTTAGTTCTCATGTTTTTCTCTTGTCCTCTGTTGCCCTCTTGTGTGTGTGTGTGTGTGTGTGTATGTTCCTTTCCCCTTGGCTCCCTCGTTGTCTCCTCACACCTGCTCCTTGTCAGCTCGTTAGCCCTCCCTTTGTCTCTGTCAGCTATTTATGCTCTCCCTCTGCTCTCACTCTTTGTTGGTTCCTCTGTTGTTGCTGGTCCTGTCATCGCTGCAATCGTCTCCCCTTGTCTCTCCCTTGCTCCTTCTATGTGTTTTCCCTTGATATCTCCATGATTCTGGTCTGTTAAATTTTAGTTGGATTTTTGGACTGCCTTTGTTAACCATTTTTTCATTAAAACTACAAGTATTCACCTCAGCCTCTCTGCCTCTGCATTTGGGTCCTCCAAACCTTAACCAAAACGTGACACTAAAGGCTTAGAATAGATACTGATTCAGCATCATCTTTCTTGGTTTCCAAAACAGCAGCATAGGTACAGACATACATTAACTTACTCTAATGCTACACAATCCCAAATCATGCAGAAATTTGATGAGTCAAAGAGACATACGCCATTATTTCGTGTATAATGATCCACTTTTTAGATAGCCTTGTCTTTTCATTATTTATCTCTACATATTTTATCAGATTGTTTTAGGCTCAGAACAAAAGGGGAGGTGGAAAGAAAGTTTGTTTAAAAAAAATGTTTATTTAGGATGGAACTTCTGAGTGTTTCAGGCAGGAACCTCTGCAAGGGGAGAACACAGGTTAGTGATCATGTCAATCTGACGGAGGATGATTAGGAACATGTGAGTCACTAACCAGGTCTTAAAGTTTAAGCCCAGAGGATGAGACTGGTTCCAGCCGGTAGGCTGGCAACAAGACACGACGGGTGTCACCCAGAGAGTTACAGATGCTGAAGTCCTGGAGGTCTCAGAACAGGGAGGAGATCAGAACCAAGAAGAGGAAGGAAGGCAGGATTACACAGAGTGTGAAGCCAAAAAACGTGTTGCAAACATGCTCAGGATTAAGAACCAGGAGATCAAAGATCCAAAGAGGTACCCAAGGGAAAAAAAATAAATAAAAAATTCAACTTCATATTTTATTAAACCCTAGCCTATAATTAATGTGTAAAAACAAAGCAAAACAACACAAAAGCATGTGTAAAAGTAAGTTAAAAAAACTTGATTTTAAAATTAAATCTTTAAAATGTCTCATACTTTCTACCCTGAACTCTTTATAGATTATAATCTCTATTTAGTTCCTCAGGTAAATGTCAATGTCAGGGTTACCTGATATTCCATTTGGGCCATATTCATAAAAGTTCCACAGTCATTTTCTTTTTACAGGTTGGTCTACATACTATTTTTTTACCTGAGAAGCTTTTTTGTTTGGAAAATTAAAAATTTCAATGCATGGTTACCTTTAGTCTTGTAGGACAGAACAGCATATTGTTTGTGTCCTAGAGTGGTTTATAAGGAGCCTACTGTTCTCCTAAGCTGCCACGTTTGGATCGAGGGTTTGTAAGTTCCTGAAGGAATGCCAGTAATTAGCTTCATAATCTTAAGCTTTAGAAAATCAGCAGGAACACAGACTTTATCGTTGTTTGAAAGTCCTCCATATGGTCCAATTTGGCTGTATTGTGAAAAAAGTTCTTGTTAATTATCAGCAGATTTTAAAGTAGAATTAGACATAACAGATAACAAATTTAAACAATACTTTAGCAAAGTCTGGTTAAGATCAATTTCCTCCATATAATTTATGAAACTATACATTATACACATACATTCCTCCTACACCTCCTCAAGAACGGTTAAAACAAGTACATGCCATTAGTTTGTTTTGTATTTCCCTAAATATAATTTACAATAAAGAGGTTCTATTGAATTGTAAAGAGATTATGTTGTAAACAAAACAGAAATACATCATCAGCTCAATTTTCATAAAAGATTGTAAAATGTTCATTTAGTAATTTATTTATTATTAAATAGAGTATAGAGACTCTAAAACAGGCCTTTAACTGACAGAGCAACCAACTTAGAGCAGTAAACATACTAAAATTGTAAACAGATTTATGAATATAATAATAAGATTAATCAATTAGCAAAATAATCATTAGTTTCAGCCCTAGTAGTAAGCAAAAAGTTAATTTAACATACAATAAATGTGTGTACTTTTCCAATAACATAATAATTAACCAAAAGTATGAACTGATAAGAATGCTGCACGTTGGAGCAGTAGGTAGTACTGTTGCCTTGCAGCAAGAAGGTTCTGGGTGCGATTCCCAGCCCAAGCTCCATGCAGTCTTTCTGCATGAAGCATGCATGTTCTCCCCGTGCATGTGTGGGTTCTCTCCGGTTACTTCGGCTTCTTTCCATAGTCCAAAAACAGGTTAAATGGCTTCTCTAAACTGTCCTTAGGTGTGAGTGTGTGCGTGAATGGTTGTTTGTCTCTGTGTTGCCCTGTGATGGACTGGCGACCTGTCCAGGGTGTACCCCCGCCTCTCGCCCATTGACGGCTGGAGATAGGCACCAGCACCCCTCGCGACCCCACTCGGGACAAGCGTGTCAGATAATGGATGGATTGATGGATAATAATAAGAAAAGTTAATTTAACATACAATAAATGTGTGCACTTTTCCAGTAATGTAATAATTAACCAAAAGTATGAACTGCTAAGAATGCTGCATGGTGGAGCAGAGGGTAGTACTATTGCCTTGCAACACAAAGGTTCTGGGTGGGATTCCCAGCCCAGGGTCTTTCTACATGGGGCTTGCATGTTCTCCCCGTGCATGTGTGGGTTCTCTCCGGTTACTTCGGCTTCTTTCCATAGTCCAAAAACAGGTTAAATGGCTTCTCTAAATTCTCCTTAGGTGTGAGTGTGTGTGTACATGGTTGACCCTCTCTGTATGTCTCTGTGTTGCCCTGCGACAAACTAGTTACCTGACCAGGGTGTACCACACCTCTTGCCCATAGACTACCGGAGATAGGCACCGGCCTCACCAAGACCCTAACAGCACTCAGCGGGAGAAAATGAGCTAGACTCAAGAGTAAGAATTCTTTAACCTGAGGAAATCAACTCCTACTCCGAAAGTATAATATGATACAGATCAAGTAACAGCTTGAAGACTTGACTCTTTCTAAATGCTAAGATCATTGCAGCCAACAGGGACAAGGACAATGACTGTCTGCAGAATTTGTCCAGTTTTGAAGCATTTTTGTGTATCGCATGCAGTATGTAGCTCGTATTGCATCAACCACGTACATGTGTATTAAGTGGTAGTGCATATCATACATTAAACAAAGATAAACATTTCAGAGATTATTAAGACAGTTATATCTGCTATAATTACTGGGTCACGTTTTTTTTTTTTTGCTGTGTCACAAATACTTTGTAACAGTGCAGGTGGCAAAGGTTTTAAGGGATGATACAATTAATCTTCAGACCATATTGTTAGCTAGGATAACAAAAGCTGTTAGTTCCTTCTATAAACATCTCTCCACCTCATTGTCTGGGTGTGTGAAAGAGGCACTGAAATCTGTCAGGTTTCAATAGCTACATCCACTCAGAGAGGTGTATATGTGTCAACACGACACCAAGACTTTGAAATCATTAAAAGCGCCAATGAAAAGAGTCATTTTTTTCCACAAAAGCCTGCATTATCAGATAATTCCCCTCACCGTCTAAACTTACTCCAAACAAATGTGATTGTTGTGACTCAGCAAGGATATTAATTCTTGTCAAAACAAAGTCCCTTGAACTCCACCAAGCCTTTCTTTAAGGCTCTAGAAAGCAAAGATGAGCCTGGAGAGGATGTCTGTCAGTGTGTGTGTGTGTTGTCCTTTATGCAAGACAACCCATCTCTTTTTAATGCTGAGTGCTTCTCTGAGGTGTACAGTACAGTTAACCAGAATGAACAGAGAAAGGACTCCTTTCTTCTAGCCTTCCTCGCTAACAGTGAAAGTGCAGTTCTACCTCAAGCTCTGGTTTCTGTGCTCCTTTTGTCCAAGGCCACCAATTGAGAACACAAAATGGGTCTGGATGGAACTCAATACAGCGACATCACATGTCTCCCTTCCCCCTATCAGGGCAGCTGTCACAAAAATGACAAATCTGGATCCGTTTACCAAGAGGAAACACAGAACAGCTGTTGAATTATGCACTTGCTGTCTCACCACACAGAAATGTCCAATTTTTATCAGGAACGTGATATTAAAAACAGGGATAACCCCTCCCCATAACCTTTAAATTTTTTTTTTCCAGCTAACACTTGAAACTTTCCCTGATGGGCTGCATATAAAGCAATGCACTGACCTGGTAATGTGAGCAGAATGCCTACCCCTGAGTAGCTCTGCAGGCACTAGACGAGAGTTTTACAGAAGGTCTGTTCCAGCAAAGGGTTGAAACTGGAGCCTTTTATTGGTGAAGGAATGTTGCCGGTAAACAGTTTTGCTATCAGATATGTGTGGTACCAAATGTGACCTTCACAATCAAAGGTATTAAGTGCCAACCAACAGGATCATGAACAGGGATAAACCTTTGGAGAGGTTTAAAGGAGGGTTCGTTTTTTTTTTTCTTCCGTCCATCACCTAAAAGTGGAAAGACTACCGTCTGACCAAGACATGATCATCCACTGAACTGAAATACTGAAAAAAGTAAACATTAATTAGAGAAGAAGCCAGATGGTTGCTTGTAACTTGCACAGATGCAAAGTTCATGTTGGAGTGTTGATATGATGACTGTTTGAAGTGCACTCAACCAATTTTGCCTTTGTTTAAGAGCACTAAACCAGCATTATGCATTAAGTGGGGCCTTGATAGTACCGTCATGGTTGAGGAATATCTGAAGTTATTCAGTTTGATGTGGGGATGGGTGGATCTAAATAGTAGGTAACCCCTAAAGATAATGTGATATGCCTGCAGCACACAAAAAATGGGATAGAATTTATGTAAGCACTGAAATCAAAGCATTTAAGGTTTAATGGTGACCCATCAAAATTCCAGAGTCTCCTTCGGAGTTGCTTTTCACTTCAGACTTACTGCTCAGATTCTCCCTGTGAAATCAAATTCAAATTTAAGTTTATTCACAAAGGTTAACAATACAGTAGTTTATAGATGTGCAAAGTTTGCAGGAACCACTAACAACAGTTGTTTACAATGCTAAACAATCCATTGGTAGGGGAATCCATCCTTAACGTTTGTTACCCAATGTAAAAAAAATAGATAAAAAAAAAACAGGTGAGATTTTCCATCCATCCATCCATCCATCCATCCATCCATCCATCCATCCAAGGTTTGATGCTAAACTATCTCTTATCTGCATAACGATTTGCGAAAAAGGTCATCCACAAAAAACAACCTTTTTGCTCAACAAACAGACATGTCCAGTGGATGTCACACACTACACATACATCTTTCTGAAATGTTTTGCAATGGAGCATAATTAAAAACATAATCAAGACCATGAGTGAATCTTTAATTACTATCTACCTGAGGGACACTCACACCCTCCGTTAAAGTGGCTTTTGGTGCAAATATGTTCTCACATTTGTGAGCCACTTAGTTATATATTATGTTATACTCAGTATTGACATATCTTATTGTCACCAATTAGATTAACAATCTCATTGAAATGAAAAAACCTCCAAGATGTTACAAGTAAGAGATTATCTATATATCTGTATCTTCAAAACATTAAAACTGTAAAAAAAAAAAAAAAAAAAAAAAAAAAAGACAATTTAAAGATCTTATACCAGTGGTTAGAAAGAGATGCAGATCTAAGCAGTCATAAACTGATGGACCAAATATGTTAGAGCGTACATGTTTCTGGGACGTATATCCAGCCTTTTGAATAGATTATTTTGTGCTTATTGATAAGGAAACTATCAGTAATAAAAATATCATGTTACCGGCAAATACTAAAATGGGTTTCTGGGTCAGTCGTGACTCTCCTGACCTACTTTAAGTGTATCCAAATCCAAACCATCTTGTTTGAGGTAACTGCAACGTCACCCTTCATACATACATTATGTTCTTTCTAGTGACAGACGAGACACAGGTGTGTCTGCCTTAAATGTTTACATCCAGTGGGACCATAGGGTCTCACGCAACACTGCAAAGACGCTTAATGCTTTAAAATCTGTCTAGCACAAGTGTCCCTAATATTTTACATACATGTGACTTTAAGGGAAAGAGAAATGTTTTTACTCAGGATTTAAAGCAATTTAGGGTTTAGCACTTTTACAGTTTACTGTGAGTTTATTCCAGATTAAATCAATTAAATTCTATTTATTCATATAGCGTCAATTCACAACACATGTCATTTCACGACACTTTACAGAGACAAATCAACTAGATCAGTAAATCAGATTGGTGGAGCATACAACACAAAGATGCCTCTCTATGTTTTTTTTTTTTTTCTCCCGGGATGAATAGTAGATTTCTCACAGTCATTAAATACATATTTGTTATGAAGTGTTATTTAAAGAGATCTCCAAGTGATCTCTATTCAGAAAAAAGAACAGGAGAGAAAAAGCTTCACGGTTCAAAAGCTTCAAAATGATTAAATCCTTCTGTTCTAGGCTGTGATACAAAACATATATATGTCCTCAGAAGATGGATAATCAGGCAGAATGTACAGGGTTCCTTTTAGTTAACTTATTTGTGTAAAGCATTAGTGGGTTCCTTGTTAAATTAAATTGCTGAATGACCAATTTGACGGAGCTTAATCCAAAAAAAAAAATGTATGGCATTCTTAGACAATAGTTGGAACCTCTTTTAGTTTCATGTATCTTTATCTGTTGTTACATTTATGCACTCTGTAGTAGCACTCTTTGTCTACTATGACAGACTAATTAAAAGTTGTGTGTAGTGTGTATTTGTTTTTTATCTATTATCTAATTACATTTTTTTGATGAGGTTCCATTCTAGTGTCTCAGCCCATCTTAATCTCCTTTTCCCCTAAATTTGGTGTAAATTTGAATAAAATCCTGATTTAATTGAGCTTCATTTCTGAACAAACTGGGAATTATTCCATTATTCTTATCTTTTAGAGTAAAAAGAATAGATTGAATTTGAAACCCTCTAAAAAGACTATAAAGGTCAACAATGGCCAAGATGTGTAATGAGTTGGTTTGAAAAACTTACAATGGTATTATCATACTCACAAAAAGGCCCTATAAACTCGTTCCTGTAAAATCATTGTAAACCGCAGCAGCTGGCCAGCTGGCTCTGACAGTCATTACTAGACCTGGGGTTTTACAGTGATGTTAATGCAGGGTTGTGTCACACTTGCTAAGAGAGCGAGGCAGTACTGAATGGGTACACAGTGACTTTGCCGTGGCAGAGTGGGCTCTTTTTGAAGCTGTAATTCGAAACAAGTGCGTGGCCAGGATTACAGGTTGCCGGTTAAACAGAAGCTACGGAGCAGCAGCAGGGCGTTCTCCCTTCAGGAAATTAAAAGCCACCATTTCTTCCTTCAGTCTGTCCATCTTCTGTCATCTGCTGCCAGCTCAGTTAATGAATAGCACACTAATGGAGTTTTGCTCTCCTTGTCTCTGCTGAACATTAACCATTGTTCTTGACCACTGAATTGATGTGGGTAGCATTTTTTTTAAAGTCTGCTGACATAAATGCAAATAGTTTAATGATCATGTTCAAACAGTTTATAAAATTAAAGGATTTGTACTAAAATGAGAGGAAGTGAATACATTTTACTGCAGAAGTTGTCAGTTTTGTTTTAGTTAAATGCCATTAATTAATAAGGACAGTTAAACAAGTGTCAAGTTGTGTTCTTTTAACTGATACCAGTAGTTAATATCTCACTAGAAACAGCTTTGTGTAGTCTCTGTCCAGTTTTTTAGTTGGTACCAGAGGCTAAAATTAACATTCGGTCAAAGAAGGGTCGAAACCAAACCTAGACTTCTACCATCTAACAACAACAACAGCAACTCTAACAGCTCTGAAATAATTGCATTGAATTCCCAAAACAAAATAACAGTAAAAAACTTTTTCTTCTCATTAGATTTTAGATGATGTGCTTCTTTTTGCTTTTTTTTTTAAATATCAATTTCCATTAGAAGAAAAATGTATCTCAATCCTTTAAAAACCTGAAGGTTATTCTGTGCTTTAAAAATTACACAGAGACATAAACTGATGGTTCTTAAAAAAAAAGGTTTTATTTTATATATTGAAGTTGTACAGAGTAATTGAAAACTTTTCACAGTGCTACACTTTTTCCACAAATGGTATTAAATCTCTTTTCTAAGAAATTAACACTGTCAGGACCTGCAGTGTATATATTTTTTGTTGCTATGTTATTGTTGCCATTTTACTAGATTTGTCTACCATTTGAAAGGTGTTTCCTAGTTTATTTTCAAAAAAGAAAAACGTTTATATCTCTGGCATATTTCTAAACATTTTTAGTTTGTTTTGTTTTTACTTTATCCAGTCATGATGGCTGTATTTTTTGATTCCCCCTTCTTAAATTCTTCCTTGTATTTTTCCCATTCAATCCTTTCTCCCCTAGCCAGAGCTGCTGTTAATTACCTTTGCTAATTACCTGCACCTGTGTTTCCTCATTTGCTCTATTTCCCACACCTGTTTGGTTCCCAATTTAAGCTCTTAGTCAGTAGCCAGTATTCATTGTTCCTCAGTTTATCCCTGTGTCTACATGCCTGTTGCCATGTTCATTTGCTTCAGAATTTCTTCAAATGTTATTAGGTGTTTCTGGATTTTTTTGGCTTCTGTGTGAATACCATTTTAAAGCTAACACTATTTTATAAATTGGTTTAGAAAA
This sequence comes from Cyprinodon diabolis, assembly GCA_030533445.1. NCBI lineage: Eukaryota > Metazoa > Chordata > Actinopteri > Cyprinodontiformes > Cyprinodontidae > Cyprinodon > Cyprinodon diabolis. The sequence goes on along the minus strand of CM060076.1, from coordinate 10,622,179 downwards.
ATAATTTGCAAACTGCAGAGTTTTTAAGCTACTAAATGGATCTTTATTCAAACAATAGAAAATGGAAATGCCCTCCTGTGCTTTTAACTTGGAAAAATGGAAACATAGCATAGAAACAAACACTTCAACATCACTTGTTTTAAAACATCTTTAGAAAAAATGTACCGGTAATAATCAAATCTGTAGACATGAAAAGCTGCTGTAAATCACCTCCAAAAAAGCCATTCATAGCAAAAATAAATAAATCATTATCATTATTAATTAAGCTGCTTAGTAAAAAGCCTCCGTGAAGAGAATTGGCTTGTCCTCGTTTCCAACTGATGAATGGACAGGGGGATTTCAGACTAAATGTGAAGGCTGAAAATGAAAAAATATAAAGACTGAAATGAATTTGAAAAAGGAACATCATTTAGTCCAAGAGAGTGCTTTTATCATTTTAAAAGTGTTTTAAATTTTACTCAAACTAGTCATGATACATTTTTAAAATGCCATTTTGTTAACATTTGTATTTTAGGTTGTGTTTCTGTCAGTAGTTATTTATATTATCTACTTGTTTTAACATCATGTACCCAAAAGAGTGCTTTCATCAGTTTCATGCATGTAACGTTCAAGAACGATTCATGTAAATAATTAAGTCATATTTGGGCTTAAGAACAGCTGCTTATGTGAAGTGCTGATGACCACATAGACTGCATCAGAAAGTCAATATGTGTTCATTTAACTCCTGCAGTGCTGACCAATGAAAACCATTATCAAGGGGCCATCTGAACCATACGACTGTCGTCAGACCTCTGAATTAAAACCTTAAAAATATTTGGCTCATTGTAGCTTACCACCTACTCCATCATCCAACATCTGACTGATTCACAATTAACTCAAGTGAATATTATGTTTTATTAATACATTTCCCAACAATATGCTTCTGCAAAAGAAGGGCTCTTGGGGAACACCTGAACATACAGCTTTGAGGCTTGAAGAAAGAATAACAGAATAACATTTTCTAAGAAAATAAGGGGATGGCCAACATAAGTCTGAAAGGTGGTCTTGTAAAAGCCTATATATATATATATATATATGTATGTATGTATGTATGTATGTATGTATGTATGTATGTATGTATGTATGTATGTATGTATGTATTTATTTATTCATATATATATATATATGTGTGTGTGTGTATATATTTATTTATTTTGTAAAAACCTGGATGTATGATTGGTGGCTTGTAAATCTTCTGTGTAATATGTGTTTTTTTTTTATGGATGGTTGCATCTATTTTTAAACTTTAGCTGCTATCTTCTCCACCAAACCATCACATTCAGGATAAAGGTTTATAGTTGAAATATTTTGCATGTTCTGAACTGCCACTCTCTTAAGAGATACTTGGGGCCCGATTTTCAGAACATTGCAATCAAGGGCCCCAAATACACCCTATATCACAAGCCCAGATGAGCCAGTTTTAGGAAAATAACTGCCATCTTTACAAAAGAAATATATTATTTTATTTTAATCATGTTACTTAACTGTCACATAATCGTACAAACACCTTGGCTACTTTTCTGTAATTGCCTTCTGTAAGCTGTCACTAAAAACTGTAAATCCCCCAAGAGAACAAAACAGTTCCTGTGATTGTTGGCAGGCATGTCAGGATTCCTGACAAGTATGTGCTCTGACCTTTGACCCAGGTAGTGCCTGAAGCTGGAAAACTCTACATGGAGCTAAAATAGTTTTCAGAAAAAAAAGACCTCTGACTCAATGGAAATTTTGATGTAGAAACATCCTTACGTTTATGTTTATGCCTTTGTGTACTTATTGCCAGATGTTTAAAAAAAAAAAAAAATGATACCAAAAGAGTATTTAGATGTGACTAATCATTTGGATATGTTCTTGCACTAATACAGTTATATTTGTATATTCCTCAGATTCAGAATCTAACTTGTATCTTCAGTTAAAAGATTTCATAAAATCTGACAGCTTGGATTAGCTAAAATCTGCTCTAGTATCTTAGAATAACCAGCAGTGTATTTATTATTTAGAAGCTCAAATAAATGTCTATATAGTTCATGATTAACTAAAATGTACTTTATTATAAGAGGGACACTAGTAAAGGTAATTCTGGCCTATTTCCATAACCACCGTTGGGATTAGTAAACTTAAACTGCTTTCAGCTGAACAAAATTGTCTTACTTGAGTATCATGCTTCACTCTACGATGACAGCACTTGTGTCCCCAGTTTATTACTTTTTTGTTACTTCTGCTAACTTTAATCCCTGCAAGCATCCAAATATTATGTTGTTTTGCAGTGAGCATAGATGTGTGTGACAGTATGATGGTGAAAAAATGTGAAAATATGATGAACCTGAAATTTTTTCATACTTGATTAGCATTGGTTTATGAAAAATGGCAGTGACGGAATAAGCCAGGAAAATATTCTTAAAAATGAAAACGCAAAGAGAAAAGCTTTACGTCCTCTGAATTTCTAATGCTTGTATCTGTCAAAGAAAGCAACTTAGCTTCTGTCACTTTATGGATTTTCCTAAAATTGATCAACTTGATCATCTGGGTTATCACTCTGTTACTCAACAAAACAAACTTAGCATACTGTAGTTTATGTGCTTCCTTTTAAGGTTAAACATCCATCCATCCATCCATTATCTGACACGCTTGTCCCTTGTCCCGAGTGGGGTCCATCACAGGGCAACAGAGACAAACAGGACAAACAACCATTCACACTCACACCTAAGGAGAATTACTTTGACTGTAACTATAACGCAGTTACCATTGCAGACACCCCATTACTGCGCGTTACTCAGGTCGCACAATGAACCTTTTTTCATGATAGGACTCGTGCGCAGCTGCGTGAAGCTGACACCCCGCCCACGTCAAAAAACTCTGCAAATAGACTGAATGGTTAGTGAAACGTTAGTGCAGATTTGTGCAGAAAAAAATATTGTTTGTGCTACTTTTGTTTAAGAGATATTAAAGATTATTTTTTAGGTCATCCAGAGGTGCGCGCCTTGTCATGAGAGAGGGGAGGATGAGAATTGCTGATGTATAGTGAGATTCCGTCTGTCAGTTGGGAAGGTGGGTGTTTCCGCTGGCGGGTGTTAACGTACAGCACACACAGAGAGATGGAGAGTGAGGATGACTCCAGCAGCAAAACAGCGTTTTCCACATGGAAATACCGGTGTTACGTCGAGCTGCGTTTCCCCACCACATAACGGTTTCTTCTGCATCTCCGCACAGCGCAGGCGGCAAGAGTCACCGCGCAAGCGACAGGAAACGCGCATGCTCGCTAAAGGCGCGCCACAGTCGCCCTGTGCTTGCGCCACAGGAGAACTACGGAGAGCGTGAACGATCAAATGATAGCCTATATGAAGAAAGGGAGAAATCTGGATGGATGGATGGATACTCTGACTTTTCAACCTACTGTATTTTTTATTTTAAACATTATTTGATGGCCTTTGTGGCAGGGATGGAGATCCATATTTTATGTCACACACAGAGTATACATCTAGATAGATAGATGTTGCAGTATCTATAACAACCCAAACACACAGGATTTCAGAATTAGACATCCCCAGTTATTAATTTCATATACTCACCAGATCTGAATGCCCTATTAAAAAACTTCACATGGCGTTCCCCCCTGATGTCATTTACGTTGAGTTGCAATAAATGCTAAACTCTCTGCAGGTTCTTGTCTTTGTCGTCCGCTCTATTCAGCTGGCTTTGGAATCACACGGCGAGAAGGTGGGGGCTGGGTGGTGAGGGTTACGGGGGCGAGAAACGCAAAAGTAACGCAATAGTTACTTTTACTAGTAACTAGTTACTTTTATTGTGGAGTAACTCAGTTACTTTTTGGGAGAAGTAACTAGTAACTATAACTAATTACTTTTTCAAAGTAACGTGCCCAACACTGCTAATGGCAGTGGGGTAGAAACTGTTGTGGAATCTGCTGGACCAGCATCTGATGCTTCGAAGTCTCTTCATAAAGGGCAGCAGGGAGAATAGTCCATGGTGGGGGTGTGAGGGGTCATTTATGATGTTACGGGCTCGGGACACGCAGTGCTGCGTTGAAATATTTATTATGGAGGGAGGAGGAGCCCCAAGGATCCTCTCTGCTGTTCTCACCACTCTCCTCACGTTCTTCCAGTCTGAAGCGCTGCAGCCTCCACACCACACAGTTAGGCAGCTGGTCAGAATGCTCTCTATGGTGCTTCTGTAGGAGGTGGTGAGGATGGGTGGGGACAGGTGGGCTCTCCTCATCCTCCACAAGAAGTACATGCGCTTTTGTGCCCTTTTGATCAGCGAGGTGGTGTTTAAATTCCAGGGTGTCTGTGATGTGCACCCCCAGGAATTTGGTGCCACTGACAACCTCTTCAGCTGAGCTGTTGATGACCAGTGGAGCTTGGTTAGGACGGTTCTTCCTGAAGTCCCAGATTATCTCCTTCGTCTTCTCCATGTTCAGGATCAGGCTATTATCTTTGCACCAGTCCACCAGCTGCTCCACCTCCTCTCTGTAGTCCAGGTCGTTGTCATCTCTGACAAGGCCCACCACCGTTGTCTGCAAACTTCACAATGTGATTAGTGGTGAACCTGGGGACGCAGTGACTTGTGGGGACACCCTAAGGGAACCTGTGCTTAGGATGATGACATCATAGGTGTTGTGTCCAACCCGGACTGACTGAGGTCTGTTGGTGAGGAAGTCTAGCAACCAATTGCAGAGGGGTGTATTGAATCCCAGCTGTTTCAGTTTGTCCATCAGATGCTGTGGGATGATGGTGTTGAAAGCTGAACTGAAGTCCAGGAACGGCATCCGCACGTGGGTGTTCTTCTCCTCCAGGTTTGCCAAGCTCAGGTGGAGAGCAGCAGAAATGGCGTCCTCAGAGGATCGGTTTTGTTGGTAAGCGAACTGGAACGGGTCGAATGTAGGTGGCAGACCGGAGACGATGTGTTCTTTAACCAGCCTTTCAAAGCACTTCATCATGATTGGAGCCAGAGCAACAGGCTGGTAATCATTTAATGAGCTGACCTATGGCTTCTTTGGGACCGGAGTGATGTTGGCAGACTTGAAGCATGCTGTCACTACGGATTGGTCCAGCTAGGTATGTTATCTGGGACCTTCCTTGGATTGACTCTCCTCAGAGTTTTCCTCGCTTCAGCTACGTCCGGGTTTAGTGCCTCCTCCCCCTGGTGTGGAACAGCTTTTACTGCTGGAGTTCTGTTTAGTGCCTCAAAACTCCCAAAAAAGTTGTTTGGTTCATTTAGGAAGTCAGTGTTTGCTGTCTCTACCGGGGGGAGGGTGTGTTGTAGTCTGTGATCATCCGAATGCCTTTCCACATCCTCCTGGTGAGGCTGGAGTTGTGGAAAAGATCCTGGATCTTCTGGCTGTGGTTCTGCTTTACTTATCTGATGGCACGGTTTAAGTTGGCATGCGCTGTTCTTAGTGCCTCTTTGTCAACAGACTTGAAAGCTGAGTTCTGTGCTTTTAGCGATTTCCAAACCTCTCCTTTAATCCACGGTCATTAGTTGGCTCGGGTGGTAATGCTGACGTGCTCAATGCATTTGTTAATGTAGGCTGACACAGTCATGGCATACTAATCAATATTTAATAAGTTGTCAGGTAGAAATGAGGGAGAACAGTCTTCAAGTTAGCCTGGTTAAAATCCCCAGCAATGATGAAAACACCCTCTGTGTGTGCAGATTGGAGCTCAGAGATAGCCTGGTATAGAGTCTTCATGGCCTTTTTTGTTTTAGCGCTGGGAGACGCATTAACAGCAGTGATGCTAAGTACGCTGAACTTTCTGGGCAGATAGAAGTTAACAGTTAACAGTCAGAAACGCGATGTCTGGAGAGCAGAAGCTGGCGACTGATCTACAGTAGCATTTTTACACTGTCCGATATTGCTGGATGCAGCCAAGACTCCATCAGAATGATTGCGCAGCAGTTACATAGAGTTCCATTTGGAGAATATCCATTTTGTTTTCCAATGAGCAGACGTTAGAGAGCAGGATTGATGGAAGCGGAGGTCCTGTTCATACAGGCTATTATTGAGTTAGTTCTTATTCTGGCACCTTGCTGTTTTCAGCCACTCCTCAGAGCACATTGGTCCCTTGTTGGCCATCACTATGAAAGTTCTCTGCTTGTCACTGTTAAAGAACATGTGCACATTATACTTTATTTTAAGTTATATCAAGTTAAATATTTAATTGATTCTGTGACCAAACTGTGTTAAATAATCTCTTAAATTTGTAATCTGCTGAATCACCCCCGTAAAAATGAAATTCTTTGTGTCTTAATAATCACAGCGCCTAGCTCCGCCCCTGTCTTGGTTTTATGGTAAACCCAAGTGGGCTACACTGCATGAAAACTGGGATTTTCGTCAATATACGGCACTGTAGATTGTCGTGGAACTTCATGTTAGCGGCAGTTTACGGCAATTTGCAGGCTTCGCCAAAAACTCCTGTAAATTGTCAGAAATTGACGTGGACTTTCTTAGGCAGTGTTCCCCCCATGCCTCCCCCCCATGGAATTCTAGGGGAGGCTTTAACATGTAAATGAAAATGCTGTGAGCTATACAAATGCAAATCAGGGTTGCAGGGGGAGTTTTACCCCAAGTGACATTTTTCTAAAAGGTAAGAAAATCTCTGATACAAAGAGATCAGGCTCAGTATAGCCTCTTACATTTTAGCTTGAATTGATTTATTTAATTAAAGTATAGAGACCAAAACAGATCTTTAGCTGACAGAGCAATACATTTAGAGCAGTAATTATTTTTAAAAAAATTAGCATTTAAGAGAAAAAATAAAATGTCTGTCAATATGCTCAATTCACAATTACTTAAGTGGAAAAGTTTCAAGAAATGAGTCTGAGATGATTCACTTTATAACATGGCGCATTATCCTGTTGGAAGTAGCCATCAGAAGATTGGTACACTGTGGTCATAAGGTCCGGCCAGGTCAAGATCCGCAATTGCAATCGCACCAAACAGGAAAAAGAACATCGACAAATTCCGGTTTGTCAAATTAAAATATAGCAGCAACAGATCGGTGTCTAGAAATTATAGCACAATTCTTATATATAAAAAAAAAAAAACTAACACCGTTTATTTAAATGATTGGAACCAAACTATTGGTTATTCACCAACGAGGAAGCAGATTTCTCATCTCCATCAAAATATTTATTTTATACCGAGGGACTTAAACTTTAATCAAATCCATTCAAAAGAAACTTCTTATTACAGGAATGAAAAGAGATGCTGAGTTTGGGAGTAGAGAACAAGTTCATTCAAAAAAAGCAGTTTTGAATTATCCTTATCCCCGTTACAAAAATCTACAAAAATACAGTATATATATATATATTTGGGCAGAAACTGAACATATGCTGGACGATGGTGGGATTTTTTTATTATGTCATATTAAAATAAGCGCTCACAGGGTTCATACAGGAATGAGTGACTCTAATTTAATGCTATTTTAATGCTATTAGAAATGATTTTAATGCCATCAACAAGAACCATGTACACAAGTTATTAGTGTCCATGAAATATGAAGGAGCTGTAAGCACAGTTCCATGACTCCTGTATGTATGTACACACACACACACACACACGCGCACACACACACACACACACACACACACACATATATACGTGTATATATATATCCTCTAGCTTTTTCTCCGCCTGGAGCTTCCTTTCCGAACATACGGCTTTATGATCAGTTCCACGCAAATTAATAGCGATATAATATATCTGACAAAATAGTTTTTATAAGCATTTTTATTAAAGAATTATAAATACTTCGATAAACATATTTAAATAATTTTAGTGCCAATTAAGGCCTTGATAAAAAAAAAAAAATGAATGAATTGTAATTATTTTTAATGATCCGCGGAACCCCTGGTTCATCTCGCGCATGCTCTCTACAATCTCCAAGAAACTCAGAGCGGAGCGGTCTGGAGCCACAGCGGAGGATGTATGCTTTGCTTTGTGCAGGCGGTCTGGAGCGGAGTATGTGGGATTTCGGGGTAAAACTCCTCTTGGACGCGATGGCGACTCTGCAGTCGAACAAGACGAACTCAAAGAAGAGATGCTAGCGGTAAATATATGTTCGATTACTGCCTGCTAAGCTAAAAGCAGCCTAGCCTAAGCTACGGCTAATAGCAGCCTAGCCTAAAGCTACGGCTAATAGCCACCTAGCCTAAAGCTACGGCTAATAACAGCCTAGCCTAAAGCTACGGCTAATAGTAGCCTTGCAAGAACAAGCTTTATTAAAGTGTATTTTTTGTGATTCACAGGAAGCAGTACGCCGTCTTCACAACTCGGAGACTAATTGCAGGCGCTATGAACCGGAGCAAGGGTAAGATTTAAAGAATATGCTTTCATTCTGCGGTAAAAGGAAATGGATACGGATAGATACCGATCATAGCTGTACATTTTGTTTTCACAGACAACTGTCGCCTCACAATGAGGCGGTGACCTCCTATTTGCTTGGAGCCATATCAGCAAGTCCAGATTTGCACGATGTTGATAAAGACGACATTGTGTGTAAGTGACTTGTTTTAATGTTTTCTCCTTCCTTGTTACTGTGACTTGCGTTTGATTTTTTATTCATACCACTCTCATTTAATTGTTTTCCAGCTGCCTGTAAGACGTATTTTGAGACGGTACGCAGGAGCTGCAGATATACGCAGCCTGAGAACACGTAACGTGCGGAGGCTGCCAAGCAATCTGCTTGGAGTCGGGCTAGAAGAAAGAGGGTAAGACTTTATTTGGTGACTATTTTTCAGGTGCATTGATAGATGTGTTGTGTCCATACGCAGTGCGCTGATTCATTGTTTTTTTTTCAGCTGCTGAAAGCGAGGCAGAGTGTGCTAGCAGATGAGGAAGTGGAACTCTGGAAGTCCGCCACCGTCGACCTCATGTCCGAAGAAGATGGCGTCGTTGGCGGTGTCTCTGGATGGATTGTACGGTCGTCGCCATTTCATAGGCCGGATCTCACTGAACTCTGTGTTAAGCTGCAGTCCTGGTTAGAAGCGATGCCGAAGTACAGGGCCACGCACAGTAGGCGTCTGCACATCGGACCTGCCTCGGAGGGAATGCTGCCAGTTACCTCCAACCCCGAGGAAGCAAACGGACCGTTCACGGACTTGTAATTTTTAGATACGCATGTGTTTGGATACGCGTTGTATATAGTTGTGTATTTTAATAAAGCTCTTTCTTTGCATAAACAGCTTCCTGGCAAATGTTCATTTCCTGTATAAATTCATTAATGTCCTTGATGGTAGCCTAATAATTGTGTAGTAGTGTAGGATAACATAAATACACAGCATATGAATGAATGAATAAATATACGAATGAATAAATATACGAATGAATAAATATATGAATGAATAAATATATATTCATATGTATATATATATATATGTATGTAAATTTATATGTAAATATATATATATGCCAATCACGAGCGACTTTACTTGTTTAAAAAGAAGTGGTTCCGTCCAATACTCAGTAAGAAAATAGCCTGGCGTGGCCACGTGTGGTTTTGCTGCCAATCACGAGCGATTTTACTTGTTTGAGAATAGTGGTTTCAGCCAATACTGAGTAGGTTATACAAGCCAGACCTGGCCAGCCGTGTGGGTTTGCTGCATTCATATGCTAATTAGGGCCATTAGTACAGCTGATCGCTCTCCACATACGTCAGAGTCCGTTTCCGACAATTTGTGGCACGACAAACGCGGACAAGCACGGGTTGCAAATCGTCGGAAACTGACGAAAATCTGGGAGATCTGCGGGAGTTTACGGGGACGAAAATCTCACTTTTCATGCAGTGCTACTGCTAATTTAGGCTAATTAGCATTTATGTTAAATAAACAAACATATGCTTTGACCAGTAAGTAAAATAACTGTCCTTAAGGAATACTGCCCTGCATTTCTAGGGGTTTTCACATTTCTAGACACCTAATTTTAATTAATGGCTGATTAACCAGCTTTGCTAACCTGCAACCATCTGAATCAGATGTGTTAAATAAAGGGTTTTATTAATTCTTGTCCTGGAGGGCCAGTGTCCAGTTAAATTTAGATGCATTGCTGCTTTTACACAACTGGATCAAAGAATCTGTTTGTTAACAAGCAGGTCTTGGTACTTATCCCAATAAGTAAGTAAGTTGGACCTGCACTTGGACCAATACTGTAAGTATCTTTATAGTGGGACTTAAGGTAAGTTTAGTTGCTTTCTTTCAGCATACTGAAGTGATCTTAGGTTTGTGTGACTAAGTGACCAATGCCCAGACTCATATGATTATAAACTATCACAACAAGCTGTATATTTTGCTATTCTGTTGTCTTGTATCGGATAAGTAGGTTATTTTTTTTAATTCTTAAATAAATGCTGCCATTATTTTTATACAGTTCTGTCAAAGCTTTAGATAATAGATTGACATGTGTTTTTGAATTTTTATGCATATAACTTTCTTTATATATTGTGCAAAACTGAAATAAAGTCAAGAATAACACAGGAGGGGGTTTACATTTTAACAGCTATTTATTTTCTAAAAGTTGGAAAACAAAAATTTGCAATGAATAAAAACAGTATTTGCTTTATACAACTAGGAAAATGTTTACAGACAAAATAATAGAAACAGATACACAACAAAACATGGTAAAAAGATAAAGAACAGGACATCCTTGCGTCAGTGTGCAAACTGTTTATACAGACAGAAGTGTCATTTAACAAGGCAACACATCCTGATAAATTATTTAAATAGTATGTATCTACACGCACGCACAAGTCAAGCTCTCATAAACAGCTATGACAAACAAAACAATAATTTATTTGCTCAAAACAGCACTGAAAAATTGTTACAAAGCATATTTATAACCCCTTCCTTCCCACACACATTTTTTCTGGGGTGCATCAAGGCCCTGGGAACTCAGTTTTGTTTTCTTAGATACAAAACTATATACAGCTCATGTCAGAGTAGCACTAGGATTCCTGTTATTTCAAAAGGACGAATATTATTTTTGTTTTATCGTGTTATAAACAGTAATGAGGTAATATTGGTATACTTAAAATATCTTTTCTCCGTAGAAAAGGTACAAAAATCACACTAACTTCATATAAAAAAGCTCTTAGTGAGGAACACCCAATTTACCCTGTAAAGCAGTTTATCGGTTTTTACTGGAATAAAGAATCTGTTATTGGGAGGAGTTTTACTTATTTTGTACTTCCTTTGCTGCCTACACTGTAGGCAAGAGTCAATAAGGTAGATGCATTTACATCCTTTCATCTTGAAATCCTCAAAAGTTGAGGGAAAGAAATCTCTTCACTGACCAAGTGTATGACATCGTCAATTTGTAAGGAATCTTGGCTTTGCGATACCAGGTTAACTGATTTCATTTCATTGTTTAAACTTGGAAAATCATCACTTTCATCTAATCCTGAGAAAAAACAAATGCAATATCGGCAAAGCTCAGGGTTCTTAGGTTTAAACTAGAATTATGCTAAACTTAATTTCTCTACTCAACAGAGATTCTTAGGTAGAAAGTCGTTCTTTATTCATTCATGGCTAATCTTCCACACTGTACATGAATAAACACATACTCCCATAACATACCCCTTAACTCACTTCAAGTCCCTAACAGCAGAACATTCTAAACTATGCTGTATTTACTCTTTGAATCCTCAAATGTATCTTACAAATCATACAATAAGTAGTCTGGGAAAAATAGAATATATGTTTTTCTTTCTTCGGGATGTCTATCAAAAAAAAAATAAACCAGGAAGGCACACAGGCTGGAAATATGGAACAGAGTATATTATAAAGGCTTTGAAGTGCACTTTTTTCAGAGGAACCCTTCCCATTGTTGGTGTCCATCTTGCAAAGTCAAAGTTTTTTTCAGCTCTCAATAATCTTTGATCCTTAACCAGAAGTTGGCCAATTGGTGCTTTGTCCAAACCTACTTCAAGTTACCCTGAGGCTAACAGTATGACCTTCAACCCACTGGAGAGTGCACAGCACAGAAGAAAGTTATGCAGAAATAAATCAGCTCCTGGACTGAGCAGGAGAAAATCATGTTGTTACTTTACAAAAAATATGTATTCCCTGGGGATTTTGATGATCAAGTTATGCATCTGGTGAGAAAATAAGAGATGGAAAAAAAGAGTTAGCATATAGTCTAATATGTGCATCAGCTAAAACATTTATGTATCACAAGTTTTAAACATTCCTCAAAGTTACCTACCTCTGCATTCATACTTAAGGTCTGAGAAATAAACCATCTCTTGTGAGAAGACAAAAAGACCTAGCCTGCCACCTGCATACGTCTTGTCATAGATGCTACCAGAATCTGCCATTATCTTTTTACCCTCATACATCACAACTCTGTGGAAAGGCAAAAAAAGAGAGATTGAAATTCAAAATGTAAACAACTTAGGCTCATGAACAAAAATATAATGTGAAACTTTTCATTCCCACCTAATAAGTCCTGTTCTCGGCCTGTGGATCAAATGCCACCTGTAGGCAGTGAAGTCTTTCCATCCGACATTTTTAGGGTCATGCCAGAGAGTGCGGACCTGACAGCCAAGAAGTAAGGATCAGAAGTTTAGTCTGACTGACAGTCTAATTACAATGAACAGTACAAGTGTAACGTACCTGTCCTGCAGTGTTGCCTGTGTGCCAGAGGGCATTTCTGAGGTGCTCTCCTGGGCCGGTGGTTGAGTTAACCACTTTGATGGACAGGCCTGAGTAGCCCTGGGCCTTGGTGGGCTTACTTGACCAGTATGTCTGTGTGATCTGCTTCCACATCACGACATAAAACCTGGAACTAGACTGGTAGCCAAACACAAAGCCAGCGTAATCGTCATCTCTCTCTGTATTAATAAAAAAAGTTCCACTGAAGTCCACGGAGTTGAACTCATGGTAACCTGTTAAAAAAAAGGGAGAGTACAAAAAATGGCTTAAAAAAGATGAAAATTGGATTTTATGATGAACATTATCTTGACTTGTATGTATTTAGAATAATTTGGAAAAACTAGAATGTCCTAAAACATTAGTTCACATACCGACTGCAATACCAGGATCGCAGTTGACAGTCTGAACCAGCTCTTTGCCTTGATGACGGACGACCCAGTTGGGATCAATCTGGGAGGTGCCTTTTGGATCCAAAGGAACCATCTGGAACTTGCGGAAGTCCGTCTCGCTGATATCAAAGTTTTCAGGACACACGTCATAGATATCGGGCACGTTGTCTTGATCAAAATCATCCTTACAAGCATCTCCACGGCCATCGCCTGAAAAATTAGCATAACCTAATTAATTAAGAGAATCTGTAGATGACATGAAATGTTTTAGGAAAATATGGTATGTTTTTAAAACTCTTTGTTACCATCAGAATCCAGCTGGTCTGGGTTGAATGCCAGTCTACAGTTGTCTTTGTCATCAGGGATGTCGTCGTTATCATCATCATGGTCGCAGGCATCTCCCTTACCATCCTTGTCGTGATCAGCCTGATTGGCATTGGGGATGTATGGACAATTGTCCAGGTTGTTTTGGTGTCCATCCTCATCGATGTCCTGGTTACTGTCACACTTGTCTCCCACTCGATCATCATCTGAATCCACCTACAACCAGGTAATGTTCAAAAGCATATTTAAGTACAATGCTGGCTTTGATAAAATAGAAATTTAGATTTTTTTTGAAGGCAATATCTTTTTGTCTCTAAAATCTCTAATTGTGGGGCTGCACGGTGGAGCAGTTTGTAGCATTGTTGCCTCGCATAAAGAAAGTTTGGGGTTTGATTCCCCGACCCAGGGTCTTTCTGCATGGAGTTTGCATGTTCTCACCATGCATGCAGTCCAAAAAAAAATACTGTTGGGTTAATTGGCATGTCTAAATGTCATTAGGTGTGAGTGTGTGTGCATGGTTGGTGTGTCTATGTCTTGCCCTGTGGCAGACTGCTGACCTGTCAAGGGTGTACCCTGCCTCTCACCCATAGACTGCCGGAGATAAGCACCGGCCCCACCGCCACCCTGACAGAATAAGATGGAGAAGATGGATAGAACTCCATCTGTTCCCCTTTTAAGCCTAATAATCATTGCTTTAGCCGCAAAAAGCCTGTTAAGTATTCTGTAGCTCTCAGCTGGGGTGAAGCGCTTATTGTTGCACATGAAAACAACGTCTAAGCGGGGTTGCTTTATTCAAAACTCCTTAGTTTAAGAGCTTTTGAAAGTATTAAACAGTTTTATTATTTATTAAACAGGGGTATTCGAGGCTTTTAAAGCAGTGTGCAATTTGTTTATAAAAACACTGAAACCAAGGCTTTGACAAAGCCTATTCTACCCCCAAACCCTCTGCCCAATTCCTGCTGTTCAACACATTCCTATTTCTCAGTGTAGCATGGCACAGGTGGATTGAATGAGCCTGTGCTGCATTGACACGGGATGCACATACCCCAGGACCAGCCAACTCCTCAATAATATCCAGCCTAGGGCCTCTTCCCTCACATTAGCCAGCCAATGTCAATGAGCCATTGAAAAGACCCCCCCACCACCATGCCCTATTGAACTAATGTGCCCTTGAGCTGCATACAGGATTTGCTCCACCATTACATGGCGTGATAAAGCTTAGACAGCCACACAAGGCTAATCACCGAGGCTCCCTCTCAATTGAAAGACAGATATATGCTGAGCAAGAGAGAAAAGCTGAGAGCTGAATGTGAATTATTGTTGGTGGTTGAGGCGGAAGGAAATGGGAAAGGGTGTTTGCGTCTTGTGTCCACACACCTGATCAGGATTATTTTCCAGAGGACAGTTATCACACATGTCACCCACTCCATCCAGATCTGTGTCTCTTTGGTCAACATTGTATATATAGGGACAGTTATCCTTCTCATTCAGTATTCCTGGCAAGTACGTGGAAAACAAATTGAGAAAACCTTAAATTTTAGAAACAAACCAAAACATTTTAAAGCAATGATATGAAAGAAAATTTAATTCCTACCATCTCCATCGATGTCCACAGCACAGGCATCGCCCTCGCCGTTGTTGTCTGTGTCTGTCTGGTCTGGATTACTATTGTAAGGGCAGTTGTCACAGCGGTCCCCAACGTCATCGCGGTCATAATCATACTGCCTGGGATTGTACACGAACGGACAGTTGTCCTGTTTGGCAAAGACAAAATGAGCAACTGATGACAGGTTTTCAGTTGCAGTGCTTATCTTTTGCTGTCTGAACCTGTCTATTTACACGGGGCAAGCAGAGCAAGATGAAAAGGTGCTTTATTTTCAGGCTCACTTCTAATGTTGGGATTAGTGTCAGACAATGCAGGTGCCTTTGCTCTCTGCCTTAGCTTTGGGATGTTTGGTTTTGGCTAAAAATCTGTGAGAAAAGTTTGCTTCCCAACTGTGGCCCCAGTCAACTTTTGTGCCAGACATCATGAGGAGTAATTTATCAGAACACAAACACTAACCCTGTCATCAGGAATGCCATCATTATCATCATCGTCATCACATGCATCTCCAATTCCATCCTTATCATAATCTTCCTGCCCTGAGTTTGGAAGATTGGGACAGTTGTCCTAAATAACAGAAAAATGGTCAGACAGTTAGAAAGTAATATTAAAAGTAATTTGAACCAAAACCTTGGAGCCTTTTTTCAACTTTGACAAACCTTTTTGCAGTGGTAAGTAGCATTTTCCACACACACCAAATCAGCATTGGGCCATCCATCCAAATCTGTATCCTCCCCACAGATATGACCGTTGCCAGCATAACCAGGCTTACACTCGCAGCGGAACATGGGATCGGAGAAGTGTCCAAGGTAGTTACAGCGGGCGTTTTTGTTACAATCATGGCTTCCATCTAGGCAAGGATTTTGCGGTGTGCATATCTGCAGATTGAAAGGTTCAAACAATTTATCAGACTAATGCTATCCATTTTAAATCCCCACATATTTTCCCAATATTGCTGTCACACTATGCATAATCATACATAGTTGGTTCACCTAGATGGTGAACCAACTACTAGGTTTCCAGCATTTTTAAATCATTGAAATTGACTTGTAAGGAACAGAATGACTTTTTGGAAACTGTAAGTCTGTGTATAATAAATCGTTGTATGTCATGTTTAACTTAGATGTTAAACAAGTTAATAAAATAAATAAAATTCTAATTAGGTAAATATAACCACCACACACTATGCAGCCATTCAATTTGCACTGATGAATATTGACTTAAATTTGCATTTAAATGGATTTTTTAAACTAGAAGACAGTCTCACGTATTTCCTAAACAAATCAAACTGTGTATAGTGCATCAAACTTTCATCCCTAGATGGTTAGGTGATGGATAAGTATTGAAAAATGATTGCCAACATATCATTACCTCAAAAGCACCTTTCATCCCTTGTTTAGCATAATGAAAACATGAAATATCTCCTACAAGTGATAGGAACATTAGTTTTCCATTTAACATGGAAAAAAACTAAACCATGTGACAGTAGGTTTACGGAGAAATTAATTGCACTTAAAAGAAAGTTTGTAAATTTAAAGAAAAATATTTTGGACCATCTTGGAGAGCCAGGTCTTCACTTGCCTGTTTGTTTGCAGCAGCTTGCTCCACACCTTTGCCAAACGGTTGGAGTCCCGAGTAGCGAGGGGGGCAGGGGAGACAGTTGTATCCCGGCTCTGTGTTTTCACAGCGGTGTACGCCATTGAATTCAAAGCAAGCATCTGGGACCTCCTTGCACTGTTGTTTTTTTTATTATTAAAAAGTGTGTTATTATAAAATAAGACATCCAAGGGAATTATTTTTGCTCCTCCTATCATGAATTTCTACCTCATCAACATCTTTACACCTTATGCCATTGCCTGTGTAGCCGATGGGGCATTTTCCACACTTCCAGGAACCATCGGGGAAACTACTGCACTTGGCCCCAGAAAAGCAGGGGTTGGACAAGCACCCATCTAAAAATAGTGCAGTGAAAACATATTTTTCATGTCACCTGCTTGTAATTTTAAAAACGCTTAAGTGATAACAAACCTCCAAAACTACAAAGTTAATTAAAATGACTTACCTATAGGGCAAGCTTTCTTATTGCACATCTGTTTGTCTATTGCATCTCCAACACACTCTTTACCGCCATGCTTTGGGGCAGGATCATTACAAAGGCGTTTACGGGTTTGAACTCCACCACCACAGGTGAGGGTGCATGTACCCCAAGGTGACCAGGGTCCCCAGTTCCCATTAACTGGAGAGAAAAGAGAAGATCAAATTGTACCCATGCTGTGGAAAATGAGCATTGAAAAAAGAAGTCAAGGTAAGTAGGTAGATCTTACTGGGACATGGAGACATCTTGCACTTTTCTGTTTGTCTGCCCTCTCCCACACAGTCCCTGCCTCCCAGCTGAGGGGTGGGAGAGTTGCAGAGGCGGATACGAGTGATGACACCAGCACCACAGGTGACAGAGCATGACGACCAGGGGGACCAATGACTCCAGTTTCCGTCTTGCTTGACTGAATATTAAAAAAAAATGTGATTAGGGTTCATTAAGAATTAAGTAATTTGCTGGATTCATAACTAAAAATTATGTTTTACATATGATAACAAACTTTGCACTTTTTTATTTTTACTTACAGCGTTTATCACACTCCTGAAGATAGCAATCACGGGTTTGCACAGAGGTGCCCTCGCAGACATTATTGATACGGTCGCAAGAGCGCCCTCGCTGCTGGATGCCCCGCCCACATGACACAGAACAATGGGTCCATTCAGACCAGGGCGACCAGCCGTCCTCAGCATAGTCACTCGCTGCGCAAGGGGGAGCGGAGGAGAATATGAAAAAGAGGGAAACAATTAAAGTTCTTTTCCATAGAGGCAGCTCCCCTTTTTAAACACCCTTAAGCATAAACAAAGGGAGAAATCTCCTCATGTGAAGCACTATTAAAGAGGATTTTGCAGGGACTCAGAGGAAGAGAAGGCCCTCTGTTTAGAACCAAGGCATAGTACTAACACTCAGGTTAAGATGACACATTACATAATTTTAATGTTTTCTGTAATAATTTCCGAAACATCATTGTTAGATTCGGCGACGAGTTCCCCTATTACAGCTACTTATATTACATGAGGAATTTGAAATGTATAAGTTTGTGAACTCTTAAGTACCTGCTTTTATATATATATAAAAGCAGGTATATATATATAATATATTTATATATATATATAATATATATATAAATATATATATATATATATATATATATATATATATATATATATATATATATATATATATATATATATATATATATATATGTGTGTGTGTGTGTGTGTGTTTGTATTTGTGTGTGTGCTGTGCTTTTTCCCACACAGGACCTCACATACTTTTCCTTCTGCACAGTTAATGGTCAAAGATAAGTGCTTGCAAATGAGGGCATCAATTCTTACGTGTTCCACATCGTGGACAGCACTCCCCATCTGGAACAGTAGCATTAGCACAGGGTATCAGAGGGCAGGAGATCTTCCTACACACAGTGGCAGAGTTCTACACACAAGAAAAGAAATCCTAATCAGGTAAAGAGGATAAGAGATTGGTAAAAAAGATTTAATAAATTATTAATCTTATAAACTATTGATTGTAAAAGCCACCATGCTAGGTGCCATATTATTTAATATGGTGATGATTATGTCTTTAAACTCCATAAAAATGTGACTTACAGTAACTTCTACTATAGTTTAGACAATTCTGCCTCAGTATAGAAACAACACATTTACTATAGCAGAGATCACATTTTTTGGTTGTAAAGACGTGTTCCCATTTGGGAGGATGAAGTATACTGAACCCTAAACCATGAAAAGAAAATCATTTTTTCGGTATTCATTTCAGTTTCCATGTTTGTTGGTAAAACAAACAAACTGTGCCACAAAAGTCAAAACATCAAGCTCTGGCGGAGAATGGATAAACTCTTTGTTGACAACCACCTGCCCTTGAGGTCAGGACAGTTGGCATAAGAACAAATTCAGGGAAAAAAAGAGTAATCAGTCCTGCAGAAGGGCTTAAATGATCTTGAGACACAACCCACATGAATGCACTATAGGTTTGCATGATCCTGCTCCCAAGCTGGATTTGATTAATGACGGAAAACAATGAGGATATAGATCGAAGCAGGAGGAGAAAAAAAGGATTTGAAGTCAACTGAATGATCCATAGAATTCTTGCCAAGTATCCTAACTTTGTAAGAGCCAAGGTCTTGTTCCTAATTATGGACACCACTTAAAGTCTGTTCAACTCCCTAAGGACCACACTGATGTTAAATGTCTGACAAGAAACATGTCATTACAACACCAAAAGCTGTTAGCCTCCTGCCAAGCATACAACCTACTGATTACTAACCTAAGCAGCTGAGGTGATGGTTAGAGGTTCGTCCTTCAGTCTAAATAATCTTAATACATGAGTTTGTGTGAAGGTTTGATCCTGTCATATTTCAGTGACTATTTAGAATGCAGCAAACACAAATATTAAGTGGGCGGAGAGGAAGGTTTTACCTGGCAAGTGCACTCAGTGCAGTCATCTACGGTCCACTCATCTTTGTTGTTGTGTTTAATGCCATTGTGGAAGCAGATGCCACTGTGTATGCCCATGTGGGTTCTAATAAGCTTGTTCTCATTTGTCTAGGATTGCAAGAAAAAAAACATGACATAAATATAAGATATAAGAATATTTGAAGTGGTATCACATTAAGACAGATGGTTAAACTTAAGCACAAGATGAGTTCAGGAAACTATAGATGCTCCATTTATAGCAACTTAACCAAAGCTAGCAAATAAAAAAAGTAATTGGTTATTGACCTAAATCAGTTATTTAAAAAAAAAAATTTATGTCTGTTGCAAAATGAAAATCGGATGCTTCACTAACTAACTCCGACAAATTTATCAGACTGTTCATAAGATAAAATTTGTCCTGGTATGTAACTTATAACTAAGTCAGAGATGTTCTTCCCCTTACCAGCTGGCGGAGCTCAGTGGACAGTTCTTTGACAACCACACCAAGGCCTTTCAGTTCCTTGAACATGCTGATGAGATCTTCACAGGAGAAGCCACAGACCATCTGTAGATCTTAACAGAAAAAAAAAAAAGAGTTATGTTTCAGGCATGGGTCGATTACAGATGTTAAGGTCTACCCTGGTTTATATAACCCTTATAATACTATTTTTATTACTGAAAGTGCAAAATAAAAAGTTGAATAACTCTATTATAACCCCAACAGCTGATACCCTCTGTCACACTAGCAAATGGAACAACTTTGTTTTCTGCTCTAAGAATATACATCATACTACACATACATACACTATATTGCCAAAAGTATTTGCTCACCTGCCTTGACTCACATATGAGCTTAAGTGACATCCCGTTCCTAATCCATAGGGTTCAATATGACGTCGGTCCACCCTTTGCAGCTAGAACAGCTTCAACTCTTCTGGGAAGGCTGTCCACAAGGTTTAGGAGTGTGTTTATGGGAATTTTTGACCATTCTTCCAGAAGCGCATTTGTGAGGTCGCACACTGATGTTGGACGAGAAGGCCTGGCTCTCAGTCTCCGCTCTAATTCATCCCAAAGGTGTTCTATCGGGTTGAGGTCAGGACTCTGTGCAGGCCAGTCAAGTTCATCCACACCAGACTCTGTCATCCATGTCTTTATGGACCTTGCTTTGTGCACTGGTGCACAGTCATGTTGGAAGAGGAAGGGGCCAGCTCCAAACTGTTCCCACAAAGTTGGGAGCATGGAATTGTCCAAAATGTCTTGGTATGCTGAAGCATTCAGAGTTCCTTTCACTGGAACTAAGGGGCCAAGCCC
Source organism: Cyprinodon diabolis (assembly GCA_030533445.1). Lineage (NCBI taxonomy): Eukaryota > Metazoa > Chordata > Actinopteri > Cyprinodontiformes > Cyprinodontidae > Cyprinodon > Cyprinodon diabolis. The sequence continues at coordinate 10,601,326 of CM060076.1, read as the reverse complement.
AGCTCCTGAAAAACAACCCCACACCATAATCCCCCCTCCACCAAACTTTACACTTGGCACAATGCAGTCAGACAAGTACCGTTCTCCTGGCAACCGCCAAACCCAGACCCGTCCATCAGATTGCCAGATGGAGAAGCGCGATTCGTCACTCCAGAGAACGCGTCTCCACTGCTCTAGAGTCCAGTGGCGGCGTGCTTTACACCACCGCATCCGACGCTTTGCATTGCACTTGGTTATGTATGGCTTGGATGCAGCTGCTCGACCATGGAAACCCATTCCATGAAGCTCTCTGCGCACTGTTCTTGAGCTAATCTGAAGGCCACATGAAGTTTGGAGGTCTGTAGTGATTGACTCTGCAGAAAGTTGGCGACCTCTTCGCACTATGCGCTTCAGCATCCGCTGACCCCGCTCCGTCAGTTTACGTGGCCTACCACTTCGTGGCTGAGTTGCTGTCGTTCCCAAACACTTCCATTTTCTTATAATACAGCTGACAGTTGACTGTGGAATATTTAGGAGCGAGGAAATTTCACGACTGGATTTGTTGCACAGGTGGCATCCTATCACAGTTCCACGCTGGAATTCACTGAGCTCCTGAGAGCGACCCATTCTTTCACAAATGTTTGTAAAAACAGTCTGCATGCCTAGGTGCTTGAATTTATACACCTGTGGCCATGGAAGTGATTGGAACACCTGATTCCAATAATTTGGATGGGTGAGCAAATACTTTTGGCAATATAGTGTATGTTGTTTTACGTATTTCTGTAAATACTGTGTTTCTTCTCAAGATTATTTTGAGAATCTCTTTCCTACCAGTCAGCTTTTAGAGCTACAAGTAAAATATGATCAAATCTAGGTGTCAGCACAATTTTGTGGCATTTACCTTTAGTCTTGTGTCCAATGTACTCTGTTCGGATGGCGGATGAGCCATTCAGATTAGTCACAATCATTGTGTCACCTGGAGCAGCTGAAATACAAGACAAAACATATAAAATGTCAAAGCTGGAAAAATTCCAACTTATCCTGATTAGTGACTGCAAAAACGATCTAGAAATAAGTAAAAATTTCTTAAATTAAGTAAATTTAGCCTTCAGATTAGTAGGTAAATAAGATGATTTGCCAATGGAATGAATATGTTTACAACGCAATTGTTTTTTTTCCCCTATTCTAAATGTAAAGTGTCTCACTTCCCTCCTCAATACAAGAAAAAAAATGCCTTAATTGGATTTCATTTTTTCAGTGTAGGTTTGCTTAATGACTCATCTAGTTCCATTTTAAATTAATATGAAATGTAATTAGATCGGACACGAGTAAACAGACCACAACAACCTAAGACATTTGTAAGCTGCCATTCCTCAGAGACTAGTAAAAACCACTTGTGAGCTTTTTGATAGACATGAGCATGTAAATAACAAATAAACAAAAACTCACTGACAGCAGCTTCCTTTGAGTTTGCAATGCCTGACGCAGATACTTAAGCACACTGGGGTTTTGGTCAATATCACTTACCCTTCTGGCATCCTTTATTGCGCAGGATCGCATCCAGCGTTGTTCCAAACACAAACCGCACGTTTTGCAACACCCCCTGCAACCATCAATGTAATCAGAATCAATGGGGGACAATGATTTTTATTGTTAAAAATGTGATAAACCCTTAAATAATCAGTCCATGACTTGTGTGCGCAATTGCGCATAAATCAATTGTTTAGCGCAACATTTTCTTCAAAAATAAATCTTAAATTAAGGCACCGCACAATAAAAAATTCCCATTCTCCCTACAGTGTTCCACTCTCACCATGAACTTGTCTTTCACTGCCCCCTTGCCGACCCGAAGCCGCGCGCCGGCCGGCGTGCCCTGCGTCAGGATGTTCTGTATTGGCGCATCCAACTCAGCGGTGTTCACCTCCTCGCATCCGGCAAACAGCTGCGCGCGGTCCTCCTGAACAAACAGCGTGATGTTCTTCCAGTGACCCGTGGCCAGATCCACTTCCTCGATGGAAACCACCTGCTGCTTTTTCTCGGTGGAGTAAACGATGTCCAAGGTGTTGGCTTTGCCATTGGAGATGATCTCAAAGACGACTCCGGAGCCGTCTCGCTTTTCCACGGTCAGAAGGCTGCCCCTCGTCCGTTTAAACTGCTTGAAGTTGAGCAGAAGTAGGAAACCTCTCTCTGCTTGGACAGAGTCCACCAGGTCCCTGAAGGCGCTCTCGGGGACAGGGGGAATAAGGTCCGGGTCTATGATCTTGTAGGCGGGGCTGTATGGATCGTCTCCTTTCACCAGGATTACCCCGTGGTTCTTGCTCGAGACTCGGATGAGCTCAAACAAATCAAACACACTGTTGTCTTCTCGACTCTCTGCAGGTGAATAATAAGTCAATTCTAAGATGTTGGAGATGTTTGAAAAAAGAAAAAGGAAAAGGAAATCATCTGATATATAAATATTTTAAACTCACCTGCGACTCTCGCACCCTCACAGGTCCACAGCATCAACAACAAAAATATCCCTGCCACCTTCATGGTGCAGCACGGACCTGATGCCGCAAGTAAATTAAAAATATCCAACAATTTAGGACTTTAGTCTAAGCTGCAAAAGATAGACTGTATGCGCAAAAGTTGCTTCTTAAAGTGAAATGCACTCACCTGTCCACTTTATTAAAGAAAAAAAAAAATCTGTAATCAATCCCTTGGAAAAATATAAAAAATGGCAATAGTCCCCAATGCTTTTTAAAAGGTTAGAAATCCACAGTGAAAGGGAAAAATAACATATATTTTCTTTTTTTTTTTTTTTTGCGTTATTGAAAAAAAAAATTTCTTTGGGTATCCACCGCTTAAAGCTTCCTTTTTCAACCGAGTGAGCACAAAGTGTTATTTAAATAGTTTGATGCCTTTCCTAAGACGCGGCATCGTCCAATCATGGGGAGGAGAGCAAAAGGGACGAGCTTATCCTTTTAGCTCAAGGCAGAGAGAGAGAGGGAGACAGTGCGTGGAGGAGGGAGGGGGGAGGTGGACCTGCGTCTCTGCACTGCAATCAGACTCTTAATGGGCCAGTGTTTCGTTTCCTCTCCCTGCGTCCATTCATCACACCTCTGGAGCATTTCCACCACACACTGAATGCCTCTGAATATTTCAGAATTTCAATTCAGAATTTAATGATTCTAAACCAGTCAATCATTGAGCCAAAAAGATATTAGTTAAAATCATGTCCCATGAGAATTTCCTATTTAAAAGTTTTTATTTTATTTTTAAGAAACTGTTATTCTTTTGATGCTAGTGCTTAGACATGTTTCCCTTACGTTTCAAAGCTTTTCTTGCCCACCTGTTTTTTGTGCGTTGGTAAGCTTCAGTCTGCCCGTTTTCAAACACCGGTTGCAGTTCCAGCTTCAACCGCTAGGAGCCGACACGAGTTCACTGCAGGAACTCCTGAGTCATTTCAAGGTGGAGCTGCAGAATACCTGAATAGCTTTTTGAATTATGGGGACTTTAATTTTGAAACGTATAATTTAAAACTGTTTTGTACAACATGTAATACTTTTATTATTTTTGTAGTTATTTTATCATGTAATTAGAAGAAAACCACAGAATAATACATTTCTAACGGGGAATGTATATATCCAGATCCAACATTAAAGGAATAGTACACCCAAAACATGATTAGCCTTCATTTTCTACTCTACCCCATAATGAACAGCACTCTGGAGTACTTTTTTGATATCTCAAATGCATCTGGAGATCTGGGAGGCTTCTTACTGTCTGCTGACATTCAAATAATGGAGGTCTATGGTGCCCGAGGCAGAAAGGTCCATAAAAGTCCACAAAAAACGTGTCAATATTCCTCCATACTGCTCGTCCAATGTATTCCAAGTGTCCTGAGTGGGTAGGGTCCATAATTTACTCGAGACAAAGTCATTTAGAATGTTTTTAGAGCATAAACAGCAGTGTATAGGATTTCCTAAAAGCGCGCGCCTGCGAGTTCACGAGCCTACGGAAACCGCGGCAGACCAAACCAGATGAAATTGCGCATTCAGCTCGGCAAAGAACTCATGCTCTTCCTCAACACTGAAGTCCTCAGACATTTTTCTTTCGTTGTTTCTTTCTTTACACAGGTAAACAGCAAAGTTCTTCTTCTACGCTTGCATTATCAAGAGCAGACGCTGGATGCGCACTTTCATCTGGCTACACCAAAACACTGACTTTGTTGTCCTTCAGGAACTTTACAATTAATTTGGCATGAGATTCATTGTCTATTTATAAGATATCTGAAGAGAATCCACTCATGCATAGGAAGAAATGCAAACTTCATGCAAAAAAACAAAAACAAAAAGACTGACTTTTGAATCCAGGAATGTGTTGCTGCACCATTTTACCAACATGGATACTGTGGCGGACCACTAGGGGGCTCCACTCTCACTCACTGGAGAGGTTGTAGTTATGTTTGGATGTTTATATATATGGGTTTTCTGTACAGTTGCTCTCAGTTGGAGTAGAGTAAAGAACTGTTTAAACCTGCCTGCTTTGTGTCGTCATCTTCACTCCTCCACATTGGTGACTCCTGTGAGACAACATGTCCACATCTGATGGCCTGCCCAGCTCCTCTCAGCCGATCGCCATTTCTGGTGTTTTGCTGTGGCCGTTAAGATCCGGGATTTCTGGCAACAAGATCCGCAATCATGGTTCTTCCACGTCGAAGCACAGTTTGCTCTTCGTGCAATCTCATCAGACGACACAAAGTACCACCATGTGGTTTCAGCGCTGGATCCGCCATTCCACCAGGCGAGCAATGACCCTGCTTCGCAACCATCCGGCGGATGGAAAGTACAGCGCCCTCAAGCAAATGCTTCTCCGCTGTTACTCCCTGTCTGAAGCAGAACGCGCCAAGAAGTTGCTTTCTCTCTCAGGGTTAGGGGATGGCTCGGCTTTGGAGCTGATGGAAAGCATGCTGTCCTTGCTGGGTGACGACGACGGTGGATTTCTTTTCATCCACCTGTTCCTGCGACTACTTCCAGCCCCGGTGTAGATCGCTCTGGCTAACTCTTCCCTGCTGCGGGAGAAGGATTACCGCTCGCTGGCGGAAGAAGCTGATCGCATCCTCCTGGCTACCAAGACCTTCACGGTCCAGTCGCTAACCAGGGAAACTACAGCAGCTTCTTCTGATCGATCCGCCAGTGATGGCAGCGATCGCCACCAGGAAAGGCCAGAAGTCGGCTCTTTGTTTTTACCATCAGCGCTTCGGCGCAAGGGCGCGGCGCTACCTCCCGCCCTGCAACTTTAAGCCACCGGGAAACGAACAAGCCGACGCCTGCTAGCAGCCGTGGCGATAAGGAGAGGCTGCTCTTTGTTGAGGATTCGCGATCGGGGAGATGTTTTCTGGTGGATTCGGGTTCTCAGAAGATCCTCGTTCCCCCGGCGGGCTCCGACTGGCTTGCTGAGGGCTGCGGTCCCAAGCTGACCGCCGCTAACGGTTCTCCCATCAGAACATTCGGAGAAAGGTTGGTGACTGTCTGTTTCAATGGGCGTGACTTCCAATTGAACTTTGTAGTAGCTGCGAGCTCTGTCCCCATCATAGGGGCTGACTTCCTCTGTGCTCACGGCCTGCTAGTGGACGTTGCAAACAGGCGTTTAATGATGCTGTGTCTTTTTCCTCACTGCCGTGTATAACGCGAGGAGCTGGGCCGTTAGTACATACAAATTTTTTAGCTCCAGAGGACGCTTTCCAGCGTTTATTGTCAGATTTTCCTTCTCTGACTCTCCCCAATTTTTCAAACACCGACACAAAACACGGGATAGAGCATTATATCCCCACGACTGGTGCTCCAGTGTCTTGACGCGGCAAAGCTGGCTGTTGCGCAGGAGGAGTTGGCCAACATGGAGCGTTTAGGGATCGTGCGGCGCTCCAACAGCCCCTGGGCGTCACCGTTGCACATGGTACCTAAGTTGGACGGCCAGTGGCAGCCTTGTGGGGATTTCCGTCATCTAAATAATGTCACAGAGAATGACCGTTATCCTATCCCCCACATCCAGGATTTCTCTGTCCATCTTGCCGGGACATCCATTTTTTCTAAAGTGGATTTTGTGCTGGGTGATTGCCACAAAAAGTTCAGGCGGTGGCCAATTTTCCCCGCCCCCAGACAGTTAAAGCCCTGCAGGAGTTCTTGGGGATGGTTAATTTTTACTTACTCCTCCACATTACTTACAACATAAACATGGTTTTCTGAAAGGTGATAGTAATATGTGACTCTTCTCTTGACCAAAGAGGCCGGATTCACTGAAGAACTTTCAGATCATTCAGAATCCCAGGTTTTCTCTTTAATGTTCTCTTCTCTTTAATCCACAGTTTAGTTTTTTATGTATGATTTAGCACTGGGGTAGCCATACGAGGAGGTTGGTTCGGTGTTTGGTAAACCATTTTAATTTGATTTAATGATATTAAATTTATTTTCAGCCAAGACACTGTAGTAATAGCCCATTTTCCTATTTTTGGCAGATGAAATCAGATCTTTATTTATGATGTGTCTGTAACCAGTAACCAGCCCCCAGAATTACAGATCCACTACCAAACTTACTGTCAGAATTCCAATCTGTTTCTACTTTGCTTTATTTAAGAACAAAGTCAGCTTGGTGTCTCATCATATTTATACCCCTGATAAGCAGGAATGCATAGATTATTAATAAAATCTTTTCAAGTTAGGGGACTCCAAAGCACTATGCAGAGGCAGCCCCAGCCTCTGTACAGGAGAGCAGAGGACCTCACCAATTCATCCATGCCAACAATTACCTTTAACGACCGATCTTTCAGACACTTAGGTGGGTATGGGGCATTCCAGGCCAATAAAAAAGAAGCCAAACAACCTCCATTCCAAAGGGGTGGACCCCTTTGTCCGTTTCAATTTGCATGTTTTGAAAACAAAAACAAGGTATTTTTGGGCTGCTGTATAAAGCCTCGGACCCAACGCTATTCCTGACATTTTGAATTGAAAAAGCTTCTTGGATGGGAAACGAAACGTCTTCAAACTTGGAAACAAAGTCCAGTGGATTGTTCTTAATTTTCTTTTTTTGGGTATAGAGTAAATACAGTGATGTTGGTAGGCTACATTGTATACACAGCTGACACACACTGACAGAAAAAGAGGACTGCCACACATAGGTTTCCCCGGGCCCTCTGATCACCATCGGTAGGCAAAGACGGCGTCTTGTTCATGGACACAGCACTAAGGTGGATGGAGCTGGGGTTCAGACCAGCAACCCTCCAACTGTAGGGCAAACCTCTGCATCCTATGCCACTGCTGCCTCTGTTGTATGTACCACAACAACATGCAAGGAGCAAAGAGTATAGAGAATAAGAATAGGTAGACAAACCGATTTTGTTTTGACTACCTTTCTGGATTTTTAAGACCCACATATATTGTATGCTGTGTAACAGGTTTCAAAGCTATGTGCTTAAAAAGACATAGAGGCACTAAATGATGGTAACGGCTCGTTCAGATGTCCTGAGATGGAGCGGTACCATGAGGGGTCCTCAGGTCAAAGTCCAGCTGGGTTTTTTCGGTGCCAAAGAGTCTCAATGATCAGATCCTTTTATAGATGGTGCTTGTTTGAACCCATCTAGGAGAAAGATTTACTCCTCTGGGTAAAGTTAACTATTCTGCTGTGCAACACAAACAAATACAACTTCAGAAAAGTGTTACCTCATGTAGGCAAAAGGCCAAATAAAAGTTGATCACCACTAGTGGTTTTCTGAAGTATAAGAAATTCTCAAAATATGTATAATCCTGGCCTGGGGTCTTTCTGCATGGAGTTTCCATGTTTTCCCTAAGCATGCGTGAGTTCTCTCCGGGTACTCCGACTTCCTCCCACAGTCCAAAAACATGACTGTTAGGTTAATTGGCTTCTCTAAATTCTCCTTAGGTGTGAGTGTGTGCGTGAATGGTTGTTTGTCTCTGTGTTGCCCTGTGATGGACTGGCGACCTGTCCAGGGTGTACCCCGCCTCTCGCCAATTGACAGCTGGAGATAGGCACCAGCACCCCTTGTGACCTCACTATGGAGTAAGCGTGTTAGAAAATGGATGGATGGATGGATGGATGAATAATCTGCTTGATCCAGGTTTATAACAAAATCCCTCTATATAAATATTTTTTTCTAAACATGTCTGTTTTGAATAAGTAATATGCAAGTTTTTACTGTACAGTAAAAAGATAAACATACACATCTCAACCCTTGCAAAGAAAATAAACTTTACTAAAATGCTTTTTTACATTACAACATCCATTCATTGTTTGTAGCCCTTATCCTCAGGGTTAGGGTGTAGTGGGGGACTGGTGTCTTTTTCCAGTAATCAATGGGCAAGAAGCAGGATAAACACTGAGACACAGAAGATAACCAACCATGGACACAAATATACACAACGGCAACATAGAGAAACCATTTCCCCTAAACTTCATGTTTTTGGAATAAAACAGAGAAGGGAGAGAAAGGAAGACTTGGAAAAACAACAAAATAATTAAAAAAGGTTAAAAAAAGAAGAAATAAAAGGTAATGTACTACAGATATGCACATGTACCTTATTATATGATAAATCATTAACATTTACATACGGGGAGTTGATGGTTTACATTTAATGACAGCTGAACAGAACTTACCTTGGTCTTCCTCTCTATTGCTGCAGAGGGTCAGCCTCATGACAGGTCCTGACCCAGCTGCAGGCTTCTTTCCCATTCATGATTTTCCACCAGGCCTCCCTGCTGTTGGGATCTGGAGATTCTCCACCTTCTCCAGCAGAGTGCGCTGTGGATCCTCCTGGGCTGGAGCCCTCCAGCACAGCTGACATTCATCAGCTCATCAGGAGACCGGCCTTTATAAGCAGCTGCCAGACCTTCCTTCTACGCCGCAGTGTTAGCCAAGTTTGGTTAGCGAACCTGAGCCTTTGAATTTACTAATCTTTGTCTTCCTAGAGAAACCTTATTCTAATCTGCCTCTGTCTTCTCGCTCCTAGGAAACCAATCTCTCGAGAGAAGCTCTGGATGAGCTTAACCAGAAACCTGCCTGCCTGCCCTAGAGAGCCAAACCTGAAGTTCCCACTCTGGAATCCACTTGCTGCTCTTAGGGAAAGAGCTGATCACTCCAACCAAGGTCTTTCACTGGAAGTCAGAAGCTAGACGCTGCTGCTGCTTTAGCACTCTGCTGAACCAACAGTCTTTGGCCCCAGCGGTTCCCTCTCTCAGAACTAAGCCTGGACCTCTTCAAGGTATCCACTGAAACATCTGAAAACTCATTTAACTCATCTGCAACCAAGCTAACCAAACTATCCGTCTCTGCAGACGCCTGAGAATCCTGCCCGGACCAGAACCTGAGTCTAGTTCATGTCATTGTGTGAAACCTTTAATAAACTCTGTTAAATCTTTTACCAAGTCTCCAGTGGTGTTCTGCATGTGGGTTTATCCCTAAACCGATCATGACACCTGCTGTAAGTCACCTTCTGGTAATGTAGCGTCAAAAAGGGGAATGATTAAAGAGTGTTAAAACATGTGTGTTATCCTGAGGGCTTCATGTGCATTTGTTGAATCTAGATAATGCTTCACTGGAAAAACACTAATACATAGCTGAGTTGAAGCTAAGTGGAAGTGATAGCAGGTGGAGTAATTCACTTGTTGACTGCGATAAATTCCAGCACACCTCACAGAGTAAAGCATTAATGGGTTGACAGAGTAATATCCGGAAAAAAACAATCAACTTTAGGATCTTCCCCCGGGGTCTTGAAGTTGATCCATCCCCTCCTTGCAATTTATCACTGGTTTGGCCAGCTTCTCCTATTTACACCAAATTCATCATGTTTTCAACTCTGCATACCCTCTTTTTCCTTTGATCATTAAAGAATTGAAAGGAGAATTTAGATCTGCATCCCCAAAGTTGGTCCTCCTGGGCCGCTGTCATGCAGATTTTAGCGGTTTCTCTGCTTTAGCACAGCCGATTCTTATGACTGCAATTCAACAAAAACCTGTTAATCAATGTAAATCAGCCGTGCTGGATCAGGGAAACCTCTAAAATCTGCAGGGTAGCGGCCCTCGAGGATCGACTTTGGGGATGCCTGGTTTAGATAAGCAAAAAGGTTTACACGCACTCATTCGTTACATTATAAACATCTTTCAAATCAAGAGCTAAGGATAGAAATAAGGAAGGAATGCTAATAAAAAAGCTGTTCATTAAAAAATAAAGTAGGGTAACATTATCTAAATGTTCTTCCCAAAGTGGCAGCCTAAATGCAGTTAAAGGTTTATTAATAACAGTTTGAGCTTTTGGAAATCGGATGAAAAAAAAAGGATGACTATTTCCAACAGTTCCAACTTCTAATTATTAGATTGCACCTCCAGCAAAACCGAGTTTGAACAGATGAGGAAAGCAAAAATTAAGCTTTTCGAATGGCCTTCACTTTAGCACTGTTCTCCCTTTTTGGACTTTGAGTTTTCAGTTATCTATGTCATTCTGTTTTGTTGATCTTTGGTTTATTTTCCATTCTGTGTTATTTTTATGCTATGTTTCATTTTTTGAGTTACTCTCTGTTGCCCCCTTGTGCCTGTCTCCTTTCCCCTGGCTCCCTTCTAGTTACTTCTATCCACACCTGCTCCATATCAGCTGTGGCTGTGTTTATAGGATTCGTCCTCCAAAGACACAGTCTACCTGAACTGGATTCTTCGAAGTCCTTGAAAATAAGGAGACCGGATAAGTTTTGGCTGTGAATTCAAACAAGTCTAGCCTTACGCAGCTTTTTCAGTTGACACACAAAGCAGGAAGAGAATGAATACCGAACTTTTCAAAATTGTTTCTTTAAAAAATTTTTCTTTTTTTTTATTGTAGAGTGAACAAAGACTACACAGTCGAATAAAGGTGACAACAAGCTGGAGCATGAACAAATGAAAGCCAATGTAATGATAGAAACCTTAGTCAGTTAAATAGCATGCTGCCATCATTTTGCACATCTCTGATCCTTCAAATATCCATCACTGTAAAAATGTCCATAGCTGTATATTGGTTATTTATTATCTAGGTGCACAGTTTTATATATTTAAAAGTATAGTAATTTATCTTTTATATTTTAACTCTTCCCTATTATGTTATTCTTATACATGTTTCTAAGTGTTATTTTTTTTCAATATTCCTCTTGCAGCTGTAAACACCAGAATTTCCCCATTGTGGGACAATAAAGAGATTTTCTATTCTGTTCTATTCTATTCTATTCACTTCTATAAAAGGTGTAGAAAGATATAAGTAAATCTAAATAATGTATGTATAAAAAATATATCTGCAAAATCTCTTATATTCAACAACAAAAAAATACTTAGTTAAGCAAATTGTGCAAAATAGCAATTAAAAAATAAAAATCATATCAGATTTAGTCCCCACACTGCAGATATATTAGAATCTGTCCTTAGATTACAGCCAAACCCATTTAAACGGTAACAGATAAAGAAACAAAACATTTAGATAAATCAAACATTACCCACCACATATACGACTCAATAACAATTAAAACAACTATTTTCATTTATTTCAGATGGAACTATTAACGGAACTATTCACATACTTGTATTATATTAAACTGAACTACCAATATTCACCACTGTTCGGCGGTGAGTACCATTTCCTCTGATCACAGAACAGCCGGCTTGCTTGGTCTTGCAATTAATCCTGGGATAACCAAGGATAGCTATGATACACCAGACCCATCCGTCAAATCCAGAGGTGTCAAGTAACAAAGTAAAACTACTTTGTTACTGTACTTAAGTACACCTTTTAGGAATCTATACTTTACTCCATTATTTTTTTGTCCTACTTCTGACTTCTACACACTACCCTTTCACAGCAGTATCTGTACTTTCTATTCCTTACATTTTTAAAACAAACGTTACTCGTTACTCTTGGCTTCGGTTTGATGTTTTTAAATATTTATTTCACGCCATGTGCACCATCTAGTACAGATCATTGGCGCCATCCATATCGAGTGAAAACTAGTGTAATTGGATGAGTCATATAATGCAATTATTGGTTAGCTAATCGTCAAATTTGTACTGATCCCAAAGGAAAACATCAGAAGCAAGCAGGTGTTCTTCAAACTGCAAACGTGAATTGTCTATGCCATGCTACAATGTCGGATTCAGAAAAAGATGTCGAAATGTCTGAAAGGTCATACACAGGGTATCGGGTAAGGTCATACACAGGGTATACTTTTTCACTTTTACTTGAGTAAAGAGGTGAAGTTGATACTTAAACTTTTACCAGAGTGTTTTTAAACTGCATTATCTATACTTCTACTTAAGTAACAAATGTGTGTACGTTTCACACCACTGTTCAAATCAAGCAAAAAGAAGGACGCATTTTTAGGCTACATAACGAGGAGTCTTGGAAACTGACCAGGCCTCAACGCTGTGCTATGACGAAATCGGACTTCGAATCTGGCCTTCGGAGGACGCATCCCATAAATTTGAACAGAGCCTTTGTTCTGTTCCCAATATATATAAACCTCCTCTACTGTTCCTTATTGCTTATTTCTTGTTGTTACTTGGCTCCCCAGGTGTGTTTTCCCCCGATATCATCTGTTTTTTGGTTTCCGGCTTTTTGTTCTCAGATTTTGTTTTTGTTGCCTTTTTGATTTAATAAAATCTGCAAGAACTCATCTCTGCCACCCTCATCTTTGCATTAAGGGCCTCAACCAACCTCTACCCCACCTTGATGAACACATCTGAAAACTCAATAGCTATGTCTAAAAGCTGAATTTATAGCAAGAAATCAGCAATTTAAAAGGAACTTGACCATTTTGGAAGGAATACAAATTCAAAGCCAGTTATGGCTATGATAGTAATTGTTTATGGCTAACAAAAACTGTTTTCTTTCTTTGCATATATAATACATTTAACCCACTCCTGACAAGGAGTGTACAGTTGGTATATTTTTCCTTACCCTCGTATAGATGAACACTTGAAACAGATGCAAATTTTTCCCCCTTTCTAGGGCTTTCAATTTTACATCCATCAGTCAAAAGATATTTATAAAGTGGATAAGACATTTAAAGGCCAAAGTTATTCTTTCCAGATAAGCAAGGAAAAAACACTGACCTATATTTCATCATCTCTCACTTTAATAATGCCAGTGAGTTTATGATAACAGCTCAACTCATCACCACGTGTGCTGACAAATCTATGACGCTATTTGAGTATGTAGTATGAACAGAGTGGAGTGTGCATGGTTGTCTATTTCTTTCTCCTTTTGACATTTGTAAAGAAAGGGTTATTTACCTTTGAGTTAGATGGTCTTTTGTGGTGCAAAACCTTTATTTGTTAGTTTTCAAATAGAATGCCATGACTGAGGACAAAAGATTTAGCTCTAATTCAATTACTTTGGCCAGTCATCCAGAATAAAGTAAATGCTTTAGTTTACTTTGACTGCAGGCTCAGTAAAGATATATAAAGCCACCAATCAACCATCTCTCCATCCGTCCGTACATCCATCCATCCATCAGGGTCAAAAAAGGTTTGGTGCCTTCCTCCACTGGACTATAGGCAAAAGGCAGGGTACATCCTAAACAGGATGCCGGTCAATTGCAGGGCAAGATGTGTATAGCCTTAGAATAAATGTATTATTTGATTACAGAAACATTAATCACTCTGATTTTTTTTTTTCTAAACTCAGTCTTGAATGTGAAGGCACTTATACTAGGACAAATAAAAAAAGTAACAATATATTTGGTTTCAACAAAAATCACAATTGCTAGATTTTGTTAAAAACATCCAAGCATTTCAAAGGATTAATGATGTCATACTTTTCAAAAAAATTCCAATCACATCTTTAAGATATTCATCTTTCATCATACCTAAAGCTGGAATAGGGAACAGAACATTCCAGATAAAGTAGGAAAGTTCCAGAAACGTTGCAGCATATCTTTTGATTCAACAGAGAAAATCTTGCCCTTTTTTTGTGGATAAACTATTTGTGCATAGATTGTCTGCTAAGATGATTATTATGGCTCTTGGTGACCTCAAAAAGACAGAATGTGTCCATATACACTCATCAGCCACTTTATTAGACACACCTTGATAATACCAGGTTGGACCCTTTTTTCCCTTTAGAACTGCTTTAATCCGTTGTGGCATAGATTTAACAAAGTACTTGAAACATTCCTCAGAGAGTTTGATATATGTTCAGATGATTCATGCTTTATGACATAGCAGCATCCTGTTGGAAGAAGCCATCAGTTTCCTGTTTTTAGGTGAGGGGAGTGGCACCCGTTGTGGTCATCTATTGCTGTAGCCCATCCGCCTCAAGGTTCAATGTGTTGTGTGTTTAGAGGTGCTTGTCTGCAAATCTCTTTTGGAATTTGTGGTTAGCCCCCCCATGGGTTTCCATTCTATCAATGGAAACCCAGCTGATTGAATTCAGTAATTGATTCTGCAAGATTCCCTCCTTCTGGCTTAACATATGGTAGCAATAGATGTCTGCTTGCACTGTGTAGTTGGATCTACAACAGTCCCTTAAACCAAGCATGCCTGCAGTAGTTAGTAGAGACGAAAAACTCCCATCAGACCTGGGCAAAGTGTGAGTGGCCTTCTGCTGAGGCACACTGGGGTATCAATGAGACAGAAGCAGACATAAAAAACTTTGTATGCTAGGAAAGGTATCAGTGAACTAGCAACATAGGTGTTTCTAGCCAAGCAGATAAGCTCTGAGACAGTTTTTATGCCTAAAGGGATGAAAGAGAGCACATTCAGTTAGTCACAGTAAAAACGGAGCCCATAGCTAAATCTAGGAATGAAGAAAAAAGAACAAGCACTAAAAACAGGCCCAAATCCATCATCTGTAATTTGACCTGCTGATGGCAGAAGCCCAGCTGATGCTCTCACCAGAAAGGACATAATGTAGTTAGGGATTGAACTAACTAAAACTGTAGAATGGAGAATAGAAGGGTAACTGAAATTGAAAGTGGTCCCTATGTCCTCCGGCAGTCTAATCCTATAGCAGTATAACTATAGAGATAGCTCGGCACAAATTGAGCCACTCTATCTACAAGCTTTATAAAAAGGAAAGTTTTAAACATAGCATTAAATGTGTTACTTTATATGGAAACCCACACACAGACAATCCCAAAAATAAAATTAATTACAGCACTTAAAATTTCGACCAAGTTTCTAAGCCAGGATCATTAGCTCCGCCCTGCACTCAAGGAAAGATGCTGGCTCACCTACAAGTGAATTCTTAATATCTCACAATGTGAAAGAATGTTATGTTGATCAAGCCTTAACCTATCAGACAGTTATGGTGTGCAAGCTTCTTTTCATGGCTTTCCCTGCACATTGTAATTTGCATTCCCTAGCTTTGTGCACTGAGGAGAAAGAAAAAAGACATCTGGATCTTCTGAATCATCTAATATAATTACTGGTGCTGCTGAGAGTGTTACTGCAGATCCCATTTGCTTCTAATAGGGATTCCAGTAAAATGTTTTGAGCATCAGTAGTGTTGATGCAGTTAAACCACTGCTTTCACAAAAAGATGCTGACAATTCCTACAATATTGCTCCTGGATTAATTATATTCATTACATTTTATAGTAAAAAGCAGAAATGTAAAAAAATAATTAGTAAATACAGTGGGGCAAAAAAGTATTTAGTCAGCCACCAATAGTGCAAGTTCTCCCACTCAAAAAGATGAGAGAGGCCGGTAATTTTCATCATAGATATACCTCAACTATGAGAGACAAAATGAGAAAAAAAAATCCAGAAAATCCAATTGTGTGATTTTTAAAGAATTTATTTGCAAAATATGGTGGAAAATAAGTATTTGGTCAATAACAAAAGATCATCTCAATACTTTGTTATATACCCTATGTTGGCAATGACAGAGATCAAACGTTTTCTGTAAGTCTTCACAAGGTTTTCACACACTGTTGCTGGTATTTTGGCCCATTCCTCCATGCAGATCTCCTCTAGAGCAGTGATGTTCTGGGGCTGTCGCTGGGTAACACGGACTTTCAACTCCCTCCAAAGATTTTCTATGGGGTTGAGATCTGGAGACTGGCTAGGCCACTCCAGGACCTTGAAATGCTTCTTACGAAGTCACTCCTTCGTTACCCGGGCGGTGTGTTTGGGATCATTGTCATGCTGAAAGACCCAGCCACGTTTCATCTTCAATGCCCTTGCTGATGGAAGGAGGTTTTCACTCAAAATTTGACGATACATGGCCCCATTCATTCTTTCCTTCACACGGATCAGTCGTCCTGGTCCCTTAGCAGAAAAACAGCCCCACAGCATGATGTTTCCACCCCCATGCTTCACTGTAGGTATGGTGTTCTTTGGATGCAACTCAGCATTCTCTCTCCCCCAAACACGACGAGTAGAGTTTTTACCAAAAAGTTCTATTTTGGTTTAATCTGACCATATGATATTCTCCCAGTCATCGTCTGGATCATCCAAATGCTCTCTAGCAAACTTGAGACGGGCCTTGACATGTACTGGCTTAAGCAGGGGGACACGTCTGGCACTGCAGGATTTGAGTCCCTGGCGGCGTAGTGTGTTACTGATGGTAGCCTTTGTTACTTTGGTCCCAGCTCTCTGCAGGTCATTCACTAGGTCCCCCCGTGTGGTTCTGGGATTTTTACTCACCGCTCTTGTGATCATTTTGACCCCACGGGGTGAGATCTTGCGTGGAGCCCCAGATCGAGGAAGATTATCAGTGGTCTTGTATGTTTTCCATTTTCTAATAATTGATCCCACAGTTGATTTCTTCACACCAAGCTGTTTACCTATTGCAGATTCAGACTTTCCAGCCTGGTGCAGGTCTATAATTTTGTTTCGGGTGTCCTTTGACAGCTCTCTAGTTTTGGCCATGGTGGAGTTTAGAGTGTGACTGTTTGAGGTTGTGGACAGGTGTCTTTTATACTGATAACGGGTTCAAACAGGTGCCATTAATGAAGGTAACGAGTGGAGGACAGAAGAGCCTCTTACAGAAGAAGTTACAGGTCTGTGAGAGCCAGAAATCTTGCTTGTTTGTAACTGACCAAATACTTATTTTCCACCATATTTTGCAAATAAATTCTTTAAAAATCAGACAATGTGATTTTCTGGATTTTTTTTCTCATTTTGTCTCTCATAGTTGAGGTATATCTATGATGAAAATTACCGAACTCTCTCATCTTTGTGAGTGGGAGAACTTGCAATATTGGTGGCTGACTAAATACTTTTTTGCCCCACTGTAGGTTATTGTAGAACTGAAAGACAAAATGTTTAGAATGTATTTTTGGTCTGACTCAGATGTTTTCTGCTCTACTTCTAAAATAAGAACTTTGTTTGAATGATCATAGTGTGGCTGATACTAATTGAAATAATAATTACCTATTAGCAAAGTTCAGGGAACAACATTTGCTCTTAGAGGAGTATCATCTCTTCCTCTCCCGACTATATTGTTTTATTATTGGTCTGTATATGGTTGAGATTATGGGAGACATATTTCTGGATTTAAATGTATTATTCACTTGTGATTTTGGAAGCTCAAACATTCCTTTCAGGGGGAGAAGGTCCGAACATCTAGTTTGCATCCCCAGCTCAGTGTGAAGCTCAAATGATCCTTCCAGGGGGAGAAGGGCAAAACATCCAGTTTGCAGGATGACTTCCCAAAACTAGCAAACACTCTGGCGTCGAGGTAGTGGCAGTCAGCAGCTTAAGAGTCCTCAGATAATGAGGCAACCATCCGCAGGTGTGTGGAAGGACCAACAAGAACCAGGCGCCACCTGGTAGTGGAGGGAGAAAACAAAAACAACACACAACCCACACAAACTGGATTCCTAACACAGGCAGCTAATACCAAGGTGTAATAAACTCACACATCATCAATGATAATTAACCAAACACAATAATGTAAAAGAAGAATTTTAGCACTAGGAACTAGTGTTCCACCGATACCGAAACGAGTATCGGACGGGGCCCGGATCCAGCACTAAAATGGTGGTATTTGTATCGGCGATTACCAACAAATATGGCACTGATACCATTTTGAGAGCCAAAAGTTTATTAAACTATTGTCACCCATTCCAGGTAGGCAATAAAAAGTTCTACTGGATTCACCTTGTATTAGTCTTTTTCCTGCTTCACAAAGGTAGGCAGCAGATTGACAAAGCCATGATGGCAATTATTTTACATCCAAGTAGTATGCAGTTCTTCATATATACACACACATCAATTTCAAACAGATGGTATCGGTATGGCACAGTTATTGGGAAATACTGCACAGCCAGGTATCGGTATCGGGGCCAAAAAATGGCATCGGCGCAACACTACTAGAAACGAATAAACATTTCCCTGTTTAAAAGGTGTGTGCACATACATTCTCACTTCAGTATCTCAATTTGATGCTCTATTATACCATTGACCATACAAGTTATTTGTAAATGAATATAATTGTATGATACAGTAGTCATAGAATTGGAGATGTGATAAGAGAAGAAAAGGCAATTAGATGTTCTGAGTTGAGGTGTTTGAGCAGCTATTAATCCAATAGTCCACAGGTCTGCATTCAGTCTTAGCACAGATGAGAGCTTTTTTAGTTTAGCTTTAGCAGTCACTATAAGCTCTTGCAGATTTTCTTTTAATGTTTAGTTAAGATCTTGATAAATATAATCATTAATGCAAAGCCTGACTACATTTCTGATTCTTTCACATGATTTCCTTCTCTGTTTTGCTCACCAAAGCCTGATACATTTTTTAAACCATACAATGTATGCTGTTCAGGAGTTTTTTAGTTCCCCCTGGAGAATGTCAAACAGTGGGTCAATGGTCTTTTCTGGCTCCATAGTCGTAATTCTAAGAAAACAAACTGCACTGACCTTAGCAAAAGCAGAAATAGATGCTGTCTATGACATTTATTTGAACACACAGAGACAAGGTCACCTTCCACGTCAACATTCTTCACATACCTTTGCAATTTACATAAATATGCCAAGAGGTATAACTTATTGAGCAGTAAAAAAATTAAATTTCCCCCTCAGAGATTATATATTTGCTGTTGTTGTATACTGACATGACAATATTTCAGATCATTACACTAATTTTCTTTGTAGGCAAACATAACCAACATAAATCAAAGAATTATCCAAATCAATCAGATCCTATATAAAAATATTATTGCTCTTATGGTTGAATAATAAATGAACTGTGATACAGCCTGTATATTTGTATACTTCTGTTCAAATTCACTATCCACATCCAGGTCTTATAACTGCCTGATCTGTAAAATTTGTGTGCTATATGGATTGTAGTAAAGTGCTATATAAATAAACTATGAATAATTAATTAATTGGTTGATTTATTGATAGATACAATTTAGAAATAAATAAAATGCAAATAACCAAAAAAAGAACACGAGACACAGATATCAGTATTTGTAATCTTGGTGTTTGACAGATGTTTTGTTTGCATTTTGCTATGTAGGCAAAACCAAATAAAATGGAAAAATCATAGTTCCCCTAAAGCCCAAAGTAGAGGTGTGGCTTTAAAAGGACAGAGACATCCGGTCCAGATGTCTCCAACAGATTGAAAGTCTGGATCCCAATATTGCAGCACAGATGTAAAGGATATAGATGCCAATAAGGGAGCATAATATCAGACGTGCCTCATGGCATACATATCACGATGTTTACATTTTTTATGCATCAAAGATGGCAGTTTGCTTCATTGATTAAATGTCTAGTCAGGTTTATTCACGTTAACTGTACAACTACACATCCACTGAGGAATTAAAAGTTACATGCTCTTTAGTGCTGTGTCTTTACAAAAGGTTTATGCGACGCCCGTTTTTTTTAGACTGAGGTGCCTTTTTAGTGGGTTTGGTCTCAGAGGGATAACTCCTTTGTTTACTAAATCTGTCTGACAAAACAGATGTTAACATTTCTGTCACGCAGACATTCATTTGACAGTTTATACAAAGCCTTTCCATTTTCTGGTCCATGTTTGACATTGTATCTCTGGGCTTTACCTTAAAAAAATCAGATTGATGGAAACTACCTTCTCTAAAACGTGTTGTTTTGTCAGAATGAACCTTTGGAATGCTATGATGAATAATTATAAGGATTTTGAAACCATGGTAAATCCCAGAAAAAAAATTCCAGAACTGCACTGCTCAAAGGAGTCTGCTCTTAGGGGAAGCCCTGCTAGTTTGATTCTGATATTCTTTTTTTAAAGGAACTACAGTTGCACAGATGGGGGAACTGGAGTTACTATAGCTATAGTAACTCTAGTAGCTATAGTAAAAAATGCTATAATAACTATAACAATTTTTTTTCACACCCATAGGCAGAAAAATACTCCAAGTTGATCTGCAAGTCCCCTCTAAGTTGATAAGCAGGTGCCAAGGATGTAGAGCAGCAGCAAGGGAAGTAAAAGGAGGAGAACATTCTCGCTGTCACTGTAATCTATAGTTCAATGTGAGTACTTTAGTAAATAAATTTAATAACTCCAAACCCTAGCAAGGATCCAGCCAGAGTACCAGTATTGTGTGTTTTACTGAAACCTGGCTGTTGAGTCTTATCCCTAAATCCAATGTCTCTGCCTGGCTTTTTGACACTACAAGCGATGGATTTAATGAAGGCTGGAAAACCCAAGGCAGGTGGGTTGAAAGTAATTGTAAATAACTGAAGGTGTCATGAATGACACCTTACTGTCAAGTTTTGTCTCTTCAGCTAAGACATTGAACTATTAGTTTTAGTTCAGTCTATTTACTTAAAGTTTTTTTTTGGCAACTATTAACATTCCACCTTAATCTGTTGTCAACGCTGGAAGTAATATTATTACATCTGTTGTTTGTTTTGTTTCCATGCTAAAGCCAAAACAGCCAAATACATTTGTGTTACTAACTGGTGATTTTAATAAAACCTTACTACCGTGGCAAGAATTTGTTTTATCATAACTCCACTAGTTGTAAAACAACAATGTTCCAACAGTTCATTTGCTGCTCTGCCAAAGAAAACAAAACTTTGGAATAGTTTTATGTAAATGTCGATGATTCCTACATCTAAAGTTGGACCTGTACTTGGGTAATCAAATCACAATTTTGTTTCTCTCCGCTCAGAGTATAAATCCTGTCATAAGAGGCAGCCTGCATGAAAACAAGATGGTCAGAGGAAGCTGAAGCAGCCCTGCAAGGTTGTTTTAAGGCTACAGACTGGGATGCCCTTTGTCAGCCACATTACGAGGAAATCAATGCTATGACTGGGTGTGTGACTAACTATACAAACTAATGTATAGCCTACACCATCTCCACCAGAATAGTTGCTTTCCCAACAATTAACCCAGGATCCCCACTGATCTGGAGACTCTGCTAAACAATAAAAAAGAGCATTCAGGAAGCAAGATAGGGTATGCAAAAGCGACTTAAGGAGATAAGAGGAAGCAAAGAAACATATGGGAAGATGCAGGGCTTTAGCAAAACTATATCAAATATATGTGGTCAGGGATGAAGAAGATTACAGACGTCAAGCCAACGCAATCTCACACCAAAATTGTCACATATTGAAACTTGGTCAAGTCCCCCGTTCCCTCAGTATCTGATGCACGGGGGACTTGACCTCTGGTCACTAACTGACGCGCAGTGTTCATGACAGGTTGTAGCAGGAACTTGCTAAAGAACCTAGATGAACAGTTAAGTAAAAACATACCACTAACCCATCCCTTACCCTAACACAGGAGTGTCAAACGGGTTCCAGAAAGGGCCGTGTGGCTGCAGGTTTCCTTTCCAACCAAGCAACAGCACACCAGACTCCATTCAACTCATCAAGTGAGTCCAATCTGAACAGGATGACTTGATGAGATGAATGGAGTCTAGTGTGCTGTTGCTTGGTTGGAAAGGAAACCTGCAGCCACACAGCCCTTTCTGGAACCAGTTTGACACCTGTGCCCCAACCCTTAAACCTAAGGAAACACTGGTTACCATACACTCCTAAAGCTACATAACTAACTTTGTAAATTAAAGAAAAAAATGCTTGTCACTTGATACGCATGTGGCCTGTCATATACCCTGTGCATCAATATGCGACACAAGTGGTACCCCCTGCTTTTCAGTATGTGAAGTGCAGTGGTAACTAAGCACCAGTTTTTGATCAGTTAAAAGTGAGAATGCGTTGTTCAAGCTGGAGGAGGATCGGGCAGATGGAAGTCTGGGCATAGCCATGGAACTGAACCTATTCTTCTATAGATTCAGTTCAGGACCAAGCTCAGCATCCTTTTGTTCTGCCCACAGTTAACTGGACATCCCACCCACCTTAGACCCAAAGCTTCCCTCTCAAAGCTCAAATATTTCATCTTCCACCAGTGCCATGGATCCTCCTGCTTCTACTTGCTTGTTCTCAATAAATCAGAAGACATTGTTGCTCCCTCCACCTTCATGGGTCTTTCTCTAAAATTCAAGTGAAGAGGCAATTGAACAGACGAAGAGACTGAACTGCAACAAGGCACTGGGTCAATGATGGTTTCAGCCCAGTGCAGGGGAGCGCTTTGAAGCTCTCAATGTTATTAATGATAACCCATTATAAGTGTGTAATGCTGACCACTACATTTTTAAGTATGTGTATATATGTATACATATATTCCCAATAAACATAGTACTAGGATTTCTCACTACATATTTTCAAAGAAACACTTAACCAAGTTTTTTACCTGTTAAAGTAATTAAGATGTCTTATAAACATGATCAATTTCATTATAATTAGGATTACTGAAAAAAAAAAAGCTAGAACTGTAAATTTACAGGCATTTTTACTATTTTTCAAGGCTGCACTTTTAAAAAGATGAAATTGTCCAGTAAGCTGTTTCCAAACTAATTTTCTTTTTGTTTTACACTGGTGTTAACAAAATGACAAATAAAATCTGTCTAAAGTCTAAAAGTCTAAAAAAAAGTCTTCTTTCTAGTCTCAGAGTATGGGTTTGTGAGATGGGGTTTCATTGATTCATTTCTATGAAAATACTACTTTCATAATTTTTGGTAAGTTCTGTTTTTTTATCATTCGCATATTTCATCCATAGTGAGAAAAAGGTACCTCTTGAAACATCTCATTTTACTCTACAACTAACTAAATAGATAATTTTTAATAGTTTAGATGAAACATTCCTACATTTTTCTTTTAATTCGTACTTTATTGTCAGAGTTGAGGCTAACCAGACTTTTATCAGCAGCAGCCCTGTTGATGAGGTAACCAAGCAGCAGAGCGATAGATAACAACAACCAACTATGGGAGCTGTTTTGGGGTCATGAACCCAGAATAAAATGACAGAAACTCAATGGGAGGGGGCAAGATGTTGAGATACATACAGAAAACTCTTGTCTCAACAATTATAGAGCATTATTGGGTCTTAAACACATCAACATTCAGTACAGTACCACAGAAAAAAAGCACTGATGTATGTTTAAAAGAAAAATTGTCTGAGCTGCTTCATTTAGATTGATGGTAACTTCAATGGTTTTAAAAGTTGGGATATTTTTTTTACCTTCTAGATTCACAAACATGTAACTGACACTAAGAAAAGTTCAGTGGAAAGAAAATCAAACTACCGTAACAATAAACAATGAGACGCTCAATTTAATTAACAGAATTAAAAAAAAAAGTCTGGATACAGATGGGGATCTTGAAAACATGACCTCCTTAGCAGAGGTTGGTTTAAACAAGCTGAACTATTTATTCTGGGTTTGATTAATTTTTCTCTTAGTCAATGCAGCTTTTTTATTGTTGCTGTGATTAAACATTTAATTTAAAAGCAAACTCCTTATCTATCTAAATATGTAGTTTATAACTTAACTTATTTTTTTCCAACCTCTTTTTGCTTGCTTACATAATAAAAATTCCAACTACTGTCATAATATAGATATAGAATATGGATAACTCCAGCTTTCCCATCATATTGACCTTACACTTCTTAGATACAGGATGTAAAAAAGACATAAATATGATGCTCAGTGTGTGATATCCACACCAGATTACTGGTTTAAACCTTGACAGTATAAGAAACACTCAGTTGTTATTATTAGATAGCACAAACCTCATCCACTTATCCTCACATATTTATCTTTGTTGTCCTGTTTTAAATAAGGCATGAACACAACCGAATATTGCAAAAGATAGTACAAGGGATGGTGATGAATACAGGATCAGGTGTTTTAAAAAATGTTCTGAAATTATAGTTTTTCCTTTTTTCCTGAAAACACGGGAGTGTTATGAAAGCCGTCAAGGTTCCCTGAATACCTGGTTCATTGTCTGTGTCCTAAATAGACTAATTTGCTTGAAAATAATTAGGAGTCACAGTGGACATCAAAGTTTGAGCTTCAAAATTATTATGAATAATGTTAAAAATTTAGACTTGAAGATCCTTTGTGTCAGGAGAGTTTTCTTTGAAGCTGTAACTAAAGAGGTGGTGCTAAGCCGCTGCGTGCCAGTGATTTACTACAAGGCCTTTGGCCTTGTTAGTCAAAGAGTGAGAAGGCCTTATCCTCGCCGTTCTTTCTCTTTTTCAACCTGCCATTACATGCAAGTTAGATAAGCCCTTGGGATATCCAGGATATTTGTCACGGTGATTTAGCACGTAAAGAATATTTTCTACCATAACAGAACACTAAATGTATTACATATGCAATATGCTATATGTACGATATGCTTTGCAATGAGTGTGATTTACCGTTTCTCATGATTTACGGTTACATGTATTTGGACAGTGATTGGAACCCATTTCAACAGACAATGATTTGATATATGAGAAGCTACAGTAGTTACATAGATGTGGTTTTAAAAACAAGGTAAATAAGAGCTCATGTGGATCACATGTGTCTGCCTCTTGCAGCATCTTGTGTGTGATTAGAGAGCGGCTCATGAAAGATGCATCAGCGCAGACAGACTATGAACAGATGACTCAATTGATAAGTAAAGCTGCTGTCAGAGAAAAACTCATAATAGAAACCAAGCCCAGCTTTTGAACACCCAGTGTTTACTGAAAGTGAGGAAGAATGCAAAGAATGTCTGCCGTCTGAGGTTTATTTCCCTGAGTTAAAGCTGCCCATGGTTGTCCTAACCAACCCTTATACAGATTT
Organism: Cyprinodon diabolis; assembly: GCA_030533445.1. Classification (NCBI taxonomy): domain Eukaryota; kingdom Metazoa; phylum Chordata; class Actinopteri; order Cyprinodontiformes; family Cyprinodontidae; genus Cyprinodon; species Cyprinodon diabolis. The sequence goes on along the minus strand of CM060076.1, from coordinate 10,576,234 downwards.
TATTTCACATGTAGGATGTTAAGAATCTCCTTATTTCCAATATGCTCTTCAGAGTATAATTTAATTTCTACCTACATTTGTTTATTCATTGTATTTTTGGGGGCAATTAATTGTATGTTTATTACTTATTGAGCATTTATTTATATATGTATTAATTTTTAAATATGGTAGAGCTGGTCCTCCATAGACTACAGCTGTGGCTGACATATTGATATATATCTCATTTGTGATACTACCATTTTTTAAAAGAGTTATCTTATGAACAAACTTATTGTGGTGCAATTTTAATTGTATTATCTGATGAAATACTGCAATTGCAAAAAACTTAAGAGGATTTTCTCCAAACACAAAATTCCAGTACATCACAAACCTAACAAGATCCTTAGACAGAGGCTAGTGCATCCTAAGGACAAAACCCCCAGATCAAATATGAGTGGAGTGGTGTTTAATGCAGTGAGGAATGCTCTGATCTTTAGATTGGAGAAACCAAACTAGCTCTCCGCAGATGCATGGCCCAACACAGAAGAGCGACCTTCTCGGAAAAAGACTTGGCGGTGCATCTACAACTCATGGACAAAAGACATTCTTTTGAGCACCAGAATGTTCACATTATGGACAAAGAAAATATGTGGTTTGAGAGGGGCGTCAAGGAAGCCATCTTTGTTTGGAAGAAAAACCAACCTTAATCAGAGGGGTTGGACTCAGATTTCAGCTTTCAAAAACATACAATTCAGCGATTGAGTTGATTCCTTTTCACTATCATTGCAACCCCTACCCCATTACAGGGGAACAGAGCACCTCGCCTATTCAGCAAGGCCAACATTTCCCTGTAACAGACCCCCTTTCAGAGACATAGACAGGTTTCAGGTATTACAGGCAAACAAAGAAACAAAACGACCCCCATTCCAAAGGGGTGGACCCATTCGTCAGGTTCAATTTGCATGTTTCTAAGCCAAAACAAGTCTTTTTCTTGGTCCACTCTATAAAGCCTCAAATTTAAAGTTAGTTCTGACATTTTGAATTGAAAAAGCTTCATGGTCGGGAAGCGAAACGCCTTCAAACTTTAAAACAAACTCCAGTGGATTATTTTTAACTTTTTTGGAATTTTATATAACCTAAATATTTGTGAGTTGCACCAACAACTGTATTTTGAAATCAATATAAAATATCAATAACAAGCAGGATATTATAGAAAGTATATACTGTATTCTAAAGTGTGTTTAAGATTATGACCGATGAACTATGTGGCTATTTAGCATAAAGACAAAGTCTGAAATATTTTACAAAAAAATGAAAAAAACATTAAGGATTTTTGAAAAGTAGAGATTGAATCATCCAACTAGATCAATAAAGCACTTAATTATCCTTGTCAGAAATAAAGTGTTTATGACTATGTACTATAGAGAGGTGTTAAGTAACATAATCTGGTGTTACTGGGAACAGAACTAAACAAAGAGAAACAGGTAATTTAGTTTAGTAATTTTATAAAAACAGTTATAAGAGTAAAAGAGCAATTATTTACACACCCTTGTGCTTTCCAGTCTGCCCGCTTGTTTTGTAAGGGGAAACTTTGAAGAAACTCCCTTATAATTTGCATTTTTCTGGCATTATGCGTTTGTCACCATGTGTTGCCTGTACCTGCCCTGAACCTGCAGCTTGTAATGAGTTCCTCATTACCAGTGAATGATTCCTGAGGGTTTCATGTTGCTAGAAGAGAGCATGTTGCCAGAGAGCAGTGGGACACCACAAGTTCTGGCAATATGTTGTATGCAAACATATCAAAGCAGAATTAAATATACATAGTTATGTCTGTGTTGCTTCATTGATTATTTCTTTAATTTATGCACGCTCTATAATTCTCCATTTAGGTACTGAGTACAGATTAAGACCAGCTTTAAATATTTGAGTTGATTTTAAGAGTTACTGTGTCTAATGACTGAAAAGAGGACTGCTTATGATAAATAAACTATATAAATAGATGTCTTACAGTTCTTTCTACATGGCCAGGGATTTTTTTTTATTTCATGGCTATTTGTTTTGTAAAAAACACCTGTTTGGTGCCATCCTCAGGTTTAAATAGATTAAATCTGACGTTTTCTATTGGCTTAGCTGGGGATGTTATGTAACTAGTAGCTCTACACTGGGCAATGGGGATTCAATTAGGGACTGAAAATAAAATATATAATTTCTATTATATTTCATTATAAAAAACTGAAAATAAATCATTGGTTTCTCCATTGTATAGGTTAATAAATTAGTAAATGTATTGAAATTGTAAAAAGACAAGACATAACTCACAAAACCTTAAAGCATTTGGAAAAGAGTGAATAGAAAATTTATAAAAGAAAATAAATGTATCAAAATTGATCAAAAGCGATTGTGTCTTCATTCTAGTCTAAATGATGATTTGCCATTAGTTTAGTGTCAATGGGTCTATTTTGCCCTTTCTCTATCTGCAGGTTTACTCTCAGAGGGTTTTATCTTTTATTATCTCTTTTTTTCTATGTCCATTACATTTTGAGTAATCCTTAAAAAAAGTCTCCAAAAAGTTATTTTTTTTTGTGTGCATATAAATAAATATAATTCCGAGCATGAAAGCAAAAGCAGCATCATCCAAGATGACCTTTTAATATAAAAATTCTGAGCATACTGGAAACAGGTTCTTATTTAAGTTTAATTCTTCTATTATTTTCAGTATCAGAGGATGAAACAGTCAAATTTAATAACTCATATAACAGTCCAAGCAGCAAAGGGTTTTGTTCTTGTATTTATCTGTGTTGTCCTAGTCTGAACCTCACAATTGGTAAGTTCAATGCAATGTCTATCAGTGCCCTATCTGTCAGGACCAGCATTATATTCCCTTAATTTAACATGAGCATGAACAGCAGCACATCTGTTCACTGCAATCACTCAGGTCAGCCTTTGCTCTCCTAGTGTGTCAGGGTGTATTCATATCTCTGATTGGGTCAAGAGATTGGTGAAAGTGAGAAAATTCACACCTTTGTTTGGCCTTGTTTGCTTTAACACATATTTTTTAGACTAGGGAACAATTACAACATGAAGTTACAGTGGACTGTTTTTGGGAGTGTTATATTCCCAAATTGCACTGGTCAAGAATAAAAAAACAAGGTAAGCAGAAATCCATCTCAAGGGGTTTTTGTTCCTAATTTCTTCTACGAAAATGTGCTGCATCCACACAGCAAGCAAATCACAAACTTCTAGACCAGCAGTTGTAACCATGCAGTGGTACAGTTCTCCAGTCAGTTCACTGGTCTGTAATATGTTCTCGCTGCCTTGATCTGCTCTAGAAACCGGACTCTATACTTACTTTCATATTCTTACTTTAGACTGGAACAACTGGCATCAGCTGCAATTTTTGAAAAGCTTTGACTCTGGGATCTCACCATCCCTATTATATAGATTTTCTTGCCTCTGATAGATAAACTTATGGGATAAAAGCTTAACTTGCTATTCAAATTAATCCCACCACCTAACAGTTTCCCAGTTTTTCACCTGATTCCCCTTCTGTACCTCATCAGCTCTCTGATCTTCTGCTACGACTTTGGCTTACGACATTCCCAACAGGACTCTGTTGCCCCTCGGCGTCGGCTGGCATCAGCTCCCCTCTGCAGAAAAAGTTAGTGACTATTTACTCTTAATTGTTATCAGACCCTATTAGTCACTGACCTGAGTTTCTGTTCCCACAGAAGATCTGGTTTATCCGCTCCAGCTGACGAGCAGCCGCACACTGAGTGTTCAATAGAGACTTGTTTTGAACTAATCCAGATTTGTCTGCTTTGAATATTGGGTCCAAGGTTTTAAATCTATGACAATCCAGTGTTTTTCAACTTGATTTGTATTTGTGGAAACGTATGTAAAAAGATGTTTTTCGTCATTTTTTTCCCTAAACGTCATTTATCTTATGCTGTTTTTGTTGTTTCTGACTCTTTTGTATACCAAGGATGATGTCCTCTCTGGGATGGTTTCCAGGGCTCGGTTATCTGTTTAACTTGCTAAAGGAACATATTTATCTTAATAAATGATTATTTGAAACCGTTACCTGTCCTATTAGTATTGTCATCATCACTAAATATTCTACAAATGTTTACTACCAAGGTTTTATGTACATGCTTAGAATATGTATCTATAGGTCCAAAATGCAAGTTGGAAAACACAAAATTGCAACTTAAGTGTGAAATTTGGAGCAGAAGTTTATTTTTGCCTTTTTTTAATGATCACAGGTTGTCGGTTTGTGCCTTGAATTTTCTCTGCTTGTTTTTGCAGATCCCCTCTGCAAAAACAACAAAGGGTGGGGCAGCTCTCACCGTCCCATTCAACCATCTGTAATTTATCAGCTATGTAGTCACATCATATGAGGACCAGTCCGCCTCTAACCAGTGCCAGAATATCTGTTACTGGTTTTGATAGTCAAACTCAATGCCTGTATAAGTTGCCAGTGTAATGAAGATGCTTATTCATTTTTTTCCCGCCCCTAGAAACACTTACCTGGGGCTTGACATACATTGAAGCATCTCCTCAATTATAGTCGCTTCCTTTGAAATGCTTTTCCTTTGGACTCTGAGAGCAGCCAATTTACAGAAGATCAGCTGTCTCTCTGTTCTGATCCCCATTATCATCACTAACGGACCAGTAAAATGAACTCTAACCATGCAGTTAATCCACTGTAAATCCCAATAAACAGCCAAACTCAATCTACAAGAAGATTTATGTTGAATAAATAAAGATCTAACTTTCAGTGTAAAATTGGGACTGAAAGTGAAAGGAAAATCAATGCAAGATCTATTGATCTTTTCAAAATTTGGGTAAAGTTGAGAATGATCAACTCACTTTTAGGCGTAGACAACTTTATTGTCAATTTGTGCACACAGAGTACATACAAAATGAAATTTCATTTGGGAGAGCTTTCAGACAGTGAATGAGCAGCAGCTTAGCTATGGAACATTTCCATTCCATAAAGTGCAGCAGTCATCGAATTTAAACGGTGTGGGAGAAAAACATAGTGCAAAAGGCATTGATGTGGAAGTTCAGAGTAGCACAAACAAATACAGGTGCTGGTCATAAAATTAGAATATCATGAAAAAGTAGATTGATTTCAGTAATTCCATTTAAAAAGTGAAACTTGTATATTATATTCATACATTACATACAAACTCATATATTTCAGATGTTTATTTTGTTTAATTTTGATGATTAGAAATGACAACAAATGAAAATCTCAAATTCATCATATCAGAAAATTAGAATATTGTGAAAAGGTTCAAAATTGATGGCCCCTGGTGCCACACTCTAATCAGCTAATTAACTCAAACCACCTGCAAAAGCCTTTAAATGGTCTTTCAGTCTAGTTCTATAGGCTACACAATCATGGGGAAGACTGCTGACTTGACAGTTGTCCAAAAGACGACCATCAACACCTTGCACAAGGAGGGCAAGACACAAAAGGTCATCGCTAAAGAGGCTGGCTGTTCACAGAGCTCAGTGTCCAAGCACATTAATAGAGAGGCGAAGGGAAGGAAAAGATGTGGTTGAAAAAAGTGTACAAGCAAGAGAGATAACCGCACCCTGGAGAGGATTGTGAAACAAAACCCATTCAAAAATGTGGGGGAGATTCACAAAGAGTGGACTGCAGCTGGAGTGAGTGCTTCAAGAACCACCACACACAGACGTATGAAAGACATGGGTTTCTGCTGTCGCATTCCTTGTGTCAAGCCACTCTTGAACCACAGACAGCGTCAGAAGCGTCTTGCCTGGGCTAAAGAGAAACAGGACTGGACTGCTGGTGAGTGGTCCAAAGTCATGTTCTCTGATGAAAGTAAATTTTGCATTTCCTTTGGAAATCAAGGTCCCAGAGTCTGGAGGAAAAGAAGAGAGGCACTTCATCCACGTTGCTTGAAGTCCAGTGTAAAGTTTCCACAGTCAGTGATGGTTTGGGGTGCCATGTCATCTGCTGGTGTTGGTCCATTGTGTTTTCTGAGGTCCAGGGTCAACGCAGCCACATACCAGGAAGTTTTAGAGCACTTCATGCTTCCTGCAGCTGACCAACTTTTTGGAGATGCAGATTTCATTTTCCAACAGGACTTGGCACCTGCACACAGTGCCAAAGCTACCAGTACCTGGTTGAAGGACCATGGTATCCCTGTTCTTAATTGGCCAGCAAACTCTCCTGACCTTAACCCCATAGAAAATCTATGGGGTATTGTGAAGAAGAAGATGCAATACACCAGACCCAACAATTCAGAAGAGCTAAAAGCCACTATTAGAGCAACCTGGGCTATCATAACACCTGAGCAGTGCCACAGACTGATCGACTCCATGCCACGCCGCATTGCTGCAGTAATACAGGCCAAAGGAGGCCCAACTAAATACTGAGTGCTGTACATGCTCATACTTTTCATGTTCATACTTTTCAGTTGGCCAACATTTCTATAAATCCTTTGTTTTTATTGGTCTTCAGTAATATTCTAATTTTCTGATATGATGAATTTGAGATTTTCATTTGTTGTCATTTGTAATCATCAAAATTAAACAAAATAAACATCTGAAATATATGAGTTTGTATGTAATGTATGAATATAATATACAAGTTTCACTTTTTAAATGGAATTACTGAAATCAATCTACTTTTTCATGATATTCTAATTTTATGACCAGCACCTGTATATGCTGCAAAAATGCAGTAGAAAAACATTTTTTGAGTATTTTTCTTTTTTTCAGCAGTCTGATGGCAGTGGGGAAGAAACTGCTACTGGACTGCGAAGCCTCTTCCCAGAGGGCAGCATGCAGAACAGTACATGGTGGGGGTGTGAGGGGTCACTGATGATTTTATAGGCTCTGGACATGCAGAGCTGGGATGAAATGTTTTTATGAGGGAAGTGGAGCCCCCTCCATAAAAGCCCTGATCAAACGGCTAAGCCTGACATTCATTGCATTTGTTTAGGCTCGATTTAAATGCGAGCTATAAGCTAAAAAGTCCATATCTGGCCAAATATAAATAATTATACAAGAAATATAAGGGATTTCTCTTGACTTCAAGTATTTAAAGAATAGCCAGTCCAACACAAACCTTAATTCCCATGTGCAATCATCTTAAACCTATGGAAAAGAAAGTAATATTTTCTAAGTTGCCCACCTCTCTTTTAAATAACAGCATCTTCTCTCATTCAGAGAGACACCTTGGTCCATGATTTAATGTTTTTGAATTACCTTCTCTGCTCTTCTGTTTTCTCTAACCACACTTTCCAAAAAGAATGTGAGTATTTGGTGCCTCGCTTACTTGTCGTTTACAAATTTCACCACTCCACCTTACTTGTCCTTTCCTGCCGTGCTGCCAGCCAGTATGACTTTCTCTCAGCGGATCAAAGAAACAGTGACCGAGTCAAAGGAAACATTGTTAATGATGCTGATACCGTGCCATCAGACTATTTGTAGAATGTTCCCAATAACAGGAAGCCAGGAGAAATTAGTTCTCCCGTAATTACATTGAGCGTGTTTCCTCCTCCTTTCCTTGCATATAGTATTCATGCACAAAGATCAAAAGCGTGAATGTTGAATGCTGATCTCATGTAAAAGAAGGCTTCCAAAACAGCTTGCAATGCTATTCCATAAGTGGGACCTTAGACTTCCTATGTATAGAAAGGCTTAAAGCCTTCTTTAGAAATGATGTTTCCTTAGTTTACATTGTCTCCATAGACAGAGGGCAGCTAAAGCTTTACATGAGAGAAGCATTAAAAGGAAAATAGAATAGAGGAGAAAAAGTCTTAGTTGATCCTTAATTTCTTTACATTTTGCCTTTAGACCACCTGGTTTGTGTAGAGCAACTGCACCTCAGGCTTTCAGAGGACTTTGTAAAGTTTTTCTTTTTACTCTACCTGATTTCTTTAATTTACATATAATTGAGTAGCCTCTATATCATCATTTATGGTGTGGAGCAGTTCATCTACAGCTGAGACGAAGCGGTCTGATAGGATAATTTTAGGATTGCCAGCTGTGTCCTGGAATCCCCTCTGGATACAGTTCAGGTGGTGGCAGCCAGAAGGACTGTGACAAAATAGCATCACTGTTGGACAGCATCTCCCACCCAATGCATGAAACCATTCTGTTCTGATGTGATCAACCATTAAATGGCCGTTATTAGCAGTTATCAGTCCCATAGAATGGCTCCAGGCTGCGCCTCCTCTACTGTACCCTCTAGTAAGTTTCTAATGGATGATACAGTAGCAGCCATTAAAATGGCCCTTCCCAGTCAAATACCAGCCGAATGGCAGCCCACTTCCCTGCAACTCCCAGAGGAATTTGAATGGCTACTACTGTAATGTGCAGCTTATTGTTGATAATAGCCACTTTTGGCACACCTAAAACCTTAAATTCTAATTTTTATTTACCTACTTTATACTTTTTATCTACTTTATTTACAGTCTGAGGGGTTGTTCAATATGAGCGACATGTCGATCAAATTATAATTTTTTTTTTTATAATACCTGAAGAAATACTAAAATTATGTTCAGATTACACATAAATCTATTAATTATTAAACATTTAGAATTCTAATTGGGATTAATTCGGCGATAACAACCTACTGAGCCTACGGCTACGTAGGAGGCACAATCTGAAGCCATTCTATAGGACTGATAACCGCTAATAACAGCCATTTAATGGGAAGATAAAATCCGAAGCGGCTGAAGAAACCGTTACATCACTGAAGAGCTCCTTTGGTGAAAGACTGTTGTGCAAAGAAGCTCTATGCAGATCCTTACTCCCAGTTAGTAATTATAATCTTCTCTGCTACCAACAGACCCACTCAGTGATTAATATCATGCTGCTTTACTCACTTATACTATTTGCAATGTATTTATCACCTCTAAAAACATTTTTTTACAAACATACATTATAACAAAGCTTTTCTAATCTCTGTGCAAAACAGCTATTGTTATTCTTTTTGTTTTTTATGTGAACATTCTGAGTATATCACTGTTCTTATAATTGCACACTGTTTTCTTTCTTTAAGCTTGGTTTTTCCTTTATTGTGCACTTTTCCTTTTAAAAGTGTGTCCATATTTATGTTGTTTGTCCTGTTCTCTTCTATTTTATTGTTTCTTTTCTTCTATTGTTACTCCTATTGTTCCTCCTTATAGTTGTTTCCATGTCTTTAAGCTCTGTTTAAAACTACATTAAATCATACTATATGATATAGGATGGTTTCTCTTCCCTTTTTCTAATGTTGCACAACAGAGGTTTGTTTTAAAACCTGTCAGATGGAATGGAGAACATATGATCTTAATATTTACTCCATTACAGTGTGGTCCCATTCATGTAAATCTGGCTAAGAAACAACATCAGGAGGAAAAAAAAGGGACATTGCAAATCAATGCTTCATGGAGAACAGCTTTAAAGTTAAAACTAAGTGGACCATGAAAATATTCTCTCTGGATTTGCTTTGGAGTAGAAACAATAGACATGCACAAGAAACACTGCCAGAATTTTTAGTGAATCAAACTACAAAAGCTGCCAAAAGATCAGGATCGTATGGGAAGATTTATCACAAAGAGGAACCCGCCGAATTCATCAGATCAAACTGTGTTAATCTCTCCTTCTTTGCAAACTGTGGGCGAACCACTTTTTGCCTATTAAAGGGAGGCAGGGGACATGATGTCAGAAGGGACGCAGTTCAAAACTTCCATCATGAAAACAGCTGCAAAAATGTGGGGCCACAAAGTGGTCGTTAAAATGTCAGGGCAGGCACCCAACAACCTGCTGTTGGAGGCCAGTAGTGAACAGTTACGCTATAATGAGCAGCCCTTCCGAATGTTTTTACTGTTAAGTATCAAATGGCTCCAGAAAAAGGTTAATGCGGGTGAAAAAGATAAGCCTTAACTGAACAAAGACATTCTTGGAAGATTAAAGCAGAATCTTGGTAGGTCTGAAATATACACGGCAAATTTTGTTTTTTGAGATAAACATGCAAATAAAAAAATGAGAATGTGATATGAACCCATAGAAAAGATAAACAATAGAAACTTAAAATAATTTTTTATTTTAAGCCCCCCCACACCCCAAACAATATACTAATCATAGCAAATGGCCTTTAGTATACAGCTTTTTTTTTTTAATCGGGGAACTCCAAAGTGTTTTGCACTACATTCAGCCATTCACACACAAACTTATACACTGATGGTGTGAAGCTACGTTATAGCTGCGGCTGTAACATGTCTTGACGAAGGTCATAATAACAGAATAAGCTGCAGCTTGGGTTAAAACCTGCAACCTTCCAGTTACAAATCAAACTCCTCCCTTCTTGCCTTCTCACTTTATTGGATTATTTCAAATGTTTTCCAAATGTTAGAAAAGTCAAGCACTGGGATCAGAGATTTAATGAAAGAATTACACCAATGAAAACTTTCTTTATTATCCCATCAAAGGCTCCATGGGAGAATGTCCCTTACCTTTGATTCAACTTTAAAATTGTCATCAGAGAAGTTTTAATACCTTTAAATCTGTGATTACGCACATTAATTAATCTCAGAGGTTACAGGGCTTCCCTTTGAAATCATTCATGTCCTTTGAGTCATTAAATAACTTAATGGCCTATCAAGACAGTTAAGTGGGAGCTGTACATGGAGGAGAATAGAGCTCTTGTCTAGCTGACCAGCATGGGAGAGAGAGCTGACAGAAATAAAAGGAAACCAAGAAGATATGAGAGAAGTAATGGCTAAAAAGAAGATCTTCTGGACTAGTTTATTCAAATACGAGAAGGAGTATTCAAGGGGTGAATAGTAATTATCTCCACACTGACCTGCCGGTGACTGTAATCAAGTACAGTGTGAGTGATGCAGTGATTGGTCATAGGGAGGAAGATGGTGACAGTAATCCTTGGGAAAATGTGGACTACAATGAACAGCTTGTCGATACAGATGACAGCAGTGACTCCATCATTTACAAATAGAGTTGAAAAAAGTTGTTCCAGATAAATGGGGAGAAAATCCTGCTCTCTTGATGCCCACTTCCAAACCTTACTGAGATGCTTGTTAGGGTTTGAAAGTTCCCCTTTCTTTACAGGTCACATTATAAGATCCCTCAAAGTAGTATTTTAATGTAAATAAGCCACAGAGATGCTGATTTTTTCTGACCACCCACTAAAGTGACGGTTTCTTTTGATAACCTCAAAAAAGGAGATTCTACTTTACTATTTTCTGTTCTGAGGAGCCTTATAACCTTTGCTCTACACTGAGAGGAAACTAGTTCATTTGCATTTTACTGTGGGTCGGTTTTAAATGCATTTACAATTCACAAACAAGTTGCAATGGACATATACTTAAAATAAATTAACTTTAGCTTACCATTCCACAGACATACAGGCTACTCGACAACTTATTAACAAGCTAATTAAAAGTACTTTACGGGGGGGGGGATTAAGAACCGGTTCTATACACCTAGAGGACAATGTTAAGAAGTCAGAGTCAAATAAAAACAAAATGTAAAACTGCAGATTTAAAAAGACATTAAAGCAAAAAGTAGAGATAGAGAAGTCAACAGATTCTGCACATATTAGTTTTACCATAAGTCAATTTTAGCATCAACAGGGTACAGTTTCTCCCGTTCTAATTTATTTTTTTCCAAGAACTGAATACCACTGTCCAGCAGCGTTAAGATGCTCAATAATGTTTAAAAGGTGCATCATAACTTGGTAACACTATTGTTTGATATAATAAAAACCTTTAGAGGAATGTCTGAGGCCATGCATTAAAGAACTTCTTAAAAGTTCACCACTAAATATATACCACCTTTGAAGCATGAGGGTGGAAACATCATGGGGCTGTATTTTCTGCAAAGAGGACAGGAAATCTGGTCAATATAAGTGAAGAATGAAGATGGCAATGTTACATGAGATTTTAAGTCAAAACCTCATTCCATCATCTAGAAATAAGTACAAATTTCTTAAATTAAGTGTATTTACCCTTAATTTGAGTAGGTTAAATGTGATAGTTTGCCAATGGAATTAGTATTTTTACTCTTAAAATAGGACAATTGGTTGATATGCACTTGAAATAAGACAATGCGATGTGTTTTCTTATTTAAACTGTAAATTGTCTTGTTCCATCGGCAAAATGTCTCTTTTACCTCCTCAATCCAAGAACAAAAGCACTTATTTTAAGAAAAAATGACTTAGCTAGATTTAGATTTTTTCCAGTGAGAGCACTGAATACGGAAGGTGGCTGGGTCTTCCAGCATGATGACGATCCCAAGCACAACGCTGTGGCAATGAAGGAAGAATACAGGCACCTTTTCGTACCTCCTTCCTCTTGCTAGCACTATTCAGACCAGGGGCGGATTTAGGAAATTTGGGGCCCTAGGCAAAAAATGGCAGGAGGCCCTCTGAACTGGGAAGACAACACATAAGAGAGACCCATTATACAGATATAAGAATTTTAAAAGACATACATTATTTTTTCTATATTTTGTCCCTCTCTTCTTGTTGTTTTCCTCTTTATGTTTTGTACTCCGCTGACTTATCATGCTGTCTCAAGCACTAAGCACACTTAGCTGGTTGCTCCTTCCTGTTTCCAAAAAGGAAATGGCAAAAGTCAATATGAGTCCTTATCACTGTAGACAAGCCATGACCTGCTTATCTGTTCTCCATTTTAAATTTTTCTGAAATAATAGCTGCATGAATCATGACAGCAGACAAGATAGAGGAGAGCAGGAGGCGGGGTTATCTACTGGCTCTGGAGAGCAGAGTTCGCTGCTTGTCGCCAAAGTCTCCAGTAGCAGGAAAAAGTTGCTAGATTTGGCACTAGCAATGTTTTAATTGGACTGAATAAAAATAAAGGCTTTAGAGGGGTCTGAAAAGTCATTGAATATAGCAAGAAAAGCACTAAGTTTCTCAACACTGCTCTTTGCATTGTTTGTTTTCAAATGGTTTGCTGCTATCTGTTTGGACCTTTCTGAACATGTGCAGCAAATGGACTGATCCAATATGGTGGACACTGAAGGGGGGAGCTGAGACACAATATTATAAGCTTTCTGATGGCATTTTAGCAGAAGGGTGTTTATCAAAAACATAATTAATGTGCACAAATAAGAAATTGTATTCATCATACATGTAAACAGAGTTTTATGGGGCCCCCAGGAACTTGGGGCCCAAGCAACTGCCTAGTATTGCCTAATGGTAAATCCCTCCCTGATTCAGACAGAATTTAGCATGCCGACCACTGATACATATCCACTTTGGCTAAAGAGTCTTTACTGATTTGATTTATGTGAATTGAGAGATTTTTTTCTGTGTATGAACCAAATGAGTAAGAAACTGCTGGAGTTTATATCAATGTTAACTTCCCTCCCATCCACTATATTTGCAAGGTCAGATAAAGGGGCACTTTTTTATGGAAAACTGACCGTATCCTCCTGTAAACCTGCTTGATATCTTCTGGGATACGAGTTATGCTACTTTACATAACAGCCTGTAAAAAGTGATGAGATCAGACCAGACATCCTTTAGACAATAACAGAATGAGGGAGACGGTTGCAGACAAAAATAAGGCACAAAGAGGGATGAGTTTTTCTGTATTTTAAGGGTTTGTGGTAACTCAGCCATTTTCTTGTTTGTTATGATGGGTTATAGTCCACCACAGAAGCCACGTATTGAAAGGCAGGAACCCTTCAGTTTACAGAATGGCTTCACGGAAGACAAATTCCTATTTGTTGGTTACTGACATCATTTGTTTTGGTCTGAAAGAACGTTTTGAGTAGAATTAAAGTGTAATCTGTGAAGAAATGTGCCGTAAAGGTAGTTGCCCAGGGTATTTAAATAATATATAAATACATTATTGAATCATATTATCATTTATTTACTTGTAATATGTACTGCAGGAGTCTAAAGTAGGAGCACTTTTTTTGTTTATAATACATTTTCTTATCTCCTCTCTACCCATATTTCCCTGGTATAAATCCTGCTAAAATTCCCACATTTTATCTATCAAATCATAAAAAAGTAAAGTTACAGGTGCAGGTAAAAAAATTGGATTAAGTGTCAAATTTGATTATTAGAATCATACAATATGTTTGACAAATTTCAGACCAGCATCATCTCTTCAACCGTGTTGCTTGGTGAGTATTTTGGATCATTGTCAAAGTTAATAAAGCACCAAACCCCAGAGCTAACCTTTTTAAATTAAACTCTTTTTGTCATCCAGTAATCTTGGGGTTTAACAGGTGACCTGATTTCTTGCAGCACCTGAACACATCCTGCATGTCTTGCATGCTTGAAGGAACCCAGGTGCTACCTTGTATAAGGCTGCCGTTGACACTTGCCAAACCCAGTTATGCCTGGAATGGATTTTTTAATTAACTTGTACAGTCGGTCTTTATCTTTTTTGCCTTCCCTTTCCCTGTGAGGCCTTGTGTCAGGAGTTCACTCTAGCTCATGGAGCATCAGCTGGGCATAATGAAATTAAGGTAAACAGCTATACGCATCATCTCAACTTGTCAGTATTTGACTATAATAAAAATAATACAAAAAATTTATTAATATCTCTATTTTTTTGCAGCCAATCTCAACACTTTCAAAATCTCCTTTTTCAGCTGCTTTACCCAAAAGGTTAAGTTAGTTTGCTTCTTAGAAACAAGGTTTTGTTTGAAAGGTGCTGTCATAAGGAAAAACCTCCTCCTGCATTGCATTAGGTTGTGCAAAACACTATCAGGCCTTTTGCCAAGGCCTAATTGAGTTTTGAGTACAGACTAAGCTGTCTATTTTTTCTTTTTTGACCAACTACTCTTTTTGACCATCTAGTACTACACATCCATGTACTGGAATCTGTATCATTTCTGTTCTGTTTTGGATTACCTGGCTGGATTAAAGTACCCGGATTGCCCCACCAGACCAGGACCCAACCATTGCCTGACTGACCAATACAGAGCCATATAAATAAACGTGAAGGAGCTTTATACCTATTGCTCAGTCTTTGTGTCCCTCCATGTCTGAACTGTGTCACAGTTAGTGTTTTACCCAGAGTAAATCTCTCTGGATGACATCAGTGTGGAAAAAGTAATTATAGTTTTCCTCCCTTGACAAGCTAATCTTAGAGAAAGTGTTGTATTTGCCTAAAGCTGCAATCTTCTTACACTGCCTAAGTATGCAGTATTGCACATGCAGCAGAAGCCACCAAAGTTATTGCAAACCTAAAATTTAGTAAAGATGCTCTTTCATAGGATTTGTTTTTTTATTTCTTTTTGGTGTAAAAAATCCATTAAATATCATTTTGACCAATTTGAAATCTATCATTATTAAAATTGATGGACAAAAAAGGCTGAACTATTGAATGAGTTTATACTAGTATTACAGAAACATGGAATATGGAAATTACTGATGGGCTGCTGCTCATGCAATGTCTGAAAGCTTAACTGAATGGAATTTTGTATAAGGTATATAATTTTGTATTTTTTGTATACAATTTCTGTATACAAAATTATAATAAAAGTTGACTGAGTCTAAGTCTAACATAAACCTATGAAAATCCTTCCGCTCCCCCATTGAAGCTTCACAATGAAGATTTAGGATGGTATCAAGAGCACAACCAGGGTTGCTTTCTGGGCAGTTTCTTTGTGGGGACGATTGAAATTAATGGAGCTAAATTAATAGTTTTAAAGATATTGGCTACTGGATTATAAACATATCTTAAAGGAATGCTGAAGTTGAATGAATAAGAAATATACACTTGTAAAAACAAAATAAGCTCCTGTAGTTTAGACTCACTTCCCATAGATAGCAAAAAAGTTTTAAAGAAATTTTATTTTGCCAAGTAAAAAGGGCATTGAAATAAATTGTCTTTGGTTTTCAATGTGTTGCACTTCAAGGTGTATAGATATGGATAAAGTATGCATCTTTACAGTATTAGCCAAAAGCAATTCAATTAACTAAAGTAAGTAACATGCTATATGAAACCTAGGTGGAAGTTTGCTGAAGAAACTAAATTACTTACCCTCATCATCAAAGGCTTATCTGCCTCAGATGCAAACCAACTGTGTTCCCTGTCTCAACTCAACCGGTCCAGCAGAAGATGCCATGTTGAGCCTGGTTCTGCCAGAGGTTTTCTTCCCAACGGGGAGTTTTTCCTCTCCACTGTCGCTTCATGCTTGCCCATCATGGACAGGTTTATGCAAACCTGTGTTTATCCAAGCTGGACATCTATTGAGGCACCTAGAAGAAGATAATAAGCAGAAATTGGTTTCCTAACAAGTAAATTAACCTTTTCTCCATCCAATGGTAATTTATCTGCTGCTTCTGCCCATAACCTTTGTAGGTGTGTTTTGAAGGGACCAAAGAAAATAAGATATTTGTGTTTTTATCTTTTTCAATTATAAGGAAAGTATCCTGTTTAAAGTTTTTTGGTGAGCCATTTTTGCTTGCAGTTGTAGTTTATTTGTTTATTTTTTTCAAATTAAATGTGTTATCTCACTTAAATTTCTTACTACTTTTTTTTCTTCCAGCTGATGGACTCAACAACCCAATACTGGGAATAAAAAAGTCTGTGACGATGTTTGCAAGAGATGCTAAGTTTTCCTGAACTGTGCGGATTCCAGTGGAAACACACACTCAAAGACTTTTTTGGCAAGCAAAAAAGTGAGTCTTCCAGGGAGACGCTAAAGTTGACAAAGGTGAGGTTGTGTATGCTGCAAATTCTACATAGAGGTGCATTGAGAAGAAATTTAAGGAAATAAATGAGCTGATTAAAAGAGGTCTGTTGTCATGGGACAGAGGATATTATTAGAACGGGTGCTCAGCTGTGAAGTATGTTTGTTTAAAATGTTTTGCTTGCAGAGGGAAAAAAAACAATTAAATAAAATGACATAATATATAAGCTGGGGTACATTATATAGGACATAACTTCTAATACTTAAACTTTTTATTTACCTTGACAGAAAGTGCCGTTCCCTCTGAGGATAATAACCCAAGACCGTGATTTAGCCATGATGTTATTCTGGTGAAGTACAGTACAGTGTTTCTGTGCCAACATATATGACAGAACTGAGGCCCAAAAATTCAAATTTGGCTAATTTCTACTAAAACTAATTCCAAAAGGTTTTGGGAAGTTTTATCCAAGCCTTGAAATTTTCCATGGAAGAGTCCTGTTTTAAATCTTCCTCATTTGTCCAAACATATGGAAAATACATGTGATTGTTGATGTTGACGTTGAGTACAACAACCAACGTTTGTTGGAATTTCCTGCAGATCACGTGGTATTAATTAAATTCAATTCAGTTTATTTATATAGCGCCAAATTCACAACACATGTCATCTCAAGGCACTTTACAGTTCAACCAGATCATTCAGTCAAATTGATACAAAGTTTTCTATCTAAGGAAAACCAGTTGATTGCATTGACCCATTGACTCAAATACAATCCCTCACACTAAGCATGCTTTTAGCGACAGTGGAGAGGAAAAACTCCCTTTTAACAGGAAGAAACCTCCAGCAGAACCAGGCTCAGTGTGAGTGGCCATCTGCCGAGGCTGACCGGGGTTCAAGGAGACAGAAGCAGAGACACAAAAAGCAGCTGTAAAAGGCGGCCCCGTCCAGGAAACACACAGCCAGGCAGACGAGCTCCAAGGCAGCTCCCATGCCAGAGGATGAAGAGAGCACATCCACCCAGCCACGGTCAGAGAAACAAGACCACACTGGAAAACAGGCCGATCTCCAGCATCTATAAACAAGGGTGTTGATGGAAGCAGCACAGCTGATGTTTCTTTCCAGGATGGAGTCACAGCCAAACGGGAACAGACGAGGCAAAGCTACTCTGAGGAAAAGCAGAGAGAGCAGAAGGTTAGAGATTGAACAAACAGATTCTGCAGAGTGGGAGGATAGAGATAGAATGAAGCAGAATGATGAAATAGGGGTCCCTATGTCCTCCAGAAGTCTAAGCCTATAGCAGCATAACTATAGAGATAGCTCAGGATAACCTGAGCCACCCTAACTATAAGCTTTATCAAAAAGGAAAGTTTTAAGCCTAGTCTTAAAAGTAGACAGGCTGTCTGCCTCACGGACTAAAACTGGTAGTTGGTTCCACAGGAGAGGAGCCTGATAACTAAAAGATCTGCCTCCCATTCTACTTTTAGAAATTCTATTTTTAGAAATTCTAGGAAATTCTAGGAACCACTAGTAAACCTGCAGATTGAGAGCGAAGTGCTCTGTTAGGAACATAAGGAACAATCAGATCTCTGATATAAGATGGAGCTTGGCCATTTAAGGCTTTATATGTGAGAAAGAGGATTTTAAATTCTATTCTTGATTTAACAGGAAGCCAATGAAGAGAAGCCAGGATAGGAGAGATGTGATCTCTCTATTACAGTCGGCTTACTGGCAGCCTCTCTGAATAATACCCGTTTCTTTTCATTACACTTGGAGATGTATCCAATCCAATGACCCTGCTGTTCTGTATATCTGTTATTATTAGTAAACACCTTCATCATACAATGTGGGGTAAATATAATGCTAATACTTTTGTTAAAATAGTTTTTATCCTCTTTGTACTAATTAAAGGAAAGGGAGTATATATGAGAGGAAAATCCAACCAGGACAGCTGAATTGGTTTCAGATTTTCGTAAAAGTATAAAAAAAAATGTTTCAGAGAACTGAAACAAAAGGTGCCTAAGCAAATTTGAAGGAGATTGATAGCAATTCTAAAGTAAACAATGTTATTTCTGTTTTTTTTCCCTTTCTTATTAAATGTATTTGTACATTCATGTGGCTGTAGATGTTTCAGATGAGCGACAGAGAAGGGAGGAAACAAATTATCATGGCTATGATGTATACCTGGCTCTGAAACGACTCAAAAGAACCGGAGCAGAGCTGAATGAAAAGAGCAGGGCTTCAAAGAGTCCTCCACCACACAAGACAATGGAGGTCAAACCTGATGCTGCAGAAACATACGTGAAATTTCTGATAAACAATGAGATTAGGAGCAATGCTACCCAATTCAGGGGCCCTTAATTTTAGTTCTCTAGGCTAGTACCCCCTTTTTTTTTTAGGGTGGTGAGGGTGTCCTGTAGGAAATTAGGCTCAAAAATCCTGGCAGACCCCTGGATGTAAAGTTGAGACTTTTGGTTTATTTTGTAGCTTTCCTGCTATTTTTTTCTGAATTTATCTACATAACCACTGTGACCAATAGGATATAATTCAACCTGCTGGATTCTTAATACCGTTCTATGACTTAGTTCATGTCACCCTAATGTCAACCTACCTAACTACTATGTGTGCACCTGTGGCATTTAAATGTAATCTCTAGAATTGAAAATGTGCTTTTTGATTATTGGCTGCGTGAGCTAAATTTCGGCAGAGAAACAGTTAAATCACAGCTCCATTCATACAGATCAGTTGATTTTATGTTACTTTATTGGACATGTGAGAGTATCCTTTTTCCTTCTCATTTTGTTCAAAAATTAAACTCTTCAGCATCTATTCCAAGCTACACACCTGAGGACCGAAACCTAACCAGGTCTGAAAACACCAGAAGGAAATTAATGACATTCCTCAAATCAAGTTGCCTTTTACAACGTCTGAAATGTTGACCTCATCTGTGCTTATACTTAAACCCAATCGTGAAGTCGGTGGTTTAAATATCTTTAGTTTTTGCATGAGTTGCTTTACGATCGTCTCTTGGGAGAGAAGAAATAATTACATTTTGCTTCTTTAGAATCGAATAACAGCCACTGCTGAATAGATAATCCTTCAGTTCCACTATTCCATAAGCTTCCCTTAGATAAAAACATGAGGAAAGAAGAAAATAAACTATTGCTAAGTTCGGGAGTTTAAGGCATGCAAAAATGATGGACAGAATTAGATTCTCTTTGACAGGAAGGAAAAACATCTGACAGTACACCCAGCTTAACGAAGATGGATGGGATACACTACTGACATTTTCTAAAGAAACAGATGAATGTATGGAAATTGTCAGAGTGAATTGGGAGTTTTCTTCATTTGAAACACTGTTTTTTTGTAGATTTTCTGTAAATTCCTGTACTGAAAATAAAGGTTATTATTATTTAAAAAAAAATAAAAAAATCTAAGAAGATATCACAGTATACTACTTCCTTCAACACCATGACCAAGCTCCTGCTCCACTTGATCTTAATCACTTTCTGGTAATAACACTCCAAACACAGTCCATTAAAATATTGCAATTAACTGTAATTACCTCCTTTACTTAATGAGTTTAGACGTATCTTTTTATACTGCAGACATGCACTGATGCACTATTGCACTATTGGTTCATACCAGGCATCTGTCGAACAAGTAATTCATATGTTTTGTACTGCAGAGATCTTGCAGACTTCTTTTAAACCAGATCCAGAAAATTAGCTCATTACCCTGTCAGCTACTTGACTGATATTATGTGCGGGTATCCTAGGTCTCGTGTTCCCAAACAGAAGGAGTAGAGGAAAACATGCACAACTGATTAGGAGAACAAAGCACTGACCTCAGTTACAGAAGACAAAAATATGTCCAAACAACTTGTTCATTAATTGGGTTTGATCACAGGGTATTTGGCAATTTTTTTTTCAGTTTCCAGGGATCTCTGAGTTATATATATGTCTTATATTTCTAGATATAAATAAAGTGTATTCTAAAATCCAGCACATTATTAATATAATTTATGTTTAATAAATGAGAAAGACTAAGAAATCTGGGAATTCTCAGAAAGTTTGCAATTCTAACATGGAAATTGTGCAGAAACCGATGACCAAGTGGGCTTTGTTTTTCTAAATGTGTGATCCTTTAATCTCACATCAAAATGCATTGTTGATGGTTATATTAGTACTCACATAATTTAGAATAGAATAACTTTCTTATGAACTTTGCTGCTGGTCTACAGTAGAACAGTGGTGTTCTTCATTTAAGCGAGAAACTGATCATATTCATGATGACAAAATTTCTTTTGACCAAACTCAATGTTCACTGTCGCAGTTTCTCTTGGATTCATGGATAGCATCGTATTTAATCAGACTTCAGCTTTTGTCTGAAGTCTGTCTACTTTTAAGGCTAGGCTTAAAACTTTCCTTTTTGATAAAGCTTATAGTTAGGGTGGCTCAGGTTATCCTGAGCTATCTCTATAGTTATGCTGCTATAGGCTTAGACTTCTGGAGGACATAGGGACCCCCATTTCATCATTCTGCTTCATTCTCTCTCTATTCTCCTATTCTGCAGAATCTGTTAGTTCAATCTCTAACCTTCTGCTCTCTCTGCTTTTCCTCAGAGTAGCTTTGCCTCATCTGTTCCCGTTTGGCTGTGAAGCCATCCTGGAAAGAAACATCAGCTGTGCTGCTTCCATCAACACCCTTGTTTATAGATGCTGGAGATCGGCCTGTTTTCCAGTGTGGTCCTGTTTCTCTGACCATGACTGAGTGGATGTGCTCTCTTCGTCCTCTGGCATGGGAGCTGGCTCGGTGCTCGTCGGCCTGGCTGTGTGTTTCCTGGACGGGGCCGCCTTTTACAGCTGCTTTTTGTGTCTCTGCTTCTGTCTCCTTGAACCCCAGTCAGCCTCGGCAGATGGCCGCTCACACTGAGCCTGGTTCTGCTGGAGGTTTCTTCCTGTTAAAAGGGAGTTTTTCCTCTCCACTGTCGCTACAAGCATGCTTAGTGTGAGGGATTGTATTTGAGTCAATGAGTCAATGCAATCAACTGGTTTTCCTTAGATAGAAAACTTTGTATCAATTTGACTGTATGATCTGGTTGAACTGTAAAGTGCCTTGAGATGACATGTGTTGTGAATTGGCGCTATATAAATAAACTGAATTGAATTGAATTTTTTATTGCTTACAATCACATTTTTCTCAGAATTAAATGAAAACTATAAATGGCTCAAAAAAGAGGAACATTCTTTAGACAAAAAGTCACGCATCTACATCTTCAGCTTACCATAAAAAACAAGAAGTGTTTTATTTATTTAGCAAATATATCAAATATATTAATATTTGCCATTACAGTTTGCTATTTGGTTTGATTATAAATGTTCTAACCTACAGGTAAATGTCCATCTCTGTCTTCACATGAAGTTATAATAATAATAATAATAATAAAATCATTTAAATAATAACTACAAAATGTTTAGGGCCAACTGTAGCCTGGCAGCAGTAAAAGGTGGAAGATTTAAGGTTTGCCTTTTCTCCTTATTGCCGCATTTTCCCCAAAGAATTTCACAATGCTGCCATCATTCCGAATGATGCACCATCACCTTTCTAAGTTTTAAATGTGTCTGATAAACTACAAGTGAACAGATATATTTTCATAAGTGACGGCACTGAATGAAAGTGATGACTGGAGCGTTGGTGGCTTTAGATGGAATCACACTGGGAGTGTTGAAAAGAATACATTCCACCACAGCTTCTTGTCTAGAGCCCAATCGGAGGGCTGCTGTGATTTGTTTCTACGCCTGGTGTTATTAGCTTTATCTGCCCCAGGCCTGCCACTAAATTATGCAGCCTTTGCGTGCTTCCTTGGCCTTGCTTGCAGATATGATCTAGACTAACTTGACTATACATCTGCAGCAAGGGCATTACACCAACAGCAGGACATTGCAGACTTAGCTTTGAAATGGATCATTTCAGCTGCTGAATTTTGATGTAAGGGACATACTAATAGTAATAAACTAGCCACAAAAGCAATTACCACCCTGAAATATGCTGATGAAGTATGATGCAGTTAGAAATTATGCAGCTACTTTGTGCACTGGACTGCCCCCTGCTCTGACCTGTTCATCCAAAGGCAGCAAAACAAATCACACAAGCAGTAACCCCCCACATTCCTGCTCTCCATGCAATCTGAGTTGAATGAACTTCTACAATGCGCTTCAATCAGTACTTTTTATTCTATCATTCCAAAAATCTCTTTCACTTTGTAACAGGAAAAAAAAGCAACATTAGTCTGCTTGACAGATGCCTATTTGGGGACAAGCTTTTAATCATGTGTTTGTTTTTCACACAATGATTTGCATTATGTACTGCATGCAAACCTCAAACCCCAGCCTTTGCACTCTTCTGTGTTGCACTCTTTACTCCCTTTGATGGGATATTGTTGAAAGAAAGATGAAAAAAATTGACAAGTGCAGCATTAGGGCTAATTATTCTGATGTGGTTTTGTTCTAAATATTTGGTCCACGTTGCTGCAACAGCCAGAGCAGCAGCGGGGTAAAGAAGTCGGGTTCTTTCCAGTCACTGCAAATGTGAACCAGAAAAAATCATTAGAGCCTGTCTTGTGTCTATTGGCCTTTGAGAGTGTTAGCCATGATTAATGTAGCTTTGAAGGGAAGTATAGCTGTGTATTATTCATCATTTTGTGTGAATTCTTTTGTACAGATAAAACAGCCTCCTGAGGGAGGTGACAAGAAGGCATCCAGAACAGATTTCTGTCTCCTTTCAACGTGGAGGAGCAACAACTTTATTCTAAGCTCGTCCCGTGTAACTGAGCTCCTCACCCGATCTTGAAGGGTGTGCCCATCCACCCTGTGAAGGAAACTAATTTCGTCCGCTTATATTAGCAATCTATTCTGATTTGACGTGAAGCGTATCCATGTTAAATGGGGCGACCTAGCAAATCATTTTATATTCAAGATAGATTTTGTTGATACTCTGAAGCCACCAGCATCCAGCAACACCAAGAGTAACTCCTCGTAAGGTAGGAAAATTTAAAAAATAACGAAAAAATCTTTGCGAGCAAAAGCTATGAAAACAGGGAGATTGCTGCAGTTCTGTGTTTTGTCCACAAGTGGCAGTATTATTAGAAGACTCTGAAATGCCTCTTTAACGAAAACTGTCTCAACAGCAGTCAGTTAAAGATTATTTGTGTTAATCACAGCTCAGCTTATTTGTCTTCATTTCAGCTCTGAACAAGCAGCCTCAGTGCAAACTGTACGATATTGCCCTTTTCGGGGCCAACCTTCTAGTCGTGCAAGGATTTTTCTTTCAGGTCGACTTTCAGCCTTATCACGCGCCATGCATCGTGTAGTGTACAGGGGGCAAAGAAAGGGTGATCAGCCTCTCACGACCACCTCCCAATCAGGATTCATCAGGTCGGAAGAAAATCAATTTCAAATTCAGTCGGCCGTCATGGGCAAATCATTCAGTGGGCACGAGCAAACCAGGATTCTTCTTCTTCTTCCTTTCACATGAAAACACAGAAGCATTGCGGGCGGCGAGTACAATGGAATTCTATTTGTAAAATTGACAGACTTCGTCAATTTTATCGACAGCTTCATATACCTCTTCTACTTGTTTGGTTTCTAGATAGATGAGTCTGAGTAGCGCCATCTCACTGTGGAGCTCAGTCCGATGTTGTTTTTAGATGTACACTGTGAGCAGGTAGATTGCATCAGAGCGTCGGACCGCACAGTTTGAGAACATGCATCTTAAGCTGTGAACTCAAACTGTATGACAAAACCCTGTGGTTTCGTCGTACAGTTTGAGCTGTAGCTGCGTGCAACGACTAAAAAAATCGCACAGTGTACGCCCGGCTTTAGTGAACGCATCAGAAACCTATTTCCTCATCGCATAATTGGCTGTAAACCCACTTGTATCCAACAGACTTCTTAAAATGCCTTTTGTCTGGATATATGACCCTTTTTTCATAGCTATATTCAAGAAAATCATTGCAAAGATAGATAACATCATAATACAGAAAGATGTGCATAAAATATGAATATGTAGAATAGATTAAAAAGGAAATACCTTTATTATCTCATAAAATAAATTATGTGAGTGTGTGTTGTAAAGTAAATGACAAACTATTCCTGCATAATTTAATTGCAGGAATAAATACAACTTTTTTATAGTCTGATTTATTATGATAAACCTGTTTCTCTACATCTTTGGTCAGTCACACATATCTATTGTCCTGTTCCTAGATCAATATTGTTCCTTGAATCTTTAATCCTGAACATTTATGGCTGAAAAACTACATCCATTAGTCATTGCTAAAAGATGCATATATTTTGTATGTTATAGAAATGTCACACTCTCTGTTAAGGTGTCATTTAGTCTTGAAGATTATTTTTTTAAAACCTGCAACACTGAAGGAGTCTTTGTAAGGCACATCTGGTAACGTGATCTATGTTTGAGTTTGCATTGTTGGCATACCTCAGTGGCTTTCACTTACTGTATGTCTGTGTTTCACACCACAGCTCCTCACACAAGTGGCTTTGTACACTATCCCAAGGTGGTAGGAGGCACCAAGAGAGACTTATGGGTATGCTAAGCTGATGCAATTTATAATCAAAACTAAGATGGATAGCGAGTTTGTTTAAGTTACTGGATGGTTTAAGTAAATGTGAGAGATCTTTTCATTTAAGCGTTTCTGTACGAAATGACCCATGGAGTTTCCTTGGCTGAAACACAGCTATCCAAATATTTCCAAGGGTGTGTGTCTTAGATTTTCTCAGTGCAATAGATTTTTCTTTCGTGTCTCAGGTGTAAAATATAACATTTGTACCCAGTATAAAATACAGGTTTTCTAAAAATATCTCAGCATGATAAGACAAAAACAGTAAGCTCTGCTTTTTTGTCATTTCCCATGACCTACTGTGATAGGGCAGTTGGGTTTCAGTGAGTCTGTGATCTTGACCCAGAAAGCTGAGAGCAGTGAAGTCATTATCAAACCACCGCCAATGAGGCCAAAAGGCTTAGTCCCTGAAAAACAGCAGCCTCCTTCGCTCAGCCAAGAAGGATGTGAAAGGGTATCTAAGGTCTCAGTTTCTCCTGCATGAGTCCAAAGAAAAAATAGCTTTTCTAAAAGCTCAACAAGTTGGCTGCCAGATGTCCTGATGAGTTGCACGTTTATTTAATGTGCAGCTGGTTTATTAGAAAGAATAAAGGTCATTTAAAAAGGTGCAAGGAGAATAACATCACTTTAATTGTTATGTAACTCTGAGTTTTGGCAATGAGATAAAAACAGCAGCTGTATCATGATGTAACAATTGGATCTTCTGGAAGAACAGCTGTAAAAAAATGAAAAAGAATACGGCAGAAGATTAATGATGAATGATAAAGATTATTAGTTATATATACTGCACATCACAATAATGTAAATCTATTTTGAATTCTTATTTCTAAACAGCTTTATACTGTTAGTCTGGAGTGTATGAGAGAAAGGCATAAGTTATGTTGAGCACACAGCCAATGTTAAAGAACTTCAGTCCAATAATGCAGACCATGCCCCTGAAAGTGATGCAGAAACCATGACAGAATGGTTTAGATAGATGATAATTTTTGCTTCATTTGCCACCTTTTTGTTATTAAATCTCCAAGAAACCAACTCAGCTTCTGTCTCTGCTTTTGGGTCCTCTTCAAACCTCCTCTAAACCTGACAATCCCTACTCTAATTGTAACGGTTGGAAATTAAATTACAGCTGTAACTAATTATTTTATTGACTCAGATGGTCTGAAATCAAATGCATTCTACACTATTTAGATTAATGATCAACTTCTTTTGATTCCACTTCACAATTCAGAAAAGGGAAAATTTAAATTTTTAAGGATATGTGGGTTGTTCGCTTTGACTTTTTTATTTTCCTATTACGTGTGTTTGGATGGATTTTTATTTATTTATTTTGAGGCCTAATCAACATAAGGAAATAGGGCACTGAAACACATTTCAGATTCATCCGCTTATGAGAGACTTTATCTCAACAACCCCAGAGCACACCTCAACATTTGGACACCTGTAACCAGGGCACCCTGCCTGTAGCTCAAAGTAAGAGCATTGTGCCGCTGTGCACTTCCATATCAGTACGCTTGCTTGTGACGTCATTGCGTCCTCTAATGCACACTTAAGCTGTATGAATGCAGTTTACACAGGAGATCACATACAAGTCGCATATATTTGGAAATGTGAAAGGCAACCCCCCAAAAAATTGGATTTCACAAAAAAATCGGAATAGAGCATCAAGACCTGCAGTGTGAACGTAGCCTAAGAGTCACATGTGACATAAACACAGTGACTCAGGTTCATCCCAGCTGACCAAATCTATATAGTGTTATTGTGAATTTTAAATAATATCACATATTTACCTGATAACTGATGATGCCTGTTTGTTACAGACCCCTGGTTGAGTGCACTGAAGTGTATATGACTATAGTATAAGTAGTGAATCTTAATCTATCTACTTATTTATTTTTATTGTATTTTGAATAGGCCTATAGGCTTTTGCTTTTTGTCCAAAAAAAAAAGCAAAAAAAATAAAACATTTCATGGCACCCCTTGATCAAAAGTACTTCCAGTGGCCGTGGACCTTCGCCAAGCAGCAAATTCTACCTCATATTGTGACCTATACACCTATACCTAAAACCTGCACATCTGGATCATGACTTTGAGAGTCCAGTGCTGAAGCTGTCAATAGTCACTGCTGCCACCTTCTGGTTTGGAGACGTACAGCTTGTTTCCGCTATAAATCACTATCTCACAATTTTAAAGAATCCTTTAAAAAGGAGCCTGTATCTGGGTTTTTATCTGGATACAGGATCTTTTATATATGATTTCAGTTGTCACATGCACAGATTGTATATGTTGCTTTCTTTTAATTAAATAAATAAATAAAGATCATCACCAAAATTGAATGGATATTCCTTGGCATGAGGCGCACCTCTGGTAAAAATGTCATAAAAAATCGTTCATAATGTTACCTGTACATGGACAGACAAGCTCCTAAAAACATAACCTCCTCGGCGGAGGTAATAATTGCATACATTTTGGAAGAACTGACTCCCTTCTTTAGGTGGCTGCAAACTGGATGAAAAATAACCTGCCATCTTTGGTTTTGAAACTTAAGACATCTATGACTTTGCGAAATGTTTCACTTGAAATATAATCTTCTTAACCCTTCTTTTCTCTGCATTTTTTCATCTTTTCTATTCCCAACGGATGAACTCTGTATTGGAAAGCTCTTATTCCCCATGTAGGTTTACGTTAGGAAGAAACGGCTTCACTGAATCACAGAGGTGGTCAGAGAGTTCATGTGTGCATTGTAACCTTCTCAGACAGCGAGCCCTAAAGACAACCAGACATACCCTCTTTACAGACGAGGACTTTTGGCAACAAATATTGACAAAGTGTTACGTCAAACTCTTAAGGTCACACCTTACAAACCCCAGCGTCTTGTTTAAAATCCCAAAACAGGCCATAATTGCATTCCTGTGTCACTCCTGAGATAGACATGCTCAGAGTGTGAAATCAGAGTTAAGAGTGTGCATTTTTGCATAAAGAAGTTGTCAGCTTGGATTTAGAAAATAGGAATACAATTATTTATCAAATACTATGTATTTAAGGCTAAACATGTCCTAGTTAAAAAGAACACATAGCAAGGTTTGTTATTTTAAGCAACAACACCTCTGTTTGTTTTCTGATCAACGCTGGCCTTAATTTAATGTTACATAAATGTTCAAATTATATGGGGATTTCTGTGAGCATTTAGCACCTGTCAAACCCACACTTTATCACAAACTGCCAGTCAACAAAGCTGAACACAGCAACAAACTAATCAGAGAAAAACCCTTCCATAAAATGAAACCATGAAACTACTCACTGACACTTTGGAAAGTTCCCAAATCCTCACCACTGTCTGATTTCAGTGATATCGGATATGGATGATGCATTGAGCTCACAAGACAAGACAATACACCTTTTACAAAATTGTCTTAAAATAAAACAGAGTTTTCATTGCATTGATGAAGGTATTCATAAGAAATATGACATGTAAGGAAATGTTAGGTTCAGGTTTGACTAGTCAGAATCAATAATCAATCAATCAATAAGGTATTAAAACTTAAAGTATTCACTCCATTTTCCCTTTTTTTCATTTTAAGGACTTTCAGCCATCAAACAGACATTTAAAATCCCTCCACATGTTTTCTTTCACCCAAGGAATTTCAATTTCCCAGTTCACACTTTCACAGATAGAAGCTCTTGTTCTGGGGATGAAACTTTGAGATCACCCAAGGATGTTTTAAAGTGGTGCAGTCAAAGTGGATTGTTCATTTCAGTTGTGGCAAAATCTGTGAATTTATTTTGATACCGTACAACATACTTTGGCATTTTATTAAAAAAAAAAAACTTTTTGATGAGAGATCTGTGTGAAAACAAATATCTGTTGCATACTATTCCCCATAAAGATTTAAATCTAAGGGGTCATACCAATGGCCCTGAATACTTGCTATAGTTTCCCTCTGTTTAATGTTAATTGTCCTTACAGGTTACTGTTCACCCTGCTTCTCCAGATGTCCTGCTACTGCTTTGGGAATTCACCACCTTAATTTATGACACTGTGACTAGAACTTCAGATAGATATTATTGCAGAGCCAGGAACAATACTGTGGTTCACACTTGTCTGTGTTTTATCTCAGTAACCTCACCTATTTTTAGTTACTCCAGGTGTTATTTAAAGACTCTCTCTTTAGCTTCTCCTTTGTCAGGTCGTCGTTGTTTCCTGATCATTCCTCACTTGTCATTCTGTGCTTCTGTTGTTCCTGTGTTAGTGGTTTTCTTAATTAAAGACAATCTATACCATCATGTGCTTCAATGTTTCCTGTTACTGCCTCAGTTCTTCAAATCATGATACATCTCTATACCAGAATATTTATTATCCTCTTAATCCTGTTTAAATTTTTTATTTGCACCATTCAACAGGCAATCAAAGGAGAACAACCTGGACTTATATCAGTCCATCTAATTGCAAATCCAGGTAAAGCATTAGCTTTTGCTTAGACTATGATTTATGGAGGACTGTCCCCTGAATGCATCTGTTTATGTAGAGTGTTGCCCTAGTGGGTTAGATAGAGCAGTGCACTGCCTCCACTGTGGGTGCCTGAGCAAGAGCCCTAACCCCCAATTGCTCCACACAATGGCAGCCCACTGCTCCCTAAGGGGATGGGTTAAATGCAGAGGTAAATTTCTCTAGTGTGAGATCAATATTCTCAATTATTTATTATTATATTATTCAATATATTATTATTTAACCCAATCATTCTTAATGACCTTACAGACATTGACTTTTAAAAATAATTTTGTTTTCTTTCATTGCCTTAAAAATGCTGTGGTTGCAATTTTCTGCATTTCTTTTATATTTAACAAAATCAAATAATTCCATTGTAAGGAAACATTAGGATCTTACATAACAACCCGAGTGCTATTGTTCCCGCCAACAGACACACTAATTTGAAACCGAATGCTTTGCAAAGTTTTTAGATAAGATAAAGTGTAGTTCATACTTTTTTCCCATCAAGTAAAAATCATCATGTAAATGCAAAAAATTTTACGATGTACTCTAGTTCCAATGAACAATTAAAACTCTTCCAGGCACAGCATCTGCGGTAAGTTGATTTGTAGTCTTGTTTTTCTTTTAATAATTATCTTGGCTGTCAGCACATTGTTATTTCTCAATGCTATCGACTAATCAAAATATTGTAATAAAGCTTTGACAAGTCACAGCAAAAAAAAATCATTACTCAAAGTAAAGATAAAAGACCTGCACACAGCCTGAGAATTTTTTGTCTGCGCTCAATCATCTACAGGACAGATTTTCAAACTTGTCAGATCATGTCCAGTCACTGCATTGCGTTTTCTTAGCTTTTCTCTCTACAGCAAACATGTCCCTGGAATGGTTTTCAGCAGAAATCATTAGCAGATTTTGTCTGTCTTTGCTTCTCTACGGTTTCTTCTAAAGTTTGGCTTTTGTTAAGCTTGTCACACTATGATGTTCCTTGCTGGAGAGAACATTGGAGAGGTATTTGTGCCTCCAGGGTCAACATACTTCTTGGATTTAATATCACCCTCAGAACCTGAAAGATAAAAGGACTTAATCATGGGTGAAGCAGCTGGAAAATAATCTCCACAACACAATCTCATTAGAACAAACAGTGAGTGTTAGCCACATTCCCCGCATTTCTAAATAAAATTGAAGCGATGCTACTATTGGCAGATTTTTTGTTTGTTTGTTTTTGTTGTTATTGTTCTTGAATATTTGTTCACTGCATTTGGTCACTAAGCTACTTAATTAGGTTTAAGCAGAAAAACAAGTTCATATGAATAATTAGCAGATTTCCAATGTGTCCTGAATTGGAACTCCACCTGCGTCTCTGTTTGCTTTGCTATTCATTCTCAGGTTAAGGTGTCTTTTTAACTTTTTTCGTTTTTTATGGGGCTAAGTTTGCAAACTTTATGTAATATAAAATTAGTCAGATATCAGATTCTAATTAAATATTTTTTTGATGAAATGTGGCTGTCAAATTTATACTGTGCTTTTTATTTATACAAGAGAAACAATAAGACATTATTAATAAATAATTTGCAGAAGCAACCCATCTGGGTTTCAATAAAAATCCAAGCATTTTAAACGTTTTACAAATAATTTGAGAGTCAAAGAGGGTCACTATATGCTACTGTGTCCAGTCATGGTTTAGATAAGGATGATAAACTGTTAATACTATTGTGGAAAATGCTTGTTTCATTGTCTCTGGCTTCATCCAGGACCAGGTCGCACGTGCAGCAGTTTCAGCAGACTCCAAGACTTTCCTCTCCCCAGATTTCTTGTCCAGCTCTGCTAGGAGAAACCTAAGATGCTTCCCGGCCAGTCGGGAGACATACTCCCTCCAGATTGTCCCGGTCATCCCCGGGCCTCCTCCTGGTTGAACATGTCTTGACCATCTCAGAACGGGGGAACCAGCAAGTATATCAGAGTCACCTTAGTTGGCTCCTGTCATCGGCGAGGAGAAGCAGCTCTTATCTGAGCCTCCCTCCGCTGACCGAGCTCTTTACCCTATGAGAGACCCCAGCCACCCTGCGGAAAATGCTTGTTCTTGCTGCTTGTATACAGGATCTTGTTTTTTCAGTCATTATCCAGAGTTCATGACAATAGGTAAGGGTATGTAGAACTCCTAAACTGAGAACTTTGCCTTTTCACTTACCTCTCTCTTAACCACAATAGACAGGTGCAATGTCCGCAATATAGCAGCAGCCGCACTGATCCTTCTATCGATCTCCCACTCAATTCTCTCCTCACTCATAAACAGGACTCCAAGATACCTGAACTCCTACACTTGGGACAGAAACTCTCCTCCAACCAAAAAGAGGATAAACCAGCTTTTTGTGGTCAGGAACCGAGGTCTCTGACTTGGAGGAGGTGATTCTTAAGACAGCCTCTTCGCATTCGACTGAAAACTACCCCAATGCATGCTGTAGGCCAGTGGTCTCCAAACCTAGTCCTCGAGATCTACTGTCCTGCAGGTCAGATGCATCCCTGCTCTAACACAACTTTTTGGAGCACACCCTCTGGTCCCCTTATTATGCAGGGGAACCACCACCCCTGTCTGCAAGATAAGACACCCAGGTCCTCCAGGCTGCACTTGACAATCAAATGATCCAGATCTGTGTCAGGGAGAAAACAAATATGACCAGGATATTCCTAATATTAGTATGTAAGAAACCAAACTACTGTATTTTACAGCTTATGCTTAAAACTTTATTTACTACTGAGGATTGGCTTTTAACTAAAAGAGCTATTCCAGCTTTCTTTATACTTTTTTATGACTCCACAAATCATTTGAACATCTTGCCATAAATGTCAATGAGCAAAAAGAGTTAGATGGAAAATGTTGGTGCATAGCTTCGTTTACTTCTCTACTCATAAAAATGTAAGTGGACACTAAAAATACAAGCTGTCAAAATAAAAGGTTTGCATAAAAAATAAAGGTAACTCCTATCGTATTATGATCCTAAATTTTCCAAACGATTTTTCTCTGCTGTGCGGAGAACATTGAGAATAACTATTAACCCAAAGATTAATGCCACCCATTATTCCTTATGTCCTCTTTTATAGATGTTCTGATGCAGAACTGTGTGGAAGTTCCTCTTTCTTTGAGTATATTTGAGTTTCTGTTTCATCCCCGGTGAGTTTGATACTCTTGGGAATAACTGAAACTTTTCGGCACATGAAAAGCGTTATGCCCCTGTGGCGATGCTCAGACTGTCTGGCTCTGCCTTTGTCCCTCCGACTCACTGTCATCACTGTCATCGAGCTTCCCTCTAATCCACTGTCCCTCTCCAAGCTTCTGTCTAGTGCAGTGCTGCAAAATCTTTTTTGGGTCAGCGTGCATCACTGTTGTCAGAGCTTAGAACTCCAACTTCTGACTTCCAGTTAAGTTTTCAAGTCTTGCCCACTGCTTAATTATAGGATATCAATTGGATACCAATACCAAATACTTACTTAACACTGACTTTTTATATATTACATTTAGTATACTTACTTTTAGAAGTATTAATTTGTAGGGAGACTTTCACACTGTGCATGTGCTATGGTTTCCTCATATTTGCAGATTTTGTTTTTCTTATCTACGTAACAATGAAGACAGGGATTTCTCGGAATCCATCCACTCTGTTATCTGATTTTTTAATTCTGCCGTGGTTTCAAAATGGTGCTTTAATAAAGATTTGCCAACAAACATTCATAATAAAAAGTTTGTCACCACAATTCAGCACATTTTTAAAGTATACTCGTATCTGCCAGTTGATTTCCATAGTCTTAAAATGTATGAAGCAAAATGTATATTGATAAAAAAAAAAATAAAACTAAACAAAAAAACAATAAAATTTTTATTTTTTGGATTTATTCATTATTAACTATTAAATATTATCAAAGCTGAGTTTGATATTTTCCTAATGAGAATTTCATCTTGCACCATTTTTCCAAACCAACTCAACTAATCCAGCATTTGCAAGAACTTTGCACCAATTTCTGCATCACATTACAGCTGTTCTGACTTCTTCCACAAACACAACAGCTGCAAATATCAATTAAAGAGACATGATGTACCAGTCTGGATGGTAAAAGAAAGTGAAATTATTCCGATAACATTAAGTATTAATTTAAGTTGAAATATATTGTGTTGTAAAGTTATTACATGTAGTCTGTTTTTAATATGCGCTGTACACATTTGTTATATATTATCAAAAATAAAAATGTACTTAATCATATAATTTTATTTTTTAATAAATAACAGTTAGTTACATTTTGTACAGGATGCAGGTTATTTTAAGGTAATTAATTGTAATAGTTTTTTTTTTGGTTCATTCTATCCCCTTTTTTGCGTCTCTGTGTGTGTAAGCATTACCATTAATTCTTGTAGATTTCTTTATGTATGACAGAGACAGCTCAGATTTTTTTCAATATCCTAAACAAATTCCTTAACTCTTGTAAATACATATATTTTTTGTTTGGGCAAGTCGTTTCAGCACAGTAACTTACCTTTGCTTTTAAGTATTAGAAAATGAAATAATGTGCAAATTCTCGCTTAATCCCCAAGCTGTTTTGTTCAGACAAAGTGACTCACCTGATATTAAAGATAGTGGTGTTATACCTCTCTGTCCTGGGTGTATAAATGGTCAATTTTAAGTAAAAAACAGTGAATTTGTCAAATAAACATTCAGTTTAACTTTTGGGAGAAGGGGGGACAAGATTTCTATGTTAAAATGACTTAGACCGTTAAGTTCAACCTGAACGTTCAACATGAATGAGATTAACATCTTATTTTCATCAGTGAATATATTTAGTATAACCAAAGCCATGTCTTCCTGGCTCAGCCAGTAGGAAAATTTCTCTAAAACTATTCTCAAGAAGTAAACCCGAGACTGTGGGTAAAACAGGATAAAAAAACAAATCACCTAACCTTGCTTAAATGTTGTTACATCGTGATCATAATGCTTCTCACCAGCTGAAAGGTATTACTACTTTGTTGCCTAGATTACACGAGTGTGTTGTTATTTAAAGCAGCAGGCAGCTGAAAGAAAGATGGCGGCATCCAACTATTTATTATTAGCGATGAACAAAACATTATCTGAAGACATTATCATGATCTAAATATTCTTCAAATGTGCAACAGCATCTATATTTACTTCAAAGTCCTCCGTGAACATCTGTGAATGAAATAGTTTAGATGTTTACTTAAAAAAACAAACCCTGCCTGGTAGGAAAAATAGACATAATTTATAAATACTAACTTCAGATGTAAAGAACATAATCTTTAGTTTAAGTGTCTGTAAAACAGGTAACAATCATCTCCAACTAGCACTGGTCTCTCATGGTTCCCCCTGCAGGTGGTGGGAACACTGGGAGATGCCCTCACGTCTCTTGTTCGGGCTTTGCCTGGCTGGGTCTCACAAGGATATACCTGTCCACTAAGCGCATGAAACTGAAGAAAACCCAATCTCCGGGCTGGGTTAAAGGGGAGGTGCTAGCTCCATGTATCATGTGACGTCATTGGTCTCCTACGTGTCCACAATCCCCGACCAGATAAAGATGGCTTGCCCCCTCAGGTTGGAGGAAAGTTCCTCCCTAAGTATCTTGGGGGAATGTTGGCCTAGTGGGTTAGAGCAGTGTGCTTGTGCTCTGAGAAGGATGCATTTACCTGGTTTTTATCCCCACAGCCTGCATTCTGTGTTCCTGAGCAAAACCTTACAATGGCAGCCCACTGCTCCCCAAGGGGAAGGGTCATATGCAGAGAGTGATTTTCCCCATTGTGAGACAGTAAAAGGATTTGCAAATTTTTTGTGTGCTCCTGTTCAAAAGTGAGGAGAAAATGGAGCAGGACATCAAAAGACTGATGATTGCTGCCACTGCCATAGTGCACTGGTTTGTTGTGGTGAAAAGAGTTGTGAGCAAAAAGGAAAAGCTCCGGTTATACCGGTTAGTCTATGTTTCTACCCTCATCTGTGGTCATAAAATGTGGATTGTGACATAAAGAAAGAATTATAAGCAGCTGAAGTAATCTGTGTAAGATTTCAGCATGTGGTAAATGAAGAAAAAAAAAGTCGCTAGTAGGTTGTCATTACTGTAGCAAAAATAATGGAGTAGAACATAATCGAACGCACCACCTCTAAGTGTGAGCATGTCACCACCAATAGGTGGCTGTCCTGGGATATTATGGTATTTGTGAGTTAATTCACTATGTTTGGTTTAAGCTGATCCTTGTTGTGATAAACAGAGATGGCAAAAGTACTCACTTTCCATACTTGAGTAAAAGTACAGATACTTGTGTTAAAAAATACTCTGGTAAAAGTGGAAGTACTGATTAAACTTCTTTACTCAAGTAAAAGTAACAAAGTACAGGCTTGTAAATTTACTTAAAGTATAAAAGTAAAAGTTGAAACCACTTTTTTCATGCCATTGCCTACATTTTAAATGGATGTCTGCCAATAGGACTAGATCTCCGTTGTGTTCATTTTCAATCATCTCGTCGTCCATACTACTATGCTAACGCCACCGCCACCAAGCTGCAATGATTTGCCGCAAATGAATACCACCGAATCTGTCGATTCATCTTGTAGTGGTGCGTCAAATGCAACGTAGATTCCCATCCAATTAGATTGAATTTGGTATTGATGACGTGAAAAATAATAACGGTAACTCCATTAAAATGATTCAAAACTAAAGTAACGAGCCAATTTTTTTAAATGTAAGGAGTAGAAAGTACAGATATTTGTGTAAAAATGTAAGGAGTAGAAGTAAAAAGTCGCCATAAAAATAAGTAGTAAAGTAAAGTAAAAATATCAGAAAAATCTACTTGAGTACAGTAGCAAAGTATTTGTACTTCGTTACTTCCCATCTCTGGTGATAAAGGATTGGCTTGGGCTGGGAAACATTTTAAGTGTTAATATTTACTGTGCTTATGTAAACAAATTGTTTGGGATCTGTTTTGTTTAACTAAAGTTGGGTACAAAAGTACAAAATAAAATAAGCTTTCATAAACAAACGGAACAGCAAAAGGATGCACATGGCTACAGCATGAGTCAGAGAGAAAGGAAATAATCATAATGTGATCATTAGGAAAAAACACAATCTATAATTCCAAACTGCTGCCTAATGTGGAACTGGTACTTTCTAAAAAAATTTTTCTCTATATCTGCTCCTTCTGTCCGGTGTTTTCTCTGCACTGCTTTCTCATTTGTGAGGTTTATGGCAATCAGCCAATCGTGCATTACCGCCACCAACTGGTATGGCGTGCTAAACTAGTATTTTCTTTAATTGTTTCTGTAAAAGCTATTACTCTTAAAATCTTAAGTTTCACTTTCAACTATTGCAATATCTCTCTGCACTGCTTTTGACAGAGAACCAAAGAAATGCCCTATGACATTGAATATGCAAATTAGGTGATGACATTATATAGCAACTTCTATGCTTAGGAGTTGGCAACACTGATGACATTTTCAGGTGTATTTTATTACTTGAAAACATCTGAAAATTATTTTTTCACTGATCAATACCAAATAAATCAAAGCCCATTTGTCAGACCTACAACGTGAGCTAAACCTGTCTGTACACAGTTTGCTTGACGTGCATCGAGAGTGTCAAAAATGTTTTTGACACATGTCTGGCTTTAATGTGCACAAAGCTTCCCAGACGAGGCGTTGAAAACTTTTTTGAAGCTCATAACATGTTTAGTCTGGATACATAACACCTGGTGGAAGGAAGCTGTTGAAAGAGACAAAGACGGACAGAGCGTGTTAGGGTGATTATGGATTGAGAAGGAACTGATTGATGCAACAAGTCTGGTGGGATGGAAGGAGTGCTTTGAAGCACTGAATGAAGAAAACGAGAAAGAACATACAGCAGAAGTCACCGTCGTGGACCAGGATGAAGCAGAAATAGGTAAGTATGAAGAAAGAGGGCCTTGAAAAGGGAAGAGAGGAAGGGGAGTTGGTCTTGATGACACACTTGTCTGTTAGATCTTAGTGCGAGAAGATGCCTGAGGGATGGAGTGTGCTGGTGCCAATGTTAAAATTAAAGGAAGTAGAGACAAATTAAATCGATGACCCATACAATGAAATCCAGGAAAGAGTGGTGGAATTGAGACTAAGGACAGAAGTTAGTATCAATGAGCAGCAGCATGCAATGAAAAAGTAATAGAGATGCACTATTTGCTGTGAGGACGTTCATGGAGAATTACAGAGACAGGAAAAGAAAGCACAATCATCCATTTTTAGACCTTAAGAAAGCTTCTAACAAAGTGCGGTGAGGAGCTTGTATACTATATGTGGGAGTCTGGAATAGCAGAGAAATATTAGAGTAGTGCAAGACATGTATGACTGCTGTAAGATAATAGTAAGGCATACTGTGGATGTGACAAAGTGGGGCTGCATCAGGGAACAGCTATGAGCCCCTTCTTGTTTAGTGATAGGCAGATTGACAGACAAGGTTAGACAGGAATCCCTATGGACTGATGACATACTGATCTGCAATGGCAGCAGGAAACAGGTGGAGAAAATCTAGAGGGATAGACATTTTCCCTGGAAGGAAGAGGACTAAATGGTATCTCTAGCAAGACAGAATAACTTTGTGTTAATAAGTGGGACCAAAGTGGAGCCATGCAGTGAAAGTACAGAAGTAAAAAGGTGAATAATTAGGTCAACAGTCCAGAGCAACAGAAAAGGTGGAACAGAGGTAAAGAAGAATGTCAAAGCAGGTTTGAGAGGGTGGAAAAAAGAAAAAAGTGATGTCTGATTTAGAGATGGTGGCAGTAAGAAAGAGTAAGGAGATGAAGAGGTTTAGGTTCTTTTTAGAAGTGAGGAGGATGGATAAGATCATTAATGAGTACATCAGGGAGAAGGATTATGTCTTATGTTTTGGAGATAAGGCCAGACTGGAATGGTTTAGACCAGAGGTCTTCAACAGGGGGTCTGAGACCCCTAGGGGGTCCGCTGAGGTACTGCATGGGGGTCGCGAAAGTCTTGGTTGACTACTTTTTTTTATATTCCCTCCTGCAATTTTTTGCACTAATTAAAATGTCTTTAAATCCACATTAACATGAATTAATCACACTGTAGTAAACAGATAAATGAAAGCAGAAGATGTCTTTCAGTCATCAATGCACACATTCAGCAACACAAAGGAGCTCTTTCAAACCTGGGCACCGTTTCATTCACAACACCTGTCCCATCAACCAGGAATCAGATTAAGAAATACTTTAATAATCCCAGGACGGAATTACTTTCGTTACATGACTCCATATGTAATAGAGTGACTATAGGACCAGATTGATATAACACAATTTCATACAATATATATAATTAGGGGGTCCCCGCTCCATCTCGCAATCAGTTTGGGGGTCCTTGGCTTTGAAAACGTTGAAGACCCCTGGTTTAGACATTTACATGAGAGGGAAGTGAGTACATCAGTAGAAAGATGCCAAGACTGAAGGTCTGAAGAAAGACCAAGGAGGAGATTTATTAGTGGAATTAAAAAAGAAGATCGAGGTAGGTGATGTGACAGGGTTAGATGGAGACAGATGTGATGTGGTGAAAGGAAATAAAAAAACAAAAAATGAAAAAGAGGTACACCATTTACCTTATCGATGTAGTTCAAATAATTTACATAGAAGTTGTGATGAGTCCCTAACAATGCTCTGGGTCCTCCTCCCAATTTAATTTATGCATGTGCATAAACATTTTTAAATGAGTTAACAAGGTTTCTTTGATCAGTTTAAAGCTTGCTTTGGCTCTTAAGATCAGCTTGGACCCTGATTAGAGCTTTTTGGAGAGTCTAAGGTTGCTTCGGAGAGAAAAGAGTTCAGAAAAGCAGATCTTACTCAGATTAGTGCCAAGATGACCAGCTTTTATTCATTTTCTATGACTGATCAGACAAAGGTCTGTATTGTCTCTGTGGAAGCATTTAACCACTTTCTGTATACGGGGGGAAATGTACATGTTAAAAAAACAATTTTCCGAAGTTAAACAGATTTCTGGTAAATTTAGTGATCCACATTTTCCTTTTTCTTTAAGACCTCTTCACAGTCTGTTGAAAGTTAGACAGCTTTGATGGGATATAGTTCTGGCCAATTTGCATCTAATTTAATGGTTTGTAGCACACTCTTTTTCCACACTTTGGAACAGAATTTTAACAGGATACTTTACTCATGACTTGGAGCAGTGGATATTATTGTTTAGAGAACAAATCCCTGCTATACCTCTCTTTTTTCTGATTTTTTTTTTTGAAATCTATAAGCATAGAAGTGTTTTTAATCATGGTGTAGGGTTCTTGTGGATATGGCACAAACAATGACATACCTTCTCTTAAGACAAGTTCCACTTTTTCCAAAGGTTTGTGTTCAGTTTCAAGTGGTTGCAATATTGATCACCTGAAAATGCTTAATTTATGAAATTATTGTTTTAACTTACAGTAGGGTGCATGTAATGTAATAAGCAGGTCTAAACAATAAGCCTGCACATCTGGCTTCAGTGAAGGCTGACTTTGCTGCCTTCACTTTGTATGACTGAAGCTTTTGCTTTGTGATGTACACTCACCGGCCACTTTATTAGGTACCCCATGCTAGTCACGGGTTGGACCCCCTTTTGCCTTCAGAACTGCCTCAATTCTTCGTGGCATAGATTCAACAAGGTGCTGGAAGCATTCCTCAGGGAGTTTGGTCTATATTGACATGATGGCATCACACAGTTGCCGCAGATTTGTCGGCTGCACATCTATGATGCGAATCTCCCGTTCAACCACATCCCAAAGATGCTCTATTGGATTGAGATCTGGTGACTGTGGAGGCCATTTCAGTACAGTGAACTCATTGTCATGTTCAAGAAACCAGTCTGAGATGATTCCAGCTTTATGACATGGCGCATTATCCTGCTGAAAGTAGCCATCAGAAGTTGGGTACATTGTGGTCATAAAGGGATGGACATGGTCAGCAACAATACTCAGGTAGGCTGTGGCGTTGCAACGATGCTCAATTGGTACCAAGGGGCCCATAGAGTGCCAAGAAAATATTCCCCACACCATGACACCGCCACCACCAGCCTGAACCGTTGATACAAGGCAGGATGGATCCATGCTTTCATGTTGTAGATGCCAAATTCTGACCCTACCATCCGAATGTCGCAGCAGAAATCGAGACTCATCAGACCAGGCAACGTTTTTCCAATCTTCTATTGTCCAATTTCGATGAGCTTGTGCAAATTGTAGCCTCAGTTTCCTGTTCTTAGCTGAAAGGAGTGGCACCCGGTGTGGTCTTCTACTGCTGTAGGCCATCTGCCTCAAAGTTCGACGTACTGTGCGTTCAGAGATGCTCTTCTGCCCACCTTGGTTGTAACGGGTGGTTATTTGAGTCACTGTTGCCCTTCTATCAGCTCGAACCAGTCTGGCCATTCTCCTCTGACCTCTGGCATCAACAAGGCATTTCCGCCCACAGAACTGCCGCTCACTGGATGTTTTTTCTTTTTCGGACCATTCTCTGTAAACCCTAGAGATGGTTGTGCGTGAAAATCCCAGTAGATCAGCAGTTTCTGAAATACTCAGACCAGCCCTTCTGGCACCAACAATCATGCCACGTTCAAAGTCACTCAAATCACCTTTCTTCCCCATACTGATGCTCGGTTTGAACTGCAGGAGATTGTCTTGACCATGTCTACATGCCTAAATGCACCGAGTTGCCGCCATGTGATTGGCTGCTTAGAAATTAAGTGTTAACAAGCAGTTGGACAGGTGTGCCTAATAAAGTGGCCAGTGAGTGTAAATCATCATGCTGTTCGGTTTAAATAAAAAGAGGATAAGGAGATTATTAGATAGTTTTTTTAATAATATTCAGTCCAGTTAAAATAAAAAAAACAATGGATTTATCACCAAGGGAAATTGTATTCTCCAAAATATTTTGTCCGTGTCAACAAATAGTAATAATTTTTTAATCGTGTGGATGTACTAATATCAAAATATTCAAAGGATATAGATTATTTTAACGGGTTACAAAACTTTAAAATTCCGTCCTAAACACAGGCCACCAAATGTCAAATTTGTTGTAAAGGAAACATTCAAACAAGTTTTTTTTCTTCTGTTTTTAAGGATAGAACAGTGCAGGTTGGTGCTATTGTAATCACAAAGGAGATTTCTATTCATCTCCACTTTAAAAAGCCTTCCTATAGACCTCAGCTCTTGCCAAACAGAGCAGGAAAATGTTTTTTTCCTGAAATATCCTGTGTAGTGCAGAGCTGCCTTTATAACTTCTGCACCCAGCTGCTTTCACTTAGTTAATCTCTCTCACCTGTTTCCTCAGTGCATAATATCCTCAGTTCAGCCAACAATTGTCAGATCCTCTTGCTTTGTTCAGATATGCTTCTTTTCCATATGATCCCAGTTATTTCCCTTCAGGTGTCCAGCGTTACTAAGAAATTTGTAAAATGTTTTTCCATTTATTCTTATAGCAAATAACTTTACATCTTTTGTCTAATTTTATTTTCCTCCTGTAGTAATGCTGAGTTTGGATAAATTATGAAAATTATCTTAACATGCTTAAATCTTACAAGATTATAATAGATTGGGAAATATTTATATGATAATGTATAAAAACTTTTAATCACTTATGGTTAAAAACTCGTGGAAAAAGGGAATAGGAAGTATGAATGGACAATGTCTAAACAAAAACGTCGTAAAATACTAAATTATCCTAGATTACATCATTGTAGTCAGAATTAGTCTTTGGCCCAATCCGAACCGGACCCTAAACATTAAGCCTGAGCACTAACCCTCCGTTTGTGCATTCCTGCAGAGGTTACGCCACATTAAGTACCATCCGAAACCCCATAGTAGGTAGGGCCATGGACTGTCCAGCCCTTAAATAGCGAGTCTGTATCAGTTGTAGACTCACTGGAATCGGTAGCAGGTGTAACAGTCGCCTGGTGTCAAAGGAAACATGTTCCTCCAAATGTAAATTCCGCTGGCTTGCTTCATTTTTGTCACAATGACAGAAAATCAAAAGTTACTTTATAAAAAACATAACCATAAAATGGAAGGTTCTATTTCAAATAGTTTTATTTGTCCATATGCATTTATTTTAAGAAAGAGGCAAATGTTTAATGTTAACCTGCGCAACACAGCTAAAGCCATGCACATGGGGCATCACTGTGTTGCCACAGCAACAACTGCTTTCCTTTTCCATTGAAGGGAAGAAGCCATCCCATTCTCGTTTATAGCCCCCACCTTCAACCAAGGTGCCTTCCACTATCACCCTTCACTAGCAAGTGTCACTTGCTAGTGAAGGGTGAGTGGATAGGGACCGGTTTGGGATTGGGCCTTTTTTATCTCTAAAGAGAAAAGGGGTGCTGTGAAAATGTCTGACAAAGGCTTAATCTCATGATCTTGGTACTGATGACTGGTTTAATGGTTCATTCCATTCACCTGCTCCTGTCTCTATTTAAGCTACCTCCTCCCAGTAATCAGTGCCAGATTATTGGAGCCGTCGGTGAGGGTTATCTAGCGTACCTGTTGTTGTTCTGATTGCCTGATCCTGACCAGTTCTGCCCTCGGACCTTTGAGCCTGCATCCTATTTTGGATATGTTTGCCTGACCTGTCTTTGCACTCTTGCTGGTCTTTGCTTGTGGACTGAACCTGTCTCCTGACTTTGACTTAGATTTCCCCTTATCTCTGATCTTCTGGTCTGGACTCCTGTTGACCTCTTCGACACCGGCTTGGCCTTCATCTTCTGGAAACTCCTGCCTTCCTTTACCTGTTTGGGTCTGCTCATCAGCCAGTTCAGCAGCCTTCAGGCTCAGGCTCCTGGAACTGTCTGAGCATCGTTGCTGTTGCATGGAACAGCAATGCCAGTGAGATGGCTGGATTCTACTCCTTCTTCTGGGCCCAGACTGAACTCCAAAACCAGGTTAGTGACTGACATGCTCTTAATCCCCCTCATTTATGTGGTCACTGACCTGCGTTTTCTTACCTGAGTTTTCCCTCTACAGAGATTCCAGCCTGTAAACGCTTTTGGGAATAACACTAATCTGTCTACTTCAAGATCTAGGTCCTCAGTTCTGAGCCTTTCCATAATCTGTAGAGTTTTTTGTGGATATTTGAAAGTTAATTGGTCTGTGCCTTTTTTATACAATCCATAAAAATCATAAAACTACCTCTAAACTCAAAGTGTGAACTAGATTTGTGTTAATCAATAGCTACACAAAATATTTCTACTTTAGTTGCCTTATCTTCTAGAAATCTCAAGCTAGATTATTTTTCATTATGCTAAAGGAAATGTGTTTTTTGTTCATCTTCTCTTTGGGCATTTCAGATCAGACACTTAGTCAGCTTCCTCTCAGGAGCTTACTGTAATCCACACTATCCTGATGTGGAACACAAGCTGTGAGTCACACTACCTGAGCTGGGAGTCTTTTTCATTTTGGGAGCAAACATTTTTTTTAATGGTATCATAATATAAAACATGATATTCATAAAAAAAAGTATTTTATTAAATTAATATTTTTTTCAAGGCTATAATTTTTGCTTTAAACAATTGATAATCAAAAGCTGTATGTTTCTGTGGTAAAAAAAAAAAAGAAGCAATGTATCTTACTGTGAGAACAAAGTCTTTCCTTTTAATATAAACCGGTCCACTTCCCCATGCTGAGATAAATGGCACTTGCTTTCCTACTTGGAGCCTAGGGAAGGAAAATGCCACGGTACCACCACCCCCTGACAGAGTTGGGTTTGTTTGGTGGGTACAGTGGGTGGCCTGAACCTTTCAGAGTGGAGCAGTGGGCCAAGGGAGCTGATGGCCAGAGAATGCAAACAGATGAGTTCAATGCCAAACAACACAGGCTAAAGAAATGTGTTTATATGCAAACATTGCTAGTCTTAGAAATTC
Organism: Cyprinodon diabolis; assembly: GCA_030533445.1. Lineage (NCBI taxonomy): Eukaryota > Metazoa > Chordata > Actinopteri > Cyprinodontiformes > Cyprinodontidae > Cyprinodon > Cyprinodon diabolis. Next base: position 10,531,563 of record CM060076.1, on the reverse strand, counting down.
CAATTCTTTGAATTTCTCATTTTGATAATTTTAAGTAATACACATGGTATTGAGACGAAGAAATTAAGTTTTGTTAATAATTTATCTTTAAAGGTAGGTTTCCTCTTTGTCTTGAAACTGGTTTGCACCTTTCATGGATGAAGCTGAAGGATTCATCAAATGCAACAAAAAAAAAAAGAAAAAGGAAAAGCAATACAATAGTTTTTCATAAATAAATGATAATAATAAATAAAGTTCAGATTGGGATTTAGATGACTCATCGTATCTAAACATTATTGAACATAGAGATTGTCAGGTGCTTTTTTTAGTGACATCAACTGAGTTTTAACACATTATTTCAGAAGAAATTCTACATTTCGGAATAAATAGTCCATAATTCTCAGTTTTTACCAATTTGAAGCTCTCCCCTCTTCTTTTAATAAGTCTTAATAAGTCCATCAAAATCAGGCTTTAAATACATAACAATGATGAATGGATGGACGGACGGACGGACAGATGGATGGAAGCGGAACTAAATGCCAAAAAGGTTAAGTTCTCCTATTATCCAGGTTTATTCATTTAAATGCTCTTTGTCTTTTTTCAAAATAAATTATGAAATTGATAGAAAGGGTTTCGACTGGTCTGATTTTCAGGTTTAATAAACACATTTGTGTAGAAAAAACCATCCCTGTCCCGTTACGAATTCTACACCAGCTATGCGAGAATCCGAACAACTGTTTTATCTCAACAAACAATCCCACAAGAAGGTGTAGTGGCAAGCATAACCCTTTCTCCTTTGTTGAGTTTCCCCTCGGCTATCCCTTGCTAACCAGACAATGGAAAGAATAAGGCGTATGACTCCACCTTATACGTTGGTTAAATCTACTTAAGTAAAGTACAGATACAAAAAAAATGTACTTATGTGCAGTAACGAAGCATTGGACTTCGTTACATCCAACAACTGCTTGTATGGTGCATTTTCATGCCAGTGAACTCTAAATCTCTTTACACTACATACACCAATTGAAACACTGATGGTGGGAAGCAACATTATAGCCACAGCTACCATGGGGCTCACTGACAGTATTTACGTGGCAATGTGAATGAGGAGTGTAAGGCAAGGCAAGGCAAGGCAAATTTTTATAGCAAAATGCAGTACAAAGACAATGCAAAGTGCTTTACATGATTAAAATATAGGAAAATAAAACAGAATGTAGGAGGATTAACTCATGTATCATACTCAGCTGTTGCCCAAATATGATTTAAATGCTTTCAAAACATACTGACTGGAGTTTTTAGCTGAAGTTTTGGAGAGAAATGGATGTGTGTATGTTTGCTTCAAAATGTGCAAGGTTGGGTCATTCCGGCTATTGAGAAATCTAATACAAATAGAAAACCTAAAACTTTAGCAATGCCTTTTTTGCCCTTTATTCTGATGCTCAAGCTTTGCATGCAATCAAACCCAAATGCTTTGAGGAGGCCTCAGTCATCATAACAGCATTATCTCCTGATTCTCTGCTGAGACATGTGTTGCTTGTGCCTGGTAGTAGATTTTAGAGTTAAACTGCGCAAATAGGAAAAGTTGGTTTCCTGCCACATGGAGAAGACTGGCAAAGGAATTCATCACTCACAGTCTGACAGAAGCTCTTGAATGTTTGTACATATTTGGTTTCTTAATTAAGAGTTATATACAACTGTTTTGCAGCCAAGAGACCACATTCAAAGTCTGGGCAAAAACTGATGGCTCTGCCTTTGATGTGGACTATCAGTCCATCGGTCTTTTATGACTGTGTGAAGATAAACACGTCTTACTGTGGGAATCAAAACTACTGAAATACTTCACAAATAAACAGGGAAAGTAGTGGATGTTCAATTGTTAAGGCAAAATGTTCTGTTTCTAATCATAACAAATTAATTTGTAAATGTAGTTTACAGTTGTGGTGTGTTAGAAAAATGGAGAGGAACTTAGTAATTATCATTAAATAGGGGCGTTTGAATGGCTGAGTGGGAAGTAAAAATAACAAAATATTGGTTATTTATTTGTTTCTTTATGAATGTTTATAACCAAATTTCATTAGGATGGCTAATTTTCTCCTTCAATCCCGACTTATATAAACCCTTAAACTAAGAGTAGCAGTTAGAAATCCATTTGGGTTGTAGATCCACAAGTTTTGAAAATGAAAAATGAGTAAGAATGTTTTAGGACATAAAGACCATTATTTGATCTTTTCAGTAACCAGTGGCCTTTAGATTTACTTTAGATATGCTTTCTATGCATCTCTCTGTTTTATGCATTTACGAAGGAAATCTTGGGATTACTAATATTAAAATCATGCTGTATTTGGGTTAGGAATAATTTTAAATACATTTTGGATCTGGATTGGTCACTGAAATTTGAGCATGAAAAAGAATGATCTGAGTTCTGTAAAGCTCCCTTAAATGATCCATCTTCATCCTTATCCTATCAGGCCTCTGTTCTGCAAGCGTTTAACTTTTCATAGTGTTCAAATATCAAACAGGTACTAAAGAAAAATGCTTTGCATTCATTTACCTTTTTCGATAGAACATTATTTTTTAAAGCATAAGTGTAATTACAATGAATAACATAGATACCACCTGCTCTTAGCAGTAATAAATTTATGAGATTCTTTATAGATAAGATTGATCTTATTAAAATAAGATTATTAGCACTCCTCTACCTAGGATTGGTTTATCTCTGGAAGGTGAGGCAGCATCTGAGGTAGCCATAGAATCTGAACCAGGTTTAGACTGCTTTGATCCAGTTGAACTTTCAGAGTTAGCGAACCTACTGTCTACATCTAAGCCTTCAACTTGTATGTTAGATCCAGTTCCAACCAGGTTATTTAAGGAAGTATTCCCTATGATCTCATCCTCCATTTTAGATTTGATTAATCTATCTCCGATACAGGGATATGTACCAAAGGCTTTTAAGGTAGCTGTAATTAAACCTTTACTTAAGAAACCATTTCTTGACCCATATGACTTGGTCAATTATAGACCTATATCTAATCCTTCTTTCTTATCTAAAATTCTTACAAAGTAGCTGCCAAACAAGTATTTGACCACTGACACCATAATTAACTTTTTGAAGAGTTTCGGTCTGGCTTTAGAGCTTATCATAGCACTGAAACAGCACTGGTGAAAGTCAGTAATGATATTCTCATGGCCTCAGATAATGGATTTTCAGGATCTTAGATCTCAGTGTTGCATTTGATAAAGTTGATCATAATATGTGAACTGTAAAGTGCCTTGAGATGATGTGTTCTGAATTGATGCTATATAAATAAAATGAATTGAACTGAATATTCTTCTGAAAATTATGATCAACTATGATCAAACTACAGAACTTCTATAGTTTGTTTACCTGTGAAATATCATATATATATATATATATATTTACTCCAAATTGGGATTGATTTCCATTTTTATGCTGATGATACTCAGCTATATCTGTCTGTAAATCCTGTAAAACTCATTACATAGATTACAGGCATGTATTAAAGACATACAAATTTGGATGACTCTTAACTTTTCAGCACCTGAATGCAAAAAAAGGCAGAAGTTATAATCTTCGGGCCAGAGTCTTTGTTAAAGAAGCTGATTAGTCAATTACTTAATTTGGATGGAATTAAACTGATCTCAGATAATAAAAATCTCAAAAATCAACTGGGGGACATTAAGCGGATTTTTTATAATTACTACGACTGAAATAAAAATTGGTAAAATTTTCAGACATTTTGCTAATCTACTTTTTGGTGAAGGGAGTAAAAATATGTGACATACAACAAGTAAAATGAGAATTTCACATGTTCTTAGAAAATATATTACTTGGAATGTAATGAAAATAAATACCTATTGAATTGTGATTTGTGCAATACTTATTTGATCCTTTCTTAGGGTTAAAGCTTTGAATTTCATTAATGATGTGCAGTCTGTATTTCTTGACTGCTAGCCGCTTTTTGACTGAATTTGTTTTATATGGTTTGCTTTGATCAGTGTGTTTTGCTAAATTTTAATTAAAGCTACACCATAATGTTACACTAATGACACTAGTTCTACATTCAACCTTATGCTTGCTGGGAATGTATAGCATAGATTATTCCTTACTTTAGCAATCTATTCTTGTAGTTCAATGAATAAAAAAAATTGAGAAAAAGTTTAACTTCCTTTATCATAAACAGAGTTTAGGACCATCTCATGCTTTTCCACATGATCAAGTTGCCAACCACCGAAAAGCTGCCAGCTTTTCATTGAAAAACTCAGAGCTGCTTTAACTGGTTAAAGATGAAAAAACTGCTGACGCAAGTTTGAACACATGCCAGTTAAACTGGATTCATGGCTAATGAGAGCTTTCCATTTTCCTGGGTTCAAGCTTTTGAAAGCCTTTCTGCGTGGACTTGTTGTGTAATAAAGCTTATATTTTGAGGAAAGTTTTTCAGGATGAATTTTCTATTGTCCTCTTTGTTTCAGAAAAAAAAAATGAGGTTGATATGCTTTGAATTTTGCTTTGAATTAAGATTTGGGAAAGTAAACCTCGCAGTTTTCAAGCCTTTAATCATGTCATTAAAATATTAATGCTAATAGATTACAGGGGAATGTGTGCTAAGAGTTTTTGAGAGTCCATTTGTTTTACTTGTGAAACACAATTTGCTCACATCACAACAATGAAGGTAACTTTTTAGGTTTGTCTTTTGACATGTCAGTAATTAGTGTTGATGTGATAATTATAAATAATTGGGATCTTCATACTGAAGCCTCTCACATTGGAACAAAAAACACTCTGTTCCAAGACATGGGGAGTGTGGAAGGCAGCAGCTAGGATTACCGACAGAAGGAACAATGGTTGCTTTGTGTTGCTATCTTGGCCTTGGAAGCCTCACTGGGTTCCTATGAATACCTACTGCAACTCTTGTTTGTGGGGCATTCCTTGCATACTGCAGGTCCAAATTGTACATGATAGAAATTGATTATAGATAAATAAATAATGAGGAGAAATTGAGAAAAAAATTGACACACTAGTTTTCTATTCTTTTAACAAAAACTATGTGAATTAAATTAATGTTTCTTTTAGCAAAATTATTTAAAAAGATTTTCTACCATGAATCAAAACAAATTCACATTTTTAACTAGTGTTCAAATGCTTTGTTGTCTGGAATTTCTGCTCAATAACAGTTCTTAGATTGGATTTTTTTCCAACATATTTTGGGTGTGCTTGGTGAATTAAATAAAAATGACTTTGCTGAAAAGGTTAAATGAGTTCTAAATTTAGTATGATATTTTTGTCTGAACGAGGGCTCCAACTAAGCAAAACAAAAGTCATGGCTAATTATTTCTTGGAAACCACAATGGAATAGTAATGACTCCACATTGTTACAAACCAACATTAAAATAGGTGCTTGCTTTTTCTGGGCTACACAATGGGTCATTTGCAGCTCACAGTTTTGAGTTTTTATTCAACAGTTGTGATAACACTTTGATGAGGAAGTTAGTTGTCATAGTCAGAGAAACTAGGGTATCTGATACAGTATTTTCTATTAAGATAGGCAATATCAACATGAGACAGCAAATCTATGTGGAGGAAGACCACAATGTGCTTCTGTAGCATAAATGACATCCTTATCTGAGTTGGAGTGGCTTCTTGGTTTGATAACAATGACTGTACACAATACAAGCTAAATATATCAAAAACCCTCTGTCTATATAAGGGCTGGTTTCTGTTGTCACAAATGAGCTGTGTATTTTCCCATGAAGGTCGCTCAGCTAAGAATGTTTTTTTGGCGAGGATCTGCTCACTTGTTTGTTCCAAAAAGTTCTAAGTAGCATAATTTTATTTTATTTACTGGGGTGCAGTTTATACAAGAATCTCAAATGGTTTATTAAACCTAGCATCTCAACTGAAATTTGTATAGCTGATGGATATATTAAGCATATTTTACCTGTTTTTTGGGATAAGATATAAGAATAATCCACCTAGATTGGAATGCAATTACTATAAAATCTCTGTTTTGGTTAATAATGTTTTATGTGACAGCTTTTTCATTTTTTAAAAAGGTATAAGATCCTTGCTATAAATTTGTTATAAATGAAAACAACTTATAACAAATTTTTTAAAGAAAATTTACAAAGCTAGCTATTCAATTTTATATCAGGTTGTATAGAATGTTATATAAAGTGCAGATTACATTTAGAATAACTTCATTACATTGCTCTTCAATAATATAGTCCCATTTAAATTACACACATTCCAACTGGATCTACATTCTAAAACATAGTAATAAAAATTAAGTAGATTATTCAATAACCAATAAAAAAAATCCTCTATGGAAGCTTAACCATTTCCTCCAAATTATTGACCTTTGCATTTATTCATCCTTATAAGCAAGGATGTAGGGACAGGGGAGAGGAACCACTCCTTTTTATGAAGAAGGATCTTTGGGTAGATCAAGACTGATATGTTTCTATCTACTGTTGGAGGTTCAGAGGACAAGAAGGAGAAAAAAAAGGGAGTACCTTGGAAAATAAAAAGAGAGTCATTTAATTAGATGGCAATACTAACTCTCCGTCAGTTACTTCTCCCAGGAGACACAGAACTCAAAACAGCTGAATAAAAAGGGTTAAGTCAAGTGCATTTTCTAAATAAAAAAAACAAACAAAAAAAACACTGATATTTTGGGACTGCTTCGTAAAACTGAGGTACTAAAAGCACACATTTTGGTAAAAAAATATTTTGAGAAACAGGGGTGTCTATTGCAGTATTTCAATCCTATTGATTTGCAAATTTTAAAGCAAACTTTCGAAAGTTGGAAAAAAGGAAATACATATTTGTGTTGTTTCCATTTGGTTTGAAGTGAATCAACCAACCACCATAAAGTGAGATGCAGTTCATCCTCATGCATGGCTGTACTAAACAGGAAATAGAGGCATCAATCTCCTAAGCACAGATCTGTAATTGAGGAAAGGTTTAATGAATGTGGCAAGTTGTTTTTAAATCAAAATGTCAGCTAGCAATGGAGATGTTGCCTCATGCCATCTGTATGCACATAAGAAGATCCAGGAAGATGCTGACAGCAGAAACAGCTGATCAGTCATGAATCAAAAAAACTGTTTCCATCTCCTGTTCTGCACATTAACCCTTGCTTGCAAAAACCATGCATCTCCGGCAGGTGTGAAAACTGTTTTGTGAATTTGAGGGAGTTTTTTTTAAATATTGCTGTTCCCAGCAGGCTTACCTGATGCGATACTTCAAAATGTGCATTAGCAAAAGCTGAATGAAATACACCTTATCAGGATTTTTTTTAATTATTAAATGTTAATTCTTATGATAATTACAGTTTCAAACAAAACTTACATACTGTAAAAACTTTATAAATATAGAAGAAGTTTATATTCCAGATGTGTGCAAAGATTTCAAATCTCTCCTTTATTTACAGTAGATATCCCCCCCCCAAAAAATACTTTGTTTCACTCAAAATTAAATGCTTGCTAGTCACTCCAGTGGGGGTTAACCAAAACTAAAAAATTGCACACTGTAACTCAGATCACACAAGAATACTCAAAATCATGACACACCAGCTGCACCAGATCCTGGAATACGGACATGCAATAAATGATGCAAGGCGATAGATCTAAACATGCAAAAGAGCCATGCATATGGTTGCAAAAAGACACTGCCTGTATGTAAAGGGAAGTCCTGTTTTTCCCTAATTCCTGACCCTTTAAAAAAATGTGATAGAACAAGAACAAGGAAAGTGTGATAGAACAAGAAGAAGCATGGCTGCATTTTGGCACCACTGGCCGAGTGCTAATAGAAGCATAATGCAAAGATTTTTTACACGTTCCTTAAAGCGGTTTGTATGTCACTTCCCTAGCTTCTGAGTAAGTTAATACTCACTATGCTCTCAGATTGCCTATAATCTGCAATTGGAAATGATTTGGGGGCATCGGGAGGTTATTAAGCAGAATAATTTATGCATCAGTGTTTTTTACTGGACTTTAAATGAAAATGGTTTTATACTTTTGGTTTGAATTTGTCATGTTGGGTTCAAGGCGTCTAACCCACATGCAGAAACCACTCTTGAAACAGGGAAAAGTTTAAATGATTTATTTACAAAGTTTACAAGTTAAACGGAGCTCAGGTTCTGGGTTCTTCTGACTGGTCACGGGAGGGAAGCCACTGAGGAGGACAGAGCAGTTAGAGTTGATCCAGGAAACTTGTAGTTTACAGATGATGGGAATAAATACCTGCTCAGAGAGGATTCTGATCAGCAGGGGGGAAACCTTGTGAGTCCAGAGGCTAGTCGGCAGGCAGAGGGCTGAGGGCAGAGGCAGAGACTGAGTGCAGGCAGGCAGATTCCAGGCAGAGATTTCTATCTCCAGGATTTCAGGTTTCCAGAAAAGTCAGGATCTGTGAGGCAGAGAGAAACGGGATCAGACAGGTTCAGTAAATCAGGGTTCAGATCAGGCAGGCTGGCTCAGGTTTACTCTACCATTACTGGCAAACACTCTGGCAGGGAAGTGTCAGCCTCCTCCTCCTTAAATAGGTCTCCTGATGAGCAGACAGGAAACAGGTGTGTAGGAGTAAGCTCATGCCCTCAGGAGGAAGATCTCAGGCGCCCTCTGGTGGAGAAAGTGGACAAGCCTCCAGATCCCAACAGAATTTAATAAAAGCTATTTCTCGTAATAGGAAGCTCAATGCATTTTACTTTAGTTCAAGGGTAAATCAGAACAAGGGGTTCATTTTACAGAATGCACCCAGGTCAAATTTTTTTCTAATGAGACTAGGACTAAAAGTACACCTATAATAAAGATTAACCAAGAATGAAAATATACAGTGTTCACCCATTGTGCCACTGTTCCTGCTCTGCAGGGCATAACATTTCTTAAAGAGGATTAAAAAAAAAACATAAAAAAAAGTTGGGAGCTATTTTCATGGTAATATGTCTAACACAGCTTTGTCCATTTAGCACCAGGTACTTGGTTCTACCTCAACTTTATCACCAGCCTGGGAAATGATTTCACTGTTGGTTTTGTTTTCCATCTTTGCCCACAGATCAATTACCTTAAGCACACAGTGAGTCAAGTGATTAAAATTGGCATTAAAATCAATATCTGTGCAAATACATGAAAGACATTTAGCAGCCTGCCAAATCCAAAATAAATCTATCAAGGCCTGATTATGAAGCTTAGATAATTATCTTCATTATGTTTATTTCATTTTAATGTGCAAATCATTGAACCCAGATCAGACATTTATCCTAATATATTCACTGATTTCCTAGAATGGTGCTTTAATGAATTACTTTGAAGAGCTCACCCCATGATTTATCATCACACTGAATGGAAGAAATAACCAAATGAATGACTTCCCTAACCGTAGCATTTTGTTAGAAAGTCTGTGAATAAGAATCTACCATTGTCTACCACCAGTCTAGCATACATAAAATGAATCCTTTCTAGTCTAAGCGATCAGCTAACCTGTTTGCCTCTGAAATCTAGAGATCTACAGTCCGTACAGAGCATATTTAGCAAACCTTAAGGTTTATTCAATCAAAGTATGGTCAGCTAACAAAATAGAGGACCTGAGAGGAGGTTTGTTGTGTACTGACTTGGATATTTTTTTTCCTGCTCATTTGAAAGTCAAGAGTCGTTGATGACGTAGAAGGCCTATTCTATTACCTGGAAGATGTATCCATGCTTCTTTTTGCCAATTATTTGCCCGTCCGTCCGTCCATCCATCCATCCATCCATTGGTCACCACAATATCCTATGATTTATGGAAAATCCATTATTATCTAGACATAGAACTAGAACTCTAAAAATTTCAAAAAATTATAAAGAAAATGTTTGTCCAACACACTCCCATGCTTCCAGTGTCATAATGGAGCGCTCTCTTGAGATACACAGAACAGCTGTAGGCATTTCAACTTTTATAAGCCTTCAGACTGAATGTGACTTGAAGCTTTTTTCTCTAAAGAGAAAAGGAAAATAACAGCCAACTGCACAATTTATTGTGTAAGTAATAATGGTTGGTATCTTCTTAGTAGCAAAGGCTAAAGGATAAAAATGATTTAAAAAATAAATAAATAAATAAACATTCAGGAAGAATATGATCTGATTTCTTTTAAAATCTGTAAAAGGAAATTTCCCTGTAGTTCTCATGAGAATCATGTTTCGATGCCTAGAGGTCAGAGGTTTTCAGAAACAAAGTACAAGTATTTCATTACCTTAAATAAGTAGAAATTTTGGCTAGCTATACTTTACTGGAGTAAAACTTTTTACTTCTACTAGTTTTTTTACGATTATATCTACTTTCTACTCCTTACATAAAAAAAGACACAATGGTTGTTTTCTTAATTTAGTGGAAGCATTGGTATTAAAAAAATAATAAAAACCATGAAAATAACTTGTTTGATCCAGTTAATTAATTTCTTTTTTAGTGGACCTTGCACTGCAACAACTTGTTTTTTCGCCACATACCAAAATAGTTTTACAAGATGGTGCAAACTGTTGTCATTAGTTATGAAACTAAGAAAAATAAGTAGGGAAGTTATAATTCAGAATTGTAAAAAACTGTTCTTTAAAAGGGCGGTGCAGTATGCTCAATGTTTTTGTCCTTAACAATTTTTTACTGCCTTAATTTTACTTTTATGCTTTAAGTCGTTTTAAAAATGGTACTTTTACACTTTTAATTTTGTAAAAATCTTAAGTTGATACTCTAAATTGTACAAAAGTGTATAATATAGTAGGATGTATACTTCTACTTGAGTAATAAACATAAACACTTTGACACCTCTGCGAGCGACAGTTGAAATCAAATAATTATTGTAGAGATTAATGCTTTAAATTGTTTTAGTGGTTAAAAACTACTTTCAATTTTAAGTTAAATGGCCACCCACTGTTTTACCTTATATTACTTTCTATTAGATCAGTAAAAGATGAAAATGGTGTCGTTACAGGCTTCATGAAGGTAAAATCAGCTGCCCCGAAGTTTTAAGCTTTAGAGTATAAACCTTTTTATCCTAATTTGTGTTAAGTTGTGAGGTGCTTTTCTCTTCATGAGGTCTTCACTTTGTGGTCTATTTAATTTAGTGCAATCTAAGCTCATGAGAACTTCACATAAAGCTTCTGCAACCTAGCCAGCCCACTTTATTTTACAAATGCCACAAAAACAACATTAAATTTGCTAAATTTCTTTCTAAACCCTAATGGCTCTTTATGTGCTGCACACCTTTGCCTAGTTGGATACACCCTCCTCTTTTCTTCAGTCTTTTTCCTCCGTGCCAGACAGATTCCCAAAAACTGCTTTATGTGTTTTGCTCTTTTAACTCCCTTTTTAGGAACAAGTATGATGCTTTCCTTAAAGGTCTATGTGGCAAGGAGATATGACTCACTCTGAAATCTCTTTAAGCAGCCTCATGAATCACTTTAACTGCAGTGGTTTCTTGCAGTAAGACTTGTCTTCCCCCTTGTCTTCCAGAGGCTCTAGCCTGATCCAGTGTTGATGAGACAGTTGTGATGACACCCACTCACCCTCCTGATGTTGTTTGATAGTAAAGTAAGGGCTTTCCTGAAGAATGCACCCAGGCAGATCGCTTTGTCCTCGTCTTTGAACATGCAGCTGGTTTATATTAAGAAGACATGAGAGGAAAAGAGTTCAGGGTATAGTGCCCTCAACTTCATGTGGCCCTCTTCTCATTGTATTGTTTTTTAGATGAGGAGGAAAATAGGTGTTATTCAGGACTGGAAGAAATAAAACAGATGCAAAAAATTCTGGAGGACTAAATAGATTTAAACCCCAACACATGCAAAAGGATTTCATTCATTTTCTTTTTTGTTTTTCACTTTTTTTGCTTTTTTTTTTTTCAAAAAGATATTATAATATCTTTGTGCCAATATTAATTATTTTATAATCACTAAGAGATGTTGTTTGTTCCAGTACTGCATATTATTAATATACAGCAGCCAAATAAAGCCTTAGAAAGGTTTTTTAAATAGGTTAAATATGTTCCTTGACATGAAATTCACACAAAGGCCGTGTTTCAGAACGAGTTGCTGTCCTGACCAGAGAGGTCTATTCTTAGTAATTCTACCCTTTTTTGTCATAATTTTTTTAATTTGATTTTGCTTTTATGATAATAATACAATTACAGAAAAATTACTTTCAAAAAACAAAAACACACCAATACATATCAGCACCAACACATGGGTTTTTGCCATGTATCTCGATTTGCTGCATCTTCTACTGCATAATGCAACTCCTCACAGTTTTTAGTGCTCTTACTTGCTTTCTGGGGTAGCTGAAAATTCTCGTCCTCTAGTTGAGATATGCAACTCTCTGCTTCGTTCAATCACTGCATAACCCTGTCCACATCTGAATAAAGTCTGACGCTGGTTTCTTTGATATCAGAAATTTCAGCTTGAAGGATCGTCAGAAGTTTCCCAACTCTTCCCATTTCTTACATAGCTTTGTCCAAATACAGCTGCATGGAAGCTAGCACACTTTCATCCTATCCCTTGCTTGCTCCAGAAGCTGTTGGCTTGCTAGCCGGTGTGGTCGAATTTTGCTTAGCTGTTCACCAAAACCTGAATTTATACAACATATAAGTGGTCAAAGTTACTTGAGCAGTAACTATACAACAATGAAACACACTAAAATAGCGAATTTAAGGGTAAATGTGTTGGGTCTATGGGAGCACTCCTCCTATGCGACCATCTTGCTCGGTGATCCCATGAGACTCCAGTATTTCTACCATTGTCCAAATTCAGAGTTTTCATTTTTTCAGGACAGGTCAAATCAGTTGTGTAACTATACTAGTCATCCAGTCCAGTCCAAACGTACAGCTAAGCATTGTTACAGCTTATAAGGTCTTCATTAATGGAACACAGATAACATGATTCACCATTGCAAAGTCAGAACAAAAGCCTTGAAGTGTGCATTTCATAGTATAGGTGCACCTAAAGGACAGACAGAAAAGATAAAGTACAAAAATAGGGTTATTCTAAACATTATGTTTAACCTCAGCAAAATGTAATAGTGACATGTTTCAAATTTAGTGCTTGCTGAGAATATTTAATATATCTGATGCATATTTAAAGCAAATCTTAGGGTGAGATATTTCCCCAGGAAACAATAAAACATCTAATTAGTGTTATCGCCCTCTCCTACAGGAAATAACTTTTAAGAATTTGTGTTTCAACCTTAGCAGGCTCATCCATAAAATGGCGTGCCATATCTATAGCCCTTATGCAGATCTCAGCTATATAATATTGTTAGTGTGGTGCCGAAGAGTGAGAATAGGCCCTTTCTTTTGTCCAAACAGCTGTGTCAGCAAAACCCTTTATTTTATCAAGACCTGAAGTCTTTCGTGTTAAATATAGCATTGTATATGACAGAATGTAAAACTAATAACTCTTCATTTCAGTCACGAGGGTTTACTATATGTAGCCATGGCTATATGACTACTGTAATATACTGTCTGCCACTTGTCTACAGTTGTACGTAGTCATTTCTTAAAATGCATCACCTTTACTGATTTGATTTTTCATAATTCCAAGTGTCTTTCAAAGGAAAAAAATAAATATTACTAGTGTCTTTTATGTCTTAGTTAACTGACAGTACAGGGATTCCTGCATAAAGGGAATAGCCTGGGGCTAGGAAGCTACTGAGAACCCAATTATAATCATGAAAGGATGAACGAATGGACAAAACCTTTGGAAAATCAGGAAAAAAAATTGCTGGTGAAGATTCTCAGTCATCCAGGTCATAGCCATTCCAAAAAAAGTAAAAAAAAAAAAAAAACAATCCACTGGCCTTTGTTTTCAAGTTTAAAGACTTTTTCCCATCCACAAAGTTTCTTAAATTTAAAATGTCAGGAATAGCGTTGAGTTTGAGGCTTTATAGATTGGACCAAAAAAAAAGCCTTGTTTTGGCTTAGAAAACTTGTTGGCCATAAAACCTGCGGTGCCTGGAGCTTGGAAACAACAAAAATAAAATAAAAATCAGAGCTCTAAGCACTCTTCCTGAAAAATAATTTTTCAAATTCAACCAAGAAGAAATAAACTAATAATGTCTATTTATTCACAGCTCTTTACAGAGGTGAGAGTTTTCCCTGCTTTTCAACAGTGCATTCTGAATTTTTCATCACCACTTATAAGGGAGAATACATAGAGCTCTCCTGGAGAGAAACTGCGTGCAGGACAACCACTCATACGAAAACACTTTTGAGTGTGAGAATAAAAACAACTGTTCAGTCTGGCTTTGCATGACAGAACTTATTCACCGTTACTTTCACAGTAGTAATTACCATCTATATGAAGCACATGAATAGACTCCAGATGTTGAATTAAACATTCCCAGCCTTCCTTCTGAATTGCTTTCATGTTTAGGTTTTACAAATTAGCAACTGTTCAGTCATCGCCTCTCACAGTCGTCCCTTAACACCAACATCTTGTTCCTGCTTTAACATACAGTAGTACAAGGCTGCATGATGCCACATGAATAAGACTGATAACAGATGCAGTCTGAAATAACTTTTAAAGGTATCCTGCTGTGTAAAGAGGGGAGGTAAAAGCCCATTTTGTTTTTTCCCTTCCTGTCTTTTGTGTGGAAAAGCAAAATTGCTGGGTCATGCTGTTACATGGACTGAATCACCTGTTCGCATTGCATTTTTCTCCGTCTTAGGGTCACTTTTATTCAAATGGATGAAAGCTGTGACTTTCTCAGATCTGACCAGTGGAGCATTCATCATTGACAGTATCTCTGCAAATTTTAAGTAAACTCGCTCACGCTTTCAAACAATATGTAACTGTTTTTGAGTTTAAGCAAAAGGTGGCTATGATCTCAGTTCCCTGTTCATACTATGGGAGGGGCAAGATGAAAATTTTATGACTTATTCCTCCATAAAGCTACACCTCAAAGGTTCCAGGTCATTTTAAAATAATTACTCTCGTAACCTGAACTTACCTTTGTAGCTGCACCGTATCAGGGTGTTATTAATTGTCAGAGAAAAGTACCCTGCTTCATAAAAAAGCTAACTGTAGTCAAAATGCAGCAAAAGTATAAGTCGCTAAAATTATAAAAGTGTATCAAACTCCAGAATTGGTGTACTTAACCAATTCTGTTGCTTTTTACATTAAAAAAAAGAAAAATAACCTTTGATTTTGTCTATCATGTGTAAAACAGATTGTCATGATGGCTCTAAGTGACTTAACCCACATGCAGAACACCACAGGAGTTTAAATAAAAGTTCAGTTTATTGAATGATGTGAACACACAGAATAATAAAGGGCAGATTCAGGTACTGTTTCGGGACTGGAATCACAGAGTATCTGCAGAGATGGATTGTTTGGTTAGCCTGACAGCGGTGATGAATTGTTTGATGTTGATTCAGATTTATACCTTGATGATGTTCAGACAGATCTTTGGAGAGGGGGAACCGGTGGGGTCCAGAGTCAGTAGATTCAGCAGAGAGCACAGCAGCAGCAGCAGCGACAGCGTCTAGCTTCAGGCTAGAGGTGTTCAGACCTTGATTTGATGTTCCAGCTCTCCCTTGTGAGCTGGCTGAAGGATCCAGACTGATTATCTTCAGGTTTGGCTTCCAAGGGCAGGCAGGCAGGTTTCTTGGCTAAATCCTCCAGAGCTAAGGGCTTCAGTCAGACTTTTTCCTGTGAACAGAGAAGACAAAGGCTGGTTAGAATCAAGTTAACTCTCAAGAGCAGACAGAGATTCTTCAGGAGAACAGAGGCTCAGGTTCCGCTAACCAAAACTGGTCAACACTCCGGCGAAGAAGTCAGGTCTGGCTGCTGCTTATGTAGGAGGTCTCTTGATGGGCTGATGATCCCCAGGTGTGCTGGAGGCTCCAGTCCAGGAGACCCACAGTGCTCTCTGCTGGAGACAGGTGGCAGAACTCCAGATCCCAACACAGATTCTTTTAAATCTACATCTTTTTTAATGTTTTCCATTAAATTGAAAAGAACAACGACACAACTGAAACTCCCACGCTTACATTTACAGGATGCCTTTAAAGAAATGGGGTGCTTTACAGTGAATACTTAATATCTGTTTCTATTCTGCTGACTCATTGGTTTTCAGTTTACTGCTCCAACCGCCAACCCTAATATACTGTAATTTACTGGACTCTAAAGAGTTCCTTTTCATATTTAGCATCCTGCCGATACAGACAGACTGATCACTGTGAGATGTGAATGTGTTTTATGTTCCTGGCTGAAAATAAATGTTGACTTTAAGGCTGCAGAAGGTTAAATAAATAGTATCCCTGAGCAGTAAAGACGGAAGCCTGTGAATCCAGTATGAAATGATACAGACTGGGAGGGTGGGCTGTTTGGGAGAGAGATGATAGGGCATGAATAAAGCTGCTTCTGAGTTAAATCCGTCCTATCTTTGAACCTACAGTATATAGTAATGATTGATTTAATATACATTCCTGAGTGCTCTATTTGTCAACGTGAAGTTGAGGATTTGCTTTATAAAAGAGAAATTACTTCAATAAAACAAACATACATCCAGTTTATCTGCACAAAATGGAATCATTAGTTGCTTCTGCATCGGTAGCTGACTTTAATTCTTTTGGAGATAATCCATCGGGAGTAGGAGCAGGTGGAAACATATAACATTATTAGTCATTATTATAATCTAATAGAACTACACAGGCCTTCTAGAATCATTTTACAGCATGAATATGGAAATATTAACTCATCGCTACATATATTCTCTGTTTTATCACCCAAGTTTAGTTAGTTAAATTGTGTTAAGAAAGACTAAGCTGCCGCAAGAGACAAACATACATACATACATACATACAACCTGCAGTACTGGGGATCTTTAAAAATAAAAAAGGAGATATGCTTCGATGGCAGACTGATACAAGAATATAGGTTCTCCACCTAAATTGATAGACCATGAATCAGAGAAACTGAAAATGGACTCATGGTACCTGAAAGAGCTGCATTAATTTAAAGCTAAGTGAGCAGAGGAGAAGAGGACTGATATTATTTTAACCTTATAAACTACCATCTCTTCTGATCAGCTGTCTCACTGTATGGTGTAGGGGCTGCAGCGCCACAGATTGAAAGAAAATGAGAAGGTTAGTGAGAACTGCAGAGAAGATCATCGGGGCTCCTCTTCACTTTATGAAAGACAGTTCATCCCAGCGCTGTGTGTCCCGAGCCCGACATTATAAATGACCCCTCACACCCGCTGCCTTCTGGGAAGAGGCTCCCCAGCATCCAATGCAGGTCCAGCAAATTCTGAAAAAGCTTCTTCCCCATGTCACAGACTCTGCATCAAACTTACCATATCAATGCGTTTCTTTGCAACATGTTTTTTCTCCCACAATGTTTACATTTGATCACTGCTGCAATTTAAGAAAATGAAAATGTCATGAAAGCTGTACAAAACGAAACATGTTGTCTAAGTCTTACAATCTGGGGCTAAAAGTTTAAGGCTTTACACAAAGCCTGTGAGCACCTCCAAGTGGTAAAATAATTATTGAAATTAATTATTTAAAAAAATAGGATAAGGAAGGTGAACGTTGTCATCCCAGTTGTATGTTATGACAAGTAAGGGTCCTGTTCAGGGATCCAACATGACAGTCTCTAGGGTTTGAACTGGGTGGTTGCAGCCTTCTCCCAGTTCTAACCACTGGATGATTTCATTAATAGGAGTTTGGCAGAGGATATTGTGCATTTGACACCATGAGGTGAGTTAACCCTCAGCGAAACCCTTCAAAACTTTACTTGATTTGTTACATTTTCTTATTTAAAAGAATATGTTTTTTTTTAAATTAGGTTTCCTTAGATTAAAACCTGTTTTTCATAGTTTTTAAAGATGTCAAAATAGTAGCTAGCAGGCTTTGAAAGTTTTATGTGTTCATAGACAAACTAATGTCAGACCAATTGTTTTCGATAAACACAAACCACTGCATTAAAATGTTTGTGTGAAAATCAGATAAATTTATGCAAGTTGCAGGGCCTGATGTCAGGATGAAAATAAAAAAACGCCTATGAAAGAACCATAAATACCGGATTAAGGGAGATACATTAAATTTACTGTTTTTCAAGAACAGTTTTCTTCTGCATTTGCCAACCCAAGTGTGTTTGGCTTTACACTCAATAAATCTTCCGTTCTTTTTCCCACACTTGCTTGTAGAGCATAAATCAGTGCCATTTCCTTCTTCAATTCCACACATTTTTTTTCTGTTTCTGCAGCGAATATTAAACACAACCTTCCTGTATTCAGGTCTTTTTGGCTTCACGGCATCAGATCTGTGCCCACATTCAGCTGCAGTTCCTGTAGGACCATCCAGCAGCCAAAACCCCAGCACATCATATGCGCTGTAGGTCCAGAGCTCAAGTTTGGACATGAAAACCCTTCTTTGTGAACTTTGTGCCTGAAACGTTTCAAACATATCCTCATCTCACCCACAACCAGATCAGAACATGTTTAAGTGTTGAATCTGTATTGAAATCTGTGGGAGGTCTCAGACAGTAAATGTGTAGATCTACAGTACCTTTTTCCCTTCATTTCTATTTTCAAACTGTAAAAAGCTACATCAGGTTGAGAGGTGACTGTCTATGAACAGCCATTTTCGGGGTCTTTCTACGGATTTTTTACAGAGTGAAGGTCTGAGCTTTGACTGAGCGTTTTAAGCACACAAACATGCTTTACCAAACTGTTCTAGTGTTGCTGGTTGGTTGATCTGATCAGCTTTATTGAGTGCGGTGCAAAAATGCATCCCCACAGCATGATGCTGCCACTGCCATTCTTGCCGTTTATTTTCACTGTGCTGTGTGGTGTTGGTATTCTGCCCCACTCACCGTTTTGCATGTAGAACAGAACAAATGTTTGGGTCTGACTATTGCACACCCTGCCAAATATCCCACATGTTTTACTTACATTGCAAACAGTAAATTTGGCTTACTTTGGCTTTATTCTCATTTATTTTTGAGCCAGATGTGTAGATGTTAGAAGGAGTGGTGGAATGAATAGATTTCCATTGCAGTTTTGTACAGTTTTTACCTGTCCTTCCTTCTTGTAACTCTTCAAATAATAAGTTTTAGTTTAGTTGTCACCATCACCCATCATATCTCTCTGTTTGACTAAAACCTTCTAATGGGGAGGTCATGACATAGTTTCCAAAAATGGATTTTGAAACCTTAAAATTGGTAAAGGGTGTTATTCAGGACTATTTTTATGAAAGCTAATATTATTCAATGACTGAATATCAAATTTAGTCCATTTCATTGTGAATTATTTGGGTTAATATTTGGAAACTGTCAGGATTAGGTTGAGGTTTGAGGACCCAAATGAAGAGGCAGGGAGGCAAAGGGGAGTTTTTGTAGATTTAATAAGCGATAAACAAACAACTGAGGCAGGAATCAAAAAATCCAACAAGAAAAAAGTCAAACAAACCATGGGGACATCAGGAGAAAACAATCATGATGAGGTAAGACACAGTAAGATGGTGTAGGTCGAAGTTAGACGAGGAACCACACAAAGAGTGTATTTATGGGAGACAGAACAAGGAGAGGACTAACGAGCAGATTGGGAGCAGGTGTGAACAGAGCAGACAGGAAAGGAGCTAGGGAAAAAGGAGAACACAAGAGGGCAGCAGAGGGCAATAAATAAAAACCTGAAAAATAACCAGAAAACACAACAAAATTATAATTAAACCACTAAAACTAGAAAACATGGAGCAAAGTAAAACTGAATACTCAAAAGAAAACATAACTTTGTAAAAAGTAGACTAGATTTTAAAAAAAAGCAAACGTAATGATGTTTTTATTTCAGTCAGCCATCTTCTGCAGCATTAATGAAAAATAAGATAGAAGACGCTCAAAGGAATCACCAGAATATTTCTCCAATTCTATTTAGAGTTTATTGCTATCTCTTTGCAGTGAGTTCTAAAAGTGGTTCAATGACATGTCCTGTTTTGACATGAAATGATCTGCATGTGTTGAAATACCAAAAGTTATGGTTCTAATTTGAGCTTTAAAATGAATGTGTTGGTATTATATTATAAACCATAACTCAAAGAAGTAAGACGTGGAATCATCTTTCGTAATTTTTGGACCATCTTTGATTTTTCATCTTTTGTAATTTTCGTATTTTGTGACAGTTTGGGAAAAATTTTGCATATTTGTTGATCGTAATGCCCACCACGTTCTATTACAACTGCAAAGTCTATTCCAGAGCATTTGCTTCTTCCAACTTAATACACAGTTGATGAACCCATGATACTGATTAACTATCCTTTAAAGTTTCCACAGTTATGGGGTTGTGGAAGAATTTTATCTTTTAAACACGGCAGACTAAGGGGGTCATACCAATCTTTAAAAGGGGGATAAACCCAAGGGTGACAAAATAAAGAAGACATATTCAGTTTAAGTATGACATGGACATAAATTAGAAAACAGAAAACATGACCTCACACATTTGCGATGTTGCTAGATAGTTGGAAGAAGATATATTGAGCTCCTGGGAATGATTCTGAAGTGAAGAGAGTTCGGCAGAGCAGTTCAATCTGTCTCCTTCTGTGTGATAAATTTAAAGTGTCGCCACTTTAAAAAAATAAGCTGTGATATACTGTTGGCAGACAGTTTTACTGACGTTAGACATGAAGCCCCCAACTGTTATGTGAGATATTCAGTAGATTGGTAGATTGATCTTGCTGCTCGTACTGTGATTTCAAGGTCTGATATTCAGTAATATAACAAAAAATGTAATTTATATCCGTAGTCTCAAAATAGTATAATATTAAGTCTTTCCCCTATTAGCACAAATGATTTCAGTAAGTTGGTTACTGCACCTTTCTAACAGTCTATTACAGTATTACCCTTTAAAACTTTGTTCCCTTCTATAAATTTGGTGTTGAAATAATGTAGGAGTCCTTAGCATTTACAGTGTCTTACAAGTCAACCACAGTATCTTAATGAGATCAAGACTTGTGCTTTGCATTAGCTCACAACTTTACATTCACTGTTACATTTTTTGTTTTTGCAGTTGGTTTACATTGGTTTACATCGGGATCACCACCTGACTCCAGTTTGTCATCGCAGACAACTTGATTGGTCAAATGCTCATGTTTGCTAGCGTCTGGTACATACGAGAGGTGTTCTCTTCATGGATGAATCCCAGTTTACACTGTTAAGACGGATGGAAGACAGAGTGTGTGGCATCGTGTGGGTGCTTTCTGATGTCAATGTTGGGGACCGAGTGGTTCATGGTGGCGGTAGGGTGATGTTGTGGGCAGGCGTTTCTTATGGATGCATTCTATTGATGCAATCTTGAATGCATAGAGATACCATGACGAGAACCTGAGGCCCATTTTTGTGCCATACATCCAAGATCATCACTTGATGTTGCAACTGGATAATGCACGACCCAATGGTGCAAGGATCTGTACACAATTCTTGGGAGATGAAAACCTCCCAGTTCTTGCATGCTGGCATTCTTACCAGACATGTCACCCCCTGAGCATGTTTGAGATGCTCTGGATCAGTGTATACAGTATGACACCATGTACCAGTTCCTTCCGATATACAGCAGCTTCAAACACCAATTGAAGAGGAGTGGACCAACATACTACAGACCACAATAGACATTCGATCAACTCTATTTGAAGGAGACTTGTTGCCCCACATGAGGCAAATTGTGGTCACACCAGGTTTTCTGAATCCCCCTAATAAAACAAAACTGTACCTTTCAGAGTGGCCTTTTATTGTGGGCAGTCTAAGGCACACCTGTGCACT
Organism: Cyprinodon diabolis; assembly: GCA_030533445.1. Taxonomy (NCBI): domain Eukaryota; kingdom Metazoa; phylum Chordata; class Actinopteri; order Cyprinodontiformes; family Cyprinodontidae; genus Cyprinodon; species Cyprinodon diabolis. The sequence continues at coordinate 10,509,795 of CM060076.1, read as the reverse complement.
AATCATGATGTCTAATCAGCATCTTGATGCTGATTGCAGCATCCCACAGGTGTGCCCTTGAGGTGGGATGGATTATCTCAGCAAATGAGAAGTGCTTACTTTCACAGATCTAGGCTGGTTTGTGAACAATATTTGAGGGAAATTGTGATATTGTCTAAGTCAAAAAGGTTTTAGATATTTCAGTTCATCTCATAAAAATAGGAGCAAAACCATAGGTGTTGCGTTTATATTTCTTATTGGGTGTATTTACAGCTTCATATTATGAAATGACACATTTATTGGTTCAGCTCACTTGTTTCAGAAATCTAAACAAAATTATCAGCTTTCTACATAACCACTTAAAGGTGCTAATCCTGTTATGATTAAACAAGGCTGTATTTGGGGGGAATTAAAGATTTACATGGTAATATGCTGTTTTTTGTTTCATTCATTCATCCATTTTTCACGCTTATCCAAAGCGGACCTACGACAGGTCGCCTGTCCACCGCAGGAATATAAATCAAACCATTTCAAACAAGCTCTACTGATTATATATATAGTCCTTCCTGAGGGTAAACGAGACAGTTGCAATGAATTTATTTACCTGGAGTGCTGTAAATGGTTTACGTTAAACATGTAAACTGTTCTGTTGGCCAAATAATATGTTAGGCTACTTCTTGGGAATTATTGGAAAACTCCTGGGTTTTTGTCTTGCACATTTTAAATCAGCCATTACTGTTTTATTTAGAGCTTATATCTTCCTTATACACCTCCCAAAGTATGCTGGTGAAGATTCTCAATCATCCATGTCATAGCCATTCCAACAAAGTGAAAAAAAAAATCCACTGGACTTCGTTTACAAGTTTGAAGACGTTTTGCTTCCCATCCAGGAAGCTTTTTCAATTCAAAATTAATTTTTATTTAAACTGCAAAAGCTTCCTGGATGGGAAGCGGAATGTCTTAAAACTCGGAAACAAAGTCCAGCGAATTGTTTTTCAAGTTTTTTGGAATTACCTTCCAATGAAGTTAAACCTGTGCAGCCTCTTTCTCATTGTACAATCATGCAATTTCATAAAGTTAGCAAGAACCCACTGAGCAGATGAGGTTTTTAGGGCTTTTGATAAGAAATTCTATTATTTTGCTTTCTAACTCACAAATGATTTGCTTTGAAAGTTAGCATTGGACATTTTGGCAGCTTAAGGACTTTTCTTTGTAGTGGAATGACAGATTTCAAACTCTTTTGGGACGTCTTTAAATACCTTACCAGATAGATAATCTGCTGCAGTCTTCTTTTGCAGAGCCTTAAACAGCTCTTTCAATCATACTATGATGGTTAATTTCATATCACGTAATGTCTGAGGTTAAAACAGGACAAACCTCCTTCAAAAACCTATGTAAATGTTATGTGTGTCATGAGAGAGCTGGTGAACTGGAAGTGAGAAGGGAAATTCACCGAGGTTAATTCAGGGTCCTTGGGAACTTTGAATGACGTTTTGCAAAAACAGAGATAAACAAGACTCATGTTTGCGGGGATAGTTTTTTTTTTCCCAGAATCCAGTCGGTGTGGGTTTTCCCAGAGATAGAGGGGCTCGTTGGAGGGCGGAGAGGTTTTGGTTAGGTTGGTTCCTAAAGAGCAATGGAGCGGACTGCCACTTAGATTTCCAGGGGTACCTGAACGGTACGTGTGGACATAAATCCCCTGCTCAGTGTGAAGCTCAAAAAAATCCTTCCAGTGGGGAGAAGGCCAAAAAATCCAGTATGCAGGATGACTTCCTGCCGAAAGGCAAAGGACAAAAACAAGGTTAGAACTCAGAGAAACAAAGACTAAGTTAGACTCAGCAAAACTCAGCTTGGCTAGAGTACCCCAAACTGGCAAACACTCTGGCATCAAAGTAGTGACAGTCCACTGCTTAAGAAGTCCTCAGTAATGCGCCAACCAGCTACAGGTGTGTGGGGGGACCAACGAGAACAGGGCGCCACCTGGTGGTGGAGGGGGAAAACACAAAAACACAACCCACACAAACTGGATTCCTAACAATGTGTTCATTAACTGTAAGCAGAAATAAAGACTTGCAAGCTTCAGTTTGTGGGATATTAATCTATGTAATGTGAAAAAAAAAGAATGTTCTAAATTGAAATGCACTGATGTATTCTGCTAAAACAGACCTTTTAAGATTTTAATAAAAGACACATTGATAGGTCTGGCTTTAAGGTATTTATGAACCTTAAAACTTCATTTTAGACCCAATCAAGGGAAGAGTTAGGGGTGCAAAGAGAGAATCATATGAGTAATCTATGAGCAATTAAATACAGAGCTTAACATTGCAACTGTTTAACATGAATCAAAGTTACTTATGTTATAGTAAAAGGTTAAGCTAGAATTACAGTAGCTTTAAAATGTGAAGGTGGTTATAAGTCCACATTGTTAAAATTTTGGAGTACCTGGTAAATTGGTGGATTTTGTATCCGCGCTACTCAGAAGCACTAAACATTCATATAAAATTAAATAATCCCTGACTAAATTGTAGTACATGTTCATTCCCAGGACACCTCAGCATGATGTCAGCTGAACAAACGCACTAGCACAACTTGTAGCTAAATCTCTCTATAATAAAGAGTTTCTTAATTTCCTTAAGAGTTCCTGATTTCAATGCCATAGTGAAATACAAAGCAGCATGAACACACTCAACATTTGATCTGACTGCATGCTGCATTTGAGAGACTAAAGTTAAAATTTTTCAGGATGCAGACCCCACTTTCCTCTCACTGCCTTTACTAATGGATAGTCTGTCTCCTCCTGCAGGTGTGCATCAACTTCATAAAGAAATGTCTGTCTGCATCACATTTGCCCTCTGCCCATATTGTCATTGATGTAGTGGGAAGAAAAAATAAGCGCTTAGGGGGAAAAGCAACCAGCAGCCAGCCTTCTCAGTTTACCAATTTATGAAGCAGCTTTCATGGGCACATGGGGGCCCCTGTTGCTGCTTTGCCGAACACACAGCTATCTGTTTGCAAAGGGAGCACTCGCGGTCTGCCTTTCCTGGCATACTGCCCTGTATCCATGCACTCCTACTTTGCAAACCCTTATATACACTGCAAACTGCACTTTCCACCTTTTAACCATTCATACCTCCTCAAAGCCCTGCACCCTTTGATATTTCTTCATTCTTAATCTTCTGCCTGGCTTCGCCCTTGACTGGAATGTTTTTACCACCGAGAAAAATATGCCACCGTGTACCAACACCAGACACTAACGGTCTCTCAATTTAAGGTGGTGCTATACAATGCCAAGGCATGAAAACGAGAGGCAAATACATAGATGTTTACATCCAATTGTAAAGTTCAGTGTGTTACAAATGTTAATGTGAAAATCCTGGGTCATTTTTCCTTGAGGGTTGTTTCTTTTAGTCTCTGCAAAATAGGAGGCTTTGTCAGAAAGAGTTCATCCCTCAGAGTGCGTTTCTTGCCTCAGAAACTTAGTTTACTCTAGTTTCTAAAGCCAGTGTTACGTCACTGCTAAAGAGAAATGGTACTTACCTGAATGGTTCCCATAAATCCAAACAATCATATTTATGTCTATATTATCCGATTCAAACTATTAAGGAATACATTTGTCATGGGAATCTACCGGTCCCTTATGCACGTTCTTATTTATACTTAATAAGATGAAGTACATTTAAGGACTTACTACGCATTTTGTGTGAATTTACTTCGCACCTACTAGATTGTTTCCTTTGATAAGACCAGTACCTCCACTCCTGTCATTTAATAATATACCTAGATGACAAGAAAGGAAAAATAGACAAAATTTTATAATTTTTACTACTCAACTAACCGTCCAAAGCCTGGGGCATTTGGTATGGCTCAGTTTGGATACATTCCCAACTGTTCTGTTTCATCGTAAAATTCCTCATATAATTGTAAAATGCCAATCTCAGTTAGTTGTAGAGAAGGGGAATATCAACTTAAGTTTCATGCAATATTTTGTGGTATTTATTGACATAACAATAAAAATGAAAATAAGTATTCAGAAACAAATTCTTCTGCAATAGATTGTGTGGATATACAGCAAACACATTTCAACAAAACGCTGCTATTTATAAAAAAGGTAAACACAACTTTCACATTAGAAAATGGTATACTTCTAACACCCAAGTACATAAGTGTTTTTTTTTTATTTCAAAAGAATATAACATAGGTTGAATTTAATTATGTTTTTAAAGTTATCAATAATTTCGTGAAGATCATAATGTAAAGTTATCTGACAGAAACCACCATATTATCATGTTTGATTTGTTTGATTTGTTTTCATTTTTTTCTCTAGGAAGGTTCCTAAAGCATTTAAAAGAAAAACAAAAGTGCATTATTACAGTAATCCGCCATACTTACTGTAGTGGCTATGAGGGGCTTTACCACATACCCATTCTCTCTTTCACAACAGACTCAACTCAAAGCCAACTGTTTCAGTTAAATTCACAATTGTCTTTAGAAGACTTCTTTACATGCTTCCAAAACGAGTACCTTATAGTTGTTACAGCAAGTCAGTGGCGACTTGAGTAAAACCTTTGTGACCACCCAATTGTACAGTGACAGTGACACCAAATATCTTCAGTGTCTAAGAGTGTAATTTGGAGATCAGTTTTTTACAACCCTTACCATCTTCTGTATTATCAATGGCTGCTAGATAAATATTGCCTAATTTCTGTCTCAACTACTCCTGTTTTAGACCTTTTTGTCATGGGGTTAGAATGTAGGACCCAGTATTCAGGCAAGACAGACAGTGGGAAGTATCAAAAACTTTATAAACAAAACACACAGAGCAAAGCTGTGGATCTGCAACGGCTATGGGGGGAGGCGGGGCACCACCCTTTACAGGCGCTCTGGTTTAGGGAGAGAAACACAGGTAAGTGACAACAATAATGTGCAGAAGATGATTATCCATGTGAGTCACTTACCTGGTTTAACAGTTCAGTCCAATCTCTTGAGGGAGGTAGAATCGAGATGCAGAGATGCAGCGAGATGCAGCGAGAGCTGCCCATAGGGCCCCCAATGCAGCAGCCCCAGTGAACAGGCAGGAATCCAAGCCAGATCAGGGGAACAGTTTAGAACAGGACAGTTCTGAGACCCAGGAGTCCGCAGCCTGGTTAGGGGTTCTGAACAGAACAGGAAAAGACAGATCCAGGGTTGCATGAGTCCAAATGCAAATTAATTAGCAACCAGGGAGATTTAGGCAGGTAAGTGAAATGATCAATTAGATCAGCCATCAGGGCAGGGATTATGATTTTTTTTAATCTAATTCTGACTTTACATAAGTGCAAGTTTATGTTAGAAGCTATTTTTTAGAATTTTTTTAGCTTGTGAAGCTGGGAAATCAAACATTATTGCAGTTCACATTATTGGGGTTTCTTCAACAAGTTGTAGATATTGATGACTGTAGGTACAGAGAAGCTTCTGCATTTGTCTGTCTTACAACTGGTCCTGAGAATATTGATTGAGAGAAACACCAAACCAGGTAAAAATGTGAAAAGCTGTCAGTTACACCCAGCTCTGGATTTCAGAAGACAGAGCATAAACACAAAAAATAACACAGAAGCAATGATTCAAGACTGCTTTCTATGTGACAGCAAAGTATAAAGATAATGCACTATAGCTTTCTAAATGGCTTCATTTAGGAGAGAAACAGTAAAACAGAAAATCTTTTAAAGGGAATTACAGAGTTTTCTAATGATACTGCCACTCGAGGCCAAAATACAAAATGATGTGGACTACAAATAGTCTACCTAAGAAGCTTCAACATCCTTTAACAGTATGCGATATTTACTCTAGCCATTGTGGTCATCTTAGGCCCCGTCCACACGAAGTGAAACCCTGGCCTAAATTCACAAATTTTTCACCAAACCAGCCTCTCATCCATACGAAGCCGGTGTTTCGGGGTCTGTAAACAATCTTTTTTTTATTAAGCCTTCAGAGTGGGAAGATTTTGAAACGCCGTTTTCGCGATTCCATCTTTAAGCTCTGACCGCATTTTTTTTTTTACACGCATGCATCATAGCGTCGCCTCTAAACACGCATGCGCGACACAGTATCACAACAACAATGGCGCCGTACTGTGTTGAATGGTTGCTGGTCATGCTACTCACCCTGCTGTCGGGCTTACAACAGAATCTTCTTCTTCTGGAATATCTCCAGGAAGAACAGAGCAATATCGACGACATAGTTCAGCACCTGAATTTGACTGAACCACGAAAATGGACCCGCAGGGCAACCATGTATAAATATTAGTGCGCATGCCCAACATTTCGTCGCCTATTTTTGCTTTGGCACCACAGCGCCACTTACAGGCCTGGCATACATTTTGCAGTGTTTTCATGCATTCATGTGGTCGATCACATTTATTTTACGTCTCCGTCTTTAAGACAAACGTTCTGGAAAATATTAGCGTTTCATGTTCGTTTTGACTTCGTGTGGACAGGGCCTGAGTCCTTGTCTCTCTAGAGAGGATAATCTGCTAAGTTGTTCTGATCTGAAAAACTTGTCATTATTAATCATGTCTCCTTTAACTTTTTATATTAAGATTAAGTATTAATATGACTATATGGTTTTATTTATATAAATAATTGGTCAAGAATTTTTTTGTTTTTTTATGAACAAAATGTTATTAACTTGAAAGCCATGAAGTTATACCGAATTCATTTTTTTTTTATTCATTTGTTTTTCTCTAAATTTGGACTGGGCAGTGCAAAATGTGGCTACTTTTCTTAAGACTTTTAGTCACACATAAACTAGGAACCCACCCACTCCAAAAGATGGCCTTTTTTTACAACAATTAGTTCATTCGATTGTGTTTGTGCTATTCAGTGTTTAATAGCGATGGGCCCAGCCCTTTATATCAGAATTAATACTTGGTCTAATGTTGTATAATAAAAGTAGAACATTCTAATTCTGTTTTTCTCAAAATTAGAAAGTAATCGTGTATGTTTTCAAACATAAAAGTTGGTAAAGAACTGGCCGTATGAAAGCTGGGATAAAGATTCAAAGAGCATTAAGTAGGGTTTGAGTCAAAGGCCTCAGACAGTCTGAGTCCTTGCAGTGGTACGGACTGTCCCAGGAACAAGGGCAGGTTAGGTAAGTTAACCATGCAGCAGTACTTTTAAAGCCCATCAGATAAAATGCCACAGGACATTCCGGAGTGCCCAGCCGGAGAAAGAATTCCCTCAGAAAGCAGGAATGCTGGGCCTGGACTGATCCATTGGAGGATTAGGTTAAACCAGGAGGAATAGAGCCAGATGCAAAGGAAACACTAGAGCTAATATTTGTTAAAGCTTAATTTTTCTCGTCTTTATTACCATACCACACAATGCTCTTTATATTTGATCTATTCAGATGTAGAAAATAAAGGGAACATGATTCAGTATGTTACATTATTCTGGAGAATATGTAGGAAAATAATTACATTTGTGTTATAAGCTAATGGGATTCACTTCAAAGTTCAAGTACAGTAAACCACTACATCTTAAAGAATTTAGATTAATTTAGCCATAACACTTTAGCTTGCAAATATTTGAGCAGATGTAGAAAAGACTTTCATTTTTGAACACATATAGAGAGCTTTAAGGGGCTTTATATGGAGCTAAAACCCCAATTATGTTTTGTTTTAATAAAGTGTTTTTATAATGTCTTTTGTTTTTGGCATTCATATAAATATACCGGTGTGATGACCTAGTATAAGTTTAAGTGGTTTTTGGTATATGTCTATTTTGAATTCATAGCCCCCCCTGAAGAAAACTCCTCCAGCTGTCACTGCTAGAAACTCTCCCTGACTTGTGCTAGACATTTAACTCTACCAATCTTAGTTTGGAGGGCTTGATCTTTCTCCAGCATGTGGTGTTACCAGGTAAACATTTTTACTTACATACAAACATATGAAAACTTCAAACAATACTTTTTAAGAATTTCTTTAACAAATGACTTCCTTACATAAAGGCTTTATGTTTGAAGCCTGAAATGTGTCAAAATATCAAAAAGTTCAAGGCAGCTAAATACTTATGTGGCACCCGAGAGGCGCGATCATCTAAAAAAAACATAAAACCAAACAGACTGCGGCGATTGTGAGCAGAGCCCCAAAACCTTTTATTGGTTTAAAAGTTCAATAAAATGGGTTAAAAGGAAGGGCTAAAAGGAAGGGATTAAAAGAAAAATAAAAAGATAAAAATGTAGGGCATCGGAGCAGCAGAGTCAATGAGATAGCCCTGAGATGCGCTCCAGCTGGCACGATGGAGGGCGCAGTCCTTCCTCCAACGCACGGTCCTCTTGCCAGCATGCTGCGCGTGTGGGCCTCGCCATCATAGCTGGCACCAGTGAGGTCACCTCCAACACGCGGTCCTCTGTTCAGCATGCTGCGCGTACGGGCCTCGCCAGCATAGCTGGCACCAGTGAGGTCTCCTCCAACACGCGGTCCTCTCGCCAGCGTGCCTCTGTGCCGCTCTCCATCGCGCCGCTCTACAGTGCGCCGCTCTCCAGTGCGCCGGTCTCCAGTGCGCCGCTCTCCATGCGCTGCTCTCCATACTGTCTCGCTCCAGCACGCCTCAGCTCCTGGCTCCAGTACGCCCCGCTCCAGTGCGCCTGCGGCAACCGGTCTCAAAAAATCTCCTGCTGCTTCTCCCTCACCCGCTCAGTTTGGCTCTCCTTACCCCTTGCTCACACTGGCTCCGGTGCGGTTACCGAGCCGACGGAGACCGCAACTCCCGCACACCCCCTCTCACACCGCCCTTTTGACTACGGTGCGATGCGGCTCTGCGGCTCCGGCAACAGGTCCGGAGATTTAACAGAAGTTCACTTGAGTTCACATAACTTCACGCGATAACACGGCCCAAATAAGGATATTTGCGAGAGCTTGTTGCGGAGGGCTCCGGCACGCCGCAAGGATAGCTTTCTTGCTGAATTTTCTGCAGCGCCGGAGTGTCTCGGTAACCGCAGTCGGACAGCTCAGCAGCCGGTGAGAGAGGTTTACGTCTTTTTAATGACTTGGAATTACTGCGGCGCCGCACCCACCGCACCGCAACGGTAAGACCGGAGTCGGTGTGAGCCAGGGGTAAGAGTCCGGCCACGGCCCTCCACGTCCGGTCTCTGCCTTCCCATGTCCAGGACTTTTCCCTCCAACCAAACAGCTGCCTTTTTATCAGTGTCCCTGCACGCTGCCTGGCTGATGGGGAACACCTGTGCCGTTGGTGTGGGCGTGTCCAGGTGTGAGTGGCAATGTGACCTCCAAACAAAATCAGAAAAAACATGCAACACACAAAAATGAAAACAAGTAAATCAGTTCAAAAGTAAAGAAAATCCAAAATTAGAAAACAACATGCAATAAACTTGACAAAAAGGCCACATTACCACACTTACACAAGGCACCGTACCCTCTGGTCCCTTTCTTAGTGAAGGAGACCAATGCATAATGGACCAAAATAACTATTTCCCAGACTCAAACAGCTGAAGGTAGCTTATTCTTTAGGGTTTTGGGCCCTGCTGTGTAAATTCTATGAAGAAGCTCTAGCCTCAGGAGGAAGGTATCTTTTTGGCCGACATATATATATATATATATATATATATATATATATATATATATATATATATATATATATATATATATATATGTATGTGTGTGTGTATGGATGGATGGATGGATGGATCAACAACTTGTGAGGACACAAGTCTTTCAAATAAAACAAAACTGTAAAAAACTAATCTAAACCAAATGATGATGTGGTAAAATAAAATATGTTTAATCTAATTTTGTTAAAGAAATTCAAAAAACTGTATATACCAAAAATGTAGATTAGTTTAAATGTAATAAAAATAGTAAATGATGGTTATTGGAAAAATTCTATCCTGAAAACAACTGATAGTTTTTAAATTAATGTAAATATTAAATCAATGACAAATGACCATAAAGGGGTAGACTTTTCTTCTGTTCAATACCTTTTTTAACCTTACTTTATTTATTATAGAAATAGAGTGATAACATCTGCCCTTATGGATCAGGCCCCCTATCATTGAAACTAGATTTTTGATTTTTATTTTTCCATAACTGAATCAATACTAAAATTAGGATCTGTGCAGCTCTACTTTCAACACCATCATTCTAGCCCTGTTGCATAACAAGCCCTCCCAGCTGAGTCTCTCCTGATTCCGCTCGCAGATGGACCACAGACTTCCTGACAGACAGAAAAGAGCATGTGGTGCTGAAAAAGCAGGTCCCTGATTCCAGGACCAGAAGTTGCCCTCAAGGTTGCATTCTTTACGTGCTAGTCTTTTCCCTGTACACCAACAACTACTACCGGCGGGACTTTGATTATCTGATGGACTATACTCTAGAAAAACAAATACAGTGGAGATGGTCATGAATCTTACAAAGAGTGTACAGGCCCACTCACCTGCATCCTCCTGTGCAAATTTTTTATTGCCACTGTGAATTTCTTGTACTTCTGAGGTACCATCAACCCACGGGACCTTTAGTAGGAGCTCATATAACTCAATAAGAAGGCACAGCTGAGGATAAACTTCCAGTAGTATTTGATGAAGTTCAGCCTACCAAAGTTAATGATGGTGCACTTCTACTCTGCCATCATTGAGTCCATCCCCTCAACCTCAGTTGCCACTTCGTAGTTGCCAGCTCTAGAGACAAGGATGTGCTGCAGCATATTTATTATACTTATAGCGTTCACTTTATAAAAATTTTGTAACAGTCATATGAATCTGAAGCCTGTATATGAGGTTCACAAATAAAAAAAAAATCAACTTCACTGCCTTTCTGCACCTTTTTACACAAAATGCTTTTTGAAATTCATGCCCTTTATGATGTAATTTTGAGAAAGACCACCCCCCCGCCTCTCTGAGCCCACCCTCTAGCAGGCACCATCTCTGCTCACAGAGTATTTAAGTAGAAAAATTTATATTTAGCATGAAGTGTTTCACGCAAGATTACATGGGGAACAAAATTAAGGATTGAGAGATAACTGCTTCATGATTTGTGTGAAAAAATAAGCAGTCACAACATTGTCAACTTTCCATACTAAAGCACAATAATGTGAGACAGATTTGTTGCAACAGGGAAAGCATATTCACCTGCTAGTTTTTGGTTTTAGTGATTGTTTTTTTTTTACTCAGTATTTACAATTAAAACCTTTTTCAAGGAAATAAAAGAAAAGTGATAATCCATATCTGTACAGTGGTTTACATTTTAACTGGAAGACCTCATATTTTCTCATTTAGAAAATCTTTAATAGCTTGAAAAGGTAAATAGATTTTTTTTTTGGCTAATTGTGTTTCTTATCTGAACTGAGCCATTTGCCAATTGTTTGCTCATTCACAACTGACGCCATAATTTGATCAATTGCTGAATAACTAGAATAAAGAGCTCATCTGGTGTCCATCTTATCCATTTTATTTTTTCTAAACTATTTTCCATATTGGACCGGCTCTAAAATCCCCTCTTAGGCAAAAGAAAGAATGAACACTATCTGTTGTCTCTAAAAACTTCAGGCAGAGAGAGAGAGAGTGCCAGAAAGATTATAGCTGCCAAAATACTTATATGGTGTCATCAGCCATTCATGTGGTTTAGTCTTGAACTTCACTTCTAAGAGATTCTGATGGATATTTTAAGAGCTAACTGTTTTCACCCTGCCTTACTGGGAAATGGGGAAACAGTTATATACAGCAAGTTATTATTTTTATAGGACATTTTCCACATTGATGTAAATGCTACAGGTTGGTCATAAAACCATATTTTTCCTTAAAACTGCTGAATGTCTCATGCAAAATAGCAAAACATGAATGCATATATTGAGTTCAGTAGCGGCAAACTTTACTGTAACATTTTATCTAAAACTCAATTACTTCTGGAAATTAAACAGAGCTCTTCATTCTTTTCAGGCCAAGCATCTATCAATGGCAGCTATGCTTGGCCCTAAAGCATCAACAGCACCGTTGTTTGTGTAGCAGAATTGCATTTTTGATTTGCCTGTATCCTTAGCTGTTGCTCCTGTGCCATAGGAACGTGTTCCAGAGTAAATCTAGTTGCTGTGAGGCAGTTGTACTAGAAACTCACTGTAGTTTGCTAAAGGTCAGAGTTCCTGTGAACAAGCTGTTTGACTGTGAAACAGTAGTAGCTGCTGGCAGTGTGACAAGCCAGGATTCTAGCAGAACTTTTGGTGGATTAGACCTTCAGAATGTGAGAGAGTGGGGGGTGGAAACTTACCTTACTTCAAGTGTGTGATTGGCAACCACATTTATGAGATATTCAGGTTTACTGAACAAACCAGTTAGTCTGAATCTAAACCGAATCGCGATGTAAATGTTTTTGTAATTGTGGCGTACATTTTTCTGGTGCCTGGTGCTATGATGTGCTCTCAAGTGCTTCCACATTAAACTGTGTCTGTGATATGTGCAATATGACACATACTGAAAATACGTCATATTTAAAAAAATTTGATTCATCAGTTCCTTCTATAATTATATACATTACATTGTCCTGATAGTTAAGCATAAATTTCAAAATATATATTACTGTTAATAATAACATACTTAGACAGAATTAAAGTAAATCGATTCTAATTGAACTATAAATTAAGCAGATACAAAATGTCGTCTAGTACTTTTCTCCGTAAAAATTATGTACAGTTTTTCCGTAAAAATTCAAAAAATATCCACTGGACTTGGTTTTCAAGATTTGAAGACGTTTCGCCACCTCTCCAGGAAGCTTTCTCAATTCAAATGTCTGGATCCGCAGTGAGTTTGAGTCTTATATGGACAAGGCCTTGTATTGCTTGGAAACATGCAAATGGTAACCAATGAATGGGTCGGTTGGTTCCATCGTTAGCCTGTAATATCTGAACCTGTCTATGATTCTAGGGGTCGGTCGTTAAAGGGGGGATTGCCATTAAGGGGGGGATTGTCTCCTGTAATACCTGAAACCTGTCTATGATTGTTAAGGGTCGGTCGTTAAGGAGGTATTGTTCACCGGCTGGAGCGGGTAGGTCCCTCGTTCCTCTGTGATGGGGTGGGGGGGTTTGGTGATATCTGGAAGGGATCATGTCTATGATTGAATTGTATGTTTTTGGAAGCTGGAATCTGAGTCCACCACCTCTGTTTTAAGTTGGTTTTTCTCTCTTAACATAGATGGCTTCCTTCACGCCCCTCTCAAACCACCTATTTTCTTTATCCAGAATATGGACATTCTGGTCCTCAAAAGAATGTCCTTTGTCCACAAGGTGTAGGTGTACTGCGGAGTCTTGTCCCGAGGCGGCCGCTCTTCTGTGATGGGCCATGCGTCTATATTCTCCAATATAAAGATCAGAGCATTCCTCGCTGCACTGAACAGCATATACCACTCCGCTCATATTCGGTCTGGGGGTTTTATCTTTAGGATGCACTAGCCTCTGTTTAAGGGTTTGGTTTGGCTTGAAATGTACTGGGATCTTGTGTTTGGAGAAAATCCTCTTGAGCTTTTCAGACACTCCAGCAACATAAGGGATTGTGATGTTTTTGCGTTTAATTTTCCCATCGCTGTCTTCTGTTGCGAGTCTTTTGGATTTCCTTGCTGATTTGATAAAAGCCCAGTTTGGATATCCACAGTTTCGGTGAGCATCTTTGATGTGTTTCTGTTCTTTTTGCTTCCCATCTGTTTTAGTAGGGACATGTTCTGCCCGGTGTTTTAAGGTTCTGATGACTGAGAGTTTGTGTTCCAGTGGGTGGTGTGAGTCAAAAAGAAGATACTGGTCTGTGTGAGTAGGTTTCCTATACACTTCAATGTTTAGGCTTCCATCTCCTTCCATGCTCACCAGGCAGTCTAGAAAGGGTAGTTTGTTGTCCTTGGCATCCTCTCTGGTGAATTTGATGTTACGGTCAACAGAGTTGATGTGTTTGGTGAAAGCTTCCACTTCCTCTAGCTGGATTTTGACGAAAGTGTCATCCACGTATCTAAACCAGTGGCTTGGTGGTGTCCCATTGAAAGTGTCTAAAGCTCTCTTTTCCATTTCTTCCATGTAAAGATTGGCTACAATTGGTGATACTGGAGATCCCATTGCGCAGCCATGCTTCTGTCTGTAAAAATTACCCCTGAATTTGAAATAGGTTGTGGAAAGACAAAGGCCCAGTAATGTGCAGATCTGGTCCGGAGTGAAATTAGTCCTGTTGTTTAAATCACTATCTTGTTCAAGACGTGTCCTGACTATTTCCACTGCATCTGTTATAGGTATGCATGTGAAAAGTGAAGTAACATCGAACGATACCAGGGTTTCTCCTGGTGCCATCCTTAAATGTTTGGCTTTGTTGGCAAAGTCTTTGGAGTTTTCTATGTGATGTGGTGTGTTCCCCACCAAGGGAGCCAAGATATTAGTAAGCTGTTTAGCAATGTTGTATGTTGCTGAGTTAATGCTGCTGACAATGGGCCTGAGTGGTGCCCCTTCTTTGTGAATTTTTGGAAGTCCATATAAGCATGGGATTTCCTCCCCTGGATATAATCTGAAATAGGCTGTGCTGTTAATTACCTTGTCTTTTTTAAGTTGTTTGAGATAATCTATTATTTTCTTTTTGTAGCTGCTGGTTGGATCTCTTTTCAAGGATTCATACGTATTAGTGTCCTTCAGTAGAGTGATAACTTGTCTTGGTAGTCTGAGGTGTTGAGGACTACGGTGCATCTTCCTTTGTCTGCTGGTAATATGGTGATGCTTTGGTCCTGGCTCAGGGATGTTATGGCTTTCATTTCCTGGGGTGTGAGGTTAGAATGAGGTGGTTTGGCGCTGGACAGGGTGGCTGTTACCTTCATTTTGAGTTGCTCTGCCTCCGTTTCAGCCAGGTTGTTGTTCCTGGTGGCCGATTCAGTGGCCGTGATCAGTTCCACAATGGGTACTTCTTGTGGAGCAATGGCAAAATTCAGGCCTTTACTCAGTACATCCATCTCTGGTTTTGTCAGTGGTCTGCTAAATAGGTTTTCGACCCACTTGTCTTCAACCTTGATGTTGATGTTATCCTCCTGAGTCATGTTGCTCTCTTGTTTAAATGCTGCTTTCTGTTTTAATCTTTTGAATTTGGCTTTTTGTCTTTCTTTTGTTTTATGATGTTGTGAAAGCTTGACTTTATTGACCAACCTGGCAACTTCTTCAAACAAGGTTTCGGGGAGAAGTTTGGATAGCTTCTGCTTTGTCTGATCTATTTTGTGCGAGATAGCTTCAATTGTGAAGTGAGTCTGTCTAATCCTCTCACTAAGCTGCTTTTTGTGCGCATTCCTAAGAATCTCTTCTGCCCTGTGCCCTTTAATAGTAGACCAGTCTTAGACTGTTGGGAATGAGACCTTGCTGTCTACATCTTAAATTGAACCGTAGATGATTCCTATAATCTGCAAGTTTCCTAAGCAATTTCTCATACTCACGCGTTATTCCAAGGGTGTCTTTCCCAAAATGGAGTGCAATATGCTGATGAAGGTTCTCAGTCATCCAGGTCATAGTCATTCCGTAAAAATTCAAAAAATATCCACTGGACTTGGTTTTCAAGATTTGAAGACGTTTCGCCACCTCTCCAGGAAGCTTTCTCAATTCAAAAACCCCCAGACCGAATATGAGCGGAGTGGTATATGCTGTTCAGTGCAGAGAGGAATGCTCTGATCTTTATATTGGAGAAACCAAACAACCGCTCCACAGACGCATGGCCCAACACAGAAGAGCGGCCGCCTCGGGACAAGACTCCGCAGTACACCTACACCTTGTGGACAAAGGACATTCTTTTGAGGACCAGAATGTCCATATTCTGGATAAAGAAAATAGGTGGTTTGAGAGGGGCGTGAAGGAAGCCATCTATGTTAAGAGAGAAAAACCAGCTTTAAACAGAGGTGGTGGACTCAGATTCCAGCTTCCAAAAACATACAATTCAATCATAGACATGATCCCTTCCAGATATCACCAAACCCCCCACCCCATCACAGAGGAACGAGGGACCTACCCGCTCCAGCCGGTGAACAATACCTCCTTAACGACCGACCCTTAACAATCATAGACAGGTTTCAGGTATTACAGGAGACAATCCCCCCCTTAATGGCAATCCCCCCTTTAACGACCGACCCCTAGAATCATAGACAGGTTCAGATATTACAGGCTAACGATGGAACTAAACGACCCATTTATCGGTTACCTTTTGCATGTTTCCAAGCAATACAAGGCCTTGTCCATATAAGACTCAAACTCACTGCGGATCCAGACATTTGAATTGAGAAAGCTTCCTGGAGAGGTGGCGAAACGTCTTCAAATCTTGAAAACCAAGTCCAGTGGATATTTTTTGAATTTTTACGGAATGACTATGACCTGGATGAATTAGGAACCTTCATCAGCATATGTACAGTTTTGTTTTGCTGATTAATTATAAACACTTTTTACTCTGTTGAGTCAGCTCATTTTCATCTGTGTGCTCTCCATTGATCTAATTCTCAAAACATATAACAAACTGTCATGGTAACATTACCATGATTATTCATGTTTATTTAACATAATCCTTGTGTTTATGGTGAAAGTGTGTTACTGACAGCTTCTGAAGCAAAAATTTAAAGACTCCTTTGAAGTTAGTTGGATGCAGCTGTAATAGAATAACAGGATTTCTCATCAAAGAAATGTGCTGAAACTGCGATGTCATGTTTTATGTCCTCGGATAGAGACACTAATTAGAGGCTGACGACACAAAGACTGCTTAAATCTAAATAAAACTAGTATTCCATTTGAATGAATTTCGTAGTAGTTTTAGTCAGGGAAATTCATTTTTTTTCTCTTTGTCTAATTTTACTTGATTTTTCTTGGGTTTAAACAGACAGCCACATGAGACTGCTTCATAGGGTTATCTTTACTGGTTCATTTGCAAACATTTCCATACTCTCTCCAGTTTCTAAGACATATTATGATTCCCCTTAGAAAAACCTGGAATGTGTACAGAAATAACCCTTTAAAGTGAGATAATTTCTTCTGTAGTTAGTAATATCAAATTTGTGTAAACAGAAAGGCTTTGTATTCCCAACTATGTCACTCCCTTACAGCTGAATTTATCAGGTTTTGTAAGAAATAAAACCACAGACATTAATTAAGTTTATTGGTATTTTATGTATGGAGTTTCATTAGACCTACACCAACAAATGCTTAATTGTGAAGTGCTTTTCAAAATGTTGGTTTGGTTTACATATAGCCCTTCTTAGTCAATACTTTGTAAAACACAGTTTGCAGCAATTACAGCTTTCCGGTATCTGTGTGCCGCCATTCTAGTTGTGAAGATCTTAAACAGTCTTAAACGTTTCTTCTCTGCAATCCAGCTGAAGCTCAATCTGACTCGGCTCAGTCTGGCTGAGCCTAATATGCTTCTTTCTATCTAAACATAGATTTTCAACCCTTTTCAGGTAGACTTTAGGTCTTTCATGCAAGTAAATGTTAGTTTAGACATATGCTGAGTTATTTTCCAGCTAAAATATGAACTTTTTTCTTTATCAACTACTAGTTAGAGGACATGTTGGTAGTTTTATAAACCAGAAATAAAAGTCACAAAGAAAGAATTTACCACAACTAAAACTCTCATGCACAGATCCAGTTATTTTCTCACTTTGCTGTAAAAGTTGTTTGGCAACCTTCCCTGTGCTGTCTAACAACCACAGGTCTGTCTTAAAGCTCTCTCTGGTTGCTTTCCCCTGCCCCTTCCACCAAACTTATTGACTTTGCCCATTTTGGGTGTTTGGAAGAAAAGAAAGGAAGGGTCTCTCTTCCCTGAACCATCATACCTTGCACCAGAAGAAACTGCAAGAAGGCAGGTTGAGTAAAAATATCCAGTTGAATGAGATAAAAGCTCTAGTTTAAACTTGGACTGAAATTTCATAAAATATCAATCGAAAGGATAAACTTTTAACTAATCAGTTGCTAAATTTATAAAAGACCTGCAACAATTGCACCTTCTTACCTAAATGCCCACTGACTGAAGTGGGAAAACTGTGCCAGAGTTCACAGTGACGGGACGCAGACCATAGCAGAGATGAGGAACTGAAGGCAAGTCCTCATTAGTAAGGTCTTTCTAAATGCAAAATGGACTGACTGTTTCATACACAGGGAAGCACTTGCATCACGGCAGCTCTGACCAGAGCTAAATGACGTTTTAACTGACATCATCAGCATTGTCAACTTCATTCAAACAAGATCACTGAAGGCAAGACTCTTCTATGCTCTCTGTTAGGACGTGACTGTAGAGGAATAATGCTGTGCTGTTTAAACAGTGAAGCAGAATGAGTGTCCTGAGGTAAAGTTTTATTCAGAATGAATGAATTAAAAGTTTAAATTAGAATTTTATTTATTTATTTATTTTTTTTGCAAGAGCACATGAATAAAAGTTCAACCAATGAAAACTCTCTATATACCTGAGTGAGGAATCCAGTCATTGCAACAGCTCCAGCAGATTGACCTATCTTCTAGCTCCACTCATTGGACAAATTAAGTTTAATCTTTTAGATTTAGTTTGTAGTTTTCATTGTTTTATAAGTGTCGTTATTGATGTATTGATTTATAATGCATTATAAGTAATATTAATCTTTATTACCATTGTTATTCATAATATATATTTTTTTAATTATAGTGTTTAAATCCAGGGTTTATAAATTATTATTATTATTATTTTTACACTACACACACATCTTGCCAATCAAAATGAGGTGGAACAAACCTGTTTGTTCTCATCCTAACACTTCCACTTAGTGCACGGGTAATGTTTTTTTACTTTCATTTTTATATAGATAGTTTAGTGTGTCTTATGTGGAATCTTTGAAGATTAGGCCTTCAGGCTACAGACAGTGTATACAGAGTTTGGTGGACTGCTGCGATCAGAACCACCTCCTCATCAAATATAAAAGTTCAAACGACTAGTAGTAAATTTCCCCAGTAACAGACACACTGCTGAAAATCAGGGAAACTGATACTGTTGCAGACCTACCTGCTAAGGAGACAGAGATCATTTGAAGTACAGCAGCTGTATATCAAAATTCTAACTCCACATTTCTCTACCTATTCTTTCTCAGATAACTATACATATATTTTTCTCTTATGCTTCACATTTCCCTCAATACACAGTATCAACCTTATTTTATATTTCTCTGAATCTGCATTCTTGCATTTGCCTGTCACTTTACTGCTGGTACACCCGAATGTCCCCCCTGAAGGACAATAAAAGATATTCTGTTGTTAACTCTAAAGGATATAGAACTATAATTTGCACAAGAATATAGCACAGGCACTCGACGAGCCCACACAATAGTGCAGAGTGTGACTTGTTGCTGTCCAAAGCTGTTTACAGTTGGTCCTCAAGCTTGCATGTCACATTTTGCATGGCAGCGTTAACAGTGGTATCCAACCGTAAGACATGCAATATTCTAGCTTTTGACGTAGAGCGCACATTTTTGGAAAGCCTTAGGCATGTATTTAATTTGGATATTGACCCAGATTGGAGCTGAATATATAACTTAAAATGAAAATTGTAAGGTAATCTTTTTTCAGAGATCATCAGCAAAAACATTAATAATGTTCATGCCTTATTTCCCACAGTTTACAGTTTAACAAACACTCCTGTAACTGTAGCATTTGAACTCCACTCTAGTAAAGCTATTAAAAAACTCTTTATTGAAAAAAAGAAATTAGGGGGATAGTCTGCTCATCCATATCAAATACAGTACCAATGTAATGTACCTTTCTCTGTTTATCTTTTTTACTGTTATGCATTTTCATATACAACACTAGATTAACTTGATCCTTAAATAAAAAACTTCCCTGGCTTCAATCATACACCACCTTTAACAAATCCACTGGCATCTGAACAAACCAGGCAGCACTCTGCTGGCTAACCATTGATCTAAATGCTCTGTGAAAATCAAATTCTTTGATTGATAGAGTCTGGTTTGTAAGATTTAAGGGACATGATCTAACCAGGTGGACAGCAGCGTAGGACACTGTCGAATATTGTAATATCACTGTTCCTTTTTCACTTGTACAACTCCGGCTTTCATTTGCAGAAGTAGCAAATGATAAAAGCCTTTATAAGTGTAGCAGAATCAAAGCTAGACACTTAAAAAGCCTTCAACAAGCTGATAGGGAAGGTTAGTTTTATTCTAAAGATTGCAGTGTAATCCCTGCAGATTACTGTGAAAAATATGAATTTTTATTGTCAACCCCATGAATCCTCTTCATAAGTCTGCATTACATCAAAGGAGGGTGTTTAGTCAGAGGCATCTTCACATACAGGAGATTATTCCCACTCATAACCAATATCAACAACAACAACAAATCTGGAGAATTTTTTATAATAAAAGTTACACATTAAATTTCCTTTTGTATTCTTGAATTGTATTGATTCGTTTCTCTTTTTTACATAATGGCAGCATTGTATCCTCATGAAATGTTAAAAAACAGGATTGTATTTAATATGGTACGTATAGTGCACCATTTCTATGCAGACGATTGTCAAATTTATTTGCCAAATGCCAAAAATAGCCACTGTCCCTGACACCCCTACTCAACTGTCTGGGTGACGTCAAGGCTTGGTTAGAAATTTTCTAAACCTTAATTAGAGAAAGATGATCGTGAGGGTGTTTGGCGGTGTCATCTCTGACTTGGGACCTTTCAAGGATTTTGTATGTTCCAAAGTAGCCAGCCTTGGTGTCACCATATACAGCAACAGTTTTTATTTTCTCCATCTTTTATCCAAGCTAAAACTGTTTTTGTCTTTTAACCTCTTTGAGCATCTTTTACACTCTTTTATTTCTAGCCGCCTGGACTACTGCAATGTACTTTATTCAAGCATTAGCCAACGAGTTCTCTCCTGTCAAAAGTTAGTCCAAAACACAGCGGCTCGGCTCGTCTTGGAGACCAGAAAACATCAACACATTACATCAATTGTTGTGTTCTTGTTTCTCCTCACTGGTAATACTGTTAATTTTAGAATAGATTTTAAGATTTTATTGTTTAAGCTTTGAATGGGATGGCTCCTCAATACAGTACCGACCTCCTCCAGATTTACTCTCCGGCACGTGCTCTGAGGTCTAAGGTGCCGTCTTCATCTAATAGTGCCTAAAGGGCAGATTATGCTTCTGCGACCGCACACATCAAATGTCGCTTGGGTCTGGTCACGAACCAGTTTTGCTGGTAACCCTCTGCACCTTCGGCCTGGAATTTCTAGGGACGCACAGCAGTTTCCCGCAAAAGCGCAAGGGGGAGCCTATTCAAGAACTCGCGAGAACTTCAGCGGATGGTCACCAGAACTTCGGCGGCGCAGGCTGGAGTTTTTATATTCCAAAACAACACTTATACTTCCGAACCTCCTCGTTTAACCTTTTGTCGTAGTTGTCCATTGTTCCTCCGTTTTTAAAAATGGCGCTCACCGGCACCGAATCGACAAGAATGACCACACAGAGAGCCGGAAAGGCATACCAAGGATCAATCACAGCTGCTTTTTGTCTGTGCACTTCCGCTTGAGTAATCAGGATTTTTTTTGAGGTGTGCAATGATGGTTGCAGAACCTGTGCGGGGTGCATGGTCACCCACAGAAACAGATTTGACGGTTGCAAAGGCTATGCGTCAGAAGCATAAATTGGCCTTGAGACAAGGCTTAAAACCTAAGGGGAAAGAGACTTTTTTGTAGTTGGCACCACACTTTTGAATACTTTGCCCCTCCATATACAAACAGCCTCCACAGTGAAGTGTCATCACAGTCGTCACAAGACCCACTTTTAACCTTTGGTTCTTTAACTGTATCCTTTTATATTTTTATTTTACACTCTTACTGCTTTTTTTTGTGTTGGGTTTTCTGTTTGTTTTTATGTAGAGCACATTGCAAACATTTTTGTCATTAAATGTGCTATATAAATGGCATGGATTGGATTGTATGCACAAATGGCATGTAAAAAAATTTAAGATTTCTTGAAAGATATGTAAAAAGTTGGAAAAGGTAAGAAGATATGCCAATTGTCAAATGTGCTTTCAGTAATTGCTCTTGATGTGGAGATAATACCCTCCTTGGTGTGCTGGCATGTTGTTGCTGATCAGTCCATAGAGCTATGCAAACTCACACAGGCAGGTGTGCCACTGCTTGGATACTCCTCATCCATCTTCTGCACAGCACTGCCCTTTCTGAAGCCCTAAAACCCCAGCCGCGTTAAACGTTACATAACAGCTCAACAGATCCTCAGTGTAATGGTCATTTGAACAATCACATGTGGGAAATTCATTCAGAATGGATGAGAGTCTCCAAGAAAATAAAGCCTTACTCTTACGGTTTCAATAAATTCAAGCTGTACTTGTAACGACACCATGGAGAGAAAATAAACAGAACTCATAGTAGCTTCGGTGAGTCACGACTTGCCTGGATTATGTTTAAAGTCAAATTTTAAACACTGAACAATTGTTGCAGATATGGGCAAAAAGGTGACAGTAAAAGTGAAAAGGTAGGGAAACTCAGTTTCGCCTGTAAACAGGTCCTTCAAAGCACACATATAGAATGAATTTGCAAACAAAGCATTTTTTTATTTAAAGCTTGTAAATGAAGGTGAGTTTCATAGTTTAGTCTCAATTTTTTTAGGTATCAGCATTTTTTCAGCTGATGCCTAAAGAATCAGCTGTGTGGAGTTCATATACAGGTGCTGGTCATAAAATTAGAATATCATGAAAAAGTAGATTGATTTCAGTAATTCCATTTAAAAAGTGAAACTTGTATATTATATTCATACATTACATACAAACTCATATATTTCAGATGTTTATTTTGTTTAATTTTGATGATTACAAATGACAACAAATGAAAATCTCAAATTCATCATATCAGAAAATTAGAATATTACTGAAGACCAATAAAAACAAAGGATTTATAGAAATGTTGGCCAACTGAAAAGTATGAACATGAAAAGTATGAGCATGTACAGCACTCAGTATTTAGTTGGGCCTCCTTTGGCCTGTATTACTGCAGCAATGCGGCGTGGCATGGAGTCGATCAGTCTGTGGCACTGCTCAGGTGTTATGATAGCCCAGGTTGCTCTAATAGTGGCTTTTAGCTCTTCTGAATTGTTGGGTCTGGTGTATTGCATCTTCTTCTTCACAATACCCCATAGATTTTCTATGGGGTTAAGGTCAGGAGAGTTTGCTGGCCAATTAAGAACAGGGATACCATGGTCCTTCAACCAGGTACTGGTAGCTTTGGCACTGTGTGCAGGTGCCAAGTCCTGTTGGAAAATGAAATCTGCATCTCCAAAAAGTTGGTCAGCTGCAGGAAGCATGAAGTGCTCTAAAACTTCCTGGTATGTGGCTGCGTTGACCCTGGACCTCAGAAAACACAATGGACCAACACCAGCAGATGACATGGCACCCCAAACCATCACTGACTGTGGAAACTTTACACTGGACTTCAAGCAACGTGGATGAAGTGCCTCTCTTCTTTTCCTCCAGACTCTGGGACCTTGATTTCCAAAGGAAATGCAAAATGTACTTTCATCAGAGAACATGACTTTGGACCACTCACCAGCAGTCCAGTCCTGTTTCTCTTTAGCCCAGGCAAGACGCTTCTGACGCTGTCTGTGGTTCAAGAGTGGCTTGACACAAGGAATGCGACAGCAGAAACCCATGTCTTTCATACGTCTGTGTGTGGTGGTTCTTGAAGCACTCACTCCAGCTGCAGTCCACTCTTTGTGAATCTCCCCCACATTTTTGAATGGGTTTTGTTTCACAATCCTCTCCAGGGTGCGGTTATCTCTCTTGCTTGTACACTTTTTTCGACCACATCTTTTCCTTCCCTTCGCCTCTCTATTAATGTGCTTGGACACTGAGCTCTGTGAACAGCCAGCCTCTTTAGCGATGACCTTTTGTGTCTTGCCCTCCTTGTGCAAGGTGTCGATGGTCGTCTTTTGGACAACTGTCAAGTCAGCAGTCTTCCCCATGATTGTGTAGCCTATAGAACTAGACTGAAAGACCATTTAAAGGCTTTTGCAGGTGGTTTGAGTTAATTAGCTGATTAGAGTGTGGCACCAGGGGCCATCAATTTTGAACCTTTTCACAATATTCTAATTTTCTGATATGATGAATTTGAGATTTTCATTTGTTGTCATTTGTAATCATCAAAATTAAACAAAATAAACATCTGAAATATATGAGTTTGTATGTAATGTATGAATATAATATACAAGTTTCACTTTTTAAATGGAATTACTGAAATCAATCTACTTTTTCATGATATTCTAATTTTATGACCAGCACCTGTAAATGGTGCTTTTGGATGACTTTTTGGTGTTTTACTTCAAACACTTTTCAATCCAGCTAGAAAATGTAGTGCATGTAAACATAGCTACTGTACTGTTATTTATCAACTAACAAACAACAGGAGCAGTGAAATTACCACAGAGTAAGTATGTACATTTTATATATATAGCAACCTTCTCAGAAAACAGTCACAAGGTGCTTCACATTAAAAATATAGTTAAAACATTTTAGAACTCAAGAGTGCATTTACACAGCAAACTAAACAGCTGGAGTGAACAATTTTCATGTTATCTCTATGTAGAAGGCTGCCCTGCAGCACTGTGAGGCGCATAGAGATGGAGCGAGGTGAAGGCTGATATTTTAGGTAGGGAAATGGAACGTTTTTGGTGAATTCGGCAGAGTAAGAGTGCCACCGCCCCTGCAAATTAGGCAAGGCAAAATTCAAAAGTTCAAAAATCTGAACTCTTATTTATATAGGCGTCGTGAAAACCAATCAGGAACAAGGTGTGGCTGTGACCAACACTGAAGGAGTGCAGTGGAGACTATTTTTTTTTTCAATCAAAATGGAGGATAGAGACAATAATGTTGACAAAGGATGAAGAAAGGAATGCTCTTCAGATGTTCATAAGAGCATTAAAAAAAAAAAAAAAAAAAAGTCATTCTAATTTAGCCATAATCTAAGAGGGACAGTTCATCATCCTCACTTACCTCACTTGACGCCGCCTTGTCCTGCTCTGTCGGCCAACTAGACCTTTACAATCTACCACTGTCCTCAGTCTGGTGCTCTCTCTCTCTGCCGGGTCTCTTGCTCTGATTTCCTTCACCTTAACTTAGGCTCAGAAAGCGGCTGGGATCTAGCCACACCTGGACTCCCTGAACTGGGAGCATCTTTAAAGGCTAAGTCTGGTAAATCCCTGTCCACCATGTCAACATGAAACCGACCAGCAGCAGGCTGGATGAGGTGGTTGTTCTCTTCCAAATATTCATCATTTGTCCACTCTGATGGCTTCAGTGTGACCCTCAACGTGCAGACAGACTGCATATGAAAACTATACCCAGTAAAATGCAGATAATAATGCTCATTCTTGAAGAATAGCTATATTGCCCCAAAACGGGAAACATAGATTAGATCACAAGGTCATCAGGAGCCAGGGGCCTTTCTGTTTCTTTAGCCTCAGAGCATATCTGATGGTAAAGGAGGTGGCGAAGGGTTATATGAGCAATATTGGACAATAGTCGGCCGTGCAACCCAAACAGAGAGGGGCGTTGTAAAATGACCTTTAAGTTAACTCCTGACAGAATGTACCATCTGTCGCCATCAAAACTCAGCATCTTGGTTTTTCGTTAACCAAGAAAAACCTTAATTCACTGTTTAATAAACTGAAAATGAAAATATGCATTAAGCATATTTAGTTTTCTTTCACTTCATTTCTTCTCATATTCACCCCCTCTCTTCCAGCTTAAACAAAAAAGATCTATGTGATGAACCAATTAAAGCAAAAAAGCATACTTTTTAAGTGGAATATGATGGAATAAAAATAATGGCCATTGAAATTGATTAAGGCAGGCATAAATAAACCTAAGGCTTACCTGCACTTCCACTTACTTAGCCCTCAGGGAAGCTGAGTCTCAGGTTCCCCCAATAGCTAAACCCGGTACCTCAATGGGCAGCCAGCATTAGCAGAGGATTTAGGTTTAGTTTGGTTTCATTAAAAAAGGTTGATTTTCACTTTTTAGGTTTTCCTCCAAAACACCAACCACTATGTCCACAAATATGTGTCCTTATTTTCCATGACAAACCCAGAAGTGGAACCAATCAGAATGTTCATGGCAATGTTTGCCTTTCTATAGTGGTATGTTTGCTGCTGCAGGATTTCTAGCATAACCCAAAGGGCAACTGCATCCAGTACTTCAAAAAACAGTCCAACATATAGGGGAATTTCTTTACACTAAGAATATCGCCTTAACTTTCACTGATCCCTTTAAATGACATGAGGAAGGCTGGAAGAGACCAGGTTATAATTTAGATTGACTCAAAAAAAAATAATACATTGAATGATTGCACTTTATTCTGTGGAAATAAAGGATAATTGTTTGTTTCAGTGCCAGTGCTTCCAAAATGATGCAAGAAGGCAACCACAAGTCAGGGACAGAGCAGTCTGGCTGATCTCTAAAGAATTACCTCACATTCTCAAAGAATCCAGGGTAGCTTGTGATTTTGAGTGGATTAGAATATAATAGTTAAAATTTCACTGCTACAGCTCTGGTGCATGAGTTTAGCTTTCTTGATATCAATCACTGGATTCCACTAGGTGTTGAATTTATCACATAAAATACATTTTATGTCTGTTTCCAGTCAAACATTTGCTTCAGAAAATCATTTAAATAAATTCAAACTGAAAATCTCTTTATCATGACCTTCCCCATATGTAGCATTTTAAAATGCATATTTTCTTTAATTGGAAATCATGTATTCATACCTTAATACTTAGGAATTTCACAAATTCTGCACATAGGTAAAGAGTGTAATGACGTTTTTTTGTTTGTTTGTTTGTTTTAGCTTTGTTAATGTTTACAGAAGCAGCCTCTACCATTTACTCCCTAAGGGGCTGCCTCTCTGTGTGGCATAGGGTCTCACCACAAGACTTTTTTGGCTATTTTCACACCGCAGCCGGAAGTGACCCAAATCCGATTTCTTTGCCCACATGCGACCTGGATCTGATCTTTCCTTGGCTGTCTGAACAACACAGATCCGATTTTTTCCAATCTGACTCAGGCCACTTGGCAATGTGGTCTTGGATCTGATACGAATCTGTTTTTTTCAAATGAGACCTGTGTCTGAACAGCCAGGTCGCATTCATCCATCACTATTCTGCTTTTTACTACACAGAAGCGGCAAGAAAAATAAACACCATGGTGGACGATGATGCAGAGAGCAGTATTTTTTAAACCATCTTGAAAAGATTTAGGTTTTAAGGTTTGGAAAGATCACTAGATGCGCTCCAGCACTAACTAAACATGAAGTGTCCTGGCTTGTGACGTAATTGCGTCCTCTACTGCGCATGCGGGATACTTGAGCTGTATGAATGCAGTTTACACAGGAGATCACATACAAGTCGCATATGTATTTGGAAATGTGAACAACACAAAAAAAAAAAACGAATTTCACAAAAAAATCTGAATTGAGCATCAAGGCCTTAAATCTGCCAGGGAATCTGCAGACTCTATTGTAGGAGAGCCAGCAAGTTCAGAGCACTGATATGCCAGTCCCATTTCTATTTGTCCAGAGTTGTAATGTACAGTATACTTGAATAGCAAGTTTCAGTAAATATGCCCCTCATCTTTATTATTTCTTGCTCCTAAAGTTGGATCTATGTCTGGTTGGACTTGCTTCTAATACCTCATCTGGAAGCTGTCTGCATGGAATCTCAACAATCTTAATTGCTTCAGATACTAATGTAACCACCCGCGCAAGGATGAAACAAACTCAGTCCTAAAAAATATACGTTCTTTATTAAACAAATAAACAGAAAATCCTTTACCTCTCCTTCTACGAAACTGATAGCCTAGGGTAGACAATATAATATTTAAACTCTGACATTAGTGGATGGCGGACAAACCCGCATAACCAGAACCAGGAAAGTCGCACACTTATAAAGCTTCACAGCAATCAGGTGAAAAAACACTGCACACGATCACCACTCAGCACTGCAGACGATCAGATGCAATATAACATTGTCTACCAGCTCACAGCCTCGTGGGAGAGTGAACAAGGAGAAAACAAACAGATCGATGAAAAAAGATAAAAAACAAAGCAGTTAGTCCGCCCTCTCAAGTAAACAACGGGACCAAAGACATCAAACAGGGTCGGACTAACTAAAAGAAACAAAACATAAACCTAAGGACAGCAGGAGCAACAAAAAACATCTCTGTAAACAAACAGAAAACACCAAATTACAAAAATAATGCAATCAAAATAGTATTTTAATAACTACCTTGAAATCTCTAAAAATACCTGTATCGCGTACACCACCCTCATCTGCCTGTATACACAGCCTCGTCTAAAAAACCCGCAGGGCCTCCTAACAAGAAAAAGAATGATTAAAATTTACATTCGTCATAATAAAAGTTCAATATAACCCACACTCTAAAAACACTCACCCACATTCTTGACAAATCTACGTGTGGAACCCAGATACGTCCTGGCGTCCCATGGAAACTGACACC
This sequence comes from Cyprinodon diabolis, assembly GCA_030533445.1. NCBI lineage: Eukaryota > Metazoa > Chordata > Actinopteri > Cyprinodontiformes > Cyprinodontidae > Cyprinodon > Cyprinodon diabolis. The sequence goes on along the minus strand of CM060076.1, from coordinate 10,481,299 downwards.
TTTTAAGAAAGTTTGCAGCTTCCGCTTTTATACTGCTTGGACCACGCCCACCATACCACCTGTAACATCCCTCCCTAACAAAGATCATCGTCGACCCGATGATGTACAGGTGCTGGTCATAAAATTAGAATATCATGAAAAAGTAGATTGATTTCAGTAATTCCATTTAAAAAGTGAAACTTGTATATTATATTCATACATTACATACAAACTCATATATTTCAGATGTTTATTTTGTTTAATTTTGATGATTACAAATGACAACAAATGAAAATCTCAAATTCATCATATCAGAAAATTAGAATATTACTGAAGACCAATAAAAACAAAGGATTTATAGAAATGTTGGCCAACTGAAAAGTATGAACATGAAAAGTATGAGCATGTACAGCACTCAGTATTTAGTTGGGCCTCCTTTGGCCTGTATTACTGCAGCAATGCGGCGTGGCATGGAGTCGATCAGTCTGTGGCACTGCTCAGGTGTTATGATAGCCCAGGTTGCTCTAATAGTGGCTTTTAGCTCTTCTGAATTGTTGGGTCTGGTGTATTGCATCTTCTTCTTCACAATACCCCATAGATTTTCTATGGGGTTAAGGTCAGGAGAGTTTGCTGGCCAATTAAGAACAGGGATACCATGGTCCTTCAACCAGGTACTGGTAGCTTTGGCACTGTGTGCAGGTGCCAAGTCCTGTTGGAAAATGAAATCTGCATCTCCAAAAAGTTGGTCAGCTGCAGGAAGCATGAAGTGCTCTAAAACTTCCTGGTATGTGGCTGCGTTGACCCTGGACCTCAGAAAACACAATGGACCAACACCAGCAGATGACATGGCACCCCAAACCATCACTGACTGTGGAAACTTTACACTGGACTTCAAGCAACGTGGATGAAGTGCCTCTATTCTTTTCCTCCAGACTCTGGGACCTTGATTTCCAAAGGAAATGCAAAATTTACTTTCATCAGAGAACATGACTTTGGACCTGTTTCTCTTTAGCCCAGGCAAGACGCTTCTGACGCTGTCTGTGGTTCAAGAGTGGCTTGACACAAGGAATGCGACAGCAGAAACCCATGTCTTTCATACGTCTGTGTGTGGTGGTTCTTGAAGCACTCACTCCAGCTGCAGTCCACTCTTTGTGAATCTCCCCCACATTTTTGAATGGGTTTTGTTTCACAATCCTCTCCAGGGTGCGGTTATCTCTCTTGCTTGTACACTTTTTTCGACCACATCTTTTCCTTCCCTTCGCCTCTCTATTAATGTGCTTGGACACTGAGCTCTGTGAACAGCCAGCCTCTTTAGCGATGACCTTTTGTGTCTTGCCCTCCTTGTGCAAGGTGTCGATGGTCGTCTTTTGGACAACTGTCAAGTCAGCAGTCTTCCCCATGATTGTGTAGCCTATAGAACTAGACTGAAAGACCATTTAAAGGCTTTTGCAGGTGGTTTGAGTTAATTAGCTGATTAGAGTGTGGCACCAGGGGCCATCCATTTTGAACCTTTTCACAATATTCTAATTTTCTGATATGATGAATTTGAGATTTTCATTTGTTGTCATTTGTAATCATCAAAATTAAACAAAATAAACATCTGAAATATATGAGTTTGTATGTAATGTATGAATATAATATACAAGTTTCACTTTTTAAATGGAATTACTGAAATCAATCTACTTTTTCATGATATTCTAATTTTATGACCAGCACCTGTACTATACACTCAGATAAATTCCCCCTGCCAACCCTTACAATGCTGGGTCATTGACCTGCACCGATTGTGGCAGTCTGTATGGATTTGAATGTTGACCAGCTGTTTTCCGAACCGATCTCCGAAGTCCAGAGACCATGGAGGTGTCAGTTTCCTTGGGACCCGGACCTGGAAGCTGTTCAACATCAGACACCTTGTCACTTAGAATTGAACCATTTACATCATTAAGCAACCCTGGTACAGAATCTATTACCTCAGAAACATGAACAGCATCGTCCTCACTTAACTCGTTCTGTTCCCTTTCTGTACAGACACTGGGAGGAGTGTTATCCTCCCTACTCTTGGGCACACCCCTAAGCTCTGTTCTGTGTAACTGGCGCAGAGGGCCCTCCTGGCCCACAGGGGCTACAGAGTAAACTACACCCGTTGCAGGGGGAGGCCGAACTACTTGGTAAAGGGTAGAATCCCAAAAATCCTGAATTTTGTTCCTCCCTCTGACTGAATGATTCCTGGTAAAAACCAGGTCGCCCTCCTCAAACTCTGATGCCATAGCCTGGCCCTGTTCCCTCTGCCTCTTCTCTGCTCTTTTACTCTCCAGTCTCTTCTGCACAGACTCATAAGCGGATGATAATGACTTTTGGTGTTCCTCCACCCACTCTTCGAGGGGGATATCCGACTCAGGTTCCTCTCTCACTAGAAAATCTACAGGCAACTTCGGATCCCTGCCAAACATTAAAAAATATGGGGTCCTGCCAGTGGACTGGTGCACTGTGGTGTTATAGGCATAAGTTACCTGAGATAAATGACGAGGCCACCTACGCTTTTGCTCAGGAGAAAGGGTTCGCAATAGGTCATGAAGTGTGCGGTTAAACCGCTCACACTGGCCATTACCTTGGGGGTGATAAGGAGTTGTGCGGCTCTTCTCAATATTATACATTTTACAGAGCTGCTGAACAAGACTACTTTCAAAACTTCTGCCCTGATCTGAGTGAATACGACCCGGAGGGCCGAATGGCTGAAACCAATGTTTTACCAAAACCTCAGCAACTGTGCTTGCTCTCTGATCTTTAGTTGCCACGGTTTGAGTAAATTTTGAAAAAACATCGGTCATAACCAAAACATTTTCTTTCCCATCCGTGGAAGGCTCCAATACAGTAAAATCTATGGCCAAAACTTCATGTGGCCGAGATGCTTTGACTGAGCCCATATAGGTCTTCACCTTAGGTTGGAGGGCCTTTGAAAGTACACACCGCTCACAGCTCCTACACCATCTCTCTACATCACTGTACATACTTGGCCAGTAACATCTAGCGCGAACCAACTGGAAAGTTCGTTCTACCCCTTGATGCCCATGCTCATCATGTAGACGGCGAAGAACCTGCTCCTGTAAACACTGAGGTAACACCAACTGCTCAACCTCCCCGTCCCCATCTGGTTGGTGAATACAACGATAAAGTATTGACTCCTTCTGCCTAAGTCGACCCCACTGACGAATCAACTCTCTGCAGCCTTTACTAAGCAACTGCCTCTCCTTTGCATCTGGCATAATGCCCTCCCTCCAATACTTAAGAAAATTCCCTATGATGGGATCCTGAGACTGCAAAATGGAGAGATCACCCATATCTAGACCAGGGAGTGTACTCACTTCTGCCTGGACCCCATATAATTCCCTTTCACCCTTAGAAGGGTGATTAAGGCGGGACAGAGCATCTGCATTTGTGTTTTGAGGGCCAGGACGATACTTTATTTCCAAATCGAATGAAGCCAATTCTGAAGCCCATCTCTGTTCAACAGCACCTAATTTTGCCGTTTTCAAATGGCTTAGAGGATTATTGTCTGTATAGACTGTACACTTATTTCCAAGCAAGTATTCCCTAAACTTTTCTGTGACAGCCCATTTGAGGGCGACCAACTCCAGCTTCATTGAGCTATAGTTATTCATATTACGCTCTGTAGGTTTTAAACTCCTACTCGCAAAGGCAATTGGTCTTAACTTACCCTCATGCTCTTGAGACAGGACTGCGCCCAAACCCCCATGGCTTGCATCTACGTCCAATGTAAATGGTTTCTGAAAGTCTGCATAAGCAAGGACAGGAGTGGTTATAAGAGCAGCTTTCAGTTTAACAAAACTTTCCTCACACTCCGTATCCCAGAACCCAGCAACAGGCTTCTTGGGGGTTTTACCCTTCCTACCAGATGGAAGAAGTTTGGTCACCAGCCGATTCATTGGGCTAGCCATCTTTGAAAACCCAGCAATAAACCTTCTGTAGTAAGACGCAAACCCCAAAAATGATCTCAACTCAGCCAGGTTTTCAGGTCGCTTCCACTCTCTAACTACAGCCACTTTATCTGGATCAGTGGAAACACCTTCAGCCGATACCACATGACCCAGATACTTAACACTTTTCTGGAAGAAATTACATTTAGAAAGTTTGACCTTTAATCCTTGGGCTTCTAGTCGACAAAAGATTTGATCCAGTCTTTGCAGATGTTGTTGCACACTAGAAGAAAAAAATAATCAAATCATCTAAATATAGCAAAACAGACTGGTGGCGGCAATCCCCAAAAATACGCTCCATGAGCCGCTGAAATGAACTTGGTGCGTTACACAAACCAAAGGGCATACGGTTGAACTCAAATAAACCGAAAGGAGTGCAAAATGCTGTCTTTGCCTTGTCTTTCTCCGCCATTTCAACTTGGCTATAGCCACTTGCTAAGTCTAAAGTAGAAAACCACTGGGCTCCAGCCAAAGCATCCAAAGACTCCTCTATTCTGGGAAGAGGAAATGCATCCTTCCTGGTTTTTGAATTTAACAACCGATAGTCGACACACATTCGTAAATTACCATCCTTTTTTTGCACCAGAACAATTGGGGAAGAGTATGGACTACTACTCTCCCGAATTATTTGCCTCTGAAGCAACTGTTGAATGTGATTTCTAGCCAATTCATACTGGGAAGGAGGGATCCTACGGTATGGTTGACGCACTGGCCTCTCATCCAGCAAGGGTATTTCATGCTTAATCAAATTTGTGCATCCTACATCCAGATCATTTTGTGCAAAAATACCGCTATATTTTAGCAAAAGAGATTTGGCCTGCTGCCGGTCACCTTCCGTTAAATTTTCAAACTCTGGCAAGTCAAATTGACACTTCTTATTGGCCTCTTGACTCACAATAAATGCTGTACCACTTTGTGAATCAACAGAAACCTGAGTTTGAGATGGCTCCTCAACAACTTCAGCAGTTTGAACGGTTGCAATTATTCTGCGTGGTGTTAACAGAACATCAGTTGTGCCGACATTAGTAACTGGCACAAATGTCCTTCCCTGCTCTGCCTTCACTAAGGAAGGTGAAACCAACAATCCCTCAGGCAGGCTGGTGTACTCTGGGCCCAGAGGCTCCACCATGAGCTCCATAGCCTGGTGTAAGGATACCTTTGGACAGGTAACAGGGACATACTTAAGACTACCAGCTGGAATACACAGAGGATCCTTACCCTGTACTCTCACTGGGTAGGGCTCTGAAGAGCTGGCCATGGCCTCCATCACCTGGCAATGCCTCAGGAGCTTCTTCAGCCCTGGTGGTGCGGATTTAATCTCTGGGGCCCCCCAAAGGTCAGCGCCATATCTCTTTAACAGTTCTTGATAAAGGGGGTTAAACACATTCATGCCCAGAACCCCAGGTACAGCGTTTTTTTTCTGTCTCATGTAAATGTCAGATGGATCTTTCACAATCAACAACCCCCGACGAGGAATCAGCACACCCAAAATATTCAAATCCAGTTCAATATAACCAAGGTACGGGATTGTTAAACCATTTGCAGCTTTTAAACCCAACCACCCACAATCCCTTAGACTCTTATCAGATAAATGAGAAAAGTTTTCATTAAAACAACTCTCAGTTATAGTGGTTACCATGGACCCACTGTCCAATAGACAGGGAACACTGACTCCAGCAAAGTCTATTTCAGCCTCAAAGCACTTACCAACCAGGTTACCAAATTCAGAATCTATGTCATCTGAGCCCATCTGTCCCCCCACCAATGTCTGGCTCTGCACACTGGCGGGCTCTAGTTTCCCGCAGACTTTGATTCATTTTGTTTATCCTCTTTAGCTTCATTCTGAATATTATTCGGGCAGTTTCTTGCAATATGGCCGCTCTGCTCACACCTAAAGCATATAGGTTTTCCATCCGCATTGCGCCTGGGCCTATTGAAGCGGCCCCTTGCTGGAGGTAAACTTTGTGGAGCCAGTGCTTTAACCACCAACTCTAGTTGGGTCTGTTGGGCTTTTAGCAGAGACATCAATTCTAAATATTGAGATGAACCAGTAGTAGCTTCACAAGATACAACAGTTTCATTAGAGACCAAACGAACAGATTTAGACGGGGCACCACACTGAGCCATCCACTTTGTCGCCTCAGCTCGAGCCTCTCGGATTGTCCAGTTAGGATTGGCATTAACCAGGTCTCTCAGTCTTATTTTCAAGGTTTGATCCCTGATTCCATCAATGAATTGATCACGCAAGTCTTTAGAGACAACTCTCGAAATAACTTGAGCATCACTTTTAACAATCATGTCCATTAAGTCCATCAAAGAATGGGAATAATCGATTAAGGACTCACCATCTTGTTGTTTGCGGTTATAAAACCGACGCTGTAATGAGACATGAGAATGCATACATCCATAAACTTCCCTCAAAATTTTAAAAATAGAGTCCATACATTCACGTTGTTGCGGGGGTAAAAATTTAACCTCCGTACGAGCGGCACCCTCCAGATGATCAAACACTATTTGTGCACGCTCCTTCTCTGTACAACCCCTCGATTCGGCAAAATGCCTTATTCGCTCTATCCACTCCTCCAGAGTCCACGAGTCATTGCTGTTCAAATGTCCAGAAAATACTGGCAGCTTTCGATCCTGCTGCACATATATAATCGGAGCTTGTGGGATTGAAAACGTAGGCCTCCCGCTAGTGGTTCCAGTAGAGGTAGTTGGCGTTTCAGAATCCCCACCAGCTGCTTGCAGCTCTGCCAGCTGACTTTCCAGCTCTCTGATACGCTGTGACATGGCGTGTTTCTCAGAGTCCTCCTCCATGCCTGTCTGCAATGTGCAAGCAGCCAGAAACACCTGCTGCCCCTGCTGTCCTTAAACTAATTCCAAAAAAACAGAGAAAAAACTTCAGAAAAAAATAACTTTTCAAAGGAAAGGAACGTACAGTACCAAGCAACGCCAAATGTAACCACCCGCGCAAGGATGAAACAAACTCAGTCCTAAAAAATATACGTTCTTTATTAAACAAATAAACAGAAAATCCTTTACCTCTCCTTCTACGAAACTGATAGCCTAGGGTAGACAATATAATATTTAAACTCTGACATTAGTGGATGGCGGACAAACCCGCATAACCAGAACCAGGAAAGTCGCACACTTATAAAGCTTCACAGCAATCAGGTGAAAAAACACTGCACACGATCACCACTCAGCACTGCAGACGATCAGATGCAATATAACATTGTCTACCAGCTCACAGCCTCGTGGGAGAGTGAACAAGGAGAAAACAAACAGATCGATGAAAAAAGATAAAAAACAAAGCAGTTAGTCCGCCCTCTCAAGTAAACAACGGGACCAAAGACATCAAACAGGGTCGGACTAACTAAAAGAAACAAAACATAAACCTAAGGACAGCAGGAGCAACAAAAAACATCTCTGTAAACAAACAGAAAACACCAAATTACAAAAATAATGCAATCAAAATAGTATTTTAATAACTACCTTGAAATCTCTAAAAATACCTGTATCGCGTACACCACCCTCATCTGCCTGTATACACAGCCTCGTCTAAAAAACCCGCAGGGCCTCCTAACAAGAAAAAGAATGATTAAAATTTACATTCGTCATAATAAAAGTTCAATATAACCCACACTCTAAAAACACTCACCCACATTCTTGACAAATCTACGTGTGGAACCCAGATACGTCCTGGCGTCCCATGGAAACTGACACCTTTTAAGAAAGTTTGCAGCTTCCGCTTTTATACTGCTTGGACCACGCCCACCATACCACCTGTAACACTAAGGTGCTGCAATTTTACTGCCAATTGAGTTCTCAGAAGTATCTCAAAGGATCAGTCTAGATCCTTCATTGTCCTTTATTTTTCAGACAAACCAACTTATACAGTAATTATTACATAAAATTTTTTTATAAAAATAAAAATGTATAAACCTGTTTGCAAATTAGCTCTTCCATCGATCTGTTGCTTTTTGTCCCAAGAAGCCTGGAAATGCTAACATTAATTTAGAAATTAAACACAGATACAACAGAACAGGATGAGTGGCAGAAAGCAAAGGTAGAAGTCTTAGTCTCACAAAAGGGAAACCGTCAGGACTGCAGTTTCTTGCATGGTGGTGAACCTCTTCCTCTGTGTCTGATGTGAAATACACAATGGTAATGGATGAGAAGCATTTTTTGTGTGAAATCTTTAACTTAAAACATGGACTTTTTTTGTTGTTATTTTTAAAATACCTGTAATTAGGCAAAAATATAATATTCTTGGTTCGATCCAGCTTTTTATTGCCACCGACATGGTTGTCCTTTAAGATTACCTTGATAACAGTAAGGCATAATTGTCATAATCCTGGCGCTGATGGTTGGGTTTTTTCCTCTGCTGCTGCTCACCTGCCTAATTGGCCCTGTGGCTGATTACTGCCAATCTGATTCACCTGGTCCCTGCAGCTATTTAGGCTGTTTGCTTTCCTGCCATCAGCGTCAGATTATTCAACCTGTCTCTGTGTGAGTTACTCAGCTATCAAGTAAGTGTTTTGTTCAGTGGAATTCTTCTCAGTTTTTTGCCCATTTGTTTTTGGTTTTTGCCTTTCTCCCTGTCTGCCCTGCTTAGTTTGGTTTTTGGCCTGACTGCCTGGATTTAGCCCGCTATCGTACTTGGACTGTTTTTCTGACCTCGGCTTGGATTTTCCCTGGATACCTCTTCGGCTCTCGGATCTCCTGGTTTCTGACACTGCATTGGACTGGATTTCGGCTTCGCTTAATCCCTCACGGACACTTCAGCTCGCTCGCCGTTGGCTGGCGCCGGCTCCCCCACGCTCTGTTCTCTGGAGCGGTAACGACCGCAAGCGGTGGACTGTCTCCCCCCGGGTTTGTTCTCTCTGAGCTTCGGACTGAACTCTCAACCAGGTCAGTGACTTTTTGTTGTCTTCTCCACTCTTCATTCTTGTCACTGACCTGAGTTTCCTGTCTCAGCAGAGAATCAGAGAACCCGCTCTGAGGAGTTTCCATCGTCCTCTTTCAGTTATTTTTGAAATAAACCTGTTTTGAAACTCTGTTTGTCTGCTGAATATTGGGTCCAACTTTCAGTATCCATTACAATAATTGCTTTTTTTTTTTTTTGCTCTACAACCAGAAAACCTGCTTTTAACAAACCCTAATCTATTCATGTTTATTTCATTTAGAATGATACAGTTCAGTTTAAACTGCCTTTAGCTTTAAAGCTAATCAAACTTGAAGCTTCTTAAAAACTAGCTATATAAGTTAATAATCTTCACTTCTAAAGGTGGAATAAAGATCTTGCATAAGATATCAGTGTACTTATTGAAGATATGGATATATGCTGCCATATCTAACACTATTAGATAGTGTTAGTTCAATATGAGGGGCGAAAACACAGTGGTGTCAAAAGTACCGACATTTGTTACTTAAGTAGAAGTATAGATACTGCAGTTTAAAAACACTCTGGTAAAAGTTCAAGTATCAACTTGACTTCTTAAATCAAGTAAAAGTGAAAAAGTATGTTCTCCAAAAACTACTTAAAATATAAAAGTATAATGTAACCTTTAAAAAAAACAGTTAGCTGCCACAATATGAATTTTAAAGCTCATTTTTTTGATTTTTGAAAAATGTTTTGAGATATGGCCAAGGATGAGGGAGGTCTTGTTAGTCTCTGTCTCCCGATACGCTCCCGCCTGTGTCCGACGTTTCAGACATTTCAACATCTTTTTCTGAATCCGGCATTGTAGCATGGCATAGACAATTCACGTTTGCAGTTTGAAGAACACCTGCTTGCTTTTGATTATTTCCTTTGGTGTCTGCACAAATTTGGCAAATAGCTAACCAATGAGTGTTTGCGTTATATGACTCATCCAATTACACTAGTTTTCACTAGATGTGGATAGCGCCAATGATCTGAATTGGATGATGCACAAGACGTGAAATATTTATAAACATAAAATCGAACCCAAGAGTAACAAGTAACATTTGTCTTAAGAATGTAAGAAATATAAAGTACAGATCCTTGTGTATAAATGTAATGAGTAGAATTCAGAAGTAGGAAGAAACATAAGTAATGGAGTATAGATACCTAAAAAGTGTACTTAAGTACAGTAACGAAGTATTTCTTCTTCGTTACTTGACACCTCTGAAAAAAACAAACTTGTAAAAAGTTTTTAAAAATGCATTTTTCTAGTTCTCTTGTAGTCCTCTGATAAAATAGTACCCAGGCTAGTAAGACACATCGACCATGTGAAAAACCACCTCCGTTCAAATCTTGTGAGAAAATTCTGCTTGGCAGCATTTAGTTCTTATACTCTATTGATCTAAAACAAACTTCCAAACAACTGTAAAACTTCAGGAACCATAAGCTGCTTTAAAGCTACAGTGTGTAATTTTCAGCGACATCTAACGTCCAGACTGCAGACCGCAGCAACATGAACATCTCCCCCCCACCGCTTCTCCCCCCCAAACGTACGGCGAGCGTTACAGGACAAAATGTCGACGTCCGCATCACCTACCTTCTCAAGTGATGAGGTTTGTTTACATAGATAATTTTACAGATAGTATTTCATTAGTCTGTGTGTTCAGTACCGTCTCAATTCATCTCTCTCAACTTGCCGTAGTTACTTTCGAGCGTAATGGGCGATCTCGCAATCGCTAGTTTGTTGGCTCTGCGCTGCCGTTGCCCAAAGATGTCTGCCTCCATGGCTGCGAGACCCGCTGCTATGTAATTATAAATAACGAATTCTAAGGCAACGCAAATATTAAGGTTAAGAGGCTGAGCTCGTAGATGATGATAAATAACATAGTTATGTATAATATATTACATTTCTGACTATATATCCCTGTAATTATTGCACACTGTAGCTTTAAATCAAGGTTAACAACCTATTTATAGTTGCTTTCCATGGTAACTGTTAACTGAAGCATCATTTGTTTAAGCTTGGAGACCCACAATGTCTCTACCTTTATCATGCCACTGCACCCTCTGTGTGTTTTCCTTTTCTTCCTTTCTGTCCATATGCAACACTTTGAATTGTCTTGTTTCTGAAATGTGGTATAAAAATAAACCTGCCTTGCCTTGGCTGGAAAAAAGTCTTAACATCAAACTTTTTAATGTGAAACAAAACTAATAAATGACAAACTGCTGCAAGCAACCAGATACGTAGGCATGCAGTGTCACTGCCACCTCTAGGATGCTTGCAGTGGGTGCACTGTTGAAGAAGAAATGGCACTAACCATAGGCGGATCTACTGGGGTGGCATAGGGTGGCAAATGCCACCCTAAATGACAGCCTTGCCACCCCTGCTGCCACCCCA